>OZ012703.1:46803064-48221696 GCA_963942595.1 Cylloceria caligata
ATGTTTGATGGATAACTTGAATGTTGAAAAGAAATATTCACCACGTTAAAGATGACAATACAATTGAGACGAGAATTGACATTAAATAGCAAATAAATTGGTGAATAACACGTTTCAAATTTCCAATTGAATCACAGAATATTTGCGGATCATTCCGGTGTAAATAACAATTAAGTTATTATCAATTGGAACAAAATTCCAAAAGTAATGGAAAGTCCAAGAAAACATCTGCGTCGGGGGCACTAAATGAAGCACAGGTACATATAAGTACACGGCGGACATACGATGCCTCACTCTCGTTACACGAATTCCATGCCATATCCTTTGGCATGATTAAGAGCAGAAGCAATTAACCTCAAAGACCTTTCAGCATTCCCCGTAAAGTTGAAACGATAAAAAAGATAATCACGATGCGATAAAGTGAGGACGAAAAATTAAATTCGAAATTTCAAGGTTGAACCTTTTATGTCACGACTTGACCAATTCAGCGAAGTCAAATGAGAATTAATTTGACTTGGTCCAACAATGTATCAGTTGCAGTGATAACGAATGTATTAAGAATGTTTGATGGATAACTTGAATGTTGAAATGAAATATTCCCCACGTTAAAGATGACAATACAATTGAGACGAGAATTCACAATAAATAGCAAATAAATTGGTGTATGACACGTTTAAAATTTCCAATTGCATCACGGAATATTTTCGGATCATTCTGGTGTAAATAACAATTAAATTGAGACGAATTTATCCATCTTCAATAACAAGTGTTTGTCGTTTTTATCATAATCCTGTTGAACACAAATCTTAATTACACTGATAGCAATTATCTATAGTTCACCATGGATCCCGATTTAAACGGGACCCTACGCATCTATTGTGATCACGCTCGAGTTAACATGTTCGCGATTGGTTCTTGTAATCAACCGGAACGACGCCGTGACTATATAAGAAGTTATGTTGCTGCGAATTATTAGTACGGACTTAATCCTATTCGGAGCAACAGCGACATGGAATTCTTTAGAAGACTGTTGAAAACTATTGGGACTTCTCTCAATCCAGATAAAAACGTCGACTTTATTTTAAATATGCCAGTAGAGATTGCTTATCACCTGCTTCGAATGCTGGACGCTCCGTCGCTGCTGAATGCATCGTATGTATCCCGAAAGTAGCTTAATGTCCGTGAAGGATGTTCTTGCTTAAAAAAGTTGGCGAGGCATCATATACGAATGCAGAGATACCAATTAAAACAGAATCCAAAAAGTAATGGAAAGTCCAAGAAAACATCTGCGTCGGGGGCGATAAATGTACCGCAGGTACCTGTAAGTACACGGCGGACATACGATGCCTCACTCTTGTTACACAAAATCCATGCCATATCCTCTGTCATGAATAAGAGCATAACTAATTCACCTTAAAGACCTTTAAACATTCCCCATAGAGTTAAAACGATAAAAGAGATAATCACGAAGCGATAAAGTGAGGACGAAAAATTAAATTCAAAATTTCAAGTTTGAACCTTTTATGTCTTGACTTGACCAATTGAGCAAAGTCAAATGTGAAATAACTTGACTTGGTCCAACAATGTGTTAGTTGCAGTGATAACGAATATATTAAAAATGTTTGATGGATAACTTGGATGTTGAAATGAAATATTCACCACGTCAAAAATGACAATACAATTGAAACGAGAATTGACAATAAATAGCAAATAAATTGGTGTATGACACGTTTAAAATTTCCAATTGCATCACGGAATATTTTCGGATCATTCTGGTCTAAATAACAATTGAATTGAGACGAATTTATCCATCTTTAATAACAAGTGTTTATCGTTTTTATCATAATCCTGTTGAACACAAACCTTAATTACACAGATCGCAATTATCTATAGTTCACCATAGATCCCGGTTTAAACGGGAACCTACGCATCTATCGTGATCACGCCCGAGTTAACATGTTCGCGATTGGTTCTTGTAATCAACCGGAACGACGCCGTGACTATATAAGAAGTTAGGTTGCTGCGAATTATCAGTACGGACTTAATTCTATTCGGAGCAACAGCGACATGGAATTCTTTAGAAGACTGTTGAAAACCATTGCGACTTCTCTCAGTCCAGATAAAAACGTCGACTTTATTTCAAATATGCCAGTAGAGATTGCTCATCACCTGCTTCGAATGCTGGACGCCCAGTCGCTGCTGAATGCAGCGTATGTATCCCGAAAGTGGCTTAATGTTCGTAAAGGATGTTCTTGCTTGAAAAAGGCGGCGAGGCATCAAATACGAATGCAGAGATACCAATTGAAACAGAATCCCAAAAGTAATGGAAAGTCCAAGAAAACATCTGCGTCGGGGGCGATAAATGTACCGCAGGTACATGTAAGTACACGGCGGACATACGATGCCTCACTCTCGTTACACAAAATCCATGCCATATCCTCTGGCATGATTAAGAGCAGAACTCATTCACTTCAAAGACCTTTTAACATTCCCCGTAAAGTTCAAACGATGAAAAAGATAATCACGATGCGATAAAGTGAGGACGAAAAATTAAATTAAAAATTTCAAGTTTGAACCTTTTATGTCACGACTTGACTAATTCAGCGAAGTCAAACGTGAATTAACTTGACTTGGTCCAACAATGTGTTCGTTGCAGTGATAACGAATATATTAAAAATGTTTGATGGATAACTTGAATGTTGAAAAGAAATATTCACCACGTTAAAGATGACAATACAATTGAGACGAGAATTGACAATAAATAGCAAATAAATTGGTGAATAACACGTTTCAAATTTCCAATTGCTTCACAGAATATTTGCGGATTATTCTGGTGTAAATAACAATTAAGTTATTATCAACTGGAACAAAATTCCAAAAGTAATGGAAAGTCCAAGAAAACATCTGCGTCGGGGGCACTAAATTAAGCACAGGTACATATAAGTACACGGCGGACATACGATGCCTCACTCTCGTTACACGAATTCCATGCCATATCCTTTGGCATGATTAAGAGCAGAAGCAATTAACCTCAAAGACCTTTCAGCATTCCCCGTAAAGTTGAAACGATAAAAAAGATAATCCCGATGCGATAAAGTGAGGACGAAAAATTAAATTCAAAATTTCAAGGTTGAACCTTTTATGTCACGACTTGACCAATTCAGCGAAGTCAAATGTGAATTAATTTGACTTGGTCCAACAATGTATCAGTTGCAGTGATAACGAATGTATTAAGAATGTTTGATGGATAACTTGAATGTTGAAATGAAATATTCACCACGTTAAAGATGACAATACAATTGAGACGAGAATTCACAATAAATAGCAAATAAATTGGTGTATGACACGTTTAAAATTTTCAATTGCATCACGGAATATTTTCGGATCATTCTGGTGTAAATAACAATTAAATTGAGACGAATTTATCCATCTTCAATAACAAGTGTTTGTCGTTTTTATCATAATCCTGTTGAACACAAATCTTAATTACACTGATAGCAATTATCTATAGTTCACCATGGATCCCGATTTAAACGGGACCCTACGCATCTATTGTGATCACGCTCGAGTTAACATGTTCGCGATTGGTTCTTGTATACAACCGGAACGACGCCGTGACTATATAAGAAGTTATGTTGCTGCGAATTATTAGTACGGACTTAATCCTATTCGGAGCAACAGCGACATGGAATTCTTTAGAAGACTGTTGAAAACTATTGGGACTTCTCTCAATCCAGATAAAAACGTCGACTTTATTTTAAATATGCCAGTAGAGATTGCTTATCACCTGCTTCGAATGCTGGACGCTCCGTCGCTGCTGAATGCATCATATGTATCCCGAAAGTAGCTTAATGTCTGTAAAGGATGTTCTTGCTTAAAAAAGTTGGCGAGGCATCATATACGAATGCAGAGATACCAATTAAAACAGAATCCAAAAAGTAATGGAAAGTCCAAGAAAACATCTGCATCGGGGGCGATAAATGTACCGCAGGTACCTGTAAGTACACGGCGGACATACGATGCCTCACTCTTGTTACACAAAATCCATGCCATATCCTCTGTCATGAATAAGAGCATAACTAATTCACCTTAAAGACCTTTAAACATTCCCCATAGAGTTAAAACGATAAAAGAGATAATCACGAAGCGATAAAGTGAGGACGAAAAATTAAATTCAAAATTTCAAGTTTGAACCTTTTATGTCACGACTTGACCAATTCAGCGAAGTCAAATGTGAATTAACTTGACTTGGTCCAACAATGTGTTCGTTGCAGTGATAACGAAAATATTAAAAATGTTTGATGGATAACTTGAATGTTGAAAAGAAATATTCACCACGTTAAAGATGACAATACAATTGAGACGAGAATTGACAATAAATAGCAAATAAATTGGAGAATAACACGTTTCAAATTTCCAATTGCATCACAGAATATTTGCATATCATTCTGGTGTAAATAACAATTAAGTTATTATCAATTGGAACAAAATCCCAAAAGTAATGGAAAGTCCAAGAAAACATCTGCGTCGGGGGCACTAAATGTAGCACAGGTACATATAAGTACACGGCGGACATACGATGCCTCACTGTCGTTACACGAATTCCATACCATATCCTTTGGCATGATTAAGAGCAGAAGCAATTCACCTCAAAGACCTTTCAGCATTCCCCGTAAAGTTGAAACGATAAAAAAGATAATCACGATGCGATAAAGTGAGGACGAAAAATTAAATTCAAAATTTCAAGGTTGAACCTTTTATGTCACGACTTGACCAATTCAGCGAAGTCAAATGTGAATTAACTTGACTTGGTCCAACAATGTGTTAGTTGCAGTGATAACGAATATATTAAAAATGTTTGATGGATAACTTGAATGTTGAAATGAAATATTCACCACGTTAAAGATGACAATACAATTGAGACGAGAATTTACAATAAATAGCAAGTAAATTGGTGTATGACACGTTTAAAATTTCCAATTATATCACGGAATATTTTCGGATCATTCTGGTGTGAATAACAATTAATCTGAGACGAATTTATCCATCTTTAATAACAAGTGTTTATCGTTTTTATCATAATCCTGTTGAACACAAACCTTAATTACACTGATCGCTATTATCTATAGTTCACCATGGATCCCGATTTAAACGGGACCCTACGCATCTATCGTGATCACGCCCGAGTTAACATGTTCGCGATTGGTTCTTGTAATCAACCGGAACGACGCCGTGACTATATAAGAAGTTATGTTGCTGCGAATTATTAGTACGGACTTAATCCTATTCGGAGCAACAGCGACATGGAATTCTTTAGAAGACTGTTGAAAACTATTGGGACTTTTCTCAATCCAGATAAAAACGTCGACTTTATTTCAAATATGCCAGTAGAGATTGCTCATCACCTGCTTCGAATGCTGGACGCTCAGTCGCTGCTGAATGCATCGTATGTATCCCGAAAGTAGCTTAATGTCTGTAAAGAATGTTCTTGCTTAAAAAAGTTGGCGAGGCATCATATACGAATGCAGAGATACCAATTAAAACAGAATCCAAAAAGTAATGGTAAGTCCAAGAAAACATCTGCGTCGGGGGCGATAAATGTACCGCAGGTACCTGTAAGTACACGGCGGACATACGAGGCCTCACTCTTGTTACACAAAATCCATGCTATATCCTCTGTCATGAATAAGAGCATAACTTATTCACCTTAAAGCCCTTTAAACATTCCCCATAGAGTTAAAACGATAAAAGAGATAATCACGGAGCGATAAAGTGAGGACGAAAAATTGAATTCAAAATTTCAAGTTTAAACCTTTTATGTCTTGACTTGACCAATTGAGCAAAGTCAAATGTGAAATAACTTGACTTGGTCCAACAATGTGTTATTTGCAGTGATAACGAATATATTAAAAATGTTTGATGGATAACTTGGATGTTGAAATGAAATATTCACCGCGTCAAAAATGACAATACAATTGATACGAGAATTGACAATAAATAGCAAATAAATTGGTGTATGACACGTTTAAAATTTCCAATTGCATCACGGAAAGATTTCGGATCATTCTGGTCTAAATAACAATTAAATTGAGACGAATTTATCCATCTTTAATAACAAGTGTTTATCGTTTTTATCATAATCCTGTTGAAAACAAACCTTAATTACACAGACCGCAATTATCTATAGTTCACCATAGATCCCGGTTTAAACGGGAACCTACGCATCTATCGTGATCACGCCCGAGTTAACATGTTCGCGATTGGTTCTTGTAATCAACCGGAACGACGCCGTGACTATATAAGAAGTTAGGTTGCTGCGAATTATCAGTACGGACTTAATTCTATTCGGAGCAACAGCGACATGGAATTCTTTAGAAGAAGTTGAAAACCATTGGGACTTCTCTCAGTCCAGATAAAAACGTCGACTTTATTTCAAATATGCCAGTAGAGATTGCTCATCACCTGCTTCGAATGCTGGACGCCCAGTCGCTGCTGAATGCAGCGTATGTATCCCGAAAGTGGCTTAATGTCTGTAAAGGATGTTCTTGCTTGAAAAAGGCGGCGAGGCATCAAATACGAATGCAGAGATAACAATTGGAACAGAATCCCAAAAGTAATGGAAAGTCCAAGAAAACATCTGCGTCGGGGGCGATAAATGTACCGCAGGTACATGTAAGTACACGGCGGACATACGATGCCTCACTCTCGTTACACAAAATCCATGCCATATCCTCTGGCATGATTAAGAGCAGAACTCATTCACCTCAAAGACCTTTTAACATTCCCCGTAAAGTTCAAACGATGAAAAAGATAATCACGATGCGATAAAGTGAGGACGAAAAATTAAATTAAAAATTTCAAGTTTGAACCTTTTATGTCACGACTTGACTAATTCAGCGAAGTCAAATGTGAATTAACTTGACTTGGTCCAACAATGTGTTCGTTGCAGTGATAACGAATATATTAAAAATGTTTGATGGATAACTTGAATGTTGAAAAGAAATATTCACCACGTTAAAGATGACAATACAATTGAGACGAGAATTGACATTAAATAGCAAATAAATTGGTGAATAACACGTTTCAAATTTCCAATTGAATCACAGAATATTTGCGGATCATTCTGGTGTAAATAACAATTAAGTTATTATCAATTGGAACAAAATTCCAAAAGTAATGGAAAGTCCAAGAAAACATCTGCGTCGGGGGCACTAAATGAAGCACAGGTACATATAAGTACACGGCGGACATACGATGCCTCACTCTCGTTACACGAATTCCATGCCATATCCTTTGGCATGATTAAGAGCAGAAGCAATTAACCTCAAAGACCTTTCAGCATTCCCCGTAAAGTTGAAACGATAAAAAAGATAATCACGATGCGATAAAGTGAGGACGAAAAATTAAATTCGAAATTTCAAGGTTGAACCTTTTATGTCACGACTTGACCAATTCAGCGAAGTCAAATGAGAATTAATTTGACTTGGTCCAACAATGTATCAGTTGCAGTGATAACGAATGTATTAAGAATGTTTGATGGATAACTTGAATGTTGAAATGAAATATTCCCCACGTTAAAGATGACAATACAATTGAGACGAGAATTCACAATAAATAGCAAATAAATTGGTGTATGACACGTTTAAAATTTCCAATTGCATCACGGAATATTTTCGGATCATTCTGGTGTAAATAACAATTAAATTGAGACGAATTTATCCATCTTCAATAACAAGTGTTTGTCGTTTTTATCATAATCCTGTTGAACACAAATCTTAATTACACTGATAGCAATTATCTATAGTTCACCATGGATCCCGATTTAAACGGGACCCTACGCATCTATTGTGATCACGCTCGAGTTAACATGTTCGCGATTGGTTCTTGTAATCAACCGGAACGACGCCGTGACTATATAAGAAGTTATGTTGCTGCGAATTATTAGTACGGACTTAATCCTATTCGGAGCAACAGCGACATGGAATTCTTTAGAAGACTGTTGAAAACTATTGGGACTTCTCTCAATCCAGATAAAAACGTCGACTTTATTTTAAATATGCCAGTAGAGATTGCTTATCACCTGCTTCGAATGCTGGACGCTCCGTCGCTGCTGAATGCATCGTATGTATCCCGAAAGTAGCTTAATGTCCGTGAAGGATGTTCTTGCTTAAAAAAGTTGGCGAGGCATCATATACGAATGCAGAGATACCAATTAAAACAGAATCCAAAAAGTAATGGAAAGTCCAAGAAAACATCTGCGTCGGGGGCGATAAATGTACCGCAGGTACCTGTAAGTACACGGCGGACATACGATGCCTCACTCTTGTTACACAAAATCCATGCCATATCCTCTGTCATGAATAAGAGCATAACTCATTCACCTCAAAGACCTTTTAACATTCCCCGTAAAGTTCAAACGATGAAAAAGATAATCACGATGCGATAAAGTGAGGACGAAAAATTAAATTAAAAATTTCAAGTTTGAACCTTTTATGTCACGACTTGACTAATTCTGCGAAGTCAAATGTGAATTAACTTGACTTGGTCCAACAATGTGTTCGTTGCAGTGATAACGAATATATTAAAAATGTTTGATGGATAACTTGAATGTTGAAAAGAAATATTCACCACGTTAAAGATGACAATACAATTGAGACGAGAATTGACAATAAATAGCAAATAAATTGGTGAATAACACGTTTCAAATTTCCAATTGCATCACAGAATATTTGCGGATCATTCTGGTGTAAATAACAACTAAGTTATTATCAATTGGAAAAAAATTCCAAAAGTAATGGAAAGTCCAAGAAAACATCTGCGTCGGGGGCACTAAATGAAGCACAGGTACATATAAGTACACGGCGGACATACGATGCCTCACTCTCGTTACACGAATTCCATGCCATATCCTTTGGCATGATTAAGAGCAGAAACAATTAACCTCAAAGACCTTTTAGCATTCCCCGTAAAGTTGAAACGATAAAAAAGATAATCACGATGCGATAAAGTGAGGACGAAAAATTAAATTCAAAATTTCAAGGTTGAACCTTTTATGTCACGACTTGACCAATTCAGCGAAGTCAAATGTGAATTAATTTGACTTGGTCCAACAATGTATCAGTTGCAGTGATAACGAATGTATTAAGAATGTTTGATGGATAACTTGAATGTTAAAATGAAATATTCACCACGTTAAAGATGACAATACAATTGAGACGAGAATTCACAATAAATAGCAAATAAATTGGTGTATGACACGTTTAAAATTTCCAATTGCATCACGGAATATTTTCGGATCATTCTGGTGTAAATAACAATTAAATTGAGACGAATTTATCCATCTTCAATAGCAAGTGTTTGTCGTTTTTATCATAATCCTGTTGAACACAAACCTTAATTACACTGATCGCAATTATCTATAGTTCACCATGGATCCCGATTTAAACGGGACCCTACGCATCTATCGTGATCACGCTCGAGTTAACATGTTCGCGATGTGTTCTTGTAATCAACCGGAACGACGCCGTGACTATATAAGAAGTTATGTTGCTGCGAATTATTAGTACGGACTTAATCCTATTCGGAGCAACAGCGACATGGAATTCTTTAGAAGACTGTTGAAAACCATTGCGACTTCTCTCAGTCCAGATAAAAACGTCGACTTTATTTCAAATATGCCAGTAGAGATTGCTCATCACCTGCTTCGAATGCTGGACGCCCAGTCGCTGCTGAATGCAGCGTATGTATCCCGAAAGTGGCTTAATGTTCGTAAAGGATGTTCTTGCTTGAAAAAGGCGGCGAGGCATCAAATACGAATGCAGAGATACCAATTGGAACAGAATCCCAAAAGTAATGGAAAGTCCAAGAAAACATCTGCGTCGGGGGCGATAAATGTACCGCAGGTACATGTAAGTACACAGCGGACATACGATGCCTCACTCTCGTTACACAAAATCCATGCCATATCCGCTGACATGATTAAGAGCAGCACCAATTCACCTCAACGACCTTTTAACATTCCCCGTAAAGTTCAAACGATGAAAAAGATAATCACGATGCGATAAAGTGAGGACGAAAAATTAAATTCAAAATTTCAAGTTTGAACCTTTTATGTCACGACTTGACCAATTCAGCGAAGTCAAATGTGAATTAACTTGACTTGGTCCAACAATGTGTTCGTTGCAGTGATAACGAAAATATTAAAAATGTTTGATGGATAACTTGAATGTTGAAAAGAAATATTCACCACGTTAAAGATGACAATACAATTGAGACGAGAATTGACAATAAATAGCAAATAAATTGGAGAATAACACGTTTCAAATTTCCAATTGCATCACAGAATATTTGCATATCATTCTGGTGTAAATAACAATTAAGTTATTATCAATTGGAACAAAATCCCAAAAGTAATGGAAAGTCCAAGAAAACATCTGCGTCGGGGGCACTAAATGTAGCACAGGTACATATAAGTACACGGCGGACATACGATGCCTCACTGTCGTTACACGAATTCCATACCATATCCTTTGGCATGATTAAGAGCAGAAGCAATTCACCTCAAAGACCTTTCAGCATTCCCCGTAAAGTTGAAACGATAAAAAAGATAATCACGATGCGATAAAGTGAGGACGAAAAATTAAATTCAAAATTTCAAGGTTGAACCTTTTATGTCACGACTTGACCAATTCAGCGAAGTCAAATGTGAATTAACTTGACTTGGTCCAACAATGTGTTAGTTGCAGTGATAACGAATATATTAAAAATGTTTGATGGATAACTTGAATGTTGAAATGAAATATTCACCACGTTAAAGATGACAATACAATTGAGACGAGAATTTACAATAAATAGCAAATAAATTGGTGTATGCCACGTTTAAAATTTCCAATTGCATCACGGAATATTTTCGGATCATTCTGGTGTAAATAACAATTAAATTGAGACGAATTTATCCATCTTCAATAACAAGTGTTTGTCGTTTTTATCATAATCCTGTTGAACACAAATCTTAATTACACTGATAGCAATTATCTATAGTTCACCATGGATCCCGATTTAAACGGGACCCTACGCATCTATTGTGATCACGCTCGAGTTAACATGTTCGCGATTGGTTCTTGTAATCAACCGGAACGACGCCGTGACTATATAAGAAGTTATGTTGCTGCGAATTATTAGTACGGACTTAATCCTATTCGGAGCAACAGCGACATGGAATTCTTTAGAAGACTGTTGAAAACTATTGGGACTTCTCTCAATCCAGATAAAAACGTCGACTTTATTTCAAATATGCCAGTAGAGATTGCTCATCACCTGCTTCGAATGCTGGACGCTCAGTCGCTGCTGAATGCATCGTATGTATCCCGAAAGTAGCTTAATGTCTGTAAAGGATGTTCTTGCTTAAAAAAGTTGGCGAGGCATCATATACGAATGCAGAGATACCAATTAAAACAGAATCCAAAAAGTAATGGAAAGTCCAAGAAAACATCTGCGTCGGGGGCGATAAATGTACCGCAGGTGCCTGTAAGTACGCGGCGGACATACGATGCCTCACTCTTGTTACACAAAATCCATGCTATATCCTCTGTCATGAATAAGAGCATAACTAATTCACCTCAAAGACCTTTCAGCATTCCCCGTAAAGTTGAAACGATAAAAAAGATAATCACGATGCGATAAAGTGAGGACGAAAAATTAAATTCAAAATTTCAAGGTTGAACCTTTTATGTCACGACTTGACCAATTCAGCGAAGTCAAATGTGAATTAACTTGACTTGGTCCAACAATGTGTTAGTTGCAGTGATAACGAATATATTAAAAATGTTTGATGGATAACTTGGATGTTGAAATGAAATATTCACCACGTCAAAAAAGACAATACAATTGAAACGAGAATTGACAATAAATAGCAAATAAATTGGAGAATAACACGTTTCAAATTTCCAATTGCATCACAGAATATTTGCATATCATTCTGGTGTAAATAACAATTAAGTTATTATCAATTGGAACAAAATCCCAAGAGTAATGGAAAGTCCAAGAAAACATCTGCGTCGGGGGCACTAAATGTAGCACAGGTACATATAAGTACACGACGGACATACGATGCCTCACTGTCGTTACACGAATTCCATACCATATCCTTTGGCATGATTAAGAGCAGAAGCAATTCACCTCAAAGACCTTTCAGCATTCCCCGTAAAGTTGAAACGATAAAAAAGATAATCACGATGCGATAAAGTGAGGACGAAAAATTAAATTCAAAATTTCAAGGTTGAACCTTTTATGTCACGACTTGACCAATTCAGCGAAGTCAAATGTGAATTAACTTGACTTGGTCCAACAATGTGTTAGTTGCAGTGATAACGAATATATTAAAAATGTTTGATGGATAACTTGAATGTTGAAATGAAATATTCACCACGTTAAAGATGACAATACAATTGAGACGAGAATTTACAATAAATAGCAAATAAATTGGTGTATGACACGTTTAAAATTTCCAATTGCATCACGGAATATTTTCGGATCATTCTGGTGTAAATAACAATTAAATTGAGACGAATTTATCCATCTTCAATAACAAGTGTTTGTCGTTTTTATCATAATCCTGTTGAACACAAATCTTAATTACACTGATAGCAATTATCTATAGTTCACCATGGATCCCGATTTAAACGGGACCCTACGCATCTATTGTGATCACGCTCGAGTTAACATGTTCGCGATTGGTTCTTGTAATCAACCGGAACGACGCCGTGACTATATAAGAAGTTATGTTGCTGCGAATTATTAGTACGGACTTAATCCTATTCGGAGCAACAGCGACATGGAATTCTTTAGAAGACTGTTGAAAACTATTGGGACTTCTCTCAATCCAGATAAAAACGTCGACTTTATTTTAAATATGCCAGTAGAGATTGCTTATCACCTGCTTCGAATGCTGGACGCTCCGTCGCTGCTGAATGCATCATATGTATCCCGAAAGTAGCTTAATGTCTGTAAAGGATGTTCTTGCTTAAAAAAGTTGGCGAGGCATCATATACGAATGCAGAGATACCAATTAAAACAGAATCCAAAAAGTAATGGAAAGTCCAAGAAAACATCTGCATCGGGGGCGATAAATGTACCGCAGGTACCTGTAAGTACACGGCGGACATACGATGCCTCACTCTTGTTACACAAAATCCATGCCATATCCTCTGTCATGAATAAGAGCATAACTAATTCACCTTAAAGACCTTTAAACATTCCCCATAGAGTTAAAACGATAAAAGAGATAATCACGAAGCGATAAAGTGAGGACGAAAAATTAAATTCAAAATTTCAAGTTTGAACCTTTTATGTCACGACTTGACCAATTCAGCGAAGTCAAATGTGAATTAACTTGACTTGGTCCAACAATGTGTTCGTTGCAGTGATAACGAAAATATTAAAAATGTTTGATGGATAACTTGAATGTTGAAAAGAAATATTCACCACGTTAAAGATGACAATACAATTGAGACGAGAATTGACAATAAATAGCAAATAAATTGGAGAATAACACGTTTCAAATTTCCAATTGCATCACAGAATATTTGCATATCATTCTGGTGTAAATAACAATTAAGTTATTATCAATTGGAACAAAATCCCAAAAGTAATGGAAAGTCCAAGAAAACATCTGCGTCGGGGGCACTAAATGTAGCACAGGTACATATAAGTACACGGCGGACATACGATGCCTCACTGTCGTTACACGAATTCCATACCATATCCTTTGGCATGATTAAGAGCAGAAGCAATTCACCTCAAAGACCTTTCAGCATTCCCCGTAAAGTTGAAACGATAAAAAAGATAATCACGATGCGATAAAGTGAGGACGAAAAATTAAATTCAAAATTTCAAGGTTGAACCTTTTATGTCACGACTTGACCAATTCAGCGAAGTCAAATGTGAATTAACTTGACTTGGTCCAACAATGTGTTAGTTGCAGTGATAACGAATATATTAAAAATGTTTGATGGATAACTTGAATGTTGAAATGAAATATTCACCACGTTAAAGATGACAATACAATTGAGACGAGAATTTACAATAAATAGCAAGTAAATTGGTGTATGACACGTTTAAAATTTCCAATTATATGACGGAATATTTTCGGATCATTCTGGTGTGAATAACAATTAATCTGAGACGAATTTATCCATCTTTAATAACAAGTGTTTATCGTTTTTATCATAATCCTGTTGAACACAAACCTTAATTACACTGATCGCTATTATCTATAGTTCACCATGGATCCCGATTTAAACGGGACCCTACGCATCTATCGTGATCACGCCCGAGTTAACATGTTCGCGATTGGTTCTTGTAATCAACCGGAACGACGCCGTGACTATATAAGAAGTTATGTTGCTGCGAATTATTAGTACGGACTTAATCCTATTCGGAGCAACAGCGACATGGAATTCTTTAGAAGACTGTTGAAAACTATTGGGACTTTTCTCAATCCAGATAAAAACGTCGACTTTATTTCAAATATGCCAGTAGAGATTGCTCATCACCTGCTTCGAATGCTGGACGCTCAGTCGCTGCTGAATGCATCGTATGTATCCCGAAAGTAGCTTAATGTCTGTAAAGAATGTTCTTGCTTAAAAAAGTTGGCGAGGCATCATATACGAATGCAGAGATACCAATTAAAACAGAATCCAAAAAGTAATGGTAAGTCCAAGAAAACATCTGCGTCGGGGGCGATAAATGTACCGCAGGTACCTGTAAGTACACGGCGGACATACGAGGCCTCACTCTTGTTACACAAAATCCATGCTATATCCTCTGTCATGAATAAGAGCATAACTTATTCACCTTAAAGCCCTTTAAACATTCCCCATAGAGTTAAAACGATAAAAGAGATAATCACGGAGCGATAAAGTGAGGACGAAAAATTGAATTCAAAATTTCAAGTTTAAACCTTTTATGTCTTGACTTGACCAATTGAGCAAAGTCAAATGTGAAATAACTTGACTTGGTCCAACAATGTGTTATTTGCAGTGATAACGAATATATTAAAAATGTTTGATGGATAACTTGGATGTTGAAATGAAATATTCACCGCGTCAAAAATGACAATACAATTGATACGAGAATTGACAATAAATAGCAAATAAATTGGTGTATGACACGTTTAAAATTTCCAATTGCATCACGGAAAGATTTCGGATCATTCTGGTCTAAATAACAATTAAATTGAGACGAATTTATCCATCTTTAATAACAAGTGTTTATCGTTTTTATCATAATCCTGTTGAACACAAACCTTAATTACACAGACCGCAATTATCTATAGTTCACCATAGATCCCGGTTTAAACGGGAACCTACGCATCTATCGTGATCACGCCCGAGTTAACATGTTCGCGATTGGTTCTTGTAATCAACCGGAACGACGCCGTGACGATATAAGAAGTTAGGTTGCTGCGAATTATCAGTACGGACTTAATTCTATTCGGAGCAACAGCGACATGGAATTCTTTAGAAGAAGTTGAAAACCATTGGGACTTCTCTCAGTCCAGATAAAAACGTCGACTTTATTTCAAATATGCCAGTAGAGATTGCTCATCACCTGCTTCGAATGCTGGACGCCCAGTCGCTGCTGAATGCAGCGTATGTATCCCGAAAGTGGCTTAATGTCTGTAAAGGATGTTCTTGCTTGAAAAAGGCGGCGAGGCATCAAATACGAATGCAGAGATAACAATTGGAACAGAATCCCAAAAGTAATGGAAAGTCCAAGAAAACATCTGCGTCGGGGGCGATAAATGTACCGCAGGTACATGTAAGTACACGGCGGACATACGATGCCTCACTCTCGTTACACAAAATCCATGCCATATCCTCTGGCATGATTAAGAGCAGAACTCATTCACCTCAAAGACCTTTTAACATTCCCCGTAAAGTTCAAACGATGAAAAAGATAATCACGATGCGATAAAGTGAGGACGAAAAATTAAATTAAAAATTTCAAGTTTGAACCTTTTATGTCACGACTTGACTAATTCAGCGAAGTCAAATGTGAATTAACTTGACTTGGTCCAACAATGTGTTCGTTGCAGTGATAACGAATATATTAAAAATGTTTGATGGATAACTTGAATGTTGAAAAGAAATATTCACCACGTTAAAGATGACAATACAATTGAGACGAGAATTGACATTAAATAGCAAATAAATTGGTGAATAACACGTTTCAAATTTCCAATTGAATCACAGAATATTTGCGGATCATTCTGGTGTAAATAACAATTAAGTTATTATCAATTGGAACAAAATTCCAAAAGTAATGGAAAGTCCAAGAAAACATCTGCGTCGGGGGCACTAAATGAAGCACAGGTACATATAAGTACACGGCGGACATACGATGCCTCACTCTCGTTACACGAATTCCATGCCATATCCTTTGGCATGATTAAGAGCAGAAGCAATTAACCTCAAAGACCTTTCAGCATTCCCCGTAAAGTTGAAACGATAAAAAAGATAATCACGATGCGATAAAGTGAGGACGAAAAATTAAATTCGAAATTTCAAGGTTGAACCTTTTATGTCACGACTTGACCAATTCAGCGAAGTCAAATGAGAATTAATTTGACTTGGTCCAACAATGTATCAGTTGCAGTGATAACGAATGTATTAAGAATGTTTGATGGATAACTTGAATGTTGAAATGAAATATTCCCCACGTTAAAGATGACAATACAATTGAGACGAGAATTCACAATAAATAGCAAATAAATTGGTGTATGACACGTTTAAAATTTCCAATTGCATCACGGAATATTTTCGGATCATTCTGGTGTAAATAACAATTAAATTGAGACGAATTTATCCATCTTCAATAACAAGTGTTTGTCGTTTTTATCATAATCCTGTTGAACACAAATCTTAATTACACTGATAGCAATTATCTATAGTTCACCATGGATCCCGATTTAAACGGGACCCTACGCATCTATTGTGATCACGCTCGAGTTAACATGTTCGCGATTGGTTCTTGTAATCAACCGGAACGACGCCGTGACTATATAAGAAGTTATGTTGCTGCGAATTATTAGTACGGACTTAATCCTATTCGGAGCAACAGCGACATGGAATTCTTTAGAAGACTGTTGAAAACTATTGGGACTTCTCTCAATCCAGATAAAAACGTCGACTTTATTTTAAATATGCCAGTAGAGATTGCTTATCACCTGCTTCGAATGCTGGACGCTCCGTCGCTGCTGAATGCATCGTATGTATCCCGAAAGTAGCTTAATGTCCGTGAAGGATGTTCTTGCTTAAAAAAGTTGGCGAGGCATCATATACGAATGCAGAGATACCAATTAAAACAGAATCCAAAAAGTAATGGAAAGTCCAAGAAAACATCTGCGTCGGGGGCGATAAATGTACCGCAGGTACCTGTAAGTACACGGCGGACATACGATGCCTCACTCTTGTTACACAAAATCCATGCCATATCCTCTGTCATGAATAAGAGCATAACTAATTCACCTTAAAGACCTTTAAACATTCCCCATAGAGTTAAAACGATAAAAGAGATAATCACGAAGCGATAAAGTGAGGACGAAAAATTAAATTCAAAATTTCAAGTTTGAACCTTTTATGTCTTGACTTGACCAATTGAGCAAAGTCAAATGTGAAATAACTTGACTTGGTCCAACAATGTGTTAGTTGCAGTGATAACGAATATATTAAAAATGTTTGATGGATAACTTGGATGTTGAAATGAAATATTCACCACGTCAAAAATGACAATACAATTGAAACGAGAATTGACAATAAATAGCAAATAAATTGGTGTATGACACGTTTAAAATTTCCAATTGCATCACGGAATATTTTCGGATCATTCTGGTCTAAATAACAATTGAATTGAGACGAATTTATCCATCTTTAATAACAAGTGTTTATCGTTTTTATCATAATCCTGTTGAACACAAACCTTAATTACACAGATCGCAATTATCTATAGTTCACCATAGATCCCGGTTTAAACGGGAACCTACGCATCTATCGTGATCACGCCCGAGTTAACATGTTCGCGATTGGTTCTTGTAATCAACCGGAACGACGCCGTGACTATATAAGAAGTTAGGTTGCTGCGAATTATCAGTACGGACTTAATTCTATTCGGAGCAACAGCGACATGGAATTCTTTAGAAGACTGTTGAAAACCATTGCGACTTCTCTCAGTCCAGATAAAAACGTCGACTTTATTTCAAATATGCCAGTAGAGATTGCTCATCACCTGCTTCGAATGCTGGACGCCCAGTCGCTGCTGAATGCAGCGTATGTATCCCGAAAGTGGCTTAATGTTCGTAAAGGATGTTCTTGCTTGAAAAAGGCGGCGAGGCATCAAATACGAATGCAGAGATACCAATTGGAACAGAATCCCAAAAGTAATGGAAAGTCCAAGAAAACATCTGCGTCGGGGGCGATAAATGTACCGCAGGTACATGTAAGTACACGGCGGACATACGATGCCTCACTCTCGTTACACAAAATCCATGCCATATCCTATGGCATGATTAAGAGCAGAACTCATTCACCTCAAAGACCTTTTAACATTCCCCGTAAAGTTCAAACGATGAAAAAGATAATCACGATGCGATAAAGTGAGGACGAAAAATTAAATTCAAAATTTCAAGTTTGAACCTTTTATGTCACGACTTGACCAATTCAGCGAAGTCAAATGTGAATTAACTTGACTTGGTCCAACAATGTGTTCGTTGCAGTGATAACGAAAATATTAAAAATGTTTGATGGATAACTTGAATGTTGAAAAGGAATATTCACCACGTTAAAGATGACAATACAATTGAGACGAGAATTGACAATAAATAGCAAATAAATTGGTGAATAACACGTTTCAAATTTCCAATTGCATCACAGGATATTTGCGGATCATTCTGGTGTAAATAACAATTAAGTTATTATCAATTGAAACAAAATCCCAAAAGTAATGGAAAGTCCAAGAAAACATCTGCGTCGGGGGCACTAAATGTAGCACAGGTACATATAAGTACAAGGCGGACATACGATGCCTCACTCTCTTTACACGAATTCCATGCCATATCCTTTGGCATGATTAAGAGCAGAAGCAATTAACCTCAAAGACCTTTCAGCATTCCCCGTAAAGTTGAAACGATAAAAAAGATAATCACGATGCGATAAAGTGAGGACGAAAAATTAAATTCGAAATTTCAAGGATGAACCTTTTATGTCACGACTTGACCAATTCAGCGAAGTCAAATGTGAATTAATTTGACTTGGTCCAACAATGTATCAGTTGCAGTGATAACGAATGTATTAAGAATGTTTGATGGATAACTTGAATGTTGAAATGAAATATTCACCACGTTAAAGATGACAATACAATTGAGACGAGAATTCACAATAAATAGCAAATAAATTGGTGTATGACACGTTTAAAATTTCCAATTGCATCACGGAATATTTTCGGATCATTCTGGTGTAAATAACAATTAAATTGAGACGAATTTATCCATCTTCAATAACAAGTGTTTGTCGTTTTTATCATAATCCTGTTGAACACAAATCTTAATTACACTGATAGCAATTATCTATAGTTCACCATGGATCCCGATTTAAACGGGACCCTACGCATCTATTGTGATCACGCTCGAGTTAACATGTTCGCGATTGGTTCTTGTAATCAACCGGAACGACGCCGTGACTATATAAGAAGTTATGTTGCTGCGAATTATTAGTACGGACTTAATCCTATTCGGAGCAACAGCGACATGGAATTCTTTAGAAGACTGTTGAAAACTATTGGGACTTCTCTCAATCCAGATAAAAACGTCGACTTTATTTTAAATATGCCAGTAGAGATTGCTTATCACCTGCTTCGAATGCTGGACGCTCCGTCGCTGCTGAATGCATCGTATGTATCCCGAAAGTAGCTTAATGTCCGTGAAGGATGTTCTTGCTTAAAAAAGTTGGCGAGGCATCATATACGAATGCAGAGATACCAATTAAAACAGAATCCAAAAAGTAATGGAAAGTCCAAGAAAACATCTGCGTCGGGGGCGATAAATGTACCGCAGGTACCTGTAAGTACACGGCGGACATACGATGCCTCACTCTTGTTACACAAAATCCATGCCATATCCTCTGTCATGAATAAGAGCATAACTAATTCACCTTAAAGACCTTTAAACATTCCCCATAGAGTTAAAACGATAAAAGAGATAATCACGAAGCGATAAAGTGAGGACGAAAAATTAAATTCAAAATTTCAAGTTTGAACCTTTTATGTCTTGACTTGACCAATTGAGCAAAGTCAAATGTGAAATAACTTGACTTGGTCCAACAATGTGTTAGTTGCAGTGATAACGAATATATTAAAAATGTTTGATGGATAACTTGGATGTTGAAATGAAATATTCACCACGTCAAAAATGACAATACAATTGAAACGAGAATTGACAATAAATAGCAAATAAATTGGTGTATGACACGTTTAAAATTTCCAATTGCATCACGGAATATTTTCGGATCATTCTGGTCTAAATAACAATTGAATTGAGACGAATTTATCCATCTTTAATAACAAGTGTTTATCGTTTTTATCATAATCCTGTTGAACACAAACCTTAATTACACAGATCGCAATTATCTATAGTTCACCATAGATCCCGGTTTAAACGGGAACCTACGCATCTATCGTGATCACGCCCGAGTTAACATGTTCGCGATTGGTTCTTGTAATCAACCGGAACGACGCCGTGACTATATAAGAAGTTAGGTTGCTGCGAATTATCAGTACGGACTTAATTCTATTCGGAGCAACAGCGACATGGAATTCTTTAGAAGACTGTTGAAAACCATTGCGACTTCTCTCAGTCCAGATAAAAACGTCGACTTTATTTCAAATATGCCAGTAGAGATTGCTCATCACCTGCTTCGAATGCTGGACGCCCAGTCGCTGCTGAATGCAGCGTATGTATCCCGAAAGTGGCTTAATGTTCGTAAAGGATGTTCTTGCTTGAAAAAGGCGGCGAGGCATCAAATACGAATGCAGAGATACCAATTGAAACAGAATCCCAAAAGTAATGGAAAGTCCAAGAAAACATCTGCGTCGGGGGCGATAAATGTACCGCAGGTACATGTAAGTACACGGCGGACATACGATGCCTCACTCTCGTTACACAAAATCCATGCCATATCCTCTGGCATGATTAAGAGCAGAACTCATTCACTTCAAAGACCTTTTAACATTCCCCGTAAAGTTCAAACGATGAAAAAGATAATCACGATGCGATAAAGTGAGGACGAAAAATTAAATTAAAAATTTCAAGTTTGAACCTTTTATGTCACGACTTGACTAATTCAGCGAAGTCAAACGTGAATTAACTTGACTTGGTCCAACAATGTGTTCGTTGCAGTGATAACGAATATATTAAAAATGTTTGATGGATAACTTGAATGTTGAAAAGAAATATTCACCACGTTAAAGATGACAATACAATTGAGACGAGAATTGACAATAAATAGCAAATAAATTGGTGAATAACACGTTTCAAATTTCCAATTGCTTCACAGAATATTTGCGGATTATTCTGGTGTAAATAACAATTAAGTTATTATCAACTGGAACAAAATTCCAAAAGTAATGGAAAGTCCAAGAAAACATCTGCGTCGGGGGCACTAAATTAAGCACAGGTACATATAAGTACACGGCGGACATACGATGCCTCACTCTCGTTACACGAATTCCATGCCATATCCTTTGGCATGATTAAGAGCAGAAGCAATTAACCTCAAAGACCTTTCAGCATTCCCCGTAAAGTTGAAACGATAAAAAAGATAATCCCGATGCGATAAAGTGAGGACGAAAAATTAAATTCAAAATTTCAAGGTTGAACCTTTTATGTCACGACTTGACCAATTCAGCGAAGTCAAATGTGAATTAATTTGACTTGGTCCAACAATGTATCAGTTGCAGTGATAACGAATGTATTAAGAATGTTTGATGGATAACTTGAATGTTGAAATGAAATATTCACCACGTTAAAGATGACAATACAATTGAGACGAGAATTCACAATAAATAGCAAATAAATTGGTGTATGACACGTTTAAAATTTTCAATTGCATCACGGAATATTTTCGGATCATTCTGGTGTAAATAACAATTAAATTGAGACGAATTTATCCATCTTCAATAACAAGTGTTTGTCGTTTTTATCATAATCCTGTTGAACACAAATCTTAATTACACTGATAGCAATTATCTATAGTTCACCATGGATCCCGATTTAAACGGGACCCTACGCATCTATTGTGATCACGCTCGAGTTAACATGTTCGCGATTGGTTCTTGTATACAACCGGAACGACGCCGTGACTATATAAGAAGTTATGTTGCTGCGAATTATTAGTACGGACTTAATCCTATTCGGAGCAACAGCGACATGGAATTCTTTAGAAGACTGTTGAAAACTATTGGGACTTCTCTCAATCCAGATAAAAACGTCGACTTTATTTCAAATATGCCAGTAGAGATTGCTCATCACCTGCTTCGAATGCTGGACGCCCAGTCGCTGCTGAATGCAGCGTATGTATCTCGAAAGTGGCTTAATGTCTGTAAAGGATGTTCTTGCTTGAAAAAGTTGGCGAGGCATCATATACGAATGCAGGGATACCAATTGGAACTGAATCCCAAAAGTAATGGAAAGTCCAAGAAAACATCTGCGTCGGGGGCAATAAATGTAGCACACGTACATATAAGTACACGGCGGACATACGATGCCTCACTCTCGTTACACAAAATCCATGCCATATCCTTTGGCATGATTAAGAGCAGAACCAATTCACCTCAAAGACCTTTCAGCATTCCCCGTAAAGTTGAAACGATAAAAAAGATAATCACGATGCGATAAAGTGAGGACGAAAAATTAAATTCAAAATTTCAAGTTTGAACCTTTTATGTCACGACTTGACCAATTCAGCGAAGTCAAATGTGAATTAACTTGACTTGGTCCAACAATGTGTTAGTTGCAGTGATAACGAATATATTAAAAATGTTTGATGGATGACTTGAATGTTGAAAAGAAATATTCACCACGTTAAAGATGACAATACAATTGAGACGAGAATTGACAATAAATAGCAAATAAATTGGTGAATAACACGTTTCAAATTTCCAATTGCATCACAGAATATTTGCGGATCATTCTGGTGTAAATAACAATTAAGTTATTATCAATTGGAACAAAATCCCAAAAGTAATGGAAAGTCTAAGAAAACATCTGCGTCGGGGGCACTAAATGTAGCACAGGTACATATAAGTACACGGCGGACATACGATGCCTCACTGTCGTTACACGAATTCCATACCATATCCTTTGGCATGATTAAGAGCAGAAGCAATTCACCTCAAAGACCTTTCAGCATTCCCCGTAAAGTTGAAACGATAAAAAAGATAATCACGATGCGATAAAGTGAGGACGAAAAATTAAATTCAAAATTTCAAGGTTGAACCTTTTATGTCACGACTTGACCAATTCAGCGAAGTCAAATGTGAATTAACTTGACTTGGTCCAACAATGTGTTAATTGCAGTGATAACGAATATATTAAAAATGTTTGATGGATAACTTGGATGTTGAAATGAAATATTCACCTCGTCAAAAATGACAATACAATTGAAGCGAGAATTGACAATAAATAGCAAATAAATTGGTGTATGACACGTTTAAAATTTCCAATTGCATCACGGAATATTTTCGGATCATTCTGGTGTGAATAACAATTAAATTGAGACGAATTTATCCATCTTCAATAACAAGTGTTTGTCGTTTTTATCATAATCCTGTTGAACACAAATCTTAATTACACTGATAGCAATTATCTATAGTTCACCATGGATCCCGATTTAAACGGGACCCTACGCATCTATTGTGATCACGCTCGAGTTAACATGTTCGCGATTGGTTCTTGTATACAACCGGAACGACGCCGTGACTATATAAGAAGTTATGTTGCTGCGAATTATTAGTACGGACTTAATCCTATTCGGAGCAACAGCGACATGGAATTCTTTAGAAGACTGTTGAAAACTATTGGGACTTCTCTCAATCCAGATAAAAACGTCGACTTTATTTCAAATATGCCAGTAGAGATTGCTCATCACCTGCTTCGAATGCTGGACGCCCAGTCGCTGCTGAATGCAGCGTATGTATCTCGAAAGTGGCTTAATGTCTGTAAAGGATGTTCTTGCTTGAAAAAGTTGGCGAGGCATCATATACGAATGCAGGGATACCAATTGGAACAGAATCCCAAAAGTAATGGAAAGTCCAAGAAAACATCTGCGTCGGGGGCAATAAATGTAGCACACGTACATATAAGTACACGGCGGACATACGATGCCTCACTCTCGTTACACAAAATCCATGCCATATCCTTTGGCATGATTAAGAGCAGAACCAATTCACCTCAAAGACCTTTCAGCATTCCCCGTAAAGTTGAAACGATAAAAAAGATAATCACGATGCGATAAAGTGAGGACGAAAAATTAAATTCAAAATTTCAAGTTTGAACCTTTTATGTCACGACTTGACCAATTCAGCGAAGTCAAATGTGAATTAACTTGACTTGGTCCAACAATGTGTTCGTTGCAGTGATAACGAAAATATTAAAAATGTTTGATGGATAACTTGAATGTTGAAAAGAAATATTCACCACGTTAAAGATGACAATACAATTGAGACGAGAATTGACAATAAATAGCAAATAAATTGGTGAATAACACGTTTCAAATTTCCAATTGCATCACAGGATATTTGCGGATCATTCTGGTGTAAATAACAATTAAGTTATTATCAATTGAAACAAAATCCCAAAAGTAATGGAAAGTCCAAGAAAACATCTGCGTCGGGGGCACTAAATGTAGCACAGGTACATATAAGTACAAGGCGGACATACGATGCCTCACTCTCTTTACACGAATTCCATGCCATATCCTTTGGCATGATTAAGAGCAGAAGCAATTAACCTCAAAGACCTTGAGCATTCCCCGTAAAGTTGAAACGATAAAAAAGATAATCACGATGCGATAAAGTGAGGACGAAAAATTAAATTCAAAATTTCAAGGTTGAACCTTTTATGTCACGACTTGACCAAATCAGCGAAGTCAAATGTGAATTAATTTGACTTGGTCCAACAATGTATTAGTTGCAGTGATAACGAATGTATTAAGAATGTTTGATGGATAACTTGAATGTTGAAATGAAATATTCACCACGTTAAAGATGACAATACAATTGAGACGAGAATTCACAATAAATAGCAAATAAATTGGTGTATGACACGTTTGAAATTTCCAATTGCATCACGGAATATTTTCGGATCATTCTGGTGTATATAACAATTAAATTGAGACGAATTTATCCATTTTCAATAACAAGTGTTTGTCGTTTTTATCATAATCCTGTTAAACACAAATCTTAATTACACTGATCGCAATTTTCTATAGTTCACCATGGATCCCGATTTAAACGGGACCCTACGCATCTATTGTGATCACGCTCGAGTTAACATTTTCGCGATTGGTTCTTGTAATCAACCGGAACGACGCCGTGACTATATAAGAAGTTATGTTGCTGCGAATTATTAGTACGGACTTAATCCTATTCGGAGCGACAGCGACATGGAATTCTTTAGAAGACTGTTGAAAGCTATTGGGACTTCTCTCAATCCAGATAAAAACGTCGACTTTATTTTAAATATGCCAGTAGAGATTGCTTATCACCGGCTTCGAATGCTGGACGCTCAGTCGCTGCTGAATGCTGCGTATGTATCCCGAAAGTGGCTTAATGTCTGTAAAGGATGTTCTTGCTTGAAAAAGTTGGCGAGGCATCATATACGAATGCAGGGATACCAATTGGAACAGAATCCCAAAAGTAATGGAAAGTCCAAGAAAACATCTGCGTCGGGGGCGATAAATGTACCGCAGGTACATGTAAGTACACGGCGGACATACGATGCCTCACTCTCGTTACACAAAATCCATGCCATATCCTCTGGCATGATTAAGAGCAGAACTCATTCACCTCAAAGACCTTTTAACATTCCCCGTAAAGTTGAAACGATAAAAAAGATAATCACGATGCGATAAAGTGAGGACGAAAAATTAAATTAAAAATTTCAAAGTTGAATCTTTTATGTCACGACTTGACCAATTCAGCGAAGTCAAATGTGAATTAACTTGACTTGGTCCAACAATGTGTTAGTTGCAGTGATAACGAATATATTAAAAATGTTTGATGGATGACTTGAATGTTGAAAAGAAATATTCACCACGTTAAAGATGACAATACAATTGAGACGAGAATTGACAATAAATAGCAAATAAATTGGTGAATAACACGTTTCAAATTTCCAATTGCATCACAGAATATTTGCGGATCATTCTGGTGTAAATAACAATTAAGTTATTATCAATTGGAACAAAATCCCAAAAGTAATGGAAAGTCTAAGAAAACATCTGCGTCGGGGGCACTAAATGTAGCACAGGTACATATAAGTACACGGCGGACATACGATGCCTCACTGTCGTTACACGAATTCCATACCATATCCTTTGGCATGATTAAGAGCAGAAGCAATTCACCTCAAAGACCTTTCAGCATTCCCCGTAAAGTTGAAACGATAAAAAAGATAATCACGATGCGATAAAGTGAGGACGAAAAATTAAATTCAAAATTTCAAGGTTGAACCTTTTATGTCACGACTTGACCAATTCAGCGAAGTCAAATGTGAATTAACTTGACTTGGTCCAACAATGTGTTAATTGCAGTGATAACGAATATATTAAAAATGTTTGATGGATAACTTGGACGTTGAAATGAAATATTCACCACGTCAAAAATTACAATACAATTGAAGCGAGAATTGACAATAAATAGCAAATAAATTGGTGTATGACACGTTTAAAATTTCCAATTGCATCACGGAATATTTTCGGATCATTCTGGTGTGAATAACAATTAAATTGAGACGAATTTATCCATCTTCAATAACAAGTGTTTATCGTTTTTATCATAATCCTGTTGAACACAAACCTTAATTACACTGATCGCAATTATCTAGAGTTCACCATGGATCCCGATTTAAACGGGAACCTACGCATTTATTGTGATCACGCCCGAGTTAACATGTTCGCGATTGGTTCTGGTAATCAACCGGAACGACGCTGTGACTATATAAGAAGTTAGGTTTCTGCGAATTATCAGTACGGACTTAATTCTATTCGGAGCAACAGCGACATGGAATTCTTTAGAAGACTGTTGAAAACTATTGGGACTTCTCTCAGTCCAGATAAAAACGTCGACTTTATTTCAAATATGCCAGTAGAGATTGCTCATTACCTGCGTCGAATGCTGGACGCCCAGTCGCTGCTGAATGCGGCGTTTATACGAATGCAGCGATACCAATTGGAACAGAATCCCGAAACTATTGGAAAGTCCAAGTAAACATCTGCGGCGGGGGCGATAAATGTATCACAGGTACATATAAGTACACGGCGGACATACGATGCCTCACTCTCGTTACACAAAATCCATGCCATATCCTTTGCCATTAAGAGCAGAACCAATTCACCTCAAAGACCTTTCAACGATACCCGTAAAGTTGAAACGATAAAAAAGATAATCACGATGCGATAAAGTAAGGACGAAAAATTAAATTCAAAATTTCAAGTTTGAACCTTTAATGCCACGACTTGACCAATTCAGCGAAGTCAAATGTGAAATAACTTGACTTGGTCCAACGATGTGTTAGTTGCAGTGATAACGAATATATTAAAAATGTTTGATGGATAACTTGGATGTTGAAATGAAATATTCACCACGTCAAAAATGACAATACAATTGAAACGAGAATTGACAATAAATAGCAAATAAATTGGTGTATGACACGTTTAAAATTTCCAATTGCATCACGGAATATTTTCGGATCATTCTGGTGTAAATAACAATTAAATTGAGACGAATTTATCCATCTTCAATAAAAAGTGTTTATCGTTTTTATCATAATCCTGTTGAACACAAACCTTAATTACACTGATCGCAATTATCTATAGTTCACCATGGATCCCGATTAAAACAGGACCCTACGCATCTATCGTGATCACGCTCGAGTTAACATGTTCGCGATGTGTTCTTGTAATCAACCGGAACGACGCCGTGACTATATAAGAAGTTATGTTGCTGCGAATTATTAGTACGGACTTAATCCTATTCGCAGCAACAGCGACATGGAATTCTTTAGAAGACTGTCGAAAACTATTGGGACTTCTCTCAATCCAGATAAAAACGTCGACTTCATTTCAAATATGCCAGTAGAGATTGCTCATCACCTGCTTCGAATGCTGGACGCCCAGTCGCTGCTGAATGCATCGTATGTATCCCGAAAGTAGCTTAATGTCTGTAAAGGATGTTCTTGCTTGAAAAAGTTGGCAAGGCATGATATACGAATGCAGGGATACCAATTGGAACAGAATCCCAAAAGTAATGGGAAGTCCAAGAAAACATCTGCGTCGGGGGCGATAAATGTACCGCAGGTACATGTAAGTACACAGCGGACATACGATGCCTCACTCTCGTTACACAAAATCCATGCCATATCCGCTGACATGATTAAGAGCAGAACCAATTCACCTCAAAGACCTTTTAACATTCCCCGTAAAGTTCAAACGATGAAAAAGATAATCACGATGCGATAACGTGAGGACGAAAAATTAAATTCAAAATTTCAAGTTTGAACCTTTTATGTCACGACTTGACCAATTCAGCGAAGTCAAATGTGAATTAACTTGACTTCGTCCAACAATGTGTTCGTTGCAGTGATAACGAAAATATTAAAAATGTTTGATGGATAACTTGAATGTTGAAAAGAAATATTCACCACGTTAAAGATGACAATACAATTGAGACGAGAATTGACAATAAATAGCAAATAAATTGGAGAATAACACGTTTCAAATTTCCAATTGCATCACAGAATATTTGCGGATCATTCTGGTGTAAATAACAATTAAGTTATTATCAATTAGAACAAAATCCCAAAAGTAATGGAAAGTCCAAGAAAACATCTGCGTCGGGGGCACTAAATGTAGCACAGGTACATATAAGTACACGGCGGACATACGATGCCTCACTGTCGTTACACGAATTCCATACCATATCCTTTGGCATGGTTAAGAGCAGAAGCAATTCACCTCAAAGACCTTTCAGCATTCCCCGTAAAGTTGAAACGATAAAAAAGATAATCACGATGCGATAAAGTGAGGACGAAAAATTAAATTCAAAATTTCAAGATTGAACCTTTTATGTCACGACTTGACCAATTCAGCGAAGTCAAATGTGAATTAACTTGACTTGGTCCAACAATGTGTTAGTTGCAGTGATAACGAATATATTAAAAATGTTTGATGGATAACTTGGATGTTGAAATGAAATATTCACCACGTAAAAAATGACAATACAATTGAAACGAGAATTGACAATAAATAGGAAATAAATTGGTGTATGACACGTTTAAAATTTCCAATTGCATCACGGAATATTTTCGGATCATTCTGGTCTAAATAACAATTAAATTGAGACGAATTTATCCATCTTTAATAACAAGTGTTTATCGTTTTTATCATAATCCTGTTGAACACAAACCTTAATTACACAGATCGCAATTATCTATAGTTCACCATAGATCCCGGTTTAAACGGGAACCTACGCATCTATCGTGATCACGCCCGAGTTAACATGTTCGCGATTGGTTCTTGTAATCAACCGGAACGACGCCGTGACTATATAAGAAGTAAGGTTGCTGCGAATTATCAGTACGGACTTAATTCTATTCGGAGCAACAGCGACATGGAATTCTTTAGAAGACTGTTGAAAACTATTGGGACTTCTCTCAATCCAGATAAAAACGTCGACTTTATTTCAAATATGCCTGTAGAGATTGCTCATCACCTGCTTCGAATGCTGGACGCCCAGTTGCTGCTGAATGCAGCGTATGTATCCCGAAAGTTGCTTAATGTCTGTAAAGGATGTTCTTGCTTGAAAAAGGCGGCGAGGCATCAAATACGAATGCAGAGATACCAATTGGAACAGAATCCCAAAAGTAATGGAAAGTCCAAGAAAACATCTGCGTCGGGGGCGATAAATGTACCGCAGGTACATGTAAGTACACGGCGGACATACGATGCCTCACTCTCGTTACACAAAATCCATGCCATATCCTCTGGCATGATTAAGAGCAGAACTCATTCACCTCAAAGACCTTTTAACATTCCCCGTAAAGTTCAAACGATGAAAAAGATAATCACGATGCGATAAAGTGAGGACGAAAAATAAAATTAAAAATTTCAAGTTTGAACCTTTTATGTCACGACTTGACCAATTCAGCGAAGTCAAATGTGAATTAACTTGACTTGGTCCAACAATGTGTTCGTTGCAGTGATAACGAATATATTAAAAATGTTTGATGGATAACTTGAATGTTGAAAAGAAATATTCACCACGTTAAAGATGACAATACAATTGAGACGAGAATTGACAATAAATAGCAAATAAATTGGTGAATAACACGTTTCAAATTTCCAATTGCATCACAGAATATTTGCGGATCATTCTGGTGTAAATAACAATTAAGTTATTATCAATTGGAACAAAATCCCAAAAGTAATGGAAAGTCTAAGAAAACATCTGCGTCGGGGGCACTAAATGTAGCACAGGTACATATAAGTACACGGCGGACATACGATGCCTCACTGTCGTTACACGAATTCCATACCATATCCTTTGGCATGATTAAGAGCAGAAGCAATTCACCTCAAAGACCTTTCAGCATTCCCCGTAAAGTTGAAACGATAAAAAAGATAATCACGATGCGATAAAGTGAGGACGAAAAATTAAATTCAAAATTTTAAGGTTGAACCTTTTATGTCACGACTTGACCAATTCAGCGAAGTCAAATGTGAATTAACTTGACTTGGTCCAACAATGTATCAGTTGCAGTGATAACGAATGTATTAAGAATGTTTGATGGATAACTTGAATGTTGAAATGAAATATTCACCACGTTAAAGATGACAATACAATTGAGACGAGAATTCACAATAAATAGCAAATAAATTGGTGTATGACACGTTTAAAATTTCCAATTGCATCACGGAATATTTTCGGATCATTCTGGTGTAAATAACAATTAAATTGAGACGAATTTATCCATCTTCAATAACAAGTGTTTGTCGTTTTTATCATAATCCTGTTGAACACAAATCTTAATTACACTGATAGCAATTATCTATAGTTCACCATGGATCCCGATTTAAACGGGACCCTACGCATCTATTGTGATCACGCTCGAGTTAACATGTTCGCGATTGGTTCTTGTATACAACCGGAACGACGCCGTGACTATATAAGAAGTTATGTTGCTGCGAATTATTAGTACGGACTTAATCCTATTCGGAGAAACAGCGACATGGAATTCTTTAGAAGACTGTTGAAAACTATTGGGACTTCTCTCAATCCAGATAAAAACGTCGACTTTATTTCAAATATGCCAGTAGAGATTGCTCATCACCTGCTTCGAATGCTGGACGCCCAGTCGCTGCTGAATGCAGCGTATGTATCTCGAAAGTGGCTTAATGTCTGTAAAGGATGTTCTTGCTTGAAAAAGTTGGCGAGGCATCATATACGAATGCAGGGATACCAATTGAAACAGAATCCCAAAAGTAATGGAAAGTCCAAGAAAACATCTGCGTCGGGGGCAATAAATGTAGCACACGTACATATAAGTACACGGCGGACATACGATGCCTCACTCATGTTACACAAAATCCATGCCATATCCTTTGGCATGATTAAGAGCAGAACCAATTCACCTCAAAGACCTTTCAGCATTCCCCGTAAAGTTGAAACGATAAAAAAGATAATCACGATGCGATAAAGTGAGGACGAAAAATTAAATTCAAAATTTCAAGTTTGAACCTTTTATGTCACGACTTGACCAATTCAGCGAAGTCAAATGTGAATTAACTTGACTTGGTCCAACAATGTGTTCGTTGCAGTGATAACGAAAATATTAAAAATGTTTGATGGATAACTTGAATGTTGAAAAGGAATATTCACCACGTTAAAGATGACAATACAATTGAGACGAGAATTGACAATAAATAGCAAATAAATTGGTGAATAACACGTTTCAAATTTCCAATTGCATCACAGGATATTTGCGGATCATTCTGGTGTAAATAACAATTAAGTTATTATCAATTGAAACAAAATCCCAAAAGTAATGGAAAGTCCAAGAAAACATCTGCGTCGGGGGCACTAAATGTAGCACAGGTACATATAAGTACAAGGCGGACATACGATGCCTCACTCTCGTTACACGAATTCCATGCCATATCCTTTGGCATGATTAAGAGCAGAAGCAATTAACCTCAAAGACCTTGAGCATTCCCCGTAAAGTTGAAACGATAAAAAAGATAATCACGATGCGATAAAGTGAGGACGAAAAATTAAATTCAAAATTTCAAGGTTGAACCTTTTATGTCACGACTTGACCAAATCAGCGAAGTCAAATGTGAATTAATTTGACTTGGTCCAACAATGTATTAGTTGCAGTGATAACGAATGTATTAAGAATGTTTGATGGATAACTTGAATGTTGAAATAAAATATTCACCACGTTAAAGATGACAATACAATTGAGACGAGAATTCACAATAAATAGCAAATAAATTGGTGTATGACACGTTTGAAATTTCCAATTGCATCACGGAATATTTTCGGATCATTCTGGTGTATATAACAATTAAATTGAGACGAATTTATCCATCTTCAATAACAAGTGTTTGTCGTTTTTATCATAATCCTGTTAAACACAAATCTTAATTACACTGATCGCAATTTTCTATAGTTCACCATGGATCCCGATTTAAACGGGACCCTACGCATCTATTGTGATCACGCTCGAGTTAACATTTTCGCGATTGGTTCTTGTAATCAACCGGAACGACGCCGTGACTATATAAGAAGTTATGTTGCTGCGAATTATTAGTACGGACTTAATCCTATTCGGAGCGACAGCGACATGGAATTCTTTAGAAGACTGTTGAAAACTATTGGGACTTCTCTCAATCCAGATAAAAACGTCGACTTTATTTCAAATATGCCAGTAGAGATTGCTCATCACCTGCTTCGAATGCTGGACGCCCAGTCGCTGCTGAATGCATCGTATGTATCCCGACAGTAGCTTAATGTCTGTAAAGGATGTTCTTGCTTGAAAAAGTTGGCGAGGCATCATATACGAATGCAGGGATACCAATTGGAACAGAATCCCAAAAGTAATGGAAAGTCCAAGAAAACATCTGCGTCGGGGGCAATAAATGTAGCACAGGTACATATAAGTACACGGCGGACATACGATGCCTCACTCTCGTTACACAAAATCCATGCCATATCCTTTGGCATGATTAAGAGCAGAACCAATTCACCTCAAAGACCTTTCAGCATTCCCCGTAAAGTTGAAACGATAAAAAAGATAATCACGATGCGATAAAGTGAGGACGAAAAATTAAATTAAAAATTTCAAAGTTGAATCTTTTATGTCACGACTTGACCAATTCAGCGAAGTCAAATGTGAATTAACTTGACTTGGTCCAACAATGTGTTAGTTGCAGTGATAACGAATATATTAAAAATGTTTGATGGATGACTTGAATGTTGAAATGAAATATTCACCACGTTAAAGATGACAATACAATTGAGACGAGAATTGACAATAAATAGCAAATAAATTGGTGAATAACACGTTTCAAATTTCCAATTGCATCACAGAATATTTGCGGATCATTCTGGTGTAAATAACAATTAAGTTATTATCAATTGAAACAAAATCCCAAAAGTAATGGAAAGTCCAAGAAAACATCTGCGTCGGGGGCACTAAATGTGGCACAGGTACATATAAGTACAAGGCGGACATACGATGCCTCACTGTCGTTACACGAATTCCATACCATATCCTTTGGCATGATTAAGAGCAGAAGCAATTCACCTCAAAGACCTTTCAGCATTCCCCGTAAAGTTGAAACGATAAAAAAGATAATCACGATGCGATAAAGTGAGGACGAAAAATTAAATTCAAAATTTCAAGGTTGAACCTTTTATGTCACGACTTGACCAATTCAGCGAAGTCAAATGTGAATTAACTTGACTTAGTCCAACAATGTGTTAGTTGCAGTGATAACGAATATATTTAAAATGTTTGATGGATAACTTGAATGTTGAAATGAAATATTCACCACGTTAAAGATGACAATACAATTGAGACGAGAATTCACAATAAATAGCAAGTAAATTGGTGTATGACACGTTTAAAATTTCCAATTATATCACGGAATATTTTCGGATCATTCTGGTGTAAATAACAATTAATCTGAGACGAATTTATCCATCTTTAATAACAAGTGTTTATCGTTTTTATCATAATCCTGTTGAACACAAACCTTAATTACACTGATCGCTATTATCTATAGTTCACCATGGATCCCGATTTAAACGGGACCCTACGCATCTATCGTGATCACGCCCTAGTTAACATGTTCGCGATTGGTTCTTGTAATCAACCGGAACGACGCCGTGACTATATAAGAAGTTATGTTGCTGCGAATTATTAGTACGGACTTAATCCTATTCGGAGCAACAGTGACATGGAATTCTTTAGAAGACTGTTGAAAACTATTGGGACTTCTCTCAATCCAGATAAAAACGTCGACTTTATTTTAAATATGCCAGTAGAGATTGCTTATCACCTGCTTCGAATGCTGGACGCTCAGTCGCTGCTGAATGCTGCGTATGTATCCCGAAAATGGCTTAATGTCTGTAAAGGATGTTCTTGCTTAAAAAAGGCGAGGCATCAAATACGAATGCAGAGATACCAATTGGAACAGAATCCCAAAAGTAATGGAAAGTCCAAGAAAACATCTGCGTCGGGGGCGATAAATGTACCGCAGGTACATGTAAGTACACGGCGGACATACGATGCCTCACTCTCGTTACACAAAATCCATGCCATATCCTCTGGCATGATTAAGAGCAGAACTCATTCACCTCAAAGACCTTTTAACATTCCCCGTAAAGTTCAAACGATGAAAAAGATAATCACGATGCGATAAAGTGAGGACGAAAAATTAAATTAAAAATTTCAAGTTTGAACCTTTTATGTCACGACTTGACCAATTCAGCGAAGTCAAATGTGAATTAACTTGACTTGGTCCAACAATGTGTTCGTTGCAGTGATAACGAATATATTAAAAATGTTTGATGGATAACTTGAATGTTGAAAAGAAATATTCACCACGTTAAAGATGACAATACAATTGAGACGAGAATTGACAATAAATAGCAAATAAATTGGTGAATAACACGTTTCAAATTTCCAATTGCATCACAGAATATTTGCGGATCATTCTGGTGTAAATAACAATTAAGTTATTATCAATTGGAACAAAATCCCAAAAGTAATGGAAAGTCTAAGAAAACATCTGCGTCGGGGGCACTAAATGTAGCACAGGTACATATAAGTACACTGCGGACATACGATGCCTCACTGTCGTTACACGAATTCCATACCATATCCTTTGGCATGATTAAGAGCAGAAGCAATTCACCTCAAAGACCTTTCAGCATTCCCCGTAAAGTTGAAACGATAAAAAAGATAATCACGATGCGATAAAGTGAGGACGAAAAATTAAATTCAAAATTTCAAGGTTGAACCTTTTATGTCACGACTTGACCAATTCAGCGAAGTCAAATGTGAATTAACTTGACTTGGTCCAACAATGTGTTAATTGCAGTGATAACGAATATATTAAAAATGTTTGATGGATAACTTGGATGTTGAAATGAAATATTCACCACGTCAAAAATGACAATACAATTGAAGCGAGAATTGACAATAAATAGCAAATAAATTGGTGTATGACACGTTTAAAATTTCCAATTGCATCACGGAATATTTTCGGATCATTCTGGTGTGAATAACAATTAAATTGAGACGAATTTATCCATCTTCAATAACAAGTGTTTATCGTTTTTATCATAATCCTGTTGAACACAAACCTTAATTACACTGATCGCAATTATCTAGAGTTCACCATGGATCCCGATTTAAACGGGAACCTACGCATTTATTGTGATCACGCCCGAGTTAACATGTTCGCGATTGGTTCTGGTAATCAACCGGAACGACGCTGTGACTATATAAGAAGTTAGGTTGCTGCGAATTATCAGTACGGACTTAATTCTATTCGGAGCAACAGCGACATGGAATTCTTTAGAAGACTGTTGAAAACTATTGGGACTTCTCTCAGTCCAGATAAAAACGTCGACTTTATTTCAAATATGCCAGTAGAGATTGCTCATTACCTGCGTCGAATGCTGGACGCCCAGTCGCTGCTGAATGCGGCGTTTATACGAATGCAGCAATACCAATTGGAACAGAATCCCGAAACTATTGGAAAGTCCAAGTAAACATCTGCGGCGGGGGCGATAAATGTATCACAGGTACATATAAGTACACGGCGGACATACGATGCCTCACTCTCGTTACACAAAATCCATGCCATATCCTTTGCCATTAAGAGCAGAACCAATTCACCTCAAAGACCTTTCAACGATACCCGTAAAGTTGAAACGATAAAAAAGATAATCACCATGCGATAAAGTAAGGACGAAAAATTAAATTCAAAATTTCAAGTTTGAACCTTTAATGCCACGACTTGACCAATTCAGCGAAGTCAAATGTGAAATAACTTGACTTGGTCCAACGATGTGTTAGTTGCAGTGATAACGAATATATTAAAAATGTTTGATGGATAACTTGGATGTTGAAATGAAATATTCACCACGTCAAAAATGACAATACAATTGAAACGAGAATTGACAATAAATAGCAAATAAATTGGTGTATGACACGTTTAAAATTTCCAATTGCATCACGGAATATTTTCGGATCATTCCGGTGTAAATAACAATTAAATTGAGACGAATTTATCCATCTTCAATAAAAAGTGTTTATCGTTTTTATCATAATCCTGTTGAACACAAACCTTAATTACACTGATCGCAATTATCTATAGTTCACCATGGATCCCGATTTAAACGGGACCCTACGCATCTATCGTGATCACGCTCGAGTTAACATGTTCGCGATGTGTTCTTGTAATCAACCGGAACGACGCCGTGACTATATAAGAAGTTATGTTGCTGCGAATTATTAGTACGGACTTAATCCTATTCGCAGCAACAGCGACATGGAATTCTTTAGAAGACTGTCGAAAACTATTGGGACTTCTCTCAATCCAGATAAAAACGTCGACTTCATTTCAAATATGCCAGTAGAGATTGCTCATCACCTGCTTCGAATGCTGGACGCCCAGTCGCTGCTGAATGCATCGTATGTATCCCGAAAGTAGCTTAATGTCTGTAAAGGATGTTCTTGCTTGAAAAAGTTGGCAAGGCATGATATACGAATGCAGGGATACTAATTGGAACAGAATCCCAAAAGTAATGGGAAGTCCAAGAAAACATCTGCGTCGGGGGCGATAAATGTACCGCAGGTACATGTAAGTACACAGCGGACATACGATGCCTCACTCTCGTTACACAAAATCCATACCATATCCGCTGACATGATTAAGAGCAGAACCAATTCACCTCAAAGAACTTTTAACATTCCCCGTAAAGTTCAAACGATGAAAAAGATAATCACGATACGATAACGTGAGGACGAAAAATTAAATTCAAAATTTCAAGTTTGAACCTTTTATGTCACGACTTGACCAATTCAGCGAAGTCAAATGTGAATTAACTTGACTTGGTCCAACAATGTGTTCGTTGCAGTGATAACGAAAATATTAAAAATGTTTGATGGATAACTTGAATGTTGAAAAGAAATATTCACCACGTTAAAGATGACAATACAATTGAGACGAGAATTGACAATAAATAGCAAATAAATTGGAGAATAACACGTTTCAAATTTCCAATTGCATCACAGAATATTTGCGGATCATTCTGGTGTAAATAACAATTAAGTTATTATCAATTAGAACAAAATCCCAAAAGTAATGGAAAGTCCAAGAAAACATCTGCGTCGGGGGCACTAAATGTAGCACAGGTACATATAAGTACACGGCGGACATACGATGCCTCACTGTCGTCACACGAATTCCATACTATATCCTTTGGCATGATTAAGAGCAGAAGCAATTCACCTCAAAGACCTTTCAGCATTCCCCGTAAAGTTGAAACGATAAAAAAGATAATCACGATGCGATAAAGTGAGGACGAAAAATTAAATTCAAAATTTCAAGGTTGAACCTTTTATGTCACGACTTGACCAATTCAGCGAAGTCAAATGTGAATTAACTTGACTTGGTCCAACAATGTGTTAGTTGCAGTGATAACGAATATATTAAAAATGTTTGATGGATAACTTGGATGTTGAAATGAAATATTCACCACGTAAAAAATGACAATACAATTGAAACGAGAATTGACAATAAATAGGAAATAAATTGGTGTATAACACGTTTAAAATTTCCAATTGCATCACGGAATATTTTCGGATCATTCTGGTCTAAATAACAATTAAATTGAGACGAATTTATCCATCTTTAATAACAAGTGTTTATCGTTTTTATCATAATCCTGTTGAACACAAACCTTAATTACACAGATCGCAATTATCTATAGTTCACCATAGATCCCGGTTTAAACGGGAACCTACGCATCTATCGTGATCACGCCCGAGTTAACATGTTCGCGATTGGTTCTTGTAATCAACCGGAACGACGCCGTGACTATATAAGAAGTAAGGTTGCTGCGAATTATCAGTACGGACTTAATTCTATTCGGAGCAACAGCGACATGGAATTCTTTAGAAGACTGTTGAAAACTATTGGGACTTCTCTCAATCCAGATAAAAACGTCGACTTTATTTCAAATATGCCTGTAGAGATTGCTCATCACCTGCTTCGAATGCTGGACGCCCAGTTGCTGCTGAATGCAGCGTATGTATCCCGAAAGTGGCTTAATGTCTGTAAAGGATGTTCTTGCTTGAAAAAGGCGGCGAGGCATCAAATACGAATGCAGAGATACCAATTGGAACAGAATCCCAAAAGTAATGGAAAGTCCAAGAAAACATCTGCGTCGGGGGCGATAAATGTACCGCAGGTACATGTAAGTACACGGCGGACATACGATGCCTCACTCTCGTTACACAAAATCCATGCCATATCCTCTGGCATGATTAAGAGCAGAACTCATTCACCTCAAAGACCTTTTAACATTCCCCGTAAAGTTCAAACGATGAAAAGATAATCACGATGCGATAAAGTGAGGACGAAAAATTAAATTAAAAATTTCAAGTTTGAACCTTTTATGTCACGACTTGACCAATTCAGCGAAGTCAAATGTGAATTAACTTGACTTGGTCCAACAATGTGTTCGTTGCAGTGATAACGAATATATTAAAAATGTTTGATGGATAACTTGAATGTTGAAAAGCAATATTCACCACGTTAAAGATGACAATACAATTGAGACGAGAATTGACAATAAATAGCAAATAAATTGGTGAATAACACGTTTCAAATTTCCAATTGCATCACAGAATATTTGCGGATCATTCTGGTGTAAATAACAATTAAGTTATTATCAATTGGAACAAAATCCCAAAAGTAATGGAAAGTCTAAGAAAACATCTGCGTCGGGGGCACTAAATGTAGCACAGGTACATATAAGTACACGGCGGACATACGATGCCTCACTGTCGTTACACGAATTACATACCATATCCTTTGGCATGATTAAGAGCAGAAGCAATTCACCTCAAAGACCTTTCAGCATTCCCCGTAAAGTTGAAACGATAAAAAAGATAATCACGATGCGATAAAGTGAGGACGAAAAATTAAATTCAAAATTTCAAGGTTGAACCTTTTATGTCACGACTTGACCAATTCAGCGAAGTCAAATGTGAATTAACTTGACTTGGTCCAACAATGTGTTAATTGCAGTGATAACGAATATATTAAAAATGTTTGATGGATAACTTGGATGTTGAAATGAAATATTCACCACGTCAAAAATGACAATACAATTGAAGCGAGAATTCACAATAAATAGCAAATAAATTGGTGTATGACACGTTCAAAATTTCCAATTGCATCACGGAATATTTTCGGATCATTCTGGTGTGAATAACAATTAAATTGAGACGAATTTATCCATCTTCAATAACAAGTGTTTATCGTTTTTATCATAATCCTGTTAAACACAAACCTTAATTACACTGATCGCAATTATCTAGAGTTCACCATGGATCCCGATTTAAACGGGAACCTACGCATTTATTGTGATCACGCCCGAGTTAACATGTTCGCGATTGGTTCTGGTAATCAACCGGAACGACGCTGTGACTATATAAGAAGTTAGGTTGCTGCGAATTATCAGTACGGACTTAATTCTATTCGGAGCAACAGCGACATGGAATTCTTTAGAAGACTGTAGAAAACTATTGGGACTTCTCTCAGTCCAGATAAAAACGTCGACTTTATTTCAAATATGCCAGTAGAGATTGCTCATTACCTGCGTCGAATGCTGGACGCCCAGTCGCTGCTGAATGCGGCGTTTATAAGAATGCAGCGATACCAATTGGAACAGAATCCCGAAACTATTGGAAAGTCCAAGTAAACATCTGCGGCGGGGGCGATAAATGTATCACAGGTACATATAAGTACACGGCGGACATACGATGCCTCACTCTCGTTACACAAAATCCATGCCATATCCTTTGCCATTAAGAGCAGAACCAATTCACCTCAAAGACCTTTCAACGATACCCGTAAAGTTGAAACGATAAAAAAGATAATCACGATGCGATAAAGTAAGGACGAAAAATTAAATTCAAAATTTCAAGTTTGAACCTTTAATGCCACGACTTGACCAATTCAGCGAAGTCAAATGTGAAATAACTTGACTTGGTCCAACGATGTGTTAGTTGCAGTGATAACGAATATATTAAAAATGTTTGATGGATAACTTGGATGTTGAAATGAAATATTCACCACGTCAAAAATGACAATACAATTGAAACGAGAATTGACAATAAATAGCAAATAAATTGGTGTATGACACGTTTAAAATTTCCAATTGCATCACGGAATATTTTCGGATCATTCTGGTGTAAATAACAATTAAATTGAGACGAATTTATCGATCTTCAATAAAAAGTGTTTATCGTTTTTATCATAATCCTGTTGAACACAAACCTTAATTACACTGATCGCAATTATCTATAGTTCACCATGGATCCCGATTTAAACGGGACCCTACGCATCTATCGTGATCACGCTCGAGTTAACATGTTCGCGATGTGTTCTTGTAATCAACCGGAACGACGCCGTGACTATATAAGAAGTTATGTTGCTGCGAATTATTAGTACGGACTTAATCCTATTCGCAGCAACAGCGACATGAAATTCTTTAGAAGACTGTCGAAAACTATTGGGACTTCTCTCAATCCAGATAAAAACGTCGACTTCATTTCAAATATGCCAGTAGAGATTGCTCATCACCTGCTTCGAATGCTGGACGCCCAGTCGCTGCTGAATGCATCGTATGTATCCCGAAAGTAGCTTAATGTCTGTAAAGGATGTTCTTGCTTGAAAAAGTTGGCAAGGCATGATATACGAATGCAGGGATACCAATTGGAACAGAATCCCAAAAGTAATGGGAAGTCCAAGAAAACATCTGCGTCGGGGGCGATAAATGTACCGCAGGTACATGTAAGTACACAGCGGACATACGATGCCTCACTCTCGTTACACAAAATCCATGCCATATCCGCTGACATGATTAAGAGCAGAACCAATTCACCTCAAAGACCTTTTAACATTCCCCGTAAAGTTCAAACGATGAAAAAGATAATCACGATGCGATAACGTGAGGACGAAAAATTAAATTCAAAATTTCAAGTTTGAACCTTTTATGTCACGACTTGACCAAATCAGCGAAGTCAAATGTGAATTAACTTGACTTGGTCCAACAATGTGTTCGTTGCAGTGATAACGAAAATATTAAAAATGTTTGATGGATAACTTGAATGTTGAAAAGAAATATTCACCACGTTAAAGATGACAATACAATTGAGACGAGAATTGACAATAAATAGCAAATAAATTGGAGAATAACACGTTTCAAATTTCCAATTGCATCACAGAATATTTGCGGATCATTCTGGTGTAAATAACAATTAAGTTATTATCAATTAGAACAAAATCCCAAAAGTAATGGAAAGTCCAAGAAAACATCTGCGTCGGGGGCACTAAATGTAGCACAGGTACATATAAGTACACGGCGGACATACGATGCCTCACTGTCGTCACACGAATTCCATACTATATCCTTTGGCATGATTAAGAGCAGAAGCAATTCACCTCAAAGACCTTTCAGCATTCCCCGTAAAGTTGAAACGATAAAAAAGATAATCACGATGCGATAAAGTGAGGACGAAAAATTAAATTCAAAATTTCAAGGTTGAACCTTTTATGTCACGACTTGACCAATTCAGCGAAGTCAAATGTGAATTAACTTGACTTGGTCCAACAATGTGTTAGTTGCAGTGATAACGAATATATTAAAAATGTTTGATGGATAACTTGGATGTTGAAATGAAATATTCACCACGTAAAAAATGACAATACAATTGAAACGAGAATTGACAATAAATAGGAAATAAATTGGTGTATAACACGTTTAAAATTTCCAATTGCATCACGGAATATTTTCGGATCATTCTGGTCTAAATAACAATTAAATTGAGACGAATTTATCCATCTTTAATAACAAGTGTTTATCGTTTTTATCATAATCCTGTTGAACACAAACCTTAATTACACAGATCGCAATTATCTATAGTTCACCATAGATCCCGGTTTAAACGGGAACCTACGCATCTATCGTGATCACGCCCGAGTTAACATGTTCGCGATTGGTTCTTGTAATCAACCGGAACGACGCCGTGACTATATAAGAAGTAAGGTTGCTGCGAATTATCAGTACGGACTTAATTCTATTCGGAGCAACAGCGACATGGAATTCTTTAGAAGACTGTTGAAAACTATTGGGACTTCTCTCAATCCAGATAAAAACGTCGACTTTATTTCAAATATGCCTGTAGAGATTGCTCATCACATGCTTCGAATGCTGGACGCCCAGTTGCTGCTGAATGCAGCGTATGTATCCCGAAAGTGGCTTAATGTCTGTAAAGGATGTTCTTGCTTGAAAAAGGCGGCGAGGCATCAAATACGAATGCAGAGATACCAATTGGAACAGAATCCCAAAAGTAATGGAAAGTCCAAGAAAACATCTGCGTCGGGGGCGATAAATGTACCGCAGGTACATGTAAGTACACGGCGGACATACGATGCCTCACTCTCGTTACACAAAATCCATGCCATATCCTCTGGCATGATTAAGAGCAGAACTCATTCACCTCAAAGACCTTTTAACATTCCCCGTAAAGTTCAAACGATGAAAAGATAATCACGATGCGATAAAGTGAGGACGAAAAATTAAATTAAAAATTTCAAGTTTGAACCTTTTATGTCACGACTCGACCAATTCAGCGAAGTCAAATGTGAATTAACTTGACTTGGTCCAACAATGTGTTCGTTGCAGTGATAACGAATATATTAAAAATGTTTGATGGATAACTTGAATGTTGAAAAGAAATATTCACCCCGTTAAAGATGACAATACAATTGAGACGAGAATTGACAATAAATAGCAAATAAATTGGTGAATAACACGTTTCAAATTTCCAATTGCATCACAGAATATTTGCGGATCATTCTGGTGTAAATAACAATTAAGTTATTATCAATTGGAACAAAATCCCAAAAGTAATGGAAAGTCTAAGAAAACATCTGCGTCGGGGGCACTAAATGTAGCACAGGTACATATAAGTACACGGCGGACATACGATGCCTCACTGTCGTTACACGAATTACATACCATATCCTTTGGCATGATTAAGAGCAGAAGCAATTCACCTCAAAGACCTTTCAGCATTCCCCGTAAAGTTGAAACGATAAAAAAGATAATCACGATGCGATAAAGTGAGGACGAAAAATTAAATTCAAAATTTCAAGGTTGAACCTTTTATGTCACGACTTGACCAATTCAGCGAAGTCAAATGTGAATTAACTTGACTTGGTCCAACAATGTGTTAATTGCAGTGATAACGAATATATTAAAAATGTTTGATGGATAACTTGGATGTTGAAATGAAATATTCACCACGTCAAAAATGACAATACAATTGAAGCGAGAATTCACAATAAATAGCAAATAAATTGGTGTATGACACGTTCAAAATTTCCAATTGCATCACGGAATATTTTCGGATCATTCTGGTGTGAATAACAATTAAATTGAGACGAATTTATCCATCTTCAATAACAAGTGTTTATCGTTTTTATCATAATCCTGTTAAACACAAACCTTAATTACACTGATCGCAATTATCTAGAGTTCACCATGGATCCCGATTTAAACGGGAACCTACGCATTTATTGTGATCACGCCCGAGTTAACATGTTCGCGATTGGTTCTGGTAATCAACCGGAACGACGCTGTGACTATATAAGAAGTTAGGTTGCTGCGAATTATCAGTACGGACTTAATTCTATTCGGAGCAACAGCGACATGGAATTCTTTAGAAGACTGTAGAAAACTATTGGGACTTCTCTCAGTCCAGATAAAAACGTCGACTTTATTTCAAATATGCCAGTAGAGATTGCTCATTACCTGCGTCGAATGCTGGACGCCCAGTCGCTGCTGAATGCGGCGTTTATAAGAATGCAGCGATACCAATTGGAACAGAATCCCGAAACTATTGGAAAGTCCAAGTAAACATCTGCGGCGGGGGCGATAAATGTATCACAGGTACATATAAGTACACGGCGGACATACGATGCCTCACTCTCGTTACACAAAATCCATGCCATATCCTTTGCCATTAAGAGCAGAACCAATTCACCTCAAAGACCTTTCAACGATACCCGTAAAGTTGAAACGATAAAAAAGATAATCACGATGCGATAAAGTAAGGACGAAAAATTAAATTCAAAATTTCAAGTTTGAACCTTTAATGCCACGACTTGACCAATTCAGCGAAGTCAAATGTGAAATAACTTGACTTGGTCCAACGATGTGTTAGTTGCAGTGATAACGAATATATTAAAAATGTTTGATGGATAACTTGGATGTTGAAATGAAATATTCACCACGTCAAAAATGACAATACAATTGAAACGAGAATTGACAATAAATAGCAAATAAATTGGTGTATGACACGTTTAAAATTTCCAATTGCATCACGGAATATTTTCGGATCATTCTGGTGTAAATAACAATTAAATTGAGACGAATTTATCGATCTTCAATAAAAAGTGTTTATCGTTTTTATCATAATCCTGTTGAACACAAACCTTAATTACACTGATCGCAATTATCTATAGTTCACCATGGATCCCGATTTAAACGGGACCCTACGCATCTATCGTGATCACGCTCGAGTTAACATGTTCGCGATGTGTTCTTGTAATCAACCGGAACGACGCCGTGACTATATAAGAAGTTATGTTGCTGCGAATTATTAGTACGGACTTAATCCTATTCGCAGCAACAGCGACATGAAATTCTTTAGAAGACTGTCGAAAACTATTGGGACTTCTCTCAATCCAGATAAAAACGTCGACTTCATTTCAAATATGCCAGTAGAGATTGCTCATCACCTGCTTCGAATGCTGGACGCCCAGTCGCTGCTGAATGCATCGTATGTATCCCGAAAGTAGCTTAATGTCTGTAAAGGATGTTCTTGCTTGAAAAAGTTGGCAAGGCATGATATACGAATGCAGGGATACCAATTGGAACAGAATCCCAAAAGTAATGGGAAGTCCAAGAAAACATCTGCGTCGGGGGCGATAAATGTACCGCAGGTACATGTAAGTACACAGCGGACATACGATGCCTCACTCTCGTTACACAAAATCCATGCCATATCCGCTGACATGATTAAGAGCAGAACCAATTCACCTCAAAGACCTTTTAACATTCCCCGTAAAGTTCAAACGATGAAAAAGATAATCACGATGCGATAACGTGAGGACGAAAAATTAAATTCAAAATTTCAAGTTTGAACCTTTTATGTCACGACTTGACCAAATCAGCGAAGTCAAATGTGAATTAACTTGACTTGGTCCAACAATGTGTTCGTTGCAGTGATAACGAAAATATTAAAAATGTTTGATGGATAACTTGAATGTTGAAAAGGAATATTCACCACGTTAAAGATGACAATACAATTGAGACGAGAATTGGCAATAAATAGCAAATAAATTGGTGAATAACACGTTTCAAATTTCCAATTGCATCACAGGATATTTGCGGATCATTCTGGTGTAAATAACAATTAAGTTATTATCAATTGAAACAAAATCCCAAAAGTAATGGAAAGTCCAAGAAAACATCTGCGTCGGGGGCACTAAATGTAGCACAGGTACATATAAGTACAAGGCGGACATACGATGCCTCACTCTCGTTACACGAATTCCATGCCATATCCTTTGGCATGATTAAGAGCAGAAGCAATTAACCTCAAAGACCTTGAGCATTCCCCGTAAAGTTGAAACGATAAAAAAGATAATCACGATGCGATAAAGTGAGGACGAAAAATTAAATTCAAAATTTCAAGGTTGAACCTTTTATGTCACGACTTGACCAAATCAGCGAAGTCAAATGTGAATTAATTTGACTTGGTCCAACAATGTATTAGTTGCAGTGATAACGAATGTATTAAGAATGTTTGATGGATAACTTGAATGTTGAAATAAAATATTCACCACGTTAAAGATGACAATACAATTGAGACGAGAATTCACAATAAATAGCAAATAAATTGGTGTATGACACGTTTGAAATTTCCAATTGCATCACGGAATATTTTCGGATCATTCTGGTGTATATAACAATTAAATTGAGACGAATTTATCCATCTTCAATAACAAGTGTTTGTCGTTTTTATCATAATCCTGTTAAACACAAATCTTAATTACACTGATCGCAATTTTCTATAGTTCACCATGGATCCCGATTTAAACGGGACCCTACGCATCTATTGTGATCACGCTCGAGTTAACATTTTCGCGATTGGTTCTTGTAATCAACCGGAACGACGCCGTGACTATATAAGAAGTTATGTTGCTGCGAATTATTAGTACGGACTTAATCCTATTCGGAGCGACAGCGACATGGAATTCTTTAGAAGACTGTTGAAAACTATTGGGACTTCTCTCAATCCAGATAAAAACGTCGACTTTATTTCAAATATGCCAGTAGAGATTGCTCATCACCTGCTTCGAATGCTGGACGCCCAGTCGCTGCTGAATGCATCGTATGTATCCCGACAGTAGCTTAATGTCTGTAAAGGATGTTCTTGCTTGAAAAAGTTGGCGAGGCATCATATACGAATGCAGGGATACCAATTGGAACAGAATCCCAAAAGTAATGGAAAGTCCAAGAAAACATCTGCGTCGGGGGCAATAAATGTAGCACAGGTACATATAAGTACACGGCGGACATACGATGCCTCACTCTCGTTACACAAAATCCATGCCATATCCTTTGGCATGATTAAGAGCAGAACCAATTCACCTCAAAGACCTTTCAGCATTCCCCGTAAAGTTGAAACGATAAAAAAGATAATCACGATGCGATAAAGTGAGGACGAAAAATTAAATTAAAAATTTCAAAGTTGAATCTTTTATGTCACGACTTGACCAATTCAGCGAAGTCAAATGTGAATTAACTTGACTTGGTCCAACAATGTGTTAGTTGCAGTGATAACGAATATATTAAAAATGTTTGATGGATGACTTGAATGTTGAAATGAAATATTCACCACGTTAAAGATGACAATACAATTGAGACGAGAATTGACAATAAATAGCAAATAAATTGGTGAATAACACGTTTCAAATTTCCAATTGCATCACAGAATATTTGCGGATCATTCTGGTGTAAATAACAATTAAGTTATTATCAATTGAAACAAAATCCCAAAAGTAATGGAAAGTCCAAGAAAACATCTGCGTCGGGGGCACTAAATGTGGCACAGGTACATATAAGTACAAGGCGGACATACGATGCCTCACTGTCGTTACACGAATTCCATACCATATCCTTTGGCATGATTAAGAGCAGAAGCAATTCACCTCAAAGACCTTTCAGCATTCCCCGTAAAGTTGAAACGATAAAAAAGATAATCACGATGCGATAAAGTGAGGACGAAAAATTAAATTCAAAATTTCAAGGTTGAACCTTTTATGTCACGACTTGACCAATTCAGCGAAGTCAAATGTGAATTAACTTGACTTAGTCCAACAATGTGTTAGTTGCAGTGATAACGAATATATTTAAAATGTTTGATGGATAACTTGAATGTTGAAATGAAATATTCACCACGTTAAAGATGACAATACAATTGAGACGAGAATTCACAATAAATAGCAAGTAAATTGGTGTATGACACGTTTAAAATTTCCAATTATATCACGGAATATTTTCGGATCATTCTGGTGTAAATAACAATTAATCTGAGACGAATTTATCCATCTTTAATAACAAGTGTTTATCGTTTTTATCATAATCCTGTTGAACACAAACCTTAATTACACTGATCGCTATTATCTATAGTTCACCATGGATCCCGATTTAAACGGGACCCTACGCATCTATCGTGATCACGCCCTAGTTAACATGTTCGCGATTGGTTCTTGTAATCAACCGGAACGACGCCGTGACTATATAAGAAGTTATGTTGCTGCGAATTATTAGTACGGACTTAATCCTATTCGGAGCAACAGTGACATGGAATTCTTTAGAAGACTGTTGAAAACTATTGGGACTTCTCTCAATCCAGATAAAAACGTCGACTTTATTTTAAATATGCCAGTAGAGATTGCTTATCACCTGCTTCGAATGCTGGACGCTCAGTCGCTGCTGAATGCTGCGTATGTATCCCGAAAATGGCTTAATGTCTGTAAAGGATGTTCTTGCTTAAAAAAGGCGAGGCATCAAATACGAATGCAGAGATACCAATTGGAACAGAATCCCAAAAGTAATGGAAAGTCCAAGAAAACATCTGCGTCGGGGGCGATAAATGTACCGCAGGTACATGTAAGTACACGGCGGACATACGATGCCTCACTCTCGTTACACAAAATCCATGCCATATCCTCTGGCATGATTAAGAGCAGAACTCATTCACCTCAAAGACCTTTTAACATTCCCCGTAAAGTTCAAACGATGAAAAAGATAATCACGATGCGATAAAGTGAGGACGAAAAATTAAATTAAAAATTTCAAGTTTGAACCTTTTATGTCACGACTTGACCAATTCAGCGAAGTCAAATGTGAATTAACTTGACTTGGTCCAACAATGTGTTCGTTGCAGTGATAACGAATATATTAAAAATGTTTGATGGATAACTTGAATGTTGAAAAGAAATATTCACCACGTTAAAGATGACAATACAATTGAGACGAGAATTGACAATAAATAGCAAATAAATTGGTGAATAACACGTTTCAAATTTCCAATTGCATCACAGAATATTTGCGGATCATTCTGGTGTAAATAACAATTAAGTTATTATCAATTGGAACAAAATCCCAAAAGTAATGGAAAGTCTAAGAAAACATCTGCGTCGGGGGCACTAAATGTAGCACAGGTACATATAAGTACACGGCGGACATACGATGCCTCACTGTCGTTACACGAATTCCATACCATATCCTTTGGCATGATTAAGAGCAGAAGCAATTCACCTCAAAGACCTTTCAGCATTCCCCGTAAAGTTGAAACGATAAAAAAGATAATCACGATGCGATAAAGTGAGGACGAAAAATTAAATTCAAAATTTCAAGGTTGAACCTTTTATGTCACGACTTGACCAATTCAGCGAAGTCAAATGTGAATTAACTTGACTTGGTCCAACAATGTGTTAATTGCAGTGATAACGAATATATTAAAAATGTTTGATGGATAACTTGGATGTTGAAATGAAATATTCACCACGTCAAAAATGACAATACAATTGAAGCGAGAATTGACAATAAATAGCAAATAAATTGGTGTATGACACGTTTAAAATTTCCAATTGCATCACGGAATATTTTCGGATCATTCTGGTGTGAATAACAATTAAATTGAGACGAATTTATCCATCTTCAATAACAAGTGTTTATCGTTTTTATCATAATCCTGTTGAACACAAACCTTAATTACACTGATCGCAATTATCTAGAGTTCACCATGGATCCCGATTTAAACGGGAACCTACGCATTTATTGTGATCACGCCCGAGTTAACATGTTCGCGATGTGTTCTTGTAATCAACCGGAACGACGCCGTGACTATATAAGAAGTTATGTTGCTGCGAATTATTAGTACGGACTTAATCCTATTCGCAGCAACAGCGACATGGAATTCTTTAGAAGACTGTCGAAAACTATTGGGACTTCTCTCAATCCAGATAAAAACGTCGACTTCATTTCAAATATGCCAGTAGAGATTGCTCATCACCTGCTTCGAATGCTGGACGCCCAGTCGCTGCTGAATGCATCGTATGTATCCCGAAAGTAGCTTAATGTCTGTAAAGGATGTTCTTGCTTGAAAAAGTTGGCAAGGCATGATATACGAATGCAGGGATACTAATTGGAACAGAATCCCAAAAGTAATGGGAAGTCCAAGAAAACATCTGCGTCGGGGGCGATAAATGTACCGCAGGTACATGTAAGTACACAGCGGACATACGATGCCTCACTCTCGTTACACAAAATCCATACCATATCCGCTGACATGATTAAGAGCAGAACCAATTCACCTCAAAGACCTTTTAACATTCCCCGTAAAGTTCAAACGATGAAAAAGATAATCACGATACGATAACGTGAGGACGAAAAATTAAATTCAAAATTTCAAGTTTGAACCTTTTATGTCACGACTTGACCAAATCAGCGAAGTCAAATGTGAATTAACTTGACTTGGTCCAACAATGTGTTCGTTGCAGTGATAACGAAAATATTAAAAATGTTTGATGGATAACTTGAATGTTGAAAAGAAATATTCACCACGTTAAAGATGACAATACAATTGAGACGAGAATTGACAATAAATAGCAAATAAATTGGAGAATAACACGTTTCAAATTTCCAATTGCATCACAGAATATTTGCGGATCATTCTGGTGTAAATAACAATTAAGTTATTATCAATTAGAACAAAATCCCAAAAGTAATGGAAAGTCCAAGAAAACATCTGCGTCGGGGGCACTAAATGTAGCACAGGTACATATAAGTACACGGCGGACATACGATGCCTCACTGTCGTCACACGAATTCCATACTATATCCTTTGGCATGATTAAGAGCAGAAGCAATTCACCTCAAAGACCTTTCAGCATTCCCCGTAAAGTTGAAACGATAAAAAAGATAATCACGATGCGATAAAGTGAGGACGAAAAATTAAATTCAAAATTTCAAGGTTGAACCTTTTATGTCACGACTTGACCAATTCAGCGAAGTCAAATGTGAATTAACTTGACTTGGTCCAACAATGTGTTAGTTGCAGTGATAACGAATATATTAAAAATGTTTGATGGATAACTTGGATGTTGAAATGAAATATTCACCACGTAAAAAATGACAATACAATTGAAACGAGAATTGACAATAAATAGGAAATAAATTGGTGTATAACACGTTTAAAATTTCCAATTGCATCACGGAATATTTTCGGATCATTCTGGTCTAAATAACAATTAAATTGAGACGAATTTATCCATCTTTAATAACAAGTGTTTATCGTTTTTATCATAATCCTGTTGAACACAAACCTTAATTACACAGATCGCAATTATCTATAGTTCACCATAGATCCCGGTTTAAACGGGAACCTACGCATCTATCGTGATCACGCCCGAGTTAACATGTTCGCGATTGGTTCTTGTAATCAACCGGAACGACGCCGTGACTATATAAGAAGTAAGGTTGCTGCGAATTATCAGTACGGACTTAATTCTATTCGGAGCAACAGCGACATGGAATTCTTTAGAAGACTGTTGAAAACTATTGGGACTTCTCTCAATCCAGATAAAAACGTCGACTTTATTTCAAATATGCCTGTAGAGATTGCTCATCACCTGCTTCGAATGCTGGACGCCCAGTTGCTGCTGAATGCAGCGTATGTATCCCGAAAGTGGCTTAATGTCTGTAAAGGATGTTCTTGCTTGAAAAAGGCGGCGAGGCATCAAATACGAATGCAGAGATACCAATTGGAACAGAATCCCAAAAGTAATGGAAAGTCCAAGAAAACATCTGCGTCGGGGGCGATAAATGTACCGCAGGTACATGTAAGTACACGGCGGACATACGATGCCTCACTCTCGTTACACAAAATCCATGCCATATCCTCTGGCATGATTAAGAGCAGAACTCATTCACCTCAAAGACCTTTTAACATTCCCCGTAAAGTTCAAACGATGAAAAGATAATCACGATGCGATAAAGTGAGGACGAAAAATTAAATTAAAAATTTCAAGTTTGAACCTTTTATGTCACGACTTGACCAATTCAGCGAAGTCAAATGTGAATTAACTTGACTTGGTCCAACAATGTGTTCGTTGCAGTGATAACGAATATATTAAAAATGTTTGATGGATAACTTGAATGTTGAAAAGAAATATTCACCACGTTAAATATGACAATACAATTGAGACGAGAATTGACAATAAATAGCAAATAAATTGGTGAATAACACGTTTCAAATTTCCAATTGCATCACAGAATATTTGCGGATCATTCTGGTGTAAATAACAATTAAGTTATTATCAATTGGAACAAAATCCCAAAAGTAATGGAAAGTCTAAGAAAACATCTGCGTCGGGGGCACTAAATGTAGCACAGGTACATATAAGTACACGGCGGACATACGATGCCTCACTGTCGTTACACGAATTACATACCATATCCTTTGGCATGATTAAGAGCAGAAGCAATTCACCTCAAAGACCTTTCAGCATTCCCCGTAAAGTTGAAACGATAAAAAAGATAATCACGATGCGATAAAGTGAGGACGAAAAATTAAATTCAAAATTTCAAGGTTGAACCTTTTATGTCACGACTTGACCAATTCAGCGAAGTCAAATGTGAATTAACTTGACTTGGTCCAACAATGTGTTAATTGCAGTGATAACGAATATATTAAAAATGTTTGATGGATAACTTGGATGTTGAAATGAAATATTCACCACGTCAAAAATGACAATACAATTGAAGCGAGAATTCACAATAAATAGCAAATAAATTGGTGTATGACACGTTCAAAATTTCCAATTGCATCACGGAATATTTTCGGATCATTCTGGTGTGAATAACAATTAAATTGAGACGAATTTATCCATCTTCAATAACAAGTGTTTATCGTTTTTATCATAATCCTGTTAAACACAAACCTTAATTACACTGATCGCAATTATCTAGAGTTCACCATGGATCCCGATTTAAACGGGAACCTACGCATTTATTGTGATCACGCCCGAGTTAACATGTTCGCGATTGGTTCTGGTAATCAACCGGAACGACGCTGTGACTATATAAGAAGTTAGGTTGCTGCGAATTATCAGTACGGACTTAATTCTATTCGGAGCAACAGCGACATGGAATTCTTTAGAAGACTGTAGAAAACTATTGGGACTTCTCTCAGTCCAGATAAAAACGTCGACTTTATTTCAAATATGCCAGTAGAGATTGCTCATTACCTGCGTCGAATGCTGGACGCCCAGTCGCTGCTGAATGCGGCGTTTATAAGAATGCAGCGATACCAATTGGAACAGAATCCCGAAACTATTGGAAAGTCCAAGTAAACATCTGCGGCGGGGGCGATAAATGTATCACAGGTACATATAAGTACACGGCGGACATACGATGCCTCACTCTCGTTACACAAAATCCATGCCATATCCTTTGCCATTAAGAGCAGAACCAATTCACCTCAAAGACCTTTCAACGATACCCGTAAAGTTGAAACGATAAAAAAGATAATCACGATGCGATAAAGTAAGGACGAAAAATTAAATTCAAAATTTCAAGTTTGAACCTTTAATGCCACGACTTGACCAATTCAGCGAAGTCAAATGTGAAATAACTTGACTTGGTCCAACGATGTGTTAGTTGCAGTGATAACGAATATATTAAAAATGTTTGATGGATAACTTGGATGTTGAAATGAAATATTCACCACGTCAAAAATGACAATACAATTGAAACGAGAATTGACAATAAATAGCAAATAAATTGGTGTATGACACGTTTAAAATTTCCAATTGCATCACGGAATATTTTCGGATCATTCTGGTGTAAATAACAATTAAATTGAGACGAATTTATCGATCTTCAATAAAAAGTGTTTATCGTTTTTATCATAATCCTGTTGAACACAAACCTTAATTACACTGATCGCAATTATCTATAGTTCACCATGGATCCCGATTTAAACGGGACCCTACGCATCTATCGTGATCACGCTCGAGTTAACATGTTCGCGATGTGTTCTTGTAATCAACCGGAACGACGCCGTGACTATATAAGAAGTTATGTTGCTGCGAATTATTAGTACGGACTTAATCCTATTCGCAGCAACAGCGACATGAAATTCTTTAGAAGACTGTCGAAAACTATTGGGACTTCTCTCAATCCAGATAAAAACGTCGACTTCATTTCAAATATGCCAGTAGAGATTGCTCATCACCTGCTTCGAATGCTGGACGCCCAGTCGCTGCTGAATGCATCGTATGTATCCCGAAAGTAGCTTAATGTCTGTAAAGGATGTTCTTGCTTGAAAAAGTTGGCAAGGCATGATATACGAATGCAGGGATACCAATTGGAACAGAATCCCAAAAGTAATGGGAAGTCCAAGAAAACATCTGCGTCGGGGGCGATAAATGTACCGCAGGTACATGTAAGTACACAGCGGACATACGATGCCTCACTCTCGTTACACAAAATCCATGCCATATCCGCTGACATGATTAAGAGCAGAACCAATTCACCTCAAAGACCTTTTAACATTCCCCGTAAAGTTCAAACGATGAAAAAGATAATCACGATGCGATAACGTGAGGACGAAAAATTAAATTCAAAATTTCAAGTTTGAACCTTTTATGTCACGACTTGACCAAATCAGCGAAGTCAAATGTGAATTAACTTGACTTGGTCCAACAATGTGTTCGTTGCAGTGATAACGAAAATATTAAAAATGTTTGATGGATAACTTGAATGTTGAAAAGAAATATTCACCACGTTAAAGATGACAATACAATTGAGACGAGAATTGACAATAAATAGCAAATAAATTGGAGAATAACACGTTTCAAATTTCCAATTGCATCACAGAATATTTGCGGATCATTCTGGTGTAAATAACAATTAAGTTATTATCAATTAGAACAAAATCCCAAAAGTAATGGAAAGTCCAAGAAAACATCTGCGTCGGGGGCACTAAATGTAGCACAGGTACATATAAGTACACGGCGGACATACGATGCCTCACTGTCGTCACACGAATTCCATACTATATCCTTTGGCATGATTAAGAGCAGAAGCAATTCACCTCAAAGACCTTTCAGCATTCCCCGTAAAGTTGAAACGATAAAAAAGATAATCACGATGCGATAAAGTGAGGACGAAAAATTAAATTCAAAATTTCAAGGTTGAACCTTTTATGTCACGACTTGACCAATTCAGCGAAGTCAAATGTGAATTAACTTGACTTGGTCCAACAATGTGTTAGTTGCAGTGATAACGAATATATTAAAAATGTTTGATGGATAACTTGGATGTTGAAATGAAATATTCACCACGTAAAAAATGACAATACAATTGAAACGAGAATTGACAATAAATAGGAAATAAATTGGTGTATAACACGTTTAAAATTTCCAATTGCATCACGGAATATTTTCGGATCATTCTGGTCTAAATAACAATTAAATTGAGACGAATTTATCCATCTTTAATAACAAGTGTTTATCGTTTTTATCATAATCCTGTTGAACACAAACCTTAATTACACAGATCGCAATTATCTATAGTTCACCATAGATCCCGGTTTAAACGGGAACCTACGCATCTATCGTGATCACGCCCGAGTTAACATGTTCGCGATTGGTTCTTGTAATCAACCGGAACGACGCCGTGACTATATAAGAAGTAAGGTTGCTGCGAATTATCAGTACGGACTTAATTCTATTCGGAGCAACAGCGACATGGAATTCTTTAGAAGACTGTTGAAAACTATTGGGACTTCTCTCAATCCAGATAAAAACGTCGACTTTATTTCAAATATGCCTGTAGAGATTGCTCATCACCTGCTTCGAATGCTGGACGCCCAGTTGCTGCTGAATGCAGCGTATGTATCCCGAAAGTGGCTTAATGTCTGTAAAGGATGTTCTTGCTTGAAAAAGGCGGCGAGGCATCAAATACGAATGCAGAGATACCAATTGGAACAGAATCCCAAAAGTAATGGAAAGTCCAAGAAAACATCTGCGTCGGGGGCGATAAATGTACCGCAGGTACATGTAAGTACACGGCGGACATACGATGCCTCACTCTCGTTACACAAAATCCATGCCATATCCTCTGGCATGATTAAGAGCAGAACTCATTCACCTCAAAGACCTTTTAACATTCCCCGTAAAGTTCAAACGATGAAAAGATAATCACGATGCGATAAAATGAGGACGAAAAATTAAATTAAAAATTTCAAGTTTGAACCTTTTATGTCACGACTTGACCAATTCAGCGAAGTCAAATGTGAATTAACTTGACTTGGTCCAACAATGTGTTCGTTGCAGTGATAACGAATATATTAAAAATGTTTGATGGATAACTTGAATGTTGAAAAGAAATATTCACCCCGTTAAAGATGACAATACAATTGAGACGAGAATTGACAATAAATAGCAAATAAATTGGTGAATAACACGTTTCAAATTTCCAATTGCATCACAGAATATTTGCGGATCATTCTGGTGTAAATAACAATTAAGTTATTATCAATTGGAACAAAATCCCAAAAGTAATGGAAAGTCTAAGAAAACATCTGCGTCGGGGGCACTAAATGTAGCACAGGTACATATAAGTACACGGCGGACATACGATGCCTCACTGTCGTTACACGAATTACATACCATATCCTTTGGCATGATTAAGAGCAGAAGCAATTCACCTCAAAGACCTTTCAGCATTCCCCGTAAAGTTGAAACGATAAAAAAGATAATCACGATGCGATAAAGTGAGGACGAAAAATTAAATTCAAAATTTCAAGGTTGAACCTTTTATGTCACGACTTGACCAATTCAGCGAAGTCAAATGTGAATTAACTTGACTTGGTCCAACAATGTGTTAATTGCAGTGATAACGAATATATTAAAAATGTTTGATGGATAACTTGGATGTTGAAATGAAATATTCACCACGTCAAAAATGACAATACAATTGAAGCGAGAATTCACAATAAATAGCAAATAAATTGGTGTATGACACGTTCAAAATTTCCAATTGCATCACGGAATATTTTCGGATCATTCTGGTGTGAATAACAATTAAATTGAGACGAATTTATCCATCTTCAATAACAAGTGTTTATCGTTTTTATCATAATCCTGTTAAACACAAACCTTAATTACACTGATCGCAATTATCTAGAGTTCACCATGGATCCCGATTTAAACGGGAACCTACGCATTTATTGTGATCACGCCCGAGTTAACATGTTCGCGATTGGTTCTGGTAATCAACCGGAACGACGCTGTGACTATATAAGAAGTTAGGTTGCTGCGAATTATCAGTACGGACTTAATTCTATTCGGAGCAACAGCGACATGGAATTCTTTAGAAGACTGTAGAAAACTATTGGGACTTCTCTCAGTCCAGATAAAAACGTCGACTTTATTTCAAATATGCCAGTAGAGATTGCTCATTACCTGCGTCGAATGCTGGACGCCCAGTCGCTGCTGAATGCGGCGTTTATAAGAATGCAGCGATACCAATTGGAACAGAATCCCGAAACTATTGGAAAGTCCAAGTAAACATCTGCGGCGGGGGCGATAAATGTATCACAGGTACATATAAGTACACGGCGGACAAACGATGCCTCACTCTCGTTACACAAAATCCATGCCATATCCTTTGCCATTAAGAGCAGAACCAATTCACCTCAAAGACCTTTCAACGATACCCGTAAAGTTGAAACGATAAAAAAGATAATCACGATGCGATAAAGTAAGGACGAAAAATTAAATTCAAAATTTCAAGTTTGAACCTTTAATGCCACGACTTGACCAATTCAGCGAAGTCAAATGTGAAATAACTTGACTTGGTCCAACGATGTGTTAGTTGCAGTGATAACGAATATATTAAAAATGTTTGATGGATAACTTGGATGTTGAAATGAAATATTCACCACGTCAAAAATGACAATACAATTGAAACGAGAATTGACAATAAATAGCAAATAAATTGGTGTATGACACGTTTAAAATTTCCAATTGCATCACGGAATATTTTCGGATCATTCTGGTCTAAATAACAATTAAATTGAGACGAATTTATCCATCTTTAATAACAAGTGTTTATCGTTTTTATCATAATCCTGTTGAACACAAACCTTAATTACACAGATCGCAATTATCTATAGTTCACCATAGATCCCGGTTTAAACGGGAACCTACGCATCTATCGTGATCACGCCCGAGTTAACATGTTCGCGATTGGTTCTTGTAATCAACCGGAACGACGCCGTGACTATATAAGAAGTAAGGTTGCTGCGAATTATCAGTACGGACTTAATTCTATTCGGAGCAACAGCGACATGGAATTCTTTAGAAGACTGTTGAAAACCATTGGAACTTCTCTCAGTCCAGATAAAAACGTCGACTTTATTTCAAATATGCCTGTAGAGATTGCTCATCACCTGCTTCGAATGCTGGACGCCCAGTTGCTGCTGAATGCAGCGTATGTATCCCGAAAGTGGCTTAATGTCTGTAAAGGATGTTCTTGCTTGAAAAAGGCGGCGAGGCATCAAATACGAATGCAGAGATACCAATTGGAACAGAATCCCAAAAGTAATGGAAAGTCCAAGAAAACATCTGCGTCGGGGGCGATAAATGTACCGCAGGTACATGTAAGTACACGGCGGACATACGATGCCTCACTCTCGTTACACAAAATCCATGCCATATCCTCTGGCATGATTAAGAGCAGAACTCATTCACCTCAAAGACCTTTTAACATTCCCCGTAAAGTTCAAACGATGAAAAAGATAATCACGATGCGATAAAGTGAGGACGAAAAATTGAATTAAAAATTTCAAGTTTGAACCTTTTATGTCACGACTTGACTAATTCAGCGAAGTCAAATGTGAATTAACTTGACTTGGTCCAACAATGTGTTCGTTGCAGTGATAACAAAAATATTAAAAATGTTTGATGGATAACTTGAATGTTGAAAAGAAATATTCACTACGTTAAAGATGACAATACAATTGAGACGAGAATTGACAATAAATAGCAAATAAATTGGTGAATAACACGTTTCAAATTTCCAATTGCATCACAGAATATTTGCGGATCATTCTGGTGTAAATAACAATTAAGTTATTATCAATTGGAACGAAATCCCAAAAGTAATGGAAAGTCCAAGAAAACATCTGCGTCGGGGGCACTAAATGTAGCACAGGTACATATAAGTACACGGCGGACATACGATGCCTCACTCTCGTTACACAAAATCCATGCCATATCCTTTGGCATGATTAAGAGCAGAACCAATTCACCTCAAAGACCTTTCAGCATTCCCCGTAAAGTTGAAACGATAAAAAAGATAATCACGATGCGATAAAGTGAGGACGAAAAATTAAATTTAAAATTTCAAAGTCGAACCTTTTATGTCACGACTTGACCAATTCAGCGAAGTCAAATGTGAATTAATTTGACTTGTTCCAACAATGTATTAGTTGCAGTGATAACGAATGTATTAAGAATGTTTGATGGATAACTTAAATGTTGAAATGAAATATTCACCACGTTAAAGATGACAATACAATTGAGACGAGAATTCACAATAAATAGCAAATAAATTGGTGTATGACACGTTTAAAATTTCCAATTGCATCACGGAATATTTTCGGATCATTCTGGTGTGAATAACAATTAAATTGAGACGAATTTATCCATCTTCAATAACAAGTGTTTATCGTTTTTATCATAATCCTGTTGAACACAAACCTTAATTACACTGATCGCAATTATCTAGAGTTCACCATGGATCCCGATTTAAACGGGAACCTACGCATTTATTGTGATCACGCCCGAGTTAACATGTTCGCGATTGGTTCTGGTAATCAACCGGAACGACGCTGTGACTATATAAGAAGTTAGGTTGCTGCGAATTATCAGTACGGACTTAATTCTATTCGGAGCAACAGCGACATGGAATTCTTTAGAAGACTGTTGAAAACTATTGGGACTTCTCTCAGTCCAGATAAAAACGTCGACTTTATTTCAAATATGCCAGTAGAGATTGCTCATTACCTGCGTCGAATCCTGGACGCCCAGTCGCTGCTGAATGCGGCGTTTATACGAATGCAGCGATACCAATTGGAACAGAATCCCGAAACTATTGGAAAGTCCAAGTAAACATCTGCGGCGGGGGCGATAAATGTATCACAGGTACATATAAGTATACGGCGGACAAACGATGCCTCACTCTCGTTACACAAAATCCATGCCATATCCTTTGCCATTAAGAGCAGAACCAATTCACCTCAAAGACTTTTCAACGATACCCGTAAAGTTGAAACGATAAAAAAGATAATCACGATGCGATAAAGTAAGGACGAAAAATTAAATTCAAAATTTCAAGTTTGAACCTTTAATGTCACGACTTGACCAATTCAGCGAAGTCAAATGTGAAATAACTTGACTTGGTCCAACAATGTGTTAGTTGCAGTGATAACGAATATATTAAAAATGTTTGATGGATAACTTGAATGTTGAAAAGAAATATTCACCACGTTAAAGATGACAATTGAGACGAGAATTGACAATAAATAGCAAATAAATTGGAGAATAACACGTTTCAAATTTCCAATTGCATCACAGAATATTTGCGGATCATTCTGGTGTAAATAACAATTAAGTTATTATCAATTGGAACAAAATCCCAAAAATAATGGAAAGTCCAAGAAAACATCTGCGTCGGGGGCACTAAATGTAGCACAGGTACTGTAACGGTAATTTGAACGTTATCATATATTTTATTTTTCGTGGGAATTTGGGCTCGATCACAGGACTAATTAATTTAGACTTCTTAGTGGTTAACAGTAGGCCTTTATTCTAAGAAAAACAATTTTTGTAAAAACGTCACTTTTGATTACTGTTAATCGAATTTTACAGAATATACCTCGAATTCCGCAATTGTCGCAGCTATTTCGACGACTTTAATTTATTTTATGTTCACCTCTCTCGGTACACTCGAAGGCTTATTATTGTTCTCGCGCCGTTGAGTTATCGTACGCTCGGTGCACAGATTCTTCACACTCTTTGCTATTTCGCTTCGCATTCGCTCTTTTTGTAGGGTGTATGATCCCTATTCACAATTCTTTGTCACTCACCCTTCTTCCACTCATTCGCTAGTACTTAGCTGTTCTATGTTTAATGCTACTTATCCTAGATTTAATTAAAATTAGCCTATCCACTACGTTACTTAATTCTATCTTCTTGGACTCGAAAATCAGGGAATTCCCTCGATTTTAGTTATGATTATTTCGGCTTATTCGGGCGCAAATTCCCGGTATTTCAGAGCTCGAGCTATGGCCACCGGACAACACCTCGGTATTGTCGCCTCACCCACACACTCACACCGCACTACTGGTATAGAGTGTCGAAACTCTATTTACAATTCTTTCTCTTTCTTTCTCGTCTTACTTGCATTCCGTCTCCGTTCTACCGATGTGATTTTTCGTCTTGCAGAAACTTTCGCTGGTTTAAAGATCCGATTGACTTTTTTCCCGGAATCTTTTCACTGAATATAATGCACTTATACTATATGCTTAACGCTATCCTCTTATCACTATTTCATTAAATACTGCTCGCAGTTGATGCACTTAATTTCCTATTCCTATCTCTATTCACCTTATACACTAACTTAATTTTTATCACTTGTTATTCTTAATTATCTAGTTATTTCTTGCCTGTCTTTTTCTTTCTCATGGGCTCCTGGGTGTCAGCCACTTGTTTTCTTTTTTTCTCGTTCTCACATTGACTCAAAAATCTGTACTTTATACCTAACTCCTGAATTTTCACTGGTAATTTGAATTTACGTTATCCAATTTTTCGATCCTCCACTATTTATGCTATTCTGGCAAGAGGACAAAAGAATGAAGGCCTTCCCCGTCCCCGCACCGGCCTTTTATACGCTTCCCCTCGTTCCCCTGAAATCTACGTCATCATATTCAAATTCTGACGCGTCTTTTTCGTTTTCGGGATCTACCGTCGCCGCGCTCACCGCCTTCCCCTCACCTCCTAGCAAAATCAGTTGGTCGCTGTCCTGCTGTTATGTCAGCGAGGGAATTCCGATGGCGTGACGTAGCATGTATTTCACGCGAGTTCGATGGCCTATTGCCCGCGAACCTCGGTACATTTGTACCGAGTCTGTCGCTCAGGTGTTTTTATGCCTCTAAAACAATACCGGCTCTTATAATCGTTCGACCCAAAACCGTGGAAAAGAGTATAACTCTATTATACTGTACGATCATAATCGCTGCATCTCTTTCTACGCTCACGCGTGTAACTATGTTACAGTACATATAAGTACACGGCGGAAATACGATGCCTCACTGTCGTTACACGAATTCCATACCATATCCTTTGGCATGATTAAGAGCAGAAGCAATTCACCTCAAAGACCTTTCAGCATTCCCCGTAAAGTTGAAACGATGAAAAAGATAATCACGATGCGATAAAGTGAGGACGAAAAATGAAATTCAAAATTTCAAGGTTGAACCTTTTATGTCACGACTTGACCAATTCAGCGAAGTCAAATGTGAATTAACTTGACTTGGTCCAACAATGTGTTAGTTGCGGTGATAACGAATATATTAAACATGTTTGATGGATAACTTGAATGTTGAAATGAAATATTCACCACGTTAAAGATGACAATACAATTGAGACGAGAATTTACAATAAATAGCAAGTAAATTGGTGTATGACACGTTTAAAATTTCCAATTATATCACGGAATATTTTCGGATCATTCTGGTGTAAATAACAATTAATCTGAGACGAATTTATCCATCTTTAATAACAAGTGTTTATCGTTTTTATCATAATCCTGTTGAACACAAACCTTAATTACACTGATCGCTATTATCTATAGTTCACCATGGATCCCGATTTAAACGGGACCCTACGCATCTATCGTGATCACGCCCGAGTTAACATGTTCGCGATTGGTTCTTGTAATAAACCGGAACGACGCCGTGACTATATAAGAAGTTATGTTGCTGCGAATTATTAGTACGGACTTAATCCTATTCGGAGCAACAGCGACATGGAATTCTTTAGAAGACTGTTGAAAACTATTGGGACTTCTCTCGATCCAGATAAAAACGTCGACTTTATTTCAAATATGCCAGTAGAGATTGCTCATCACCTGCTTCGAATGCTGGACGCTCAGTCGCTGCTAAATGCATCGTATGTATCCCGAAAGCAGCTTAATGTCTGTAAAGGATGTTCTTGCTTAAAAAAGTTGGCGAGGCATCATATACGAATGCAGAGATACTAATTAAAACAGAATCCAAAAAGTAATGGAAAGTCCAAGAAAACATCTGCGTCGGGGGCGATAAATGTACCGCAGGTACCTGTAAGTACACGGCGGACATACGATGCCTCACTCTTGTTACACAAAATCCATGCCATATCCTCTGTCATGAATAAGAGCATAACTAATTCACCTTAAAGACCTTTAAACATTCCCCATAGAGTTAAAACGATAAAAGAGATAATCACGAAGCGATAAAGTGAGGACGAAAAATTAAATTCAAAATTTCAAGTTTAAACCTTTTATGTCTTGACTTGACCAATTGAGCAAAGTCAAATGTGAAATAACTTGACTTGGTCCAACAATGTGTTAGTTGCAGTGATAACGAATATATTGAAAATGTTTGATGGATAACTTGGATGTTGAAATGAAATATTCACCACGTCAAAAATGACAATACAATTGAAACGAGAATTGACAATAAATAGCAAATAAATTGGTGTATGACACGTTTAAAATTTCCAATTGCATCACGGAATATTTTCGGATCATTCTGGTCTAAATAACAATTAAATTGAGATGAATTTATCCATCTTTAATAACAAGTGTTTATCGTTTTTATCATAATCCTGTTGAACACAAACCTTAATTACACAGATCGCAATTATCTATAGTTCACCATAGATCCCGGTTTAAACGGGAACCTACGCATCTATCGTGATCACGCCCGAGTTAACATGTTCGCGATTGGTTCTTGTAATCAACCGGAACGACGCCGTGACTATATAAGAAGTTAGGTTGCTGCGAATTATCAGTACGGACTTAATTCTATTCGGAGCAACAGCGACATGGAATTCTTTAGAAGACTGTTGAAAACCATTGGGACTTCTCTCAGTCCAGATAAAAACGTCGACTTTATTTCAAATATGCCAGTAGAGATTGCTCATCACCTGCTTCGAATGCTGGACGCCCAGTCGCTGCTGAATGCAGCGTATGTATCCCGAGAGTGGCTTAATGTCTGTAAAGGATGTTCTTGCTTGAAAAAGGCGGCGAGGCATCAAATACGAATGCAGAGATACCAATTGGAACAGAATCCCAAAAGTAATGGAAAGTCCAAGAAAACATCTGAGTCGGGGGCGATAAATATACCGCAGGTACATGTAAGTACACGGCGGACATACGATGCCTCACTCTCGTTACACAAAATCCATGCCATATCCTCTGGCATGATTAAGAGCAGAACTCATTCACCTCAAAGACCTTTTAACATTCCCCGTAAAGTTCAAACGATGAAAAAGATAATCACGATGCGATAAAGTGAGGACGAAAAATTAAATTAAAAATTTCAAGTTTGAACCTTTTATGTCACGACTTGACCAATTCAGCGAAGTCAAATGTGAATTAACTTGACTTGGTCCAACAATGTGTTCGTTGCAGTGATAACGAATATATTACAAATGTTTGATGGATAACTTGAATGTTGAAAAGAAATATTCACCACATTAAAGATGACAATACAATTGAGACGAGAATTGACAATAAATAGCAAATAAATTGGTGAATAACACGTTTCAAATTTCCAATTGCATCACAGAATATTTGCGGATCATTCTGGTGTAAATAACAATTAAGTTATTATCAATTGGAACAAAATCCCAAAAGTAATGGAAAGTCCAAGAAAACATCTGCGTCGGGGGCACTAAATGTAGCACAGGTACATATAAGTACACGGCGGACATACGATGCCTCACTGTCGTTACACGAATTCCATACCATATCCTTTGGCATGATTAAGAGCAGAAGCAATTAACCTCAAAGACCTTTCAGCATTCCCCGTAAAGTTGAAACGATAAAAAAGATAATCACGATGCGATAAAGTGAGGACGAAAAATTAAATTCAAAATTTCAAGTTTGAACCTTTTATGTCACGACTTGACCAATTCAGCGAAGTCAAATGTGAATTAACTTGACTTGGTCCAACAATGTGTTCGTTGCAGTGATAACGAAAATATTAAAAATGTTTGATGGATAACTTGAATGTTGAAAAGAAATATTCACCACGTTAAAGATGACAATACAATTGAGACGAGAATTGACAATAAATAGCAAATAAATTGGTGAATAACACGTTTCAAATTTCCAATTGCATCACAGAATATTTGCGGATCATTCTGGTGTAAATAACAATTAAGTTATTATCAATTGGAACAAAATCCCAAAAGTAATGGAAAGTCCAAGAAAACATCTGCGTCGGGGGCACTAAATGTAGCACAGGTACATATAAGTACACGGCGGACATACGATGCCTCACTGTCGTTACACGAATTCCATACCATATCCTTTGGCATGATTAAGAGCAGAAGCAATTCACCTCAAAGACCTTTCAGCATTCCCCGTAAAGTTGAAACGATAAAAAAGATAATCACGATGCGATAAAGTGAGGACGAAAAATTAAATTCAAAATTTCAAGGTTGAACCTTTTATGTCACGACTTGACCAATTCAGCGAAGTCAAATGTGAATTAACTTGACTTGGTCCAACAATGTGTTAGTTGCAGTGTTAACGAATATATTTGAAATGTTTGATGGATAACTTGAATGTTGAAATGAAATATTCACCACGTTAAAGATGACAATACAATTGAGACGAGAATTTACAATAAATAGCAAGTAAATTGGTGTATGACACGTTTAAAATTTCCAATTATATCACGGAATATTTTTGGATCATTTTGGTGTAAATAACAATTAATCTGAGACGAATTTATCCATCTTTAATAACAAGTGTTTATCGTTTTTATCATAATCCTGTTGAACACAAACCTTAATTACACTGATCGCAATTATCTATAGTTCACCATGGATCCCGATTTAAACGGGACCCTACGCATCTATTGTGATCACGCTCGAGTTAACATGTTCGCGATTGGTTCTTGTAATCAACCGGAACGACGCCGTGACTATATAAGAAGTTATGTTGCTGCGAATTATTAGTACGGACTTAATCCTATTCGGAGCAACAGCGACATGGAATTCTTTAGAAGACTGTTGAAAACTATTGGGACTTCTCTCAATCCAGATAAAAACGTCGACTTTATTTCAAATATGCCAGTAGAGATTGCTCATCACCTGCTTCGAATGCTGGACGCCCAGTCGCTGCTGAATGCAGCGTATGTATCCCGAGAGTTGCTTAATGTCTGTAAAGGATGTTCTTGCTTGAAAAAGGCAGCAAGGCATGATATACGAATGCAGGGATACCAATTGGAACAGAATCCCAAAAGTAATGGAAAGTCCAAGAAAACATCTGCGTCGGGGGCAATAAATGTAGCACAGGTACATATAAGTACACGGCGGACATACGATGCCTCACTCTCGTTACACAAAATCCATCCATATCCTCTGGCATGATTAAGAGCAGAACTCATTCACCTCAAAGACCTTTTAACATTCCCCGTAAAGTTTAAACGATGAAAAAGATAATCACGATGCGATAAAGTGAGGACGAAAAATTAAATTAAAAATTTCAAGTTTGAACCTTTTATGTCACGACTTGACCAATTCAGCGAAGTCAAATGTGAATTAACTTGACTTGGTCCAACAATGTGTTCGTTGCAGTGATAACGAATATATTAAAAATGTTTGATGGATAACTTGAATGTTGAAAAGAAATATTCACCACGTTAAAGATGACAATACAATTGAGACGAGAATTGACAATAAATAGCAAATAAATTGGTGAATAACACGTTTCAAATTTCCAATTGCATCACAGAATATTTGCGGATCATTCTGGTGTAAATAACAATTAAGTTATTATCAATTGGAACAAAATTCCAAAAGTAATGGAAAGTCCAAGAAAACATCTGCGTCGGGGGCACTAAATGTAGCACAGGTACATATAAGTACACGGCGGACATACGATGCCTCACTGTCGTTACACGAATTCCATACCATATCCTTTGGCATGATTAAGAGCAGAAGCAATTCACCTCAAAGACCTTTCAGCATTCCCCGTAAAGTTGAAACGATGAAAAAGATAATCACGATGCGATAAAGTGAGGACGAAAAATGAAATTCAAAATTTCAAGGTTGAACCTTTTATGTCACGACTTGACCAATTCAGCGAAGTCAAATGTGAATTAACTTGACTTGGTCCAACAATGTGTTAGTTGCGGTGATAACGAATATATTAAACATGTTTGATGGATAACTTGAATGTTGAAATGAAATATTCACCACGTTAAAGATGACAATACAATTGAGACGAGAATTTACAATAAATAGCAAGTAAATTGGTGTATGACACGTTTAAAATTTCCAATTATATCACGGAATATTTTCGGATCATTCTGGTGTAAATAACAATTAATCTGAGACGAATTTATCCATCTTTAATAACAAGTGTTTATCGTTTTTATCATAATCCTGTTGAACACAAACCTTAATTACACTGATCGCTATTATCTATAGTTCACCATGGATCCCGATTTAAACGGGACCCTACGCATCTATCGTGATCACGCCCGAGTTAACATGTTCGCGATTGGTTTTTGTAATAAACCGGAACGACGCCGTGACTATATAAGAAGTTATGTTGCTGCGAATTATTAGTACGGACTTAATCCTATTCGGAGCAACAGCGACATGGAATTCTTTAGAAGACTGTTGAAAACTATTGGGACTTCTCTCGATCCAGATAAAAACGTCGACTTTATTTCAAATATGCCAGTAGAGATTGCTCATCACCTGCTTCGAATGCTGGACGCTCAGTCGCTGCTAAATGCATCGTATGTATCCCGAAAGCAGCTTAATGTCTGTAAAGGATGTTCTTGCTTAAAAAAGTTGGCGAGGCATCATATACGAATGCAGAGATACTAATTAAAACAGAATCCAAAAAGTAATGGAAAGTCCAAGAAAACATCTGCGTCGGGGGCGATAAATGTACCGCAGGTACCTGTAAGTACACGGCGGACATACGATGCCTCACTCTTGTTACACAAAATCCATGCCATATCCTCTGTCATGAATAAGAGCATAACTAATTCACCTTAAAGACCTTTAAACATTCCCCATAGAGTTAAAACGATAAAAGAGATAATCACGAAGCGATAAAGTGAGGACGAAAAATTAAATTCAAAATTTCAAGTTTAAACCTTTTATGTCTTGACTTGACCAATTGAGCAAAGTCAAATGTGAAATAACTTGACTTGGTCCAACAATGTGTTAGTTGCAGTGATAACGAATATATTGAAAATGTTTGATGGATAACTTGGATGTTGAAATGAAATATTCACCACGTCAAAAATGACAATACAATTGAAACGAGAATTGACAATAAATAGCAAATAAATTGGTGTATGACACGTTTAAAATTTCCAATTGCATCACGGAATATTTTCGGATCATTCTGGTCTAAATAACAATTAAATTGAGATGAATTTATCCATCTTTAATAACAAGTGTTTATCGTTTTTATCATAATCCTGTTGAACACAAACCTTAATTACACAGATCGCAATTATCTATAGTTCACCATAGATCCCGGTTTAAACGGGAACCTACGCATCTATCGTGATCACGCCCGAGTTAACATGTTCGCGATTGGTTCTTGTAATCAACCGGAACGACGCCGTGACTATATAAGAAGTTAGGTTGCTGCGAATTATCAGTACGGACTTAATTCTATTCGGAGCAACAGCGACATGGAATTCTTTAGAAGACTGTTGAAAACCATTGGGACTTCTCTCAGTCCAGATAAAAACGTCGACTTTATTTCAAATATGCCAGTAGAGATTGCTCATCACCTGCTTCGAATGCTGGACGCCCAGTCGCTGCTGAATGGAGCGTATGTATCCCGAGAGTGGCTTAATGTCTGTAAAGGATGTTCTTGCTTGAAAAAGGCGGCGAGGCATCAAATACGAATGCAGAGATACCAATTGGAACAGAATCCCAAAAGTAATGGAAAGTCCAAGAAAACATCTGCGTCGGGGGCGATAAATATACCGCAGGTACATGTAAGTACACGGCGGACATACGATGCCTCACTCTCGTTACACAAAATCCATGCCATATCCTCTGGCATGATTAAGAGCAGAACTCATTCACCTCAAAGACCTTTTAACATTCCCCGTAAAGTTCAAACGATGAAAAAGATAATCACGATGCGATAAAGTGAGGACGAAAAATTAAATTAAAAATTTCAAGTTTGAACCTTTTATGCCACGACTTGACCAATTCAGCGAAGTCAAATGTGAATTAACTTGACTTGGTCCAACAATGTGTTCGTTGCAGTGATAACGAATATATTACAAATGTTTGATGGATAACTTGAATGTTGAAAAGAAATATTCACCACATTAAAGATGACAATACAATTGAGACGAGAATTGACAATAAATAGCAAATAAATTGGTGAATAACACGTTTCAAATTTCCAATTGCATCACAGAATATTTGCGGATCATTCTGGTGTAAATAACAATTAAGTTATTATCAATTGGAACAAAATCCCAAAAGTAATGGAAAGTCCAAGAAAACATCTGCGTCGGGGGCACTAAATGTAGCACAGGTACATATAAGTACACGGCGGACATACGATGCCTCACTGTCGTTACACGAATTCCATACCATATCCTTTGGCATGATTAAGAGCAGAAGCAATTAACCTCAAAGACCTTTCAGCATTCCCCGTAAAGTTGAAACGATAAAAAAGATAATCACGATGCGATAAAGTGAGGACGAAAAATTAAATTCAAAATTTCAAGTTTGAACCTTTTATGTCACGACTTGACCAATTCAGCGAAGTCAAATGTGAATTAACTTGACTTGGTCCAACAATGTGTTCGTTGCAGTGATAACGAAAATATTAAAAATGTTTGATGGATAACTTGAATGTTGAAAAGAAATATTCACCACGTTAAAGATGACAATACAATTGAGACGAGAATTGACAATAAATAGCAAATAAATTAGTGAATAACACGTTTCAAATTTCCAATTGCATCACAGAATATTTGCGGATCATTCTGGTGTAAATAACAATTAAGTTATTATCAATTGGAACAAAATCCCAAAAGTAATGGAAAGTCCAAGAAAACATCTGCGTCGGGGGCACTAAATGTAGCACAGGTACATATAAGTACACGGCGGACATACGATGCCTCACTGTCGTTACACGAATTCCATACCATATCCTTTGGCATGATTAAGAGCAGAAGCAATTCACCTCAAAGACCTTTCAGCATTCCCCGTAAAGTTGAAACGATAAAAAAGATAATCACGATGCGATAAAGTGAGGACGAAAAATTAAATTCAAAATTTCAAGGTTGAACCTTTTATGTCACGACTTGACCAATTCAGCGAAGTCAAATGTGAATTAACTTGACTTGGTCCAACAATGTGTTAGTTGCAGTGTTAACGAATATATTTGAAATGTTTGATGGATAACTTGAATGTTGAAATGAAATATTCACCACGTTAAAGATGACAATACAATTGAGACGAGAATTTACAATAAATAGCAAGTAAATTGGTGTATGACACGTTTAAAATTTCCAATTATATCACGGAATATTTTCGGATCATTTTGGTGTAAATAACAATTAATCTGAGACGAATTTATCCATCTTTAATAACAAGTGTTTATCGTTTTTATCATAATCCTGTTGAACACAAACCTTAATTACACTGATCGCAATTATCTATAGTTCACCATGGATCCCGATTTAAACGGGACCCTACGCATCTATTGTGATCACGCTCGAGTTAACATGTTCGCGATTGGTTCTTGTAATCAACCGGAACGACGCCGTGACTATATAAGAAGTTATGTTGCTGCGAATTATTAGTACGGACTTAATCCTATTCGGAGCAACAGCGACATGGAATTCTTTAGAAGACTGTTGAAAACTATTGGGACTTCTCTCAATCCAGATAAAAACGTCGACTTTATTTCAAATATGCCAGTAGAGATTGCTCATCACCTGCTTCGAATGCTGGACGCCCAGTCGCTGCTGAATGCAGCGTATGTATCCCGAGAGTTGCTTAATGTCTGTAAAGGATGTTCTTGCTTGAAAAAGGCGGCAAGGCATGATATACGAATGCAGGGATACCAATTGGAACAGAATCCCAAAAGTAATGGAAAGTCCAAGAAAACATCTGCGTCGGGGGCAATAAATGTAGCACAGGTACATATAAGTACACGGCGGACATACGATGCCTCACTCTCGTTACACAAAATCCATCCATATCCTCTGGCATGATTAAGAGCAGAACTCATTCACCTCAAAGACCTTTTAACATTCCCCGTAAAGTTCAAACGATGAAAAAGATAATCACGATGCGATAAAGTGAGGACGAAAAATTAAATTAAAAATTTCAAGTTTGAACCTTTTATGTCACGACTTGACCAATTCAGCGAAGTCAAATGTGAATTAACTTGACTTGGTCCAACAATGTGTTCGTTGCAGTGATAACGAATATATTAAAAATGTTTGATGGATAACTTGAATGTTGAAAAGAAATATTCACCACGTTAAAGATGACAATACAATTGAGACGAGAATTGACAATAAATAGCAAATAAATTGGTGAATAACACGTTTCAAATTTCCAATTGCATCACAGAATATTTGCGGATCATTCTGGTGTAAATAACAATTAAGTTATTATCAATTGGAACAAAATTCCAAAAGTAATGGAAAGTCCAAGAAAACATCTGCGTCGGGGGCACTAAATGTAGCACAGGTACATATAAGTACACGGCGGGCATACGATGCCTCACTGTCGTTACACGAATTCCATACCATATCCTTTGGCATGATTAAGAGCAGAAGCAATTCACCTCAAAGACCTTTCAGCATTCCCCGTAAAGTTGAAACGATAAAAAAGATAATCACGATGCGATAAAGTGAGGACGAAAAATTAAATTCAAAATTTCAAGGTTGAACCTTTTATGTCACGACTTGACCAATTCAGCGAAGTCAAATGTGAATTAACTTGACTTGGTCCAACAATGTGTTAGTTGCAGTGTTAACGAATCTATTTAAAATGTTTGATGGATAACTTGAATGTTGAAATGAAATATTCACCACGTTAAAGATGACAATACAATTGAGACGAGAATTTACAATAAATAGCAAGTAAATTGGTGTATGACACGTTTAAAATTTCCAATTATATCACGGAATATTTTCGGATCATTTTGGTGTAAATAACAATTGATCTGAGACGAATTTATCCATCTTTAATAACAAGTGTTTATCGTTTTTATCATAATCCTGTTGAACACAAACCTTAATTACACTGATCGCAATTATCTATCGTTCACCATGGATCCCGATTTAAACGGGACCCTACGCATCTATTGTGATCACGCTCGAGTTAACATGTTCGCGATTGGTTCTTGTAATCAACCGGAACGACGCCGTGACTATATAAGAAGTTATGTTGCTGCGAATTATTAGTACGGACTTAATCCTATTCGGAGCAACAGCGACATGGAATTCTTTAGAAGACTGTTGAAAACTATTGGGACTTCTCTCAATCCAGATAAAAACGTCGACTTTATTTCAAATATGCCAGTAGAGATTGCTCATCACCTGCTTCGAATGCTGGACGCCCAGTCGCTGCTGAATGCAGCGTATGTATCCCGAGAGTTGCTTAATGTCTGTAAAGGATGTTCTTGCTTGAAAAAGGCGGCAAGGCATGATATACGAATGCAGGGATACCAATTGGAACAGAATCCCAAAAGTAATGGAAAGTCCAAGAAAACATCTGCGTCGGGGGCAATAAATGTAGCACAGGTACATATAAGTACACGGCGGACATACGATGCCTCACTCTCGTTACACAAAATCCATCCATATCCTCTGGCATGATTAAGAGCAGAACTCATTCACCTCAAAGACCTTTTAACATTCCCCGTAAAGTTCAAACGATGAAAAAGATAATCACGATGCGATAAAGTGAGGACGAAAAATTAAATAAAAAATTTCAAGTTTGAACCTTTTATGTCACGACTTGACCAATTCAGCGAAGTCAAATGTGAATTAACTTGACTTGGTCCAACAATGTGTTCGTTGCAGTGATAACGAATATATTAAAAATGTTTGATGGATAACTTGAATGTTGAAAAGAAATATTCACCACGTTAAAGATGACAATACAATTGAGACGAGAATTGACAATAAATAGCAAATAAATTGGTGAATAACACGTTTCAAATTTCCAATTGCATCACAGAATATTTGCGGATCATTCTGGTGTAAATAACAATTAAGTTATTATCAATTGGAACAAAATTCCAAAAGTAATGGAAAGTCCAAGAAAACATCTGCGTCGGGGGCACTAAATGTAGCACAGGTACATATAAGTACACGGCGGACATACGATGCCTCACTGTCGTTACACGAATTCCATACCATATCCTTTGGCATGATTAAGAGCAGAAGCAATTCACCTCAAAGACCTTTCAGCATTCCCCGTAAAGTTGAAACGATAAAAAAGATAATCACGATGCGATAAAGTGAGGACGAAAAATTAAATTCAAAATTTCAAGGTTGAACCTTTTATGTCACGACTTGACCAATTCAGCGAAGTCAAATGTGAATTAACTTGACTTGGTCCAACAATGTGTTAGTTGCAGTGTTAACGAATCTATTTAAAATGTTTGATGGATAACTTGAATGTTGAAATGAAATATTCACCACGTTAAAGATGACAATACAATTGAGACGAGAATTTACAATAAATAGCAAGTAAATTGGTGTATGACACGTTTAAAATTTCCAATTATATCACGGAATATTTTCGGATCATTTTGGTGTAAATAACAATTAATCTGAGACGAATTTATCCATCTTTAATAACAAGTGTTTATCGTTTTTATCATAATCCTGTTGAACACAAACCTTAATTACACTGATCGCAATTATCTATCGTTCACCATGGATCCCGATTTAAACGGGACCCTACGCATCTATTGTGATCACGCTCGAGTTAACATGTTCGCGATTGGTTCTTGTAATCAACCGGAACGACGCCGTGACTATATAAGAAGTTATGTTGCTGCGAATTATTAGTACGGACTTAATCCTATTCGGAGCAACAGCGACATGGAATTCTTTAGAAGACTGTTGAAAACTATTGGGACTTCTCTCAATCCAGATAAAAACGTCGACTTTATTTCAAATATGCCAGTAGAGATTGCTCATCACCTGCTTCGAATGCTGGACGCCCAGTCGCTGCTGAATGCAGCGTATGTATCCCGAGAGTTGCTTAATGTCTGTAAAGGATGTTCTTGCTTGAAAAAGGCGGCAAGGCATGATATACGAATGCAGGGATACCAATTGGAACAGAATCCCAAAAGTAATGGAAAGTCCAAGAAAACATCTGCGTCGGGGGCAATAAATGTAGCACAGGTACATATAAGTACACGGCGGACATACGATGCCTCACTCTCGTTACACAAAATCCATGCCATATCCTCTGGCATGATTAAGAGCAGAACTCATTCACCTCAAAGACCTTTTAACATTCCCCGTAAAGTTCAAACGATGAAAAAGATAATCACGATGCGATAAAGTGAGGACGAAAAATTAAATTAAAAATTTCAAGTTTGAACCTTTTATGTCACGACTTGACCAATTCAGCGAAGTCAAATGTGAATTAACTTGACTTGGTCCAACAATGTGTTCGTTGCAGTGATAACGAATATATTAAAAATGTTTGATGGATAACTTGAATGTTGAAAAGAAATATTCACCACGTTAAAGATGACAATACAATTGAGACGAGAATTGACAATAAATAGCAAATAAATTGGTGAATAACACGTTTCAAATTTCCAATTGCATCACAGAATATTTGCGGATCATTCTGGTGTAAATAACAATTAAGTTATTATCAATTGGAACAAAATTCCAAAAGTAATGGAAAGTCCAAGAAAACATCTGCGTCGGGGGCACTAAATGTAGCACAGGTACATATAAGTACACGGCGGACATACGATGCCTCACTCTCGTTACACGAATTCCATGCCATATCCTTTGGCATGATTAAGAGCAGAAGCAATTAACCTCAAAAACCTTTCAGCATTCCCCGTAAAGTTGAAACGATAAAAAAGATAATCACGATGCGATAAAGTGAGGACGAAAAATTAAATTCAAAATTTCAAGTTTGAACCTTTTATGTCACGACTTGACCAATTCAGCGAAGTCAAATGTGAATTAACTTGACTTGGTCCAACAATGTGTTCGTTGCAGTGATAACGAAAATATTAAAAATGTTTGATGGATAACTTGAATGTTGAAAAGAAATATTCACCACGTTAAAGATGACAATACAATTGAGACGAGAATTGACAATAAATAGCAAATAAATTGGTGAATAACACGTTTCAAATTTCCAATTGCATCACAGAATATGTGCGGATCATTCTGGTGTAAATAACAATTAAGTTATTATCAATTGGAACAAAATCCCAAAAGTAATGGAAAGTCCAAGAAAACATCTGCGTTGGGGGCACTAAATGTAGCACAGGTACATATAAGTACACGGCGGACATACGATGCCTCACTGTCGTTACACGAATTCCATACCATATCCTTTGGCATGATTAAGAGCAGAAGCAATTCACCCCAAAGACCTTTCAGCATTCCCCGTAAAGTTGAAACGATGAAAAAGATAATCACGATGCGATAAAGTGAGGACGAAAAATGAAATTCAAAATTTCAAGGTTGAACCTTTTATGTCACGACTTGACCAATTCAGCGAAGTCAAATGTAAATTAACTTGACTTGGTCCAGCAATGTGTTAGTTGCGGTGATAATGAATATATTAAACATGTTTGATGGATAACTTGAATGTTGAAATGAAATATTCACCACGTTAAAGATGACAATACAATTGAGACGAGAATTTACAATAAATAGCAAGTAAATTGGTGTATGACACGTTTAAAATTTCCAATTATATCACGGAATATTTTCGGATCATTCTGGTGTAAATAACAATTAATCTGAGACGAATTTATCCATCTTTAATAACAAGTGTTTATCGTTTTTATCATAATCCTGTTGAACACAAACCTTAATTACACTGATCGCTATTATCTATAGTTCACCATGGATCCCGATTTAAACGGGACCCTACGCATCTATCGTGATCACGCCCGAGTTAACATGTTCGCGATTGGTTCTTGTAATCAACCGGAACGACGCCGTGACTATATAAGAAGTTATGTTGCTGCGAATTATTAGTACGGACTTAATCCTATTCGGAGCAACAGCGACATGGAATTCTTTAGAAGACTGTTGAAAACTATTGGGACTTCTCTCAATCCAGATAAAAACGTCGACTTTATTTCAAATATGCCAGTAGAGATTGCTCATCACCTGCTTCGAATGCTGGACGCTCAGTCGCTGCTAAATGCATCGTATGTATCCCGAAAGCAGCTTAATGTCTGTAAAGGATGTTCTTGCTTAAAAAAGTTGGCGAGGCATCATATACGAATGCAGAGATACTAATTAAAACAGAATCCAAAAAGTAATGGAAAGTCCAAGAAAACATCTGCGTCGGGGGCGATAAATGTACCGCAGGTACCTGTAAGTACACGGCGGACATACGATGCCTCACTCTTGTTACACAAAATCCATGCCATATCCTCTGTCATGAATAAGAGCATAACTAATTCACCTTAAAGACCTTTAAACATTCCCCATAGAGTTAAAACGATAAAAGAGATAATCACGAAGCGATAAAGTGAGGACGAAAAATTAAATTCAAAATTTCAAGTTTAAACCTTTTATGTCTTGACTTGACCAATTGAGCAAAGTCAAATGTGAAATAACTTGACTTGGTCCAACAATGTGTTAGTTGCAGTGATAACGAATATATTAAAAATGTTTGATGGATAACTTGGATGTTGAAATGAAATATTCACCACGTCAAAAATGACAATACAATTGAAACGAGAATTGACAATAAATAGCAAATAAATTGGTGTATGACACGTTTAAAATTTCCAATTGCATCACGGAATATTTTCGGATCATTCTGGTCTAAATAACAATTAAATTGAGATGAATTTATCCATCTTTAATAACAAGTGTTTATCGTTTTTATCATAATCCTGTTGAACACAAACCTTAATTACACAGATCGCAATTATCTATAGTTCACCATAGATCCCGGTTTAAACGGGAACCTACGCATCTATCGTGATCACGCCCGAGTTAACACGTTCGCGATTGGTTCTTGTAATCAACCGGAACGACGCCGTGACTATATAAGAAGTTAGGTTGCTGCGAATTATCAGTACGGACTTAATTCTATTCGGAGCAACAGCGACATGGAATTCTTTAGAAGACTGTTGAAAACCATTGGGACTTCTCTCAGTCCAGATAAAAACGTCGACTTTATTTCAAATATGCCAGTAGAGATTGCTCATCACCTGCTTCGAATGCTGGACGCCCAGTCGCTGCTGAATGCAGCGTATGTATCCCGAGAGTGGCTTAATGTCTCTAAAGGATGTTCTTGCTTGAAAAAGGCGGCGAGGCATCAAATACGAATGCAGAGATACCAATTGGAACAGAATCCCAAAAGTAATGGAAAGTCCAAGAAAACATCTGCGTCGGGGGCGATAAATATACCGCAGGTACATGTAAGTACACGGCGGACATACGATGCCTCACTCTCGTTACACAAAATCCATGCCATATCCTCTGGCATGATTAAGAGCAGAACTCATTCACCTCAAAGACCTTTTAACATTCCCCGTAAAGTTCAAACGATGAAAAAGATAATCACGATGCGATAAAGTGAGGACGAAAAATTAAATTAAAAATTTCAAGTTTGAACCTTTTATGTCACGACTTGACCAATTCAGCGAAGTCAAATGTGAATTAACTTGACTTGGTCCAACAATGTGTTCGTTGCAGTGATAACGAATATATTAAAAATGTTTGATGGATAACTTGAATGTTGAAAAGAAATATTCACCACGTTAAAGATGACAATACAATTGAGACGAGAATTGACAATAAATAGCAAATAAATTGGTGAATAACACGTTTCAAATTTCCAATTGCATCACAGAATATTTGCGGATCATTCTGGTGTAAATAACAATTAAGTTATTATCAATTGGAACAAAATTCCAAAAGTAATGGAAAGTCCAAGAAAACATCTGTGTCGGGGGCACTACATGTAGCACAGGTACATATAAGTACACGGCGGACATACGATGACTCACTCTCGTTGCACGAATTCCATGCCATATCCTTTGGCATGATTAAGAGCAGAAGCAATTAACCTCAAAGACCTTTCAGCATTCCCCGTAAAGTTGAAACGATAAAAAAGATAATCACGATGCGATAAAGTGAGGACGAAAAATTAAATTCAAAATTTCAAGTTTGAACCTTTTATGTCACGACTTGACCAATTCAGCGAAGTCAAATGTGAATTAACTTGACTTGGTCCAACAATGTGTTAGTTGCAGTGTTAACGAATATATTTAAAATGTTTGATGGATAACTTGAATGTTGAAATGAAATATTCACCACGTTAAAGATGACAATACAATTGAGACGAGAATTTACAATAAATAGCAAGTAAATTGGTGTATGACACGTTTAAAATTTCCAATATATCACGGAATATTTTCGGATCATTTTGGTGTAAATAACAATTAATCTGAGACGAATTTATCCATCTTTAATAACAAGTGTTTATCGTTTTTATCATAATCCTGTTGAACACAAACCTTAATTACACTGATCGCAATTATCTATAGTTCACCATGGATCCCGATTTAAACGGGACCCTACGCATCTATTGTGATCACGCTCGAGTTAACATGTTCGCGATTGGTTCTTGTAATCAACCGGAACGACGCCGTGACTATATAAGAAGTTATGTTGCTGCGAATTATTAGTACGGACTTAATCCTATTCGGAGCAACAGCGACATGGAATTCTTTAGAAGACTGTTGAAAACTATTGGGACTTCTCTCAATCCAGATAAAAACGTCGACTTTATTTCAAATATGCCAGTAGAGATTGCTCATCACCTGCTTCGAATGCTGGACGCCCAGTCGCTGCTGAATGCAGCGTATGTATCCCGAGAGTTGCTTAATGTCTGTAAAGGATGTTCTTGTTTGAAAAAGGCGGCAAGGCATGATATACGAATGCAGGGATACCAATTGGAACAGAATCCCAAAAGTAATGGAAAGTCCAAGAAAACATCTGCGTCGGGGGCAATAAATGTAGCACAGGTACATATAAGTACACGGCGGACATACGATGCCTCACTCTCGTTACACAAAATCCATGCCATATCCTCTGGCATGATTAAGAGCAGAACTCATTCACCTCAAAGACCTTTTAACATTCCCCGTAAAGTTCAAACGATGAAAAAGATAATCACGATGCGATAAAGTGAGGACGAAAAATTAAATTAAAAATTTCAAGTTTGAACCTTTTATGTCACGACTTGACCAATTCAGCGAAGTCAAATGTGAATTAACTTGACTTGGTCCAACAATGTGTTCGTTGCAGTGATAACGAATATATTAAAAATGTTTGATGGATAACTTGAATGTTGAAAAGAAATATTCACCACGTTAAAGATGACAATACAATTGAGACGAGAATTGACAATAAATAGCAAATAAATTGGTGAATAACACGTTTCAAATTTCCAATTGCATCACAGAATATTTGCGGATCATTCTGGTGTAAATAACAATTAAGTTATTATCAATTGGAACAAAATTCCAAAAGTAATGGAAAGTCCAAGAAAACATCTGCGTCGGGGGCACTAAATGTAGCACAGGTACATATAAGTACACGGCGGACATACGATGCCTCACTCTCGTTACACGAATTCCATGCCATATCCTTTGGCATGATTAAGAGCAGAAGCAATTAACCTCAAAAACCTTTCAGCATTCCCCGTAAAGTTGAAACGATGAAAAAGTTAATCACGATGCGATAAAGTGAGGACGAAAAATGAAATTCAAAATTTCAAGGTTGAACCTTTTATGTCACGACTTGACCAATTCAGCGAAGTCAAATGTGAATTAACTTGACTTGGTCCAACAATGTGTTAGTTGCGGTGATAACGAATATATTAAACATGTTTGATGGATAACTTGAATGTTAAAATGAAATATTCACCACGTTAAAGATGACAATACAATTGAGACGAGAATTTACAATAAATAGCAAGTAAATTGGTGTATGACACGTTTAAAATTTCCAATTATATCACGGAATATTTTCGGATCATTCTGGTGTAAATAACAATTAAGTAATTATCAATTGGAACAAAATCCCAAAAGTAATGGAAAGTCCAAGAAAACATCTGCGTCGGGGGCACTAAATGTAGCACAGGTACATATAAGTACACGGCGGACATACGATGCCTCACTGTCGTTACACGAATTCCATACCATATGCTTTGGCATGATTAAGAGCAGAAGCAATTCACCTCAAAGACCTTTCAGCATTCCCCGTAAAGTTGAAACGATGAAAAAGATAATCACGATGCGATAAAGTGAGGACGAAAAATGAAATTCAAAATTTCAAGGTTGAACCTTTTATGTCACGACTTGACCAATTCAGCGAAGTCAAATGTGAATTAACTTGACTTGGTCCAACAATGTGTTAGTTGCGGTGATAACGAATATATTAAACATGTTTGATGGATAACTTGAATGTTAAAATGAAATATTCACCACGTTAAAGATGACAATACAATTGAGACGAGAATTTACAATAAATAGCAAGTAAATTGGTGTATGACACGTTTAAAATTTCCAATATATCACGGAATATTTTCGGATCATTTTGGTGTAAATAACAATTAATCTGAGACGAATTTATCCATCTTTAATAACAAGTGTTTATCGTTTTTATCATAATCCTGTTGAACACAAACCTTAATTACACTGATCGCAATTATCTATAGTTCACCATGGATCCCGATTTAAACGGGACCCTACGCATCTATTGTGATCACGCTCGAGTTAACATGTTCGCGATTGGTTCTTGTAATCAACCGGAACGACGCCGTGACTATATAAGAAGTTATGTTGCTGCGAATTATTAGTACGGACTTAATCCTATTCGGAGCAACAGCGACATGGAATTCTTTAGAAGACTGTTGAAAACTATTGGGACTTCTCTCAATCCACATAAAAACGTCGACTTTATTTCAAATATGCCAGTAGAGATTGCTCATCACCTGCTTCGAATGCTGGACGCCCAGTCGCTGCTGAATGCAGCGTATGTATCCCGAGAGTTGCTTAATGTCTGTAAAGGATGTTCTTGCTTGAAAAAGGCGGCAAGGCATGATATACGAATGCAGGGATACCAATTGGAACAGAATCCCAAAAGTAATGGAAAGTCCAAGAAAACATCTGCGTCGGGGGCAATAAATGTAGCACAGGTACATATAAGTACACGGCGGACATACGATGCCTCACTCTCGTTACACAAAATCCATGCCATATCCTCTGGCATGATTAAGAGCAGAACTCATTCACCTCAAAGACCTTTTAACATTCCCCGTAAAGTTCAAACGATGAAAAAGATAATCACGATGCGATAAAGTGAGGACGAAAAATTAAATTAAAAATTTCAAGTTTGAACCTTTTATGTCACGACTTGACCAATTCAGCGAAGTCAAATGTGAATTAACTTGACTTGGTCCAACAATGTGTTCGTTGCAGTGATAACGAATATATTAAAAATGTTTGATGGATAACTTGAATGTTAAAAAGAAATATTCACCACATTAAAGATGACAATACAATTGAGACGAGAATTGACAATAAATAGCAAATAAATTGGTGAATAACACGTTTCAAATTTCCAATTGCATCACAGAATATTTGCGGATCATTCTGGTGTAAATAACAATTAAGTTATTATCAATTGGAACAAAATTCCAAAAGTAATGGAAAGTCCAAGAAAACATCTGCGTCGGGGGCACTAAATGTAGCACAGGTACATATAAGTACACGGCGGACATACGATGCCTCACTCTCGTTACACGAATTCCATGCCATATCCTTTGGCATGATTAAGAGCAGAAGCAATTAACCTCAAAAACCTTTCAGCATTCCCCGTAAAGTTGAAACGATAAAAAAGATAATCACGATGCGATAAAGTGAAGACGAAAAATTAAATTCAAAATTTCAAGTTTGAACCTTTTATGTCACGACTTGACCAATTCAGCGAAGTCAAATGTGAATTAACTTGACTTGGTCCAACAATGTGTTCGTTGCAGTGATAACGAAAATATTAAAAATGTTTGATGGATAACTTGAATGTTGAAAAGAAATATTCACCACGTTAAAAATGACAATACAATTGAGACGAGAATTGACAATGAATAGCAAGTAAATTGGTGAATAACACGTTTCAAATTTCCAATTGCATCACAGAATATTTGCGGATAATTCTGGTGTAAATAACAATTAAGTTATTATCAATTGGAACAAAATCCCAAAAGTAATGGAAAGTCCAAGAAAACATCTGCGTCGGGGGCACTAAATGTAGCACAGGTACATATAAGTACACGGCGGACATACGATGCCTCACTGTCGTTACACGAATTCCATACCATATGCTTTGGCATGATTAAGAGCAGAAGCAATTCACCTCAAAGACCTTTCAGCATTCCCCGTAAAGTTGAAACGATGAAAAAGATAATCACGATGCGATAAAGTGAGGACGAAAAATGAAATTCAAAATTTCAAGGTTGAACCTTTTATGTCACGACTTGACCAATTCAGCGAAGTCAAATGTGAATTAACTTGACTTGGTCCAACAATGTGTTAGTTGCGGTGATAACGAATATATTAAACATGTTTGATGGATAACTTGAATGTTGAAATGAAATATTCACCACGTTAAAGATGACAATACAATTGAGACGAGAATTTACAATAAATAGCAAGTAAATTGGTGTATGACACGTTTAAAAGTTCCAATTATATCACGGAATATTTTCGGATCATTCTGGTGTAAATAACAATTAATCTGAGACGAATTTATCCATCTTGAATAACAAGTGTTTATCGTTTTTATCATAATCCTGTTGAACACAAACCTTAATTACACTGATCGCTATTATCTATAGTTCACCATGGATCCCGATTTAAACGGGACCCTACGCATCTATCGTGATCACGCCCGAGTTAACATGTTCGCGATTGGTTCTTGTAATCAACCGGAACGACGCCGTGACTATATAAGAAGTTATGTTGCTGCGAATTATTAGTACGGACTTAATCCTATTCGGAGCAACAGCGACATGGAATTCTTTAGAAGACTGTTGAAAACTATTGGGACTTCTCTCAATCCAGATAAAAACGTCGACTTTATTTCAAATATGCCAGTAGAGATTGCTCATCACCTGCTTCGAATGCTGGACGCTCAGTCGCTGCTAAATGCATCGTATGTATCCCGAAAGCAGCTTAATGTCTGTAAAGGGTGTTCTTGCTTAAAAAAGTTGGCGAGGCATCATATACGAATGCAGAGATACTAATTAAAACAGAATCCAAAAAGTAATGGAAAGTCCAAGAAAACATCTGCGTCGGGGGCGATAAATGTACCGCAGGTACCTGTAAGTACACGGCGGACATACGATGCCTCACTCTTGTTACACAAAATCCATGCCATATCCTCTGTCACGAATAAGAGCATAACTAATTCACCTTAAAGACCTTTAAACATTCCCCATAGAGTTAAAACGATAAAAGAGATAATCACGAAGCGATAAAGTGAGGACGAAAAATTAAATTCAAAATTTCAAGTTTAAACCTTTTATGTCTTGACTTGACCAATTGAGCAAAGTCAAATGTGAAATAACTTGACTTGGTCCAACAATGTGTTAGTTGCAGTGATAACGAATATATTAAAAATGTTTGATGGATAACTTGGATGTTGAAATGAAATATTCACCACGTCAAAAATGACAATACAATTGAAACGAGAATTGACAATAAATAGCAAATAAATTGGTGTATGACACGTTTAAAATTTCCAATTGCATCACGGAATATTTTCGGATCATTCTGGTCTAAATAACAATTAAATTGAGATGAATTTATCCATCTTTAATAACAAGTGTTTATCGTTTTTATCATAATCCTGTTGAACACAAACCTTAATTACACAGATCGCAATTATCTATAGTTCACCATAGATCCCGGTTTAAACGGGAACCTACGCATCTATCGTGATCACGCCCGAGTTAACATGTTCGCGATTGGTTCTTGTAATCAACCGGAACGACGCCGTGACTATATAAGAAGTTAGGTTGCTGCGAATTATCAGTACGGACTTAATTCTATTCGGAGCAACAGCGATATGGAATTCTTTAGAAGACTGTTGAAAACCATTGGGACTTCTCTCAGTCCAGATAAAAACGTCGACTTTATTTCAAATATGCCAGTAGAGATTGCTCATCACCTGCTTCGAATGCTGGACGCCCAGTCGCTGCTGAATGCAGCGTATGTATCCCGAGAGTGGCTTAATGTCTGTAAAGGATGTTCTTGCTTGAAAAAGGCGGCGGGGCATCAAATACGAATGCAGAGATACCAATTGGAACAGAATCCCAAAAGTAATGGAAAGTCCAAGAAAACATCTGCGTCGGGGGCGATAAATATACCGCAGGTACATGTAAGTACACGGCGGACATACGATGCCTCACTCTCGTTACACAAAATCCATGCCATATCCTCTGGCATGATTAAGAGCAGAACTCATTCACCTCAAAGACCTTTTAACATTCCCCGTAAAGTTCAAACGATGAAAAAGATAATCACGATGCGATAAAGTGAGGACGAAAAATTAAATTAAAAATTTCAAGTTTGAACCTTTTATGTCACGACTTGACCAATTCAGCGAAGTCAAATGTGAATTAACTTGACTTGGTCCAACAATGTATTCGTTGCAGTGATAACGAATATATTAAAAATGTTTGATGGATAACTTGAATGTTGAAAAGAAATATTCACCACGTTAAAGATGACAATACAATTGAGACGAGAATTGACAATAAATAGCAAATAAATTGGTGAGAAACACGTTTCAAATTTCCAATTTCATCACAGAATATTTGCGGATCTTTCTGGTGTAAATAACAATTAAGTTATTATCAATTGGAACAAAATTCCAAAAGTAATGGAAAGTCCAAGAAAACATCTGTGTCGGGGGCACTACATGTAGCACAGGTACATATAAGTACACGGCGGACATACGATGCCTCACTCTCGTTACACGAATTCCATGCCATATCCTTTGGCATGATTAAGAGCAGAAGCAATTCACCTCAAAGACCTTTCAGCATTCCCCGTAAAGTTGAAACGATGAAAAAGATAATCACGATGCGATAAAGTGAGGACGAAAAATGAAATTCAAAATTTCAAGGTTGAACCTTTTATGTCACGACTTGACCAATTCAGCGAAGTCAAATGTGAATTAACTTGACTTGGTCCAACAATGTGTTAGTTGCGGTGATAACGAATATATTAAACATGTTTGATGGATAACTTGAATGTTAAAATGAAATATTCACCACGTTAAAGATGACAATACAATTGAGACGAGAATTTACAATAAATAGCAAGTAAATTGGTGTATGACACGTTTAAAATTTCCAATTATATCACGGAATATTTTCGGATCATTCTGGTGTAAATAACAATTATTCTGAGACGAATTTATCCATCTTGAATAACAAGTGTTTATCGTTTTTATCATAATCCTGTTGAACACAAACCTTAATTACACTGATCGCTATTATCTATAGTTCACCATGGATCCCGATTTAAACGGGACCCTACGCATCTATCGTGATCACGCTCGAGTTAACATGTTCGCGATTGGTTCTTGTAATCAATCGGAACGACGCCATGACTATATAAGAAGTTATGTTGCTGCGAATTATTAGTACGGACTTAATCCTATTCGGAGCAACAGCGACATGGAATTCTTTAGAAGACTGTTGAAAACTATTGGGACTTCTCTCAATCCAGATAAAAACGTCGACTTTATTTCAAATATGCCAGTAGAGATTGCTCATCACCTGCTTCGAATGCTGGACGCCCAGTCGCTGCTGAATGCAGCGTATGTATCCCGAGAGTTGCTTAATGTCTGTAAAGGATGTTCTTGCTTGAAAAAGGCGGCAAGGCATGATATACGAATGCAGGGATACCAATTGGAACAGAATCCCAAAAGTAATGGAAAGTCCAAGAAAACATCTGCGTCGGGGGCAATAAATGTAGCACAGGTACATATAAGTACACGGCGGACATACGATGCCTCACTCTCGTTACACAAAATCCATGCCATATCCTCTGGCATGATTAAGAGCAGAACTCATTCACCTCAAAGACCTTTTAACATTCCCCGTAAAGTTCAAACGATGAAAAAGATAATCACGATGCGATAAAGTGAGGACGAAAAATTAAATTAAAAATTTCAAGTTTGAACCTTTTATGTCACGACTTGACCAATTCAGCGAAGTCAAATGTGAAATAACTTGACTTCGTCCAACAATGTGTTAGTTGCAGTGATAACGAATATATTAAAAATGTTTGATTGATAACTTGGATGTTGAAATGAAATATTCACCACGTCAAAAATGACAATACAATTGAAACGAGAATTGACAATAAATAGCAAATAAATTGGTGTATGACACGTTTAAAATTTCCAATTGCATCACGGAATATTTTCGGATCATTCTGGTCTAAATAACAATTAAATTGAGATGAATTTATCCATCTTTAATAACAAGTGTTTATCGTTTTTATCATAATCCTGTTGAACACAAACCTTAATTACACAGATCGCAATTATCTATAGTTCACCATAGATCCCGGTTTAAACGGGAACCTACGCATCTATCGTGATCACGCCCGAGTTAACATGTTCGCGATTGGTTCTTGTAATCAACCGGAACGACGCCGTGACTATATAAGAAGTTAGGTTGCTGCGAATTATCAGTACGGACTTAATTCTATTCGGAGCAACAGCGACATGGAATTCTGTAGAAGACTGTTGAAAACCATTGGGACTTCTCTCAGTCCAGATAAAAACGTCGACTTTATTTCAAATATGCCAGTAGAGATTGCTCATCACCTGCTTCGAATGCTGGACGCCCAGTCGCTGCTGAATGCAGCGTATGTATCCCGAGAGTGGCTTAATGTCTGTAAAGGATGTTCTTGCTTGAAAAAGGCGGCGGGGCATCAAATACGAATGCAGAGATACCAATTGGAACAGAATCCCAAAAGTAATGGAAAGTCCAAGAAAACATCTGCGTCGGGGGCGATAAATATACCGCAGGTACATGTAAGTACACGGCGGACATACGATGCCTCACTCTCGTTACACAAAATCCATGCCATATCCTCTGGCATGATTAAGAGCAGAACTCATTCACCTCAAAGACCTTTTAACATTCCCCGTAAAGTTCAAACGATGAAAAAGATAATCACGATGCGATAAAGTGAGGACGAAAAATTAAATTAAAAATTTCAAGTTTGAACCTTTTATGTCACGACTTGACCAATTCAGCGAAGTCAAATGTGAATTAACTTGACTTGGTCCAACAATGTGTTCGTTGCAGTGATAACGAATATATTAAAAATGTTTGATGGATAACTTGAATGTTGAAAAGAAATATTCACCACGTTAAAGATGACAATACAATTGAGACGAGAATTGACAATAAATAGCAAATAAATTGGTGAATAACACGTTTCAAATTTCCAATTGCATCACAGAATATTTGCGGATCATTCTGGTGTAAATAACAATTAAGTTATTATCAATTGGAACAAAATTCCAAAAGTAATGGAAAGTCCAAGAAAACATCTGTGTCGGGGGCACTACATGTAGCACAGGTACATATAAGTACACGGCGGACATACGATGCCTCACTCTCGTTACACGAATTCCATGCCATATCCTTTGGCATGATTAAGAGCAGAAGCAATTAACCTCAAAGACCTTTCAGCATTCCCCGTAAAGTTGAAACGATAAAAAAGATAATCACGATGCGATAAAGTGAGGACGAAAAATTAAATTCAAAATTTCAAGTTTGAACCTTTTATGTCACGACTTGACCAATTCAGCGAAGTCAAATGTGAATTAACTTGACTTGGTCCAACAATGTGTTAGTTGCAGTGTTAACGAATATATTTAAAATGTTTGATGGATAACTTGAATGTTGAAATGAAATATTCACCACGTTAAAGATGACAATACAATTGAGACGAGAATTTACAATAAATAGCAAGTAAATTGGTGTATGACACGTTTAAAATTTCCAATATATCACGGAATATTTTCGGATCATTTTGGTCTAAATAACAATTAAATTGAGATGAATTTATCCATCTTTAATAACAAGTGTTTATCGTTTTTATCATAATCCTGTTGAACACAAACCTTAATTACACAGATCGCAATTATCTATAGTTCACCATAGATCCCGGTTTAAACGGGAACCTACGCATCTATCGTGATCACGCCCGAGTTAACATGTTCGCGATTGGTTCTTGTAATCAACCGGAACGACGCCGTGACTATATAAGAAGTTAGGTTGCTGCGAATTATCAGTACGGACTTAATTCTATTCGGAGCAACAGCGACATGGAATTCTTTAGAAGACTGTTGAAAACCATTGGGACTTCTCTCAGTCCAGATAAAAACGTCGACTTTATTTCAAATATGCCAGTAGAGATTGCTCATCACCTGCTTCGAATGCTGGACGCCCAGTCGCTGCTGAATGCAGCGTATGTATCCCGAGAGTGGCTTAATGTCTGTAAAGGATGTTCTTGCTTGAAAAAGGCGGCGGGGCATCAAATACGAATGCAGAGATACCAATTGGAACAGAATCCCAAAAGTAATGGAAAGTCCAAGAAAACATCTGCGTCGGGGGCGATAAATATACCGCAGGTACATGTAAGTACACGGCGGACATACGATGCCTCACTCTCGTTACACAAAATCCATGCCATATCCTCTGGCATGATTAAGAGCAGAACTCATTCACCTCAAAGACCTTTTAACATTCCCCGTAAAGTTCAAACGATGAAAAAGATAATCACGATGCGATAAAGTGAGGACGAAAAATTAAATTAAAAATTTCAAGTTTGAACCTTTTATGTCACGACTTGACCAATTCAGCGAAGTCAAATGTGAATTAACTTGACTTGGTCCAACAATGTGTTCGTTGCAGTGATAACGAATATATTAAAAATGTTTGATGGATAACTTGAATGTTGAAAAGAAATATTCACCACGTTAAAGATGACAATACAATTGAGACGAGAATTGACAATAAATAGCAAATAAATTGGTTAATAACACGTTTCAAATTTCCAATTGCATCACAGAATATTTGCGGATCATTCTGGTGTAAATAACAATTAAGTTATTATCAATTGGAACAAAATTCCAAAAGTAATGGAAAGTCCAAGAAAACATCTGTGTCGGGGGCACTACATGTAGCACAGGTACATATAAGTACACGGCGGACATACGATGCCTCACTCTCGTTACACGAATTCCATGCCATATCCTTTGGCATGATTAAGAGCAGAAGCAATTAAGCTCAAAGACCTTTCAGCATTCCCCGTAAAGTTGAAACGATAAAAAAGATAATCACGATGCGATAAAGTGAGGACGAAAAATTAAATTCAAAATTTCAAGTTTGAACCTTTTATGTCACGACTTGACCAATTCAGCGAAGTCAAATGTGAATTAACTTGACTTGGTCCAACAATGTGTTAGTTGCAGTGTTAACGAATATATTTAAAATGTTTGATGGATAACTTGAATGTTGAAATGAAATATTCACCACGTTAAAGATGACAATACAATTGAGACGAGAATTTACAATAAATAGCAAGTAAATTGGTGTATGACACGTTTAAAATTTCCAATATATCACGGAATATTTTCGGATCATTTTGGTGTAAATAACAATTAATCTGAGACGAATTTATCCATCTTTAATAACAAGTGTTTATCGTTTTTATCATAATCCTGTTGAACACAAACCTTAATTACACTGATCGCAATTATCTATAGTTCACCATGGATCCCGATTTAAACGGGACCCTACGCATCTATTGTGATCACGCTCGAGTTAACATGTTCGCGATTGGTTCTTGTAATCAACCGGAACGACGCCATGACTATATAAGAAGTTATGTTGCTGCGAATTATTAGTACGGACTTAATCCTATTCGGAGCAACAGCGACATGGAATTCTTTAGAAGACTGTTGAAAACTATTGGGACTTCTCTCAATCCAGATAAAAACGTCGACTTTATTTCAAATATGCCAGTAGAGATTGCTCATCACCTGCTTCGAATGCTGGACGCCCAGTCGCTGCTGAATGCAGCGTATGTATCCCGAGAGTTGCTTAATGTCTGTAAAGGATGTTCTTGCTTGAAAAAGGCGGCAAGGCATGATATACGAATGCAGGGATACCAATTGGAACAGAATCCCAAAAGTAATGGAAAGTCCAAGAAAACATCTGCGTCGGGGGCAATAAATGTAGCACAGGTACATATAAGTACACGGCGGACATACGATGCCTCACTCTCGTTACACAAAATCCATGCCATATCCTCTGGCATGATTAAGAGCAGAACTCATTCACCTCAAAGACCTTTTAACATTCCCCGTAAAGTTCAAACGATGAAAAAGATAATCACGATGCGATAAAGTGAGGACGAAAAATTAAATTCAAAATTTCAAGTTTGAACCTTTTATGTCACGACTTGACCAATTCAGCGAAGTCAAATGTGAATTAACTTGACTTGGTCCAACAATGTGTTCGTTGCAGTGATAACGAAAATATTAAAAATGTTTGATGGATAACTTGAATGTTGAAAAGAAATATTCACCACGTTAAAGATGACAATACAATTGAGACGAGAATTGACAATAAATAGCAAATAAATTGGTGAATAACACGTTTCAAATTTCCAATTGCATCACAGAATATTTGCGGATCATTCTGGTGTAAATAACAATTAAGTTATTATCAATTGGAACAAAATCCCAAAAGTAATGGAAAGTCCAAGAAAACATCTGCGTCGGGGGCACTAAATGTAGCACAGGTACATATAAGTACACGGCGGACATACGATGCCTCACTGTCGTTACACGAATTCCATACCATATCCTTTGGCATGATTAAGAGCAGAAGCAATTCACCTCAAAGACCTTTCAGCATTCCCCGTAAAGTTGAAACGATAAAAAAGATAATCACGATGCGATAAAGTGAGGACGAAAAATTAAACTCAAAATTTCAAGGTTGAACCTTTTATGTCACGACTTGACCAATTCAGCGAAGTCAAATGTGAATTAACTTGACTTGGTCCAACAATGTGTTAGTTGCAGTGTTAACGAATATATTTAAAATGTTTGATGGATAACTTGAATGTTGAAATGAAATATTCACCACGTTAAAGATGACAATACAATTGAGACGAGAATTTACAATAAATAGCAAGTAAATTGGTGTATGACACGTTTAAAATTTCCAATATATCACGGAATATTTTCGGATCATTTTGGTCTAAATAACAATTAAATTGAGATGAATTTATCCATCTTTAATAACAAGTGTTTATCGTTTTTATCATAATCCTGTTGAACACAAACCTTAATTACACAGATCGCAATTATCTATAGTTCACCATAGATCCCGGTTTAAACGGGAACCTACGCATCTATCGTGATCACGCCCGAGTTAACATGTTCGCGATTGGTTCTTGTAATCAACCGGAACGACGCCGTGACTATATAAGAAGTTAGGTTGCTGCGAATTATCAGTACGGACTTAATTCTATTCGGAGCAACAGCGACATGGAATTCTTTAGAAGACTGTTGAAAACCATTGGGACTTCTCTCAGTCCAGATAAAAACGTCGACTTTATTTCAAATATGCCAGTAGAGATTGCTCATCACCTGCTTCGAATGCTGGACGCCCAGTCGCTGCTGAATGCAGCGTATGTATCCCGAGAGTGGCTTAATGTCTGTAAAGGATGTTCTTGCTTGAAAAAGGCGGCGGGGCATCAAATACGAATGCAGAGATACCAATTGGAACAGAATCCCAAAAGTAATGGAAAGTCCAAGAAAACATCTGCGTCGGGGGCGATAAATATACCGCAGGTACATGTAAGTACACGGCGGACATACGATGCCTCACTCTCGTTACACAAAATCCATGCTATATCCTCTGGCATGATTAAGAGCAGAACTCATTCACCTCAAAGACCTTTTAACATTCCCCGTAAAGTTCAAACGATGAAAAAGATAATCACGATGCGATAAAGTGAGGACGAAAAATTAAATTAAAAATTTCAAGTTTGAACCTTTTATGTCACGACTTGACCAATTCAGCGAAGTCAAATGTGAATTAACTTGACTTGGTCCAACAATGTGTTCGTTGCAGTGATAACGAATATATTAAAAATGTTTGATGGATAACTTGAATGTTGAAAAGAAATATTCACCACGTTAAAGATGACAATACAATTGAGACGAGAATTGACAATAAATAGCAAATAAATTGGTGAATAACACGTTTCAAATTTCCAATTGCATCACAGAATATTTGCGGATCATTCTGGTGTAAATAACAATTAAGTTATTATCAATTGGAACAAAATTCCAAAAGTAATGGAAAGTCCAAGAAAACATCTGTGTCGGGGGCACTACATGTAGCACAGGTACATATAAGTACACGGCGGACATACGATGCCTCACTCTCGTTACACGAATTCCATGCCATATCCTTTGGCATGATTAAGAGCAGAAGCAATTAACCTCAAAGACCTTTCAGCATTCCCCGTAAAGTTGAAACGATAAAAAAGATAATCACGATGCGATAAAGTGAGGACGAAAAATTAAATTCAAAATTTCAAGTTTGAACCTTTTATGTCACGACTTGACCAATTCAGCGAAGTCAAATGTGAATTAACTTGACTTGGTCCAACAATGTGTTAGTTGCAGTGTTAACGAATATATTTAAAATGTTTGATGGATAACTTGAATGTTGAAATGAAATATTCACCACGTTAAAGATGACAATACAATTGAGACGAGAATTTACAATAAATAGCAAGTAAATTGGTGTATGACACGTTTAAAATTTCCAATATATCACGGAATATTTTCGGATCATTTTGGTGTAAATAACAATTAATCTGAGACGAATTTATCCATCTTTAATAACAAGTGTTTATCGTTTTTATCATAATCCTGTTGAACACAAACCTTAATTACACTGATCGCAATTATCTATAGTTCACCATGGATCCCGATTTAAACGGGACCCTACGCATCTATTGTGATCACGCTCGAGTTAACATGTTCGCGATTGGTTCTTGTAATCAACCGGAACGACGCCATGACTATATAAGAAGTTATGTTGCTGCGAATTATTAGTACGGACTTAATCCTATTCGGAGCAACAGCGACATGGAATTCTTTAGAAGACTGTTGAAAACTATTGGGACTTCTCTCAATCCAGATAAAAACGTCGACTTTATTTCAAATATGCCAGTAGAGATTGCTCATCACCTGCTTCGAATGCTGGACGCCCAGTCGCTGCTGAATGCAGCGTATGTATCCCGAGAGTTGCTTAATGTCTGTAAAGGATGTTCTTGCTTGAAAAAGGCGGCAAGGCATGATATACGAATGCAGGGATACCAATTGGAACAGAATCCCAAAAGTAATGGAAAGTCCAAGAAAACATCTGCGTCGGGGGCAATAAATGTAGCACAGGTACATATAAGTATACGGCGGACATACGATGCCTCACTCTCGTTACACAAAATCCATGCCATATCCTCTGGCATGATTAAGAGCAGAACTCATTCACCTCAAAGACCTTTTAACATTCCCCGTAAAGTTCAAACGATGAAAAAGATAATCACGATGCGATAAAGTGAGGACGAAAAATTAAATTCAAAATTTCAAGTTTGAACCTTTTATGTCACGACTTGACCAATTCAGCGAAGTCAAATGTGAATTAACTTGACTTGGTCCAACAATGTGTTCGTTGCAGTGATAACGAAAATATTAAAAATGTTTGATGGATAACTTGAATGTTGAAAAGAAATATTCACCACGTTAAAGATGACAATACAATTGAGACGAGAATTGACAATAAATAGCAAATAAATTGGTGAATAACACGTTTCAAATTTCCAATTGCATCACAGAATATTTGCGGATCATTCTGGTGTAAATAACAATTAAGTTATTATCAATTGGAACAAAATCCCAAAAGTAATGGAAAGTCCAAGAAAACATCTGCGTCGGGGGCACTAAATGTAGCACAGGTACATATAAGTACACGGCGGACATACGATGCCTCACTGTCGTTACACGAATTCCATACCATATCCTTTGGCATGATTAAGAGCAGAAGCAATTCACCTCAAAGACCTTTCAGCATTCCCCGTAAAGTTGAAACGATAAAAAAGATAATCACGATGCGATAAAGTGAGGACGAAAAATTAAACTCAAAATTTCAAGGTTGAACCTTTTATGTCACGACTTGACCAATTCAGCGAAGTCAAATGTGAATTAACTTGACTTGGTCCAACAATGTGTTAGTTGCAGTGTTAACGAATATATTTAAAATGTTTGATGGATAACTTGAATGTTGAAATGAAATATTCACCACGTTAAAGATGACAATACAATTGAGACGAGAATTTACAATAAATAGCAAGTAAATTGGTGTATGACACGTTTAAAATTTCCAATTATATCACGGAATATTTTCGGATCATTTTGGTGTAAATAACAATTAATCTGAGACGAATTTATCCATCTTTAATAACAAGTGTTTATCGTTTTTATCATAATCCTGTTGAACACAAACCTTAATTACACTGATCGCTATTATCTATAGTTCACCATGGATCCCGATTTAAACGGGACCCTACGCATCTATCGTGATCACGCCCTAGTTAACATGTTCGCGATTGGTTCTTGTAATCAACCGGAACGACGCCTTGACTATATAAGAAGTTATGTTGCCGCGAATTATTAGTACGGACTTAATCCTATTCGGAGCAACAGTGACATGGAATTCTTTAGAAGACTGTTGAAAACTATTGGGACTTCTCTCAATCCAGATAAAAACGTCGACTTTATTTCAAATATGCCAGTAGAGATTGCTCATCACCTGCTTCGAATGCTGGACGCTCAGTCGCTGCTGAATGCATCGTATGTATCCCGAAAGTAGCTTAATGTCTGTAAAGGATGTTCTTGCTTAAAAAAGTTGGCGAGGCATCATATACGAATGCAGAGATACCAATTAAAACAGAATCCAAAAAGTAATGGAAAGTCCAAGAAAACATCTGCGTCGGGGGCGATAAATGTACCGCAGGTACCTGTAAGTACACGGCGGACATACGATGCCTCACTCTTGTTACACAAAATCCATGCCATATCCTCTGTCATGAATAAGAGCATAACTAATTCACCTTAAAGACCTTTAAACATTCCCCATAGAGTTAAAACGATAAAAGAGATAATCACGAAGCGATAAAGTGAGGACGAAAAATTAAATTCAAAATTTCAAGTTTGAACCTTTTATGTCTTGACTTGACCAATTGAGCAAAGTCAAATGTGAAATAACTTGACTTGGTCCAACAATGTGTTAGTTGCAGTGATAACGAATATATTAAAAATGTTTGATGGATAACTTGGATGTTGAAATGAAATATTCACCACGTCAAAAATGACAATACAATTGAAACGAGAATTGACAATAAATAGCAAATAAATTGGTGTATGACACGTTTAAAATTTCCAATTGCATCACGGAATATTTTCGGATCATTCTGGACTAAATAACAATTAAATTGAGACGAATTTATCCATCTTTAATAACAAGTGTTTATCGTTTTTATCATAATCCTGTTGAACACAAACCTTAATTACACAGATCGCAATTATCTATAGTTCACCATAGATCCCGGTTTAAACGGGAACCTACGCATCTATCGTGATCACGCCCGAGTTAACATGTTCGCGATTGGTTCTTGTAATCAACCGGAACGACGCCGTGACTATATAAGAAGTTAGGTTGCTGCGAATTATCAGTACGGACTTAATTCTATTCGGAGCAACAGCGACATGGAATTCTTTAGAAGACTGTTGAAAACCATTGGGACTTCTCTCAGTCCAGATAAAAACGTCGACTTTATTTCAAATATGCCAGTAGAGATTGCTCATCACCTGCTTCGAATGCTGGACGCCCAGTCGCTGCTGAATGCAGCGTATGTATCCCGAAAGTGGCTTAATGTCTGTAAAGGATGTTCTTGCTTGAAAAAGACGGCGAGGCATCAAATACGAATGCAGAGATACCAATTGGAACAGAATCCCAAAAGTAATGGAAAGTCCAAGAAAACATCTGCGTCGGGGGCGATAAATATACCGCAGGTACATGTAAGTACACGGCGGACATACGATGCCTCACTCTCGTTACACAAAATCCATGCCATATCCTCTGACATGATTTAGAGCAGAACTCATTCACCTCAAAGACCTTTTAACATTCCCCGTAAAGTTCAAACGATGAAAAAGATAATCACGATGCGATAAAGTGAGGACGAAAAATTAAATTAAAAATTTCAAGTTTGAACCTTTTATGTCACGACTTGACCAATTCAGCGAAGTCAAATGTGAATTAACTTGACTTGGTCCAACAATGTGTTCGTTGCAGTGATAACGAATATATTAAAAATGTTTGATGGATAACTTGAATGTTGAAAAGAAATATTCACCACGTTAAAGATGACAATACAATTGAGACGAGAATTGACAATAAATAGCAAATAAATTGGTGAATAACACGTTTCAAATTTCCAATTGCATCACAGAATATTTGCGGATCATTCTGGTGTAAATAACAATTAAGTTATTATCAATTGGAACAAAATCCCAAAAGTAATGGAAAGTCCAAGAAAACATCTGCGTCGGGGGCACTAAATGTAGCACCGGTACATATAAGTACACGGCGGACATACGATGCCTCACTCTCGTTACACGAATTCCATGCCATATCCTTTGGCATGATTAAGAGCAGAAGCAATTAACCTCAAAGACCTTGAGCATTCCCCGTAAAGTTGAAACGATAAAAAAGATAATCACGATGCGATAAAGTGAGGACGAAAAATTAAATTCAAAATTTCAAGGTTGAACCTTTTATGTCACGACTTGACCAATTCAGCGAAGTCAAATGTGAATTAACTTGACTTGGTCCAACAATGTGTTCGTTGCAGTGATAACGAATATATTAAAAATGTTTGATGGATAACTTGAATGTTGAAAAGAAATATTCACCACGTTAAAGATGACAATACAATTGAGACGAGAATTGACAATAAATAGCAAATAAATTGGTGAATAACACGTTTCAAATTTCCAATTGCATCACAGATTATTTGCGGATCATTCTGGTGTAAATAACAATTAAGTTATTATCAATTGGAACAAAATTCCAAAAGTAATGGAAAGTCCAAGAAAACATCTGCGTCGGGGGCACTAAATGTAGCACAGGTACATATAAGTACACGGCGGACATACGATGCCTCACTCTCGTTACACGAATTCCATGCCATATCCTTTGGCATGATTAAGAGCAGAAGCAATTAACCTCAAAGACCTTTCAGCATTCCCCGTAAAGTTGAAACGATAAAAAAGATAATCACGATGCGATAAAGTGAGGACGAAAAATTAAATTCAAAATTTCAAGGTTGAACCTTTTATGTCACGACTTGACCATCTCAGCGAAGTCAAATGTGAATTAACTTGACTTGGTCCAACAATGTGTTCGTTGCAGTGATAACGAATGTATTAAGAATGTTTGATGGATAACTTGAATGTTGAAATGAAATATTCACCACGTTAAAGATGACAATACAATTGAGACGAGAATTCACAATAAATAGCAAATAAATTAGTGTCCGACACGTTTAAATTTTCCAATTGCATCACGGAATATTTTCGGATCATTCTGGTGTAAATAACAATTAAATTGAGACGAATTTATCCATCTTCAATAACAAGTGTTTATCGTTTTTATCATAATCCTGTTGAACACAAACCTTAGTTACACAGATAGCAATTATCTATAGTTCACCATGGATCCCGATTTAAAGGGGACCCTACGCATCTATTGTGATCACGCTCGAGTTAACATGTTCGCGATTGGTTCTTGTAATCAACCGGAACGACGCCGTGACTATATAAGAAGTTAGGTTGCTGCGAATTATCAGTACGGACTTAATTCTATTCGGAGCAACAGCGACATGGAATTCTTTAGAAGACTGTTGAAAACCATTGGGACTTCTCTCAGTCCAGATAAAAACGTCGACTTTATTTCAAATATGCCAGTAGAGATTGCTCATCACCTGCTTCGAATGCTGGACGCCCAGTCGCTGCTGAATGCAGCGTATGTATCCCGAGAGTGGCTTAATGTCTGTAAAGGATGTTCTTGCTTGAAAAAGGCGGCGGGGCATCAAATACGAATGCAGAGATACCAATTGGAACAGAATCCCAAAAGTAATGGAAAGTCCAAGAAAACATCTGCGTCGGGGGCGATAAATATACCGCAGGTACATGTAAGTACACGGCGGACATACGATGCCTCACTCTCGTTACACAAAATCCATGCCATATCCTCTGGCATGATTAAGAGCAGAACTCATTCACCTCAAAGACCTTTTAACATTCCCCGTAAAGTTCAAACGATGAAAAAGATAATCACGATGCGATAAAGTGAGGACGAAAAATTAAATTAAAAATTTCAAGTTTGAACCTTTTATGTCACGACTTGACCAATTCAGCGAAGTCAAATGTGAATTAACTTGACTTGGTCCAACAATGTGTTCGTTGCAGTGATAACGAATATATTAAAAATGTTTGATGGATAACTTGAATGTTGAAAAGAAATATTCACCACGTTAAAGATGACAATACAATTGAGACGAGAATTGACAATAAATAGCAAATAAATTGGTTAATAACACGTTTCAAATTTCCAATTGCATCACAGAATATTTGCGGATCATTCTGGTGTAAATAACAATTAAGTTATTATCAATTGGAACAAAATTCCAAAAGTAATGGAAAGTCCAAGAAAACATCTGTGTCGGGGGCACTACATGTAGCACAGGTACATATAAGTACACGGCGGACATACGATGCCTCACTCTCGTTACACGAATTCCATGCCATATCCTTTGGCATGATTAAGAGCAGAAGCAATTAAGCTCAAAGACCTTTCAGCATTCCCCGTAAAGTTGAAACGATAAAAAAGATAATCACGATGCGATAAAGTGAGGACGAAAAATTAAATTCAAAATTTCAAGTTTGAACCTTTTATGTCACGACTTGACCAATTCAGCGAAGTCAAATGTGAATTAACTTGACTTGGTCCAACAATGTGTTAGTTGCAGTGTTAACGAATATATTTAAAATGTTTGATGGATAACTTGAATGTTGAAATGAAATATTCACCACGTTAAAGATGACAATACAATTGAGACGAGAATTTACAATAAATAGCAAGTAAATTGGTGTATGACACGTTTAAAATTTCCAATATATCACGGAATATTTTCGGATCATTTTGGTGTAAATAACAATTAATCTGAGACGAATTTATCCATCTTTAATAACAAGTGTTTATCGTTTTTATCATAATCCTGTTGAACACAAACCTTAATTACACTGATCGCAATTATCTATAGTTCACCATGGATCCCGATTTAAACGGGACCCTACGCATCTATTGTGATCACGCTCGAGTTAACATGTTCGCGATTGGTTCTTGTAATCAACCGGAACGACGCCATGACTATATAAGAAGTTATGTTGCTGCGAATTATTAGTACGGACTTAATCCTATTCGGAGCAACAGCGACATGGAATTCTTTAGAAGACTGTTGAAAACTATTGGGACTTCTCTCAATCCAGATAAAAACGTCGACTTTATTTCAAATATGCCAGTAGAGATTGCTCATCACCTGCTTCGAATGCTGGACGCCCAGTCGCTGCTGAATGCAGCGTATGTATCCCGAGAGTTGCTTAATGTCTGTAAAGGATGTTCTTGCTTGAAAAAGGCGGCAAGGCATGATATACGAATGCAGGGATACCAATTGGAACAGAATCCCAAAAGTAATGGAAAGTCCAAGAAAACATCTGCGTCGGGGGCAATAAATGTAGCACAGGTACATATAAGTACACGGCGGACATACGATGCCTCACTCTCGTTACACAAAATCCATGCCATATCCTCTGGCATGATTAAGAGCAGAACTCATTCACCTCAAAGACCTTTTAACATTCCCCGTAAAGTTCAAACGATGAAAAAGATAATCACGATGCGATAAAGTGAGGACGAAAAATTAAATTCAAAATTTCAAGTTTGAACCTTTTATGTCACGACTTGACCAATTCAGCGAAGTCAAATGTGAATTAACTTGACTTGGTCCAACAATGTGTTCGTTGCAGTGATAACGAAAATATTAAAAATGTTTGATGGATAACTTGAATGTTGAAAAGAAATATTCACCACGTTAAAGATGACAATACAATTGAGACGAGAATTGACAATAAATAGCAAATAAATTGGTGAATAACACGTTTCAAATTTCCAATTGCATCACAGAATATTTGCGGATCATTCTGGTGTAAATAACAATTAAGTTATTATCAATTGGAACAAAATCCCAAAAGTAATGGAAAGTCCAAGAAAACATCTGCGTCGGGGGCACTAAATGTAGCACAGGTACATATAAGTACACGGCGGACATACGATGCCTCACTGTCGTTACACGAATTCCATACCATATCCTTTGGCATGATTAAGAGCAGAAGCAATTCACCTCAAAGACCTTTCAGCATTCCCCGTAAAGTTGAAACGATAAAAAAGATAATCACGATGCGATAAAGTGAGGACGAAAAATTAAACTCAAAATTTCAAGGTTGAACCTTTTATGTCACGACTTGACCAATTCAGCGAAGTCAAATGTGAATTAACTTGACTTGGTCCAACAATGTGTTAGTTGCAGTGTTAACGAATATATTTAAAATGTTTGATGGATAACTTGAATGTTGAAATGAAATATTCACCACGTTAAAGATGACAATACAATTGAGACGAGAATTTACAATAAATAGCAAGTAAATTGGTGTATGACACGTTTAAAATTTCCAATATATCACGGAATATTTTCGGATCATTTTGGTCTAAATAACAATTAAATTGAGATGAATTTATCCATCTTTAATAACAAGTGTTTATCGTTTTTATCATAATCCTGTTGAACACAAACCTTAATTACACAGATCGCAATTATCTATAGTTCACCATAGATCCCGGTTTAAACGGGAACCTACGCATCTATCGTGATCACGCCCGAGTTAACATGTTCGCGATTGGTTCTTGTAATCAACCGGAACGACGCCGTGACTATATAAGAAGTTAGGTTGCTGCGAATTATCAGTACGGACTTAATTCTATTCGGAGCAACAGCGACATGGAATTCTTTAGAAGACTGTTGAAAACCATTGGGACTTCTCTCAGTCCAGATAAAAACGTCGACTTTATTTCAAATATGCCAGTAGAGATTGCTCATCACCTGCTTCGAATGCTGGACGCCCAGTCGCTGCTGAATGCAGCGTATGTATCCCGAGAGTGGCTTAATGTCTGTAAAGGATGTTCTTGCTTGAAAAAGGCGGCGGGGCATCAAATACGAATGCAGAGATACCAATTGGAACAGAATCCCAAAAGTAATGGAAAGTCCAAGAAAACATCTGCGTCGGGGGCGATAAATATACCGCAGGTACATGTAAGTACACGGCGGACATACGATGCCTCACTCTCGTTACACAAAATCCATGCTATATCCTCTGGCATGATTAAGAGCAGAACTCATTCACCTCAAAGACCTTTTAACATTCCCCGTAAAGTTCAAACGATGAAAAAGATAATCACGATGCGATAAAGTGAGGACGAAAAATTAAATTAAAAATTTCAAGTTTGAACCTTTTATGTCACGACTTGACCAATTCAGCGAAGTCAAATGTGAATTAACTTGACTTGGTCCAACAATGTGTTCGTTGCAGTGATAACGAATATATTAAAAATGTTTGATGGATAACTTGAATGTTGAAAAGAAATATTCACCACGTTAAAGATGACAATACAATTGAGACGAGAATTGACAATAAATAGCAAATAAATTGGTGAATAACACGTTTCAAATTTCCAATTGCATCACAGAATATTTGCGGATCATTCTGGTGTAAATAACAATTAAGTTATTATCAATTGGAACAAAATTCCAAAAGTAATGGAAAGTCCAAGAAAACATCTGTGTCGGGGGCACTACATGTAGCACAGGTACATATAAGTACACGGCGGACATACGATGCCTCACTCTCGTTACACGAATTCCATGCCATATCCTTTGGCATGATTAAGAGCAGAAGCAATTAACCTCAAAGACCTTTCAGCATTCCCCGTAAAGTTGAAACGATAAAAAAGATAATCACGATGCGATAAAGTGAGGACGAAAAATTAAATTCAAAATTTCAAGTTTGAACCTTTTATGTCACGACTTGACCAATTCAGCGAAGTCAAATGTGAATTAACTTGACTTGGTCCAACAATGTGTTAGTTGCAGTGTTAACGAATATATTTAAAATGTTTGATGGATAACTTGAATGTTGAAATGAAATATTCACCACGTTAAAGATGACAATACAATTGAGACGAGAATTTACAATAAATAGCAAGTAAATTGGTGTATGACACGTTTAAAATTTCCAATATATCACGGAATATTTTCGGATCATTTTGGTGTAAATAACAATTAATCTGAGACGAATTTATCCATCTTTAATAACAAGTGTTTATCGTTTTTATCATAATCCTGTTGAACACAAACCTTAATTACACTGATCGCAATTATCTATAGTTCACCATGGATCCCGATTTAAACGGGACCCTACGCATCTATTGTGATCACGCTCGAGTTAACATGTTCGCGATTGGTTCTTGTAATCAACCGGAACGACGCCATGACTATATAAGAAGTTATGTTGCTGCGAATTATTAGTACGGACTTAATCCTATTCGGAGCAACAGCGACATGGAATTCTTTAGAAGACTGTTGAAAACTATTGGGACTTCTCTCAATCCAGATAAAAACGTCGACTTTATTTCAAATATGCCAGTAGAGATTGCTCATCACCTGCTTCGAATGCTGGACGCCCAGTCGCTGCTGAATGCAGCGTATGTATCCCGAGAGTTGCTTAATGTCTGTAAAGGATGTTCTTGCTTGAAAAAGGCGGCAAGGCATGATATACGAATGCAGGGATACCAATTGGAACAGAATCCCAAAAGTAATGGAAAGTCCAAGAAAACATCTGCGTCGGGGGCAATAAATGTAGCACAGGTACATATAAGTATACGGCGGACATACGATGCCTCACTCTCGTTACACAAAATCCATGCCATATCCTCTGGCATGATTAAGAGCAGAACTCATTCACCTCAAAGACCTTTTAACATTCCCCGTAAAGTTCAAACGATGAAAAAGATAATCACGATGCGATAAAGTGAGGACGAAAAATTAAATTCAAAATTTCAAGTTTGAACCTTTTATGTCACGACTTGACCAATTCAGCGAAGTCAAATGTGAATTAACTTGACTTGGTCCAACAATGTGTTCGTTGCAGTGATAACGAAAATATTAAAAATGTTTGATGGATAACTTGAATGTTGAAAAGAAATATTCACCACGTTAAAGATGACAATACAATTGAGACGAGAATTGACAATAAATAGCAAATAAATTGGTGAATAACACGTTTCAAATTTCCAATTGCATCACAGAATATTTGCGGATCATTCTGGTGTAAATAACAATTAAGTTATTATCAATTGGAACAAAATCCCAAAAGTAATGGAAAGTCCAAGAAAACATCTGCGTCGGGGGCACTAAATGTAGCACAGGTACATATAAGTACACGGCGGACATACGATGCCTCACTGTCGTTACACGAATTCCATACCATATCCTTTGGCATGATTAAGAGCAGAAGCAATTCACCTCAAAGACCTTTCAGCATTCCCCGTAAAGTTGAAACGATAAAAAAGATAATCACGATGCGATAAAGTGAGGACGAAAAATTAAACTCAAAATTTCAAGGTTGAACCTTTTATGTCACGACTTGACCAATTCAGCGAAGTCAAATGTGAATTAACTTGACTTGGTCCAACAATGTGTTAGTTGCAGTGTTAACGAATATATTTAAAATGTTTGATGGATAACTTGAATGTTGAAATGAAATATTCACCACGTTAAAGATGACAATACAATTGAGACGAGAATTTACAATAAATAGCAAGTAAATTGGTGTATGACACGTTTAAAATTTCCAATTATATCACGGAATATTTTCGGATCATTTTGGTGTAAATAACAATTAATCTGAGACGAATTTATCCATCTTTAATAACAAGTGTTTATCGTTTTTATCATAATCCTGTTGAACACAAACCTTAATTACACTGATCGCTATTATCTATAGTTCACCATGGATCCCGATTTAAACGGGACCCTACGCATCTATCGTGATCACGCCCTAGTTAACATGTTCGCGATTGGTTCTTGTAATCAACCGGAACGACGCCTTGACTATATAAGAAGTTATGTTGCCGCGAATTATTAGTACGGACTTAATCCTATTCGGAGCAACAGTGACATGGAATTCTTTAGAAGACTGTTGAAAACTATTGGGACTTCTCTCAATCCAGATAAAAACGTCGACTTTATTTCAAATATGCCAGTAGAGATTGCTCATCACCTGCTTCGAATGCTGGACGCTCAGTCGCTGCTGAATGCATCGTATGTATCCCGAAAGTAGCTTAATGTCTGTAAAGGATGTTCTTGCTTAAAAAAGTTGGCGAGGCATCATATACGAATGCAGAGATACCAATTAAAACAGAATCCAAAAAGTAATGGAAAGTCCAAGAAAACATCTGCGTCGGGGGCGATAAATGTACCGCAGGTACCTGTAAGTACACGGCGGACATACGATGCCTCACTCTTGTTACACAAAATCCATGCCATATCCTCTGTCATGAATAAGAGCATAACTAATTCACCTTAAAGACCTTTAAACATTCCCCATAGAGTTAAAACGATAAAAGAGATAATCACGAAGCGATAAAGTGAGGACGAAAAATTAAATTCAAAATTTCAAGTTTGAACCTTTTATGTCTTGACTTGACCAATTGAGCAAAGTCAAATGTGAAATAACTTGACTTGGTCCAACAATGTGTTAGTTGCAGTGATAACGAATATATTAAAAATGTTTGATGGATAACTTGGATGTTGAAATGAAATATTCACCACGTCAAAAATGACAATACAATTGAAACGAGAATTGACAATAAATAGCAAATAAATTGGTGTATGACACGTTTAAAATTTCCAATTGCATCACGGAATATTTTCGGATCATTCTGGACTAAATAACAATTAAATTGAGACGAATTTATCCATCTTTAATAACAAGTGTTTATCGTTTTTATCATAATCCTGTTGAACACAAACCTTAATTACACAGATCGCAATTATCTATAGTTCACCATAGATCCCGGTTTAAACGGGAACCTACGCATCTATCGTGATCACGCCCGAGTTAACATGTTCGCGATTGGTTCTTGTAATCAACCGGAACGACGCCGTGACTATATAAGAAGTTAGGTTGCTGCGAATTATCAGTACGGACTTAATTCTATTCGGAGCAACAGCGACATGGAATTCTTTAGAAGACTGTTGAAAACCATTGGGACTTCTCTCAGTCCAGATAAAAACGTCGACTTTATTTCAAATATGCCAGTAGAGATTGCTCATCACCTGCTTCGAATGCTGGACGCCCAGTCGCTGCTGAATGCAGCGTATGTATCCCGAAAGTGGCTTAATGTCTGTAAAGGATGTTCTTGCTTGAAAAAGACGGCGAGGCATCAAATACGAATGCAGAGATACCAATTGGAACAGAATCCCAAAAGTAATGGAAAGTCCAAGAAAACATCTGCGTCGGGGGCGATAAATATACCGCAGGTACATGTAAGTACACGGCGGACATACGATGCCTCACTCTCGTTACACAAAATCCATGCCATATCCTCTGACATGATTTAGAGCAGAACTCATTCACCTCAAAGACCTTTTAACATTCCCCGTAAAGTTCAAACGATGAAAAAGATAATCACGATGCGATAAAGTGAGGACGAAAAATTAAATTAAAAATTTCAAGTTTGAACCTTTTATGTCACGACTTGACCAATTCAGCGAAGTCAAATGTGAATTAACTTGACTTGGTCCAACAATGTGTTCGTTGCAGTGATAACGAATATATTAAAAATGTTTGATGGATAACTTGAATGTTGAAAAGAAATATTCACCACGTTAAAGATGACAATACAATTGAGACGAGAATTGACAATAAATAGCAAATAAATTGGTGAATAACACGTTTCAAATTTCCAATTGCATCACAGAATATTTGCGGATCATTCTGGTGTAAATAACAATTAAGTTATTATCAATTGGAACAAAATCCCAAAAGTAATGGAAAGTCCAAGAAAACATCTGCGTCGGGGGCACTAAATGTAGCACCGGTACATATAAGTACACGGCGGACATACGATGCCTCACTCTCGTTACACGAATTCCATGCCATATCCTTTGGCATGATTAAGAGCAGAAGCAATTAACCTCAAAGACCTTGAGCATTCCCCGTAAAGTTGAAACGATAAAAAAGATAATCACGATGCGATAAAGTGAGGACGAAAAATTAAATTCAAAATTTCAAGGTTGAACCTTTTATGTCACGACTTGACCAATTCAGCGAAGTCAAATGTGAATTAACTTGACTTGGTCCAACAATGTGTTCGTTGCAGTGATAACGAATATATTAAAAATGTTTGATGGATAACTTGAATGTTGAAAAGAAATATTCACCACGTTAAAGATGACAATACAATTGAGACGAGAATTGACAATAAATAGCAAATAAATTGGTGAATAACACGTTTCAAATTTCCAATTGCATCACAGATTATTTGCGGATCATTCTGGTGTAAATAACAATTAAGTTATTATCAATTGGAACAAAATTCCAAAAGTAATGGAAAGTCCAAGAAAACATCTGCGTCGGGGGCACTAAATGTAGCACAGGTACATATAAGTACACGGCGGACATACGATGCCTCACTCTCGTTACACGAATTCCATGCCATATCCTTTGGCATGATTAAGAGCAGAAGCAATTAACCTCAAAGACCTTTCAGCATTCCCCGTAAAGTTGAAACGATAAAAAAGATAATCACGATGCGATAAAGTGAGGACGAAAAATTAAATTCAAAATTTCAAGGTTGAACCTTTTATGTCACGACTTGACCATCTCAGCGAAGTCAAATGTGAATTAACTTGACTTGGTCCAACAATGTGTTCGTTGCAGTGATAACGAATGTATTAAGAATGTTTGATGGATAACTTGAATGTTGAAATGAAATATTCACCACGTTAAAGATGACAATACAATTGAGACGAGAATTCACAATAAATAGCAAATAAATTAGTGTCCGACACGTTTAAATTTTCCAATTGCATCACGGAATATTTTCGGATCATTCTGGTGTAAATAACAATTAAATTGAGACGAATTTATCCATCTTCAATAACAAGTGTTTATCGTTTTTATCATAATCCTGTTGAACACAAACCTTAGTTACACAGATAGCAATTATCTATAGTTCACCATGGATCCCGATTTAAAGGGGACCCTACGCATCTATTGTGATCACGCTCGAGTTAACATGTTCGCGATTGGTTCTTGTAATCAACCGGAACGACGCCGTGACTATATAAGAAGTTAGGTTGCTGCGAATTATCAGTACGGACTTAATTCTATTCGGAGCAACAGCGACATGGAATTCTTTAGAAGACTGTTGAAAACCATTGGGACTTCTCTCAGTCCAGATAAAAACGTCGACTTTATTTCAAATATGCCAGTAGAGATTGCTCATCACCTGCTTCGAATGCTGGACGCCCAGTCGCTGCTGAATGCATCGTATGTATCCCGAAAGTAGCTTAATGTCTGTAAAGGATGTTCTTGCTTGAAAAAGTTGGCGAGGCATCATATACGAATGCAGAGATTTCAATTGGAACAGAATCCCAAAAGTAATGGAAAGTCCAAGAAAACATCTGCGTCGGGGGCGATAAATGTACCGCAAATACATGTAAGTACACGGCGAACATACGATGCCTCACTCTCGTTACACAAAATCCATGCCATATCCTCTGTCATGATTAAAAGCATAACCAATTCACCTCAAAGACCTTTTAATATTCCCCGTAAAGTTCAAACGATGAAAAAGATAATCACGATGCGATAAAGTGAGGACGAAAAATTAAATTCAAAATTTCAAGGTTGAACGTTTTATGTCACGACTTGACCAATTCAGCGAAGTCAAATGTGAATTAACTTGACTTGGTCCAACAATGTGTTAGTTGCAGTGATAAGGAATATATTAAAAATGTTTGATGGATAACTTGGATGTTGAAATGAAATATTCACCACGTCAAAAATGACAATACAATTGAAACGAGAATTGACAATAAATAGCAAATAAATTAGTGTATGACACGTTTAAAATTTCCAATTGCATCACGGAATATTTTCGGATCATTCTGGTGTAAATAACAATTAAATTGAGACGAATTTATCCATCTTCAATAACAAGTGTTTATCGTTTTTATCATAATCCTGTTGAACACAAACCTTAGTTACACTGATCGCAATTATCTATAGTTCACTATGGATCCCGATTTAAACGGGACCGTACGCATCTATCGTGATCACGCCCGAGTTAACATGTTCGCGATTGGTTCTTATAATCAACCGGAACGACGCCGTGACTATATAAGAAGTTATGTTGCTAGGAATTATTAGTACGGACTTAATCCTATTCGGAGCAACAGCGACATGGAATTCTTTAGAAGACTGTTGAAAACTATTGGGACTTCTCTCAATCCAGATAAAAACGTCGACTTTACTTCAAATATGCCAGTAGAGATTGCTCATCACCTGCTTCGAATGCTGGACGCCCAGTCGCTGCTGAAAGCATCGTATGTATCCCGAAAGTAGCCTAATGTCTGTAAAGGATGTTTTTGCTTGAAAAAGTTGGCAAGGCATCATATACGAATGCATCGATACCAATTGGAACAGAATCCCAAAAGTAATGGAAAGTCCAAGAAAACATCTGCGTCGGGGGCGATAAATGTACCGCAGGTACATGTAAGTACACGGCGGACATACGATGCCTCACTCTCGTTACACAAAATCCATGCCATATCCTCTGTCATGATTAAGAGCATAACCAATTCACCTCAAAGACCTTTCAGCATTCCCCGTAAAGTTGAAACGATAAAAAGATAATCACGATGCGATAAAGTGAGGACGAAAAATTAAATTCAAAATTTCAAGGTTGAACGTTTTATGTCACGACTTGACCAATTCAGCGAAGTCAAATGTGAATTAACTTGACTTGGTCCAACAATGTGTTAGTTGCAGTGATAACGAATATATTAAAAATGTTTGATGGATAACTTAGATGTTGAAATGAAATATTCACCACGTTAAATATGACAATACAATTGAGACGAGAATCGACAATAAATAGCAAATAAATTGGTGTATGACCCGTTTAAAATTTCCAATTGCATCACGGAATATTTTCAAATCATTCTGGTGTAAATAACAATCAAATTGAGACGAATTTATCCATCTTTAATAACAAGTGTTCATCGTTTTTATCATAATCCTGTTGAACACAAACCTTAATTACACTGATCGCAATTATCTATAGTTCACCATGGATCCCGATTTAAACGGGACCCTACGCATCTATCGTGATCACGCCCGAGTTAACATGTTCGCAATTGGTTCTTGTAATCAACCGGAACGACGCCGTGACTATATAAGAAGTTATGTTGCTAGGAATTATTAGTACGGACTTAATCCTATTCGGAGCAACAGCGACATGGAATTCTTTAGAAGACTGTTGAAAACTATTGGGACTTCTCTCAATCCAGATAAAAACGTCGACTTTATTTCAAATATGCCAGTAGAGATTGCTCATCACCTGCTTCGAATGCTGGACGCCCAGTCGCTGCTGAATGCATCGTATGTATCCCGAAAGTAGCTTAAAGTCTGTAAAGGATGTTTTTGCTTGAAAAAGTTGGCAAGGCATCATATACGAATGCATCGATACCAATTGGAACAGAATCCCAAAAGTAATGGAAAGTCCAAGAAAACATCTGCGTCGGGGGCGATAAATGTACCGCAGGTACATGTAAGTACACGGCGGACATACGATGCCTCACTCTCGTTACACAAAATCCATGCCATATCCTCTGTCATGATTAAGAGCATAACCAATTCACCTCAAAGACCTTTCAGCATTCCCCGTAAAGTTGAAACGATAAAAAGATAATCACGATGCGATAAAGTGAGGACGAAAAATTAAATTCAAAATTTCAAGGTTGAACGTTTTATGTCACGACTTGACCAATTCAGCGAAGTCAAATGTGAATTAACTTGACTTGGTCCAACAATGTGTTAGTTGCAGTGATAACGAATATATTAAAAATGTTTGATGGATAACTTAGATGTTGAAATGAAATATTCACCACGTTAAATATGACAATACAATTGAGACGAGAATCGACAATAAATAGCAAATAAATTGGTGTATGACCCGTTTAAAATTTCCAATTGCATCACGGAATATTTTCAAATCATTCTGGTGTAAATAACAATCAAATTGAGACGAATTTATCCATCTTTAATAACAAGTGTTCATCGTTTTTATCATAATCCTGTTGAACACAAACCTTAATTACACTGATCGCAATTATCTATAGTTCACCATGGATCCCGATTTAAACGGGACCCTACGCATCTATCGTGATCACGCCCGAGTTAACATGTTCGCAATTGGTTCTTGTAATCAACCGGAACGACGCCGTGACTATATAAGAAGTTATGTTGCTAGGAATTATTAGTACGGACTTAATCCTATTCGGAGCAACAGCGACATGGAATTCTTTAGAAGACTGTTGAAAACTATTGGGACTTCTCTCAATCCAGATAAAAACGTCGACTTTATTTCAAATATGCCAGTAGAGATTGCTCATCACCTGCTTCGAATGCTGGACGCCCAGTCGCTGCTGAATGCATCGTATGTATCCCGAAAGTAGCTTAAAGTCTGTAAAGGATGTTCTTGCTTGAAAAAGTTGGCAAGGCATCATATACGAATGCATCGATACCAATTGGAACAGAATCCCAAAAGTAATGGAAAGTCCAAGAAAACATCTGCGTCGGGGGCGATAAATGTACCGCAGGTACATGTAAGTACACGGCGGACATACGTTTTTCACTCTCGTTACACAAAATCCATGCTATATCCTCTGGCATGATTAAGAGCAGAACCAATTCACCTCAAAGACCTTTTAACATTCCCCGTAAAGTTCAAACGATGAAAAAGATAATCACGATGCGATAAAGTGAGGACGAAAAATTAAATTCAAAATTTCAAGTTTGAACCTTTTATGTCACGACTTGACCAATTCAGCGAAGTCAAATGTGAATTAACTTGACTTGGTCCAACAATGAGTTAGTTGCAGTGATAACAAATATATTAAAAATGTTTGATGGATAACTTGAATGTTGAAATGAAATATTCACCACGTTAAATATGACAATACAATTGAGACGAGAATCGACAATAAATAGCAAATAAATTGGTGTATGACCCGTTTAAAATTTCCAATTGCATCACGGAATATTTTCGGATCATTCTGGTGTATATAACAATCAAATTGAGACGAATTTATCCATCTTTAATAACAAATGTTCATCGTTTTTATCATAATCCTGTTGAACACAAACCTTAATTACACTGATCGCAATTATCCATAGTTCACCATGGATCCCGATTTAAACGGGACCCTACGCATCTATCGTGATCACGCCCGAGTTAACATGTTCGCGATTGGTTCTTGTAATCAACCGGAACGACGCCGTGACTATATAAGAAGTTAGGTTGCTGCGAATTATTAATACGGATTTAATCCTATTCGGAGCAACAGCGACATGGAATTCTTTAGAAGACTGTTGAAAACTATTGGGACTTCTCTCAATCCAGATAAAAACGTCGACTTTATTTCAAATATGCCAGTAGAGATAGCTCATCGCCTGCATCGAATGCTGGACGCCCAGTCGCTGCTGAATGCGGCGTATGTATCCCGAAAGTGGCTTAATGTCTGTAAAGGATGTTCTTGCTTGAAAAAGGCGGCGAGGCATCATATACGAATGCAGAGATACCAATTGGAACAGAATCCCAAAAGTAATGGAAAGTCCAAGAAAACATCTGCATCTGGGGGCGATAAATGTACCGCAAATACATGTAAGTACACGGCGGACATACGATGCCTCACTCTCGTTACACAAAATCCATGCCATATCCTCTGTCATGATTAAAAGCATAACCAATTCACCTCAAAGACCTTTTAATATTCCCCGTAAAGTTCAAACGATGAAAAAGATTATCACGATGCGATAAAGTGAAGACGAAAAATAAAATTCAAAATTTCAAGTTTGAACCTTTTATGTCACGACTTGACCAATTCAGCGAAGTCAAATGTGAATTAACTTGACTTGGTCCAACAATGTGTTAGTTGCAGTGATAACAAATATATTAAAAATGTTTGATGGATAACTTGAATGTTGAAATGAAATATTCACCACGTCAAAAATGACAATACAATTGAAACGAGAATTGACAATAAAAAGCAAATAAATTAGTGTATGACACGTTTAAAATTTCCAATTGCATCACGAAATATTTTCGGATCATTCTGGTGTATATAACAATCAAATTGAGACGAATTTATCCATCTTTAATAACTAATGTTCATCGTTTTTATCATAATCCTGTTGAACACAAACCTTAATTACACTGATCGCAATTATCCATAGTTCACCATAGATCCCGATTTAAACGGGACCCTACGCATCTATCGTGATCACGCCCGAGTTAACATGTTCGCGATTGGTTCTTGTAATCAACCGGAACGACGCCGTGACTATATAAGAAGTTAGGTTGCTTTGAATTATTAGTACGGATTTAATCCTATTCGGAGCAACAGCGACATGGAATTCTTTAGAAGACTGTTGAAAACTATTGGGACTTCTTTCAGTCCAGATAAAAACGTCGACTTTATTTCAAATATGCCAGTAGAGATGGCTCATCACCTGCATCGAATGCTGGACGCCCAGTCGCTGCTGAATGCGGCGTATGTATCCCGAAAGTGGCTTAATGTCTGTAAAGGATGTTCTTGCTTGAAAAAGGCGGCGAGGCATCATATACGAATGCAGAGATACCAATTGGAACAGAATCCCAAAAGTAATGGAAAGTCCAAGAAAACATCTGCATCTGGGGGCGATAAATGTACCGCAGGTACATGTAAGTACACGGCGGACATACGATGCCTCACTCTCGTTACACAAAATCCATGCCATATCCTCTGTCATGATTAAGAGCATAACCAATTCACCTCAAAGACCTTTCAGCATTCCCCGTAAAGTTGAAACGATAAAAAGATAATCACGATGCGATAAAGTGAGGACGAAAAATTAAATTCAAAATTTCAAGGTTGAACGTTTTATGTCACGACTTGACCAATTCAGCGAAGTCAAATGTGAATTAACTTGACTTGGTCCAACAATGTGTTAGTTGCAGTGATAACAAATATATTAAAAATGTTTGATGGATAACTTGAATGTTGAAATGAAATATTCACCACGTCAAAAATGACAATACAATTGAAACGAGAATTGACAATAAAAAGCAAATAAATTAGTGTATGACACGTTTAAAATTTCCAATTGCATCACGGAATATTTTCGGATCATTCTGGTGTAAATAACAATTAAATTGAGACGAATTTATCCATCTTCAATAACAAGTGTTTATCGTTTTTATCATAATCCTGTTGAACACAAACCTTAGTTACACTGATCGCAATTATCTATAGTTCACCATGGATCCCGATTTAAACGGGATCCTACGCATCTATCGTGATCACGCCCGAGTTAACATGTTCGCGATTGGTTCTTATAATCAACCGGAACGACGCCGTGACTATATAAGAAGTTAGGTTGCTTTGAATTATTAGTACGGATTTAATCCTATTCGGAGCAACAGCGACATGGAATTCTTTAGAAGACTGTTGAAAACTATTGGGACTTCTTTCAGTCCAGATAAAAACGTCGACTTTATTTCAAATATGCCAGTAGAGATGGCTCATCACCTGCATCGAATGCTGGACGCCCAGTCGCTGCTGAATGCGGCGTATGTATCCCGAAAGTGGCTTAATGTCTGTAAAGGATGTTCTTGCTTGAAAAAGGCGGCGAGGCATCATATACGAATGCAGAGATACCAATTGGAACAGAATCCCAAAAGTAATGGAAAGTCCAAGAAAACATCTGCATCTGGGGGCGATAAATGTACCGCAGGTACATGTAAGTACACGGCGGACATACGATGCCTCACTCTCGTTACACAAAATCCATGCCATATCCTCTGTCATGATTAAGAGCATAACCAATTCACCTCAAAGACCTTTCAGCATTCCCCGTAAAGTTGAAACGATAAAAAGATAATCACGATGCGATAAAGTGAGGACGAAAAATTAAATTCACAATTTCAAGGTTGAACGTTTTATGTCACGACTTGACCAATTCAGCGAAGTCAAATGTGAATTAACTTGACTTGGTCCAACAATGTGTTAGTTGCAGTGATAAGGAATATATTAAAAATGTTTGATGGATAACTTGGATGTTGAAATGAAATATTCACCACGTCAAAAATGACAATACAATTGAAACGAGAATTGACAATAAATAGCAAATAAATTAGTGTATGACACGTTTAAAATTTCCAATTGCATCACGGAATATTTTCGGATCATTCTGGTGTAAATAACAATTAAATTGAGACGAATTTATCCATCTTCAATAACAAGTGTTTATCGTTTTTATCATAATCCTGTTGAACACAAACCTTAGTTACACTGATCGCAATTATCTATAGTTCACTATGGATCCCGATTTAAACGGGACCGTACGCATCTATCGTGATCACGCCCGAGTTAACATGTTCGCGATTGGTTCTTATAGTCAACCGGAACGACTCTCGTGACTATATAAGAAGTTATGTTGCTAGGAATTATTAGTACGGACTTAATCCTATTCGGAGCAACAGCGACATGGAATTCTTTAGAAGACTGTTGAAAACTATTGGGACTTCTCTCAATCCAGATAAAAACGTCGACTTTATTTCAAATATGCCAGTAGAGATTGCTCATCACCTGCTTCGAATGCTGGACGCCCAGTCGCTGCTGAAAGCATCGTATGTATCCCGAAAGTAGCCTAATGTCTGTAAAGGATGTTCTTGCTTGAAAAAGTTGGCAAGGCATCATATACGAATGCATCGATACCAATTGGAACAGAATCCCAAAAGTAATGGAAAGTCCAAGAAAACATCTGCGTCGGGGGCGATAAATGTACCGCAGGTACATGTAAGTACACGGCGGACATACGTTTTTCACTCTCGTTACACAATATCCATGCCATATCCTCTGTCATGATTAAGAGCATAACCAATTCACCTCAAAGACCTTTCAGCATTCCCCGTAAAGTTGAAACGATAAAAAGATAATCACGATGCGATAAAGTGAGGACGAAAAATTAAATTCACAATTTCAAGGTTGAACGTTTTATGTCACGACTTGACCAATTCAGCGAAGTCAAATGTGAATTAACTTGACTTGGTCCAACAATGTGTTAGTTGCAGTGATAAGGAATATATTAAAAATGTTTGATGGATAACTTGGATGTTGAAATGAAATATTCACCACGTCAAAAATGACAATACAATTGAAACGAGAATTGACAATAAATAGCAAATAAATTAGTGTATGACACGTTTAAAATTTCCAATTGCATCACGGAATATTTTCGGATCATTCTGGTGTAAATAACAATTAAATTGAGACGAATTTATCCATCTTCAATAACAAGTGTTTATCGTTTTTATCATAATCCTGTTGAACACAAACCTTAGTTACACTGATCGCAATTATCTATAGTTCACTATGGATCGCGATTTAAACGGGACCGTACGCATCTATCGTGATCACGCCCGAGTTAACATGTTCGCGATTGGTTCTTATAGTCAACCGGAACGACTCTCGTGACTATATAAGAAGTTATGTTGCTAGGAATTATTAGTACGGACTTAATCCTATTCGGAGCAACAGCGACATGGAATTCTTTAGAAGACTGTTGAAAACTATTGGGACTTCTCTCAATCCAGATAAAAACGTCGACTTTATTTCAAATATGCCAGTAGAGATTGCTCATCACCTGCTTCGAATGCTGGACGCCCAGTCGCTGCTGAAAGCATCGTATGTATCCCGAAAGTAGCCTAATGTCTGTAAAGGATGTTCTTGCTTGAAAAAGTTGGCAAGGCATCATATACGAATGCATCGATACCAATTGGAACAGAATCCCAAAAGTAATGGAAAGTCCAAGAAAACATCTGCGTCGGGGGCGATAAATGTACCGCAGGTACATGTAAGTACACGGCGGACATACGTTTTTCACTCTCGTTACACAAAATCCATGCTATATCCTCTGGCATGATTAAGAGCAGAACCAATTCACCTCAAAGACCTTTTAACATTCCCCGTAAAGTTCAAACGATGAAAAAGATAATCACGATGCGATAAAGTGAGGACGAAAAATTAAATTCAAAATTTCAAGTTTGAACCTTTTATGTCACGACTTGACCAATTCAGCGAAGTCAAATGTGAATTAACTTGACTTGGTCCAACAATGTGTTAGTTGCAGTGATAACAAATATATTGAAAATGTTTGATGGATAACTTGAATGTTGAAATGAAATATTCACCACGTTAAATATGACAATACAATTGAGACGAGAATCGACAATAAATAGCAAATAAATTGGTGTATGACCCGTTTAAAATTTCCAATTGCATCACGGAATATTTTCAAATCATTCTGGTGTAAATAACAATCAAATTGAGACGAATTTATCCATCTTTAATAACAAGTGTTCATCGTTTTTATCATAATCCTGTTGAACACAAACCTTAATTACACTGATCGCAATTATCTATAGTTCACCATGGATCCCGATTTAAACGGGACCCTACGCATCTATCGTGATCACGCCCGAGTTAACATGTTCGCGATTGGTTCTTGTAATCAACCGGAACGACGCCGTGACTATATAAGAAGTTAGGATGCTGCGAATTATTAGTACGGATTTAATCCTATTCGGAGCAACAGCGACATGGAATTCTTTAGAAGACTGTTGAAAACTATTGGGACTTCTTTCAGTCCAGATAAAAACGTCGACTTTATTTCAAATATGCGAGTAGAGATGGCTCATCACCTGCATCGAATGCTGGACGCCCAGTCGCTGCTGAATGCGGCGTATGTATCCCGAAAGTGGCTTAATGTCTGTAAAGGATGTTCTTGCTTGAAAAAGGCGGCGAGGCATCATATACGAATGCAGAGATACCAATTGGAACAGAATCCCAAAAGTAATGGAAAGTCCAAGAAAACATCTGCATCTGGGGGCGATAAATGTACCGCAGGTACATGTAAGTACACGGCGGACATACGATGCCTCACTCTCGTTACACAAAATCCATGCCATATCCTCTGTCATGATTAAGAGCATAACCAATTCACCTCAAAGACCTTTCAGCATTCCCCGTAAAGTTGAAACGATAAAAAGATAATCACGATGCGATAAAGTGAGGACGAAAAATTAAATTCACAATTTCAAGGTTGAACGTTTTATGTCACGACTTGACCAATTCAGCGAAGTCAAATGTGAAATAACTTGACTTGGTCCAACAATGTGTTAGTTGCAGTGATAAGGAATATATTAAAAATGTTTGATGGATAACTTGGATGTTGAAATGAAATATTCACCACGTCAAAAATGACAATACAATTGAAACGAGAATTGACAATAAATAGCAAATAAATTAGTGTATGACACGTTTAAAATTTCCAATTGCATCACGGAATATTTTCGGATCATTCTGGTGTAAATAACAATTAAATTGAGACGAATTTATCCATCTTCAATAACAAGTGTTTATCGTTTTTATCATAATCCTGTTGAACACAAACCTTAGTTACACTGATCGCAATTATCTATAGTTCACTATGGATCGCGATTTAAACGGGACCGTACGCATCTATCGTGATCACGCCCGAGTTAACATGTTCGCGATTGGTTCTTATAGTCAACCGGAACGACTCTCGTGACTATATAAGAAGTTATGTTGCTAGGAATTATTAGTACGGACTTAATCCTATTCGGAGCAACAGCGACATGGAATTCTTTAGAAGACTGTTGAAAACTATTGGGACTTCTCTCAATCCAGATAAAAACGTCGACTTTATTTCAAATATGCCAGTAGAGATTGCTCATCACCTGCTTCGAATGCTGGACGCCCAGTCGCTGCTGAAAGCATCGTATGTATCCCGAAAGTAGCCTAATGTCTGTAAAGGATGTTCTTGCTTGAAAAAGTTGGCAAGGCATCATATACGAATGCATCGATACCAATTGGAACAGAATCCCAAAAGTAATGGAAAGTCCAAGAAAACATCTGCGTCGGGGGCGATAAATGTACCGCAGGTACATGTAAGTACACGGCGGACATACGTTTTTCACTCTCGTTACACAATATCCATGCTATATCCTCTGGCATGATTAAGAGCAGAACCAATTCACCTCAAAGACCTTTTAACATTCCCCGTAAAGTTCAAACGATGAAAAAGATAATCACGATGCGATAAAGTGAGGACGAAAAATTAAATTAAAAATTTCAAGTTTGAACCTTTTATGTCACGACTTGACCAATTCAGCGAAGTCAAATGTGAATTAACTTGACTTGGTCCAACAATGTGTTAGTTGCAGTGATAACAAATATATTAAAAATGTTTGATGGATAACTTGAATGTTGAAATGAAATATTCACCACGTTAAATATGACAATACAATTGAGACGAGAATCGACAATAAATAGCAAATAAATTGGTGTATGACCCGTTTAAAATTTCCAATTGCATCACGGAATATTTTCAAATCATTCTGGTGTAAATAACAATCAAATTGAGACGAATTTATCCATCTTTAATAACAAGTGTTCATCGTTTTTATCATAATCCTGTTGAACACAAACCTTAATTACACTGATCGCAATTATCTATAGTTCACCATGGATCCCGATTTAAACGGGACCCTACGCATCTATCGTGATCACGCCCGAGTTAACATGTTCGCGATTGGTTCTTGTAATCAACCGGAACGACGCCGTGACTATATAAGAAGTTAGGTTGCTGCGAATTATTAGTACGGATTTAATCCTATTCGGAGCAACAGCGACATGGAATTCTTTAGAAGACTGTTGAAAACTATTGGGACTTCTTTCAGTCCAGATAAAAACGTCGACTTTATTTCAAATATGCCAGTAGAGATGGCTCATCACCTGCATCGAATGCTGGACGCCCAGTCGCTGCTGAATGCGGCGTATGTATCCCGAAAGTGGCTTAATGTCTGTAAAGGATGTTCTTGCTTGAAAAAGGCGGCGAGGCATCATATACGAATGCAGAGATACCAATTGGAACAGAATCCCAAAAGTAATGGAAAGTCCAAGAAAACATCTGCATCTGGGGGCGATAAATGTACCGCAGGTACATGTAAGTACACGGCGGACATACGATGCCTCACTCTCGTTACACAAAATCCATGCCATATCCTCTGTCATGATTAAGAGCATAACCAATTCACCTCAAAGACCTTTCAGCATTCCCCGTAAAGTTGAAACGATAAAAAGATAATCACGATGCGATAAAGTGAGGACGAAAAATTAAATTCAAAATTTCAAGGTTGAACGTTTTATGTCACGACTTGACCAATTCAGCGAAGTCAAATGTGAATTAACTTGACTTGGTCCAACAATGTGTTAGTTGCAGTGATAACGAATATATTAAAAATGTTTGATGGATAACTTAGATGTTGAAATGAAATATTCACCACGTTAAATATGACAATACAATTGAGACGAGAATCGACAATAAATAGCAAATAAATTGGTGTATGACCCGTTTAAAATTTCCAATTGCATCACGGAATATTTTCGGATCATTCTGGTGTAAATAACAATTAAATTGAGACGAATTTATCCATCTTCAATAACAAGTGTTTATCGTTTTTATCATAATCCTGTTGAACACAAACCTTAGTTACACTGATCGCAATTATCTATAGTTCACTATGGATCCCGATTTAAACGGGACCGTACGCATCTATCGTGATCACGCCCGAGTTAACATGTTCGCGATTGGTTCTTATAGTCAACCGGAACGACTCTCGTGACTATATAAGAAGTTATGTTGCTAGGAATTATTAGTACGGACTTAATCCTATTCGGAGCAACAGCGACATGGAATTCTTTAGAAGACTGTTGAAAACTATTGGGACTTCTCTCAATCCAGATAAAAACGTCGACTTTATTTCAAATATGCCAGTAGAGATTGCTCATCACCTGCTTCGAATGCTGGACGCCCAGTCGCTGCTGAATGCGGCGTATGTATCCCGAAAGTAGCCTAATGTCTGTAAAGGATGTTCTTGCTTGAAAAAGTTGGCAAGGCATCATATACGAATGCATCGATACCAATTGGAACAGAATCCCAAAAGTAATGGAAAGTCCAAGAAAACATCTGCGTCGGGGGCGATAAATGTACCGCAGGTACATGTAAGTACACGGCGGACATACGTTTTTCACTCTCGTTACACAAAATCCATGCCATATCCTCTGTCATGATTAAAAGCATAACCAATTCACCTCAAAGACCTTTTAATATTCCCCGTAAAGTTCAAACGATGAAAAAGATTATCACGATGCGATAAAGTGAAGACGAAAAATAAAATTCAAAATTTCAAGTTTGAACCTTTTATGTCACGACTTGACCAATTCAGCGAAGTCAAATGTGAATTAACTTGACTTGGTCCAACAATGTGTTAGTTGCAGTGATAACAAATATATTAAAAATGTTTGATGGATAACTTGAATGTTGAAATGAAATATTCACCACGTCAAAAATGACAATACAATTGAAACGAGAATTGACAATAAAAAGCAAATAAATTAGTGTATGACACGTTTAAAATTTCCAATTGCATCACGGAATATTTTCGGATCATTCTGTTGTAAATAACAATTAAATTGAGACGAATTTATCCATCTTCAATAACAAGTGTTTATCGTTTTTATCATAATCCTGTTGAACACAAACCTTAGTTACACTGATCGCAATTATCTATAGTTCACCATGGATCCCGATTTAAACGGAACCCTACGCATCTATCGTGATCACGCCCGAGTTAACATGTTCGCGATTGGTTCTTATAATCAACCGGAACGACGCCGTGACTATATAAGAAGTTATGTTGCTAGGAATTATTAGTACGGACTTAATCCTATTCGGAGCAACAGCGACATGGAATTCTTTAGAAGACTTTTGAAAACTATTGGGACTTCTCTCAATCCAGATAAAAACGTCGACTTTATTTCAAATATGCCAGTAGAGATTGCTCATCACCTGCTTCGAATGCTGGACGCCCAGTCGCTGCTGAAAGCATCGTATGTATCCCGAAAGTAGCCTAATGTCTGTAAAGGATGTTCTTGCTTGAAAAAGTTGGCAAGGCATCATATACGAATGCATCGATACCAATTGGAACAGAATCCCAAAAGTAATGGAAAGTCCAAGAAAACATCTGCGTCGGGGGCGATAAATGTACCGCAGGTACATGTAAGTACACGGCGGACATACGTTTTTCACTCTCGTTACACAAAATCCATGCTATATCCTCTGGCATGATTAAGAGCAGAACCAATTCACCTCAAAGACCTTTTAACATTCCCCGTAAAGTTAAAACGATGAAAAAGATAATCACGATGCGATAAAGTGAGGACGAAAAATTAAATTCAAAATTTCAAGTTTGAACCTTTTATGTCACGACTTGACCAATTCAGCGAAGTCAAATGTGAATTAACTTGACTTGGTCCAACAATGTGTTAGTTGCAGTGATAACGAATATATTAAAAATGTTTGATGGATAACTTAGATGTTGAAATGAAATATTCACCACGTTAAATATGACAATACAATTGAGACGAGAATCGACAATAAATAGCAAATAAATTGGTGTATGACCCGTTTAAAATTTCCAATTGCATCACGGAATATTTTCAAATCATTCTGGTGTAAATAACAATCAAATTGAGACGAATTTATCCATCTTTAATAACAAGTGTTCATCGTTTTTATCATAATCCTGTTGAACACAAACCTTAATTACACTGATCGCAATTATCTATAGTTCACCATGGATCCCGATTTAAACGGGACCCTACGCATCTATCGTGATCACGCCCGAGTTAACATGTTCGCAATTGGTTCTTGTAATCAACCGGAACGACGCCGTGACTATATAAGAAGTTATGTTGCTAGGAATTATTAGTACGGACTTAATCCTATTCGGAGCAACAGCGACATGGAATTCTTTAGAAGACTGTTGAAAACTATTGGGACTTCTCTCAATCCAGATAAAAACGTCGACTTTATTTCAAATATGCCAGTAGAGATTGCTCATCACCTGCTTCGAATGCTGGACGCCCAGTCGCTGCTGAATGCATCGTATGTATCCCGAAAGTAGCTTAAAGTCTGTAAAGGATGTTCTTGCTTGAAAAAGTTGGCAAGGCATCATATACGAATGCATCGATACCAATTGGAACAGAATCCCAAAAGTAATGGAAAGTCCAAGAAAACATCTGCGTCGGGGGCGATAAATGTACCGCAGGTACATGTAAGTACACGGCGGACATACGTTTTTCACTCTCGTTACACAAAATCCATGCTATATCCTCTGGCATGATTAAGAGCAGAACCAATTCACCTCAAAGACCTTTTAACATTCCCCGTAAAGTTCAAACGATGAAAAAGATAATCACGATGCGATAAAGTGAGGACGAAAAATTAAATTCAAAATTTCAAGTTTGAACCTTTTATGTCACGACTTGACCAATTCAGCGAAGTCAAATGTGAATTAACTTGACTTGGTCCAACAATGTGTTAGTTGCAGTGATAACAAATATATTGAAAATGTTTGATGGATAACTTGAATGTTGAAATGAAATATTCACCACGTTAAATATGACAATACAATTGAGACGAGAATCGACAATAAATAGCAAATAAATTGGTGTATGACCCGTTTAAAATTTCCAATTGCATCACGGAATATTTTTGGATCATTCTGGTGTATATAACAATCAAATTGAGACGAATTTATCCATCTTTAATAACAAATGTTCATCGTTTTTATCATAATCCTGTTGAACACAAACCTTAATTACACTGATCGCAATTATCCATAGTTCACCATGGATCCCGATTTAAACGGGACCCTACGCATCTATCGTGATCACGCCCGAGTTAACATGTTCGCGATTGGTTCTTGTAATCAACCGGAACGACGCCGTGACTATATAAGAAGTTAGGTTGCTTTGAATTATTAGTACGGATTTAATCCTATTCGGAGCAACAGCGACATGGAATTCTTTAGAAGACTGTTGAAAACTATTGGGACTTCTTTCAGTCCAGATAAAAACGTCGACTTTATTTCAAATATGCCAGTAGAGATGGCTCATCACCTGCATCGAATGCTGGACGCCCAGTCGCTGCTGAATGCGGCGTATGTATCCCGAAAGTGGCTTAATGTCTGTAAAGGATGTTCTTGCTTGAAAAAGGCGGCGAGGCATCATATACGAATGCAGAGATACCAATTGGAACAGAATCCCAAAAGTAATGGAAAGTCCAAGAAAACATCTGCATCTGGGGGCGATAAATGTACCGCAGGTACATGTAAGTACACGGCGGACATACGATGCCTCACTCTCGTTACACAAAATCCATGCCATATCCTCTGTCATGATTAAGAGCATAACCAATTCACCTCAAAGACCTTTCAGCATTCCCCGTAAAGTTGAAACGATAAAAAGATAATCACGATGCGATAAAGTGAGGACGAAAAATTAAATTCACAATTTCAAGGTTGAACGTTTTATGTCACGACTTGACCAATTCAGCGAAGTCAAATGTGAATTAACTTGACTTGGTCCAACAATGTGTTAGTTGCAGTGATAAGGAATATATTGAAAATGTTTGATGGATAACTTGAATGTTGAAATGAAATATTCACCACGTTAAATATGACAATACAATTGAGACGAGAATCGACAATAAATAGCAAATAAATTGGTGTATGACCCGTTTAAAATTTCCAATTGCATCACGGAATATTTTCGGATCATTCTGGTGTATATAACAATCAAATTGAGACGAATTTATCCATCTTTAATAACAAATGTTCATCGTTTTTATCATAATCCTGTTGAACACAAACCTTAATTACACTGATCGCAATTATCCATAGTTCACCATGGATCCCGATTTAAACGGGACCCTACGCATCTATCGTGATCACGCCCAAGTTAACATGTTCGCGATTGGTTCTTGTAATCAACCGGAACGACGCCGTGACTATATAAGAAGTTAGGTTGCTGCGAATTATTAGTACGGATTTAATCCTATTCGGAGCAACAGCGACATGGAATTCTTTAGAAGACTGTTGAAAACTATTGGGACTTCTCTCAATCCAGATAAAAACGTCGACTTTATTTTAAATATGCCAGTAGAGATAGCTCATCACCTGCATCGAATGCTGGACGCCCAGTCGCTGCTGAATGCGGCGTATGTATCCCGAAAGTGGCTTAATGTCTGTAAAGGATGTTCTTGCTTGAAAAAGGCGGCGAGGCATCATATACGAATGCAGAGATACCAATTGGAACAGAATCCCAAAAGTAATGGAAAGTCCAAGAAAACATCTGCATCTGGGGGCGATAAATGTACCGCAAATACATGTAAGTACACGGCGGACATACGATGCCTCACTCTCGTTACACAAAATCCATGCCATATCCTCTGTCATGATTAAAAGCATAACCAATTCACCTCAAAGACCTTTTAATATTCCCAGTAAAGTTCAAACGATGAAAAAGATTATCACGATGCGATAAAGTGAAGACGAAAAATAAAATTCAAAATTTCAAGTTTGAACCTTTTATGTCACGACTTGACCAATTCAGCGAAGTCAAATGTGAATTAACTTGACTTGGTCCAACAATGTGTTAGTTGCAGTGATAAGGAATATATTAAAAATGTTTGATGGATAACTTGGATGTTGAAATGAAATATTCACCACGTCAAAAATGACAATACAATTGAAACGAGAATTGACAATAAATAGCAAATAAATTAGTGTATGACACGTTTAAAATTTCCAATTGCATCACGGAATATTTTCGGATCATTCTGGTGTAAATAACAATTAAATTGAGACGAATTTATCCATCTTCAATAACAAGTGTTTATCGTTTTTATCATAATCCTGTTGAACACAAACCTTAGTTACACTGATCGCAATTATCTATAGTTCACTATGGATCCCGATTTAAACGGGACCGTACGCATCTATCGTGATCACGCCCGAGTTAACATGTTCGCGATTGGTTCTTATAATCAACCGGAACGACGCCGTGACTATATAAGAAGTTATGTTGCTAGGAATTATTAGTACGGACTTAATCCTATTCGGAGCAACAGCGACATGGAATTCTTTAGAAGACTGTTGAAAACTATTGGGACTTCTCTCAATCCAGATAAAAACGTCGACTTTATTTCAAATATGCCAGTAGAGATTGCTCATCACCTGCTTCGAATGCTGGACGCCCAGTCGCTGCTGAATGCATCGTATGTATCCCGAAAGTAGCTTAAAGTCTGTAAAGGATGTTCTTGCTTGAAAAAGTTGGCAAGGCATCATATACGAATGCATCGATACCAATTGGAACAGAATCCCAAAAGTAATGGAAAGTCCAAGAAAACATCTGCGTCGGGGGCGATAAATGTACCGCAGGTACATGTAAGTACACGGCGGACATACGTTTTTCACTCTCGTTACACAAAATCCATGCTATATCCTCTGGCATGATTAAGAGCAGAACCAATTCACCTCAAAGACCTTTTAACATTCCCCGTAAAGTTCAAACGATGAAAAAGATAATCACGATGCGATAAAGTGAGGACGAAAAATTAAATTCAAAATTTCAAGTTTGAACCTTTTATGTCACGACTTGACCAATTCAGCGAAGTCAAATGTGAATTAACTTGACTTGGTCCAACAATGTGTTAGTTGCAGTGATAACAAATATATTGAAAATGTTTGATGGATAACTTGAATGTTGAAATGAAATATTCACCACGTTAAATATGACAATACAATTGAGACGAGAATCGACAATAAATAGCAAATAAATTGGTGTATGACCCGTTTAAAATTTCCAATTGCATCACGGAATATTTTTGGATCATTCTGGTGTATATAACAATCAAATTGAGACGAATTTATCCATCTTTAATAACAAATGTTCATCGTTTTTATCATAATCCTGTTGAACACAAACCTTAATTACACTGATCGCAATTATCCATAGTTCACCATGGATCCCGATTTAAACGGGACCCTACGCATCTATCGTGATCACGCCCGAGTTAACATGTTCGCGATTGGTTCTTGTAATCAACCGGAACGACGCCGTGACTATATAAGAAGTTAGGTTGCTTTGAATTATTAGTACGGATTTAATCCTATTCGGAGCAACAGCGACATGGAATTCTTTAGAAGACTGTTGAAAACTATTGGGACTTCTTTCAGTCCAGATAAAAACGTCGACTTTATTTCAAATATGCCAGTAGAGATGGCTCATCACCTGCATCGAATGCTGGACGCCCAGTCGCTGCTGAATGCGGCGTATGTATCCCGAAAGTGGCTTAATGTCTGTAAAGGATGTTCTTGCTTGAAAAAGGCGGCGAGGCATCATATACGAATGCAGAGATACCAATTGGAACAGAATCCCAAAAGTAATGGAAAGTCCAAGAAAACATCTGCATCTGGGGGCGATAAATGTACCGCAGGTACATGTAAGTACACGGCGGACATACGATGCCTCACTCTCGTTACACAAAATCCATGCCATATCCTCTGTCATGATTAAGAGCATAACCAATTCACCTCAAAGACCTTTCAGCATTCCCCGTAAAGTTGAAACGATAAAAAGATAATCACGATGCGATAAAGTGAGGACGAAAAATTAAATTCACAATTTCAAGGTTGAACGTTTTATGTCACGACTTGACCAATTCAGCGAAGTCAAATGTGAATTAACTTGACTTGGTCCAACAATGTGTTAGTTGCAGTGATAAGGAATATATTGAAAATGTTTGATGGATAACTTGAATGTTGAAATGAAATATTCACCACGTTAAATATGACAATACAATTGAGACGAGAATCGACAATAAATAGCAAATAAATTGGTGTATGACCCGTTTAAAATTTCCAATTGCATCACGGAATATTTTCGGATCATTCTGGTGTATATAACAATCAAATTGAGACGAATTTATCCATCTTTAATAACAAATGTTCATCGTTTTTATCATAATCCTGTTGAACACAAACCTTAATTACACTGATCGCAATTATCCATAGTTCACCATGGATCCCGATTTAAACGGGACCCTACGCATCTATCGTGATCACGCCCAAGTTAACATGTTCGCGATTGGTTCTTGTAATCAACCGGAACGACGCCGTGACTATATAAGAAGTTAGGTTGCTGCGAATTATTAGTACGGATTTAATCCTATTCGGAGCAACAGCGACATGGAATTCTTTAGAAGACTGTTGAAAACTATTGGGACTTCTCTCAATCCAGATAAAAACGTCGACTTTATTTTAAATATGCCAGTAGAGATAGCTCATCACCTGCATCGAATGCTGGACGCCCAGTCGCTGCTGAATGCGGCGTATGTATCCCGAAAGTGGCTTAATGTCTGTAAAGGATGTTCTTGCTTGAAAAAGGCGGCGAGGCATCATATACGAATGCAGAGATACCAATTGGAACAGAATCCCAAAAGTAATGGAAAGTCCAAGAAAACATCTGCATCTGGGGGCGATAAATGTACCGCAAATACATGTAAGTACACGGCGGACATACGATGCCTCACTCTCGTTACACAAAATCCATGCCATATCCTCTGTCATGATTAAAAGCATAACCAATTCACCTCAAAGACCTTTTAATATTCCCAGTAAAGTTCAAACGATGAAAAAGATTATCACGATGCGATAAAGTGAAGACGAAAAATAAAATTCAAAATTTCAAGTTTGAACCTTTTATGTCACGACTTGACCAATTCAGCGAAGTCAAATGTGAATTAACTTGACTTGGTCCAACAATGTGTTAGTTGCAGTGATAAGGAATATATTAAAAATGTTTGATGGATAACTTGGATGTTGAAATGAAATATTCACCACGTCAAAAATGACAATACAATTGAAACGAGAATTGACAATAAATAGCAAATAAATTAGTGTATGACACGTTTAAAATTTCCAATTGCATCACGGAATATTTTCGGATCATTCTGGTGTAAATAACAATTAAATTGAGACGAATTTATCCATCTTCAATAACAAGTGTTTATCGTTTTTATCATAATCCTGTTGAACACAAACCTTAGTTACACTGATCGCAATTATCTATAGTTCACTATGGATCCCGATTTAAACGGGACCGTACGCATCTATCGTGATCACGCCCGAGTTAACATGTTCGCGATTGGTTCTTATAATCAACCGGAACGACGCCGTGACTATATAAGAAGTTATGTTGCTAGGAATTATTAGTACGGACTTAATCCTATTCGGAGCAACAGCGACATGGAATTCTTTAGAAGACTGTTGAAAACTATTGGGACTTCTCTCAATCCAGATAAAAACGTCGACTTTATTTCAAATATGCCAGTAGAGATTGCTCATCACCTGCTTCGAATGCTGGACGCCCAGTCGCTGCTGAAAGCATCGTATGTATCCCGAAAGTAGCCTAATGTCTGTAAAGGATGTTCTTGCTTGAAAAAGTTGGCAAGGCATCATATACGAATGCATCGATACCAATTGGAACAGAATCCCAAAAGTAATGGAAAGTCCAAGAAAACATCTGCGTCGGGGGCGATAAATGTACCGCAGGTACATGTAAGTACACGGCGGACATACGTTTTTCACTCTCGTTACACAATATCCATGCTATATCCTCTGGCATGATTAAGAGCAGAACCAATTCACCTCAAAGACCTTTTAACATTCCCCGTAAAGTTCAAACGATGAAAAAGATAATCACGATGCGATAAAGTGAGGACGAAAAATTAAATTAAAAATTTCAAGTTTGAACCTTTTATGTCACGACTTGACCAATTCAGCGAAGTCAAATGTGAATTAACTTGACTTGGTCCAACAATGTGTTAGTTGCAGTGATAACAAATATATTAAAAATGTTTGATGGATAACTTGAATGTTGAAATGAAATATTCACCACGTTAAATATGACAATACAATTGAGACGAGAATCGACAATAAATAGCAAATAAATTGGTGTATGACCCGTTTAAAATTTCCAATTGCATCACGGAATATTTTCAAATCATTCTGGTGTAAATAACAATCAAATTGAGACGAATTTATCCATCTTTAATAACAAGTGTTCATCGTTTTTATCATAATCCTGTTGAACACAAACCTTAATTACACTGATCGCAATTATCTATAGTTCACCATGGATCCCGATTTAAACGGGACCCTACGCATCTATCGTGATCACGCCCGAGTTAACATGTTCGCGATTGGTTCTTGTAATCAACCGGAACGACGCCGTGACTATATAAGAAGTTAGGTTGCTCCGAATTATTAGTACGGATTTAATCCTATTCGGAGCAACAGCGACATGGAATTCTTTAGAAGACTGTTGAAAACTATTGGGACTTCTTTCAGTCCAGATAAAAACGTCGACTTTATTTCAAATATGCCAGTAGATATGGCTCATCACCTGCATCGAATGCTGGACGCCCAGTCGCTGCTGAATGCGGCGTATGTATCCCGAAAGTAGCCTAATGTCTGTAAAGGATGTTCTTGCTTGAAAAAGTTGGCAAGGCATCATATACGAATGCATCGATACCAATTGGAACAGAATCCCAAAAGTAATGGAAAGTCCAAGAAAACATCTGCGTCGGGGGCGATAAATGTACCGCAGGTACATGTAAGTACACGGCGGACATACGTTTTTCACTCTCGTTACACAAAATCCATGCCATATCCTCTGTCATGATTAAAAGCATAACCAATTCACCTCAAAGACCTTTTAATATTCCCCGTAAAGTTCAAACGATGAAAAAGATTATCACGATGCGATAAAGTGAAGACGAAAAATAAAATTCAAAATTTCAAGTTTGAACCTTTTATGTCACGACTTGACCAATTCAGCGAAGTCAAATGTGAATTAACTTGACTTGGTCCAACAATGTGTTAGTTGCAGTGATAAGGAATATATTAAAAATGTTTGATGGATAACTTGGATGTTGAAATGAAATATTCACCACGTCAAAAATGACAATACAATTGAAACGAGAATTGACAATAAATAGCAAATAAATTAGTGTATGACACGTTTAAAATTTCCAATTGCATCACGGAATATTTTCGGATCATTCTGGTGTAAATAACAATTAAATTGAGACGAATTTATCCATCTTCAATAACAAGTGTTTATCGTTTTTATCATAATCCTGTTGAACACAAACCTTAGTTACACTGATCGCAATTATCTATAGTTCACTATGGATCCCGATTTAAACGGGACCGTACGCATCTATCGTGATCACGCCCGAGTTAACATGTTCGCGATTGGTTCTTATAATCAACCGGAACGACGCCGTGACTATATAAGAAGTTATGTTGCTAGGAATTATTAGTACGGACTTAATCCTATTCGGAGCAACAGCGACATGGAATTCTTTAGAAGACTGTTGAAAACTATTGGGACTTCTCTCAATCCAGATAAAAACGTCGACTTTATTTCAAATATGCCAGTAGAGATTGCTCATCACCTGCTTCGAATGCTGGACGCCCAGTCGCTGCTGAAAGCATCGTATGTATCCCGAAAGTAGCCTAATGTCTGTAAAGGATGTTCTTGCTTGAAAAAGTTGGCAAGGCATCATATACGAATGCATCGATACCAATTGGAACAGAATCCCAAAAGTAATGGAAAGTCCAAGAAAACATCTGCGTCGGGGGCGATAAATGTACCGCAGGTACATGTAAGTACACGGCGGACATACGTTTTTCACTCTCGTTACACAATATCCATGCTATATCCTCTGGCATGATTAAGAGCAGAACCAATTCACCTCAAAGACCTTTTAACATTCCCCGTAAAGTTCAAACGATGAAAAAGATAATCACGATGCGATAAAGTGAGGACGAAAAATTAAATTAAAAATTTCAAGTTTGAACCTTTTATGTCACGACTTGACCAATTCAGCGAAGTCAAATGTGAATTAACTTGACTTGGTCCAACAATGTGTTAGTTGCAGTGATAACAAATATATTAAAAATGTTTGATGGATAACTTGAATGTTGAAATGAAATATTCACCACGTTAAATATGACAATACAATTGAGACGAGAATCGACAATAAATAGCAAATAAATTGGTGTATGACCCGTTTAAAATTTCCAATTGCATCACGGAATATTTTCAAATCATTCTGGTGTAAATAACAATCAAATTGAGACGAATTTATCCATCTTTAATAACAAGTGTTCATCGTTTTTATCATAATCCTGTTGAACACAAACCTTAATTACACTGATCGCAATTATCTATAGTTCACCATGGATCCCGATTTAAACGGGACCCTACGCATCTATCGTGATCACGCCCGAGTTAACATGTTCGCGATTGGTTCTTGTAATCAACCGGAACGACGCCGTGACTATATAAGAAGTTAGGTTGCTCCGAATTATTAGTACGGATTTAATCCTATTCGGAGCAACAGCGACATGGAATTCTTTAGAAGACTGTTGAAAACTATTGGGACTTCTTTCAGTCCAGATAAAAACGTCGACTTTATTTCAAATATGCCAGTAGATATGGCTCATCACCTGCATCGAATGCTGGACGCCCAGTCGCTGCTGAATGCGGCGTATGTATCCCGAAAGTAGCCTAATGTCTGTAAAGGATGTTCTTGCTTGAAAAAGTTGGCAAGGCATCATATACGAATGCATCGATACCAATTGGAACAGAATCCCAAAAGTAATGGAAAGTCCAAGAAAACATCTGCGTCGGGGGCGATAAATGTACCGCAGGTACATGTAAGTACACGGCGGACATACGTTTTTCACTCTCGTTACACAAAATCCATGCCATATCCTCTGTCATGATTAAAAGCATAACCAATTCACCTCAAAGACCTTTTAATATTCCCCGTAAAGTTCAAACGATGAAAAAGATTATCACGATGCGATAAAGTGAAGACGAAAAATAAAATTCAAAATTTCAAGTTTGAACCTTTTATGTCACGACTTGACCAATTCAGCGAAGTCAAATGTGAATTAACTTGACTTGGTCCAACAATGTGTTAGTTGCAGTGATAACAAATATATTAAAAATGTTTGATGGATAACTTGAATGTTGAAATGAAATATTCACCACGTCAAAAATGACAATACAATTGAAACGAGAATTGACAATAAAAAGCAAATAAATTAGTGTATGACACGTTTAAAATTTCCAATTGCATCACGGAATATTTTCGGATCATTCTGTTGTAAATAACAATTAAATTGAGACGAATTTATCCATCTTCAATAACAAGTGTTTATCGTTTTTATCATAATCCTGTTGAACACAAACCTTAGTTACACTGATCGCAATTATCTATAGTTCACCATGGATCCCGATTTAAACGGAACCCTACGCATCTATCGTGATCACGCCCGAGTTAACATGTTCGCGATTGGTTCTTATAATCAACCGGAACGACGCCGTGACTATATAAGAAGTTATGTTGCTAGGAATTATTAGTACGGACTTAATCCTATTCGGAGCAACAGCGACATGGAATTCTTTAGAAGACTTTTGAAAACTATTGGGACTTCTCTCAATCCAGATAAAAACGTCGACTTTATTTCAAATATGCCAGTAGAGATTGCTCATCACCTGCTTCGAATGCTGGACGCCCAGTCGCTGCTGAAAGCATCGTATGTATCCCGAAAGTAGCCTAATGTCTGTAAAGGATGTTCTTGCTTGAAAAAGTTGGCAAGGCATCATATACGAATGCATCGATACCAATTGGAACAGAATCCCAAAAGTAATGGAAAGTCCAAGAAAACATCTGCGTCGGGGGCGATAAATGTACCGCAGGTACATGTAAGTACACGGCGGACATACGTTTTTCACTCTCGTTACACAAAATCCATGCTATATCCTCTGGCATGATTAAGAGCAGAACCAATTCACCTCAAAGACCTTTTAACATTCCCCGTAAAGTTAAAACGATGAAAAAGATAATCACGATGCGATAAAGTGAGGACGAAAAATTAAATTCAAAATTTCAAGTTTGAACCTTTTATGTCACGACTTGACCAATTCAGCGAAGTCAAATGTGAATTAACTTGACTTGGTCCAACAATGTGTTAGTTGCAGTGATAACGAATATATTAAAAATGTTTGATGGATAACTTAGATGTTGAAATGAAATATTCACCACGTTAAATATGACAATACAATTGAGACGAGAATCGACAATAAATAGCAAATAAATTGGTGTATGACCCGTTTAAAATTTCCAATTGCATCACGGAATATTTTCAAATCATTCTGGTGTAAATAACAATCAAATTGAGACGAATTTATCCATCTTTAATAACAAGTGTTCATCGTTTTTATCATAATCCTGTTGAACACAAACCTTAATTACACTGATCGCAATTATCCATAGTTCACCATGGATCCCGATTTAAACGGGACCCTACGCATCTATCGTGATCACGCCCGAGTTAACATGTTCGCGATTGGTTCTTGTAATCAACCGGAACGACGCCGTGACTATATAAGAAGTTAGGTTGCTTTGAATTATTAGTACGGATTTAATCCTATTCGGAGCAACAGCGACATGGAATTCTTTAGAAGACTGTTGAAAACTATTGGGACTTCTTTCAGTCCAGATAAAAACGTCGACTTTATTTCAAATATGCCAGTAGAGATGGCTCATCACCTGCATCGAATGCTGGACGCCCAGTCGCTGCTGAATGCGGCGTATGTATCCCGAAAGTGGCTTAATGTCTGTAAAGGATGTTCTTGCTTGAAAAAGGCGGCGAGGCATCATATACGAATGCAGAGATACCAATTGGAACAGAATCCCAAGAGTAATGGAAAGTCCAAGAAAACATCTGCATCTGGGGGCGATAAATGTACCGCAGGTACATGTAAGTACACGGCGGACATACGATGCCTCACTCTCGTTACACAAAATCCATGCCATATCCTCTGTCATGATTAAGAGCATAACCAATTCACCTCAAAGACCTTTCAGCATTCCCCGTAAAGTTGAAACGATAAAAAGATAATCACGATGCGATAAAGTGAGGACGAAAAATTAAATTCACAATTTCAAGGTTGAACGTTTTATGTCACGACTTGACCAATTCAGCGAAGTCAAATGTGAATTAACTTGACTTGGTCCAACAATGTGTTAGTTGCAGTGATAAGGAATATATTGAAAATGTTTGATGGATAACTTGAATGTTGAAATGAAATATTCACCACGTTAAATATGACAATACAATTGAGACGAGAATCGACAATAAATAGCAAATAAATTGGTGTATGACCCGTTTAAAATTTCCAATTGCATCACGGAATATTTTCGGATCATTCTGGTGTATATAACAATCAAATTGAGACGAATTTATCCATCTTTAATAACAAATGTTCATCGTTTTTATCATAATCCTGTTGAACACAAACCTTAATTACACTGATCGCAATTATCCATAGTTCACCATGGATCCCGATTTAAACGGAACCCTACGCATCTATCGTGATCACGCCCGAGTTAACATGTTCGCGATTGGTTCTTATAATCAACCGGAACGACGCCGTGACTATATAAGAAGTTATGTTGCTAGGAATTATTAGTACGGACTTAATCCTATTCGGAGCAACAGCGACATGGAATTCTTTAGAAGACTTTTGAAAACTATTGGGACTTCTCTCAATCCAGATAAAAACGTCGACTTTATTTCAAATATGCCAGTAGAGATTGCTCATCACCTGCTTCGAATGCTGGACGCCCAGTCGCTGCTGAAAGCATCGTATGTATCCCGAAAGTAGCCTAATGTCTGTAAAGGATGTTCTTGCTTGAAAAAGTTGGCAAGGCATCATATACGAATGCATCGATACCAATTGGAACAGAATCCCAAAAGTAATGGAAAGTCCAAGAAAACATCTGCGTCGGGGGCGATAAATGTACCGCAGGTACATGTAAGTACACGGCGGACATACGTTTTTCACTCTCGTTACACAAAATCCATGCTATATCCTCTGGCATGATTAAGAGCAGAACCAATTCACCTCAAAGACCTTTTAACATTCCCCGTAAAGTTAAAACGATGAAAAAGATAATCACGATGCGATAAAGTGAGGACGAAAAATTAAATTCAAAATTTCAAGTTTGAACCTTTTATGTCACGACTTGACCAATTCAGCGAAGTCAAATGTGAATTAACTTGACTTGGTCCAACAATGTGTTAGTTGCAGTGATAACAAATATATTAAAAATGTTTGATGGATAACTTGAATGTTGAAATGAAATATTCACCACGTTAAATATGACAATACAATTGAGACGAGAATCGACGATAAATAGCAAATAAATTGGTGTATGACCCGTTTAAAATTTCCAATTGCATCACGGAATATTTTCGGATCATTCTGGTGTATATAACAATCAAATTGAGACGAATTTATCCATCTTTAATAACAAATGTTCATCGTTTTTATCATAATCCCGTTGAACACAAACCTTAATTACACTGATCGCAATTATCCATAGTTCACCATGGATCCCGATTTAAACGGGACCCTACGCATCTATCGTGATCACGCCCGAGTTAACATGTTCGCGATTGGTTCTTGTAATCAACCGGAACGACGCCGTGACTATATAAGAAGTTAGGTTGCTTTGAATTATTAGTACGGATTTAATCCTATTCGGAGCAACAGCGACATGGAATTCTTTAGAAGACTGTTGAAAACTATTGGGACTTCTTTCAGTCCAGATAAAAACGTCGACTTTATTTCAAATATGCCAGTAGAGATGGCTCATCACCTGCATCGAATGCTGGACGCCCAGTCGCTGCTGAATGCGGCGTATGTATCCCGAAAGTGGCTTAATGTCTGTAAAGGATGTTCTTGCTTGATAAAGGCGGCGAGGCATCATATACGAATGCAGAGATACCAATTGGAACAGAATCCCAAAAGTAATGGGAAGTCCAAGAAAACATCTGCATCTGGGGGCGATAAATGTACCGCAGGTACATGTAAGTACACGGCGGACATACGATGCCTCACTCTCGTTACACAAAATCCATGCCATATCCTCTGTCATGATTAAGAGCATAACCAATTCACCTCAAAGACCTTTCAGCATTCCCCGTAAAGTTGAAACGATAAAAAGATAATCACGATGCGATAAAGTGAGGACGAAAAATTAAATTCAAAATTTCAAGGTTGAACGTTTTATGTCACGACTTGACCAATTCAGCGAAGTCAAATGTGAATTAACTTGACTTGGTCCAACAATGTGTTAGTTGCAGTGATAAGGAATATATTAAAAATGTTTGATGGATAACTTGGATGTTGAAATGAAATATTCACCACGTCAAAAATGACAATACAATTGAAACGAGAATTGACAATAAATAGCAAATAAATTAGTGTATGACACGTTTAAAATTTCCAATTGCATCACGGAATATTTTCGGATCATTCTGGTGTAAATAACAATTAAATTGAGACGAATTTATCCATCTTCAATAACAAGTGTTTATCGTTTTTATCATAATCCTGTTGAACACAAACCTTAGTTACACTGATCGCAATTATCTATAGTTCACTATGGATCCCGATTTAAACGGGACCGTACGCATCTATCGTGATCACGCCCGAGTTAACATGTTCGCGATTGGTTCTTATAATCAACCGGAACGACGCCGTGACTATATAAGAAGTTATGTTGCTAGGAATTATTAGTACGGACTTAATCCTATTCGGAGCAACAGCGACATGGAATTCTTTAGAAGACTGTTGAAAACTATTGGGACTTCTCTCAATCCAGATAAAAACGTCGACTTTATTTCAAATATGCCAGTAGAGATTGCTCATCACCTGCTTCGAATGCTGGACGCCCAGTCGCTGCTGAAAGCATCGTATGTATCCCGAAAGTAGCCTAATGTCTGTAAAGGATGTTCTTGCTTGAAAAAGTTGGCAAGGCATCATATACGAATGCATCGATACCAATTGGAACAGAATCCCAAAAGTAATGGAAAGTCCAAGAAAACATCTGCGTCGGGGGCGATAAATGTACCGCAAATACATGTAAGTACACGGCGGACATACGATGCCTCACTCTCGTTACACAAAATCCATGCCATATCCTCTGTCATGATTAAAAGCATAACCAATTCACCTCAAAGACCTTTTAATATTCCCCGTAAAGTTCAAACGATGAAAAAGATTATCGTGATGCGATAAAGTGAAGACGAAAAATAAAATTCAAAATTTCAAGTTTGAACCTTTTATGTCACGACTTGACCAATTCAGCGAAGTCAAATGTGAATTAACTTGACTTGGTCCAACAATGTGTTAGTTGCAGTGATAACAAATATATTAAAAATGTTTGATGGATAACTTGAATGTTGAAATGAAATATTCACCACGTCAAAAATGACAATACAATTAAAACGAGAATTCACAATAAAAAGCAAATAAATTAGTGTATGACACGTTTAAAATTTCCAATTGCATCACGGAATATTTTCGGATCATTCTGGTGTAAATAACAATTAAATTGAGACGAATTTATCCATCTTCAATAACAAGTGTTTATCGTTTTTATCATAATCCTGTTGAACACAAACCTTAGTTACACTGATCGCAATTATCTATAGTTCACCATGGATCCCGATTTAAACGGAACCCTACGCATCTATCGTGATCACGCCCGAGTTAACATGTTCGCGATTGGTTCTTATAATCAACCGGAACGACGCCGTGACTATATAAGAAATTATGTTGCTAGGAATTATTAGTACGGACTTAATCCTATTCGGAGCAACAGCGACATGGAATTCTTTAGAAGACTTTTGAAAACTATTGGGACTTCTCTCAATCCAGATAAAAACGTCGACTTTATTTCAAATATGCCAGTAGAGATTGCTCATCACCTGCTTCGAATGCTGGACGCCCAGTCGCTGCTGAAAGCATCGTATGTATCCCGAAAGTAGCCTAATGTCTGTAAAGGATGTTCTTGCTTGAAAAAGTTGGCAAGGCATCATATACGAATGCATCGATACCAATTGGAACAGAATCCCAAAAGTAATGGAAAGTCCAAGAAAACATCTGCGTCGGGGGCGATAAATGTACCGCAGGTACATGTAAGTACACGGCGGACATACGTTTTTCACTCTCGTTACACAAAATCCATGCTATATCCTCTGGCATGATTAAGAGCAGAACCAATTCACCTCAAAGACCTTTTAACATTCCCCGTAAAGTTAAAACGATGAAAAAGATAATCACGATGCGATAAAGTGAGGACGAAAAATTAAATTCAAAATTTCAAGTTTGAACCTTTTATGTCACGACTTGACCAATTCAGCGAAGTCAAATGTGAATTAACTTGACTTGGTCCAACAATGTGTTAGTTGCAGTGATAACAAATATATTAAAAATGTTTGATGGATAACTTGAATGTTGAAATGAAATATTCACCACGTTAAATATGACAATACAATTGAGACGAGAATCGACGATAAATAGCAAATAAATTGGTGTATGACCCGTTTAAAATTTCCAATTGCATCACGGAATATTTTCGGATCATTCTGGTGTATATAACAATCAAATTGAGACGAATTTATCCATCTTTAATAACAAATGTTCATCGTTTTTATCATAATCCTGTTGAACACAAACCTTAATTACACTGATCGCAATTATCCATAGTTCACCATGGATCCCGATTTAAACGGGACCCTACGCATCTATCGTGATCACGCCCGAGTTAACATGTTCGCGATTGGTTCTTGTAATCAACCGGAACGACGCCGTGACTATATAAGAAGTTAGGTTGCTTTGAATTATTAGTACGGATTTAATCCTATTCGGAGCAACAGCGACATGGAATTCTTTAGAAGACTGTTGAAAACTATTGGGACTTCTTTCAGTCCAGATAAAAACGTCGACTTTATTTCAAATATGCCAGTAGAGATGGCTCATCACCTGCATCGAATGCTGGACGCCCAGTCGCTGCTGAATGCGGCGTATGTATCCCGAAAGTGGCTTAATGTCTGTAAAGGATGTTCTTGCTTGAAAAAGGCGGCGAGGCATCATATACGAATGCATCGATACCAATTGGAACAGAATCCCAAAAGTAATGGAAAGTCCAAGAAAACATCTGCGTCGGGGGCGATAAATGTACCGCAGGTACATGTAAGTACACGGCGGACATACGTTTTTCACTCTCGTTACACAATATCCATGCTATATCCTCTGGCATGATTAAGAGCAGAACCAATTCACCTCAAAGACCTTTTAACATTCCCCGTAAAGTTCAAACGATGAAAAAGATAATCACGATGCGATAAAGTGAGGACGAAAAATTAAATTAAAAATTTCAAGTTTGAACCTTTTATGTCACGACTTGACCAATTCAGCGAAGTCAAATGTGAATTAACTTGACTTGGTCCAACAATGTGTTAGTTGCAGTGATAACAAATATATTAAAAATGTTTGATGGATAACTTGAATGTTGAAATGAAATATTCACCACGTTAAATATGACAATACAATTGAGACGAGAATCGACAATAAATAGCAAATAAATTGGTGTATGACCCGTTTAAAATTTCCAATTGCATCACGGAATATTTTCAAATCATTCTGGTGTAAATAACAATCAAATTGAGACGAATTTATCCATCTTTAATAACAAGTGTTCATCGTTTTTATCATAATCCTGTTGAACACAAACCTTAATTACACTGATCGCAATTATCTATAGTTCACCATGGATCCCGATTTAAACGGGACCCTACGCATCTATCGTGATCACGCCCGAGTTAACATGTTCGCGATTGGTTCTTGTAATCAACCGGAACGACGCCGTGACTATATAAGAAGTTAGGTTGCTCCGAATTATTAGTACGGATTTAATCCTATTCGGAGCAACAGCGACATGGAATTCTTTAGAAGACTGTTGAAAACTATTGGGACTTCTTTCAGTCCAGATAAAAACGTCGACTTTATTTCAAATATGCCAGTAGATATGGCTCATCACCTGCATCGAATGCTGGACGCCCAGTCGCTGCTGAATGCGGCGTATGTATCCCGAAAGTAGCCTAATGTCTGTAAAGGATGTTCTTGCTTGAAAAAGTTGGCAAGGCATCATATACGAATGCATCGATACCAATTGGAACAGAATCCCAAAAGTAATGGAAAGTCCAAGAAAACATCTGCGTCGGGGGCGATAAATGTACCGCAGGTACATGTAAGTACACGGCGGACATACGTTTTTCACTCTCGTTACACAAAATCCATGCCATATCCTCTGTCATGATTAAAAGCATAACCAATTCACCTCAAAGACCTTTTAATATTCCCCGTAAAGTTCAAACGATGAAAAAGATTATCACGATGCGATAAAGTGAAGACGAAAAATAAAATTCAAAATTTCAAGTTTGAACCTTTTATGTCACGACTTGACCAATTCAGCGAAGTCAAATGTGAATTAACTTGACTTGGTCCAACAATGTGTTAGTTGCAGTGATAACAAATATATTAAAAATGTTTGATGGATAACTTGAATGTTGAAATGAAATATTCACCACGTCAAAAATGACAATACAATTGAAACGAGAATTGACAATAAAAAGCAAATAAATTAGTGTATGACACGTTTAAAATTTCCAATTGCATCACGGAATATTTTCGGATCATTCTGTTGTAAATAACAATTAAATTGAGACGAATTTATCCATCTTCAATAACAAGTGTTTATCGTTTTTATCATAATCCTGTTGAACACAAACCTTAGTTACACTGATCGCAATTATCTATAGTTCACCATGGATCCCGATTTAAACGGAACCCTACGCATCTATCGTGATCACGCCCGAGTTAACATGTTCGCGATTGGTTCTTATAATCAACCGGAACGACGCCGTGACTATATAAGAAGTTATGTTGCTAGGAATTATTAGTACGGACTTAATCCTATTCGGAGCAACAGCGACATGGAATTCTTTAGAAGACTTTTGAAAACTATTGGGACTTCTCTCAATCCAGATAAAAACGTCGACTTTATTTCAAATATGCCAGTAGAGATTGCTCATCACCTGCTTCGAATGCTGGACGCCCAGTCGCTGCTGAAAGCATCGTATGTATCCCGAAAGTAGCCTAATGTCTGTAAAGGATGTTCTTGCTTGAAAAAGTTGGCAAGGCATCATATACGAATGCATCGATACCAATTGGAACAGAATCCCAAAAGTAATGGAAAGTCCAAGAAAACATCTGCGTCGGGGGCGATAAATGTACCGCAGGTACATGTAAGTACACGGCGGACATACGTTTTTCACTCTCGTTACACAAAATCCATGCTATATCCTCTGGCATGATTAAGAGCAGAACCAATTCACCTCAAAGACCTTTTAACATTCCCCGTAAAGTTAAAACGATGAAAAAGATAATCACGATGCGATAAAGTGAGGACGAAAAATTAAATTCAAAATTTCAAGTTTGAACCTTTTATGTCACGACTTGACCAATTCAGCGAAGTCAAATGTGAATTAACTTGACTTGGTCCAACAATGTGTTAGTTGCAGTGATAACAAATATATTAAAAATGTTTGATGGATAACTTGAATGTTGAAATGAAATATTCACCACGTTAAATATGACAATACAATTGAGACGAGAATCGACGATAAATAGCAAATAAATTGGTGTATGACCCGTTTAAAATTTCCAATTGCATCACGGAATATTTTCGGATCATTCTGGTGTATATAACAATCAAATTGAGACGAATTTATCCATCTTTAATAACAAATGTTCATCGTTTTTATCATAATCCCGTTGAACACAAACCTTAATTACACTGATCGCAATTATCCATAGTTCACCATGGATCCCGATTTAAACGGGACCCTACGCATCTATCGTGATCACGCCCGAGTTAACATGTTCGCGATTGGTTCTTGTAATCAACCGGAACGACGCCGTGACTATATAAGAAGTTAGGTTGCTTTGAATTATTAGTACGGATTTAATCCTATTCGGAGCAACAGCGACATGGAATTCTTTAGAAGACTGTTGAAAACTATTGGGACTTCTTTCAGTCCAGATAAAAACGTCGACTTTATTTCAAATATGCCAGTAGAGATGGCTCATCACCTGCATCGAATGCTGGACGCCCAGTCGCTGCTGAATGCGGCGTATGTATCCCGAAAGTGGCTTAATGTCTGTAAAGGATGTTCTTGCTTGAAAAAGGCGGCGAGGCATCATATACGAATGCAGAGATACCAATTGGAACAGAATCCCAAAAGTAATGGGAAGTCCAAGAAAACATCTGCATCTGGGGGCGATAAATGTACCGCAGGTACATGTAAGTACACGGCGGACATACGATGCCTCACTCTCGTTACACAAAATCCATGCCATATCCTCTGTCATGATTAAGAGCATAACCAATTCACCTCAAAGACCTTTCAGCATTCCCCGTAAAGTTGAAACGATAAAAAGATAATCACGATGCGATAAAGTGAGGACGAAAAATTAAATTCAAAATTTCAAGGTTGAACGTTTTATGTCACGACTTGACCAATTCAGCGAAGTCAAATGTGAATTAACTTGACTTGGTCCAACAATGTGTTAGTTGCAGTGATAAGGAATATATTAAAAATGTTTGATGGATAACTTGGATGTTGAAATGAAATATTCACCACGTCAAAAATGACAATACAATTGAAACGAGAATTGACAATAAATAGCAAATAAATTAGTGTATGACACGTTTAAAATTTCCAATTGCATCACGGAATATTTTCGGATCATTCTGGTGTAAATAACAATTAAATTGAGACGAATTTATCCATCTTCAATAACAAGTGTTTATCGTTTTTATCATAATCCTGTTGAACACAAACCTTAGTTACACTGATCGCAATTATCTATAGTTCACTATGGATCCCGATTTAAACGGGACCGTACGCATCTATCGTGATCACGCCCGAGTTAACATGTTCGCGATTGGTTCTTATAATCAACCGGAACGACGCCGTGACTATATAAGAAGTTATGTTGCTAGGAATTATTAGTACGGACTTAATCCTATTCGGAGCAACAGCGACATGGAATTCTTTAGAAGACTGTTGAAAACTATTGGGACTTCTCTCAATCCAGATAAAAACGTCGACTTTATTTCAAATATGCCAGTAGAGATTGCTCATCACCTGCTTCGAATGCTGGACGCCCAGTCGCTGCTGAAAGCATCGTATGTATCCCGAAAGTAGCCTAATGTCTGTAAAGGATGTTCTTGCTTGAAAAAGTTGGCAAGGCATCATATACGAATGCATCGATACCAATTGGAACAGAATCCCAAAAGTAATGGAAAGTCCAAGAAAACATCTGCGTCGGGGGCGATAAATGTACCGCAGGTACATGTAAGTACACGGCGGACATACGTTTTTCACTCTCGTTACACAAAATCCATGCCATATCCTCTGTCATGATTAAAAGCATAACCAATTCACCTCAAAGACCTTTTAATATTCCCCGTAAAGTTCAAACGATGAAAAAGATTATCACGATGCGATAAAGTGAAGACGAAAAATAAAATTCAAAATTTCAAGTTTGAACCTTTTATGTCACGACTTGACCAATTCAGCGAAGTCAAATGTGAATTAACTTGACTTGGTCCAACAATGTGTTAGTTGCAGTGATAACAAATATATTAAAAATGTTTGATGGATAACTTGAATGTTGAAATGAAATATTCACCACGTCAAAAATGACAATACAATTGAAACGAGAATTGACAATAAAAAGCAAATAAATTAGTGTATGACACGTTTAAAATTTCCAATTGCATCACGGAATATTTTCGGATCATTCTGTTGTAAATAACAATTAAATTGAGACGAATTTATCCATCTTCAATAACAAGTGTTTATCGTTTTTATCATAATCCTGTTGAACACAAACCTTAGTTACACTGATCGCAATTATCTATAGTTCACCATGGATCCCGATTTAAACGGAACCCTACGCATCTATCGTGATCACGCCCGAGTTAACATGTTCGCGATTGGTTCTTATAATCAACCGGAACGACGCCGTGACTATATAAGAAGTTATGTTGCTAGGAATTATTAGTACGGACTTAATCCTATTCGGAGCAACAGCGACATGGAATTCTTTAGAAGACTTTTGAAAACTATTGGGACTTCTCTCAATCCAGATAAAAACGTCGACTTTATTTCAAATATGCCAGTAGAGATTGCTCATCACCTGCTTCGAATGCTGGACGCCCAGTCGCTGCTGAAAGCATCGTATGTATCCCGAAAGTAGCCTAATGTCTGTAAAGGATGTTCTTGCTTGAAAAAGTTGGCAAGGCATCATATACGAATGCATCGATACCAATTGGAACAGAATCCCAAAAGTAATGGAAAGTCCAAGAAAACATCTGCGTCGGGGGCGATAAATGTACCGCAGGTACATGTAAGTACACGGCGGACATACGTTTTTCACTCTCGTTACACAAAATCCATGCTATATCCTCTGGCATGATTAAGAGCAGAACCAATTCACCTCAAAGAACTTTTAACATTCCCCGTAAAGTTAAAACGATGAAAAAGATAATCACGATGCGATAAAGTGAGGACGAAAAATTAAATTCAAAATTTCAAGTTTGAACCTTTTATGTCAAGACTTGACCAATTCAGCGAAGTCAAATGTGAATTAACTTGACTTGGTCCAACAATGTGTTAGTTGCAGTGATAACAAATATATTAAAAATGTTTGATGGATAACTTGAATGTTGAAATGAAATATTCACCACGTTAAATATGACAATACAATTGAGACGAGAATCGACGATAAATAGCAAATAAATTGGTGTATGACCCGTTTAAAATTTCCAATTGCATCACGGAATATTTTCGGATCATTCTGGTGTATATAACAATCAAATTGAGACGAATTTATCCATCTTTAATAACAAATGTTCATCGTTTTTATCATAATCCCGTTGAACACAAACCTTAATTACACTGATCGCAATTATCCATAGTTCACCATGGATCCCGATTTAAACGGGACCCTACGCATCTATCGTGATCACGCCCGAGTTAACATGTTCGCGATTGGTTCTTGTAATCAACCGGAACGACGCCGTGACTATATAAGAAGTTAGGTTGCTTTGAATTATTAGTACGGATTTAATCCTATTCGGAGCAACAGCGACATGGAATTCTTTAGAAGACTGTTGAAAACTATTGGGACTTCTTTCAGTCCAGATAAAAACGTCGACTTTATTTCAAATATGCCAGTAGAGATGGCTCATCACCTGCATCGAATGCTGGACGCCCAGTCGCTGCTGAATGCGGCGTATGTATCCCGAAAGTGGCTTAATGTCTGTAAAGGATGTTCTTGCTTGAAAAAGGCGGCGAGGCATCATATACGAATGCAGAGATACCAATTGGAACAGAATCCCAAAAGTAATGGGAAGTCCAAGAAAACATCTGCATCTGGGGGCGATAAATGTACCGCAGGTACATGTAAGTACACGGCGGACATACGATGCCTCACTCTCGTTACACAAAATCCATGCCATATCCTCTGTCATGATTAAGAGCATAACCAATTCACCTCAAAGACCTTTCAGCATTCCCCGTAAAGTTGAAACGATAAAAAGATAATCACGATGCGATAAAGTGAGGACGAAAAATTAAATTCAAAATTTCAAGGTTGAACGTTTTATGTCACGACTTGACCAATTCAGCGAAGTCAAATGTGAATTAACTTGACTTGGTCCAACAATGTGTTAGTTGCAGTGATAAGGAATATATTAAAAATGTTTGATGGATAACTTGGATGTTGAAATGAAATATTCACCACGTCAAAAATGACAATACAATTGAAACGAGAATTGACAATAAATAGCAAATAAATTAGTGTATGACACGTTTAAAATTTCCAATTGCATCACGGAATATTTTCGGATCATTCTGGTGTAAATAACAATTAAATTGAGACGAATTTATCCATCTTCAATAACAAGTGTTTATCGTTTTTATCATAATCCTGTTGAACACAAACCTTAGTTACACTGATCGCAATTATCTATAGTTCACTATGGATCCCGATTTAAACGGGACCGTACGCATCTATCGTGATCACGCCCGAGTTAACATGTTCGCGATTGGTTCTTATAATCAACCGGAACGACGCCGTGACTATATAAGAAGTTATGTTGCTAGGAATTATTAGTACGGACTTAATCCTATTCGGAGCAACAGCGACATGGAATTCTTTAGAAGACTGTTGAAAACTATTGGGACTTCTCTCAATCCAGATAAAAACGTCGACTTTATTTCAAATATGCCAGTAGAGATTGCTCATCACCTGCTTCGAATGCTGGACGCCCAGTCGCTGCTGAAAGCATCGTATGTATCCCGAAAGTAGCCTAATGTCTGTAAAGGATGTTCTTGCTTGAAAAAGTTGGCAAGGCATCATATACGAATGCATCGATACCAATTGGAACAGAATCCCAAAAGTAATGGAAAGTCCAAGAAAACATCTGCGTCGGGGGCGATAAATGTACCGCAAATACATGTAAGTACACGGCGGACATACGATGCCTCACTCTCGTTACACAAAATCCATGCCATATCCTCTGTCATGATTAAAAGCATAACCAATTCACCTCAAAGACCTTTTAATATTCCCCGTAAAGTTCAAACGATGAAAAAGATTATCGTGATGCGATAAAGTGAAGACGAAAAATAAAATTCAAAATTTCAAGTTTGAACCTTTTATGTCACGACTTGACCAATTCAGCGAAGTCAAATGTGAATTAACTTGACTTGGTCCAACAATGTGTTAGTTGCAGTGATAACAAATATATTAAAAATGTTTGATGGATAACTTGAATGTTGAAATGAAATATTCACCACGTCAAAAATGACAATACAATTAAAACGAGAATTCACAATAAAAAGCAAATAAATTAGTGTATGACACGTTTAAAATTTCCAATTGCATCACGGAATATTTTCGGATCATTCTGGTGTAAATAACAATTAAATTGAGACGAATTTATCCATCTTCAATAACAAGTGTTTATCGTTTTTATCATAATCCTGTTGAACACAAACCTTAGTTACACTGATCGCAATTATCTATAGTTCACCATGGATCCCGATTTAAACGGAACCCTACGCATCTATCGTGATCACGCCCGAGTTAACATGTTCGCGATTGGTTCTTATAATCAACCGGAACGACGCCGTGACTATATAAGAAATTATGTTGCTAGGAATTATTAGTACGGACTTAATCCTATTCGGAGCAACAGCGACATGGAATTCTTTAGAAGACTTTTGAAAACTATTGGGACTTCTCTCAATCCAGATAAAAACGTCGACTTTATTTCAAATATGCCAGTAGAGATTGCTCATCACCTGCTTCGAATGCTGGACGCCCAGTCGCTGCTGAAAGCATCGTATGTATCCCGAAAGTAGCCTAATGTCTGTAAAGGATGTTCTTGCTTGAAAAAGTTGGCAAGGCATCATATACGAATGCATCGATACCAATTGGAACAGAATCCCAAAAGTAATGGAAAGTCCAAGAAAACATCTGCGTCGGGGGCGATAAATGTACCGCAGGTACATGTAAGTACACGGCGGACATACGTTTTTCACTCTCGTTACACAAAATCCATGCTATATCCTCTGGCATGATTAAGAGCAGAACCAATTCACCTCAAAGACCTTTTAACATTCCCCGTAAAGTTAAAACGATGAAAAAGATAATCACGATGCGATAAAGTGAGGACGAAAAATTAAATTCAAAATTTCAAGTTTGAACCTTTTATGTCACGACTTGACCAATTCAGCGAAGTCAAATGTGAATTAACTTGACTTGGTCCAACAATGTGTTAGTTGCAGTGATAACAAATATATTAAAAATGTTTGATGGATAACTTGAATGTTGAAATGAAATATTCACCACGTTAAATATGACAATACAATTGAGACGAGAATCGACGATAAATAGCAAATAAATTGGTGTATGACCCGTTTAAAATTTCCAATTGCATCACGGAATATTTTCGGATCATTCTGGTGTATATAACAATCAAATTGAGACGAATTTATCCATCTTTAATAACAAATGTTCATCGTTTTTATCATAATCCTGTTGAACACAAACCTTAATTACACTGATCGCAATTATCCATAGTTCACCATGGATCCCGATTTAAACGGGACCCTACGCATCTATCGTGATCACGCCCGAGTTAACATGTTCGCGATTGGTTCTTGTAATCAACCGGAACGACGCCGTGACTATATAAGAAGTTAGGTTGCTTTGAATTATTAGTACGGATTTAATCCTATTCGGAGCAACAGCGACATGGAATTCTTTAGAAGACTGTTGAAAACTATTGGGACTTCTTTCAGTCCAGATAAAAACGTCGACTTTATTTCAAATATGCCAGTAGAGATGGCTCATCACCTGCATCGAATGCTGGACGCCCAGTCGCTGCTGAATGCGGCGTATGTATCCCGAAAGTGGCTTAATGTCTGTAAAGGATGTTCTTGCTTGAAAAAGGCGGCGAGGCATCATATACGAATGCAGAGATACCAATTGGAACAGAATCCCAAAAGTAATGGAAAGTCCAAGAAAACATCTGCATCTGGGGGCGATAAATGTACCGCAGGTACATGTAAGTACACGGCGGACATACGATGCCTCACTCTCGTTACACAAAATCCATGCCATATCCTCTGTCATGATTAAGAGCATAACCAATTCACCTCAAAGACCTTTCAGCATTCCCCGTAAAGTTGAAACGATAAAAAGATAATCACGATGCGATAAAGTGAGGACGAAAAATTAAATTCACAATTTCAAGGTTGAACGTTTTATGTCACGACTTGACCAATTCAGCGAAGTCAAATGTGAATTAACTTGACTTGGTCCAACAATGTGTTAGTTGCAGTGATAAGGAATATATTAAAAATGTTTGATGGATAACGTGGATGTTGAAATGAAATATTCACCACGTCAAAAATGACAATACAATTGAAACGAGAATTGACAATAAATAGCAAATAAATTAGTGTATGACACGTTTAAAATTTCCAATTGCATCACGGAATATTTTCGGATCATTCTGGTGTAAATAACAATTAAATTGAGACGAATTTATCCATCTTCAATAACAAGTGTTTATCGTTTTTATCATAATCCTGTTGAACACAAACCTTAGTTACACTGATCGCAATTATCTATAGTTCACTATGGATCCCGATTTAAACGGGACCGTACGCATCTATCGTGATCACGCCCGAGTTAACATGTTCGCGATTGGTTCTTATAGTCAACCGGAACGACTCTCGTGACTATATAAGAAGTTATGTTGCTAGGAATTATTAGTACGGACTTAATCCTATTCGGAGCAACAGCGACATGGAATTCTTTAGAAGACTGTTGAAAACTATTGGGACTTCTCTCAATCCAGATAAAAACGTCGACTTTATTTCAAATATGCCAGTAGAGATTGCTCATCACCTGCTTCGAATGCTGGACGCCCAGTCGCTGCTGAAAGCATCGTATGTATCCCGAAAGTAGCCTAATGTCTGTAAAGGATGTTCTTGCTTGAAAAAGTTGGCAAGGCATCATATACGAATGCATCGATACCAATTGGAACAGAATCCCAAAAGTAATGGAAAGTCCAAGAAAACATCTGCGTCGGGGGCGATAAATGTACCGCAGGTACATGTAAGTACACGGCGGACATACGTTTTTCACTCTCGTTACACAATATCCATGCTATATCCTCTGGCATGATTAAGAGCAGAACCAATTCACCTCAAAGACCTTTTAACATTCCCCGTAAAGTTCAAACGATGAAAAAGATAATCACGATGCGATAAAGTGAGGACGAAAAATTAAATTAAAAATTTCAAGTTTGAACCTTTTATGTCACGACTTGACCAATTCAGCGAAGTCAAATGTGAATTAACTTGACTTGGTCCAACAATGTGTTAGTTGCAGTGATAACAAATATATTAAAAATGTTTGATGGATAACTTGAATGTTGAAATGAAATATTCACCACGTTAAATATGACAATACAATTGAGACGAGAATCGACAATAAATAGCAAATAAATTGGTGTATGACCCGTTTAAAATTTCCAATTGCATCACGGAATATTTTCAAATCATTCTGGTGTAAATAACAATCAAATTGAGACGAATTTATCCATCTTTAATAACAAGTGTTCATCGTTTTTATCATAATCCTGTTGAACACAAACCTTAATTACACTGATCGCAATTATCTATAGTTCACCATGGATCCCGATTTAAACGGGACCCTACGCATCTATCGTGATCACGCCCGAGTTAACATGTTCGCGATTGGTTCTTGTAATCAACCGGAACGACGCCGTGACTATATAAGAAGTTAGGTTGCTGCGAATTATTAGTACGGATTTAATCCTATTCGGAGCAACAGCGACATGGAATTCTTTAGAAGACTGTTGAAAACTATTGGGACTTCTTTCAGTCCAGATAAAAACGTCGACTTTATTTCAAATATGCCAGTAGAGATGGCTCATCACCTGCATCGAATGCTGGACGCCCAGTCGCTGCTGAATGCGGCGTATGTATCCCGAAAGTGGCTTAATGTCTGTAAAGGATGTTCTTGCTTGAAAAAGGCGGCGAGGCATCATATACGAATGCAGAGATACCAATTGGAACAGAATCCCAAAAGTAATGGAAAGTCCAAGAAAACATCTGCATCTGGGGGCGATAAATGTACCGCAGGTACATGTAAGTACACGGCGGACATACGATGCCTCACTCTCGTTACACAAAATCCATGCCATATCCTCTGTCATGATTAAGAGCATAACCAATTCACATCAAAGACCTTTTAACATTCCCCGTAAAGTTCAAACGATGAAAACATGATCACGATGCGATAAAGTGAGGACGAAAAATTAAATTCAAAATTTCAAGGTTGAACGTTTTATGTCACGACTTGACCAATTCAGCGAAGTCAAATGTGAATTAACTTGACTTGGTCCAACAATGTGTTAGTTGCAGTGATAACGAATATATTAAAAATGTTTGATGGATAACTTGGATGTTGAAATGAAATATTCACCACGTCAAAAATGACAATACAATTGAAACGAGAATTGACAATAAAAAGCAAATAAATTAGTGTATGACACATTTAAAATTTCCAATTGCATCACGGAATATTTTCGGATCATTCTTCCGTAAATAACAATTAAATTGAGACGAATTTATCCATCTTCAATAACAAGTGTTTATCGTTTTTATCATAATCCTGTTGAACACAAACCTTAGTTTCACTGATCGCAATTATCTATAGTTCACCATGGATCCCGATTTAAACGGGACCCTACGCATCTATCGTGATCACGCCCGAGTTAACATGTTCGCGATTGGTTCTTATAATCAACCGGAACGACGCCGTGACTATATAAGAAGTTATGTTGCTAGGAATTATTAGTACGGATTTAATCCTATTCGGAGCAACAGCGACATGGAATTCTTTAGAAGACTGTTGAAAACTATTGGGACTTCTTCCAGTCCAGATAAAAACGTCGACTTTATTTCAAATATGCCAGTAGAGATGGCTCATCACCTGCATCGAATGCTGGACGCCCAGTCGCTGCTGAATGCGGCGTATGTATCCCGAAAGTGGCTTAATGTCTGTAAAGGATGTTCTTGCTTGAAAAAGGCGGCGAGGCATCATATACGAATGCAGAGATACCAATTGGAACAGAATCCCAAAAGTAATGGAAAGTCCAAGAAAACATCTGCATCTGGGGGCGATGAATGTACCGCAGGTACATGTAAGTACACGGCGGACATACGATGCCTCACTCTCGTTACACAAAATCCATGCCATATCCTCTGTCATGATTAAGAGCATAACCAATTCACCTCAAAGACCTTTCAGCATTCCCCGTAAAGTTGAAACGATAAAAAGATAATCACGATGCGATAAAGTAAGGACGAAAAATTAAATTCAAAATTTCAAGTTTAAACCTTTTATGTCACGACTTGACCAATTCAGCGAAGTCAAATGTGAATTAACTTGACTTGGTCCAACAATGTGTTAGTTGCAGTGATAACAAATATATTAAAAATGTTTGATGGATAACTTGAATGTTGAAATGAAATATTCACCACGTTAAATATGACAATACAATAGAGGCGAGAATCGACAATAAATAGCAAATAAATTGGTGTATGACCCGTTTAAAATTTCCAATTGCATCACGGAATATTTTCGGATCATTCTGGTGTAAATAACAATCAAATTGAGACGAATTTATCCATCTTTAATAACAAGTGTTCATCGTTTTTATCATAATCCTGTTGAACACAAACCTTAGTTACACTGATCGCAATTATCTATAGTTCACCATGGATCCCGATTTAAACGGGACCCTACGCATCTATCGTGATCACGCCCGAGTTAACATGTTCGCGATTGGTTCTTATAATCAACCGGAACGACGCCGTGACTATATAAGAAGTTATGTTGCTAGGAATTATTAGTACGGACTTAATCCTATTCGGAGCAACAGCGACATGGAATTCTTTAGAAGACTGTTGAAAACTATTGGGACTTCTCTCAATCCAGATAAAAACGTCGACTTTATTTCAAATATGCCAGTAGAGATTGCTCATCACCTGCTTCGAATGCTGGACGCCCAGTCGCTGCTGAATGCATCGTATGTATCCCGAAAGTAGCTTAATGTCTGTAAAGGATGTTCTTGCTTGAAAAAGTTGGCAAGGCATCATATACGAATGCATCGATACCAATTGGAACAGAATCCCAAAAGTAATGGAAAGTCCAAGAAAACATCTGCGTCGGGGGCGATAAATGTACCGCAGGTACATGTAAGTACACGGCGGACATACGATGCCTCACTCTCGTTACACAAAATCCATGCTATATCCTCTGGCATGATTAAGAGCAGAACCAATTCACCTCAAAGACCTTTTAACATTCCCCGTAAAGTTCAAACGATAAAAAAGATAATCACGATGCGATAAAGTGAGGACGAAAAATTAAATTCGAAATTTCAAGTTTGAACCTTTTATGTCACGACTTGACCAATTCAGCGAAGTCAATGTGAATTAACTTGACTTGGTCCAACAATGTGTTAGTTGCAGTGATAACAAATATATTAAAAATGTTTGATGGATAACTTGAATGTTGAAATGAAATATTCACCACGTTAAATATGACAATACAATTGAGACGAGGATCGACAATAAATAGCAAATAAATTGGTGTATGACCCGTTTAAAATTTCTAATTGCATCACGGAATATTTTCGGATCATTCTGGTGTATATAACAATCAAATTGAGACGAATTTATCCATCTTTAATAACAAATGTTCATCGTTTTTATCATAATCCTGTTGAACACAAACCTTAATTACACTGATCGCAATTATCCATAGTTCACCATGGATCCCGATTTAAATGGGACCCTACGCATCTATCGTGATCACGCCCGAGTTAACATGTTGACGATTGGTTCTTGTAATCAACCGGAACGACGCCGTGACTATATAAGAAGTTAGGTTGCTGCGAATTATTAGTACGGATTTAATCCTATTCGGAGCAACAGCGACATGGAATTCTTTAGAAGACTGTTGAAAACTATTGGGACTTCTTTCAGTCCAGATAAAAACGTCGACTTTATTTCAAATATGCCAGTAGAGATGGCTCATCACCTGCATCGAATGCTGGAGGCCCAGTCGCTGCTGAATGCGGCGTATGTATCCCGAAAGTGGCTTAATGTCTGTAAAGGATGTTCTTGCTTGAAAAAGGCGGCGAGGCATCATATACGAATGCAGAGATACCAATTGGAACAGAATCCCAAAAGTAATGGAAAGTCCAAGAAAACATCTGCATCTGGGGGCGATAAATGTACCGCAGGTACATGTAAGTACACGGCGGACATACGATGCCTCACTCTCGTTACACAAAATCCATGCCATATCCTCTGTCATGATTAAGAGCATAACGAATTCACCTCAAAGACCTTTCAGCATTCCCCGTAAAGTTGAAACGATAAAAAGATAATCACGATGCGATAAAGTGAGGGCGAAAAATTAAATTCAAAATTTCAAGGTTGAACGTTTTATGTCACGACTTGACCAATTCAGCGAAGTCAAATGTGAATTAACTTGACTTGGTCCAACAATGTGTTAGTTGCAGTGATAACGAATATATTAAAAATGTTTGATGGATAACTTGGATGTTGAAATGAAATATTCACCACGTCAAAAATGACAATACAATTGAAACGAGAATTGACAATAAATAGCAAATAAATTAGTGTATGACACGTTTAAAATTTCCAATTGCATCACGGAATATTTTCGGATCATTCTGGTGTAAATAACAATTAAATTGAGACGAATTTATCCATCTTCAATAACAAGTGTTTATCGTTTTTATCATAATCCTGTTGAACACAAACCTTAGTTACACTGATCGCAATTATCTATAGTTCACCATGGATCCCGATTTAAACGGGACCCTACGCATCTATCGTGATCACGCCCGAGTTAACATGTTCGCGATTGGTTCTTATAATCAACCGGAACGACGCCGTGACTATATAAGAAGTTATGTTGCTAGGAATTATTAGTACGGATTTAATCCTATTCGGAGCAACAGCGACATGGAATTCTTTAGAAGACTGTTGAAAACTATTGGGACTTCTTCCAGTCCAGATAAAAACGTCGACTTTATTTCAAATATGCCAGTAGAGATGGCTCATCACCTGCATCGAATGCTGGACGCCCAGTCGCTGCTGAATGCAACGTATGTATCCCGAAAGTGGCTTAATGTCTGTAAAGGATGTTCTTGCTTGAAAAAGGCGGCGAGGCATCATATACGAATGCAGAGATACCAATTGGAACAGAATCCCAAAAGTAATGGAAAGTCCAAGAAAACATCTGCATCTGGGGGCGATGAATGTACCGCAGGTACATGTAAGTACACGGCGGACATACGATGCCTCACTCTCGTTACACAAAATCCATGCCATATCCTCTGTCATGATTAAGAGCATAACCAATTCACCTCAAAGACCTTTCAGCATTCCCCGTAAAGTTGAAACGATAAAAAGATAATCACGATGCGATAAAGTAAGAACGAAAAATTAAATTCAAAATTTCAAGTTTAAACCTTTTATGTCACGACTTGACCAATTCAGCGAAGTCAAATGTGAATTAACTTGACTTGGTCCAACAATGTGTTAGTTGCAGTGATAACAAATATATTAAAAATGTTTGATGGATAACTTGAATGTTGAAATGAAATATTCACCACGTTAAATATGACAATACAATAGAGACGAGAATCGACAATAAATAGCAAATAAATTGGTGTATGACCCGTTTAAAATTTCCAATTGCATCACGGAATATTTTCGGATCATTCTGGTGTAAATAACAATCAAATTGAGACGAATTTATCCATCTTTAATAACAAGTGTTCATCGTTTTTATCATAATCCTGTTGAACACAAACCTTAGTTACACTGATCGCAATTATCTATAGTTCACCATGGATCCCGATTTAAACGGGACCCTACGCATCTATCGTGATCACGCCCGAGTTAACATGTTCGCGATTGGTTCTTATAATCAACCGGAACGACGCCGTGACTATATAAGAAGTTATGTTGCTAGGAATTATTAGTACGGACTTAATTCTATTCGGAGCAACAGCGACATGGAATTCTTTAAGAGACTGTTGAAAACTATTGGGACTTCTCTCAATCCAGATAAAAACGTCGACTTTATTTCAAATATGCCAGTAGAGATTGCTCATCACCTGCTTCGAATGCTGGACGCCCAGTCGCTGCTGAATGCATCGTATGTATCCCGAAAGTAGCTTAATGTCTGTAAAGGATGTTCTTGCTTGAAAAAGTTGGCAAGGCATCATATACGAATGCATCGATACCAATTGGAACAGAATCCCAAAAGTAATGGAAAGTCCAAGAAAACATCTGCGTCGGGGGCGATAAATGTACCGCAGGTACATGTAAGTACACGGCGGACATACGATGCCTCACTCTCGTTACACAAAATCCATGCTATATCCTCTGGCATGATTAAGAGCAGAACCAATTCACCTCAAAGACCTTTTAACATTCCCCGTAAAGTTCAAACGATGAAAAAGATAATCACGATGCGATAAAGTGAGGACGAAAAATTAAATTTAAAATTTCAAGGTTGAACGTTTTATGTCACGACTTGACCAATTCAGCGAAGTCAAATGTGAATTAACTTGACTTGGTCCAACAATGTGTTAGTTGCAGTGATAACGAATATATTTAAAATGTTTGATGGATAACTTGCATGTTGAAATGAAATATTCACCACGTCAAAAATGACAATACAATTGAAACGAGAATTGACAATAAATAGCAAATAAATTAGTGTATGACGCGTTTAAAATTTCCAATTGCATCACGGAATATTTTCGGATCATTCTGGTGTAAATAACAATTAAATTGAGACGAATTTATCCATCTTCAATAACAAGTGTTTATCGTTTTTATCATAATCCTGTTGAACACAAACCTTAGTTTCACTGATCGCAATTATCTATAGTTCACCATGGATCCCGATTTAAACGGGACCCTACGCATCTATCGTGATCACGCCCGAGTTAACATGTTCGCGATTGGTTCTTATAATCAACCGGAACGACGCCGTGACTATATAAGAAATTATGTTGCTAGGAATAATTAGTACGGATTTAATCCTATTCGGAGCAACAGCGACATGGAATTCTTTAGAAGACTGTTGAAAACTATTGGGACTTCTTCCAGTCCAGATAAAAACGTCGACTTTATTTCAAATATGCCAGTAGAGATGGCTCATCACCTGCATCGAATGCTGGACGCCCAGTCGCTGCTGAATGCGGCGTATGTATCCCGAAAGTGGCTTAATATCTGTAAAGGATGTTCTTGCTTGAAAAAGGCGGCGAGGCATCATATACGAATGCAGAGATACCAATTGGAACAGAATCCCAAAAGTAATGGAAAGTCCAAGAAAACATCTGCATCTGGGGGCGATGAATGTACCGCAGGTACATGTAAGTACACGGCGGACATACGATGCCTCACTCTCGTTACACAAAATCCATGCTATATCCTCTGTCATGATTAAGAGCATAACCAATTCACCTCAAAGACCTTTCAGCATTCCCCGTAAAGTTGAAACGATAAAAAGATAATCACGATGCGATAAAGTGAGGACGAAAAATCAAATTCAAAATTTCAAGTTTGAACCTTTTATGTCACGACTTGACCAATTCAGCGCAGTCAAATGTGAATTAACTTGACTTGGTCCAACAATGTGTTAGTTGCAGTGATAACAAATATATTAAAAATGTTTGATGGATAACTTGAATGTTGAAATGAAATATTCACCACGTCAAAAATGACAATACAATTGAAACGAGAATTGACAATAAATAGCAAATAAATTAGTGTATGACACGTTTAAAATTTCCAATTGCATCACGGAATATTTTCGGATCATTTTGGTGTAAATAACAATTAAATTGAGACGAATTTATCCATCTTAAATAACAAGTGTTTATCGTTTTTATCATAATCCTGTTGAACACAAACCTTAGTTACACTGATCGCAATTATCTATAGTTCACCATGGATCCCGATTTAAACGGGACCCTACGCATCTATCGTGATCACGCCCGAGTTAACATGTTCGCGATTGGTTCTTATAATCAACCGGAACGACGCCGTGACCATATAAGAAGTTATGTTGCTAGGAATTATTAGTACGGACTTAATCCTATTCGGAGCAACAGCGACATGGAATTCTTTAGAAGACTGTTGAAAACTATTGGGACTTCTCTCAATCCAGATAAAAACGTCGACTTTATTTCAAATATGCCAGTAGAGATTGCTCATCACCTGCTTCGAATGCTGGACGCCCAGTCGCTGCTGAAAGCATCGTATGTATCCCGAAAGTAGCCTAATGTCTGTAAAGGATGTTCTTGCTTGAAAAAGTTGGCAAGGCATCATATACGAATGCATCGATACCAATTGGAACAGAATCCCAAAAGTAATGGAAAGTCCAAGAAAACATCTGCGTCGGGGGCGATAAATGTACCACAGGTACATGTAAGTACACGTCGGACATACGTTTTTCACTCTCGTTACACAATATCCATGCTATATCCTCTGGCATGATTAAGAGCAGAACCAATTCACCTCAAAGACGTTTTAACATTCCCCGTAAAGTTCAAACGATGAAAAAGATAATCACGATGCGATAAAGTGAGGACGAAAAATTAAATTCAAAATTTCAAGTTTGAACCTTTTATGTCACGACTTGACCAATTCAGCGAAGTCAAATGTGAATTAACTTGACTTGGTCCAACAATGTGTTAGTTGCAGTGATAACAAATATATTAAAAATGTTTGATGGATAACTTGAATGTTGAAATGAAATATTCACCACGTTAAATATGACAATACAATTGAGACGAGAATCGACAATAAATAGCAAATAAATTGGTGTATGACCCGTTTAAAATTTCCAATTGCATCACGGAATATTTTCGGATCATTCTGGTGTATATAACAATCAAATTGAGACGAATTTATCCATCTTTAATAACAAATGTTCATCGTTTTTATCATAATCCTGTTGAACACAAACCTTAATTACACTGATCGCAATTATCCATAGTTCACCATGGATCCCGATTTAAACGGGACCCTACGCATCTATCGTGATCACGCCCGAGTTAACATGTTCGCGATTGGTTCTTGTAATCAACCGGAACGACGCCGTGACTATATAAGAAGTTAGGTTGCTGCGAATTATTAGTACGGATTTAATCCTATTCGGAGCAACAGCGACATGGAATTCTTTAGAAGACTGTTGAAAACTATTGGGACTTCTTTCAGTCCAGATAAAAACGTCGACTTTATTTCAAATATGCCAGTAGAGATGGCTCATCACCTGCATCGAATGCTGGACGCCCAGTCGCTGCTGAATGCGGCGTATGTATCCCGAAAGTGGCTTAATGTCTGTAAAGGATGTTCTTGCTTGAAAAAGGCGGCGAGGCATCATATACGAATGCAGAGATACCAATTTGAACAGAATCCCAAAAGTAATGGAAAGTCCAAGAAAACATCTGCATCTGGGGGCGATAAATGTACCGCAGGTACATGTAAGTACACGGCGGACATACGATGCCTCACTCTCGTTACACAAAATCCATGCCATATCCTCTGTCATGATTAAGAGCATAACCAATTCACCTCAAAGACCTTTCAGCATTCCCCGTAAAGTTGAAACGATAAAAAGATAATCACGATGCGATAAAGTGAGGACGGAAAATTAAATTCAAAATTTCAAGGTTGAACGTTTTATGTCACGACTTGACCAATTCAGCGAAGTCAAATGTGAATTAACTTGACTTGGTCCAACAATGTGTTAGTTGCAGTGATAACGAATATATTAAAAATGTTTGATGGATAACTTGGATGTTGAAATGAAATATTCACCACGTCAAAAATGACAATACAATTGAAACGAGAATTGACAATAAATAGCAAATAAATTAGTGTATGACACGTTTAAAATTTCCAATTGCATCACGGAATATTTTCGGATCATTCCGGTGTAAATAACAATTAAATTGAGACGAATTTATCTATCTTCAATAACAAGTGTTTATCGTTTCTATCATAATCCTGTTGAACACAAACCTTAGTTACACTGATCGCAATTATCTATAGTTCACCATGGATCCCGATTTAAACGGGACCCTACGCATCTATCGTGATCACGCCCGAGTTAACATGTTCGCGATTGGTTCTTATAATCAACCGGAACGACGCCGTGACTATATAAGAAGTTATGTTGCTAGGAATTATTAGTACGGACTTAATCCTATTCGGAGCAACAGCGACATGGAATTCTTTAGAAGACTGTTGAAAACTATTGGGACTTCTCTCAATCCAGATAAAAACGTCGACTTTATTTCAAATATGCCAGTAGAGATTGCTCATCACCTGCTTCGAATGCTGGACGCCCAGTCGCTGCTGAATGCATCGTATGTATCCCGAAAGTAGCTTAATGTCTGTAAAGGATGTTCTTGCTTGAAAAAGTTGGCAAGGCATCATATACGAATGCATCGATACCAATTGGAACAGAATCCCAAAAGTAATGGAAAGTCCAAGAAAACATCTGCGTCGGGGGCGATAAATGTACCGCAGGTACATGTAAGTACACGGCGGACATACGATGCCTCACTCTCGTTACACAAAATCCATGCTATATCCTCTGATATGATTAAGAGCAGAACCAATTCACCTCAAAAACCTTTTAACATTCCCCTAAAGTTCAAACGATGAAAAAGATAATCACGATGCGATAAAGTGAGGACGAAAAATTAAATTCAAAATTTCAAGGTTGAACGTTTTATGTCACGACTTGACCAATTCAGCGAAGTCAAATGTGAATTAACTTGACTTGGTCCAACAATGTGTTAGTTGCAGTGATAACGAATATATTAAAAATGTTTGATGGATAACTTGGATGTTGAAATGAAATATTCACCACGTCGAAAATGACAATACAATTGAAACGAGAATTGACAATAAATAGCAAATAAATTAGTGTATGACACGTTTAAAATTTCCAATTGCATCACGGAATATTTTCGCATCATTCTGGTGTAAATAACAATTAAATTGAGATGAATTTATCCATCTTCAATAACAAGTGTTTATCGTTTTTATCATAATCCTGTTGAACACAAACCTTAGTTACACTGATCGCAATTATCTATAGTTCACCATGGATCCCGATTTAAACGGGACCCTACGCATCTATCGTGATCACGCCCGAGTTAACATGTTCGCGATTGGTTCTTGTAATCTACCGGAACGACGCTGTGACTATATAAGAAGTTAGGTTGCTGCGAATTATTAGTACGGATTTAATCCTGTTCGGAGCAACAGCGACATGGAATTCTTTAGAAGACTGTTGAAAACTATTGGGACTTCTTTCAGTCCAGATAAAAACGTCGACTTTATTTCAAATATGCCAGTAGAGATGGCTCATCACCTGCTTCGAATGCTGGACGCCCAGTCGCTGCTGAATGCATCGTATGTATCCCGAAAGTAGCTTAATGTCTGTAAAGGATGTTCTTGCTTGAAAAAGTTGGCAAGACATCATATACGAATGCATCGATACCAATTGGAACAGAATCCCAAAAGTAATGGAAAGTCCAAGAAAACATCTGCGTCGGGGGCGATAAATGTACCGCAGGTACATGTAAGTACACGGCGGACATACGTTTTTCACTCTCGTTACACAATATCCATGCTATATCCTTTGGCATGATTAAGAGCAGAACCAATTCACCTCAAAGACCTTTTAACTTTCCCCGTAAAGTTCAAACGATGAAAAAGATAATCACGATGCGATAAAGTGAGGACGAAAAATTAAATTCAAAATTTCAAGGTTGAACGTTTTATGTCACGACTTGACCAATTCAGCGAAGTCAAATGTGAATTAACTTGACTTGGTACAACAATGTGTTAGTTGCAGTGATAACGAATATATTAAAAATGTTTGATGGATAACTTGGATGTTGAAATGAAATATTCACCACGTCAAAAATGACAATACAATTGAAACGAGAATTGACAATAAATATCAAATAAATTAGTGTATGACACGTTTAAAATTTCCAATTGCATCACGGAATATTTTCGGATCATTCTGGTGTAAATAACAATTAAATTGAGACGAATTTATCCATCTTCAATAACAAGTGTTTATCGTTTTTATCATAATCCTGTTGAACACAAACCTTAGTTTCACTGATCGCAATTATCTATAGTTCACCATGGATCCCGATTTAAACGGGACCCTACGCATCTATCGTGATCACGCCCGAGTTAACATGTTCGCGATTGGTTCTTATAATCAACCGGAACGACGCCGTGACTATATAAGAAATTATGTTGCTAGGAATTATTAGTACGGATTTAATCCTATTCGGAGCAACAGCGACATGGAATTCTTTAGAAGACTGTTGAAAACTATTGGGACTTCTTCCAGTCCAGATAAAAACCTCGACTTTATTTCAAATATGCCAGTAGAGATGGCTCATCACCTGCATCGAATGCTGGACGCCCAGTCGCTGCTGAATGCGGCGTATGTATCCCGAAAGTGGCTTAATGTCTGTAAAGGATGTTCTTGCTTGAAAAAGGCGGCGAGGCATCATATACGAATGCAGAGATACCAATTGGAACAGAATCCCAAAAGTAATGGAAAGTCCAAGAAAACATCTGCATCTGGGGGCGATGAATGTACCGCAGGTACATGTAAGTACACGGCGGACATACGATGCCTCACTCTCGTTACACAAAATCCATGCTATATCCTCTGTCATGATTAAGAGCATAACCAATTCACCTCAAAGACCTTTCAGCATTCCCCGTAAAGTTGAAACGATAAAAAGATAATCACGATGCGATAAAGTGAGGACGAAAAATTAAATTCAAAATTTCAAGGTTGAACGTTTTATGTCACGACTTGACCAATTCAGCGAAGTCAAATGTGAATTAACTTGACTTGGTCCAACAATGTGTTAGTTGCAGTGATAACAAATATATTAAAAATGTTTGATGGATAACTTGAATGTTGAAATGAAATATTCACCACGTCAAAAATGACAATACAATTGAAACGAGAATTGACAATAAATAGCAAATAAATTAGTGTATGACACGTTTAAAATTTCCAATTGCATCACGGAATATTTTCGGATCATTCTGGTGTAAATAACAATTAAATTGAGACGAATTTATGCATCTTCAATAACAAGTGTTTATCGTTTTTATCATAATCCTGTTGAACACAAACCTTAGTTACACTGATCGCAATTATCTATAGTTCACCATGGATCCCGATTTAAACGGGACCCTACGCATCCATCGTGATCACGCCCGAGTTAACATGTTCGCGATTGGTTCTTATAATCAACCGGAACGACGCCGTGACTATATAAGAAGTTATGTTGCTAGGAATTATTAGTACGGACTTAATCCTATTCGGAGCAACAGCGACATGGAATTCTTTAGAAGACTGTTGAAAACTATTGGGACTTCTCTCAATCCAGATAAAAACGTCGACTTTATTTCAAATATGCCAGTAGAGATTGCTCATCACCTGCTTCGAATGCTGGACGCCCAGTCGCTGCTGAAAGCATCGTATGTATCCCGAAAGTAGCCTAATGTCTGTAAAGGATGTTCTTGCTTGAAAAAGTTGGCAAGGCATCATATACGAATGCATCGATACCAATTGGAACAGAATCCCAAAAGTAATGGAAAGTCCAAGAAAACATCTGCGTCGGGGGCGATAAATGTACCGCAGGTACATGTAAGTACACGGCGGACATACGATGCCTCACTCTCGTTACACAAAATCCATGCTATATCCTCTGTCATGATTAAGAGCATAACCAATTCACCTCAAAGACCTTTTAATATTCCCCGTAAAGTTCAAACGATGAAAAAGATTATCACGATGCGATAAAGTGAGGACGAAAAATTAAATTCAAAATTTCAAGTTTGAACCTTTTATGTCACGACTTGACCAATTCAGCGAAGTCAAATGTGAATTAACTTGACTTGGTCCAACAATGTGTTAGTTGCAGTGATAATAAATATATTAAAAATGTTTGATGGATAACTTGAATGTTGAAATGAAATATTCACCACGTCAAAAATGACAATACAATTGAAACGAGAATTGACAATAAATAGCAAATAAATTAGTGTATGACACGTTTAAAATTTTCAATTGCATCACGGAATATTTTCGGATCATTCTGGTGTAAATAACAATTAAATTGAGACGAATTTATGCATCTTCAATAACAAGTGTTTATCGTTTTTATCATAATCCTGTTGAACACAAACCTTAGTTACACTGATCGCAATTATCTATAGTTCACCATGGATCCCGATTTAAACGGGACCCTACGCATCCATCGTGATCACGCCCGAGTTAACATGTTCGCGATTGGTTCTTATAATCAACCGGAACGACGCCGTGACTATATAAGAAGTTATGTTGCTAGGAATTATTAGTACGGACTTAATCCTATTCGGAGCAACAGCGACATGGAATTCTTTAGAAGACTGTTGAAAACTATTGGGACTTCTCTCAATCCAGATAAAAACGTCGACTTTATTTCAAATATGCCAGTAGAGATTGCTCATCACCTGCTTCGAATGCTGGACGCCCAGCCGCTGCTGAAAGCATCGTATGTATCCCGAAAGTAGCCTAATGTCTGTAAAGGATGTTCTTGCTTGAAAAAGTTGGCAAGGCATCATATACGAATGCATCGATACCAATTGGAACAGAATCCCAAAAGTAATGGAAAGTCCAAGAAAACATCTGCGTCGGGGGCGATAAATGTACCGCAGGTACATGTAAGTACACGGCGGACATACGTTTTTCACTCTCGTTACACAATATCCATGCTATATCCTTTGGCATGATTAAGAGCAGAACCAATTCACCTCAAAGACCTTTTAACATTCCCCGTAAAGTTCAAACGATGAAAAAGATAATCACGATGCGATAAAGTGAGGACGAAAAATTAAATTCAAAATTTCAAGGTTGAACGTTTTATGTCACGACTTGACCAATTCAGCGAAGTCAAATGTGAATTAACTTGACTTGGTCCAACAATGTGTTAGTTGCAGTGATAACGAATATATTAAAAATGTTTGATGGATAACTTGGATGTTGAAATGAAATATTCACCACGTCAAAAATGACAATACAATTGAAACGAGAATTGACAATAAATAGCAAATAAATTAGTGTATGACACGTTTAAAATTTCCAATTGCATCACGGAATATTTTCGGATCATTCTGGTGTAAATAACAATTAAATTGAGACGAATTTATCCATCTTCAATAACAAGTGTTTATCGTTTTTATCATAATCCTGTTGAACACAAACCTTAGTTTCACTGATCGCAATTATCTATAGTTCACCATGGATCCCGATTTAAACGGGACCCTACGCATCTATCGTGATCACGCCCGAGTTAACATGTTCGCGATTGGTTCTTATAATCAACCGGAACGACGCCGTGACTATATAAGAAATTATGTTGCTAGGAATTATTAGTACGGATTTAATCCTATTCGGAGCAACAGCGACATGGAATTCTTTAGAAGACTGTTGAAAACTATTGGGACTTCTTCCAGTCCAGATAAAAACCTCGACTTTATTTCAAATATGCCAGTAGAGATGGCTCATCACCTGCATCGAATGCTGGACGCCCAGTCGCTGCTGAATGCGGCGTATGTATCCCGAAAGTGGCTTAATGTCTGTAAAGGATGTTCTTGCTTGAAAAAAGCGGCGAGGCATCATATACGAATGCAGAGATACCAATTGGAACAGAATCCCAAAAGTAATGGAAAGTCCAAGAAAACATCTGCATCTGGGGGCGATGAATGTACCGCAGGTACATGTAAGTACACGGCGGACATACGATGCCTCACTCTCGTTACACAAAATCCATGCTATATCCTCTGTCATGATTAAGAGCATAACCAATTCACCTCAAAGACCTTTCAGCATTCCCCGTAAAGTTGAAACGATAAAAAGATAATCACGATGCGATAAAGTGAGGACGAAAAATTAAATTCAAAATTTCAAGTTTGAACCTTTTATGTCACGACTTGACCAATTCAGCGCAGTCAAATGTGAATTAACTTGACTTGGTCCAACAATGTGTTAGTTGCAGTGATAACAAATATATTAAAAATGTTTGATGGATAACTTGAATGTTGAAATGAAATATTCACCACGTCAAAAATGACAATACAATTGAAACGAGAATTGACAATAAATAGCAAATAAATTAGTGTATGACACGTTTAAAATTTCCAATTGCATCACGGAATATTTTCGGATCATTTTGGTGTAAATAACAATTAAATTGAGACGAATTTATCCATCTTAAATAACAAGTGTTTATCGTTTTTATCATAATCCTGTTGAACACAAACCTTAGTTACACTGATCGCAATTATCTATAGTTCACCATGGATCCCGATTTAAACGGGACCCTACGCATCTATCGTGATCACGCCCGAGTTAACATGTTCGCGATTGGTTCTTATAATCAACCGGAACGACGCCGTGACCATATAAGAAGTTATGTTGCTAGGAATTATTAGTACGGACTTAATCCTATTCGGAGCAACAGCGACATGGAATTCTTTAGAAGACTGTTGAAAACTATTGGGACTTCTCTCAATCCAGATAAAAACGTCGACTTTATTTCAAATATGCCAGTAGAGATTGCTCATCACCTGCTTCGAATGCTGGACGCCCAGTCGCTGCTGAAAGCATCGTATGTATCCCGAAAGTAGCCTAATGTCTGTAAAGGATGTTCTTGCTTGAAAAAGTTGGCAAGGCATCATATACGAATGCATCGATACCAATTTGAACAGAATCCCAAAAGTAATGGAAAGTCCAAGAAAACATCTGCATCTGGGGGCGATAAATGTACCGCAGGTACATGTAAGTACACGGCGGACATACGATGCCTCACTCTCGTTACACAAAATCCATGCCATATCCTCTGTCATGATTAAGAGCATAACCAATTCACCTCAAAGACCTTTCAGCATTCCCCGTAAAGTTGAAACGATAAAAAGATAATCACGATGCGATAAAGTGAGGACGAAAAATTAAATTCAAAATTTCAAGGTTGAACGTTTTATGTCACGACTTGACCAATTCAGCGAAGTCAAATGTGAATTAACTTGACTTGGTCCAACAATGTGTTAGTTGCAGTGATAACGAATATATTAAAAATGTTTGATGGATAACTTGGATGTTGAAATGAAATATTCACCACGTCAAAAATGACAATACAATTGAAACGAGAATTGACAATAAATAGCAAATAAATTAGTGTATGACACGTTTAAAATTTCCAATTGCATCACGGAATATTTTCGGATCATTCCGGTGTATATAACAATTAAATTGAGACGAATTTATCCATCTTCAATAACAAGTGTTTATCGTTTTTATCATAATCCTGTTGAACACAAACCTTAATTACACTGATCGCAATTATCCATAGTTCACCATGGATCCCGATTTAAACGGGACCCTACGCATCTATCGTGATCACGCCCGAGTTAACATGTTCGCGATTGGTTCTTATAATCTACCGGAACGACGCCGTGACTATATAAGAAGTTATGTTGCTAGGAATTATTAGTACGGACTTAATCCTATTCGGAGCAACAGCGACATGGAATTCTTTAGAAGACTGTTGAAAACTATTGGGACTTCTCTCAATCCAGATAAAAACGTCGACTTTATTTCAAATATGCCAGTAGAGATTGCTCATCACCTGCTTCGAATGCTGGACGCCCAGTCGCTGCTGAATGCATCGTATGTATCCCGAAAGTAGCTTAATGTCTGTAAAGGATGTTCTTGCTTGAAAAAGTTGGCAAGGCATCATATACGAATGCATCGATACCAATTGGAACAGAATCCCAAAAGTAATGGAAAGTCCAAGAAAACATCTGCGTCGGGGGCGATAAATGTACCGCAGGTACATGTAAGTACACGGCGGACATACGATGCCTCACTCTCGTTACACAAAATCCATGCTATATCCTCTGTCATGATTAAGAGCATAACCAATTCACCTCAAAGACCTTTCAGCATTCCCCGTAAAGTTGAAACGATAAAAAGATAATCACGATGCGATAAAGTGAGGACGAAAAATTAAATTCAAAATTTCAAGGTTGAACGTTTTATGTCACGACTTGACCAATTCAGCGAAGTCAAATGTGAATTAACTTGACTTGGTCCAACAATGTGTTAGTTGCAGTGATAACGAATATATTAAAAATGTTTGATGGATAACTTGGATGTTGAAATGAAATATTCACCACGTCGAAAATGACAATACAATTGAAACGAGAATTGACAATAAATAGCAAATAAATTAGTGTATGACACGTTTAAAATTTCCAATTGCATCACGGAATATTTTCGGATCATTTTGGTGTAAATAACAATTAAATTGAGACGAATTTATCCATCTTAAATAACAAGTGTTTATCGTTTTTATCATAATCCTGTTGAACACAAACCTTAGTTACACTGATCGCAATTATCTATAGTTCACCATGGATCCCGATTTAAACGGGACCCTACGCATCTATCGTGATCACGCCCGAGTTAACATGTTCGCGATTGGTTCTTATAATCAACCGGAACGACGCCGTGACCATATAAGAAGTTATGTTGCTAGGAATTATTAGTACGGACTTAATCCTATTCGGAGCAACAGCGACATGGAATTCTTTAGAAGACTGTTGAAAACTATTGGGACTTCTCTCAATCCAGATAAAAACGTCGACTTTATTTCAAATATGCCAGTAGAGATTGCTCATCACCTGCTTCGAATGCTGGACGCCCAGTCGCTGCTGAAAGCATCGTATGTATCCCGAAAGTAGCCTAATGTCTGTAAAGGATGTTCTTGCTTGAAAAAGTTGGCAAGGCATCATATACGAATGCATCGATACCAATTTGAACAGAATCCCAAAAGTAATGGAAAGTCCAAGAAAACATCTGCATCTGGGGGCGATAAATGTACCGCAGGTACATGTAAGTACACGGCGGACATACGATGCCTCACTCTCGTTACACAAAATCCATGCCATATCCTCTGTCATGATTAAGAGCATAACCAATTCACCTCAAAGACCTTTCAGCATTCCCCGTAAAGTTGAAACGATAAAAAGATAATCACGATGCGATAAAGTGAGGACGAAAAATTAAATTCAAAATTTCAAGGTTGAACGTTTTATGTCACGACTTGACCAATTCAGCGAAGTCAAATGTGAATTAACTTGACTTGGTCCAACAATGTGTTAGTTGCAGTGATAACGAATATATTAAAAATGTTTGATGGATAACTTGGATGTTGAAATGAAATAATCACCACGTCAAAAATGACAATACAATTGAAACGAGAATTGACAATAAATAGCAAATAAATTAGTGTATGACACGTTTAAAATTTCCAATTGCATCACGGAATATTTTCGGATCATTCCGGTGTATATAACAATTAAATTGAGACGAATTTATCCATCTTCAATAACAAGTGTTTATCGTTTTTATCATAATCCTGTTGAACACAAACCTTAATTACACTGATCGCAATTATCCATAGTTCACCATGGATCCCGATTTAAACGGGACCCTACGCATCTATCGTGATCACGCCCGAGTTAACATGTTCGCGATTGGTTCTTATAATCAACCGGAACGACGCCGTGACTATATAAGAAGTTATGTTGCTAGGAATTATTAGTACGGACTTAATCCTATTCGGAGCAACAGCGACATGGAATTCTTTAGAAGACTGTTGAAAACTATTGGGACTTCTCTCAATCCAGATAAAAACGTCGACTTTATTTCAAATATGCCAGTAGAGATTGCTCATCACCTGCTTCGAATGCTGGACGCCCAGTCGCTGCTGAATGCATCGTATGTATCCCGAAAGTAGCTTAATGTCTGTAAAGGATGTTCTTGCTTGAAAAAGTTGGCAAGGCATCATATACGAATGCATCGATACCAATTGGAACAGAATCCCAAAAGTAATGGAAAGTCCAAGAAAACATCTGCGTCGGGGGCGATAAATGTACCGCAGGTACATGTAAGTACACGGCGGACATACGATGCCTCACTCTCGTTACACAAAATCCATGCTATATCCTCTGGCATGATTAAGAGCAGAACCAATTCACCTCAAAGACCTTTTAACATTCCCCGTAAAGTTCAAACGATGAAAAAGATAATCACGATGCGATAAAGTGAGGACGAAAAATTAAATTCAAAATTTCAAGGTTGAACGTTTTATGTCACGACTTGACCAATTCAGCGAAGTCAAATGTGAATTAACTTGACTTGGTCCAACAATGTGTTAGTTGCAGTGATAACGAATATATTAAAAATGTTTGATGGATAACTTGGATGTTGAAATGAAATATTCACCACGTCGAAAATGACAATACAATTGAAACGAGAATTGACAATAAATAGCAAATAAATTAGTGTATGACACGTTTAAAATTTCCAATTGCATCACGGAATATTTTCGGATCATTCTGGTGTAAATAACAATTAAATTGAGACGAATTTATCCATCTTCAATAACAAGTGTTTATCGTTTTTATCATAATCCTGTTGAACACAAACCTTAGTTACACTGATCGCAATTATCTATAGTTCACCATGGATCCCGATTTAAACGGGACCCTACGCATCTATCGTGATCACGCCCGAGTTAACATGTTCGCGATTGGTTCTTGTAATCTACCGGAACGACGCCGTGACTATATAAGAAGTTAGGTTGCTGCGAATTATTAGTACGGATTTAATCCTATTCGGAGCAACAGCGACATGGAATTCTTTAGAAGACTGTTGAAAACTATTGGGACTTCTTTCAGTCCAGATAAAAACGTCGACTTTATTTCAAATATGCCAGTAGAGATTGCTCATCACCTGCATCGAATGCTGGAAGCCCAGTCGCTGCTGAATGCGGCGTATGTATCCCGAAAGTAGCTTAATGTCTGTAAAGGATGTTCTTGCTTGAAAAAGGCGGCGAGGCTTCATATACGAATGCAGAGATACCAATTGGAACAGAATCCCAAAAGTAATGGAAATTCCAAGAAAACATCTGCATCTGGGGGCGATAAATGTACCGCAAATACATGTAAGTACACGGCGGACATACGATGCCTCACTCTCGTTACACAAAATCCATGCCATATCCTCTGTCATGATTAAAAGCATAACCAATTCACCTCAAAGACCTTTTAATATTCCCCGTAAAGTTCAAACGATGAAAAAGATTATCACGATGCGATAAAGTGAGGACGAAAAATTAAATTCAAAATTTCAAGTTTGAACCTTTTATGTCACGACTTGACCAATTCAGCGAAGTCAAATGTGAATTAACTTGACTTGGTCCAACAATGTGTTAGTTGCAGTGATAACAAATATATTAAAAATGTTTGATGGATAACTTGAATGTTGAAATGAAATATTCACCACGTCAAAAATGACAATACAATTGAAACGAGAATTGACAATAAATAGCAAATAAATTAGTGTATGACACGTTTAAAATTTCCAATTGCATCACGGAATATTTTCGGATCATTCTGGTGTAAATAACAATTAAATTGAGACGAATTTATGCATCTTCAATAACAAGTGTTTATCGTTTTTATCATAATCCTGTTGAACACAAACCTTAGTTACACTGATCGCAATTATCTATAGTTCACCATGGATCCCGATTTAAACGGGACCCTACGCATCCATCGTGATCACGCCCGAGTTAACATGTTCGCGATTGGTTCTTATAATCAACCGGAACGACGCCGTGACTATATAAGAAGTTATGTTGCTAGGAATTATTAGTACGGACTTAATCCTATTCGGAGCAACAGCGACATGGAATTCTTTAGAAGACTGTTGAAAACTATTGGGACTTCTCTCAATCCAGATAAAAACGTCGACTTTATTTCAAATATGCCAGTAGAGATTGCTCATCACCTGCTTCGAATACTGGACGCCCAGTCGCTGCTGAAAGCATCGTATGTATCCCGAAAGTAGCCTAATGTCTGTAAAGGATGTTCTTGCTTGAAAAAGTTGGCAAGGCATCATATACGAATGCATCGATACCAATTGGAACAGAATCCCAAAAGTAATGGAAAGTCCAAGAAAACATCTGCGTCGGGGGCGATAAATGTACCGCAGGTACATGTAAGTACACGGCGGACATACGTTTTTCACTCTCGTTACCCAATATCCATGCTATATCCTTTGGCATGATTAAGAGCAGAACCAATTCACCTCAAAGACCTTTTAACATTCCCCGTAAAGTTCAAACGATGAAAAAGATAATCACGATGCGATAAAGTGAGGACGAAAAATTAAATTCAAAATTTCAAGGTTGAACGTTTTATGTCACGACTTGACCAATTCAGCGAAGTCAAATGTGAATTAACTTGACTTGGTCCAACAATGTGTTAGTTGCAGTGATAACGAATATATTAAAAATGTTTGATGGATAACTTGGATGTTGAAATGAAATATTCACCACGTCAAAAATGACAATACAATTGAAACGAGAATTGACAATAAATAGCAAATAAATTAGTGTATGACACGTTTAAAATTTCCAATTGCATCACGGAATATTTTCGGATCATTCTGGTGTAAATAACAATTAAATTGAGACGAATTTATCCATCTTCAATAACAAGTGTTTATCGTTTTTATCATAATCCTGTTGAACACAAACCTTAGTTTCACTGATCGCAATTATCTATAGTTCACCATGGATCCCGATTTAAACGGGACCCTACGCATCTATCGTGATCACGCCCGAGTTAACATGTTCGCGATTGGTTCTTATAATCAACCGGAACGACGCCGTGACTATATAAGAAATTATGTTGCTAGGAATTATTAGTACGGATTTAATTCTATTCGGAGCAACAGCGACATGGAATTCTTTAGAAGACTGTTGAAAACTATTGGGACTTCTTCCAGTCCAGATAAAAACCTCGACTTTATTTCAAATATGCCAGTAGAGATGGCTCATCACCTGCATCGAATGCTGGACGCCCAGTCGCTGCTGAATGCGGCGTATGTATCCCGAAAGTGGCTTAATGTCTGTAAAGGATGTTCTTGCTTGAAAAAGGCGGCGAGGCATCATATACGAATGCAGAGATACCAATTGGAACAGAATCCCAAAAGTAATGGAAATTCCAAGAAAACATCTGCATCTGGGGGCGATGAATGTACCGCAGGTACATGTAAGTACACGGCGGACATACGATGCCTCACTCTCGTTACACAAAATCCATGCTATATCCTCTGTCATGATTAAGAGCATAACCAATTCACCTCAAAGACCTTTCAGCATTCCCCGTAAAGTTGAAACGATAAAAAGATAATCACGATGCGATAAAGTGAGGACGAAAAATTAAATTCAAAATTTCAAGTTTGAACCTTTTATGTCACGACTTGACCAATTCAGCGCAGTCAAATGTGAATTAACTTGACTTGGTCCAACAATGTGTTAGTTGCAGTGATAACAAATATATTAAAAATGTTTGATGGATAACTTGAATGTTGAAATGAAATATTCACCACGTCAAAAATGACAATACAATTGAAACGAGAATTGACAATAAATAGCAAATAAATTAGTGTATGACACGTTTAAAATTTCCAATTGCATCACGGAATATTTTCGGATCATTTTGGTGTAAATAACAATTAAATTGAGACGAATTTATCCATCTTAAATAACAAGTGTTTATCGTTTTTATCATAATCCTGTTGAACACAAACCTTAGTTACACTGATCGCAATTATCTATAGTTCACCATGGATCCCGATTTAAACGGGACCCTACGCATCTATCGTGATCACGCCCGAGTTAACATGTTCGCGATTGGTTCTTATAATCAACCGGAACGACGCCGTGACCATATAAGAAGTTATGTTGCTAGGAATTATTAGTACGGACTTAATCCTATTCGGAGCAACAGCGACATGGAATTCTTTAGAAGACTGTTGAAAACTATTGGGACTTCTCTCAATCCAGATAAAAACGTCGACTTTATTTCAAATATGCCAGTAGAGATTGCTCATCACCTGCTTCGAATGCTGGACGCCCAGTCGCTGCTGAAAGCATCGTATGTATCCCGAAAGTAGCCTAATGTCTGTAAAGGATGTTCTTGCTTGAAAAAGTTGGCAAGGCATCATATACGAATGCATCGATACCAATTTGAACAGAATCCCAAAAGTAATGGAAAGTCCAAGAAAACATCTGCATCTGGGGGCGATAAATGTACCGCAGGTACATGTAAGTACACGGCGGACATACGATGCCTCACTCTCGTTACACAAAATCCATGCCATATCCTCTGTCATGATTAAGAGCATAACCAATTCACCTCAAAGACCTTTCAGCATTCCCCGTAAAGTTGAAACGATAAAAAGATAATCACGATGCGATAAAGTGAGGACGAAAAATTAAATTCAAAATTTCAAGGTTGAACGTTTTATGTCACGACTTGACCAATTCAGCGAAGTCAAATGTGAATTAACTTGACTTGGTCCAACAATGTGTTAGTTGCAGTGATAACGAATATATTAAAAATGTTTGATGGATAACTTGGATGTTGAAATGAAATAATCACCACGTCAAAAATGACAATACAATTGAAACGAGAATTGACAATAAATAGCAAATAAATTAGTGTATGACACGTTTAAAATTTCCAATTGCATCACGGAATATTTTCGGATCATTCCGGTGTATATAACAATTAAATTGAGACGAATTTATCCATCTTCAATAACAAGTGTTTATCGTTTTTATCATAATCCTGTTGAACACAAACCTTAATTACACTGATCGCAATTATCCATAGTTCACCATGGATCCCGATTTAAACGGGACCCTACGCATCTATCGTGATCACGCCCGAGTTAACATGTTCGCGATTGGTTCTTATAATCAACCGGAACGACGCCGTGACTATATAAGAAGTTATGTTGCTAGGAATTATTAGTACGGACTTAATCCTATTCGGAGCAACAGCGACATGGAATTCTTTAGAAGACTGTTGAAAACTATTGGGACTTCTCTCAATCCAGATAAAAACGTCGACTTTATTTCAAATATGCCAGTAGAGATTGCTCATCACCTGCTTCGAATGCTGGACGCCCAGTCGCTGCTGAATGCATCGTATGTATCCCGAAAGTAGCTTAATGTCTGTAAAGGATGTTCTTGCTTGAAAAAGTTGGCAAGGCATCATATACGAATGCATCGATACCAATTGGAACAGAATCCCAAAAGTAATGGAAAGTCCAAGAAAACATCTGCGTCGGGGGCGATAAATGTACCGCAGGTACATGTAAGTACACGGCGGACATACGATGCCTCACTCTCGTTACACAAAATCCATGCTATATCCTCTGGCATGATTAAGAGCAGAACCAATTCACCTCAAAGACCTTTTAACATTCCCCGTAAAGTTCAAACGATGAAAAAGATAATCACGATGCGATAAAGTGAGGACGAAAAATGAAATTCAAAATTTCAAGGTTGAACGTTTTATGTCACGACTTGACCAATTCAGCGAAGTCAAATGTGAATTAACTTGACTTGGTCCAACAATGTGTTAGTTGCAGTGATAACGAATATATTAAAAATGTTTGATGGATAACTTGGATGTTGAAATGAAATATTCACCACGTCGAAAATGACAATACAATTGAAACGAGAATTGACAATAAATAGCAAATAAATTAGTGTATGACACGTTTAAAATTTCCAATTGCATCACGGAATATTTTCGCATCATTCTGGTGTAAATAACAATTAAATTGAGATGAATTTATCCATCTTCAATAACAAGTGTTTATCGTTTTTATCATAATCCTGTTGAACACAAACCTTAGTTACACTGATCGCAATTATCTATAGTTCACCATGGATCCCGATTTAAACGGGACCCTACGCATCTATCGTGATCACGCCCGAGTTAACATGTTCGCGATTGGTTCTTGTAATCTACCGGAACGACGCCGTGACTATATAAGAAGTTAGGTTGCTGCGAATTATTAGTACGGATTTAATCCTATTCGGAGCAACAGCGACATGGAATTCTTTAGAAGACTGTTGAAAACTATTGGGACTTCTTTCAGTCCAGATAAAAACGTCGACTTTATTTCAAATATGCCAGTAGAGATGGCTCATCACCTGCATCGAATGCTGGACGCCCAGTCGCTGCTGAATGCGGCGTATGTATCCCGAAAGTAGCTTAATGTCTGTAAAGGATGTTCTTGCTTGAAAAAGGCGGCGAGGCTTCATATACGAATGCAGAGATACCAATTGGAACAGAATCCCAAAAGTAATGGAAATTCCAAGAAAACATCTGCATCTGGGGGCGATAAATGTACCGCAAATACATGTAAGTACACGGCGGACATACGATGCCTCACTCTCGTTACACAAAATCCATGCCATATCCTCTGTCATGATTAAAAGCATAACCAATTCACCTCAAAGACCTTTTAATATTCCCCGTAAAGTTCAAACGATGAAAAAGATTATCACGATGCGATAAAGTGAGGACGAAAAATTAAATTCAAAATTTCAAGTTTGAACCTTTTATGTCACGACTTGACCAATTCAGCGAAGTCAAATGTGAATTAACTTGACTTGGTCCAACAATGTGTTAGTTGCAGTGATAACAAATATATTAAAAATGTTTGATGGATAACTTGAATGTTGAAATGAAATATTCACCACGTCAAAAATGACAATACAATTGAAACGAGAATTGACAATAAATAGCAAATAAATTAGTGTATGACACGTTTAAAATTTCCAATTGCATCACGGAATATTTTCGGATCATTCTGGTGTAAATAACAATTAAATTGAGACGAATTTATGCATCTTCAATAACAAGTGTTTATCGTTTTTATCATAATCCTGTTGAACACAAACCTTAGTTACACTGATCGCAATTATCTATAGTTCACCATGGATCCCGATTTAAACGGGACCCTACGCATCCATCGTGATCACGCCCGAGTTAACATGTTCGCGATTGGTTCTTATAATCAACCGGAACGACGCCGTGACTATATAAGAAGTTATGTTGCTAGGAATTATTAGTACGGACTTAATCCTATTCGGAGCAACAGCGACATGGAATTCTTTAGAAGACTGTTGAAAACTATTGGGACTTCTCTCAATCCAGATAAAAACGTCGACTTTATTTCAAATATGCCAGTAGAGATTGCTCATCACCTGCTTCGAATACTGGACGCCCAGTCGCTGCTGAAAGCATCGTATGTATCCCGAAAGTAGCCTAATGTCTGTAAAGGATGTTCTTGCTTGAAAAAGTTGGCAAGGCATCATATACGAATGCATCGATACCAATTGGAACAGAATCCCAAAAGTAATGGAAAGTCCAAGAAAACATCTGCGTCGGGGGCGATAAATGTACCGCAGGTACATGTAAGTACACGGCGGACATACGTTTTTCACTCTCGTTACACAATATCCATGCTATATCCTTTGGCATGATTAAGAGCAGAACCAATTCACCTCAAAGACCTTTTAACATTCCCCGTAAAGTTCAAACGATGAAAAAGATAATCACGATGCGATAAAGTGAGGACGAAAAATTAAATTCAAAATTTCAAGGTTGAACGTTTTATGTCACGACTTGACCAATTCAGCGAAGTCAAATGTGAATTAACTTGACTTGGTCCAACAATGTGTTAGTTGCAGTGATAACGAATATATTAAAAATGTTTGATGGATAACTTGGATGTTGAAATGAAATATTCACCACGTCAAAAATGACAATACAATTGAAACGAGAATTGACAATAAATAGCAAATAAATTAGTGTATGACACGTTTAAAATTTCCAATTGCATCACGGAATATTTTCGGATCATTCTGGTGTAAATAACAATTAAATTGAGACGAATTTATCCATCTTCAATAACAAGTGTTTATCGTTTTTATCATAATCCTGTTGAACACAAACCTTAGTTTCACTGATCGCAATTATCTATAGTTCACCATGGATCCCGATTTAAACGGGACCCTACGCATCTATCGTGATCACGCCCGAGTTAACATGTTCGCGATTGGTTCTTATAATCAACCGGAACGACGCCGTGACTATATAAGAAATTATGTTGCTAGGAATTATTAGTACGGATTTAATCCTATTCGGAGCAACAGCGACATGGAATTCTTTAGAAGACTGTTGAAAACTATTGGGACTTCTTCCAGTCCAGATAAAAACCTCGACTTTATTTCAAATATGCCAGTAGAGATGGCTCATCACCTGCATCGAATGCTGGAAGCCCAGTCGCTGCTGAATGCGGCGTATGTATCCCGAAAGTGGCTTAATGTCTGTAAAGGATGTTCTTGCTTGAAAAAGGCGGCGAGGCATCATATACGAATGCAGAGATACCAATTGGAACAGAATCCCAAAAGTAATGGAAAGTCCAAGAAAACATCTGCATCTGGGGGCGATAAATGTACCGCAAATACATGTAAGTACACGGCGGACATACGATGCCTCACTCTCGTTACACAAAATCCATGCCATATCCTCTGTCATGATTAAAAGCATAACCAATTCACCTCAAAGACCTTTTAATATTCCCCGTAAAGTTCAAACGATGAAAAAGATTATCACGATGCGATAAAGTGAGGACGAAAAATTAAATTCAAAATTTCAAGTTTGAACCTTTTATGTCACGACTTGACCAATTCAGCGAAGTCAAATGTGAATTAACTTGACTTGGTCCAACAATGTGTTAGTTGCAGTGATAACAAATATATTAAAAATGTTTGATGGATAACTTGAATGTTGAAATGAAATATTCACCACGTCAAAAATGACAATACAATTGAAACGAGAATTGACAATAAATAGCAAATAAATTAGTGTATGACACGTTTAAAATTTCCAATTGCATCACGGAATATTTTCGGATCATTCTGGTGTAAATAACAATTAAATTGAGACGAATTTATGCATCTTCAATAACAAGTGTTTATCGTTTTTATCATAATCCTGTTGAACACAAACCTTAGTTACACTGATCGCAATTATCTATAGTTCACCATGGATCCCGATTTAAACGGGACCCTACGCATCCATCGTGATCACGCCCGAGTTAACATGTTCGCGATTGGTTCTTATAATCAACCGGAACGACGCCGTGACTATATAAGAAGTTATGTTGCTAGGAATTATTAGTACGGACTTAATCCTATTCGGAGCAACAGCGACATGGAATTCTTTAGAAGACTGTTGAAAACTATTGGGACTTCTCTCAATCCAGATAAAAACGTCGACTTTATTTCAAATATGCCAGTAGAGATTGCTCATCACCTGCTTCGAATGCTGGACGCCCAGTCGCTGCTGAAAGCATCGTATGTATCCCGAAAGTAGCCTAATGTCTGTAAAGGATGTTCTTGCTTGAAAAAGTTGGCAAGGCATCATATACGAATGCATCGATACCAATTGGAACAGAATCCCAAAAGTAATGGAAAGTCCAAGAAAACATCTGCGTCGGGGGCGATAAATGTACCGCAGGTACATGTAAGTACACGGCGGACATACGTTTTTCACTCTCGTTACACAATATCCATGCTATATCCTTTGGCATGATTAAGAGCAGAACCAATTCACCTCAAAGACCTTTTAACATTCCCCGTAAAGTTCAAACGATGAAAAAGATAATCACGATGCGATAAAGTGAGGACGAAAAATTAAATTCAAAATTTCAAGGTTGAACGTTTTATGTCACGACTTGACCAATTCAGCGAAGTCAAATGTGAATTAACTTGACTTGGTCCAACAATATGTTAGTTGCAGTGATAACGAATATATTAAAAATGTTTGATGGATAACTTGGATGTTGAAATGAAATATTCACCACGTCAAAAATGACAATACAATTGAAACGAGAATTGACAATAAATAGCAAATAAATTAGTGTATGACACGTTTAAAATTTCCAATTGCATCACGGAATATTTTCGGATCATTCTGGTGTGAATAACAATTAAATTGAGACGAATTTATCCATCTTCAATAACAAGTGTTTATCGTTTTTATCATAATCCTGTTGAACACAAACCTTAGTTTCACTGATCGCAATTATCTATAGTTCACCATGGATCCCGATTTAAACGGGACCCTACGCATCTATCGTGATCACGCCCGAGTTAACATGTTCGCGATTGGTTCTTATAATCAACCGGAACGACGCCGTGACTATATAAGAAATTATGTTGCTAGGAATTATTAGTACGGATTTAATCCTATTCGGAGCAACAGCGACATGGAATTCTTTAGAAGACTGTTGAAAACTATTGGGACTTCTTCCAGTCCAGATAAAAACCTCGACTTTATTTCAAATATGCCAGTAGAGATGGCTCATCACCTGCATCGAATGCTGGACGCCCAGTCGCTGCTGAATGCGGCGTATGTATCCCGAAAGTGGCTTAATGTCTGTAAAGGATGTTCTTGCTTGAAAAAGGCGGCGAGGCATCATATACGAATGCAGAGATACCAATTGGAACAGAATCCCAAAAGTAATGGAAAGTCCAAGAAAACATCTGCATCTGGGGGCGATGAATGTACCGCAGGTACATGTAAGTACACGGCGGACATACGATGCCTCACTCTCGTTACACAAAATCCATGCTATATCCTCTGTCATGATTAAGAGCATAACCAATTCACCTCAAAGACCTTTCAGCATTCCCCGTAAAGTTGAAACGATAAAAAGATAATCACGATGCGATAAAGTGAGGACGAAAAATTAAATTCAAAATTTCAAGTTTGAACCTTTTATGTCACGACTTGACCAATTCAGCGCAGTCAAATGTGAATTAACTTGACTTGGTCCAACAATGTGTTAGTTGCAGTGATAACAAATATATTAAAAATGTTTGATGGATAACTTGAATGTTGAAATGAAATATTCACCACGTCAAAAATGACAATACAATTGAAACGAGAATTGACAATAAATAGCAAATAAATTAGTGTATGACACGTTTAAAATTTCCAATTGCATCACGGAATATTTTCGGATCATTTTGGTGTAAATAACAATTAAATTGAGACGAATTTATCCATCTTAAATAACAAGTGTTTATCGTTTTTATCATAATCCTGTTGAACACAAACCTTAGTTACACTGATCGCAATTATCTATAGTTCACCATGGATCCCGATTTAAACGGGACCCTACGCATCTATCGTGATCACGCCCGAGTTAACATGTTCGCGATTGGTTCTTATAATCAACCGGAACGACGCCGTGACCATATAAGAAGTTATGTTGCTAGGAATTATTAGTACGGACTTAATCCTATTCGGAGCAACAGCGACATGGAATTCTTTAGAAGAATGTTGAAAACTATTGGGACTTCTCTCAATCCAGATAAAAACGTCGACTTTATTTCAAATATGCCAGTAGAGATTGCTCATCACCTGCTTCGAATGCTGGACGCCCAGTCGCTGCTGAAAGCATCGTATGTATCCCGAAAGTAGCCTAATGTCTGTAAAGGATGTTCTTGCTTGAAAAAGTTGGCAAGGCATCATATACGAATGCATCGATACCAATTTGAACAGAATCCCAAAAGTAATGGAAAGTCCAAGAAAACATCTGCATCTGGGGGCGATAAATGTACCGCAGGTACATGTAAGTACACGGCGGACATACGATGCCTCACTCTCGTTACACAAAATCCATGCCATATCCTCTGTCATGATTAAGAGCATAACCAATTCACCTCAAAGACCTTTCAGCATTCCCCGTAAAGTTGAAACGATAAAAAGATAATCACGATGCGATAAAGTGAGGACGAAAAATTAAATTCAAAATTTCAAGGTTGAACGTTTTATGTCACGACTTGACCAATTCAGCGAAGTCAAATGTGAATTAACTTGACTTGGTCCAACAATGTGTTAGTTGCAGTGATAACGAATATATTAAAAATGTTTGATGGATAACTTGGATGTTGAAATGAAATATTCACCACGTCAAAAATGACAATACAATTGAAACGAGAATTGACAATAAATAGCAAATAAATTAGTGTATGACACGTTTAAAATTTCCAATTGCATCACGGAATATTTTCGGATCATTCCGGTGTATATAACAATTAAATTGAGACGAATTTATCCATCTTCAATAACAAGTGTTTATCGTTTTTATCATAATCCTGTTGAACACAAACCTTAATTACACTGATCGCAATTATCCATAGTTCACCATGGATCCCGATTTAAACGGGACCCTACGCATCTATCGTGATCACGCCCGAGTTAACATGTTCGCGATTGGTTCTTATAATCAACCGGAACGACGCCGTGACTATATAAGAAGTTATGTTGCTAGGAATTATTAGTACGGACTTAATCCTATTCGGAGCAACAGCGACATGGAATTCTTTAGAAGACTGTTGAAAACTATTGGGACTTCTCTCAATCCAGATAAAAACGTCGACTTTATTTCAAATATGCCAGTAGAGATTGCTCATCACCTGCTTCGAATGCTGGACGCCCAGTCGCTGCTGAATGCATCGTATGTATCCCGAAAGTAGCTTAATGTCTGTAAAGGATGTTCTTGCTTGAAAAAGTTGGCAAGGCATCATATACGAATGCATCGATACCAATTGGTACAGAATCCCAAAAGTAATGGAAAGTCCAAGAAAACATCTGCGTCGGGGGCGATAAATGTACCGCAGGTACATTAAGTACACGGCGGACATACGATGCCTCACTCTCGTTACACAAAATCCATGCTATATCCTCTGGCATGATTAAGAGCAGAACCAATTCACCTCAAAGACCTTTTAACATTCCCCGTAAAGTTCAAACGATGAAAAAGATAATCACGATGCGATAAAGTGAGGACGAAAAATTAAATTCAAAATTTCAAGGTTGAACGTTTTATGTCACGACTTGACCAATTCAGCGAAGTCAAATGTGAATTAACTTGACTTGGTCCAACAATGTGTTAGTTGCAGTGATAACGAATATATTAAAAATGTTTGATGGATAACTTGGATGTTGAAATGAAATATTCACCACGTCGAAAAAGACAATACAATTGAAACGAGAATTGACAATAAATAGCAAATAAATTAGTGTATGACACGTTTAAAATTTCCAATTGCATCACGGAATATTTTCGCATCATTCTGGTGTAAATAACAATTAAATTGAGATGAATTTATCCATCTTCAATAACAAGTGTTTATCGTTTTTATCATAATCCTGTTGAACACAAACCTTAGTTACACTGATCGCAATTATCTATAGTTCACCATGGATCCCGATTTAAACGGGACCCTACGCATCTATCGTGATCACGCCCGAGTTAACATGTTCGCGATTGGTTCTTGTAATCTACCGGAACGACGCCGTGACTATATAAGAAGTTAGGTTGCTGCGAATTATTAGTACGGATTTAATCCTATTCGGAGCAACAGCGACATGGAATTCTTTAGAAGACTGTTGAAAACTATTGGGACTTCTTTCAGTCCAGATAAAAACGTCGACTTTATTTCAAATATGCCAGTAGAGATGGCTCATCACCTGCATCGAATGCTGGACGCCCAGTCGCTGCTGAATGCGGCGTATGTATCCCGAAAGTGGCTTAATGTCTGTAAAGGATGTTCTTGCTTGAAAAAGGCGGCGAGGCATCATATACGAATGCAGAGATACCAATTGGAACAGAATCCCAAAAGTAATGGAAAGTCCAAGAAAACATCTGCATCTGGGGGCGATGAATGTACCGCAGGTACATGTAAGTACACGGCGGACATACGATGCCTCACTCTCGTTACACAAAATCCATGCTATATCCTCTGTCATGATTAAGAGCATAACCAATTCACCTCAAAGACCTTTCAGCATTCCCCGTAAAGTTGAAACGATAAAAAGATAATCACGATGCGATAAAGTGAGGACGAAAAATTAAATTCAAAATTTCAAGGTTGAACGTTTTATGTCACGACTTGACCAATTCAGCGAAGTCAAATGTGAATTAACTTGACTTGGTCCAACAATGTGTTAGTTGCAGTGATAACGAATATATTAAAAATGTTTGATGGATAACTTGGATGTTGAAATGAAATATTCACCACGTCGAAAATGACAATACAATTGAAACGAGAATTGACAATAAATAGCAAATAAATTAGTGTATGACACGTTTAAAATTTCCAATTGCATCACGGAATATTTTCGCATCATTCTGGTGTAAATAACAATTAAATTGAGATGAATTTATCCATCTTCAATAACAAGTGTTTATCGTTTTTATCATAATCCTGTTGAACACAAACCTTAGTTACACTGATCGCAATTATCTATAGTTCACCATGGATCCCGATTTAAACGGGACCCTACGCATCTATCGTGATCACGCCCGAGTTAACATGTTCGCGATTGGTTCTTGTAATCTACCGGAACGACGCCGTGACTATATAAGAAGTTAGGTTGCTGCGAATTATTAGTACGGATTTAATCCTATTCGGAGCAACAGCGACATGGAATTCTTTAGAAGACTGTTGAAAACTATTGGGACTTCTTTCAGTCCAGATAAAAACGTCGACTTTATTTCAAATATGCCAGTAGAGATGGCTCATCACCTGCATCGAATGCTGGACGCCCAGTCGCTGCTGAATGCGGCGTATGTATCCCGAAAGTGGCTTAATGTCTGTAAAGGATGTTCTTGCTTGAAAAAGGCGGCGAGGCATCATATACGAATGCAGAGATACCAATTGGAACAGAATCCCAAAAGTAATGGAAAGTCCAAGAAAACATCTGCATCTGGGGGCGATGAATGTACCGCAGGTACATGTAAGTACACGGCGGACATACGATGCCTCACTCTCGTTACACAAAATCCATGCTATATCCTCTGTCATGATTAAGGGCATAACCAATTCACCTCAAAGACCTTTCAGCATTCCCCGTAAAGTTGAAACGATAAAAAGATAATCACGATGCGATAAAGTGAGGACGAAAAATTAAATTCAAAATTTCAAGGTTGAACGTTTTATGTCACGACTTGACCAATTCAGCGAAGTCAAATGTGAATTAACTTGACTTGGTCCAACAATGTGTTAGTTGCAGTGATAACGAATATATTAAAAATGTTTGATGGATAACTTGGATGTTGAAATGAAATATTCACCACGTCGAAAATGACAATACAATTGAAACGAGAATTGACAATAAATAGCAAATAAATTAGTGTATGACACGTTTAAAATTTCCAATTGCATCACGGAATATTTTCGGATCATTCTGGTGTAAATAACAATTAAATTGAGACGAATTTATCCATCTTCAATAACAAGTGTTTATCGTTTTTATCATAATCCTGTTGAACACAAACCTTAGTTACACTGATCGCAATTATCTATGGTTCACCATGGATCCCGATTTAAACGGGACCCTACGCATCTATCGTGATCACGCCCGAGTTAACATGTTCGCGATTGGTTCTTGTAATCTACCGGAACGACGCCGTGACTATATAAGAAGTTAGGTTGCTGCGAATTATTAGTACGGATTTAATCCTATTCGGAGCAACAGCGACATGGAATTCTTTAGAAGACTGTTGAAAACTATTGGGACTTCTTTCAGTCCAGATAAAAACGTCGACTTTATTTCAAATATGCCAGTAGAGATTGCTCATCACCTGCATCGAATGCTGGAAGCCCAGTCGCTGCTGAATGCGGCGTATGTATCCCGAAAGTGGCTTAATGTCTGTAAAGGATGTTCTTGCTTGAAAAAGGCGGCGAGGCATCATATACGAATGCAGAGATACCAATTGGAACAGAATCCCAAAAGTAATGGAAAGTCCAAGAAAACATCTGCGTCGGGGGCGATAAATGTACCGCAGGTACATGTAAGTACACGGCGGACATACGTTTTTCACTCTCGTTACACAATATCCATGCTATATCCTTTGGCATGATTAAGAGCAGAACCAATTCACCTCAAAGACCTTTTAACATTCCCCGTAAAGTTCAAACGATGAAAAAGATAATCACGATGCGATAAAGTGAGGACGAAAAATTAAATTCAAAATTTCAAGTTTGAACCTTTTATGTCACGACTTGACCAATTCAGCGCAGTCAAATGTGAATTAACTTGACTTGGTCCAACAATGTGTTAGTTGCAGTGATAACAAATATATTAAAAATGTTTGATGGATAACTTGAATGTTGAAATGAAATATTCACCACGTCAAAAATGACAATACAATTGAAACTAGAATTGACAATAAATAGCAAATAAATTAGTGTATGACACGTTTAAAATTTCCAATTGCATCACGGAATATTTTCGGATCATTTTGGTGTAAATAACAATTAAATTGAGACGAATTTATCCATCTTCAATAACAAGTGTTTATCGTTTTTATCATAATCCTGTTGAACACAAACCTTAGTTACACTGATCGCAATTATCTATAGTTCACCATGGATCCCGATTTAAACGGGACCCTACGCATCTATCGTGATCACGCCCGAGTTAACATGTTCGCGATTGGTTCTTATAATCAACCGGAACGACGCCGTGACCATATAAGAAGTTATGTTGCTAGGAATTATTAGTACGGACTTAATCCTATTCGGAGCAACAGCGACATGGAATTCTTTAGAAGACTGTTGAAAACTATTGGGACTTCTCTCAATCCAGATAAAAACGTCGACTTTATTTCAAATATGCCAGTAGAGATTGCTCATCACCTGCTTCGAATGCTGGACGCCCAGTCGCTGCTGAAAGCATCGTATGTATCCCGAAAGTAGCCTAATGTCTGTAAAGGATGTTCTTGCTTGAAAAAGTTGGCAAGGCATCATATACGAATGCATCGATACCAATTTGAACAGAATCCCAAAAGTAATGGAAAGTCCAAGAAAACATCTGCATCTGGGGGCGATAAATGTACCGCAGGTACATGTAAGTACACGGCGGACATACGATGCCTCACTCTCGTTACACAAAATCCATGCCATATCCTCTGTCATGATTAAGAGCATAACCAATTCACCTCAAAGACCTTTCAGCATTCCCCGTAAAGTTGAAACGATAAAAAGATAATCACGATGCGATAAAGTGAGGACGAAAAATTAAATTCAAAATTTCAAGGTTGAACGTTTTATGTCACGACTTGACCAATTCAGCGAAGTCAAATGTGAATTAACTTGACTTGGTCCAACAATGTGTTAGTTGCAGTGATAACGAATATATTAAAAATGTTTGATGGATAACTTGGATGTTGAAATGAAATATTCACCACGTCAAAAATGACAATACAATTGAAACGAGAATTGACAATAAATAGCAAATAAATTAGTGTATGACACGTTTAAAATTTCCAATTGCATCACGGAATATTTTCGGATCATTCCGGTGTATATAACAATTAAATTGAGACGAATTTATCCATCTTCAATAACAAGTGTTTATCGTTTTTATCATAATCCTGTTGAACACAAACCTTAATTACACTGATCGCAATTATCCATAGTTCACCATGGATCCCGATTTAAACGGGACCCTACGCATCTATCGTGATCACGCCCGAGTTAACATGTTCGCGATTGGTTCTTATAATCAACCGGAACGACGCCGTGACTATATAAGAAGTTATGTTGCTAGGAATTATTAGTACGGACTTAATCCTATTCGGAGCAACAGCGACATGGAATTCTTTAGAAGACTGTTGAAAACTATTGGGACTTCTCTCAATCCAGATAAAAACGTCGACTTTATTTCAAATATGCCAGTAGAGATTGCTCATCACCTGCTTAGAATGCTGGACGCCCAGTCGCTGCTGAATGCATCGTATGTATCCCGAAAGTAGCTTAATGTCTGTAAAGGATGTTCTTGCTTGAAAAAGTTGGCAAGGCATCATATACGAATGCATCGATACCAATTGGAACAGAATCCCAAAAGTAATGGAAAGTCCAAGAAAACATCTGCGTCGGGGGCGATAAATGTACCGCAGGTACATGTAAGTACACGGCGGACATACGATGCCTCACTCTCGTTACACAAAATCCATGCTATATCCTCTGGCATGATTAAGAGCAGAACCAATTCACCTCAAAGACCTTTTAACATTCCCCGTAAAGTTCAAACGATGAAAAAGATAATCACGATGCGATAAAGTGAGGACGAAAAATTAAATTCAAAATTTCAAGGTTGAACGTTTTATGTCACGACTTGACCAATTCAGCGAAGTCAAATGTGAATTAACTTGACTTGGTCCAACAATGTGTTAGTTGCAGTGATAACGAATATATTAAAAATGTTTGATGGATAACTTGGATGTTGAAATGAAATATTCACCACGTCGAAAATGACAATACAATTGAAACGAGAATTGACAATAAATAGCAAATAAATTAGTGTATGACACGTTTAAAATTTCCAATTGCATCACGGAATATTTTCGCATCATTCTGGTGTAAATAACAATTAAATTGAGATGAATTTATCCATCTTCAATAACAAGTGTTTATCGTTTTTATCATAATCCTGTTGAACACAAACCTTAGTTACACTGATCGCAATTATCTATAGTTCACCATGGATCCCGATTTAAACGGGACCCTACGCATCTATCGTGATCACGCCCGAGTTAACATGTTCGCGATTGGTTCTTGTAATCTACCGGAACGACGCCGTGACTATATAAGAAGTTAGGTTGCTGCGAATTATTAGTACGGATTTAATCCTATTCGGAGCAACAGCGACATGGAATTCTTTAGAAGACTGTTGAAAACTATTGGGACTTCTTTCAGTCCAGATAAAAACGTCGACTTTATTTCAAATATGCCAGTAGAGATGGCTCATCACCTGCATCGAATGCTGGACGCCCAGTCGCTGCTGAATGCGGCGTATGTATCCCGAAAGTGGCTTAATGTCTGTAAAGGATGTTCTTGCTTGAAAAAGGCGGCGAGGCATCATATACGAATGCAGAGATACCAATTGGAACAGAATCCCAAAAGTAATGGAAAGTCCAAGAAAACATCTGCATCTGGGGGCGATGAATGTACCGCAGGTACATGTAAGTACACGGCGGACATACGATGCCTCACTCTCGTTACACAAAATCCATGCTATATCCTCTGTCATGATTAAGGGCATAACCAATTCACCTCAAAGACCTTTCAGCATTCCCCGTAAAGTTGAAACGATAAAAAGATAATCACGATGCGATAAAGTGAGGACGAAAAATTAAATTCAAAATTTCAAGGTTGAACGTTTTATGTCACGACTTGACCAATTCAGCGAAGTCAAATGTGAATTAACTTGACTTGGTCCAACAATGTGTTAGTTGCAGTGATAACGAATATATTAAAAATGTTTGATGGATAACTTGGATGTTGAAATGAAATATTCACCACGTCGAAAATGACAATACAATTGAAACGAGAATTGACAATAAATAGCAAATAAATTAGTGTATGACACGTTTAAAATTTCCAATTGCATCACGGAATATTTTCGCATCATTCTGGTGTAAATAACAATTAAATTGAGATGAATTTATCCATCTTCAATAACAAGTGTTTATCGTTTTTATCATAATCCTGTTGAACACAAACCTTAGTTACACTGATCGCAATTATCTATAGTTCACCATGGATCCCGATTTAAACGGGACCCTACGCATCTATCGTGATCACGCCCGAGTTAACATGTTCGCGATTGGTTCTTGTAATCTACCGGAACGACGCCGTGACTATATAAGAAGTTAGGTTGCTGCGAATTATTAGTACGGATTTAATCCTATTCGGAGCAACAGCGACATGGAATTCTTTAGAAGACTGTTGAAAACTATTGGGACTTCTTTCAGTCCAGATAAAAACGTCGACTTTATTTCAAATATGCCAGTAGAGATGGCTCATCACCTGCATCGAATGCTGGACGCCCAGTCGCTGCTGAATGCGGCGTATGTATCCCGAAAGTGGCTTAATGTCTGTAAAGGATGTTCTTGCTTGAAAAAGGCGGCGAGGCATCATATACGAATGCAGAGATACCAATTGGAACAGAATCCCAAAAGTAATGGAAAGTCCAAGAAAACATCTGCATCTGGGGGCGATGAATGTACCGCAGGTACATGTAAGTACACGGCGGACATACGATGCCTCACTCTCGTTACACAAAATCCATGCTATATCCTCTGTCATGATTAAGGGCATAACCAATTCACCTCAAAGACCTTTCAGCATTCCCCGTAAAGTTGAAACGATAAAAAGATAATCACGATGCGATAAAGTGAGGACGAAAAATTAAATTCACGACTTAAAGTCACGACTTGACCAATTCAGCGAAGTCAAATGTGAATTAACTTGACTTGGTCCAACAATGTGTTAGTTGCAGTGATAACGAATATATTAAAAATGTTTGATGGATAACTTGGATGTTGAAATGAAATATTCACCACGTCGAAAATGACAATACAATTGAAACGAGAATTGACAATAAATAGCAAATAAATTAGTGTATGACACGTTTAAAATTTCCAATTGCATCACGGAATATTTTCGGATCATTCTGGTGTAAATAACAATTAAATTGAGACGAATTTATCCATCTTCAATAACAAGTGTTTATCGTTTTTATCATAATCCTGTTGAACACAAACCTTAGTTACACTGATCGCAATTATCTATGGTTCACCATGGATCCCGATTTAAACGGGACCCTACGCATCTATCGTGATCACGCCCGAGTTAACATGTTCGCGATTGGTTCTTGTAATCTACCGGAACGACGCCGTGACTATATAAGAAGTTAGGTTGCTGCGAATTATTAGTACGGATTTAATCCTATTCGGAGCAACAGCGACATGGAATTCTTTAGAAGACTGTTGAAAACTATTGGGACTTCTTTCAGTCCAGATAAAAACGTCGACTTTATTTCAAATATGCCAGTAGAGATTGCTCATCACCTGCATCGAATGCTGGAAGCCCAGTCGCTGCTGAATGCGGCGTATGTATCCCGAAAGTGGCTTAATGTCTGTAAAGGATGTTCTTGCTTGAAAAAGGCGGCGAGGCATCATATACGAATGCAGAGATACCAATTGGAACAGAATCCCAAAAGTAATGGAAAGTCCAAGAAAACATCTGCGTCGGGGGCGATAAATGTACCGCAGGTACATGTAAGTACACGGCGGACATACGTTTTTCACTCTCGTTACACAATATCCATGCTATATCCTTTGGCATGATTAAGAGCAGAACCAATTCACCTCAAAGACCTTTTAACATTCCCCGTAAAGTTCAAACGATGAAAAAGATAATCACGATGCGATAAAGTGAGGACGAAAAATTAAATTCAAAATTTCAAGTTTGAACCTTTTATGTCACGACTTGACCAATTCAGCGCAGTCAAATGTGAATTAACTTGACTTGGTCCAACAATGTGTTAGTTGCAGTGATAACAAATATATTAAAAATGTTTGATGGATAACTTGAATGTTGAAATGAAATATTCACCACGTCAAAAATGACAATACAATTGAAACGAGAATTGACAATAAATAGCAAATAAATTAGTGTATGACACGTTTAAAATTTCCAATTGCATCACGGAATATTTTCGGATCATTTTGGTGTAAATAACAATTAAATTGAGACGAATTTATCCATCTTCAATAACAAGTGTTTATCGTTTTTATCATAATCCTGTTGAACACAAACCTTAGTTACACTGATCGCAATTATCTATAGTTCACCATGGATCCCGATTTAAACGGGACCCTACGCATCTATCGTGATCACGCCCGAGTTAACATGTTCGCGATTGGTTCTTATAATCAACCGGAACGACGCCGTGACCATATAAGAAGTTATGTTGCTAGGAATTATTAGTACGGACTTAATCCTTTTCGGAGCAACAGCGACATGGAATTCTTTAGAAGACTGTTGAAAACTATTGGGACTTCTCTCAATCCAGATAAAAACGTCGACTTTATTTCAAATATGCCAGTAGAGATTGCTCATCACCTGTTTCGAATGCTGGACGCCCAGTCGCTGCTGAAAGCATCGTATGTATCCCGAAAGTAGCCTAATGTCTGTAAAGGATGTTCTTGCTTGAAAAAGTTGGCAAGGCATCATATACGAATGCATCGATACCAATTTGAACAGAATCCCAAAAGTAATGGAAAGTCCAAGAAAACATCTGCATCTGGGGGCGATAAATGTACCGCAGGTACATGTAAGTACACGGCGGACATACGATGCCTCACTCTCGTTACACAAAATCCATGCCATATCCTCTGTCATGATTAAGAGCATAACCAATTCACCTCAAAGACCTTTCAGCATTCCCCGTAAAGTTGAAACGATAAAAAGATAATCACGATGCGATAAAGTGAGGACGAAAAATTAAATTCAAAATTTCAAGGTTGAACGTTTTATGTCACGACTTGACCAATTCAGCGAAGTCAAATGTGAATTAACTTGACTTGGTCCAACAATGTGTTAGTTGCAGTGATAACGAATATATTAAAAATGTTTGATGGATAACTTGGATGTTGAAATGAAATATTCACCACGTCAAAAATGACAATACAATTGAAACGAGAATTGACAATAAATAGCAAATAAATTAGTGTATGACACGTTTAAAATTTCCAATTGCATCACGGAATATTTTCGGATCATTCCGGTGTATATAACAATTAAATTGAGACGAATTTATCCATCTTCAATAACAAGTGTTTATCGTTTTTATCATAATCCTGTTGAACACAAACCTTAATTACACTGATCGCAATTATCCATAGTTCACCATGGATCCCGATTTAAACGGGACCCTACGCATCTATCGTGATCACGCCCGAGTTAACATGTTCGCGATTGGTTCTTATAATCAACCGGAACGACGCCGTGACTATATAAGAAGTTATGTTGCTAGGAATTATTAGTACGGACTTAATCCTATTCGGAGCAACAGCGACATGGAATTCTTTAGAAGACTGTTGAAAACTATTGGGACTTCTCTCAATCCAGATAAAAACGTCGACTTTATTTCAAATATGCCAGTAGAGATTGCTCATCACCTGCTTAGAATGCTGGACGCCCAGTCGCTGCTGAATGCATCGTATGTATCCCGAAAGTAGCTTAATGTCTGTAAAGGATGTTCTTGCTTGAAAAAGTTGGCAAGGCATCATATACGAATGCATCGATACCAATTGGAACAGAATCCCAAAAGTAATGGAAAGTCCAAGAAAACATCTGCGTCGGGGGCGATAAATGTACCGCAGGTACATGTAAGTACACGGCGGACATACGATGCCTCACTCTCGTTACACAAAATCCATGCTATATCCTCTGGCATGATTAAGAGCAGAACCAATTCACCTCAAAGACCTTTTAACATTCCCCGTAAAGTTCAAACGATGAAAAAGATAATCACGATGCGATAAAGTGAGGACGAAAAATTAAATTCAAAATTTCAAGGTTGAACGTTTTATGTCACGACTTGACCAATTCAGCGAAGTCAAATGTGAATTAACTTGACTTGGTCCAACAATGTGTTAGTTGCAGTGATAACGAATATATTAAAAATGTTTGATGGATAACTTGGATGTTGAAATGAAATATTCACCACGTCGAAAATGACAATACAATTGAAACGAGAATTGACAATAAATAGCAAATAAATTAGTGTATGACACGTTTTAAATTTCCAATTGCATCACGGAATATTTTCGCATCATTCTGGTGTAAATAACAATTAAATTGAGATGAATTTATCCATCTTCAATAACAAGTGTTTATCGTTTTTATCATAATCCTGTTGAACACAAACCTTAGTTACACTGATCGCAATTATCTATAGTTCACCATGGATCCCGATTTAAACGGGACCCTACGCATCTATCGTGATCACGCCCGAGTTAACATGTTCGCGATTGGTTCTTGTAATCTACCGGAACGACGCCGTGACTATATAAGAAGTTAGGTTGCTGCGAATTATTAGTACGGATTTAATCCTATTCGGAGCAACAGCGACATGGAATTCTTTAGAAGACTGTTGAAAACTATTGGGACTTCTTTCAGTCCAGATAAAAACGTCGACTTTATTTCAAATATGCCAGTAGAGATGGCTCATCACCTGCATCGAATGCTGGACGCCCAGTCGCTGCTGAATGCGGCGTATGTATCCCGAAAGTGGCTTAATGTCTGTAAAGGATGTTCTTGCTTGAAAAAGGCGGCGAGGCATCATATACGAATGCAGAGATACCAATTGGAACAGAATCCCAAAAGTAATGGAAAGTCCAAGAAAACATCTGCATCTGGGGGCGATGAATGTACCGCAGGTACATGTAAGTACACGGCGGACATACGATGCCTCACTCTCGTTACACAAAATCCATGCTATATCCTCTGTCATGATTAAGAGCATAACCAATTCACCTCAAAGACCTTTCAGCATTCCCCGTAAAGTTGAAACGATAAAAAGATAATCACGATGCGATAAAGTGAGGACGAAAAATTAAATTCAAAATTTCAAGGTTGAACGTTTTATGTCACGACTTGACCAATTCAGCGAAGTCAAATGTGAATTAACTTGACTTGGTCCAACAATGTGTTAGTTGCAGTGATAACGAATATATTAAAAATGTTTGATGGATAACTTGGATGTTGAAATGAAATATTCACCACGTCGAAAATGACAATACAATTGAAACGAGAATTGACAATAAATAGCAAATAAATTAGTGTATGACACGTTTAAAATTTCCAATTGCATCACGGAATATTTTCGGATCATTCTGGTGTAAATAACAATTAAATTGAGACGAATTTATCCATCTTCAATAACAAGTGTTTATCGTTTTTATCATAATCCTGTTGAACACAAACCTTAGTTACACTGATCGCAATTATCTATAGTTCACCATGGATCCCGATTTAAACGGGACCCTACGCATCTATCGTGATCACGCCCGAGTTAACATGTTCGCGATTGGTTCTTGTAATCTACCGGAACGACGCCGTGACTATATAAGAAGTTAGGTTGCTGCGAATTATTAGTACGGATTTAATCCTATTCGGAGCAACAGCGACATGGAATTCTTTAGAAGACTGTTGAAAACTATTGGGACTTCTTTCAGTCCAGATAAAAACGTCGACTTTATTTCAAATATGCCAGTAGAGATTGCTCATCACCTGCATCGAATGCTGGAAGCCCAGTCGCTGCTGAATGCGGCGTATGTATCCCGAAAGTGGCTTAATGTCTGTAAAGGATGTTCTTGCTTGAAAAAGGCGGCGAGGCATCATATACGAATGCAGAGATACCAATTGGAACAGAATCCCAAAAGTAATGGAAAGTCCAAGAAAACATCTGCATCTGGGGGCGATAAATGTACCGCAAATACATGTAAGTACACGGCGGACATACGATGCCTCACTCTCGTTACACAAAATCCATGCCATATCCTCTGTCATGATTAAAAGCATAACCAATTCACCTCAAAGACCTTTTAATATTCCCCGTAAAGTTCAAACGATGAAAAAGATTATCACGATGCGATAAAGTGAGGACGAAAAATTAAATTCAAAATTTCAAGTTTGAACCTTTTATGTCACGACTTGACCAATTCAGCGAAGTCAAATGTGAATTAACTTGACTTGGTCCAACAATGTGTTAGTTGCAGTGATAACAAATATATTAAAAATGTTTGATGGATAACTTGAATGTTGAAATGAAATATTCACCACGTCAAAAATGACAATACAATTGAAACGAGAATTGACAATAAATAGCAAATAAATTAGTGTATGACACGTTTAAAATTTCCAATTGCATCACGGAATATTTTCGGATCATTCTGGTGTAAATAACAATTAAATTGAGACGAATTTATGCATCTTCAATAACAAGTGTTTATCGTTTTTATCATAATCCTGTTGAACACAAACCTTAGTTACACTGATCGCAATTATCTATAGTTCACCATGGATCCCGTTTTAAACTGGACCCTACGCATCCATCGTGATCACGCCCGAGTTAACATGTTCGCGATTGGTTCTTATAATCAACCGGAACGACGCCGTGACTATATAAGAAGTTATGTTGCTAGGAATTATTAGTACGGACTTAATCCTATTCGGAGCAACAGCGACATGGAATTCTTTAGAAGACTGTTGAAAACTATTGGGACTTCTCTCAATCCAGATAAAAACGTCGACTTTATTTCAAATATGCCAGTAGAGATTGCTCATCACCTGCTTCGAATGCTGGACGCCCAGTCGCTGCTGAAAGCATCGTATGTATCCCGAAAGTAGCCTAATGTCTGTAAAGGATGTTCTTGCTTGAAAAAGTTGGCAAGGCATCATATACGAATGCATCGATACCAATTGGAACAGAATCCCAAAAGTAATGGAAAGTCCAAGAAAACATCTGCGTCGGGGGCGATAAATGTACCGCAGGTACATGTAAGTACACGGCGGACATACGTTTTTCACTCTCGTTACACAATATCCATGCTATATCCTTTGGCATGATTAAGAGCAGAACCAATTCACCTCAAAGACCTTTTAACATTCCCCGTAAAGTTCAAACGATGAAAAAGATAATCACGATGCGATAAAGTGAGGACGAAAAATTAAATTCAAAATTTCAAGGTTGAACGTTTTATGTCACGACTTGACCAATTCAGCGAAGTCAAATGTGAATTAACTTGACTTGGTCCAACAATGTGTTAGTTGCAGTGATAACGAATATATTAAAAATGTTTGATGGATAACTTGGATGTTGAAATGAAATATTCACCACGTCAAAAATGACAATACAATTGAAACGAGAATTGACAATAAATAGCAAATAAATTAGTGTATGACACGTTTAAAATTTCCAATTGCATCACGGAATATTTTCGGATCATTCTGGTGTAAATAACAATTAAATTGAGACGAATTTATCCATCTTCAATAACAAGTGTTTATCGTTTTTATCATAATCCTGTTGAACACAAACCTTAGTTTCACTGATCGCAATTATCTATAGTTCACCATGGATCCCGATTTAAACGGGACCCTACGCATCTATCGTGATCACGCCCGAGTTAACATGTTCGCGATTGGTTCTTATAATCAACCGGAACGACGCCGTGACTATATAAGAAATTATGTTGCTAGGAATTATTAGTACGGATTTAATCCTATTCGGAGCAACAGCGACATGGAATTCTTTAGAAGACTGTTGAAAACTATTGGGACTTCTTCCAGTCCAGATAAAAACCTCGACTTTATTTCAAATATGCCAGTAGAGATGGCTCATCACCTGCATCGAATGCTGGACGCCCAGTCGCTGCTGAATGCGGCGTATGTATCCCGAAAGTGGCTTAATGTCTGTAAAGGATGTTCTTGCTTGAAAAAGGCGGCGAGGCATCATATACGAATGCAGAGATACCAATTGGAACAGAATCCCAAAAGTAATGGAAAGTCCAAGAAAACATCTGCATCTGGGGGCGATGAATGTACCGCAGGTACATGTAAGTACACGGCGGACATACGATGCCTCACTCTCGTTACACAAAATCCATGCTATATCCTCTGTCATGATTAAGAGCATAACCAATTCACCTCAAAGACCTTTCAGCATTCCCCGTAAAGTTGAAACGATAAAAAGATAATCACGATGCGATAAAGTGAGGACGAAAAATTAAATTCAAAATTTCAAGGTTGAACGTTTTATGTCACGACTTGATCAATTCAGCGAAGTCAAATGTGAATTAACTTGACTTGGTCCAACAATGTGTTAGTTGCAGTGATAACGAATATATTAAAAATGTTTGATGGATAACTTGGATGTTGAAATGAAATATTCACCACGTCGAAAATGACAATACAATTGAAACGAGAATTGACAATAAATAGCAAATAAATTAGTGTATGACACGTTTAAAATTTCCAATTGCATCACGGAATATTTTCGGATCATTCTGGTGTAAATAACAATTAAATTGAGACGAATTTATCCATCTTCAATAACAAGTGTTTATCGTTTTTATCATAATCCTGTTGAACACAAACCTTAGTTACACTGATCGCAATTATCTATAGTTCACCATGGATCCCGATTTAAACGGGACCCTACGCATCTATCGTGATCACGCCCGAGTTAACATGTTCGCGATTGGTTCTTGTAATCTACCGGAACGACGCCGTGACTATATAAGAAGTTAGGTTGCTGCGAATTATTAGTACGGATTTAATCCTATTCGGAGCAACAGCGACATGGAATTCTTTAGAAGACTGTTGAAAACTATTGGGACTTCTTTCAGTCCAGATAAAAACGTCGACTTTATTTCAAATATGCCAGTAGAGATTGCTCATCACCTGCATCGAATGCTGGAAGCCCAGTCGCTGCTGAATGCGGCGTATGTATCCCGAAAGTGGCTTAATGTCTGTAAAGGATGTTCTTGCTTGAAAAAGGCGGCGAGGCATCATATACGAATGCAGAGATACCAATTGGAACAGAATCCCAAAAGTAATGGAAAGTCCAAGAAAACATCTGCATCTGGGGGCGATAAATGTACCGCAAATACATGTAAGTACACGGCGGACATACGATGCCTCACTCTCGTTACACAAAATCCATGCCATATCCTCTGTCATGATTAAAAGCATAACCAATTCACCTCAAAGACCTTTTAATATTCCCCGTAAAGTTCAAACGATGAAAAAGATTATCACGATGCGATAAAGTGAGGACGAAAAATTAAATTCAAAATTTCAAGTTTGAACCTTTTATGTCACGACTTGACCAATTCAGCGAAGTCAAATGTGAATTAACTTGACTTGGTCCAACAATGTGTTAGTTGCAGTGATAACAAATATATTAAAAATGTTTGATGGATAACTTGAATGTTGAAATGAAATATTCACCACGTCAAAAATGACAATACAATTGAGACGAGAATTAACAATAAACAGCAAATAAATTAGTGTATGACACGTTTAAAATTTCCAATTGCATCACGGAATATTTTCGGATCATTTTGGTGTAAATAACAATTAAATTGAGACGAATTTATCCATCTTCAATAACAAGTGTTTATCGTTTTTATCATAATCCTGTTGAACACAAACCTTAGTTACACTGATCGCAATTATCTATATTTCACCATGGATCCCGATTTAAACGGGACCCTACGCATCCATCGTGATCACGCCCGAGTTAACATGTTCGCGATTGGTTCTTATAATCAACCGGAACGACGCCGTGACTATATAAGAAGTTATGTTGCTAGGAATTATTAGTACGGACTTAATCCTATTCGGAGCAACAGCGACATGGAATTCTTTAGAAGACTGTTGAAAACTATTGGGACTTCTCTCAATCCAGATAAAAACGTCGACTTTATTTCAAATATGCCAGTAGAGATTGCTCATCACCTGCTTCGAATGCTGGACGCCCAGTCGCTGCTGAAAGCATCGTATGTATCCCGAAAGTAGCCTAATGTCTGTAAAGGATGTTCTTGCTTGAAAAAGTTGGCAAGGCATCATATACGAATGCATCGATACCAATTGGAACAGAATCCCAAAAGTAATGGAAAGTCCAAGAAAACATCTGCGTCGGGGGCGATAAATGTACCGCAGGTACATGTAAGTACACGTCGGACATACGTTTTTCACTCTCGTTACACAATATCCATGCTATATCCTCTGGCATGATTAAGAGCAGAACCAATTCACGTCAAAGACCTTTTAACATTCCCCGTAAAGTTCAAACGATGAAAAAGATAATCACGATGCGATAAAGTGAGGACGAAAAATTAAATTCAAAATTTCAAGTTTGAACCTTTTATGTCACGACTTGACCAATTCAGCGAAGTCAAATGTGAATTAACTTGACTTGGTCCAACAATGTGTTAGTTGCAGTGATAACAAATATATTAAAAATGTTTGATGGATAACTTGAATGTTGAAATGAAGCATTCACCACGTCAAAAATGACAATACAATTGAAACGAGAATTGACAATAAATAGCAAATAAATTAGTGTATGACACGTTTAAAATTTCCAATTGCATCACGGAATATTTTCGGATCATTTTGGTGTAAATAACAATTAAATTGAGACGAATTTATCCATCTTAAATAACAAGTGTTTATCGTTTTTATCATAATCCTGTTGAACACAAACCTTAGTTACACTGATCGCAATTATCTATAGTTCACCATGGATCCCGATTTAAACGGGACCCTACGCATCTATCGTGATCACGCCCGAGTTAACATGTTCGCGATTGGTTCTTATAATCAACCGGAACGACGCCGTGACCATATAAGAAGTTATGTTGCTAGGAATTATTAGTACGGACTTAATCCTATTCGGAGCAACAGCGACATGGAATTCTTTAGAAGACTGTTGAAAACTATTGGGACTTCTCTCAATCCAGATAAAAACGTCGACTTTATTTCAAATATGCCAGTAGAGATTGCTCATCACCTGCTTCGAATGCTGGACGCCCAGTCGCTGCTGAAAGCATCGTATGTATCCCGAAAGTAGCCTAATGTCTGTAAAGGATGTTCTTGCTTGAAAAAGTTGGCAAGGCATCATATACGAATGCATCGATACCAATTTGAACAGAATCCCAAAAGTAATGGAAAGTCCAAGAAAACATCTGCATCTGGGGGCGATAAATGTACCGCCGGTACATGTAAGTACACGGCGGACATACGATGCCTCACTCTCGTTACACAAAATCCATGCCATATCCTCTGTCATGATTAAGAGCATAACCAATTCACCTCAAAGACCTTTCAGCATTCCCCGTAAAGTTGAAACGATAAAAAGATAATCACGATGCGATAAAGTGAGGACGAAAAATTAAATTCAAAATTTCAAGTTTGAACCTTTTATGTCACGACTTGACCAATTCAGCGCAGTCAAATGTGAATTAACTTGACTTGGTCCAACAATGTGTTAGTTGCAGTGATAACAAATATATTAAAAATGTTTGATGGATAACTTGAATGTTGAAATGAAATATTCACCACGTCAAAAATGACAATACAATTGAAACGAGAATTGACAATAAATAGCAAATAAATTAGTGTATGACACGTTTAAAATTTCCAATTGCATCACGGAATATTTTCGGATCATTTTGGTGTAAATAACAATTAAATTGAGACGAATTTATCCATCTTAAATAACAAGTGTTTATCGTTTTTATCATAATCCTGTTGAACACAAACCTTAGTTACACTGATCGCAATTATCTATAGTTCACCATGGATCCCGATTTAAACGGGACCCTACGCATCTATCGTGATCACGCCCGAGTTAACATGTTCGCGATTGGTTCTTATAATCAACCGGAACGACGCCGTGACTATATAAGAAGTTATGTTGCTAGGAATTATTAGTACGGACTTAATCCTATTCGGAGCAACAGCGACATGGAATTCTTTAGAAGACTGTTGAAAACTATTGGGACTTCTCTCAATCCAGATAAAAACGTCGACTTTATTTCAAATATGCCAGTAGAGATTGCTCATCACCTGCTTCGAATGCTGGACGCCCAGTCGCTGCTGAAAGCATCGTATGTATCCCGAAAGTAGCCTAATGTCTGTAAAGGATGTTCTTGCTTGAAAAAGTTGGCAAGGCATCATATACGAATGCATCGATACCAATTGGAACAGAATCCCAAAAGTAATGGAAAGTCCAAGAAAACATCTGCGTCGGGGGCGATAAATGTACCGCAGGTACATGTAAGTACACGGCGGACATACGTTTTTCACTCTCGTTACACAAAATCCATGCTATATCCTCTGGCATGATTAAGAGCAGAACCAATTCACCTCAAAGACCTTTTAACATTCCCCGTAAAGTTCAAACGATGAAAAAGATAATCACGATGCGATAAAGTGAGGACGAAAAATTAAATTCAAAATTTCAAGTTTGAACCTTTTATGTCACGACTTGACCAATTCAGCGAAGTCAAATGTGAATTAACTTGACTTGGTCCAACAATGTGTTAGTTGCAGTGATAACGAATATATTAAAAATGTTTGATGGATAACTTGGATGTTGAAATGAAATATTCACCACGTCGAAAATGACAATACAATTGAAACGAGAATTGACAATAAATAGCAAATAAATTAGTGTATGACACGTTTAAAATTTCCAATTGCATCACGGAATATTTTCGGATCATTCTGGTGTAAATAACAATTAAATTGAGACGAATTTATCCATCTTCAATAACAAGTGTTTATCGTTTCTATCATAATCCTGTTGAACACAAACCTTAGTTACACTGATCGCAATTATCTATAGTTCACCATGGATCCCGATTTAAACGGGACCCTACGCATCTATCGTGATCACGCCCGAGTTAACATGTTCGCGATTGGTTCTTATAATCAACCGGAACGACGCCGTGACTATATAAGAAGTTATGTTGCTAGGAATTATTAGTACGGACTTAATCCTATTCGGAGCAACAGCGACATGGAATTCTTTAGAAGACTGTTGAAAACTATTGGGACTTCTCTCAATCCAGATAAAAACGTCGACTTTATTTCAAATATGCCAGTAGAGATTGCTCATCACCTGCTTCGAATGCTGGACGCATAGTCGCTGCTGAATGCATCGTATGTATCCCGAAAGTAGCTTAAAGTCTGTAAAGGATGTTCTTGCTTGAAAAAGTTGGCAAGGCATCATATACGAATGCATCGATACCAATTGGAACAGAATCCCAAAAGTAATGGAAAGTCCAAGAAAACATCTGCATCTGGGGGCGATAAATGTACCGCAGGTACATGTAAGTACACGGCGGACATACGATGCCTCACTCTCGTTACACAAAATCCATGCCATATCCTCTGTCATGATTAAGAGCATAACCAATTCACCTCAAAGACCTTTCAGCATTCCCCGTAAAGTTGAAACGATAAAAAGATAATCACGATGCGATAAAGTGAGGACGAAAAATTAAATTCAAAATTTCAAGGTTGAACGTTTTATGTCACGACTTGACCAATTCAGCGAAGTCAAATGTGAATTAACTTGACTTGGTCCAACAATGTGTTAGTTGCAGTGATAACGAATATATTAAAAATGTTTGATGGATAACTTGGATGTTGAAATGAAATATTCACCACGTCAAAAATGACAATACAATTGAAACGAGAATTGACTATAAATAGCAAATAAATTAGTGTATGACACGTTTAAAATTTCCAATTGCATCACGGAATATTTTCGGATCATTCCGGTGTAAATAACAATTAAATTGAGACGAATTTATCCATCTTCAATAACAAGTGTTTATCGTTTCTATCATAATCCTGTTGAACACAAACCTTAGTTACACTGATCGCAATTATCTATAGTTCACCATGGATCCCGATTTAAACGGGACCCTACGCATCTATCGTGATCACGCCCGAGTTAACATGTTCGCGATTGGTTCTTATAATCAACCGGAACGACGCCGTGACTATATAAGAAGTTATGTTGCTAGGAATTATTAGTACGGACTTAATCCTATTCGGAGCAACAGCGACATGGAATTCTTTAGAAGACTGTTGAAAACTATTGGGACTTCTCTCAATCCAGATAAAAACGTCGACTTTATTTCAAATATGCCAGTAGAGATTGCTCATCACCTGCTTCGAATGCTGGACGCCCAGTCGCTGCTGAATGCATCGTATGTATCCCGAAAGTAGCTTAATGTCTGTAAAGGATGTTCTTGCTTGAAAAAGTTGGCAAGGCATCATATACGAATGCATCGATACCAATTGGAACAGAATCCCAAAAGTAATGGAAAGTCCAAGAAAACATCTGCGTCAGGGGCGATAAATGTACCGCAGGTACATGTAAGTACACGGCGGACATACGATGCCTCACTCTCGTTACACAAAATCCATGCTATATCCTCTGGCATGATTAAGAGCAGAACCAATTCACCTCAAAGACCTTTTAACATTCCCCGTAAAGTTCAAACGATGAAAAAGATAATCACGATGCGATAAAGTGAGGACGAAAAATTAAATTCAAAATTTCAAGGTTGAACGTTTTATGTCACGACTTGACCAATTCAGCGAAGTCAAATGTGAATTAACTTGACTTGGTCCAACAATGTGTTAGTTGCAGTGATAACGAATATATTAAAAATGTTTGATGGATAACTTGGATGTTGAAATGAAATATTCACCACGTCGAAAATGACAATACAATTGAAACGAGAATTGACAATAAATAGCAAATAAATTAGTGTATGACACGTTTAAAATTTCCAATTGCATCACGGAATATTTTCGCATCATTCTGGTGTAAATAACAATTAAATTGAGATGAATTTATCCATCTTCAATAACAAGTGTTTATCGTTTTTATCATAATCCTGTTGAACACAAACCTTAGTTACACTGATCGCAATTATCTATAGTTCACCATGGATCCCGATTTAAACGGGACCCTACGCATCTATCGTGATCACGCCCGAGTTAACATGTTCGCGATTGGTTCTTGTAATCTACCGGAACGACGCCGTGACTATATAAGAAGTTAGGTTGCTGCGAATTATTAGTACGGATTTAATCCTATTCGGAGCAACAGCGACATGGAATTCTTTAGAAGACTGTTGAAAACTATTGGGACTTCTTTCAGTCCAGATAAAAACGTCGACTTTATTTCAAATATGCCAGTAGAGACGGCTCATCACCTGCTTCGAATGCTGGACGCCCAGTCGCTGCTGAATGCATCGTATGTTTCCCGAAAGTAGCTTAATGTCTGTAAAGGATGTTCTTGCTTGAAAAAGTTGGCAAGGCATCATATACGAATGCATCGATACCAATTGGAACAGAATCCCAAAAGTAATGGAAAGTCCAAGAAAACATCTGCGTCGGGGGCGATAAATGTACTGCAGCTACACGTAAGTACACGGCGGACATACGATGCCTCACTCTCGTTACACAAAATCCATGCTATATCCTCTGGCATGATTAAGAGCAGAACCAATTCACCTCAAAGACCTTTTAACATTCCCCGTAAAGTTCAAACGATGAAAAAGATAATCACGATGCGATAAAGTGAGGACGAAAAATTAAATTCAAAATTTCAAGGTTGAACGTTTTATGTCACGACTTGATCAATTCAGCGAAGTCAAATGTGAATTAACTTGACTTGGTCCAACAATGTGTTAGTTGCAGTGATAACGAATATATTAAAAATGTTTGATGGATAACTTGGATGTTGAAATGAAATATTCACCACGTCGAAAATGACAATACAATTGAAACGAGAATTGACAATAAATAGCAAATAAATTAGGGTATGACACGTTTAAAATTTCCAATTGCATCACGGAATATTTTCGGATCATTCTGGTGTAAATAACAATTAAATTGAGACGAATTTATCCATCTTCAATAACAAGTGTTTATCGTTTTTATCATAATCCTGTTGAACACAAACCTTAGTTACACTGATCGCAATTATCTATAGTTCACCATGGATCCCGATTTAAACGGGACCCTACGCATCTATCGTGATCACGCCCGAGTTAACATGTTCGCGATTGGTTCTTGTAATCTACCGGAACGACGCCGTGACTATATAAGAAGTTAGGTTGCTGCGAATTATTAGTACGGATTTAATCCTATTCGGAGCAACAGCGACATGGAATTCTTTAGAAGACTGTTGAAAACTATTGGGACTTCTTTCAGTCCAGATAAAAACGTCGACTTTATTTCAAATATGCCAGTAGAGATTGCTCATCACCTGCATCGAATGCTGGAAGCCCAGTCGCTGCTGAATGCGGCGTATGTATCCCGAAAGTGGCTTAATGTCTGTAAAGGATGTTCTTGCTTGAAAAAGGCGGCGAGGCATCATATACGAATGCAGAGATACCAATTGGAACAGAATCCCAAAAGTAATGGAAAGTCCAAGAAAACATCTGCATCTGGGGGCGATAAATGTACCGCAAATACATGTAAGTACACGGCGGACATACGATGCCTCACTCTCGTTACACAAAATCCATGCCATATCCTCTGTCATGATTAAAAGCATAACCAATTCACCTCAAAGACCTTTTAATATTCCCCGTAAAGTTCAAACGATGAAAAAGATTATCACGATGCGATAAAGTGAGGACGAAAAATTAAATTCAAAATTTCAAGTTTGAACCTTTTATGTCACGACTTGACCAATTCAGCGAAGTCAAATGTGAATTAACTTGACTTGGTCCAACAATGTGTTAGTTGCAGTGATAACAAATATATTAAAAATGTTTGATGGATAACTTGAATGTTGAAATGAAATATTCACCACGTCAAAAATGACAATACAATTGAGACGAGAATTAACAATAAATAGCAAATAAATTAGTGTATGACACGTTTAAAATTTCCAATTGCATCACGGAATATTTTCGGATCATTTTGGTGTAAATAACAATTAAATTGAGACGAATTTATCCATCTTCAATAACAAGTGTTTATCGTTTTTATCATAATCCTGTTGAACACAAACCTTAGTTACACTGATCGCAATTATCTATATTTCACCATGGATCCCGATTTAAACGGGACCCTACGCATCCATCGTGATCACGCCCGAGTTAACATGTTCGCGATTGGTTCTTATAATCAACCGGAACGACGCCGTGACTATATAAGAAGTTATGTTGCTAGGAATTATTAGTACGGACTTAATCCTATTCGGAGCAACAGCGACATGGAATTCTTTAGAAGACTGTTGAAAACTATTGGGACTTCTCTCAATCCAGATAAAAACGTCGACTTTATTTCAAATATGCCAGTAGAGATTGCTCATCACCTGCTTCGAATGCTGGACGCCCAGTCGCTGCTGAAAGCATCGTATGTATCCCGAAAGTAGCCTAATGTCTGTAAAGGATGTTCTTGCTTGAAAAAGTTGGCAAGGCATCATATACGAATGCATCGATACCAATTGGAACAGAATCCCAAAAGTAATGGAAAGTCCAAGAAAACATCTGCGTCGGGGGCGATAAATGTACCGCAGGTACATGTAAGTACACGTCGGACATACGTTTTTCACTCTCGTTACACAATATCCATGCTATATCCTCTGGCATGATTAAGAGCAGAACCAATTCACGTCAAAGACCTTTTAACATTCCCCGTAAAGTTCAAACGATGAAAAAGATAATCACGATGCGATAAAGTGAGGACGAAAAATTAAATTCAAAATTTCAAGTTTGAACCTTTTATGTCACGACTTGACCAATTCAGCGAAGTCAAATGTGAATTAACTTGACTTGGTCCAACAATGTGTTAGTTGCAGTGATAACAAATATATTAAAAATGTTTGATGGATAACTTAAATGTTGAAATGAAATATTCACCACGTTAAATATGACAATACAATTGAGACGAGAATCGACAATAAATAGCAAATAAATTGGTGTATGACCCGTTTAAAATTTCCAATTGCATCACGGAATATTTTCGGATCATTCTGGTGTAAATAACAATCAAATTGAGACGAATTTATCCATCTTTAATAACGAGTGTTCATCGTTTTTATCATAATCCTGTTGAACACAAACCTTAATTACACTGATCGCAATTATCTATAGTTCACCATGGATCCCGATTTAAACGGGACCCTACGCATCTATCGTGATCACGCCCGAGTTAACATGTTCGCGATTGGTTCTTGTAATCTACCGGAACGACGCCGTGACTATATAAGAAGTTAGGTTGCTGCGAATTATTAGTACGGATTTAATCCTATTCGGAGCAACAGCGACATGGAATTCTTTAGAAGACTGTTGAAAACTATTGGGACTTCTTTCAGTCCAGATAAAAACGTCGACTTTATTTCAAATATGCCAGTAGAGATTGCTCATCACCTGCTTCGAATGCTTGACGCCCAGTCGCTGCTGAATGCATCGTATGTTTCCCGAAAGTAGCTTAATGTCTGTAAAGGATGTTCTTGCTTGAAAAAGTTGGCAAGGCATCATATACGAATGCATCGATACCAATTGGAACAGAATCCCAAAAGTAATGGAAAGTCCAAGAAAACATCTGCGTCGGGGGCGATAAATGTACCGCAGCTACACGTAAGTACACGGCGGACATACGATGCCTCACTCTCGTTACACAAAATCCATGCTATATCCTCTGGCATGATTAAGAGCAGAACCAATTCACCTCAAAGACCTTTTAACATTCCCCGTAAAGTTCAAACGATGAAAAAGATAATCACGATGCGATAAAGTGAGGACGAAAAATTAAATTCAAAATTTCAAGGTTGAACGTTTTATGTCACGACTTGATCAATTCAGCGAAGTCAAATGTGAATTAACTTGACTTGGTCCAACAATGTGTTAGTTGCAGTGATAACGAATATATTAAAAATGTTTGATGGATAACTTGGATGTTGAAATGAAATATTCACCACGTCGAAAATGACAATACAATTGAAACGAGAATTGACAATAAATAGCAAATAAATTAGGGTATGACACGTTTAAAATTTCCAATTGCATCACGGAATATTTTCGGATCATTCTGGTGTAAATAACAATTAAATTGAGACGAATTTATCCATCTTCAATAACAAGTGTTTATCGTTTTTATCATAATCCTGTTGAACACAAACCTTAGTTACACTGATCGCAATTATCTATAGTTCACCATGGATCCCGATTTAAACGGGACCCTACGCATCTATCGTGATCACGCCCGAGTTAACATGTTCGCGATTGGTTCTTGTAATCTACCGGAACGACGCCGTGACTATATAAGAAGTTAGGTTGCTGCGAATTATTAGTACGGATTTAATCCTATTCGGAGCAACAGCGACATGGAATTCTTTAGAAGACTGTTGAAAACTATTGGGACTTCTTTCAGTCCAGATAAAAACGTCGACTTTATTTCAAATATGCCAGTAGAGATTGCTCATCACCTGCATCGAATGCTGGAAGCCCAGTCGCTGCTGAATGCGGCGTATGTATCCCGAAAGTGGCTTAATGTCTGTAAAGGATGTTCTTGCTTGAAAAAGGCGGCGAGGCATCATATACGAATGCAGAGATACCAATTGGAACAGAATCCCAAAAGTAATGGAAAGTCCAAGAAAACATCTGCATCTGGGGGCGATAAATGTACCGCAAATACATGTAAGTACACGGCGGACATACGATGCCTCACTCTCGTTACACAAAATCCATGCCATATCCTCTGTCATGATTAAAAGCATAACCAATTCACCTCAAAGACCTTTTAATATTCCCCGTAAAGTTCAAACGATGAAAAAGATTATCACGATGCGATAAAGTGAGGACGAAAAATTAAATTCAAAATTTCAAGTTTGAACCTTTTATGTCACGACTTGACCAATTCAGCGAAGTCAAATGTGAATTAACTTGACTTGGTCCAACAATGTGTTAGTTGCAGTGATAACAAATATATTAAAAATGTTTGATGGATAACTTGAATGTTGAAATGAAATATTCACCACGTCAAAAATGACAATACAATTGAGACGAGAATTAACAATAAATAGCAAATAAATTAGTGTATGACACGTTTAAAATTTCCAATTGCATCACGGAATATTTTCGGATCATTTTGGTGTAAATAACAATTAAATTGAGACGAATTTATCCATCTTCAATAACAAGTGTTTATCGTTTTTATCATAATCCTGTTGAACACAAACCTTAGTTACACTGATCGCAATTATCTATATTTCACCATGGATCCCGATTTAAACGGGACCCTACGCATCCATCGTGATCACGCCCGAGTTAACATGTTCGCGATTGGTTCTTATAATCAACCGGAACGACGCCGTGACTATATAAGAAGTTATGTTGCTAGGAATTATTAGTACGGACTTAATCCTATTCGGAGCAACAGCGACATGGAATTCTTTAGAAGACTGTTGAAAACTATTGGGACTTCTCTCAATCCAGATAAAAACGTCGACTTTATTTCAAATATGCCAGTAGAGATTGCTCATCACCTGCTTCGAATGCTGGACGCCCAGTCGCTGCTGAAAGCATCGTCTGTATCCCGAAAGTAGCCTAATGTCTGTAAAGGATGTTCTTGCTTGAAAAAGTTGGCAAGGCATCATATACGAATGCATCGATACCAATTGGAACAGAATCCCAAAAGTAATGGAAAGTCCAAGAAAACATCTGCGTCGGGGGCGATAAATGTACCGCAGGTACATGTAAGTACACGGCGGACATACGATGCCTCACTCTCGTTACACAAAATCCATGCTATATCCTCTGTCATGATTAAAAGCATAACCAATTCACCTCAAAGACCTTTTAATATTCCCCGTAAAGTTCAAACGATGAAAAAGATTATCACGATGCGATAAAGTGAGGACGAAAAATTAAATTCAAAATTTCAAGTTTGAACCTTTTATGTCACGACTTGACCAATTCAGCGAAGTCAAATGTGAATTAACTTGACTTGGTCCAACAATGTGTTAGTTGCAGTGATAACAAATATATTAAAAATGTTTGATGGATAACTCGGATGTTGAAATGAAATATTCACCACGTCAAAAATGACAATACAATTGAGACGAGAATTAACAATAAATAGCAAATAAATTAGTGTATGACACGTTTAAAATTTCCAATTGCATCACGGAATATTTTCGGATCATTTTGGTGTAAATAACAATTAAATTGAGACGAATTTATCCATCTTCAATAACAAGTGTTTATCGTTTTTATCATAATCCTGTTGAACACAAACCTTAGTTACACTGATCGCAATTATCTATATTTCACCATGGATCCCGATTTAAACGGGACCCTACGCATCCATCGTGATCACGCCCGAGTTAACATGTTCGCGATTGGTTCTTATAATCAACCGGAACGACGCCGTGACTATATAAGAAGTTATGTTGCTAGGAATTATTAGTACGGACTTAATCCTATTCGGAGCAACAGCGACATGGAATTCTTTAGAAGACTGTTGAAAACTATTGGGACTTCTCTCAATCCAGATAAAAACGTCGACTTTATTTCAAATATGCCAGTAGAGATTGCTCATCACCTGCTTCGAATGCTGGACGCCCAGTCGCTGCTGAAAGCATCGTATGTATCCCGAAAGTAGCCTAATGTCTGTAAAGGATGTTCTTGCTTGAAAAAGTTGGCAAGGCATCATATACGAATGCATCGATACCAATTGGAACAGAATCCCAAAAGTAATGGAAAGTCCAAGAAAACATCTGCGTCGGGGGCGATAAATGTACCGCAGCTACACGTAAGTACACGGCGGACATACGATGCCTCACTCTCGTTACACAAAATCCATGCTATATCCTCTGGCATGATTAAGAGCAGAACCAATTCACCTCAAAGACCTTTTAACATTCCCCGTAAAGTTCAAACGATGAAAAAGATAATCACGATGCGATAAAGTGAGGACGAAAAATTAAATTCAAAATTTCAAGGTTGAACGTTTTATGTCACGACTTGATCAATTCAGCGAAGTCAAATGTGAATTAACTTGACTTGGTCCAACAATGTGTTAGTTGCAGTGATAACGAATATATTAAAAATGTTTGATGGATAACTTGGATGTTGAAATGAAATATTCACCACGTCGAAAATGACAATACAATTGAAACGAGAATTGACAATAAATAGCAAATAAATTAGGGTATGACACGTTTAAAATTTCCAATTGCATCACGGAATATTTTCGGATCATTCTGGTGTAAATAACAATTAAATTGAGACGAATTTATCCATCTTCAATAACAAGTGTTTATCGTTTTTATCATAATCCTGTTGAACACAAACCTTAGTTACACTGATCGCAATTATCTATAGTTCACCATGGATCCCGATTTAAACGGGACCCTACGCATCTATCGTGATCACGCCCGAGTTAACATGTTCGCGATTGGTTCTTGTAATCTACCGGAACGACGCCGTGACTATATAAGAAGTTAGGTTGCTGCGAATTATTAGTACGGATTTAATCCTATTCGGAGCAACAGCGACATGGAATTCTTTAGAAGACTGTTGAAAACTATTGGGACTTCTTTCAGTCCAGATAAAAACGTCGACTTTATTTCAAATATGCCAGTAGAGATTGCTCATCACCTGCATCGAATGCTGGAAGCCCAGTCGCTGCTGAATGCGGCGTATGTATCCCGAAAGTGGCTTAATGTCTGTAAAGGATGTTCTTGCTTGAAAAAGGCGGCGAGGCATCATATACGAATGCAGAGATACCAATTGGAACAGAATCCCAAAAGTAATGGAAAGTCCAAGAAAACATCTGCATCTGGGGGCGATAAATGTACCGCAAATACATGTAAGTACACGGCGGACATACGATGCCTCACTCTCGTTACACAAAATCCATGCCATATCCTCTGTCATGATTAAAAGCATAACCAATTCACCTCAAAGACCTTTTAATATTCCCCGTAAAGTTCAAACGATGAAAAAGATTATCACGATGCGATAAAGTGAGGACGAAAAATTAAATTCAAAATTTCAAGTTTGAACCTTTTATGTCACGACTTGACCAATTCAGCGAAGTCAAATGTGAATTAACTTGACTTGGTCCAACAATGTGTTAGTTGCAGTGATAACAAATATATTAAAAATGTTTGATGGATAACTTGAATGTTGAAATGAAATATTCACCACGTCAAAAATGACAATACAATTGAGACGAGAATTAACAATAAATAGCAAATAAATTAGTGTATGACACGTTTAAAATTTCCAATTGCATCACGGAATATTTTCGGATCATTTTGGTGTAAATAACAATTAAATTGAGACGAATTTATCCATCTTCAATAACAAGTGTTTATCGTTTTTATCATAATCCTGTTGAACACAAACCTTAGTTACACTGATCGCAATTATCTATATTTCACCATGGATCCCGATTTAAACGGGACCCTACGCATCCATCGTGATCACGCCCGAGTTAACATGTTCGCGATTGGTTCTTATAATCAACCGGAACGACGCCGTGACTATATAAGAAGTTATGTTGCTAGGAATTATTAGTACGGACTTAATCCTATTCGGAGCAACAGCGACATGGAATTCTTTAGAAGACTGTTGAAAACTATTGGGACTTCTCTCAATCCAGATAAAAACGTCGACTTTATTTCAAATATGCCAGTAGAGATTGCTCATCACCTGCTTCGAATGCTGGACGCCCAGTCGCTGCTGAAAGCATCGTCTGTATCCCGAAAGTAGCCTAATGTCTGTAAAGGATGTTCTTGCTTGAAAAAGTTGGCAAGGCATCATATACGAATGCATCGATACCAATTGGAACAGAATCCCAAAAGTAATGGAAAGTCCAAGAAAACATCTGCGTCGGGGGCGATAAATGTACCGCAGGTACATGTAAGTACACGGCGGACATACGATGCCTCACTCTCGTTACACAAAATCCATGCTATATCCTCTGTCATGATTAAAAGCATAACCAATTCACCTCAAAGACCTTTTAATATTCCCCGTAAAGTTCAAACGATGAAAAAGATTATCACGATGCGATAAAGTGAGGACGAAAAATTAAATTCAAAATTTCAAGTTTGAACCTTTTATGTCACGACTTGACCAATTCAGCGAAGTCAAATGTGAATTAACTTGACTTGGTCCAACAATGTGTTAGTTGCAGTGATAACAAATATATTAAAAATGTTTGATGGATAACTCGGATGTTGAAATGAAATATTCACCACGTCAAAAATGACAATACAATTGAGACGAGAATTAACAATAAATAGCAAATAAATTAGTGTATGACACGTTTAAAATTTCCAATTGCATCACGGAATATTTTCGGATCATTTTGGTGTAAATAACAATTAAATTGAGACGAATTTATCCATCTTCAATAACAAGTGTTTATCGTTTTTATCATAATCCTGTTGAACACAAACCTTAGTTACACTGATCGCAATTATCTATATTTCACCATGGATCCCGATTTAAACGGGACCCTACGCATCCATCGTGATCACGCCCGAGTTAACATGTTCGCGATTGGTTCTTATAATCAACCGGAACGACGCCGTGACTATATAAGAAGTTATGTTGCTAGGAATTATTAGTACGGACTTAATCCTATTCGGAGCAACAGCGACATGGAATTCTTTAGAAGACTGTTGAAAACTATTGGGACTTCTCTCAATCCAGATAAAAACGTCGACTTTATTTCAAATATGCCAGTAGAGATTGCTCATCACCTGCTTCGAATGCTGGACGCCCAGTCGCTGCTGAAAGCATCGTATGTATCCCGAAAGTAGCCTAATGTCTGTAAAGGATGTTCTTGCTTGAAAAAGTTGGCAAGGCATCATATACGAATGCATCGATACCAATTGGAACAGAATCCCAAAAGTAATGGAAAGTCCAAGAAAACATCTGCGTCGGGGGCGATAAATGTACCGCAGGTACATGTAAGTACACGTCGGACATACGTTTTTCACTCTCGTTACACAATATCCATGCTATATCCTCTGGCATGATTAAGAGCAGAACCAATTCACGTCAAAGACCTTTTAACATTCCCCGTAAAGTTCAAACGATGAAAAAGATAATCACGATGCGATAAAGTGAGGACGAAAAATTAAATTCAAAATTTCAAGTTTGAACCTTTTATGTCACGACTTGACCAATTCAGCGAAGTCAAATGTGAATTAACTTGACTTGGTCCAACAATGTGTTAGTTGCAGTGATAACAAATATATTAAAAATGTTTGATGGATAACTTAAATGTTGAAATGAAATATTCACCACGTTAAATATGACAATACAATTGAGACGAGAATCGACAATAAATAGCAAATAAATTGGTGTATGACCCGTTTAAAATTTCCAATTGCATCACGGAATATTTTCGGATCATTCTGGTGTAAATAACAATCAAATTGAGACGAATTTATCCATCTTTAATAACGAGTGTTCATCGTTTTTATCATAATCCTGTTGAACACAAACCTTAATTACACTGATCGCAATTATCTATAGTTCACCATGGATCCCGATTTAAACGGGACCCTACGCATCTATCGTGATCACGCCCGAGTTAACATGTTCGCGATTGGTTCTTGTAATCAACCGGAACGACGCCGTGACTATATAAGAAGTTAGGTTGCTGCGAATTATTAGTACGGATTTAATCCTATTCGGAGCAACAGCGACATGGAATTCTTTAGAAGACTGTTGAAAACTATTGGGACTTCTCTCAATCCAGATAAAAACGTCGACTTTATTTTAAATATGCCAGTAGAGATTGCTCATCACCTGCTTCGAATGCTCGTCGCCCAGTCGCTGCTGAATGCATCGTATGTATCCCGAAAGTAGCTTAATGTCTGTAAAGGATGTTCTTGCTTGAAAAAGTTGGCGAGGCATCATATACGAATGCATCGATACCAATTGGAACAGAATCCCAAAAGTAATGGAAAGTCCAAGAAAACATCTGCGTCGGGGGCGATAAATGTACCGCAAGTACATGTAAGTACACGGCGGACATACGATGCCTCACTCTCGTTACACAAAATCCATGCTATATCCTCTGGCATGATTAAGAGCAGAACCAATTCACCTCAAAGACCTTTTAACATTCCCCGTAAAGTTCAAACGATGAAAAAGATAATCACGATGCGATAAAGTGAGGACGAAAAATTAAATTCAAAATTTCAAGGTTGAACGTTTTATGTCACGACTTGACCAATTCAGCGAAGCCAAATGTGAATTAACTTGACTTGGTCCAACAATGTGTTAGTTGCAGTGATAACAAATATATTAAAAATGTTTGATGGATAACTTGAATGTTGAAATGAAATATTCACCACGTTAAATATGACAATACAATTGAGACGAGAATCGACAATAAATAGCAAATAAATTGGTGTATGACACGTTTAAAATTTCCAATTGCATCACGGAATATTTTCGGATCATTCTGGTGTAAATAACAATTAAATTGAGACGAATTTATCCATCTTCAATAACAAGTGTTTATCGTTTTTATCATAATCCTGTTGAACACAAACCTTAATTACACTGATCGCAATTATCTATAGTTCACCATGGATCCCGATTTAAACGGGACCCTACGCATCTATCGTGATCACGCCCGAGTTAACATGTTCGCGATTGGTTCTTGTAATCAACCGGAACGACGCCGTGACTATATAAGAAGTTAGGTTGCTGCGAATTATTAGTACGGATTTAATCCTATTCGGAGCAACAGCGACATGGAATTCTTTAGAAGACTGTTGAAAACTATTGGGACTTCTTTCAGTCCAGATAAAAACGTCGACTTTATTTCAAATATGCCAGTAGAGATTGCTCATCACCTGCATCAAATGCTGGAAGCCCAGTCGCTGCTGAATGCGGCGTATGTATCCCGAAAGTGGCTTAATGTCTGTAAAGGATGTTCTTGCTTGAAAAAGGCGGCGAGGCATCATATACGAATGCAGAGATACCAATTGGAACAGAATCCCAAAAGTAATGGAAAGTCCAAGAAAACATCTGCATCTGGGGGCGATAAATGTACCGCAAATACATGTAAGTACACGGCGGACATACGATGCCTCACTCTCGTTACACAAAATCCATGCCATATCCTCTGTCATGATTAAAAGCATAACCAATTCACCTCAAAGACCTTTTAATATTCCCCGTAAAGTTCAAACGATGAAAAAGATTATCACGATGCGATAAAGTGAGGACGAAAAATTAAATTCAAAAGTTCAAGTTTGAACCTTTTATGTCACGACTTGACCAATACAGCGAAGTCAAATGTGAATTAACTTGACTTGGTCCAACAATGTGTTAGTTGCAGTGATAACGAATATATTAAAAAGGTTTGATGGATAACTTGGATGTTGAAATGAAATATTCACCACGTCAAAAATGGCAATACAATTGAAACGAGAATTGACAATAAATAGCAAATAAATTAGTGTATGACACGTTTAAAATTTCCAATTGCATCACGGAATATTTTCGGATCATTCTGGTGTAAATAACAATTAAATTGAGACGAATTTATCCATCTTCAATAACAAGTGTTTATCGTTTTTATCATAATCCTGTTGAGCACAAACCTTAGTTTCACTGATCGCAATTATCTATAGTTCACCATAGATCCCGATTTAAACGGGACCCTACGCATCTATCGTGATCACGCCCGAGTTAACATGTTCGCGATTGGTTCTTGTAATCTACCGGAACGACGCCGTGACTATATAAGAAGTTAGGTTGCTGCGAATTATTAGTACGGATTTAATCCTATTCGGAGCAACAGCGACATGGAATTCTTTAGAAGACTGTTGAAAACTATTGGGACTTCTTTCAGTCCAGATAAAAACGTCGACTTTATTTCAAATATGCCAGTAGAGATTGCTCATCACCTGCATCGAATGCTGGACGCCCAGTCGCTGCTGAAAGCATCGTCTGTATCCCGAAAGTAGCCTAATGTCTGTAAAGGATGTTCTTGCTTGAAAAAGTTGGCAAGGCATCATATACGAATGCATCGATACCAATTGGAACAGAATCCCAAAAGTAATGGAAAGTCCAAGAAAACATCTGCGTCGGGGGCGATAAATGTACCGCAGGTACATGTAAGTACACGGCGGACATACGATGCCTCACTCTCGTTACACAAAATCCATGCTATATCCTCTGTCATGATTAAAAGCATAACCAATTCACCTCAAAGACCTTTTAATATTCCCCGTAAAGTTCAAACGATGAAAAAGATTATCACGATGCGATAAAGTGAGGACGAAAAATTAAATTCAAAATTTCAAGTTTGAACCTTTTATGTCACGACTTGACCAATTCAGCGAAGTCAAATGTGAATTAACTTGACTTGGTCCAACAATGTGTTAGTTGCAGTGATAACAAATATATTAAAAATGTTTGATGGATAACTCGGATGTTGAAATGAAATATTCACCACGTCAAAAATGACAATACAATTGAGACGAGAATTAACAATAAATAGCAAATAAATTAGTGTATGACACGTTTAAAATTTCCAATTGCATCACGGAATATTTTCGGATCATTTTGGTGTAAATAACAATTAAATTGAGACGAATTTATCCATCTTCAATAACAAGTGTTTATCGTTTTTATCATAATCCTGTTGAACACAAACCTTAGTTACACTGATCGCAATTATCTATATTTCACCATGGATCCCGATTTAAACGGGACCCTACGCATCCATCGTGATCACGCCCGAGTTAACATGTTCGCGATTGGTTCTTATAATCAACCGGAACGACGCCGTGACTATATAAGAAGTTATGTTGCTAGGAATTATTAGTACGGACTTAATCCTATTCGGAGCAACAGCGACATGGAATTCTTTAGAAGACTGTTGAAAACTATTGGGACTTCTCTCAATCCAGATAAAAACGTCGACTTTATTTCAAATATGCCAGTAGAGATTGCTCATCACCTGCTTCGAATGCTGGACGCCCAGTCGCTGCTGAAAGCATCGTATGTATCCCGAAAGTAGCCTAATGTCTGTAAAGGATGTTCTTGCTTGAAAAAGTTGGCAAGGCATCATATACGAATGCATCGATACCAATTGGAACAGAATCCCAAAAGTAATGGAAAGTCCAAGAAAACATCTGCGTCGGGGGCGATAAATGTACCGCAGGTACATGTAAGTACACGTCGGACATACGTTTTTCACTCTCGTTACACAATATCCATGCTATATCCTCTGGCATGATTAAGAGCAGAACCAATTCACGTCAAAGACCTTTTAACATTCCCCGTAAAGTTCAAACGATGAAAAAGATAATCACGATGCGATAAAGTGAGGACGAAAAATTAAATTCAAAATTTCAAGTTTGAACCTTTTATGTCACGACTTGACCAATTCAGCGAAGTCAAATGTGAATTAACTTGACTTGGTCCAACAATGTGTTAGTTGCAGTGATAACAAATATATTAAAAATGTTTGATGGATAACTTAAATGTTGAAATGAAATATTCACCACGTTAAATATGACAATACAATTGAGACGAGAATCGACAATAAATAGCAAATAAATTGGTGTATGACCCGTTTAAAATTTCCAATTGCATCACGGAATATTTTCGGATCATTCTGGTGTAAATAACAATCAAATTGAGACGAATTTATCCATCTTTAATAACGAGTGTTCATCGTTTTTATCATAATCCTGTTGAACACAAACCTTAATTACACTGATCGCAATTATCTATAGTTCACCATGGATCCCGATTTAAACGGGACCCTACGCATCTATCGTGATCACGCCCGAGTTAACATGTTCGCGATTGGTTCTTGTAATCAACCGGAACGACGCCGTGACTATATAAGAAGTTAGGTTGCTGCGAATTATTAGTACGGATTTAATCCTATTCGGAGCAACAGCGACATGGAATTCTTTAGAAGACTGTTGAAAACTATTGGGACTTCTCTCAATCCAGATAAAAACGTCGACTTTATTTTAAATATGCCAGTAGAGATTGCTCATCACCTGCTTCGAATGCTCGTCGCCCAGTCGCTGCTGAATGCATCGTATGTATCCCGAAAGTAGCTTAATGTCTGTAAAGGATGTTCTTGCTTGAAAAAGTTGGCGAGGCATCATATACGAATGCATCGATACCAATTGGAACAGAATCCCAAAAGTAATGGAAAGTCCAAGAAAACATCTGCGTCGGGGGCGATAAATGTACCGCAAGTACATGTAAGTACACGGCGGACATACGATGCCTCACTCTCGTTACACAAAATCCATGCTATATCCTCTGGCATGATTAAGAGCAGAACCAATTCACCTCAAAGACCTTTTAACATTCCCCGTAAAGTTCAAACGATGAAAAAGATAATCACGATGCGATAAAGTGAGGACGAAAAATTAAATTCAAAATTTCAAGGTTGAACGTTTTATGTCACGACTTGACCAATTCAGCGAAGCCAAATGTGAATTAACTTGACTTGGTCCAACAATGTGTTAGTTGCAGTGATAACAAATATATTAAAAATGTTTGATGGATAACTTGAATGTTGAAATGAAATATTCACCACGTTAAATATGACAATACAATTGAGACGAGAATCGACAATAAATAGCAAATAAATTGGTGTATGACACGTTTAAAATTTCCAATTGCATCACGGAATATTTTCGGATCATTCTGGTGTAAATAACAATTAAATTGAGACGAATTTATCCATCTTCAATAACAAGTGTTTATCGTTTTTATCATAATCCTGTTGAACACAAACCTTAATTACACTGATCGCAATTATCTATAGTTCACCATGGATCCCGATTTAAACGGGACCCTACGCATCTATCGTGATCACGCCCGAGTTAACATGTTCGCGATTGGTTCTTGTAATCAACCGGAACGACGCCGTGACTATATAAGAAGTTAGGTTGCTGCGAATTATTAGTACGGATTTAATCCTATTCGGAGCAACAGCGACATGGAATTCTTTAGAAGACTGTTGAAAACTATTGGGACTTCTTTCAGTCCAGATAAAAACGTCGACTTTATTTCAAATATGCCAGTAGAGATTGCTCATCACCTGCATCAAATGCTGGAAGCCCAGTCGCTGCTGAATGCGGCGTATGTATCCCGAAAGTGGCTTAATGTCTGTAAAGGATGTTCTTGCTTGAAAAAGGCGGCGAGGCATCATATACGAATGCAGAGATACCAATTGGAACAGAATCCCAAAAGTAATGGAAAGTCCAAGAAAACATCTGCATCTGGGGGCGATAAATGTACCGCAAATACATGTAAGTACACGGCGGACATACGATGCCTCACTCTCGTTACACAAAATCCATGCCATATCCTCTGTCATGATTAAAAGCATAACCAATTCACCTCAAAGACCTTTTAATATTCCCCGTAAAGTTCAAACGATGAAAAAGATTATCACGATGCGATAAAGTGAGGACGAAAAATTAAATTCAAAAGTTCAAGTTTGAACCTTTTATGTCACGACTTGACCAATACAGCGAAGTCAAATGTGAATTAACTTGACTTGGTCCAACAATGTGTTAGTTGCAGTGATAACGAATATATTAAAAAGGTTTGATGGATAACTTGGATGTTGAAATGAAATATTCACCACGTCAAAAATGGCAATACAATTGAAACGAGAATTGACAATAAATAGCAAATAAATTAGTGTATGACACGTTTAAAATTTCCAATTGCATCACGGAATATTTTCGGATCATTCTGGTGTAAATAACAATTAAATTGAGACGAATTTATCCATCTTCAATAACAAGTGTTTATCGTTTTTATCATAATCCTGTTGAGCACAAACCTTAGTTTCACTGATCGCAATTATCTATAGTTCACCATAGATCCCGATTTAAACGGGACCCTACGCATCTATCGTGATCACGCCCGAGTTAACATGTTCGCGATTGGTTCTTGTAATCTACCGGAACGACGCCGTGACTATATAAGAAGTTAGGTTGCTGCGAATTATTAGTACGGATTTAATCCTATTCGGAGCAACAGCGACATGGAATTCTTTAGAAGACTGTTGAAAACTATTGGGACTTCTTTCAGTCCAGATAAAAACGTCGACTTTATTTCAAATATGCCAGTAGAGATTGCTCATCACCTGCATCGAATGCTGGAAGCCCAGTCGCTGCTGAATGCGGCGTATGTATCCCGAAAGTGGCTTAATGTCTGTAAAGGATGTTCTTGCTTGAAAAAGGCGGCGAGGCATCATATACGAATGCAGAGATACCAATTGGAACAGAATCCCAAAAGTAATGGAAAGTCCAAGAAAACATCTGCATCTGGGGGCGATAAATGTACCGCAAATACATGTAAGTACACGGCGGACATACGATGCCTCACTCTCGTTACACAAAATCCATGCCATATCCTCTGTCATGATTAAAAGCATAACCAATTCACCTCAAAGACCTTTTAATATTCCCCGTAAAGTTCAAACGATGAAAAAGATTATCACGATGCGATAAAGTGAGGACGAAAAATTAAATTCAAAATTTCAAGTTTGAACCTTTTATGTCACGACTTGACCGATTCAGCGAAGTCAAATGTGAATTAACTTGACTTGGTCCAACAATGTGTTAGTTGCAGTGATAACAAATATATTAAAAATGTTTGATGGATAACTTGAATGTTGAAATGAAATATTCACCACGTCAAAAATGACAATACAATTGAGACGAGAATTAACAATAAATAGCAAATAAATTAGTGTATGACACGTTTAAAATTTCCAATTGCATCACGGAATATTTTCGGATCATTTTGGTGTAAATAACAATTAAATTGAGACGAATTTATCCATCTTCAATAACAAGTGTTTATCGTTTTTATCATAATCCTGTTGAACACAAACCTTAGTTACACTGATCGCAATTATCTATATTTCACCATGGATCCCGATTTAAACGGGACCCTACGCATCCATCGTGATCACGCCCGAGTTAACATGTTCGCGATTGGTTCTTATAATCAACCGGAACGACGCCGTGACTATATAAGAAGTTATGTTGCTAGGAATTATTAGTACGGACTTAATCCTATTCGGAGCAACAGCGACATGGAATTCTTTAGAAGACTGTTGAAAACTATTGGGACTTCTCTCAATCCAGATAAAAACGTCGACTTTATTTCAAATATGCCAGTAGAGATTGCTCATCACCTGCTTCGAATGCTGAACGCCCAGTCGCTGCTGAAAGCATCGTATGTATCCCGAAAGTAGCCTAATGTCTGTAAAGGATGTTCTTGCTTGAAAAAGTTGGCAAGGCATCATATACGAATGCATCGATACCAATTGGAACAGAATCCCAAAAGTAATGGAAAGTCCAAGAAAACATCTGCGTCGGGGGCGATAAATGTACCGCAGGTACATGTAAGTACACGTCGGACATACGTTTTTCACTCTCGTTACACAATATCCATGCTATATCCTCTGGCATGATTAAGAGCAGAACCAATTCACGTCAAAGACCTTTTAACATTCCCCGTAAAGTTCAAACGATGAAAAAGATTATCACGATGCGATAAAGTGAGGACGAAAAATTAAATTCAAAAGTTCAAGTTTGAACCTTTTATGTCACGACTTGACCAATACAGCGAAGTCAAATGTGAATTAACTTGACTTGGTCCAACAATGTGTTAGTTGCAGTGATAACGAATATATTAAAAAGGTTTGATGGATAACTTGGATGTTGAAATGAAATATTCACCACGTCAAAAATGGCAATACAATTGAAACGAGAATTGACAATAAATAGCAAATAAATTAGTGTATGACACGTTTAAAATTTCCAATTGCATCACGGAATATTTTCGGATCATTCTGGTGTAAATAACAATTAAATTGAGACGAATTTATCCATCTTCAATAACAAGTGTTTATCGTTTTTATCATAATCCTGTTGAACACAAACCTTAATTACACTGATCGCAATTATCTATAGTTCACCATGGATCCCGATTTAAACGGGACCCTACGCATCTATCGTGATCACGCCCGAGTTAACATGTTCGCGATTGGTTCTTGTAATCAACCGGAACGACGCCGTGACTATATAAGAAGTTAGGTTGCTGCGAATTATTAGTACGGATTTAATCCTATTCGGAGCAACAGCGACATGGAATTCTTTAGAAGACTGTTGAAAACTATTGGGACTTCTTTCAGTCCAGATAAAAACGTCGACTTTATTTCAAATATGCCAGTAGAGATTGCTCATCACCTGCATCAAATGCTGGAAGCCCAGTCGCTGCTGAATGCGGCGTATGTATCCCGAAAGTGGCTTAATGTCTGTAAAGGATGTTCTTGCTTGAAAAAGGCGGCGAGGCATCATATACGAATGCAGAGATACCAATTGGAACAGAATCCCAAAAGTAATGGAAAGTCCAAGAAAACATCTGCATCTGGGGGCGATAAATGTACCGCAAATACATGTAAGTACACGGCGGACATACGATGCCTCACTCTCGTTACACAAAATCCATGCCATATCCTCTGTCATGATTAAAAGCATAACCAATTCACCTCAAAGACCTTTTAATATTCCCCGTAAAGTTCAAACGATGAAAAAGATTATCACGATGCGATAAAGTGAGGACGAAAAATTAAATTCAAAAGTTCAAGTTTGAACCTTTTATGTCACGACTTGACCAATACAGCGAAGTCAAATGTGAATTAACTTGACTTGGTCCAACAATGTGTTAGTTGCAGTGATAACGAATATATTAAAAAGGTTTGATGGATAACTTGGATGTTGAAATGAAATATTCACCACGTCAAAAATGGCAATACAATTGAAACGAGAATTGACAATAAATAGCAAATAAATTAGTGTATGACACGTTTAAAATTTCCAATTGCATCACGGAATATTTTCGGATCATTCTGGTGTAAATAACAATTAAATTGAGACGAATTTATCCATCTTCAATAACAAGTGTTTATCGTTTTTATCATAATCCTGTTGAGCACAAACCTTAGTTTCACTGATCGCAATTATCTATAGTTCACCATAGATCCCGATTTAAACGGGACCCTACGCATCTATCGTGATCACGCCCGAGTTAACATGTTCGCGATTGGTTCTTGTAATCTACCGGAACGACGCCGTGACTATATAAGAAGTTAGGTTGCTGCGAATTATTAGTACGGATTTAATCCTATTCGGAGCAACAGCGACATGGAATTCTTTAGAAGACTGTTGAAAACTATTGGGACTTCTTTCAGTCCAGATAAAAACGTCGACTTTATTTCAAATATGCCAGTAGAGATTGCTCATCACCTGCATCGAATGCTGGAAGCCCAGTCGCTGCTGAATGCGGCGTATGTATCCCGAAAGTGGCTTAATGTCTGTAAAGGATGTTCTTGCTTGAAAAAGGCGGCGAGGCATCATATACGAATGCAGAGATACCAATTGGAACAGAATCCCAAAAGTAATGGAAAGTCCAAGAAAACATCTGCATCTGGGGGCGATAAATGTACCGCAAATACATGTAAGTACACGGCGGACATACGATGCCTCACTCTCGTTACACAAAATCCATGCCATATCCTCTGTCATGATTAAAAGCATAACCAATTCACCTCAAAGACCTTTTAATATTCCCCGTAAAGTTCAAACGATGAAAAAGATTATCACGATGCGATAAAGTGAGGACGAAAAATTAAATTCAAAATTTCAAGTTTGAACCTTTTATGTCACGACTTGACCGATTCAGCGAAGTCAAATGTGAATTAACTTGACTTGGTCCAACAATGTGTTAGTTGCAGTGATAACAAATATATTAAAAATGTTTGATGGATAACTTGAATGTTGAAATGAAATATTCACCACGTCAAAAATGACAATACAATTGAGACGAGAATTAACAATAAATAGCAAATAAATTAGTGTATGACACGTTTAAAATTTCCAATTGCATCACGGAATATTTTCGGATCATTTTGGTGTAAATAACAATTAAATTGAGACGAATTTATCCATCTTCAATAACAAGTGTTTATCGTTTTTATCATAATCCTGTTGAACACAAACCTTAGTTACACTGATCGCAATTATCTATATTTCACCATGGATCCCGATTTAAACGGGACCCTACGCATCCATCGTGATCACGCCCGAGTTAACATGTTCGCGATTGGTTCTTATAATCAACCGGAACGACGCCGTGACTATATAAGAAGTTATGTTGCTAGGAATTATTAGTACGGACTTAATCCTATTCGGAGCAACAGCGACATGGAATTCTTTAGAAGACTGTTGAAAACTATTGGGACTTCTCTCAATCCAGATAAAAACGTCGACTTTATTTCAAATATGCCAGTAGAGATTGCTCATCACCTGCTTCGAATGCTGAACGCCCAGTCGCTGCTGAAAGCATCGTATGTATCCCGAAAGTAGCCTAATGTCTGTAAAGGATGTTCTTGCTTGAAAAAGTTGGCAAGGCATCATATACGAATGCATCGATACCAATTGGAACAGAATCCCAAAAGTAATGGAAAGTCCAAGAAAACATCTGCGTCGGGGGCGATAAATGTACCGCAGGTACATGTAAGTACACGTCGGACATACGTTTTTCACTCTCGTTACACAATATCCATGCTATATCCTCTGGCATGATTAAGAGCAGAACCAATTCACGTCAAAGACCTTTTAACATTCCCCGTAAAGTTCAAACGATGAAAAAGATTATCACGATGCGATAAAGTGAGGACGAAAAATTAAATTCAAAAGTTCAAGTTTGAACCTTTTATGTCACGACTTGACCAATACAGCGAAGTCAAATGTGAATTAACTTGACTTGGTCCAACAATGTGTTAGTTGCAGTGATAACGAATATATTAAAAAGGTTTGATGGATAACTTGAATGTTGAAATGAAATATTCACCACGTCAAAAATGACAATACAATTGAAACGAGAATTGACAATAAATAGCAAATAAATTAGTGTATGACACGTTTAAAATTTCCAATTGCATCACGGAATATTTTCGGATCATTTTGGTGTAAATAACAATTAAATTGAGACGAATTTATCCATCTTCAATAACAAGTGTTTATCGTTTTTATCATAATCCTGTTGAACACAAACCTTAGTTACACTGATCGCAATTATCTATAGTTCACCATGGATCCCGATTTAAACGGGACCCTACGCATCTATCGTGATCACGCCCGAGTTAACATGTTCGCGATTGGTTCTTGTAATCTACCGGAACGACGCCGTGACTATATAAGAAGTTAGGTTGCTGCGAATTATTAGTACGGATTTAATCCTATTCGGAGCAACAGCGACATGGAATTCTTTAGAAGACTGTTGAAAACTATTGGGACTTCTTTCAGTCCAGATAAAAACGTCGACTTTATTTCAAATATGCCAGTAGAGATGGCTCATCACCTGCTTCGAATGCTGGACGCCCAGTCGCTGCTGAATGCATCGTATGTATCCCGAAAGTAGCTTAATGTCTGTAAAGGATGTTCTTGCTTGAAAAAGTTGGCAAGGCATCATATACGAATGCATCGATACCAATTGGAACAGAATCCCAAAAGTAATGGAAAGTCCAAGAAAACATCTGCGTCGGGGGCGATAAATGTACCGCAGGTACATGTAAGTACACGGCGGACATACGATGCCTCACTCTCGTTACACAAAATCCATGCCATATCCTCTGTCATGATTAAAAGCATAACCAATTCACCTCAAAGACCTTTTAATATTCCCCGTAAAGTTCAAACGATGAAAAAGATTATCACGATGCGATAAAGTGAGGACGAAAAATTAAATTCAAAAGTTCAAGTTTGAACCTTTTATGTCACGACTTGACCAATACAGCGAAGTCAAATGTGAATTAACTTGACTTGGTCCAACAATGTGTTAGTTGCAGTGATAACAAATATATTAAAAATGTTTGATGGATAACTTAAATGTTGAAATGAAATATTCACCACGTTAAATATGACAATACAATTGAGACGAGAATCGACAATAAATAGCAAATAAATTAGTGTATGACACGTTTAAAATTTCCAATTGCATCACGGAATATTTTCGGATCATTCTGGTGTAAATAACAATCAAATTGAGACGAATTTATCCATCTTTAATAACGAGTGTTCATCGTTTTTATCATAATCCTGTTGAACACAAACCTTAATTACACTGATCGCAATTATCTATAGTTCACCATGGATCCCGATTTAAACGGGACCCTACGCATCTATCGTGATCACGCCCGAGTTAACATGTTCGCGATTGGTTCTTGTAATCAACCGGAACGACGCCGTGACTATATAAGAAGTTAGGTTGCTGCGAATTATTAGTACGGATTTAATCCTATTCGGAGCAACAGCGACATGGAATTCTTTAGAAGACTGTTGAAAACTATTGGGACTTCTCTCAATCCAGATAAAAACGTCGACTTTATTTTAAATATGCCAGTAGAGATTGCTCATCACCTGCATCAAATGCTGGAAGCCCAGTCGCTGCTGAATGCGGCGTATGTATCCCGAAAGTGGCTTAATGTCTGTAAAGGATGTTCTTGCTTGAAAAAGGCGGCGAGGCATCATATACGAATGCAGAGATACCAATTGGAACAGAATCCCAAAAGTAATGGAAAGTCCAAGAAAACATCTGCATCTGGGGGCGATAAATGTACCGCAAATACATGTAAGTACACGGCGGACATACGATGCCTCACTCTCGTTACACAAAATCCATGCCATATCCTCTGTCATGATTAAAAGCATAACCAATTCACCTCAAAGACCTTTTAATATTCCCCGTAAAGTTCAAACGATGAAAAAGATTATCACGATGCGATAAAGTGAGGACGAAAAATTAAATTCAAAAGTTCAAGTTTGAACCTTTTATGTCACGACTTGACCAATACAGCGAAGTCAAATGTGAATTAACTTGACTTGGTCCAACAATGTGTTAGTTGCAGTGATAACGAATATATTAAAAAGGTTTGATGGATAACTTGGATGTTGAAATGAAATATTCACCACGTCAAAAATGGCAATACAATTGAAACGAGAATTGACAATAAATAGCAAATAAATTAGTGTATGACACGTTTAAAATTTCCAATTGCATCACGGAATATTTTCGGATCATTCTGGTGTAAATAACAATTAAATTGAGACGAATTTATCCATCTTCAATAACAAGTGTTTATCGTTTTTATCATAATCCTGTTGAACACAAACCTTAGTTTCACTGATCGCAATTATCTATAGTTCACCATAGATCCCGATTTAAACGGGACCCTACGCATCTATCGTGATCACGCCCGAGTTAACATGTTCGCGATTGGTTCTTGTAATCTACCGGAACGACGCCGTGACTATATAAGAAGTTAGGTTGCTGCGAATTATTAGTACGGATTTAATCCTATTCGGAGCAACAGCGACATGGAATTCTTTAGAAGACTGTTGAAAACTATTGGGACTTCTTTCAGTCCAGATAAAAACGTCGACTTTATTTCAAATATGCCAGTAGAGATTGCTCATCACCTGCATCGAATGCTGGAAGCCCAGTCGCTGCTGAATGCGGCGTATGTATCCCGAAAGTGGCTTAATGTCTGTAAAGGATGTTCTTGCTTGAAAAAGGCGGCGAGGCATCATATACGAATGCAGAGATACCAATTGGAACAGAATCCCAAAAGTAATGGAAAGTCCAAGAAAACATCTGCATCTGGGGGCGATAAATGTACCGCAAATACATGTAAGTACACGGCGGACATACGATGCCTCACTCTCGTTACACAAAATCCATGCCATATCCTCTGTCATGATTAAAAGCATAACCAATTCACCTCAAAGACCTTTTAATATTCCCCGTAAAGTTCAAACGATGAAAAAGATTATCACGATGCGATAAAGTGAGGACGAAAAATTAAATTCAAAAGTTCAAGTTTGAACCTTTTATGTCACGACTTGACCAATACAGCGAAGTCAAATGTGAATTAACTTGACTTGGTCCAACAATGTGTTAGTTGCAGTGATAACAAATATATTAAAAATGTTTGATGGATAACTTAAATGTTGAAATGAAATATTCACCACGTTAAATATGACAATACAATTGAGACGAGAATCGACAATAAATAGCAAATAAATTAGTGTATGACACGTTTAAAATTTCCAATTGCATCACGGAATATTTTCGGATCATTCTGGTGTAAATAACAATCAAATTGAGACGAATTTATCCATCTTTAATAACGAGTGTTCATCGTTTTTATCATAATCCTGTTGAACACAAACCTTAATTACACTGATCGCAATTATCTATAGTTCACCATGGATCCCGATTTAAACGGGACCCTACGCATCTATCGTGATCACGCCCGAGTTAACATGTTCGCGATTGGTTCTTGTAATCAACCGGAACGACGCCGTGACTATATAAGAAGTTAGGTTGCTGCGAATTATTAGTACGGATTTAATCCTATTCGGAGCAACAGCGACATGGAATTCTTTAGAAGACTGTTGAAAACTATTGGGACTTCTCTCAATCCAGATAAAAACGTCGACTTTATTTTAAATATGCCAGTAGAGATTGCTCATCACCTGCTTCGAATGCTCGTCGCCCAGTCGCTGCTGAATGCATCGTATGTATCCCGAAAGTAGCTTAATGTCTGTAAAGGATGTTCTTGCTTGAAAAAGTTGGCGAGGCATCATATACGAATGCATCGATACCAATTGGAACAGAATCCCAAAAGTAATGGAAAGTCCAAGAAAACATCTGCGTCGGGGGCGATAAATGTACCGCAAGTACATGTAAGTACACGGCGGACATACGATGCCTCACTCTCGTTACACAAAATCCATGCTATATCCTCTGGCATGATTAAGAGCAGAACCAATTCACCTCAAAGACCTTTTAACATTCCCCGTAAAGTTCAAACGATGAAAAAGATAATCACGATGCGATAAAGTGAGGACGAAAAATTAAATTCAAAATTTCAAGGTTGAACGTTTTATGTCACGACTTGACCAATTCAGCGAAGCCAAATGTGAATTAACTTGACTTGGTCCAACAATGTGTTAGTTGCAGTGATAACAAATATATTAAAAATGTTTGATGGATAACTTGAATGTTGAAATGAAATATTCACCACGTTAAATATGACAATACAATTGAGACGAGAATCGACAATAAATAGCAAATAAATTGGTGTATGACACGTTTAAAATTTCCAATTGCATCACGGAATATTTTCGGATCATTCTGGTGTAAATAACAATTAATATGAGACGAATTTATCCATCTTCAATAACAAGTGTTTATCGTTTTTATCATAATCCTGTTGAACACAAACCTTAATTACACTGATCGCAATTATCTATAGTTCACCATGGATCCCGATTTAAACGGGACCCTACGCATCTATCGTGATCACGCCCGAGTTAACATGTTCGCGATTGGTTCTTGTAATCAACCGGAACGACGCCGTGACTATATAAGAAGTTAGGTTGCTGCGAATTATTAGTACGGATTTAATCCTATTCGGAGCAACAGCGACATGGAATTCTTTAGAAGACTGTTGAAAACTATTGGGACTTCTTTCAGTCCAGATAAAAACGTCGACTTTATTTCAAATATGCCAGTAGAGATTGTTCATCACCTGCATCAAATGCTGGAAGCCCAGTCGCTGCTGAATGCGGCGTATGTATCCCGAAAGTGGCTTAATGTCTGTAAAGGATGTTCTTGCTTGAAAAAGGCGGCGAGGCATCATATACGAATGCAGAGATACCAATTGGAACAGAATCCCAAAAGTAATGGAAAGTCCAAGAAAACATCTGCATCTGGGGGCGATAAATGTACCGCAAATACATGTAAGTACACGGCGGACATACGATGCCTCACTCTCGTTACACAAAATCCATGCCATATCCTCTGTCATGATTAAAAGCATAACCAATTCACCTCAAAGACCTTTTAATATTCCCCGTAAAGTTCAAACGATGAAAAAGATTATCACGATGCGATAAAGTGAGGACGAAAAATTAAATTCAAAAGTTCAAGTTTGAACCTTTTATGTCACGACTTGACCAATACAGCGAAGTCAAATGTGAATTAACTTGACTTGGTCCAACAATGTGTTAGTTGCAGTGATAACGAATATATTAAAAAGGTTTGATGGATAACTTGGATGTTGAAATGAAATATTCACCACGTCAAAAATGGCAATACAATTGAAACGAGAATTGACAATAAATAGCAAATAAATTAGTGTATGACACGTTTAAAATTTCCAATTGCATCACGGAATATTTTCGGATCATTCTGGTGTAAATAACAATTAAATTGAGACGAATTTATCCATCTTCAATAACAAGTGTTTATCGTTTTTATCATAATCCTGTTGAACACAAACCTTAGTTTCACTGATCGCAATTATCTATAGTTCACCATAGATCCCGATTTAAACGGGACCCTACGCATCTATCGTGATCACGCCCGAGTTAACATGTTCGCGATTGGTTCTTGTAATCTACCGGAACGACGCCGTGACTATATAAGAAGTTAGGTTGCTGCGAATTATTAGTACGGATTTAATCCTATTCGGAGCAACAGCGACATGGAATTCTTTAGAAGACTGTTGAAAACTATTGGGACTTCTTTCAGTCCAGATAAAAACGTCGACTTTATTTCAAATATGCCAGTAGAGATTGCTCATCACCTGCATCGAATGCTGGAAGCCCTGTCGCTGCTGAATGCGGCGTATGTATCCCGAAAGTGGCTTAATGTCTGTAAAGGATGTTCTTGCTTGAAAAAGGCGGCGAGGCATCATATACGAATGCAGAGATACCAATTGGAACAGAATCCCAAAAGTAATGGAAAGTCCAAGAAAACATCTGCATCTGGGGGCGATAAATGTACCGCAAATACATGTAAGTACACGGCGGACATACGATGCCTCACTCTCGTTACACAAAATCCATGCCATATCCTCTGTCATGATTAAAAGCATAACCAATTCACCTCAAAGACCTTTTAATATTCCCCGTAAAGTTCAAACGATGAAAAAGATTATCACGATGCGATAAAGTGAGGACGAAAAATTAAATTCAAAATTTCAAGTTTGAACCTTTTATGTCACGACTTGACCGATTCAGCGAAGTCAAATGTGAATTAACTTGACTTGGTCCAACAATGTGTTAGTTGCAGTGATAACAAATATATTAAAAATGTTTGATGGATAACTTGAATGTTGAAATGAAATATTCACCACGTCAAAAATGACAATACAATTGAGACGAGAATTAACAATAAATAGCAAATAAATTAGTGTATGACACGTTTAAAATTTCCAATTGCATCACGGAATATTTTCGGATCATTTTGGTGTAAATAACAATTAAATTGAGACGAATTTATCCATCTTCAATAACAAGTGTTTATCGTTTTTATCATAATCCTGTTGAACACAAACCTTAGTTACACTGATCGCAATTATCTATATTTCACCATGGATCCCGATTTAAACGGGACCCTACGCATCCATCGTGATCACGCCCGAGTTAACATGTTCGCGATTGGTTCTTATAATCAACCGGAACGACGCCGTGACTATATAAGAAGTTATGTTGCTAGGAATTATTAGTACGGACTTAATCCTATTCGGAGCAACAGCGACATGGAATTCTTTAGAAGACTGTTGAAAACTATTGGGACTTCTCTCAATCCAGATAAAAACGTCGACTTTATTTCAAATATGCCAGTAGAGATTGCTCATCACCTGCTTCGAATGCTGGACGCCCAGTCGCTGCTGAAAGCATCGTATGTATCCCGAAAGTAGCCTAATGTCTGTAAAGGATGTTCTTGCTTGAAAAAGTTGGCAAGGCATCATATACGAATGCATCGATACCAATTGGAACAGAATCCCAAAAGTAATGGAAAGTCCAAGAAAACATCTGCGTCGGGGGCGATAAATGTACCGCAGGTACATGTAAGTACACGTCGGACATACGTTTTTCACTCTCGTTACACAATATCCATGCTATATCCTCTGGCATGATTAAGAGCAGAACCAATTCACGTCAAAGACCTTTTAACATTCCCCGTAAAGTTCAAACGATGAAAAAGATAATCACGATGCGATAAAGTGAGGACGAAAAATTAAATTCAAAATTTCAAGTTTGAACCTTTTATGTCACGACTTGACCAATTCAGCGAAGTCAAATGTGAATTAACTTGACTTGGTCCAACAATGTGTTAGTTGCAGTGATAACAAATATATTAAAAATGTTTGATGGATAACTTGAATGTTGAAATGAAATATTCACCACGTTAAATATGACAATACAATTGAGACGAGAATCGACAATAAATAGCAAATAAATTGGTGTATGACACGTTTAAAATTTCCAATTGCATCACGGAATATTTTCGCATCATTCTGGTGTAAATAACAATTAAATTGAGATGAATTTATCCATCTTCAATAACAAGTGTTTATCGTTTTTATCATAATCCTGTTGAACACAAACCTTAGTTACACTGATCGCAATTATCTATAGTTCACCATGGATCCCGATTTAAACGGGACCCTACGCATCTATCGTGATCACGCCCGAGTTAACATGTTCGCGATTGGTTCTTGTAATCTACCGGAACGACGCCGTGACTATATAAGAAGTTAGGTTGCTGCGAATTATTAGTACGGATTTAATCCTATTCGGAGCAACAGCGACATGGAATTCTTTAGAAGACTGTTGAAAACTATTGGGACTTCTTTCAGTCCAGATAAAAACGTCGACTTTATTTCAAATATGCCAGTAGAGATGGCTCATCACCTGCTTCGAATGCTGGACGCCCAGTCGCTGCTGAATGCATCGTATGTATCCCGAAAGTAGCTTAATGTCTGTAAAGGATGTTCTTGCTTGAAAAAGTTGGCAAGGCATCATATACGAATGCATCGATACCAATTGGAACAGAATCCCAAAAGTAATGGAAAGTCCAAGAAAACATCTGCGTCGGGGGCGATAAATGTACCGCAGGTACATGTAAGTACACGGCGGACATACGATGCCTCACTCTCGTTACACAAAATCCATGCCATATCCTCTGTCATGATTAAAAGCATAACCAATTCACCTCAAAGACCTTTTAATATTCCCCGTAAAGTTCAAACGATGAAAAAGATTATCACGATGCGATAAAGTGAGGACGAAAAATTAAATTCAAAAGTTCAAGTTTGAACCTTTTATGTCACGACTTGACCAATACAGCGAAGTCAAATGTGAATTAACTTGACTTGGTCCAACAATGTGTTAGTTGCAGTGATAACAAATATATTAAAAATGTTTGATGGATAACTTAAATGTTGAAATGAAATATTCACCACGTTAAATATGACAATACAATTGAGACGAGAATCGACAATAAATAGCAAATAAATTAGTGTATGACACGTTTAAAATTTCCAATTGCATCACGGAATATTTTCGGATCATTCTGGTGTAAATAACAATCAAATTGAGACGAATTTATCCATCTTTAATAACGAGTGTTCATCGTTTTTATCATAATCCTGTTGAACACAAACCTTAATTACACTGATCGCAATTATCTATAGTTCACCATGGATCCCGATTTAAACGGGACCCTACGCATCTATCGTGATCACGCCCGAGTTAACATGTTCGCGATTGGTTCTTGTAATCAACCGGAACGACGCCGTGACTATATAAGAAGTTAGGTTGCTGCGAATTATTAGTACGGATTTAATCCTATTCGGAGCAACAGCGACATGGAATTCTTTAGAAGACTGTTGAAAACTATTGGGACTTCTCTCAATCCAGATAAAAACGTCGACTTTATTTTAAATATGCCAGTAGAGATTGCTCATCACCTGCATCAAATGCTGGAAGCCCAGTCGCTGCTGAATGCGGCGTATGTATCCCGAAAGTGGCTTAATGTCTGTAAAGGATGTTCTTGCTTGAAAAAGGCGGCGAGGCATCATATACGAATGCAGAGATACCAATTGGAACAGAATCCCAAAAGTAATGGAAAGTCCAAGAAAACATCTGCATCTGGGGGCGATAAATGTACCGCAAATACATGTAAGTACACGGCGGACATACGATGCCTCACTCTCGTTACACAAAATCCATGCCATATCCTCTGTCATGATTAAAAGCATAACCAATTCACCTCAAAGACCTTTTAATATTCCCCGTAAAGTTCAAACGATGAAAAAGATTATCACGATGCGATAAAGTGAGGACGAAAAATTAAATTCAAAAGTTCAAGTTTGAACCTTTTATGTCACGACTTGACCAATACAGCGAAGTCAAATGTGAATTAACTTGACTTGGTCCAACAATGTGTTAGTTGCAGTGATAACGAATATATTAAAAAGGTTTGATGGATAACTTGGATGTTGAAATGAAATATTCACCACGTCAAAAATGGCAATACAATTGAAACGAGAATTGACAATAAATAGCAAATAAATTAGTGTATGACACGTTTAAAATTTCCAATTGCATCACGGAATATTTTCGGATCATTCTGGTGTAAATAACAATTAAATTGAGACGAATTTATCCATCTTCAATAACAAGTGTTTATCGTTTTTATCATAATCCTGTTGAACACAAACCTTAGTTTCACTGATCGCAATTATCTATAGTTCACCATAGATCCCGATTTAAACGGGACCCTACGCATCTATCGTGATCACGCCCGAGTTAACATGTTCGCGATTGGTTCTTGTAATCTACCGGAACGACGCCGTGACTATATAAGAAGTTAGGTTGCTGCGAATTATTAGTACGGATTTAATCCTATTCGGAGCAACAGCGACATGGAATTCTTTAGAAGACTGTTGAAAACTATTGGGACTTCTTTCAGTCCAGATAAAAACGTCGACTTTATTTCAAATATGCCAGTAGAGATTGCTCATCACCTGCATCGAATGCTGGAAGCCCAGTCGCTGCTGAATGCGGCGTATGTATCCCGAAAGTGGCTTAATGTCTGTAAAGGATGTTCTTGCTTGAAAAAGGCGGCGAGGCATCATATACGAATGCAGAGATACCAATTGGAACAGAATCCCAAAAGTAATGGAAAGTCCAAGAAAACATCTGCATCTGGGGGCGATAAATGTACCGCAAATACATGTAAGTACACGGCGGACATACGATGCCTCACTCTCGTTACACAAAATCCATGCCATATCCTCTGTCATGATTAAAAGCATAACCAATTCACCTCAAAGACCTTTTAATATTCCCCGTAAAGTTCAAACGATGAAAAAGATTATCACGATGCGATAAAGTGAGGACGAAAAATTAAATTCAAAAGTTCAAGTTTGAACCTTTTATGTCACGACTTGACCAATACAGCGAAGTCAAATGTGAATTAACTTGACTTGGTCCAACAATGTGTTAGTTGCAGTGATAACAAATATATTAAAAATGTTTGATGGATAACTTAAATGTTGAAATGAAATATTCACCACGTTAAATATGACAATACAATTGAGACGAGAATCGACAATAAATAGCAAATAAATTAGTGTATGACACGTTTAAAATTTCCAATTGCATCACGGAATATTTTCGGATCATTCTGGTGTAAATAACAATCAAATTGAGACGAATTTATCCATCTTTAATAACGAGTGTTCATCGTTTTTATCATAATCCTGTTGAACACAAACCTTAATTACACTGATCGCAATTATCTATAGTTCACCATGGATCCCGATTTAAACGGGACCCTACGCATCTATCGTGATCACGCCCGAGTTAACATGTTCGCGATTGGTTCTTGTAATCAACCGGAACGACGCCGTGACTATATAAGAAGTTAGGTTGCTGCGAATTATTAGTACGGATTTAATCCTATTCGGAGCAACAGCGACATGGAATTCTTTAGAAGACTGTTGAAAACTATTGGGACTTCTCTCAATCCAGATAAAAACGTCGACTTTATTTTAAATATGCCAGTAGAGATTGCTCATCACCTGCTTCGAATGCTCGTCGCCCAGTCGCTGCTGAATGCATCGTATGTATCCCGAAAGTAGCTTAATGTCTGTAAAGGATGTTCTTGCTTGAAAAAGTTGGCGAGGCATCATATACGAATGCATCGATACCAATTGGAACAGAATCCCAAAAGTAATGGAAAGTCCAAGAAAACATCTGCGTCGGGGGCGATAAATGTACCGCAAGTACATGTAAGTACACGGCGGACATACGATGCCTCACTCTCGTTACACAAAATCCATGCTATATCCTCTGGCATGATTAAGAGCAGAACCAATTCACCTCAAAGACCTTTTAACATTCCCCGTAAAGTTCAAACGATGAAAAAGATAATCACGATGCGATAAAGTGAGGACGAAAAATTAAATTCAAAATTTCAAGGTTGAACGTTTTATGTCACGACTTGACCAATTCAGCGAAGCCAAATGTGAATTAACTTGACTTGGTCCAACAATGTGTTAGTTGCAGTGATAACAAATATATTAAAAATGTTTGATGGATAACTTGAATGTTGAAATGAAATATTCACCACGTTAAATATGACAATACAATTGAGACGAGAATCGACAATAAATAGCAAATAAATTGGTGTATGACACGTTTAAAATTTCCAATTGCATCACGGAATATTTTCGGATCATTCTGGTGTAAATAACAATTAATATGAGACGAATTTATCCATCTTCAATAACAAGTGTTTATCGTTTTTATCATAATCCTGTTGAACACAAACCTTAATTACACTGATCGCAATTATCTATAGTTCACCATGGATCCCGATTTAAACGGGACCCTACGCATCTATCGTGATCACGCCCGAGTTAACATGTTCGCGATTGGTTCTTGTAATCAACCGGAACGACGCCGTGACTATATAAGAAGTTAGGTTGCTGCGAATTATTAGTACGGATTTAATCCTATTCGGAGCAACAGCGACATGGAATTCTTTAGAAGACTGTTGAAAACTATTGGGACTTCTTTCAGTCCAGATAAAAACGTCGACTTTATTTCAAATATGCCAGTAGAGATTGCTCATCACCTGCATCAAATGCTGGAAGCCCAGTCGCTGCTGAATGCGGCGTATGTATCCCGAAAGTGGCTTAATGTCTGTAAAGGATGTTCTTGCTTGAAAAAGGCGGCGAGGCATCATATACGAATGCAGAGATACCAATTGGAACAGAATCCCAAAAGTAATGGAAAGTCCAAGAAAACATCTGCATCTGGGGGCGATAAATGTACCGCAAATACATGTAAGTACACGGCGGACATACGATGCCTCACTCTCGTTACACAAAATCCATGCCATATCCTCTGTCATGATTAAAAGCATAACCAATTCACCTCAAAGACCTTTTAATATTCCCCGTAAAGTTCAAACGATGAAAAAGATTATCACGATGCGATAAAGTGAGGACGAAAAATTAAATTCAAAAGTTCAAGTTTGAACCTTTTATGTCACGACTTGACCAATACAGCGAAGTCAAATGTGAATTAACTTGACTTGGTCCAACAATGTGTTAGTTGCAGTGATAACGAATATATTAAAAAGGTTTGATGGATAACTTGGATGTTGAAATGAAATATTCACCACGTCAAAAATGGCAATACAATTGAAACGAGAATTGACAATAAATAGCAAATAAATTAGTGTATGACACGTTTAAAATTTCCAATTGCATCACGGAATATTTTCGGATCATTCTGGTGTAAATAACAATTAAATTGAGACGAATTTATCCATCTTCAATAACAAGTGTTTATCGTTTTTATCATAATCCTGTTGAACACAAACCTTAGTTTCACTGATCGCAATTATCTATAGTTCACCATAGATCCCGATTTAAACGGGACCCTACGCATCTATCGTGATCACGCCCGAGTTAACATGTTCGCGATTGGTTCTTGTAATCTACCGGAACGACGCCGTGACTATATAAGAAGTTAGGTTGCTGCGAATTATTAGTACGGATTTAATCCTATTCGGAGCAACAGCGACATGGAATTCTTTAGAAGACTGTTGAAAACTATTGGGACTTCTTTCAGTCCAGATAAAAACGTCGACTTTATTTCAAATATGCCAGTAGAGATTGCTCATCACCTGCATCGAATGCTGGAAGCCCAGTCGCTGCTGAATGCGGCGTATGTATCCCGAAAGTGGCTTAATGTCTGTAAAGGATGTTCTTGCTTGAAAAAGGCGGCGAGGCATCATATACGAATGCAGAGATACCAATTGGAACAGAATCCCAAAAGTAATGGAAAGTCCAAGAAAACATCTGCATCTGGGGGCGATAAATGTACCGCAAATACATGTAAGTACACGGCGGACATACGATGCCTCACTCTCGTTACACAAAATCCATGCCATATCCTCTGTCATGATTAAAAGCATAACCAATTCACCTCAAAGACCTTTTAATATTCCCCGTAAAGTTCAAACGATGAAAAAGATTATCACGATGCGATAAAGTGAGGACGAAAAATTAAATTCAAAATTTCAAGTTTGAACCTTTTATGTCACGACTTGACCGATTCAGCGAAGTCAAATGTGAATTAACTTGACTTGGTCCAACAATGTGTTAGTTGCAGTGATAACAAATATATTAAAAATGTTTGATGGATAACTTGAATGTTGAAATGAAATATTCACCACGTCAAAAATGACAATACAATTGAGACGAGAATTAACAATAAATAGCAAATAAATTAGTGTATGACACGTTTAAAATTTCCAATTGCATCACGGAATATTTTCGGATCATTTTGGTGTAAATAACAATTAAATTGAGACGAATTTATCCATCTTCAATAACAAGTGTTTATCGTTTTTATCATAATCCTGTTGAACACAAACCTTAGTTACACTGATCGCAATTATCTATATTTCACCATGGATCCCGATTTAAACGGGACCCTACGCATCCATCGTGATCACGCCCGAGTTAACATGTTCGCGATTGGTTCTTATAATCAACCGGAACGACGCCGTGACTATATAAGAAGTTATGTTGCTAGGAATTATTAGTACGGACTTAATCCTATTCGGAGCAACAGCGACATGGAATTCTTTAGAAGACTGTTGAAAACTATTGGGACTTCTCTCAATCCAGATAAAAACGTCGACTTTATTTCAAATATGCCAGTAGAGATTGCTCATCACCTGCTTCGAATGCTGGACGCCCAGTCGCTGCTGAAAGCATCGTATGTATCCCGAAAGTAGCCTAATGTCTGTAAAGGATGTTCTTGCTTGAAAAAGTTGGCAAGGCATCATATACGAATGCATCGATACCAATTGGAACAGAATCCCAAAAGTAATGGAAAGTCCAAGAAAACATCTGCGTCGGGGGCGATAAATGTACCGCAGGTACATGTAAGTACACGTCGGACATACGTTTTTCACTCTCGTTACACAATATCCATGCTATATCCTCTGGCATGATTAAGAGCAGAACCAATTCACGTCAAAGACCTTTTAACATTCCCCGTAAAGTTCAAACGATGAAAAAGATAATCACGATGCGATAAAGTGAGGACGAAAAATTAAATTCAAAATTTCAAGTTTGAACCTTTTATGTCACGACTTGACCAATTCAGCGAAGTCAAATGTGAATTAACTTGACTTGGTCCAACAATGTGTTAGTTGCAGTGATAACAAATATATTAAAAATGTTTGATGGATAACTTGAATGTTGAAATGAAATATTCACCACGTTAAATATGACAATACAATTGAGACGAGAATCGACAATAAATAGCAAATAAATTGGTGTATGACACGTTTAAAATTTCCAATTGCATCACGGAATATTTTCGGATCATTCTGGTGTAAATAACAATTAAATTGAGACGAATTTATCCATCTTCAATAACAAGTGTTTATCGTTTTTATCATAATCCTGTTGAACACAAACCTTAATTACACTGATCGCAATTATCTATAGTTCACCATGGATCCCGATTTAAACGGGACCCTACGCATCTATCGTGATCACGCCCGAGTTAACATGTTCGCGATTGGTTCTTGTAATCAACCGGAACGACGCCGTGACTATATAAGAAGTTAGGTTGCTGCGAATTATTAGTACGGATTTAATCCTATTCGGAGCAACAGCGACATGGAATTCTTTAGAAGACTGTTGAAAACTATTGGGACTTCTTTCAGTCCAGATAAAAACGTCGACTTTATTTCAAATATGCCAGTAGAGATTGCTCATCACCTGCATCAAATGCTGGAAGCCCAGTCGCTGCTGAATGCGGCGTATGTATCCCGAAAGTGGCTTAATGTCTGTAAAGGATGTTCTTGCTTGAAAAAGGCGGCGAGGCATCATATACGAATGCAGAGATACCAATTGGAACAGAATCCCAAAAGTAATGGAAAGTCCAAGAAAACATCTGCATCTGGGGGCGATAAATGTACCGCAAATACATGTAAGTACACGGCGGACATACGATGCCTCACTCTCGTTACACAAAATCCATGCCATATCCTCTGTCATGATTAAAAGCATAACCAATTCACCTCAAAGACCTTTTAATATTCCCCGTAAAGTTCAAACGATGAAAAAGATTATCACGATGCGATAAAGTGAGGACGAAAAATTAAATTCAAAAGTTCAAGTTTGAACCTTTTATGTCACGACTTGACCAATACAGCGAAGTCAAATGTGAATTAACTTGACTTGGTCCAACAATGTGTTAGTTGCAGTGATAACGAATATATTAAAAAGGTTTGATGGATAACTTGGATGTTGAAATGAAATATTCACCACGTCAAAAATGGCAATACAATTGAAACGAGAATTGACAATAAATAGCAAATAAATTAGTGTATGACACGTTTAAAATTTCCAATTGCATCACGGAATATTTTCGGATCATTCTGGTGTAAATAACAATTAAATTGAGACGAATTTATCCATCTTCAATAACAAGTGTTTATCGTTTTTATCATAATCCTGTTGAACACAAACCTTAGTTACACTGATCGCAATTATCTATAGTTCACCATGGATCCCGATTTAAACGGGACCCTACGCATCTATCGTGATCACGCCCGATTTAACATGTTCGCGATTGGTTCTTGTAATCTACCGGAACGACGCCGTGACTATATAAGAAGTTAGGTTGCTGCGAATTATTAGTACGGATTTAATCCTATTCGGAGCAACAGCGACATGGAATTCTTTAGAAGACTGTTGAAAACTATTGGGACTTCTTCCAGTCCAGATAAAAACGTCGACTTTATTTCAAATATGCCAGTAGAGATGGCTCATCACCTGCATCGAATGCTGGACGCCCAGTCGCTGCTGAATGCGGCGTATGTATCCCGAAAGTGGCTTAATGTCTGTAAAGGATGTTCTTGCTTGAAAAAGGCGGCGAGGCATCATATACGAATGCAGAGATACCAATTGGAACAGAATCCCAAAAGTAATGGAAAGTCCAAGAAAACATCTGCATCTGGGGGCGATGAATGTACCGCAGGTACATGTAAGTACACGGCGGACATACGATGCCTCACTCTCGTTACACAAAATCCATGCTATATCCTCTGTCATGATTAAGAGCATAACCAATTCACCTCAAAGACCTTTCAGCATTCCCCGTAAAGTTGAAACGATAAAAAGATAATCACGATGCGATAAAGTGAGAACGAAAAATTAAATTCAAAATTTCAAGTTTGAACCTTTTATGTCACGACTTGACCAATTCAGCGCAGTCAAATGTGAATTAACTTGACTTGGTCCAACAATGTGTTAGTTGCAGTGATAACAAATATATTAAAAATGTTTGATGGATAACTTGAATGTTGAAATGAAATATTCACCACGTTAAATATGACAATACAATTGAAACGAGAATTGACAATAAATAGCAAATAAATTGGTGTATGACACGTTTAAAATTTCCAATTGCATCACGGAATATTTTCGGATCATTCTGGTGTATATAACAATCAAATTGAGACGAATTTATCCATCTTTAATAACAAATGTTCATCGTTTTTATCATAATCCTGTTGAACACAAACCTTAGTTACACTGATCGCAATTATCTATAGTTCACCATGGATCCCGATTTGAACGGGACCCTACGCATCTATCGTGATCACGCCCGAGTTAACATGTTCGCGATTGGTTCTTATAATCAACCGGAACGACGCCGTGACTATATAAGAAGTTATGTTGCTAGGAATTATTAGTACGGACTTAATCCTATTCGGAACAACAGCGACATGGAATTCTTTAGAAGACTGTTGAAAACTATTGGGACTTCTCTCAATCCAGATAAAAACGTCGACTTTATTTCAAATATGCCAGTAGAGATTGCTCATCACCTGCTTCGAATGCTGGACGCCCAGTCGCTGCTGAATGCATCGTATGTATCCCGAAAGTAGCTTAATGTCTGTAAAGGATGTTCTTGCTTGAAAAAGTTGGCAAGGCATCATATACGAATGCATCGATACCAATTGGAACAGAATCCCAAAAGTAATGGAAAGTCCAAGAAAACATCTGCGTCGGGGGCGATAAATGTACCGCAGGTACATGTAAGTACACGGCGGACATACGATGCCTCACTCTCGTTACACAAAATCCATGCTATATCCTCTGGCATGATTAAGAGCAGAACCAATTCACCTCAAAGACCTTTTAACATTCCCCGTAAAGTTCAAACGATGAAAAAGATAATCACGATGCGATAAAGTGAGGACGAAAAATTAAATTCAAAATTTCAAGGTTGAACGTTTTATGTCACGACTTGACCAATTCAGCGAAGTCAAATGTGAATTAACTTGACTTGGTCCAACAATGTGTTAGTTGCAGTGATAACGAATATATTAAAAATGTTTGATGGATAACTTGGATGTTGAAATGAAATATTCACCACGTCGAAAATGACAATACAATTGAAACGAGAATTGACAATAAATAGCAAATAAATTAGTGTATGACACGTTTAAAATTTCCAATTGCATCACGGAATAGTTTCGCATCATTCTGGTGTAAATAACAATTAAATTGAGATGAATTTATCCATCTTCAATAACAAGTGTTTATCGTTTTTATCATAATCCTGTTGAACACAAACCTTAGTTACACTGATCGCAATTATCTATAGTTCACCATGGATCCCGATTTAAACGGGACCCTACGCATCTATCGTGATCACGCCCGAGTTAACATGTTCGCGATTGGTTCTTGTAATCTACCGGAACGACGCCGTGACTATATAAGAAGTTAGGTTGCTGCGAATTATTAGTACGGATTTAATCCTATTCGGAGCAACAGCGACATGGAATTCTTTAGAAGACTGTTGAAAACTATTGGGACTTCTTTCAGTCCAGATAAAAACGTCGACTTTATTTCAAATATGCCAGTAGAGATGGCTCATCACCTGCTTCGAATGCTGGACGCCCAGTCGCTGCTGAATGCATCGTATGTATCCCGAAAGTAGCTTAATGTCTGTAAAGGATGTTCTTGCTTGAAAAAGTTGGCAAGGCATCATATACGAATGCATCGATACCAATTGGAACAGAATCCCAAAAGTAATGGAAAGTCCAAGAAAACATCTGCGTCGGGGGCGATAAATGTACCGCAGGTACATGTAAGTACACGGCGGACATACGATGCCTCACTCTCGTTACACAAAATCCATGCCATATCCTCTGTCATGATTAAAAGCATAACCAATTCACCTCAAAGACCTTTTAATATTCCCCGTAAAGTTCAAACGATGAAAAAGATTATCACGATGCGATAAAGTGAGGACGAAAAATTAAATTCAAAAGTTCAAGTTTGAACCTTTTATGTCACGACTTGACCAATACAGCGAAGTCAAATGTGAATTAACTTGACTTGGTCCAACAATGTGTTAGTTGCAGTGATAACAAATATATTAAAAATGTTTGATGGATAACTTAAATGTTGAAATGAAATATTCACCACGTTAAATATGACAATACAATTGAGACGAGAATCGACAATAAATAGCAAATAAATTAGTGTATGACACGTTTAAAATTTCCAATTGCATCACGGAATATTTTCGGATCATTCTGGTGTAAATAACAATCAAATTGAGACGAATTTATCCATCTTTAATAACGAGTGTTCATCGTTTTTATCATAATCCTGTTGAACACAAACCTTAATTACACTGATCGCAATTATCTATAGTTCACCATGGATCCCGATTTAAACGGGACCCTACGCATCTATCGTGATCACGCCCGAGTTAACATGTTCGCGATTGGTTCTTGTAATCAACCGGAACGACGCCGTGACTATATAAGAAGTTAGGTTGCTGCGAATTATTAGTACGGATTTAATCCTATTCGGAGCAACAGCGACATGGAATTCTTTAGAAGACTGTTGAAAACTATTGGGACTTCTCTCAATCCAGATAAAAACGTCGACTTTATTTTAAATATGCCAGTAGAGATTGCTCATCACCTGCTTCGAATGCTCGTCGCCCATTTGCTGCTGAATGCATCGTATGTATCCCGAAAGTAGCTTAATGTCTGTAAAGGATGTTCTTGCTTGAAAAAGTTGGCGAGGCATCATATACGAATGCATCGATACCAATTGGAACAGAATCCCAAAAGTAATGGAAAGTCCAAGAAAACATCTGCGTCGGGGGCGATAAATGTACCGCAAGTACATGTAAGTACACGGCGGACATACGATGCCTCACTCTCGTTACACAAAATCCATGCTATATCCTCTGGCATGATTAAGAGCAGAACCAATTCACCTCAAAGACCTTTTAACATTCCCCGTAAAGTTCAAACGATGAAAAAGATAATCACGATGCGATAAAGTGAGGACGAAAAATTAAATTCAAAATTTCAAGGTTGAACGTTTTATGTCACGACTTGACCAATTCAGCGAAGCCAAATGTGAATTAACTTGACTTGGTCCAACAATGTGTTAGTTGCAGTGATAACAAATATATTAAAAATGTTTGATGGATAACTTGAATGTTGAAATGAAATATTCACCACGTTAAATATGACAATACAATTGAGACGAGAATCGACAATAAATAGCAAATAAATTGGTGTATGACACGTTTAAAATTTCCAATTGCATCACGGAATATTTTCGGATCATTCTGGTGTAAATAACAATTAAATTGAGACGAATTTATCCATCTTCAATAACAAGTGTTTATCGTTTTTATCATAATCCTGTTGAACACAAACCTTAATTACACTGATCGCAATTATCTATAGTTCACCATGGATCCCGATTTAAACGGGACCCTACGCATCTATCGTGATCACGCCCGAGTTAACATGTTCGCGATTGGTTCTTGTAATCAACCGGAACGACGCCGTGACTATATAAGAAGTTAGGTTGCTGCGAATTATTAGTACGGATTTAATCCTATTCGGAGCAACAGCGACATGGAATTCTTTAGAAGACTGTTGAAAACTATTGGGACTTCTTTCAGTCCAGATAAAAACGTCGACTTTATTTCAAATATGCCAGTAGAGATTGCTCATCACCTGCATCAAATGCTGGAAGCCCAGTCGCTGCTGAATGCGGCGTATGTATCCCGAAAGTGGCTTAATGTCTGTAAAGGATGTTCTTGCTTGAAAAAGGCGGCGAGGCATCATATACGAATGCAGAGATACCAATTGGAACAGAATCCCAAAAGTAATGGAAAGTCCAAGAAAACATCTGCATCTGGGGGCGATAAATGTACCGCAAATACATGTAAGTACACGGCGGACATACGATGCCTCACTCTCGTTACACAAAATCCATGCCATATCCTCTGTCATGATTAAAAGCATAACCAATTCACCTCAAAGACCTTTTAATATTCCCCGTAAAGTTCAAACGATGAAAAAGATTATCACGATGCGATAAAGTGAGGACGAAAAATTAAATTCAAAAGTTCAAGTTTGAACCTTTTATGTCACGACTTGACCAATACAGCGAAGTCAAATGTGAATTAACTTGACTTGGTCCAACAATGTGTTAGTTGCAGTGATAACGAATATATTAAAAAGGTTTGATGGATAACTTGGATGTTGAAATGAAATATTCACCACGTCAAAAATGGCAATACAATTGAAACGAGAATTGACAATAAATAGCAAATAAATTAGTGTATGACACGTTTAAAATTTCCAATTGCATCACGGAATATTTTCGGATCATTCTGGTGTAAATAACAATTAAATTGAGACGAATTTATCCATCTTCAATAACAAGTGTTTATCGTTTTTATCATAATCCTGTTGAACACAAACCTTAGTTTCACTGATCGCAATTATCTATAGTTCACCATAGATCCCGATTTAAACGGGACCCTACGCATCTATCGTGATCACGCCCGAGTTAACATGTTCGCGATTGGTTCTTGTAATCTACCGGAACGACGCCGTGACTATATAAGAAGTTAGGTTGCTGCGAATTATTAGTACGGATTTAATCCTATTCGGAGCAACAGCGACATGGAATTCTTTAGAAGACTGTTGAAAACTATTGGGACTTCTTTCAGTCCAGATAAAAACGTCGACTTTATTTCAAATATGCCAGTAGAGATTGCTCATCACCTGCATCGAATGCTGGAAGCCCAGTCGCTGCTGAATGCGGCGTATGTATCCCGAAAGTGGCTTAATGTCTGTAAAGGATGTTCTTGCTTGAAAAAGGCGGCGAGGCATCATATACGAATGCAGAGATACCAATTGGAACAGAATCCCAAAAGTAATGGAAAGTCCAAGAAAACATCTGCATCTGGGGGCGATAAATGTACCGCAAATACATGTAAGTACACGGCGGACATACGATGCCTCACTCTCGTTACACAAAATCCATGCCATATCCTCTGTCATGATTAAAAGCATAACCAATTCACCTCAAAGACCTTTTAATATTCCCCGTAAAGTTCAAACGATGAAAAAGATTATCACGATGCGATAAAGTGAGGACGAAAAATTAAATTCAAAATTTCAAGTTTGAACCTTTTATGTCACGACTTGACCGATTCAGCGAAGTCAAATGTGAATTAACTTGACTTGGTCCAACAATGTGTTAGTTGCAGTGATAACAAATATATTAAAAATGTTTGATGGATAACTTGAATGTTGAAATGAAATATTCACCACGTCAAAAATGACAATACAATTGAGACGAGAATTAACAATAAATAGCAAATAAATTAGTGTATGACACGTTTAAAATTTCCAATTGCATCACGGAATATTTTCGGATCATTTTGGTGTAAATAACAATTAAATTGAGACGAATTTATCCATCTTCAATAACAAGTGTTCATCGTTTTTATCATAATCCTGTTGAACACAAACCTTAATTACACTGATCGCAATTATCTATATTTCACCATGGATCCCGATTTAAACGGGACCCTACGCATCCATCGTGATCACGCCCGAGTTAACATGTTCGCGATTGGTTCTTATAATCAACCGGAACGACGCCGTGACTATATAAGAAGTTATGTTGCTAGGAATTATTAGTACGGACTTAATCCTATTCGGAGCAACAGCGACATGGAATTCTTTAGAAGACTGTTGAAAACTATTGGGACTTCTCTCAATCCAGATAAAAACGTCGACTTTATTTCAAATATGCCAGTAGAGATTGCTCATCACCTGCTTCGAATGCTCGTCGCCCAGTCGCTGCTGAATGCATCGTATGTATCCCGAAAGTAGCTTAATGTCTGTAAAGGATGTTCTTGCTTGAAAAAGTTGGCGAGGCATCATATACGAATGCATCGATACCAATTGGAACAGAATCCCAAAAGTAATGGAAAGTCCAAGAAAACATCTGCGTCGGGGGCGATAAATGTACCGCAAGTACATGTAAGTACACGGCGGACATACGATGCCTCACTCTCGTTACACAAAATCCATGCTATATCCTCTGGCATGATTAAGAGCAGAACCAATTCACCTCAAAGACCTTTTAACATTCCCCGTAAAGTTCAAACGATGAAAAAGATAATCACGATGCGATAAAGTGAGGACGAAAAATTAAATTCAAAATTTCAAGGTTGAACGTTTTATGTCACGACTTGACCAATTCAGCGAAGCCAAATGTGAATTAACTTGACTTGGTCCAACAATGTGTTAGTTGCAGTGATAACAAATATATTAAAAATGTTTGATGGATAACTTGAATGTTGAAATGAAATATTCACCACGTTAAATATGACAATACAATTGAGACGAGAATCGACAATAAATAGCAAATAAATTGGTGTATGACACGTTTAAAATTTCCAATTGCATCACGGAATATTTTCGGATCATTCTGGAGTAAATAACAATTAAATTGAGACGAATTTATCCATCTTCAATAACAAGTGTTTATCGTTTTTATCATAATCCTGTTGAACACAAACCTTAATTACACTGATCGCAATTATCTATAGTTCACCATGGATCCCGATTTAAACGGGACCCTACGCATCTATCGTGATCACGCCCGAGTTAACATGTTCGCGATTGGTTCTTGTAATCAACCGGAACGACGCCGTGACTATATAAGAAGTTAGGTTGCTGCGAATTATTAGTACGGATTTAATCCTATTCGGAGCAACAGCGACATGGAATTCTTTAGAAGACTGTTGAAAACTATTGGGACTTCTTTCAGTCCAGATAAAAACGTCGACTTTATTTCAAATATGCCAGTAGAGATTGCTCATCACCTGCATCAAATGCTGGAAGCCCAGTCGCTGCTGAATGCGGCGTATGTATCCCGAAAGTGGCTTAATGTCTGTAAAGGATGTTCTTGCTTGAAAAAGGCGGCGAGGCATCATATACGAATGCAGAGATACCAATTGGAACAGAATCCCAAAAGTAATGGAAAGTCCAAGAAAACATCTGCATCTGGGGGCGATAAATGTACCGCAAATACATGTAAGTACACGGCGGACATACGATGCCTCACTCTCGTTACACAAAATCCATGCCATATCCTCTGTCATGATTAAAAGCATAACCAATTCACCTCAAAGACCTTTTAATATTCCCCGTAAAGTTCAAACGATGAAAAAGATTATCACGATGCGATAAAGTGAGGACGAAAAATTAAATTCAAAAGTTCAAGTTTGAACCTTTTATGTCACGACTTGACCAATACAGCGAAGTCAAATGTGAATTAACTTGACTTGGTCCAACAATGTGTTAGTTGCAGTGATAACGAATATATTAAAAAGGTTTGATGGATAACTTGGATGTTGAAATGAAATATTCACCACGTCAAAAATGGCAATACAATTGAAACGAGAATTGACAATAAATAGCAAATAAATTAGTGTATGACACGTTTAAAATTTCCAATTGCATCACGGAATATTTTCGGATCATTCTGGTGTAAATAACAATTAAATTGAGACGAATTTATCCATCTTCAATAACAAGTGTTTATCGTTTTTATCATAATCCTGTTGAACACAAACCTTAGTTTCACTGATCGCAATTATCTATAGTTCACCATAGATCCCGATTTAAACGGGACCCTACGCATCTATCGTGATCACGCCCGAGTTAACATGTTCGCGATTGGTTCTTGTAATCTACCGGAACGACGCCGTGACTATATAAGAAGTTAGGTTGCTGCGAATTATTAGTACGGATTTAATCCTATTCGGAGCAACAGCGACATGGAATTCTTTAGAAGACTGTTGAAAACTATTGGGACTTCTTTCAGTCCAGATAAAAACGTCGACTTTATTTCAAATATGCCAGTAGAGATTGCTCATCACCTGCATCGAATGCTGGAAGCCCAGTCGCTGCTGAATGCGGCGTATGTATCCCGAAAGTGGCTTAATGTCTGTAAAGGATGTTCTTGCTTGAAAAAGGCGGCGAGGCATCATATACGAATGCAGAGATACCAATTGGAACAGAATCCCAAAAGTAATGGAAAGTCCAAGAAAACATCTGCATCTGGGGGCGATAAATGTACCGCAAATACATGTAAGTACACGGCGGACATACGATGCCTCACTCTCGTTACACAAAATCCATGCCATATCCTCTGTCATGATTAAAAGCATAACCAATTCACCTCAAAGACCTTTTAATATTCCCCGTAAAGTTCAAACGATGAAAAAGATTATCACGATGCGATAAAGTGAGGACGAAAAATTAAATTCAAAATTTCAAGTTTGAACCTTTTATGTCACGACTTGACCGATTCAGCGAAGTCAAATGTGAATTAACTTGACTTGGTCCAACAATGTGTTAGTTGCAGTGATAACAAATATATTAAAAATGTTTGATGGATAACTTGAATGTTGAAATGAAATATTCACCACGTCAAAAATGACAATACAATTGAGACGAGAATTAACAATAAATAGCAAATAAATTAGTGTATGACACGTTTAAAATTTCCAATTGCATCACGGAATATTTTCGGATCATTTTGGTGTAAATAACAATTAAATTGAGACGAATTTATCCATCTTCAATAACAAGTGTTCATCGTTTTTATCATAATCCTGTTGAACACAAACCTTAATTACACTGATCGCAATTATCTATATTTCACCATGGATCCCGATTTAAACGGGACCCTACGCATCCATCGTGATCACGCCCGAGTTAACATGTTCGCGATTGGTTCTTATAATCAACCGGAACGACGCCGTGACTATATAAGAAGTTATGTTGCTAGGAATTATTAGTACGGACTTAATCCTATTCGGAGCAACAGCGACATGGAATTCTTTAGAAGACTGTTGAAAACTATTGGGACTTCTCTCAATCCAGATAAAAACGTCGACTTTATTTCAAATATGCCAGTAGAGATTGCTCATCACCTGCTTCGAATGCTCGTCGCCCAGTCGCTGCTGAATGCATCGTATGTATCCCGAAAGTAGCTTAATGTCTGTAAAGGATGTTCTTGCTTGAAAAAGTTGGCGAGGCATCATATACGAATGCATCGATACCAATTGGAACAGAATCCCAAAAGTAATGGAAAGTCCAAGAAAACATCTGCGTCGGGGGCGATAAATGTACCGCAAGTACATGTAAGTACACGGCGGACATACGATGCCTCACTCTCGTTACACAAAATCCATGCTATATCCTCTGGCATGATTAAGAGCAGAACCAATTCACCTCAAAGACCTTTTAACATTCCCCGTAAAGTTCAAACGATGAAAAAGATAATCACGATGCGATAAAGTGAGGACGAAAAATTAAATTCAAAATTTCAAGGTTGAACGTTTTATGTCACGACTTGACCAATTCAGCGAAGCCAAATGTGAATTAACTTGACTTGGTCCAACAATGTGTTAGTTGCAGTGATAACAAATATATTAAAAATGTTTGATGGATAACTTGAATGTTGAAATGAAATATTCACCACGTTAAATATGACAATACAATTGAGACGAGAATCGACAATAAATAGCAAATAAATTGGTGTATGACACGTTTAAAATTTCCAATTGCATCACGGAATATTTTCGGATCATTCTGGAGTAAATAACAATTAAATTGAGACGAATTTATCCATCTTCAATAACAAGTGTTTATCGTTTTTATCATAATCCTGTTGAACACAAACCTTAATTACACTGATCGCAATTATCTATAGTTCACCATGGATCCCGATTTAAACGGGACCCTACGCATCTATCGTGATCACGCCCGAGTTAACATGTTCGCGATTGGTTCTTGTAATCAACCGGAACGACGCCGTGACTATATAAGAAGTTAGGTTGCTGCGAATTATTAGTACGGATTTAATCCTATTCGGAGCAACAGCGACATGGAATTCTTTAGAAGACTGTTGAAAACTATTGGGACTTCTTTCAGTCCAGATAAAAACGTCGACTTTATTTCAAATATGCCAGTAGAGATTGCTCATCACCTGCATCAAATGCTGGAAGCCCAGTCGCTGCTGAATGCGGCGTATGTATCCCGAAAGTGGCTTAATGTCTGTAAAGGATGTTCTTGCTTGAAAAAGGCGGCGAGGCATCATATACGAATGCAGAGATACCAATTGGAACAGAATCCCAAAAGTAATGGAAAGTCCAAGAAAACATCTGCATCTGGGGGCGATAAATGTACCGCAAATACATGTAAGTACACGGCGGACATACGATGCCTCACTCTCGTTACACAAAATCCATGCCATATCCTCTGTCATGATTAAAAGCATAACCAATTCACCTCAAAGACCTTTTAATATTCCCCGTAAAGTTCAAACGATGAAAAAGATTATCACGATGCGATAAAGTGAGGACGAAAAATTAAATTCAAAAGTTCAAGTTTGAACCTTTTATGTCACGACTTGACCAATACAGCGAAGTCAAATGTGAATTAACTTGACTTGGTCCAACAATGTGTTAGTTGCAGTGATAACGAATATATTAAAAAGGTTTGATGGATAACTTGGATGTTGAAATGAAATATTCACCACGTCAAAAATGGCAATACAATTGAAACGAGAATTGACAATAAATAGCAAATAAATTAGTGTATGACACGTTTAAAATTTCCAATTGCATCACGGAATATTTTCGGATCATTCTGGTGTAAATAACAATTAAATTGAGACGAATTTATCCATCTTCAATAACAAGTGTTTATCGTTTTTATCATAATCCTGTTGAACACAAACCTTAGTTTCACTAATCGCAATTATCTATAGTTCACCATGGATCCCGATTTAAACGGGACCCTACGCATCTATCGTGATCACGCCCGAGTTAACATGTTCGCGATTGGTTCTTATAATCAACCGGAACGACGCCGTGACTATATAAGAAATTATGTTGCTAGGAATTATAAGTACGGATTTAATCCTATTCGGAGCAACAGCGACATGGAATTCTTTAGAAGACTGTTGAAAACTATTGGGACTTCTTCCAGTCCAGATAAAAACGTCGACTTTATTTCAAATATGCCAGTAGAGATGGCTCATCACCTGCATCGAATGCTGGACGCCCAGTCGCTGCTGAATGCGGCGTATGTATCCCGAAAGTGGCTTAATGTCTGTAAAGGATGTTCTTGCTTGAAAAAGGCGGCGAGGCATCATATACGAATGCAGAGATACCAATTGGAACAGAATCCCAAAAGTAATGGAAAGTCCAAGAAAACATCTGCATCTGGGGGCGATGAATGTACCGCAGGTACATGTAAGTACACGGCGGACATACGATGCCTCACTCTCGTTAGACAAAATCCATGCTATATCCTCTGTCATGATTAAGAGCATAACCAATTCACCTCAAAGACCTTTCAGCATTCCCCGTAAAGTTGAAACGATAAAAAGATAATCACGATGCGATAAAGTGAGGACGAAAAATTAAATTCAAAATTTCAAGTTTGAACCTTTTATGTCACGACTTGACCAATTCAGCGAAATCAAATGTGAATTAACTTGACTTGGTCCGACAATGTGTTAGTTGCAGTGATAACAAATATATTAAAAATGTTTGATGGATAACTTGAATGTTGAAATGAAATATTCACCACGTCAAAAATGACAATACAATTGAAACGAGAATTGACAATAAATAGCAAATAAATTAGTGTATGACACGTTTAAAATTTCCAATTGCATCACGGAATATTTTCGGATCATTTTGGTGTAAATAACAATTAAATTGAGACGAATTTATCCATCTTCAATAACAAGTGTTTATCGTTTTTATCATAATCCTGTTGAACACAAACCTTAGTTACACTGATCGCAATTATCTATAGTTCACCATGGATCCCGATTTAAACGGGACCCTACGCATCTATCGTGATCACGCCCGATTTAACATGTTCGCGATTGGTTCTTGTAATCTACCGGAACGACGCCGTGACTATATAAGAAGTTAGGTTGCTGCGAATTATTAGTACGGATTTAATCCTATTCGGAGCAACAGCGACATGGAATTCTTTAGAAGACTGTTGAAAACTATTGGGACTTCTTCCAGTCCAGATAAAAACGTCGACTTTATTTCAAATATGCCAGTAGAGATGGCTCATCACCTGCATCGAATGCTGGACGCCCAGTCGCTGCTGAATGCGGCGTATGTATCCCGAAAGTGGCTTAATGTCTGTAAAGGATGTTCTTGCTTGAAAAAGGCGGCGAGGCATCATATACGAATGCAGAGATACCAATTGGAACAGAATCCCAAAAGTAATGGAAAGTCCAAGAAAACATCTGCATCTGGGGGCGATGAATGTACCGCAGGTACATGTAAGTACACGGCGGACATACGATGCCTCACTCTCGTTACACAAAATCCATGCTATATCCTCTGTCATGATTAAGAGCATAACCAATTCACCTCAAAGACCTTTCAGCATTCCCCGTAAAGTTGAAACGATAAAAAGATAATCACGATGCGATAAAGTGAGAACGAAAAATTAAATTCAAAATTTCAAGTTTGAACCTTTTATGTCACGACTTGACCAATTCAGCGCAGTCAAATGTGAATTAACTTGACTTGGTCCAACAATGTGTTAGTTGCAGTGATAACAAATATATTAAAAATGTTTGATGGATAACTTGAATGTTGAAATGAAATATTCACCACGTTAAATATGACAATACAATTGAAACGAGAATTGACAATAAATAGCAAATAAATTGGTGTATGACACGTTTAAAATTTCCAATTGCATCACGGAATATTTTCGGATCATTCTGGTGTATATAACAATCAAATTGAGACGAATTTATCCATCTTTAATAACAAATGTTCATCGTTTTTATCATAATCCTGTTGAACACAAACCTTAGTTACACTGATCGCAATTATCTATAGTTCACCATGGATCCCGATTTGAACGGGACCCTACGCATCTATCGTGATCACGCCCGAGTTAACATGTTCGCGATTGGTTCTTATAATCAACCGGAACGACGCCGTGATTATATAAGAAGTTATGTTGCTAGGAATTATTAGTACGGACTTAATCCTATTCGGAACAACAGCGACATGGAATTCTTTAGAAGACTGTTGAAAACTATTGGGACTTCTCTCAATCCAGATAAAAACGTCGACTTTATTTCAAATATGCCAGTAGAGATTGCTCATCACCTGCTTCGAATGCTGGACGCCCAGTCGCTGCTGAATGCATCGTATGTATCCCGAAAGTAGCTTAATGTCTGTAAAGGATGTTCTTGCTTGAAAAAGTTGGCAAGGCATCATATACGAATGCATCGATACCAATTGGAACAGAATCCCAAAAGTAATGGAAAGTCCAAGAAAACATCTGCGTCGGGGGCGATAAATGTACCGCAGGTACATGTAAGTACACGGCGGACATACGATGCCTCACTCTCGTTACACAAAATCCATGCTATATCCTCTGGCATGATTAAGAGCAGAACCAATTCACCTCAAAGACCTTTTAACATTCCCCGTAAAGTTCAAACGATGAAAAAGATAATCACGATGCGATAAAGTGAGGACGAAAAATTAAATTCAAAATTTCAAGGTTGAACGTTTTATGTCACGACTTGACCAATTCAGCGAAGTCAAATGTGAATTAACTTGACTTGGTCCAACAATGTGTTAGTTGCAGTGATAACGAATATATTAAAAATGTTTGATGGATAACTTGGATGTTGAAATGAAATATTCACCACGTCGAAAATGACAATACAATTGAAACGAGAATTGACAATAAATAGCAAATAAATTAGTGTATGACACGTTTAAAATTTCCAATTGCATCACGGAATATTTTCGGATCATTCTGGTGTAAATAACAATTAAATTGAGACGAATTTATCCATCTTCAATAACAAGTGTTTATCGTTTTTATCATAATCCTGTTGAACACAAACCTTAGTTACACTGATCGCAATTATCTATAGTTCACCATGGATCCCGATTTAAACGGGACCCTACGCATCTATCGTGATCACGCCCGAGTTAACATGTTCGCGATTGGTTCTTGTAATCTACCGGAACGACGCCGTGACTATATAAGGAGTTAGGTTGCTGCGAATTATTAGTACGGATTTAATCCTATTCGGAGCAACAGCGACATGGAATTCTTTAGAAGACTGTTGAAAACTATTGGGACTTCTTTCAGTCCAGATAAAAACGTCGACTTTATTTCAAATATGCCAGTAGAGATTGCTCATCACCTGCATCGAATGCTGGAAGCCCAGTCGCTGCTGAATGCGGCGTATGTATCCCGAAAGTGGCTTAATGTCTGTAAAGGATGTTCTTGCTTGAAAAAGGCGGCGCGGCATCATATACGAATGCAGAGATACCAATTGGAACAGAATCCCAAAAGTAATGGAAAGTCCAAGAAAACATCTGCATCTGGGGGCAATAAATGTACCGCAAATACATGTAAGTACACGGCGGACATACGATGCCTCACTCTCGTTACACAAAATCCATGCCATATCCTCTGTCATGATTAAAAGCATAACCAATTCACCTCAAAGACCTTTTAATATTCCCCGTAAAGTTCAAACGATGAAAAAGATTATCACGATGCGATAAAGTGAGGACGAAAAATTAAATTCAAAAGTTCAAGTTTGAACCTTTTATGTCACGACTTGACCAATACAGCGAAGTCAAATGTGAATTAACTTGACTTGGTCCAACAATGTGTTAGTTGCAGTGATAACGAATATATTAAAAATGTTTGATGGATAACTTGGATGTTGAAATGAAATATTCACCACGTCAAAAATGGCAATACAATTGAAACGAGAATTGACAATAAATAGCAAATAAATTAGTGTATGACACGTTTAAAATTTCCAATTGCATCACGGAATATTTTCGGATCATTCTGGTGTAAATAACAATTAAATTGAGACGAATTTATCCATCTTCAATAACAAGTGTTTATCGTTTTTATCATAATCCTGTTGAACACAAACCTTAGTTTCACTGATCGCAATTATCTATAGTTCACCATAGATCCCGATTTAAACGGGACCCTACGCATCTATCGTGATCACGCCCGAGTTAACATGTTCGCGATTGGTTCTTATAATCAACCGGAACGACGCCGTGACTATATAAGAAGTTATGTTGCTAGGAATTATTAGTACGGATTTAATCCTATTCGGAGCAACAGCGACATGGAATTCTTTAGAAGACTGTTGAAAACTATTGGGACTTCTTCCAGTCCAGATAAAAACGTCGACTTTATTTTAAATATGCCAGTAGAGATTGCTCATCACCTGCTTCGAATGCTGGTCGCCCAGTCGCTGCTGAATGCATCGTATGTATTCCGAAAGTAGCTTAATGTCTGTAAAGGATGTTCTTGCTTGAAAAAGTTGGCAAGGCATCATATACGAATGCATCGATACCAATTGGAACAGAATCCCAAAAGTAATGGAAAGTCCAAGAAAACATCTGCGTCGGGGGCGATAAATGTACCGCAGGTACATGTAAGTACACGGCGGACATACGATGCCTCACTCTCGTTACACAAAATCCATGCTATATCCTCTGGCATGATTAAGAGCAGAACCAATTCACCTCAAAGACCTTTTAACATTCCCCGTAAAGTTCAAACGATGAAAAAGATAATCACGATGCGATAAAGTGAGGACGAAAAATTAAATTCAAAATTTCAAGGTTGAACGTTTTATGTCACGACTTGACCAATTCAGCGAAGTCAAATGTGAATTAACTTGACTTGGTCCAACAATGTATTAGTTGCAGTGATAACGAATATATTAAAAATGTTTGATGGATAACTTGGATGTTGAAATGAAATATTCACCACGTCGAAAATGACAATACAATTGAAACGAGAATTGACAATAAATAGCAAATAAATTAGTGTATGACACGTTTAAAATTTCCAATTGCATCACGGAATAGTTTCGCATCATTCTGGTGTAAATAACAATTAAATTGAGATGAATTTATCCATCTTCAATAACAAGTGTTTATCGTTTTTATCATAATCCTGTTGAACACAAACCTTAGTTACACTGATCGCAATTATCTATAGTTCACCATGGATCCCGATTTAAACGGGACCCTACGCATCTATCGTGATCACGCCCGAGTTAACATGTTCGCGATTGGTTCTTGTAATCTACCGGAACGACGCCGTGACTATATAAGAAGTTAGGTTGCTGCGAATTATTAGTACGGATTTAATCCTATTCGGAGCAACAGCGACATGGAATTCTTTAGAAGACTGTTGAAAACTATTGGGACTTCTTTCAGTCCAGATAAAAACGTCGACTTTATTTCAAATATGCCAGTAGAGATGGCTCATCACCTGCTTCGAATGCTGGACGCCCAGTCGCTGCTGAATGCATCGTATGTATCCCGAAAGTAGCTTAATGTCTGTAAAGGATGTTCTTGCTTGAAAAAGTTGGCAAGGCATCATATACGAATGCATCGATACCAATTGGAACAGAATCCCAAAAGTAATGGAAAGTCCAAGAAAACATCTGCGTCGGGGGCGATAAATGTAGCGCAGGTACATGTAAGTACACGGCGGACATACGATGCCTCACTCTCGTTACACAAAATCCATGCTATATCCTCTGGCATGATTAAGAGCAGAACCAATTCACCTCAAAGACCTTTTAACATTCCCCGTAAAGTTCAAACGATGAAAAAGATAATCACGATGCGATAAAGTGAGGACGAAAAATTAAATTCAAAATTTCAAGGTTGAACGTTTTATGTCACGACTTGACCAATTCAGCGAAGTCAAATGTGAATTAACTTGACTTGGTCCAACAATGTGTTAGTTGCAGTGATAACGAATATATTAAAAATGTTTGATGGATAACTTGGATGTTGAAATGAAATATTCACCACGTCGAAAATGACAATACAATTGAAACGAGAATTGACAATAAATAGCAAATAAATTAGTGTATGACACGTTTAAAATTTCCAATTGCATCACGGAATATTTTCGGATCATTCTGGTGTAAATAACAATTAAATTGAGACGAATTTATCCATCTTCAATAACAAGTGTTTATCGTTTTTATCATAATCCTGTTGAACACAAACCTTAGTTACACTGATCGCAATTATCTATAGTTCACCATGGATCCCGATTTAAACGGAACCCTACGCATCTATCGTGATCACGCCCGAGTTAACATGTTCGCGATTGGTTCTTGTAATCTACCGGAACGACGCCGTGACTATATAAGAAGTTAGGTTGCTGCGAATTATTAGTACGGATTTAATCCTATTCGGAGCAACAGCGACATGGAATTCTTTAGAAGACTGTTGAAAACTATTGGGACTTCTTTCAGTCCAGATAAAAACGTCGACTTTATTTCAAATATGCCAGTAGAGATTGCTCATCACCTGCATCGAATGCTGGAAGCCCAGTCGCTGCTGAATGCGGCGTATGTATCCCGAAAGTGGCTTAATGTCTGTAAAGGATGTTCTTGCTTGAAAAAGGCGGCGAGGCATCATATACGAATGCAGAGATACCAATTGGAACAGAATCCCAAAAGTAATGGAAAGTCCAAGAAAACATCTGCATCTGGGGGCGATAAATGTACCGCAAATACATGTAAGTACACGGCGGACATACGATGCCTCACTCTCGTTACACAAAATCCATGCCATATCCTCTGTCATGATTAAAAGCATAACCAATTCACCTCAAAGACCTTTTAATATTCCCCGTAAAGTTCAAACGATGAAAAAGATTATCACGATGCGATAAAGTGAGGACGAAAAATTAAATTCAAAATTTCAAGTTTGAACCTTTTATGTCACGACTTGACCAATTCAGCGAAGTCAAATGTGAATTAACTTGACTTGGTCCAACAATGTGTTAGTTGCAGTGATAACAAATATATTAAAAATGTTTGATGGATAACTTGAATGTTGAAATGAAATATTCACCACGTCAAAAATGACAATACAATTGAGACGAGAATCGACAATAAATAGCAAATAAATTGGTGTATGACCCGTTTAAAATTTCCAATTGCATCACGGAATATTTTCGGATCATTCTGGTGTAAATAACAATCAAATTGAGACGAATTTATCCATCTTTAATAACAAGTGTTCATCGTTTTTATCATAATCCTGTTGAACACAAACCTTAATTACACTGATCGCAATTATCTATAGTTCACCATGGATCCCGATTTAAACGGGACCCTACGCATCTATCGTGATCACGCCCGAGTTAACATGTTCGCGATTGGTTCTTGTAATCAACCGGAACGACGCCGTGACTATATAAGAAGTTAGGTTGCTGCGAATTATTAGTACGGATTTAATCCTATTCGGAGCAACAGCGACATGGAATTCTTTAGAAGACTGTTGAAAACTATTGGGACTTCTCTCAATCCAGATAAAAACGTCGACTTTATTTTAAATATGCCAGTAGAGATTGCTCATCACCTGCTTCGAATGCTGGTCGCCCAGTCGCTGCTGAATGCATCGTATGTATCCCGAAAGTAGCTTAATGTCTGTAAAGGATGTTCTTGCTTGAAAAAGTTGGCGAGGCATCATATACGAATGCATCGATACCAATTGGAACAGAATCCCAAAAGTAATGGAAAGTCCAAGAAAACATCTGCGTCGGGGGCGATAAATGTACCGCAAGTACATGTAAGTACACGGCGGACATACGATGCCTTACTCTCGTTACACAAAATCCATGCTATATCCTCTGGCATGATTAAGAGCAGAACCAATTCACCTCAAAGACCTTTTAACATTCCCCGTAAAGTTCAATCGATGAAAAAGATAATCACGATGCGATAAAGTGAGGACGAAAAATTAAATTCAAAATTTCTAGTTTGAACCTTTTATGTCACGACTTGACCAATTCAGCGAAGTCAAATGTGAATTAACTTGACTTGGTCCAACAATGTGTTAGTTGCAGTGATAACAAATATATTAAAAATGTTTGATGGATAACTTGAATGTTGAAATGAAATATTCACCACGTCAAAAATGACAATACAATTGAAACGAGAATTGACAATAAATAGCAAATAAATTAGTGTATGACACGTTCAAAATTTCCAATTGCATCACGGAATATTTTCGGATCATTCTGGTGTAAATAACAATTAAATTGAGACGAATTTATCCATCTTCATCAACAAGTGTTTATCGTTTTTATCATAATCCTGTTGAACACAAATCTTAGTTACACTGATCGCAATTATCTATAGTTCACCATGGATCCCGATTTAAACGGGACCCTACGCATCTATCGTGATCACGCCCGAGTTAACATGTTCGCGATTGGTTCTTATAATCAACCGGAACGACGCCGTGACTATATAAGAAGTTATGTTGCTAGGAATTATTAGTACGGACTTAATCCTATTCGGAGCAACAGCGACATGGAATTCTTTAGAAGACTGTTGAAAACTATTGGGACTTCTCTCAATCCAGATAAAAACTTCGACTTTATTTCAAATATGCCAGTAGAGATTGCTCATCACCTGCTTCGAATGCTGGACGCCCAGTCGCTGCTGAAAGCATCGTATGTATCCCGAAAGTAGCCTAATGTCTGTAAAGGATGTTCTTGCTTGAAAAAGTTGGCAAGGCATCATATACGAATGCATCGATACCAATTGGAACAGAATCCCAAAAGTAATGGAAAGTCCAAGAAAACATCTGCGTCGGGGGCGATAAATGTACCGCAGGTACATGTAAGTACACGGCGGACATACGATGCCTCACTCTCGTTACACAAAATCCATGCTATATCCTCTGGCATGATTAAGAGCAGAACCAATTCACCTCAAAGACCTTTTAACATTCCCCGTAAAGTTCAAACGATGAAAAAGATAATCACGATGCGATAAAGTGAGGACGAAAAATTAAATTCAAAATTTCAAGGTTGAACGTTTTATGTCACGACTTGACCAATTCAGCGAAGTCAAATGTGAATTAACTTGACTTGGTCCAACAATGTGTTAGTTGCAGTGATAACGAATATATTAAAAATGTTTGATGGATAACTTGGATGTTGAAATGAAATATTCACCACGTCGAAAATGACAATACAATTGAAACGAGAATTGACAATAAATAGCAAATAAATTAGTGTATGACACGTTTAAAATTTCCAATTGCATCACGGAATAGTTTCGCATCATTCTGGTGTAAATAACAATTAAATTGAGATGAATTTATCCATCTTCAATAACAAGTGTTTATCGTTTTTATCATAATCCTGTTGAACACAAACCTTAGTTACACTGATCGCAATTATCTATAGTTCACCATGGATCCCGATTTAAACGGGACCCTACGCATCTATCGTGATCACGCCCGAGTTAACATGTTCGCGATTGGTTCTTGTAATCTACCGGAACGACGCCGTGACTATATAAGAAGTTAGGTTGCTGCGAATTATTAGTACGGATTTAATCCTATTCGGAGCAACAGCGACATGGAATTCTTTAGAAGACTGTTGAAAACTATTGGGACTTCTTTCAGTCCAGATAAAAACGTCGACTTTATTTCAAATATGCCAGTAGAGATGGCTCATCACCTGCTTCGAATGCTGGACGCCCAGTCGCTGCTGAATGCATCGTATGTATCCCGAAAGTAGCTTAATGTCTGTAAAGGATGTTCTTGCTTGAAAAAGTTGGCAAGGCATCATATACGAATGCATCGATACCAATTGGAACAGAATCCCAAAAGTAATGGAAAGTCCAAGAAAACATCTGCGTCGGGGGCGATAAATGTACCGCAGGTACATGTAAGTACACGGCGGACATACGATGCCTCACTCTCGTTACACAAAATCCATGCTATATCCTCTGGCATGATTAAGAGCAGAACCAATTCACCTCAAAGACCTTTTAACATTCCCCGTAAAGTTCAAACGATGAAAAAGATAATCACGATGCGATAAAGTGAGGACGAAAAATTAAATTCAAAATTTCAAGGTTGAACGTTTTATGTCACGACTTGACCAATTCAGCGAAGTCAAATGTGAATTAACTTGACTTGGTCCAACAATGTGTTAGTTGCAGTGATAACGAATATATTAAAAATGTTTGATGGATAACTTGGATGTTGAAATGAAATATTCACCACGTCGAAAATGACAATACAATTGAAACGAGAATTCACAATAAATAGCAAATAAATTAGTGTATGACACGTTTAAAATTTCCAATTGCATCACGGAATATTTTCGGATCATTCTGGTGTAAATAACAATTAAATTGAGACGAATTTATCCATCTTCAATAACAAGTGTTTATCGTTTTTATCATAATCCTGTTGAACACAAACCTTAGTTACACTGATCGCAATTATCTATAGTTCACCATGGATCCCGATTTAAACGGGACCCTACGCATCTATCGTGATCACGCCCGAGTTAACATGTTCGCGATTGGTTCTTGTAATCTACCGGAACGACGCCGTGACTATATAAGAAGTTAGGTTGCTGCGAATTATTAGTACGGATTTAATCCTATTCGGAGCAACAGCGACATGGAATTCTTTAGAAGACTGTTGAAAACTATTGGGACTTCTTTCAGTCCAGATAAAAACGTCGACTTTATTTCAAATATGCCAGTAGAGATTGCTCATCACCTGCATCGAATGCTGGAAGCCCAGTCGCTGCTGAATGCGGCGTATGTATCCCGAAAGTGGCTTAATGTCTGTAAAGGATGTTCTTGCTTGAAAAAGGCGGCGAGGCATCATATACGAATGCAGAGATACCAATTGGAACAGAATCCCAAAAGTAATGGAAAGTCCAAGAAAACATCTGCATCTGGGGGCGATAAATGTACCGCAAATACATGTAAGTACACGGCGGACATACGATGCCTCACTCTCGTTACACAAAATCCATGCCATATCCTCTGTCATGATTAAAAGCATAACCAATTCACCTCAAAGACCTTTTAATATTCCCCGTAAAGTTCAAACGATGAAAAAGATTATCACGATGCGATAAAGTGAGGACGAAAAATTAAATTCAAAATTTCAAGTTTGAACCTTTTATGTCACGACTTGACCAATTCAGCGAAGTCAAATGTGAATTAACTTGACTTGGTCCAACAATGTGTTAGTTGCAGTGATAACAAATATATTAAAAATGTTTGATGGATAACTTGAATGTTGAAATGAAATATTCACCACGTCAAAAATGACAATACAATTGAGACGAGAATCGACAATAAATAGCAAATAAATTGGTGTATGACCCGTTTAAAATTTCCAATTGCATCACGGAATATTTTCGGATCATTCTGGTGTAAATAACAATCAAATTGAGACGAATTTATCCATCTTTAATAACAAGTGTTCATCGTTTTTATCATAATCCTGTTGAACACAAACCTTAATTACACTGATCGCAATTATCTATAGTTCACCATGGATCCCGATTTAAACGGGACCCTACGCATCTATCGTGATCACGCCCGAGTTAACATGTTCGCGATTGGTTCTTGTAATCAACCGGAACGACGCCGTGACTATATAAGAAGTTAGGTTGCTGCGAATTATTAGTACGGATTTAATCCTATTCGGAGCAACAGCGACATGGAATTCTTTAGAAGACTGTTGAAAACTATTGGGACTTCTCTCAATCCAGATAAAAACGTCGACTTTATTTTAAATATGCCAGTAGAGATTGCTCATCACCTGCTTCGAATGCTGGTCGCCCAGTCGCTGCTGAATGCATCGTATGTATCCCGAAAGTAGCTTAATGTCTGTAAAGGATGTTCTTGCTTGAAAAAGTTGGCGAGGCATCATATACGAATGCATCGATACCAATTGGAACAGAATCCCAAAAGTAATGGAAAGTCCAAGAAAACATCTGCGTCGGGGGCGATAAATGTACCGCAAGTACATGTAAGTACACGGCGGACATACGATGCCTCACTCTCGTTACACAAAATCCATGCTATATCCTCTGGCATGATTAAGAGCAGAACCAATTCACCTCAAAGACCTTTTAACATTCCCCGTAAAGTTCAAACGATGAAAAAGATAATCACGATGCGATAAAGTGAGGACGAAAAATTAAATTCAAAATTTCAAGTTTGAACCTTTTATGTCACGACTTGACCAATTCAGCGAAGTCAAATGTGAATTAACTTGACTTGGTCCAACAATGTGTTAGTTGCAGTGATAACAAATATATTAAAAATGTTTGATGGATAACTTGAATGTTGAAATGAAATATTCACCACGTCAAAAATGACAATACAATTGAAACGAGAATTGACAATAAATAGCAAATAAATTAGTGTATGACACGTTTAAAATTTCCAATTGCATCACGGAATATTTTCGGATCATTCTGGTGTAAATAACAATTAAATTGAGACGAATTTATCCATCTTCAATAACAAGTGTTTATCGTTTTTATCATAATCCTGTTGAACACAAATCTTAGTTACACTGATCGCAATTATCTATAGTTCACCATGGATCCCGATTTAAACGGGACCCTACGCATCTATCGTGATCACGCCCGAGTTAACATGTTCGCGATTGGTTCTTATAATCAACCGGAACGACGCCGTGACTATATAAGAAGTTATGTTGCTAGGAATTATTAGTACGGACTTAATCCTATTCGGAGCAACAGCGACATGGAATTCTTTAGAAGACTGTTGAAAACTATTGGGACTTCTCTCAATCCAGATAAAAACTTCGACTTTATTTCAAATATGCCAGTAGAGATTGCTCATCACCTGCTTCGAATGCTGGACGCCCAGTCGCTGCTGAAAGCATCGTATGTATCCCGAAAGTAGCCTAATGTCTGTAAAGGATGTTCTTGCTTGAAAAAGTTGGCAAGGCATCATATACGAATGCATCGATACCAATTGGAACAGAATCCCAAAAGTAATGGAAAGTCCAAGAAAACATCTGCGTCGGGGGCGATAAATGTACCGCAGGTACATGTAAGTACACGTCGGACATACGTTTTTCACTCTCGTTACACAATATCCATGCTATATCCTCTGGCATGATTAAGAGCAGAACCAATTCACCTCAAAGACGTTTTAACATTCCCCGTAAAGTTCAAACGATGAAAAAGATAATCACGATGCGATAAAGTGAGGACGAAAAATTAAATTCAAAATTTCAAGTTTGAACCTTTTATGTCACGACTTGACCAATTCAGCGAAGTCAAATGTGAATTAACTTGACTTGGTCCAACAATGTGTTAGTTGCAGTGATAACAAATATATTAAAAATGTTTGATGGATAACTTGAATGTTGAAATGAAATATTCACCACGTTAAATATAACAATACAATTGAGACGAGAATCGACAATTAATAGCAAATAAATTGGTGTATGACCCGTTTAAAATTTCCAATTGCATCACGGAATATTTTCGGATCATTCTGGTGTAAATAACAATCAAATTGAGACGAATTTATCCATCTTTAATAACAAGTGTTCATCGTTTTTATCATAATCCTGTTGAACACAAACCTTAATTACACTGATCGCAATTATCTATAGTTCACCATGGATCCCGATTTAAACGGGACCCTACGCATCTATCGTGATCACGCCCGAGTTAACATGTTCGCGATTGGTTCTTGTAATCAACCGGAACGACGCCGTGACTATATAAGAAGTTAGGTTGCTGCGAATTATTAGTACGGATTTAATCCTATTCGGAGCAACAGCGACATGGAATTCTTTAGAAGACTGTTGAAAACTATTGGGACTTCTCTCAATCCAGATAAAAACGTCGACTTTATTTTAAATATGCCAGTAGAGATTGCTCATCACCTGCTTCGAATGCTCGTCGCCCAGTCGCTGCTGAATGCATCGTATGTATCCCGAAAGTAGCTTAATGTCTGTAAAGGATGTTCTTGCTTGAAAAAGTTGGCGAGGCATCATATACGAATGCATCGATACCAATTGGAACAGAATCCCAAAAGTAATGGAAAGTCCAAGAAAACATCTGCGTCGGGGGCGATAAATGTACCGCAAGTACATGTAAGTACACGGCGGACATACGATGCCTCACTCTCGTTACACAAAATCCATGCTATATCCTCTGGCATGATTAAGAGCAGAACCAATTCACCTCAAAGACCTTTTAACATTCCGCGTAAAGTTCAAACGATGAAAAATATAATCACGATGCGATAAAGTGAAGACGAAAAATTAAATTCAAAATTTCAAGGTTGAACGTTTTATGTCACGACTTGACCAATTCAGCGAAGCCAAATGTGAATTAACTTGACTTGGTCCAACAATGTGTTAGTTGCAGTGATAACAAATATATTAAAAATGTTTGATGGATAACTTGAATGTTGAAATGAAATATTCACCACGTTAAATATGACAATACAATTGAGACGAGAATCGACAATAAATAGCAAATAAATTGGTGTATGACACGTTTAAAATTTCCAATTGCATCACGGAATATTTTCGGATCATTCTGGTGTAAATAACAATTAAATTGAGACGAATTTATCCATCTTCAATAACAAGTGTTTATCGTTTTTATCATAATCCTGTTGAACACAAACCTTAATTACACTGATCGCAATTATCTATAGTTCACCATGGATCCCGATTTAAACGGGACCCTACGCATCTATCGTGATCACGCCCGAGTTAACATGTTCGCGATTGGTTCTTGTAATCAACCGGAACGACGCCGTGACTATATAAGAAGTTAGGTTGCTGCGAATTATTAGTACGGATTTAATCCTATTCGGAGCAACAGCGACATGGAATTCTTTAGAAGACTGTTGAAAACTATTGGGACTTCTTTCAGTCCAGATAAAAACGTCGACTTCATTTCAAATATGCCAGTAGAGATTGCTCATCACCTGCATCGAATGCTGGAAGCCCAGTCGCTGCTGAATGCGGCGTATGTATCCCGAAAGTGGCTTAATGTCTGTAAAGGATGTTCTTGCTTGAAAAAGGCGGCGCGGCATCATATACGAATGCAGAGATACCAATTGGAACAGAATCCCAAAAGTAATGGAAAGTCCAAGAAAACATCTGCATCTGGGGGCGATAAATGTACCGCAAATACATGTAAGTACACGGCGGACATACGATGCCTCACTCTCGTTACACAAAATCCATGCCATATCCTCTGTCATGATTAAAAGCATAACCAATTCACCTCAAAGACCTTTTAATATTCCCCGTAAAGTTCAAACGATGAAAAAGATTATCACGATGCGATAAAGTGAGGACGAAAAATTAAATTCAAAAGTTCAAGTTTGAACCTTTTATGTCACGACTTGACCAATACAGCGAAGTCAAATGTGAATTAACTTGACTTGGTCCAACAATGTGTTAGTTGCAGTGATAACGAATATATTAAAAATGTTTGATGGATAACTTGGATGTTGAAATGAAATATTCACCACGTCAAAAATAGCAATACAATTGAAACGAGAATTGACAATAAATAGCAAATAAATTAGTGTATGACACGTTTAAAATTTCCAATTGCATCACGGAATATTTTCGGATCATTCTGGTGTAAATAACAATTAAATTGAGACGAATTTATCCATCTTCAATAACAAGTGTTTATCGTTTTTATCATAATCCTGTTGAACACAAACCTTAGTTTCACTGATCGCAATTATCTATAGTTCACCATGGATCCCGATTTAAACGGGACCCTACGCATCTATCGTGATCACGCCCGAGTTAACATGTTCGCGATTGGTTCTTATAATCAACCGGAACGACGCCGTGACTATATAAGAAGTTATGTTGCTAGGAATTATTAGTACGGATTTAATCCTATTCGGAGCAACAGCGACATGGAATTCTTTAGAAGACTGTTGAAAACTATTGGGACTTCTTCCAGTCCAGATAAAAACGTCGACTTTATTTCAAATATGCCAGTAGAGATTGCTCATCACCTGCATCGAATGCTGGAAGCCCAGTCGCTGCTGAATGCGGCGTATGTATCCCGAAAGTGGCTTAATGTCTGTAAAGGATGTTCTTGCTTGAAAAAGGCGGCGCGGCATCATATACGAATGCAGAGATACCAATTGGAACAGAATCCCAAAAGTAATGGAAAGTCCAAGAAAACATCTGCATCTGGGGGCGATAAATGTACCGCAAATACATGTAAGTACACGGCGGACATACGATGCCTCACTCTCGTTACACAAAATCCATGCCATATCCTCTGTCATGATTAAAAGCATAACCAATTCACCTCAAAGACCTTTTAATATTCCCCGTAAAGTTCAAACGATGAAAAAGATTATCACGATGCGATAAAGTGAGGACGAAAAATTAAATTCAAAAGTTCAAGTTTGAACCTTTTATGTCACGACTTGACCAATACAGCGAAGTCAAATGTGAATTAACTTGACTTGGTCCAACAATGTGTTAGTTGCAGTGATAACGAATATATTAAAAATGTTTGATGGATAACTTGGATGTTGAAATGAAATATTCACCACGTCAAAAATGGCAATACAATTGAAACGAGAATTGACAATAAATAGCAAATAAATTAGTGTATGACACGTTTAAAATTTCCAATTGCATCACGGAATATTTTCGGATCATTCTGGTGTAAATAACAATTAAATTGAGACGAATTTATCCATCTTCAATAACAAGTGTTTATCGTTTTTATCATAATCCTGTTGAACACAAACCTTAGTTTCACTGATCGCAATTATCTATAGTTCACCATAGATCCCGATTTAAACGGGACCCTACGCATCTATCGTGATCACGCCCGAGTTAACATGTTCGCGATTGGTTCTTATAATCAACCGGAACGACGCCGTGACTATATAAGAAGTTATGTTGCTAGGAATTATTAGTACGGATTTAATCCTATTCGGAGCAACAGCGACATGGAATTCTTTAGAAGACTGTTGAAAACTATTGGGACTTCTTCCAGTCCAGATAAAAACGTCGACTTTATTTTAAATATGCCAGTAGAGATTGCTCATCACCTGCTTCGAATGCTGGTCGCCCAGTCGCTGCTGAATGCATCGTATGTATTCCGAAAGTAGCTTAATGTCTGTAAAGGATGTTCTTGCTTGAAAAAGTTGGCGAGGCATCATATACGAATGCAGGGATACCAATTGGAACAGAATCCCAAAAGTAATGGAAAGTCCAAGAAAACATCTGCGTCGGGGGCGATAAATGTACCGCAAGTACATGTAAGTACACGGCGGACATACGATGCCTCACTCTCGTTACACAAAATCCATGCTATATCCTCTGGCATGATTAAGAGCAGAACCAATTCACCTCAAAGACCTTTTAACATTCCCCGTAAAGTTCAAACGATGAAAAAGATAATCACGATGCGATAAAGTGAGGACGAAAAATTAAATTCAAAATTTCAAGTTTGAACCTTTTATGTCACGACTTGACCAATTCAGCGAAGTCAAATGTGAATTAACTTGACTTGGTCCAACAATGTGTTAGTTGCAGTGATAACAAATATATTAAAAATGTTTGATGGATAACTTGAATGTTGAAATGAAATATTCACCACGTCAAAAATGACAATACAATTGAAACGAGAATTGACAATAAATAGCAAATAAATTAGTGTATGACACGTTTAAAATTTCCAATTGCATCACGGAATATTTTCGGATCATTCTGGTGTAAATAACAATTAAATTGAGACGAATTTATCCATCTTCAATAACAAGTGTTTATCGTTTTTATCATAATCCTGTTGAACACAAATCTTAGTTACACTGATCGCAATTATCTATAGTTCACCATGGATCCCGATTTAAACGGGACCCTACGCATCTATCGTGATCACGCCCGAGTTAACATGTTCGCGATTGGTTCTTATAATCAACCGGAACGACGCCGTGACTATATAAGAAGTTATGTTGCTAGGAATTATTAGTACGGACTTAATCCTATTCGGAGCAACAGCGACATGGAATTCTTTAGAAGACTGTTGAAAACTATTGGGACTTCTCTCAATCCAGATAAAAACTTCGACTTTATTTCAAATATGCCAGTAGAGATTGCTCATCACCTGCTTCGAATGCTGGACGCCCAGTCGCTGCTGAAAGCATCGTATGTATCCCGAAAGTAGCCTAATGTCTGTAAAGGATGTTCTTGCTTGAAAAAGTTGGCAAGGCATCATATACGAATGCATCGATACCAATTGGAACAGAATCCCAAAAGTAATGGAAAGTCCAAGAAAACATCTGCGTCGGGGGCGATAAATGTACCGCAGGTACATGTAAGTACACGTCGGACATACGTTTTTCACTCTCGTTACACAATATCCATGCTATATCCTCTGGCATGATTAAGAGCAGAACCAATTCACCTCAAAGACGTTTTAACATTCCCCGTAAAGTTCAAACGATGAAAAAGATAATCACGATGCGATAAAGTGAGGACGAAAAATTAAATTCAAAATTTCAAGTTTGAACCTTTTATGTCACGACTTGACCAATTCAGCGAAGTCAAATGTGAATTAACTTGACTTGGTCCAACAATGTGTTAGTTGCAGTGATAACAAATATATTAAAAATGTTTGATGGATAACTTGAATGTTGAAATGAAATATTCACCACGTTAAATATAACAATACAATTGAGACGAGAATCGACAATAAATAGCAAATAAATTGGTGTATGACCCGTTTAAAATTTCCAATTGCATCACGGAATATTTTCGGATCATTCTGGTGTAAATAACAATCAAATTGAGACGAATTTATCCATCTTTAATAACAAGTGTTCATCGTTTTTATCATAATCCTGTTGAACACAAACCTTAATTACACTGATCGCAATTATCTATAGTTCACCATGGATCCCGATTTAAACGGGACCCTACGCATCTATCGTGATCACGCCCGAGTTAACATGTTCGCGATTGGTTCTTGTAATCAACCGGAACGACGCCGTGACTATATAAGAAGTTAGGTTGCTGCGAATTATTAGTACGGATTTAATCCTATTCGGAGCAACAGCGACATGGAATTCTTTAGAAGACTGTTGAAAACTATTGGGACTTCTCTCAATCCAGATAAAAACGTCGACTTTATTTTAAATATGCCAGTAGAGATTGCTCATCACCTGCTTCGAATGCTCGTCGCCCAGTCGCTGCTGAATGCATCGTATGTATCCCGAAAGTAGCTTAATGTCTGTAAAGGATGTTCTTGCTTGAAAAAGTTGGCGAGGCATCATATACGAATGCATCGATACCAATTGGAACAGAATCCCAAAAGTAATGGAAAGTCCAAGAAAACATCTGCGTCGGGGGCGATAAATGTACCGCAAGTACATGTAAGTACACGGCGGACATACGATGCCTCACTCTCGTTACACAAAATCCATGCTATATCCTCTGGCATGATTAAGAGCAGAACCAATTCACCTCAAAGACCTTTTAACATTCCGCGTAAAGTTCAAACGATGAAAAAGATAATCACGATGCGATAAAGTGAAGACGAAAAATTAAATTCAAAATTTCAAGGTTGAACGTTTTATGTCACGACTTGACCAATTCAGCGAAGCCAAATGTGAATTAACTTGACTTGGTCCAACAATGTGTTAGTTGCAGTGATAACAAATATATTAAAAATGTTTGATGGATAACTTGAATGTTGTAATGAAATATTCACCACGTTAAATATGACAATACAATTGAGACGAGAATCGACAATAAATAGCAAATAAATTGGTGTATGACACGTTTAAAATTTCCAATTGCATCACGGAATATTTTCGGATCATTCTGGTGTAAATAACAATTAAATTGAGACGAATTTATCCATCTTCAATAACAAGTGTTTATCGTTTTTATCATAATCCTGTTGAACACAAACCTTAATTACACTGATCGCAATTATCTATAGTTCACCATGGATCCCGATTTAAACGGGACCCTACGCATCTATCGTGATCACGCCCGAGTTAACATGTTCGCGATTGGTTCTTGTAATCAACCGGAACGACGCCGTGACTATATAAGAAGTTAGGTTGCTGCGAATTATTAGTACGGATTTAATCCTATTCGGAGCAACAGCGACATGGAATTCTTTAGAAGACTGTTGAAAACTATTGGGACTTCTTTCAGTCCAGATAAAAACGTCGACTTTATTTCAAATATGCCAGTAGAGATTGCTCATCACCTGCATCGAATGCTGGAAGCCCAGTCGCTGCTGAATGCGGCTTATGTATCCCGAAAGTGGCTTAATGTCTGTAAAGGATGTTCTTGCTTGAAAAAGGCGGCGCGGCATCATATACGAATGCAGAGATACCAATTGGAACAGAATCCCAAAAGTAATGGAAAGTCCAAGAAAACATCTGCATCTGGGGGCGATAAATGTACCGCAAATACATGTAAGTACACGGCGGACATACGATGCCTCACTCTCGTTACACAAAATCCATGCCATATCCTCTGTCATGATTAAAAGCATAACCAATTCACCTCAAAGACCTTTTAATATTCCCCGTAAAGTTCAAACGATGAAAAAGATTATCACGATGCGATAAAGTGAGGACGAAAAATTAAATTCAAAAGTTCAAGTTTGAACCTTTTATGTCACGACTTGACCAATACAGCGAAGTCAAATGTGAATTAACTTGACTTGGTCCAACAATGTGTTAGTTGCAGTGATAACGAATATATTAAAAATGTTTGATGGATAACTTGGATGTTGAAATGAAATATTCACCACGTCAAAAATGGCAATACAATTGAAACGAGAATTGACAATAAATAGCAAGTAAATTAGTGTATGACACGTTTAAAATTTCCAATTGCATCACGGAATATTTTCGGATCATTCTGGTGTAAATAACAATTAAATTGAGACGAATTTATCCATCTTCAATAACAAGTGTTTATCGTTTTTATCATAATCCTGTTGAACACAAACCTTAGTTTCACTGATCGCAATTATCTATAGTTCACCATGGATCCCGATTTAAACGGGACCCTACGCATCTATCGTGATCACGCCCGAGTTAACATGTTCGCGATTGGTTCTTATAATCAACCGGAACGACGCCGTGACTATATAAGAAGTTATGTTGCTAGGAATTATTAGTACGGATTAAATCCTATTCGGAGCAACAGCGACATGGAATTCTTTAGAAGACTGTTGAAAACTATTGGGACTTCTTCCAGTCCAGATAAAAACGTCGACTTTATTTCAAATATGCCAGTAGAGATTGCTCATCACCTGCATCGAATGCTGGAAGCCCAGTCGCTGCTGAATGCGGCGTATGTATCCCGAAAGTGGCTTAATGTCTGTAAAGGATGTTCTTGCTTGAAAAAGGCGGCGCGGCATCATATACGAATGCAGAGATACCAATTGGAACAGAATCCCAAAAGTAATGGAAAGTCCAAGAAAACATCTGCATCTGGGGGCGATAAATGTACCGCAAATACATGTAAGTACACGGCGGACATACGATGCCTCACTCTCGTTACACAAAATCCATGCCATATCCTCTGTCATGATTAAAAGCATAACCAATTCACCTCAAAGACCTTTTAATATTCCCCGTAAAGTTCAAACGATGAAAAAGATTATCACGATGCGATAAAGTGAGGACGAAAAATTAAATTCAAAAGTTCAAGTTTGAACCTTTTATGTCACGACTTGACCAATACAGCGAAGTCAAATGTGAATTAACTTGACTTGGTCCAACAATGTGTTAGTTGCAGTGATAACGAATATATTAAAAATGTTTGATGGATAACTTGGATGTTGAAATGAAATATTCACCACGTCAAAAATGGCAATACGATTGAAACGAGAATTGACAATAAATAGCAAATAAATTAGTGTATGACACGTTTAAAATTTCCAATTGCATCACGGAATATTTTCGGATCATTCTGGTGTAAATAACAATTAAATTGAGACGAATTTATCCATCTTCAATAACAAGTGTTTATCGTTTTTATCATAATCCTGTTGAACACAAACCTTAGTTTCACTGATCGCAATTATCTATAGTTCACCATAGATCCCGATTTAAACGGGACCCTACGCATCTATCGTGATCACGCCCGAGTTAACATGTTCGCGATTGGTTCTTATAATCAACCGGAACGACGCCGTGACTATATAAGAAGTTATGTTGCTAGGAATTATTAGTACGGATTTAATCCTATTCGGAGCAACAGCGACATGGAATTCTTTAGAAGACTGTTGAAAACTATTGGGACTTCTTCCAGTCCAGATAAAAACGTCGACTTTATTTTAAATATGCCAGTAGAGATTGCTCATCACCTGCTTCGAATGCTGGTCGCCCAGTCGCTGCTGAATGCATCGTATGTATTCCGAAAGTAGCTTAATGTCTGTAAAGGATGTTCTTGCTTGAAAAAGTTGGCGAGGCATCATATACGAATGCAGGGATACCAATTGGAACAGAATCCCAAAAGTAATGGAAAGTCCAAGAAAACATCTGCGTCGGGGGCGATAAATGTACCGCAGGTACATGTAAGTACACGGCGGACATACAATGCCTCACTCTCGTTACACAAAATACATGCTATATCCTCTGGCATGATTAAGAGCAGAACCAATTCACCTCAAAGACCTTTTAACATTCCCCGTAAAGTTCAAACGATGAAAAAGATAATCACGATGCGATAAAGTGAGGACGAAAAATTAAATTCAAAATTTCAAGGTTGAACGTTTTATGTCACGACTTGACCAATTCAGCGAAGTCAAATGTGAATTAACTTGACTTGGTCCAACAATGTGTTAGTTGCAGTGATAACGAATATATTAAAAATGTTTGATGGATAACTTGGATGTTGAAATGAAATATTCACCACGTCAAAAATGACAATACAATTGAAACGAGAATTGACAATAAATAGCAAATAAATTAGTGTATGACACGTTTAAAATTTCCAATTGCATCACGGAATATTTTCGGATCATTCTGGTGTAAATAACAATTAAATTGAGACGAATTTATCCATCTTCAATAACAAATGTTTATCGTTTCTATCATAATCCTGTTGAACACAAACCTTAGTTACACTGATCGCAATTATCTATAGTTCACCATGGATCCCGATTTAAACGGGACCCTACGCATCTATCGTGATCACGCCCAAGTTAACATGTTCGTGATTGGTTCTTATAATCAACCGGAACGACGCCGTGACTATATAAGAAGTTATGTTGCTAGGAATTATTAGTACGGACTTAATCCTATTCGGAGCAACAGCGACATAAAATTCTTTAGAAGACTGTGGAAAACTATTGGGACTTCTCTCAATCCAGATAAAAACGTCGACTTTATTTCAAATATGCCAGTGGAGATTGCTCATCACCTGCTTCGAATGCTGGACGCCCAGTCGCTGTTGAATGCATCGTATGTATCCCGAAAGTAGCTTAAAGTCTGTAAAGGATGTTCTTGCTTGAAAAAGTTGGCAAGGCATCATATACGAATGCATCGATACCAATTCCAACAGAATCCCAAAAGTAATGGAAAGTCCAAGAAAACATCTGCGTCGGGGGCGATAAATGTACCGCAGGTACATGTAAGTACACGGCGGACATACGATGCCTCACTCTCGTTACACAAAATCCATGCTATATCCTCTGGCATGATTAAGAGCAGAACCAATTCACCTCAAAGACCTTTTAACATTCCCCGTAAAGTTCAAACGATGAAAAAGATAATCACGATGCGATAAAGTGAGGACGAAAAATTAAATTCAAAATTTCAAGGTTGAACGTTTTATGTCACGACTTGACCAATTCAGCGAAGTCAAATGTGAATTAACTTGACTTGGTCCAACAATGTGTTAGTTGCAGTGATAACGAATATATTAAAAATGTTTGATGGATAACTTGGATGTTGAAATAAAATATTCACCACGTCAAAAATGACAATACAATTAAAACGAGAATTGACAATAAATAGCAAATAAATTAGTGTATGACACGTTTAAAATTTCCAATTGCATCACGGAATATTTTCGGATCATTCTGGTGTAAATAACAATTAAATTGAGACGAATTTATCCATCTTCAATAAGAAGTGTTTATCGTTTTTATCATAATCCTGTTGAACACAAACCTTAGTTTCACTGATCGCAATTATCTATAGTTCACCATGGATCCCGATTTAAACGGGACCCTACGCATCTATCGTGATCACGCCCGAGTTAACATGTTCGCGATTGGTTCTTATAATCAACCGGAACGACGCCGTGACTATATAAGAAGTTATGTTGCTAGGAATTATTAGTACGGATTTAATCCTATTCGGAGCAACAGCGACATGTAATTCTTTAGAAGACTGTTGAAAACTATTGGGACTTCTTCCAGTCCAGATAAAAACGTCGACTTTATTTCAAATATGCCAGTAGAGATGGCTCATCACCTGCATCGAATGCTGGACGCCCAGTCGCTGCTGAATGCGGCGTATGTATCCCGAAAGTGGCTTAATGTCTGTAAAGGATGTTCTTGCTTGAAAAAGGCGGCGAGGCATCATATACGAATGCAGAGATACCAATTGGAACAGAATCCCAAAAGTAATGGAAAGTCCAAGAAAACATCTGCATCTGGGGGCGATGAATGTACCGCAGGTACATGTAAGTACACGGCGGACATACGATGCCTCACTCTCGTTACACAAAATCCATGCCATATCCTCTGTCATGATTAAGAGCATAACCAATTCACCTCAAAGACCTTTCAGCATTCCCCGTAAAGTTGAAACGATAAAAAGATAATCACGATGCGATAAAGTGAGGACGAAAAATTAAATTCAAAATTTCAAGTTTGAACCTTTTATGTCACGACTTGACCAATTCAGCGAAGTCAAATGTGAATTAACTTGACTTGGTCAAACAATGTGTTAGTTGCAGTGATAACAAATATATTAAAAATGTTTGATGGATAACTTGAATGTTGAAATGAAATATTCACCACGTCAAAAATGACAATACAATTGAAACGAGAATTGACAATAAATAGCAAATAAATTAGTGTATGACACGTTTAAAATTTCCAATTGCATCACGGAATATTTTCGGATCATTTTGGTGTAAATAACAATTAAATTGAGACGAATTTATCCATCTTCAATAACAAGTGTTTATCGTTTTTATCATAATCCTGTTGAACACAAACCTTAGTTACACTGATCGCAATTATCTATAGTTCACCATGGATCCCGATTTAAACGGGACCCTACGCATCTATCGTGATCACGCCCGAGTTAACATGTTCGCGATTGGTTCTTATAATCAACCGGAACGACGCCGTGACTATATAAGAAGTTATGTTGCTAGGAATTATTAGTACGGACTTAATCCTATTCGGAGCAACAGCGACATGGAATTCTTTAGAAGACTGTTGAAAACTATTGGGACTTCTCTCAATCCAGATAAAAACGTCGACTTTATTTCAAATATGCCAGTAGAGATTGCTCATCACTTGCTTCGAATGCTGGACGCCCAGTCGCTGCTGAAAGCATCGTATGTATCCCGAAAGTAGCCTAATGTCTGTAAAGGATGTTCTTGCTTGAAAAAGTTGCCAAGGCATCATATACGGATGCAGAGATACCAATTGGAACAGAATCCCAAAAGTAATGGAAAGTCCAAGAAAACATCTACATCTGGGGGCGATAAATGTACCGCAGGTACATGTAAGTACACGGCGGACATACGATGCCTCACTCTCGTTACACAAAATCCATGCCATATCCTCTGTCATGATTAAGAGCATAACCAATTCACCTCAAAGACCTTTCAGCATTCCCCGTAAAGTTGAAACGATAAAAAGATAATCACGATGCGATAAAGTGAGGACGAAAAATTAAATTAAAAATTTCAAGGTTGAACGTTTTATGTCACGACTTGACCAATTCAGCGAAGTCAAATGTGAATTAACTTGACTTGGTCCAACAATGTGTTAGTTGCAGTGATAACGAATATATTAAAATTGTTTGATGGATAACTTGGATGTTGAAATGAAATATTCACCACGTCAAAAATGACAATACAATTGAAACGAGAATTGACAATAAATAGCAAATAAATTAGTGTATGACACGTTTAAAATTTCCAATTGCATCACGGAATATTTTCGGATCATTCTGGTGTAAATAACAATTAAATTGAGACGAATTTATCCATCTTCAATAACAAGTGTTTATCGTTTCTATCATAATCCTGTTGAACACAAACCTTAGTTACACTGATCGCAATTATCTATAGTTCACCATGGATCCCGATTTAAACGGGACCCTACGCATCTATCGTGATCACGCCCGAGTTAACATGTTCGCGATTGGTTCTTATAATCAACCGGAACGACGCCGTGACTATATAAGAAGTTATGTTGCTAGGAATTATTAGTACGGACTTAATCCTATTCGGAGCAACAGCGACATGGAATTCTTTAGAAGACTGTTGAAAACTATTGGGACTTCTCTCAATCCAGATAAAAACGTCGACTTTATTTCAAATATGCCAGTAGAGATTGCTCATCACCTGCTTCGAATGCTGGACGCCCAGTCGCTGCTGAATGCATCGTATGTATCCCGAAAGTAGCTTAAAGTCTGTAAAGGATGTTCTTGCTTGAAAAAGTTGGCAAGGCATCATATACGAATGCATCGATACCAATTGGAACAGAATCCCAAAAGTAATGGAAAGTCCAAGAAAACATCTGCGTCGGGGGCGATAAATGTACCGCAGGTACATGTAAGTACACGGCGGACATACGTTTTTCACTCTCGTTACACAAAATCCATGCTATATCCTCTGGCATGATTAAGAGCAGAACCAATTCACCTCAAAGACCTTTTAACATTCCCCGTAAAGTTCAAACGATGAAAAAGATAATCACGATGCGATAAAGTGAGGACGAAAAATTAAATTCAAAATTTCAAGTTTGAACCTTTTATGTCACGACTTGACCAATTCAGCGAAGTCAAATGTGAATTAACTTGACTTGGTCCAACAATGTGTTAGTTGCAGTGATAACAAATATATTAAAAATGTTTGATGGATAACTTGAATGTTGAAATGAAATATTCACCACGTTAAATATGACAATACAATTGAGACGAGAATCGACAATAAATAGCAAATAAATTGGTGTATGACCCGTTTAAAATTTCCAATTGCATCACGGAATATTTTCAAATCATTCTGGTGTAAATAACAATCAAATTGAGACGAATTTATCCATCTTTAATAACAAGTGTTCATCGTTTTTATCATAATCCTGTTGAGCACAAACCTTAATTACACTGATCGCAATTATCTATAGTTCACCATGGATCCCGATTTAAACGGGACCCTACGCATCTATCGTGATCACGCCCGAGTTAACATGTTCGCGATTGGTTCTTGTAATCAACCGGAACGACGCCGTGGCTATATAAGAAGTTAGGTTGCTGCGAATTATTAGTACGGATTTAATCCTATTCGGAGCAACAGCGACATGGAATTCTTTAGAAGACTGTTGAAAACTATTGGGACTTCTTTCAGTCCAGATAAAAACGTCGACTTTATTTCAAATATGCCAGTAGAGATGGCTCATCACCTGCATCGAATGCTGGACGCCCAGTCGCTGCTGAATGCGGCGTATGTATCCCGAAAGTGGCTTAATGTCTGTAAAGGATGTTCTTGCTTGAAAAAGGCGGCGAGGCATCATATACGAATGCAGAGATACCAATTGGAACAGAATCCCAAAAGTAATGGAAAGTCCAAGAAAACATCTGCATCTGGGGGCGATAAATGTACCGCAGGTACATGTAAGTACACGGCGGACATACGATGCCTCACTCTCGTTACACAAAATCCATGCCATATCCTCTGTCATGATTAAGAGCATAACCAATTCACCTCAAAGACCTTTCAGCATTCCCCGTAAAGTTGAAACGATAAAAAGATAATCACGATGCGATAAAGTGAGGACGAAAAATTAAATTCAAAATTTCAAGGTTGAACGTTTTATGTCACGACTTGACCAATTCAGCGAAGTCAAATGTGAATTAACTTGACTTGGTCCAACAATGTGTTAGTTGCAGTGATAACGAATATATTAAAAATGTTTGATGGATAACTTGGATGTTGAAATGAAATATTCACCACGTCAAAAATGACAATACAATTGAAACGAGAATTGACAATAAATAGCAAATAAATTAGTGTATGACACGTTTAAAATTTCCAATTGCATCACGGAATATTTTCGGATCATTCTGGTGTAAATAACAATTAAATTGAGACGAATTTATCCATCTTCAATAACAAGTGTTTATCGTTTCTATCATAATCCTGTTGAACACAAACCTTAGTTACACTGATCGCAATTATCTATAGTTCACCATGGATCCCGATTTAAACGGGACCCTACGCATCTATCGTGATCACGCCCGAGTTAACATGTTCGCGATTGGTTCTTATAATCAACCGGAACGACGCCGTGACTATATAAGAAGTTATGTTGCTAGGAATTATTAGTACGGACTTAATCCTATTCGGAGCAACAGCGACATGGAATTCTTTAGAAGACTGTGGAAAACTATTGGGACTTCTCTCAATCCAGATAAAAACGTCGACTTTATTTCAAATATGCCAGTGGAGATTGCTCATCACCTGCTTCGAATGCTGGACGCCCAGTCGCTGTTGAATGCATCGTATGTATCCCGAAAGTAGCTTAAAGTCTGTAAAGGATGTTCTTGCTTGAAAAAGTTGGCAAGGCATCATATACGAATGCATCGATACCAATTGGAACAGAATCCCAAAAGTAATGGAAAGTCCAAGAAAACATCTGCGTCGGGGGCGATAAATGTACCGCAGGTACATGTAAGTACACGGCGGACATACGATGCCTCACTCTCGTTACACAAAATCCATGCTATATCCTCTGGCATGATTAAGAGCAGAACCAATTCACCTCAAAGACCTTTTAACATTCCCCGTAAAGTTCAAACGATGAAAAAGATAATCACGATGCGATAAAGTGAGGACGAAAAATTAAATTCAAAATTTCAAGGTTGAACGTTTTATGTCACGACTTGACCAATTCAGCGAAGTCAAATGTGAATTAACTTGACTTGGTCCAACAATGTGTTAGTTGCAGTGATAACGAATATATTAAAAATGTTTGATGGATAACTTGGATGTTGAAATAAAATATTCACCACGTCAAAAATGACAATACAATTAAAACGAGAATTGACAATAAATAGCAAATAAATTAGTGTATGACACGTTTAAAATTTCCAATTGCATCACGGAATATTTTCGGATCATTCTGGTGTAAATAACAATTAAATTGAGACGAATTTATCCATCTTCAATAACAAGTGTTTATCGTTTTTATCATAATCCTGTTGAACACAAACCTTAGTTTCACTGATCGCAATTATCTATAGTTCACCATGGATCCCGATTTAAACGGGACCCTACGCATCTATCGTGATCACGCCCGAGTTAACATGTTCGCGATTGGTTCTTATAATCAACCGGAACGACGCCGTGACTATATAAGAAGTTATGTTGCTAGGAATTATTAGTACGGATTTAATCCTATTCGGAGCAACAGCGACATGGAATTCTTTAGAAGACTGTTGAAAACTATTGGGACTTCTTCCAGTCCAGATTAAAACGTCGACTTTATTTCAAATATGCCAGTAGAGATGGCTCATCACCTGCATCGAATGCTGGACGCCCAGTCGCTGCTGAATGCGGCGTATGTATCCCGAAAGTGGCTTAATGTCTGTAAAGGATGTTCTTGCTTGAAAAAGGCGGCGAGGCATCATATACGAATGCAGAGATTCCAATTGGAACAGAATCCCAAAAGTAATGGAAAGTCCAAGAAAACATCTGCATCTGGGGGCGATGAATGTACCGCAGGTACATGTAAGTACACGGCGGACATACGATGCCTCACTCTCGTTACACAAAATCCATGCCATATCCTCTGTCATGATTAAGAGCATAACCAATTCACCTCAAAGACCTTTCAGCATTCCCCGTAAAGTTGAAACGATAAAAAGATAATCACGATGCGATAAAGTGAGGACGAAAAATTAAATTCAAAATTTCAAGTTTGAACCTTTTATGTCACGACTTGACCAATTCAGCGAAGTCAAATGTGAATTAACTTGACTTGGTCAAACAATGTGTTAGTTGCAGTGATAACAAATATATTAAAAATGTTTGATGGATAACTTGAATGTTGAAATGAAATATTCACCACGTCAAAAATGACAATACAATTGAAACGAGAATTGACAATAAATAGCAAATATATTAGTGTATGACACGTTTAAAATTTCCAATTGCATCACGGAATATTTTCGGATCATTTTGGTGTAAATAACAATTAAATTGAGACGAATTTATCCATCTTCAATAACAAGTGTTTATCGTTTTTATCATAATCCTGTTGAACACAAATCTTAGTTACACTGATCGCAATTATCTATAGTTCACCATGGATCCCGATTTAAACGGGACCCTACGCATCTATCGTGATCACGCCCGAGTTAACATGTTCGCGATTGGTTCTTATAATCAACCGGAACGACGCCGTGACTATATAAGAAGTTATGTTGCTAGGAATTATTAGTACGGACTTAATCCTATTCGGAGCAACAGCGACATGGAATTCTTTAGAAGACTGTTGAAAACTATTGGGACTTCTCTCAATCCAGATAAAAACGTCGACTTTATTTCAAATATGCCAGTAGAGATTGCTCATCACCTGCTTCGAATGCTGGACGCCCAGTCGCTGCTGAATGCATCGTATGTATCCCGAAAGTAGCTTAAAGTCTGTAAAGGATGTTCTTGCTTGAAAAAGTTGGCAAGGCATCATATACGAATGCATCGATACCAATTGGAACAGAATCCCAAAAGTAATGGAAAGTCCAAGAAAACATCTGCGTCGGGGGCGATAAATGTACCGCAGGTACATGTAAGTACACGGCGGACATACGTTTTTCACTCTCGTTACACAAAATCCATGCTATATCCTCTGGCATGATTAAGAGCAGAACCAATTCACCTCAAAGACCTTTTAACATTCCCCGTAAAGTTCAAACGATGAAAAAGATAATCACGATGCGATAAAGTGAGGACGAAAAATTAAATTCAAAATTTCAAGTTTGAACCTTTTATGTCACGACTTGACCAATTCAGCGAAGTCAAATGTGAATTAACTTGACTTGGTCCAACAATGTGTTAGTTGCAGTGATAACAAATATATTAAAAATGTTTGATGGATAACTTGAATGTTGAAATGAAATATTCACCACGTTAAATATGACAATACAATTGAGACGAGAATCGACAATAAATAGCAAATAAATTGGTGTATGACCCGTTTAAAATTTCCAATTGCATCACGGAATATTTTCAAATCATTCTGGTGTAAATAACAATCAAATTGAGACGAATTTATCCATCTTTAATAACAAGTGTTCATCGTTTTTATCATAATCCTGTTGAGCACAAACCTTAATTACACTGATCGCAATTATCTATAGTTCACCATGGATCCCGATTTAAACGGGACCCTACGCATCTATCGTGATCACGCCCGAGTTAACATGTTCGCGATTGGTTCTTGTAATCAACCGGAACGACGCCGTGGCTATATAAGAAGTTAGGTTGCTGCGAATTATTAGTACGGATTTAATCCTATTCGGAGCAACAGCGACATGGAATTCTTTAGAAGACTGTTGAAAACTATTGGGACTTCTTTCAGTCCAGATAAAAACGTCGACTTTATTTCAAATATGCCAGTAGAGATGGCTCATCACCTGCATCGAATGCTGGACGCCCAGTCGCTGCTGAATGCGGCGTATGTATCCCGAAAGTGGCTTAATGTCTGTAAAGGATGTTCTTGCTTGAAAAAGGCGGCGAGGCATCATATACGAATGCAGAGATACCAATTGGAACAGAATCCCAAAAGTAATGGAAAGTCCAAGAAAACATCTGCATCTGGGGGCGATAAATGTACCGCAGGTACATGTAAGTACACGGCGGACATACGATGCCTCACTCTCGTTACACAAAATCCATGCCATATCCTCTGTCATGATTAAGAGCATAACCAATTCACCTCAAAGACCTTTCAGCATTCCCCGTAAAGTTGAAACGATAAAATATAATCACGATGCGATAAAGTGAGGACGAAAAATTAAATTCAAAATTTCAAGGTTGAACGTTTTATGTCACGACTTGACCAATTCAGCGAAGTCAAATGTGAATTAACTTGACTTGGTCCAACAATGTGTTAGTTGCAGTGATAACGAATATATTAAAAATGTTTGATGGATAACTTGGATGTTGAAATGAAATATTCACCACGTCAAAAATGACAATACAATTGAAACGAGAATTGACAATAAATAGCAAATAAATTAGTGTATGACACGTTTAAAATTTCCAATTGCATCACGGAATATTTTCGGATCATTCTGGTGTAAATAACAATTAAATTGAGACGAATTTATCCATCTTCAATAACAAGTGTTTATCGTTTCTATCATAATCCTGTTGAACACAAACCTTAGTTACACTGATCGCAATTATCTATAGTTCACCATGGATCCCGATTTAAACGGGACCCTACGCATCTATCGTGATCACGCCCGAGTTAACATGTTCGCGATTGGTTCTTATAATCAACCGGAACGACGCCGTGACTATATAAGAAGTTATGTTGCTAGGAATTATTAGTACGGACTTAATCCTATTCGGAGCAACAGCGACATGGAATTCTTTAGAAGACTGTGGAAAACTATTGGGACTTCTCTCAATCCAGATAAAAACGTCGACTTTATTTCAAATATGCCAGTGGAGATTGCTCATCACCTGCTTCGAATGCTGGACGCCCAGTCGCTGTTGAATGCATCGTATGTATCCCGAAAGTAGCTTAAAGTCTGTAAAGGATGTTCTTGCTTGAAAAAGTTGGCAAGGCATCATATACGAATGCATCGATACCAATTGGAACAGAATCCCAAAAGTAATGGAAAGTCCAAGAAAACATCTGCGTCGGGGGCGATAAATGTACCGCAGGTACATGTAAGTACACGGCGGACATACGATGCCTCACTCTCGTTACACAAAATCCATGCTATATCCTCTGGCATGATTAAGAGCAGAACCAATTCACCTCAAAGACCTTTTAACATTCCCCGTAAAGTTCAAACGATGAAAAAGATAATCACGATGCGATAAAGTGAGGACGAAAAATTAAATTCAAAATTTCAAGGTTGAACGTTTTATGTCACGACTTGACCAATTCAGCGAAGTCAAATGTGAATTAACTTGACTTGGTCCAACAATGTGTTAGTTGCAGTGATAACGAATATATTAAAAATGTTTGATGGATAACTTGGATGTTGAAATAAAATATTCACCACGTCAAAAATGACAATACAATTAAAACGAGAATTGACAATAAATAGCAAATAAATTAGTGTATGACACGTTTAAAATTTCCAATTGCATCACGGAATATTTTCGGATCATTCTGGTGTAAATAACAATTAAATTGAGACGAATTTATCCATCTTCAATAACAAGTGTTTATCGTTTTTATCATAATCCTGTTGAACACAAACCTTAGTTTCACTGATCGCAATTATCTATAGTTCACCATGGATCCCGATTTAAACGGGACCCTACGCATCTATCGTGATCACGCCCGAGTTAACATGTTCGCGATTGGTTCTTATAATCAACCGGAACGACGCCGTGACTATATAAGAAGTTATGTTGCTAGGAATTATTAGTACGGATTTAATCCTATTCGGAGCAACAGCGACATGGAATTCTTTAGAAGACTGTTGAAAACTATTGGGACTTCTTCCAGTCCAGATTAAAACGTCGACTTTATTTCAAATATGCCAGTAGAGATGGCTCATCACCTGCATCGAATGCTGGACGCCCAGTCGCTGCTGAATGCGGCGTATGTATCCCGAAAGTGGCTTAATGTCTGTAAAGGATGTTCTTGCTTGAAAAAGGCGGCGAGGCATCATATACGAATGCAGAGATTCCAATTGGAACAGAATCCCAAAAGTAATGGAAAGTCCAAGAAAACATCTGCATCTGGGGGCGATGAATGTACCGCAGGTACATGTAAGTACACGGCGGACATACGATGCCTCACTCTCGTTACACAAAATCCATGCCATATCCTCTGTCATGATTAAGAGCATAACCAATTCACCTCAAAGACCTTTCAGCATTCCCCGTAAAGTTGAAACGATAAAAAGATAATCACGATGCGATAAAGTGAGGACGAAAAATTAAATTCAAAATTTCAAGTTTGAACCTTTTATGTCACGACTTGACCAATTCAGCGAAGTCAAATGTGAATTAACTTGACTTGGTCAAACAATGTGTTAGTTGCAGTGATAACAAATATATTAAAAATGTTTGATGGATAACTTGAATGTTGAAATGAAATATTCACCACGTCAAAAATGACAATACAATTGAAACGAGAATTGACAATAAATAGCAAATATATTAGTGTATGACACGTTTAAAATTTCCAATTGCATCACGGAATATTTTCGGATCATTTTGGTGTAAATAACAATTAAATTGAGACGAATTTATCCATCTTCAATAACAAGTGTTTATCGTTTTTATCATAATCCTGTTGAACACAAATCTTAGTTACACTGATCGCAATTATCTATAGTTCACCATGGATCCCGATTTAAACGGGACCCTACGCATCTATCGTGATCACGCCCGAGTTAACATGTTCGCGATTGGTTCTTATAATCAACCGGAACGACGCCGTGACTATATAAGAAGTTATGTTGCTAGGAATTATTAGTACGGACTTAATCCTATTCGGAGCAACAGCGACATGGAATTCTTTAGAAGACTGTTGAAAACTATTGGGACTTCTCTCAATCCAGATAAAAACTTCGACTTTATTTCAAATATGCCAGTAGAGATTGCTCATCACCTGCTTCGAATGCTGGACGCCCAGTCGCTGCTGAAAGCATCGTATGTATCCCGAAAGTAGCCTAATGTCTGTAAAGGATGTTCTTGCTTGAAAAAGTTGGCAAGGCATCATATACGAATGCATCGATACCAATTGGAACAGAATCCCAAAAGTAATGGAAAGTCCAAGAAAACATCTGCGTCGGGGGCGATAAATGTACCGCAGGTACATGTAAGTACACGTCGGACATACGTTTTTCACTCTCGTTACACAATATCCATGCTATATCCTCTGGCATGATTAAGAGCAGAACCAATTCACCTCAAAGACGTTTTAACATTCCCCGTAAAGTTCAAACGATGAAAAAGATAATCACGATGCGATAAAGTGAGGACGAAAAATTAAATTCAAAATTTCAAGTTTGAACCTTTTATGTCACGACTTGACCAATTCAGCGAAGTCAAATGTGAATTAACTTGACTTGGTCCAACAATGTGTTAGTTGCAGTGATAACAAATATATTAAAAATGTTTGATGGATAACTTGAATGTTGAAATGAAATATTCACCACGTTAAATATAACAATACAATTGAGACGAGAATCGACAATTAATAGCAAATAAATTGGTGTATGACCCGTTTAAAATTTCCAATTGCATCATGGAATATTTTCGGATCATTCTGGTGTAAATAACAATCAAATTGAGACGAATTTATCCATCTTTAATAACAAGTGTTCATCGTTTTTATCATAATCCTGTTGAACACAAACCTTAATTACACTGATCGCAATTATCTATAGTTCACCATGGATCCCGATTTAAACGGGACCCTACGCATCTATCGTGATCACGCCCGAGTTAACATGTTCGCGATTGGTTCTTGTAATCAACCGGAACGACGCCGTGACTATATAAGAAGTTAGGTTGCTGCGAATTATTAGTACGGATTTAATCCTATTCGGAGCAACAGCGACATGGAATTCTTTAGAAGACTGTTGAAAACTATTGGGACTTCTCTCAATCCAGATAAAAACGTCGACTTTATTTTAAATATGCCAGTAGAGATTGCTCATCACCTGCTTCGAATGCTCGTCGCCCAGTCGCTGCTGAATGCATCGTATGTATCCCGAAAGTAGCTTAATGTCTGTAAAGGATGTTCTTGCTTGAAAAAGTTGGCGAGGCATCATATACGAATGCATCGATACCAATTGGAACAGAATCCCAAAAGTAATGGAAAGTCCAAGAAAACATCTGCGTCGGGGGCGATAAATGTACCGCAAGTACATGTAAGTACACGGCGGACATACGATGCCTCACTCTCGTTACACAAAATCCATGCTATATCCTCTGGCATGATTAAGAGCAGAACCAATTCACCTCAAAGACCTTTTAACATTCCGCGTAAAGTTCAAACGATGAAAAAGATAATCACGATGCGATAAAGTGAAGACGAAAAATTAAATTCAAAATTTCAAGGTTGAACGTTTTATGTCACGACTTGACCAATTCAGCGAAGCCAAATGTGAATTAACTTGACTTGGTCCAACAATGTGTTAGTTGCAGTGATAACAAATATATTAAAAATGTTTGATGGATAACTTGGATGTTGAAATGAAATATTCACCACGTCAAAAATGACAATACAATTGAAACGAGAATTGACAATAAATAGCAAATAAATTAGTGTATGACACGTTTAAAATTTCCAATTGCATCACGGAATATTTTCGGATCATTCTGGTGTAAATAACAATTAAATTGAGACGAATTTATCCATCTTCAATAACAAGTGTTTATCGTTTCTATCATAATCCTGTTGAACACAAACCTTAGTTACACTGATCGCAATTATCTATAGTTCACCATGGATCCCGATTTAAACGGGACCCTACGCATCTATCGTGATCACGCCCGAGTTAACATGTTCGCGATTGGTTCTTATAATCAACCGGAACGACGCCGTGACTATATAAGAAGTTATGTTGCTAGGAATTATTAGTACGGACTTAATCCTATTCGGAGCAACAGCGACATGGAATTCTTTAGAAGACTGTGGAAAACTATTGGGACTTCTCTCAATCCAGATAAAAACGTCGACTTTATTTCAAATATGCCAGTGGAGATTGCTCATCACCTGCTTCGAATGCTGGACGCCCAGTCGCTGTTGAATGCATCGTATGTATCCCGAAAGTAGCTTAAAGTCTGTAAAGGATGTTCTTGCTTGAAAAAGTTGGCAAGGCATCATATACGAATGCATCGATACCAATTGGAACAGAATCCCAAAAGTAATGGAAAGTCCAAGAAAACATCTGCGTCGGGGGCGATAAATGTACCGCAGGTACATGTAAGTACACGGCGGACATACGATGCCTCACTCTCGTTACACAAAATCCATGCCATATCCTCTGTCATGATTAAGAGCATAACCAATTCACCTCAAAGACCTTTCAGCATTCCCCGTAAAGTTGAAACGATAAAAAGATAATCACGATGCGATAAAGTGAGGACGAAAAATTAAATTAAAAATTTCAAGGTTGAACGTTTTATGTCACGACTCGACCAATTCAGCGAAGTCAAATGTGAATTAACTTGACTTGGTCCAACAATGTGTTAGTTGCAGTGATAACGAATATATTAAAAATGTTTGATGGATAACTTGGATGTTGAAATGAAATATTCACCACGTCAAAAATGACAATACAATTGAAACGAGAATTGACAATAAATAGCAAATAAATTAGTGTATGACACGTTTAAAATTTCCAATTGCATCACGGAATATTTTCGGATCATTCTGGTGTAAATAACAATTAAATTGAGACGAATTTATCCATCTTCAATAACAAGTGTTTATCGTTTCTATCATAATCCTGTTGAACACAAACCTTAGTTACACTGATCGCAATTATCTATAGTTCACCATGGATCCCGATTTAAACGGGACCCTACGCATCTATCGTGATCACGCCCGAGTTAACATGTTCGCGATTGGTTCTTATAATCAACCGGAACGACGCCGTGACTATATAAGAAGTTATGTTGCTAGGAATTATTAGTACGGACTTAATCCTATTCGGAGCAACAGCGACATGGAATTCTTTAGAAGACTGTTGAAAACTATTGGGACTTCTCTCAATCCAGATAAAAACGTCGACTTTATTTCAAATATGCCAGTAGAGATTGCTCATCACCTGCTTCGAATGCTGGACGCCCAGTCGCTGCTGAATGCATCGTATGTATCCCGAAAGTAGCTTAAAGTCTGTAAAGGATGTTCTTGCTTGAAAAAGTTGGCAAGGCATCATATACGAATGCATCGATACCAATTGGAACAGAATCCCAAAAGTAATGGAAAGTCCAAGAAAACATCTGCGTCGGGGGCGATAAATGTACCGCAGGTACATGTAAGTACACGGCGGACATACGTTTTTCACTCTCGTTACACAAAATCCATGCTATATCCTCTGGCATGATTAAGAGCAGAACCAATTCACCTCAAAGACCTTTTAACATTCCCCGTAAAGTTCAAACGATGAAAAAGATAATCACGATGCGATAAAGTGAGGACGAAAAATTAAATTCAAAATTTCAAGTTTGAACCTTTTATGTCACGACTTGACCAATTCAGCGAAGTCAAATGTGAATTAACTTGACTTGGTCCAACAATGTGTTAGTTGCAGTGATAACAAATATATTAAAAATGTTTGATGGATAACTTGAATGTTGAAATGAAATATTCACCACGTTAAATATGACAATACAATTGAGACGAGAATCGACAATAAATAGCAAATAAATTGGTGTATGACCCGTTTAAAATTTCCAATTGCATCACGGAATATTTTCAAATCATTCTGGTGTAAATAACAATCAAATTGAGACGAATTTATCCATCTTTAATAACAAGTGTTCATCGTTTTTATCATAATCCTGTTGAGCACAAACCTTAATTACACTGATCGCAATTATCTATAGTTCACCATGGATCCCGATTTAAACGGGACCCTACGCATCTATCGTGATCACGCCCGAGTTAACATGTTCGCGATTGGTTCTTGTAATCAACCGGAACGACGCCGTGGCTATATAAGAAGTTAGGTTGCTGCGAATTATTAGTACGGATTTAATCCTATTCGGAGCAACAGCGACATGGAATTCTTTAGAAGACTGTTGAAAACTATTGGGACTTCTTTCAGTCCAGATAAAAACGTCGACTTTATTTCAAATATGCCAGTAGAGATGGCTCATCACCTGCATCGAATGCTGGACGCCCAGTCGCTGCTGAATGCGGCGTATGTATCCCGAAAGTGGCTTAATGTCTGTAAAGGATGTTCTTGCTTGAAAAAGGCGGCGAGGCATCATATACGAATGCAGAGATACCAATTGGAACAGAATCCCAAAAGTAATGGAAAGTCCAAGAAAACATCTGCATCTGGGGGCGATAAATGTACCGCAGGTACATGTAAGTACACGGCGGACATACGATGCCTCACTCTCGTTACACAAAATCCATGCCATATCCTCTGTCATGATTAAGAGCATAACCAATTCACCTCAAAGACCTTTCAGCATTCCCCGTAAAGTTGAAACGATAAAATATAATCACGATGCGATAAAGTGAGGACGAAAAATTAAATTCAAAATTTCAAGGTTGAACGTTTTATGTCACGACTTGACCAATTCAGCGAAGTCAAATGTGAATTAACTTGACTTGGTCCAACAATGTGTTAGTTGCAGTGATAACGAATATATTAAAAATGTTTGATGGATAACTTGGATGTTGAAATGAAATATTCACCACGTCAAAAATGACAATACAATTGAAACGAGAATTGACAATAAATAGCAAATAAATTAGTGTATGACACGTTTAAAATTTCCAATTGCATCACGGAATATTTTCGGATCATTCTGGTGTAAATAACAATTAAATTGAGACGAATTTATCCATCTTCAATAACAAGTGTTTATCGTTTCTATCATAATCCTGTTGAACACAAACCTTAGTTACACTGATCGCAATTATCTATAGTTCACCATGGATCCCGATTTAAACGGGACCCTACGCATCTATCGTGATCACGCCCGAGTTAACATGTTCGCGATTGGTTCTTATAATCAACCGGAACGACGCCGTGACTATATAAGAAGTTATGTTGCTAGGAATTATTAGTACGGACTTAATCCTATTCGGAGCAACAGCGACATGGAATTCTTTAGAAGACTGTGGAAAACTATTGGGACTTCTCTCAATCCAGATAAAAACGTCGACTTTATTTCAAATATGCCAGTGGAGATTGCTCATCACCTGCTTCGAATGCTGGACGCCCAGTCGCTGTTGAATGCATCGTATGTATCCCGAAAGTAGCTTAAAGTCTGTAAAGGATGTTCTTGCTTGAAAAAGTTGGCAAGGCATCATATACGAATGCATCGATACCAATTGGAACAGAATCCCAAAAGTAATGGAAAATCCAAGAAAACATCTGCGTCGGGGGCGATAAATGTACCGCAGGTACATGTAAGTACACGGCGGACATACGATGCCTCACTCTCGTTACACAAAATCCATGCTATATCCTCTGGCATGATTAAGAGCAGAACCAATTCACCTCAAAGACCTTTTAACATTCCCCGTAAAGTTCAAACGATGAAAAAGATAATCACGATGCGATAAAGTGAGGACGAAAAATTAAATTCAAAATTTCAAGGTTGAACGTTTTATGTCACGACTTGACCAATTCAGCGAAGTCAAATGTGAATTAACTTGACTTGGTCCAACAATGTGTTAGTTGCAGTGATAACGAATATATTTAAAATGTTTGATGGATAACTTGGATGTTGAAATGAAATATTCACCACGTCAAAAATGACAATACAATTGAAACGAGAATTGACAATAAATAGCAAATAAATTAGTGTATGACACGTTTAAAATTTCCAATTGCATCACGGAATATTTTCGGATCATTCTGGTGTAAATAACAATTAAATTGAGACGAATTTATCCATCTTCAATAACAAATGTTTATCGTTTCTATCATAATCCTGTTGAACACAAACCTTAGTTACACTGATCGCAATTATCTATAGTTCACCATGGATCCCGATTTAAACGGGACCCTACGCATCTATCGTGATCACGCCCAAGTTAACATGTTCGTGATTGGTTCTTATAATCAACCGGAACGACGCCGTGACTATATAAGAAGTTATGTTGCTAGGAATTATTAGTACGGACTTAATCCTATTCGGAGCAACAGCGACATGGAATTCTTTAGAAGACTGTGGAAAACTATTGGGACTTCTCTCAATCCAGATAAAAACGTCGACTTTATTTCAAATATGCCAGTGGAGATTGCTCATCACCTGCTTCGAATGCTGGACGCCCAGTCGCTGTTGAATGCATCGTATGTATCCCGAAAGTAGCTTAAAGTCTGTAAAGGATGTTCTTGCTTGAAAAAGTTGGCAAGGCATCATATACGAATGCATCGATACCAATTGGAACAGAATCCCAAAAGTAATGGAAAGTCCAAGAAAACATCTGCGTCGGGGGCGATAAATGTACCGCAGGTACATGTAAGTACACGGCGGACATACGATGCCTCACTCTCGTTACACAAAATCCATGCTATATCCTCTGGCATGATTAAGAGCAGAACCAATTCACCTCAAAGACCTTTTAACATTCCCCGTAAAGTTCAAACGATGAAAAAGATAATCACGATGCGATAAAGTGAGGACGAAAAATTAAATTCAAAATTTCAAGGTTGAACGTTTTATGTCACGACTTGACCAATTCAGCGAAGTCAAATGTGAATTAACTTGACTTGGTCCAACAATGTGTTAGTTGCAGTGATAACGAATATATTAAAAATGTTTGATGGATAACTTGGATGTTGAAATAAAATATTCACCACGTCAAAAATGACAATACAATTAAAACGAGAATTGACAATAAATAGCAAATAAATTAGTGTATGACACGTTTAAAATTTCCAATTGCATCACGGAATATTTTCGGATCATTCTGGTGTAAATAACAATTAAATTGAGACGAATTTATCCATCTTCAATAACAAGTGTTTATCGTTTTTATCATAATCCTGTTGAACACAAACCTTAGTTTCACTGATCGCAATTATCTATAGTTCACCATGGATCCCGATTTAAACGGGACCCTACGCATCTATCGTGATCACGCCCGAGTTAACATGTTCGCGATTGGTTCTTATAATCAACCGGAACGACGCCGTGACTATATAAGAAGTTATGTTGCTAGGAATTATTAGTACGGATTTAATCCTATTCGGAGCAACAGCGACATGGAATTCTTTAGAAGACTGTTGAAAACTATTGGGACTTCTTCCAGTCCAGATTAAAACGTCGACTTTATTTCAAATATGCCAGTAGAGATGGCTCATCACCTGCATCGAATGCTGGACGCCCAGTCGCTGCTGAATGCGGCGTATGTATCCCGAAAGTGGCTTAATGTCTGTAAAGGATGTTCTTGCTTGAAAAAGGCGGCGAGGCATCATATACGAATGCAGAGATTCCAATTGGAACAGAATCCCAAAAGTAATGGAAAGTCCAAGAAAACATCTGCATCTGGGGGCGATGAATGTACCGCAGGTACATGTAAGTACACGGCGGACATACGATGCCTCACTCTCGTTACACAAAATCCATGCCATATCCTCTGTCATGATTAAGAGCATAACCAATTCACCTCAAAGACCTTTCAGCATTCCCCGTAAAGTTGAAACGATAAAAAGATAATCACGATGCGATAAAGTGAGGACGAAAAATTAAATTAAAAATTTCAAGGTTGAACGTTTTATGTCACGACTTGACCAATTCAGCGAAGTCAAATGTGAATTAACTTGACTTGGTCCAACAATGTGTTAGTTGCAGTGATAACGAATATATTAAAAATGTTTGATGGATAACTTGGATGTTGAAATGAAATATTCACCACGTCAAAAATGACAATACAATTGAAACGAGAATTGACAATAAATAGCAAATAAATTAGTGTATGACACGTTTAAAATTTCCAATTGCATCACGGAATATTTTCGGATCATTCTGGTGTAAATAACAATTAAATTGAGACGAATTTATCCATCTTCAATAACAAGTGTTTATCGTTTCTATCATAATCCTGTTGAACACAAACCTTAGTTACACTGATCGCAATTATCTATAGTTCACCATGGATCCCGATTTAAACGGGACCCTACGCATCTATCGTGATCACGCCCGAGTTAACATGTTCGCGATTGGTTCTTATAATCAATCGGAACGACGCCGTGACTATATAAGAAGTTATGTTGCTAGGAATTATTAGTACGGACTTAATCCTATTCGGAGCAACAGCGACATGGAATTCTTTAGAAGACTGTTGAAAACTATTGGGACTTCTCTCAATCCAGATAAAAACGTCGACTTTATTTCAAATATGCCAGTGGAGATTGCTCATCACCTGCTTCGAATGCTGGACGCCCAGTCGCTGCTGAATGCATCGTATGTATCCCGAAAGTAGCTTAAAGTCTGTAAAGGATGTTCTTGCTTGAAAAAATTGGCAAGGCATCATATACGAATGCATCGATACCAATTGGAACAGAATCCCAAAAGTAATGGAAAGTCCAAGAAATCATCTGCGTCGGGGGCGATAAATGTACCGCAGGTACATGTAAGTACACGGCGGACATACGTTTTTCACTCTCGTTACACAAAATCCATGCTATATCCTCTGGCATGATTAAGAGCAGAACCAATTCACCTCAAAGACCTTTTAACATTCCCCGTAAAGTTCAAACGATGAAAAAGATAATCACGATGCGATAAAGTGAGGACGAAAAATTAAATTCAAAATTTCAAGTTTGAACCTTTTATGTCACGACTTGACCAATTCAGCGAAGTCAAATGTGAATTAACTTGACTTGGTCCAACAATGTGTTAGTTGCAGTGATAACAAATATATTAAAAATGTTTGATGGATAACTTGAATGTTGAAATGAAATATTCACCACGTTAAATATGACAATACAATTGAGACGAGAATCGACAATAAATAGCAAATAAATTGGTGTATGACCCGTTTAAAATTTCCAATTGCATCACGGAATATTTTCAAATCATTCTGGTGTAAATAACAATCAAATTGAGACGAATTTATCCATCTTTAATAACAAGTGTTCATCGTTTTTATCATAATCCTGTTGAGCACAAACCTTAATTACACTGATCGCAATTATCTATAGTTCACCATGGATCCCGATTTAAACGGGACCCTACGCATCTATCGTGATCACGCCCGAGTTAACATGTTCGCGATTGGTTCTTATAATCGACCGGAACGACGCCGTGACTATATAATAAGTTATGTTGCTAGGAATTATTAGTACGGACTTAATCCTATTCGGAGCAACAGCGACATGGAATTCTTTAGAAGACTGTTGAAAACTATTGGGACTTCTCTCAATCCAGATAAAAACGTCGACTTTATTTCAAATATGCCAGTAGAGATTGCTCATCACCTGCAACGAATGCTGGACGCCCAGTCGCTGCTGAATGCATCGTATGTATCCCGAAAGTAGCTTAATGTCTGTAAAGGATGTTCTTGCTTGAAAAAGTTGGCAAGGCATCATATACGAATGCATCGATACCAATTGGAACAGAATCCCAAAAGTAATGGAAAGTCCAAGAAAACATCTGCATCTGGGGGCGATAAATGTACCGCAGGTACATGTAAGTACACAGCGGACATACGATGCCTCACTCCCGTTAGACAAAATCCATGCCATATCCTCTGTCATGATTAAGAGCATAACCAATTCACCTCAAAGACCTTTTAATATTCCCCGTAAAGTTCAAACGATGAAAAAGATTATCACGATGCGTTAAAGTGAGGACGAAAAATTAAATTCAAAATTTCAAGTTTGAACCTTTTATGTCACGACTTGACCAATTCAGCGAAGTCAAATGTAGATTAACTTGACTTGGTCCAACAATGTGTTAGTTGCAGTGATAACAAATATATTAAAAATGTTTGATGGATAACTTGAATGTTGAAATGAAATATTCACCACGTTAAAGATGACAATACAATTGAGACGAGAATCGACAATAAATAGAAAATAAATTGGCGTATGACACGTTTAAAATTTCCAATTGCATCACGGAATATTTTCGGATCATTCTGGTGTAAATAACAATTAAGTTATTATCAATTGGAACAAAATCCCAAAAGTAATGGAAAGTCCAAGAAAACATCTGCGTCGGGGGCAATAAATGTAGCACAGGTACATATAAGTACACGGCGGACATACAATGCCTCACTCTCGTTACACAAAATCATGCCATATCCTTTAGCATGATTAAGAGCAGAACCAATTCACCTCAAAGACCTTTCAGCATTCCCCGTAAAGTTAAAACGATATAAAAGATAATCACGATGCGATAAAGTGAGGACGAAAAATTAAATTAAAAATTTCAAGGTTAATTACGGAATATTTTCGGATCATTCTGGTGTAGATAACAATCAAATTGAGACGAATTTATCCATCTTTAATAACAAGTGTTCATCGTTTTTATCATAATCCTGTTGAACACAAACCTTAATTACACAGATCGCAATTATCTATAGTTCACCATGGATCCCGGTTTAAACGGGAACCTACGCATCTATCGTGATCACGCCCGAGTTAACAGTTACATGTTCGCGATTGGTTCTTGTAATCAACCGGAACGACGCCGTGACTATATAAGAAGTTAGGTTGCTGCGAATTATCAGTACGGACTTAATTCTATTCGGAGCAACAGCGACATGGAATTCTTTAGAAGACTGTTGAAAACTATTGGGACTTCTCTCAGTCCAGATAAAAACGTCGACTTTATTTTAAATATGCCAGTAGAGATTGCTCATCACCTGCTTCGAATGCTGGACGCCCAGTCGCTGCTGAATGCATCGTATGTATCCCGAAAGTAGCTTAATGTCTGTAAAGGATGTTCTTGCTTGAAAAAGTTAGCGAGGCATCATATACGAATGCAGGGATGCCAATTGGAACAGAATCCCAAAAGTAATGGAAAGTCCAAGAAAACATCTGCGTCGGGGGCGATAAATGTACCGCAGGTACATGTAAGTACGCATCTGCGTCGGGGGCAATAAATGTAGCACAGGTACATATAAGTACACGAAGTCAAATGTCAATTAACTTGACTTGGTCCAACAATGTGTTAGTTGCAGTGATAACGAATATATTAAAAATGTTTGATGGATAACTTGAATGTTGAAATGAAAAATTCACCACGTTAAAGATGACAATACAATTGAGACGAGAATTGACAATAGATGACAAATAAATTGGTGTATGACACGTTTAAAATTTCCAATTATATCACGGAATATTTTCGGATCATTCTGGTGTAAATAACAATTAATATGAGACGAATTTATCCATCTTCAATAACAAGAGTTTATCGTTTTTATCATAATCCTGTTGAACACAAACCTTAATTACACTGATCGCGATTATCTATAGTTCACCATGGATCCCGATTTAAACGGGACCCTACGCATCTATCGTGATCACGCCCGAGTTAACATGTTCGCGATTGGTTATTGTAATCAACTGGAACGACGCCGTGACTATATAAGAAGTTAGGTTGCTGCGAATTATTAGTACGGAGTTAATCGTATTCGGAGCAACAGCGACATGGAATTCTTTAGAAGACTGTTGAAAACTATTGGGACTTCTCTCAGTCCAGATAAAAACGTCGACTTTATTTCAAATGAAAAAGATAATCACGATGCGATGAAGTAAGGACGAAAAATTAAATTCAAAATTTCAAGTTTAGACCTTTTATTTCACGACTTGACCAATTCAGCGAAGTCAAATGTGAATTAACTTGACTTGGTCCAACAATGTGTTGGTTGCAGTGATAAAGAATATATTTAAAACGTTTGATGGATAACTTGAATGTTGAAATGAAATATTCACCACGTTAAAGATGACAATATAATTGAGACGAGAATTGACAATAAATAGCAAATAAATTGGTGAATAACACGTTTAAATTTCCAATTGCATCACGGAATATTTTCGGATCATTCTTGTGTAAATAACAATTAAGTTATTATCAATTGGAACAAAATCCCAAAAGTAATGGAAAGTCCAAGAAAACATCTGCGTCGGGGGCAATAAATATAGCACAGGTACATATGAGTACACGGCGGACATACGATGCCTCACTCTCGTTACACAAAATCCATGCCACATCCTTTGGCATGATTAAGAGCAGAACCAATTCACCTCAAAGACCTTTCAGCATTCCCCGTAAAGTTAAAACGATATAAAAGATAATCACGATGCGATAAAGTGAGGACGAAAAATTAAATTAAAAATGTCAAGGTTGAACCTTTTATGTCACGACTTGACCAATTCAGCGAAGTCAAATGTGAATTAACTTGACTTGGTCCAACAATGTGTTAGTTACAGTGATAACGAATATATTAAAAATGTTTGATGGATAACTTGAATGATGAAATGAAATATTCACCACGTTAAAGATGACAATACAATTGAGACGAGAATCGACAATAAATAGAAAATAAATTGGCGTATGACACGTTTAAAATTTCCAATTGCATCACGGAATATTTTCGGATTATTCTGGTGTAAATAACAATTAAATTGAGACGAATTTATCCATCTTCAAGAACAACTGTTTGTCGTTTTTATCATAATCCTGTTGAACACAAACCTTAATTACACTGATCGCAATTATCTATAGTTCACCATGGATCCCGATTTAAACGGGACCCTACGCATCTATTGTGATCACGCCCGAGTTAACATGTTCGCGATTGGTTCTTGTAATCAACCGGAACGACGCCGTGACTATATAAGAAGTTAGGTTGCTGCGAATTATCAGTACGGACTTAATTATATTCGGAGCAACAGCGACATGGAATTCTTTAGAAGACTGTTGAAAACTATTGGGACTTCTCTCAGTCCAGATAAAAACGTCGACTTTATTTCAAATATGCCAGTAGAGATTGCACATCACCTGCTTCGAATGCTGGACGCCCAGTCGCTGCTGAATGCGGCGTATGTATCCCGAAAGTGGCTTAATGTCTGTAAAGGATGTTCTTGCTTGAAAAAGGCGGCGAGGCATCATATACGAATGCAGAGATACCAATTGGAACAGAATCCCAAAAGTAATGGAAAGTCCAAGAAAACATCTGCATCTGGGGGCGATAAATGTACCGCAGGTACATGTAAGTACACGGCTGACATACGATGCCTCACTCCCGTTAGACAAAATCCATGCCATATCCTCTGTCATGATTAAGAGCATAACCAATTCACCTCAAAGACCTTTTAATATTCCCCGTAAAGTTCAAACGATGAAAAAGATTATCACGATGCGTTAAAGTGAGGACGAAAAATTAAATTCAAAATTTCAAGTTTGAACCTTTTATGTCACGACTTGACCAATTCAGCGAAGTCAAATGTAGATTAACTTGACTTGGTCCAACAATGTGTTAGTTGCAGTGATAACAAATATATTAAAAATGTTTGATGGATAACTTGAATGTTGAAATGAAATATTCACCACGTTAAAGATGACAATACAATTGAGACGAGAATCGACAATAAATAGAAAATAAATTGGCGTATGACACGTTTAAAATTTCCAATTGCATCACGGAATATTTTCGGATCATTCTGGTGTAAATAACAATTAAATTGAGACGAATTTATCCATCTTCAATAACAACTGTTTGTCGTTTTTATCATAATCCTGTTGAACACAAACCTTAATTGCACTGATCGCAATTATCTATAGTTCACCATGGATCCCGATTTAAACGGGACCCTACGCATCTATTGTGATCACGCCCGAGTTAACATGTTCGCGATTGGTTCTTGTAATCAACCGGAACGACGCCGTGACTATATAAGAAGTTAGGTTGCTGCGAATTATCAGTACGGACTTAATTATATTCGGAGCAACAGCGACATGGAATTCTTTAGAAGACTGTTGAAAACTATTGGGACTTCTCTCAGTCCAGATAAAAACGTCGACTTTATTTCAAATATGCCAGTAGGGATTGCTCATCACCTGCTTCGAATGCTGGACGCCCAGTCGCTGCTGAATGCGGCGTATGTATCCCGAAAGTGGCTTAATGTCTGTAAAGGATGTTCTTGCTTGAAAAAGGCGGCGAGGCATCATATACGAATGCAGAGATACCAATTGGAACAGAATCCCAAAAGTAATGGAAAGTCCAAGAAAACATCTGCATCTGGGGGCGATAAATGTACCGCAGGTACATGTAAGTACACGGCGGACATACGATGCCTCACTCTCGTTAGACAAAATCCATGCCATATCCTCTGTCATGATTAAGAGCATAACAAATTCACCTCAAAGACCTTTTAATATTCCCCGTAAAGTTCAAACGATGAAAAAGATTATCACGATGCGATAAAGTGAGGACGAAAAATTAAATTCAAAATTTCAAGTTTGGACCTTTTATGTCACGACTTGACCAATTCAGCGAAGTCAAATGTAGATTAACTTGACTTGGTCCAACAATGTGTTAGTTGCAGTGATAACAAATATATTAAAAATGTTTGATGGATAACTTGAATGTTGAAATGAAATATTCACCACGTTAAAGATGACAATATAATTGAGACGAGAATTGACAATAAATAGCAAATAAATTGGTGAATAACACGTTTCAAATTTCCAATTGCATCACGGAATATTTTCGGATCACTCTGGTGTAAATAACAATTAAGTTATTATCAATTGGAACAAAATCCCAAAAGTAATGGAAAGTCCAAGAAAACATCTGCGTCGGGGGCAATAAATGTAGCACAGGTACATATAAGTACACGAAGTCAAATGTCAATTAACTTGACTTGGTCCAACAATGTGTTAGTTGCAGTGATAACGAATATATTAAAAATGTTTGATGGATAACTTGAATGTTGAAATGAAAAATTCACCACGTTAAAGATCACAATACAATTGAGACGAGAATTGACAATAGATGACAAATAAATTGGTGTATGACACGTTTAAAATTCCCAATTATATCACGGAATATTTTCGGATCATTCTGGTGTAAATAACAATTAATATGAGACGAATTTATCCATCTTCAATAACAAGAGTTTATCGTTTTTATCATAATCCTGTTGAACACAAACCTTAATTACACTGATCGCGATTATCTATAGTTCACCATGGATCCCGATTTAAACGGGACCCTACGCATCTATCGTGATCACGCCCGAGTTAACATGTTCGCGATTGGTTATTGTAATCAACTGGAACGACGCCGTGACTATATAAGAAGTTAGGTTGCTGCGAATTATTAGTACGGAGTTAATCCCATTCGGAGCAACAGCGACATGGAATTCTTTAGAAGACTGTTGAAAACTATTGGGACTTCTCTCAGTCCAGATAAAAACGTCGACTTTATTTCAAATGAAAAAGATAATCACGATGCGATGAAGTAAGGACGAAAAATTAAATTCAAACTTTCAAGTTTAGACCTTTTATTTCACGACTTGACCAATTCAGCGAAGTCAAATGTGAATTAACTTGACTTGGTCCAACAATGTGTTGGTTGCAGTGATAAAGAATATATTTGAAACGTTTGATGGATAACTTGAATGTTGAAATGAAATATTCACCACGTTAAAGATGACAATATAATTGAGACGAGAATTGACAATAAATAGCAAATAAATTGGTGAATAACACGTTTAAATTTCCAATTGCATCACGGAATATTTTCGGATCATTCTTGTGTAAATAACAATTAAGTTATTATCAATTGGAACAAAATCCCAAAAGTAATGGAAAGTCCAAGAAAACATCTGCGTCGGGGGCAATAAATATAGCACAGGTACATATGAGTACACGGCGGACATACGATGCCTCACTCTCGTTACACAAAATCCATGCCACATCCTTTGGCATGATTAAGAGCAGAACCAATTCACCTCAAAGACCTTTCAGCATTCCCCGTAAAGTTAAAACGATATAAAAGATAATCACGATGCGATAAAGTGAGGACGAAAAATTAAATTAAAAATGTCAAGGTTGAACCTTTTATGTCACGACTTGACCAATTCAGCGAAGTCAAATGTGAATTAACTTGACTTGGTCCAACAATGTGTTAGTTACAGTGATAACGAATATATTAAAAATGTTTGATGGATAACTTGAATGATGAAATGAAATATTCACCACGTTAAAGATGACAATACAATTGAGACGAGAATCGACAATAAATAGAAAATAAATTGGCGTATGACACGTTCAAAATTTCCAATTGCATCACGGAATATTTTCGGATTATTCTGGTGTAAATAACAATTAAATTGAGACGAATTTATCCATCTTCAAGAACAACTGTTTGTCGTTTTTATCATAATCCTGTTGAACACAAACCTTAATTACACTGATCGCAATTATCTATAGTTCACCATGGATCCCGATTTAAACGGGACCCTACGCATCTATTGTGATCACGCCCGAGTTAACATGTTCGCGATTGGTTCTTGTAATCAACCGGAACGACGCCGTGACTATATAAGAAGTTATGTTGCTAGGAATTATTAGTACGGACTTAATCCTATTCGGAGCAACAGCGACATGGAATTCTTTAGAAGACTGTGGAAAACTATTGGGACTTCTCTCAATCCAGATAAAAACGTCGACTTTATTTCAAATATGCCAGTGGAGATTGCTCATCACCTGCTTCGAATGCTGGACGCCCAGTCGCTGTTGAATGCATCGTATGTATCCCGAAAGTAGCTTAAAGTCTGTAAAGGATGTTCTTGCTTGAAAAAGTTGGCAAGGCATCATATACGAATGCATCGATACCAATTGGAACAGAATCCCAAAAGTAATGGAAAGTCCAAGAAAACATCTGCGTCGGGGGCGATAAATGTACCGCAGGTACATGTAAGTACACGGCGGACATACGATGCCTCACTCTCGTTACACAAAATCCATGCTATATCCTCTGGCATGATTAAGAGCAGAACCAATTCACCTCAAAGACCTTTTAACATTCCCCGTAAAGTTCAAACGATGAAAAAGATAATCACGATGCGATAAAGTGAGGACGAAAAATTAAATTCAAAATTTCAAGGTTGAACGTTTTATGTCACGACTTGACCAATTCAGCGAAGTCAAATGTGAATTAACTTGACTTGGTCCAACAATGTGTTAGTTGCAGTGATAACGAATATATTAAAAATGTTTGATGGATAACTTGGATGTTGAAATAAAATATTCACCACGTCAAAAATGACAATACAATTAAAACGAGAATTGACAATAAATAGCAAATAAATTAGTGTATGACACGTTTAAAATTTCCAATTGCATCACGGAATATTTTCGGATCATTCTGGTGTAAATAACAATTAAATTGAGACGAATTTATCCATCTTCAATAACAAGTGTTTATCGTTTTTATCATAATCCTGTTGAACACAAACCTTAGTTTCACTGATCGCAATTATCTATAGTTCACCATGGATCCCGATTTAAACGGGACCCTACGCATCTATCGTGATCACGCCCGAGTTAACATGTTCGCGATTGGTTCTTATAATCAACCGGAACGACGCCGTGACTATATAAGAAGTTATGTTGCTAGGAATTATTAGTACGGATTTAATCCTATTCGGAGCAACAGCGACATGGAATTCTTTAGAAGACTGTTGAAAACTATTGGGACTTCTTCCAGTCCAGATTAAAACGTCGACTTTATTTCAAATATGCCAGTAGAGATGGCTCATCACCTGCATCGAATGCTGGACGCCCAGTCGCTGCTGAATGCGGCGTATGTATCCCGAAAGTGGCTTAATGTCTGTAAAGGATGTTCTTGCTTGAAAAAGGCGGCGAGGCATCATATACGAATGCAGAGATTCCAATTGGAACAGAATCCCAAAAGTAATGGAAAGTCCAAGAAAACATCTGCATCTGGGGGCGATGAATGTACCGCAGGTACATGTAAGTACACGGCGGACATACGATGCCTCACTCTCGTTACACAAAATCCATGCCATATCCTCTGTCATGATTAAGAGCATAACCAATTCACCTCAAAGACCTTTCAGCATTCCCCGTAAAGTTGAAACGATAAAAAGATAATCACGATGCGATAAAGTGAGGACGAAAAATTAAATTAAAAATTTCAAGGTTGAACGTTTTATGTCACGACTTGACCAATTCAGCGAAGTCAAATGTGAATTAACTTGACTTGGTCCAACAATGTGTTAGTTGCAGTGATAACGAATATATTAAAAATGTTTGATGGATAACTTGGATGTTGAAATGAAATATTCACCACGTCAAAAATGACAATACAATTGAAACGAGAATTGACAATAAATAGCAAATAAATTAGTGTATGACACGTTTAAAATTTCCAATTGCATCACGGAATAGTTTCGGATCATTCTGGTGTAAATAACAATTAAATTGAGACGAATTTATCCATCTTCAATAACAAGTGTTTATCGTTTCTATCATAATCCTGTTGAACACAAACCTTAGTTACACTGATCGCAATTATCTATAGTTCACCATGGATCCCGATTTAAACGGGACCCTACGCATCTATCGTGATCACGCCCGAGTTAACATGTTCGCGATTGGTTCTTATAATCAATCGGAACGACGCCGTGACTATATAAGAAGTTATGTTGCTAGGAATTATTAGTACGGACTTAATCCTATTCGGAGCAACAGCGACATGGAATTCTTTAGAAGACTGTTGAAAACTATTGGGACTTCTCTCAATCCAGATAAAAACGTCGACTTTATTTCAAATATGCCAGTGGAGATTGCTCATCACCTGCTTCGAATGCTGGACGCCCAGTCGCTGCTGAATGCATCGTATGTATCCCGAAAGTAGCTTAAAGTCTGTAAAGGATGTTCTTGCTTGAAAAAATTGGCAAGGCATCATATACGAATGCATCGATACCAATTGGAACAGAATCCCAAAAGTAATGGAAAGTCCAAGAAATCATCTGCGTCGGGGGCGATAAATGTACCGCAGGTACATGTAAGTACACGGCGGACATACGTTTTTCACTCTCGTTACACAAAATCCATGCTATATCCTCTGGCATGATTAAGAGCAGAACCAATTCACCTCAAAGACCTTTTAACATTCCCCGTAAAGTTCAAACGATGAAAAAGATAATCACGATGCGATAAAGTGAGGACGAAAAATTAAATTCAAAATTTCAAGTTTGAACCTTTTATGTCACGACTTGACCAATTCAGCGAAGTCAAATGTGAATTAACTTGACTTGGTCCAACAATGTGTTAGTTGCAGTGATAACAAATATATTAAAAATGTTTGATGGATAACTTGAATGTTGAAATGAAATATTCACCACGTTAAATATGACAATACAATTGAGACGAGAATCGACAATAAATAGCAAATAAATTGGTGTATGACCCGTTTAAAATTTCCAATTGCATCACGGAATATTTTCAAATCATTCTGGTGTAAATAACAATCAAATTGAGACGAATTTATCCATCTTTAATAACAAGTGTTCATCGTTTTTATCATAATCCTGTTGAGCACAAACCTTAATTACACTGATCGCAATTATCTATAGTTCACCATGGATCCCGATTTAAACGGGACCCTACGCATCTATCGTGATCACGCCCGAGTTAACATGTTCGCGATTGGTTCTTATAATCGACCGGAACGACGCCGTGACTATATAATAAGTTATGTTGCTAGGAATTATTAGTACGGACTTAATCCTATTCGGAGCAACAGCGACATGGAATTCTTTAGAAGACTGTTGAAAACTATTGGGACTTCTCTCAATCCAGATAAAAACGTCGACTTTATTTCAAATATGCCAGTAGAGATTGCTCATCACCTGCAACGAATGCTGGACGCCCAGTCGCTGCTGAATGCATCGTATGTATCCCGAAAGTAGCTTAATGTCTGTAAAGGATGTTCTTGCTTGAAAAAGTTGGCAAGGCATCATATACGAATGCATCGATACCAATTGGAACAGAATCCCAAAAGTAATGGAAAGTCCAAGAAAACATCTGCATCTGGGGGCGATAAATGTACCGCAGGTACATGTAAGTACACAGCGGACATACGATGCCTCACTCCCGTTAGACAAAATCCATGCCATATCCTCTGTCATGATTAAGAGCATAACCAATTCACCTCAAAGACCTTTTAATATTCCCCGTAAAGTTCAAACGATGAAAAAGATTATCACGATGCGTTAAAGTGAGGACGAAAAATTAAATTCAAAATTTCAAGTTTGAACCTTTTATGTCACGACTTGACCAATTCAGCGAAGTCAAATGTAGATTAACTTGACTTGGTCCAACAATGTGTTAGTTGCAGTGATAACAAATATATTAAAAATGTTTGATGGATAACTTGAATGTTGAAATGAAATATTCACCACGTTAAAGATGACAATACAATTGAGACGAGAATCGACAATAAATAGAAAATAAATTGGCGTATGACACGTTTAAAATTTCCAATTGCATCACGGAATATTTTCGGATCATTCTGGTGTAAATAACAATTAAGTTATTATCAATTGGAACAAAATCCCAAAAGTAATGGAAAGTCCAAGAAAACATCTGCGTCGGGGGCAATAAATGTAGCACAGGTACATATAAGTACACGGCGGACATACGATGCCTCACTCTCGTTACACAAAATTCATGCCATATCCTTTAGCATGATTAAGAGCAGAACCAATTCACCTCAAAGACCTTTCAGCATTCCCCGTAAAGTTAAAACGATATAAAAGATAATCACGATGCGATAAAGTGAGGACGAAAAATTAAATTAAAAATTTCAAGGTTAATTACGGAATATTTTCGGATCATTCTGGTGTAGATAACAATCAAATTGAGACGAATTTATCCATCTTTAATAACAAGTGTTCATCGTTTTTATCATAATCCTGTTGAACACAAACCTTAATTACACAGATCGCAATTATCTATAGTTCACCATGGATCCCGGTTTAAACGGGAACCTACGCATCTATCGTGATCACGCCCGAGTTAACAGTAACATGTTCGCGATTGGTTCTTGTAATCAACCGGAACGACGCCGTGACTATATAAGAAGTTAGGTTGCTGCGAATTATCAGTACGGACTTAATTCTATTCGGAGCAACAGCGACATGGAATTCTTTAGAAGACTGTTGAAAACTATTGGGACTTCTCTCAGTCCAGATAAAAACGTCGACTTTATTTTAAATATGCCAGTAGAGATTGCTCATCACCTGCTTCGAATGCTGGACGCCCAGTCGCTGCTGAATGCATCGTATGTATCCCGAAAGTAGCTTAATGTCTGTAAAGGATGTTCTTGCTTGAAAAAGTTAGCGAGGCATCATATACGAATGCAGGGATGCCAATTGGAACAGAATCCCAAAAGTAATGGAAAGTCCAAGAAAACATCTGCGTCGGGGGCGATAAATGTACCGCAGGTACATGTAAGTACGCATCTGCGTCGGGGGCAATAAATGTAGCACAGGTACATATAAGTACACGAAGTCAAATGTCAATTAACTTGACTTGGTCCAACAATGTGTTAGTTGCAGTGATAACGAATATATTAAAAATGTTTGATGGATAACTTGAATGTTGAAATGAAAAATTCACCACGTTAAAGATGACAATACAATTGAGACGAGAATTGACAATAGATGACAAATAAATTGGTGTATGACACGTTTAAAATTTCCAATTGCATCACGGAATATTTTCGGATCATTCTGGTGTAAATAACAATTAAGTTATTATCAATTGGAACAAAATCCCAAAAGTAATGGAAAGTCCAAGAAAACATCTGCGTCGGGGGCAATAAATGTAGCACAGGTACATATAAGTACACGGCGGACATACGATGCCTCACTCTCGTTACACAAAATTCATGCCATATCCTTTAGCATGATTAAGAGCAGAACCAATTCACCTCAAAGACCTTTCAGCATTCCCCGTAAAGTTAAAACGATATAAAAGATAATCACGATGCGATAAAGTGAGGACGAAAAATTAAATTAAAAATTTCAAGGTTAATTACGGAATATTTTCGGATCATTCTGGTGTAGATAACAATCAAATTGAGACGAATTTATCCATCTTTAATAACAAGTGTTCATCGTTTTTATCATAATCCTGTTGAACACAAACCTTAATTACACAGATCGCAATTATCTATAGTTCACCATGGATCCCGGTTTAAACGGGAACCTACGCATCTATCGTGATCACGCCCGAGTTAACAGTAACATGTTCGCGATTGGTTCTTGTAATCAACCGGAACGACGCCGTGACTATATAAGAAGTTAGGTTGCTGCGAATTATCAGTACGGACTTAATTCTATTCGGAGCAACAGCGACATGGAATTCTTTAGAAGACTGTTGAAAACTATTGGGACTTCTCTCAGTCCAGATAAAAACGTCGACTTTATTTTAAATATGCCAGTAGAGATTGCTCATCACCTGCTTCGAATGCTGGACGCCCAGTCGCTGCTGAATGCATCGTATGTATCCCGAAAGTAGCTTAATGTCTGTAAAGGATGTTCTTGCTTGAAAAAGTTAGCGAGGCATCATATACGAATGCAGGGATGCCAATTGGAACAGAATCCCAAAAGTAATGGAAAGTCCAAGAAAACATCTGCGTCGGGGGCGATAAATGTACCGCAGGTACATGTAAGTACGCATCTGCGTCGGGGGCAATAAATGTAGCACAGGTACATATAAGTACACGAAGTCAAATGTCAATTAACTTGACTTGGTCCAACAATGTGTTAGTTGCAGTGATAACGAATATATTAAAAATGTTTGATGGATAACTTGAATGTTGAAATGAAAAATTCACCACGTTAAAGATGACAATACAATTGAGACGAGAATTGACAATAGATGACAAATAAATTGGTGTATGACACGTTTAAAATTTCCAATTATATCACGGAATATTTTCGGATCATTCTGGTGTAAATAACAATTAATATGAGACGAATTTATCCATCTTCAATAACAAGAGTTTATCGTTTTTATCATAATCCTGTTGAACACAAACCTTAATTACACTGATCGCGATTATCTATAGTTCACCATGGATCCCGATTTAAACGGGACCCTACGCATCTATCGTGATCACGCCCGAGTTAACATGTTCGCGATTGGTTATTGTAATCAACTGGAACGACGCCGTGACTATATAAGAAGTTAGGTTGCTGCGAATTATTAGTACGGAGTTAATCGTATTCGGAGCAACAGCGACATGGAATTCTTTAGAAGACTGTTGAAAACTATTGGGACTTCTCTCAGTCCAGATAAAAACGTCGACTTTATTTCAAATGAAAAAGATAATCACGATGCGATGAAGTAAGGACGAAAAATTAAATTCAAAATTTCAAGTTTAGACCTTTTATTTCACGACTTGACCAATTCAGCGAAGTCAAATGTGAATTAACTTGACTTGGTCCAACAATGTGTTGGTTGCAGTGATAAAGAATATATTTAAAACGTTTGATGGATAACTTGAATGTTGAAATGAAATATTCACCACGTTAAAGATGACAATATAATTGAGACGAGAATTGACAATAAATAGCAAATAAATTGGTGAATAACACGTTTAAATTTCCAATTGCATCACGGAATATTTTCGGATCATTCTTGTGTAAATAACAATTAAGTTATTATCAATTGGAACAAAATCCCAAAAGTAATGGAAAGTCCAAGAAAACATCTGCGTCGGGGGCAATAAATATAGCACAGGTACATATGAGTACACGGCGGACATACGATGCCTCACTCTCGTTACACAAAATCCATGCCACATCCTTTGGCATGATTAAGAGCAGAACCAATTCACCTCAAAGACCTTTCAGCATTCCCCGTAAAGTTAAAACGATATAAAAGATAATCACGATGCGATAAAGTGAGGACGAAAAATTAAATTAAAAATGTCAAGGTTGAACCTTTTATGTCACGACTTGACCAATTCAGCGAAGTCAAATGTGAATTAACTTGACTTGGTCCAACAATGTGTTAGTTACAGTGATAACGAATATATTAAAAATGTTTGATGGATAACTTGAATGATGAAATGAAATATTCACCACGTTAAAGATGACAATACAATTGAGACGAGAATCGACAATAAATAGAAAATAAATTGGCGTATGACACGTTTAAAATTTCCAATTGCATCACGGAATATTTTCGGATTATTCTGGTGTAAATAACAATTAAATTGAGACGAATTTATCCATCTTCAAGAACAACTGTTTGTCGTTTTTATCATAATCCTGTTGAACACAAACCTTAATTACACTGATCGCAATTATCTATAGTTCACCATGGATCCCGATTTAAACGGGACCCTACGCATCTATTGTGATCACGCCCGAGTTAACATGTTCGCGATTGGTTCTTGTAATCAACCGGAACGACGCCGTGACTATATAAGAAGTTAGGTTGCTGCGAATTATCAGTACGGACTTAATTATATTCGGAGCAACAGCGACATGGAATTCTTTAGAAGACTGTTGAAAACTATTGGGACTTCTCTCAGTCCAGATAAAAACGTCGACTTTATTTTAAATATGCCAGTAGAGATTGCACATCACCTGCTTCGAATGCTGGACGCCCAGTCGCTGCTGAATGCGGCGTATGTATCCCGAAAGTGGCTTAATGTCTGTAAAGGATGTTCTTGCTTGAAAAAGGCGGCGAGGCATCATATACGAATGCAGAGATACCAATTGGAACAGAATCCCAAAAGTAATGGAAAGTCCAAGAAAACATCTGCATCTGGGGGCGATAAATGTACCGCAGGTACATGTAAGTACACGGCTGACATACGATGCCTCACTCCCGTTAGACAAAATCCATGCCATATCCTCTGTCATGATTAAGAGCATAACCAATTCACCTCAAAGACCTTTTAATATTCTCCGTAAAGTTCAAACGATGAAAAAGATTATCACGATGCGTTAAAGTGAGGACGAAAAATTAAATTCAAAATTTCAAGTTTGAACCTTTTATGTCACGACTTGACCAATTCAGCGAAGTCAAATGTAGATTAACTTGACTTGGTCCAACAATGTGTTAGTTGCAGTGATAACAAATATATTAAAAATGTTTGATGGATAACTTGAATGTTGAAATGAAATATTCACCACGTTAAAGATGACAATACAATTGAGACGAGAATCGACAATAAATAGAAAATAAATTGGCGTATGACACGTTTAAAATTTCCAATTGCATCACGGAATATTTTCGGATCATTCTGGTGTAAATAACAATTAAATTGAGACGAATTTATCCATCTTCAATAACAACTGTTTGTCGTTTTTATCATAATCCTGTTGAACACAAACCTTAATTGCACTGATCGCAATTATCTATAGTTCACCATGGATCCCGATTTAAACGGGACCCTACGCATCTATTGTGATCACGCCCGAGTTAACATGTTCGCGATTGGTTCTTGTAATCAACCGGAACGACGCCGTGACTATATAAGAAGTTAGGTTGCTGCGAATTATCAGTACGGACTTAATTATATTCGGAGCAACAGCGACATGGAATTCTTTAGAAGACTGTTGAAAACTATTGGGACTTCTCTCAGTCCAGATAAAAACGTCGACTTTATTTCAAATATGCCAGTAGGGATTGCTCATCACCTGCTTCGAATGCTGGACGCCCAGTCGCTGCTGAATGCGGCGTATGTATCCCGAAAGTGGCTTAATGTCTGTAAAGGATGTTCTTGCTTGAAAAAGGCGGCGAGGCATCATATACGAATGCAGAGATACCAATTGGAACAGAATCCCAAAAGTAATGGAAAGTCCAAGAAAACATCTGCATCTGGGGGCGATAAATGTACCGCAGGTACATGTAAGTACACGGCGGACATACGATGCCTCACTCTCGTTAGACAAAATCCATGCCATATCCTCTGTCATGATTAAGAGCATAACAAATTCACCTCAAAGACCTTTTAATATTCCCCGTAAAGTTCAAACGATGAAAAAGATTATCACGATGCGATAAAGTGAGGACGAAAAATTAAATTCAAAATTTCAAGTTTGGACCTTTTATGTCACGACTTGACCAATTCAGCGAAGTCAAATGTAGATTAACTTGACTTGGTCCAACAATGTGTTAGTTGCAGTGATAACAAATATATTAAAAATGTTTGATGGATAACTTGAATGTTGAAATGAAATATTCACCACGTTAAAGATGACAATATAATTGAGACGAGAATTGACAATAAATAGCAAATAAATTGGTGAATAACACGTTTCAAATTTCCAATTGCATCACGGAATATTTTCGGATCACTCTGGTGTAAATAACAATTAAGTTATTATCAATTGGAACAAAATCCCAAAAGTAATGGAAAGTCCAAGAAAACATCTGCGTCGGGGGCAATAAATGTAGCACAGGTACATATAAGTACACGAAGTCAAATGTCAATTAACTTGACTTGGTCCAACAATGTGTTAGTTGCAGTGATAACGAATATATTAAAAATGTTTGATGGATAACTTGAATGTTGAAATGAAAAATTCACCACGTTAAAGATCACAATACAATTGAGACGAGAATTGACAATAGATGACAAATAAATTGGTGTATGACACGTTTAAAATTCCCAATTATATCACGGAATATTTTCGGATCATTCTGGTGTAAATAACAATTAATATGAGACGAATTTATCCATCTTCAATAACAAGAGTTTATCGTTTTTATCATAATCCTGTTGAACACAAACCTTAATTACACTGATCGCGATTATCTATAGTTCACCATGGATCCCGATTTAAACGGGACCCTACGCATCTATCGTGATCACGCCCGAGTTAACATGTTCGCGATTGGTTATTGTAATCAACTGGAACGACGCCGTGACTATATAAGAAGTTAGGTTGCTGCGAATTATTAGTACGGAGTTAATCCCATTCGGAGCAACAGCGACATGGAATTCGTTAGAAGACTGTTGAAAACTATTGGGACTTCTCTCAGTCCAGATAAAAACGTCGACTTTATTTCAAATATGCCAGTAGAGATTGCTCATCACCTGCTTCGAATGCTGGACGCTTAGTCGCTGCTGAATGCGGCGTATGTATCCCGAAAGTGGCTTAATGTCTGTAAAGGATGTTCTTGCTTGAAAAAGGCGGCGAGGCATCATATACGAATGCAGAGATACCAATTGGAACAGAATCCCAAAAGTAATGGAAAGTCCAAGAAAACATCTGCGTCGGGGGCGATAAATGTACCGCAGGTACATGTAAGTACACGGCGGACATACGATGGCTCACTCTCGTTACACAAAATCCATGCCATATCCTCTGTCATGATTAAGAGCATAACCAATTCACCTCAAAGACCTTTTAACATTCCCCGTAAAGTTCAAACGATGAAAAAGATAATCACGATGCGATGAAGTGAGGACGAAAAATTAAATGCAAATTTCAAGTTTGAACCTTTTATGTCACGACTTGACCAATTCAGCGAAGTCAAATGTAGATTAACTTGACTTGGTCCAACAATGTGTTAGTTGCAGTGATAACAAATATATTAAAAATGTTTGATGGATAACTTGAATGTTGAAATGAAATATTCACCACGTTAAAGATGACAATACAATTGAGACGAGAATCGACAATAAATAGAAAATAAATTGGCGTATGACACGTTTAAAATTTCCAATTGCATCACGGAATATTTTCGGATCATTCTGGTGTAAATAACAATTAAGTTATTATCAATTGGAACAAAATCCCAAAAGTAATGGAAAGTCCAAGAAAACATCTGCGTCGGGGGCAATAAATGTAGCACAGGTACATATAAGTACACGGCGGACATACGATGCCTCACTCTCGTTACACAAAATTCATGCCATATCCTTTAGCATGATTAAGAGCAGAACCAATTCACCTCAAAGACCTTTCAGCATTCCCCGTAAAGTTAAAACGATATAAAAGATAATCACGATGCGATAAAGTGAGGACGAAAAATTAAATTAAAAATTTCAAGGTTAATTACGGAATATTTTCGGATCATTCTGGTGTAGATAACAATCAAATTGAGACGAATTTATCCATCTTTAATAACAAGTGTTCATCGTTTTTATCATAATCCTGTTGAACACAAACCTTAATTACACAGATCGCAATTATCTATAGTTCACCATGGATCCCGGTTTAAACGGGAACCTACGCATCTATCGTGATCACGCCCGAGTTAACAGTAACATGTTCGCGATTGGTTCTTGTAATCAACCGGAACGACGCCGTGACTATATAAGAAGTTAGGTTGCTGCGAATTATCAGTACGGACTTAATTCTATTCGGAGCAACAGCGACATGGAATTCTTTAGAAGACTGTTGAAAACTATTGGGACTTCTCTCAGTCCAGATAAAAACGTCGACTTTATTTTAAATATGCCAGTAGAGATTGCTCATCACCTGCTTCGAATGCTGGACGCCCAGTCGCTGCTGAATGCATCGTATGTATCCCGAAAGTAGCTTAATGTCTGTAAAGGATGTTCTTGCTTGAAAAAGTTAGCGAGGCATCATATACGAATGCAGGGATGCCAATTGGAACAGAATCCCAAAAGTAATGGAAAGTCCAAGAAAACATCTGCGTCGGGGGCGATAAATGTACCGCAGGTACATGTAAGTACGCATCTGCGTCGGGGGCAATAAATGTAGCACAGGTACATATAAGTACACGAAGTCAAATGTCAATTAACTTGACTTGGTCCAACAATGTGTTAGTTGCAGTGATAACGAATATATTAAAAATGTTTGATGGATAACTTGAATGTTGAAATGAAAAATTCACCACGTTAAAGATGACAATACAATTGAGACGAGAATTGACAATAGATGACAAATAAATTGGTGTATGACACGTTTAAAATTTCCAATTATATCACGGAATATTTTCGGATCATTCTGGTGTAAATAACAATTAATATGAGACGAATTTATCCATCTTCAATAACAAGAGTTTATCGTTTTTATCATAATCCTGTTGAACACAAACCTTAATTACACTGATCGCGATTATCTATAGTTCACCATGGATCCCGATTTAAACGGGACCCTACGCATCTATCGTGATCACGCCCGAGTTAACATGTTCGCGATTGGTTATTGTAATCAACTGGAACGACGCCGTGACTATATAAGAAGTTAGGTTGCTGCGAATTATTAGTACGGAGTTAATCGTATTCGGAGCAACAGCGACATGGAATTCTTTAGAAGACTGTTGAAAACTATTGGGACTTCTCTCAGTCCAGATAAAAACGTCGACTTTATTTCAAATGAAAAAGATAATCACGATGCGATGAAGTAAGGACGAAAAATTAAATTCAAACTTTCAAGTTTAGACCTTTTATTTCACGACTTGACCAATTCAGCGAAGTCAAATGTGAATTAACTTGACTTGGTCCAACAATGTGTTGGTTGCAGTGATAAAGAATATATTTGAAACGTTTGATGGATAACTTGAATGTTGAAATGAAATATTCACCACGTTAAAGATGACAATATAATTGAGACGAGAATTGACAATAAATAGCAAATAAATTGGTGAATAACACGTTTAAATTTCCAATTGCATCACGGAATATTTTCGGATCATTCTTGTGTAAATAACAATTAAGTTATTATCAATTGGAACAAAATCCCAAAAGTAATGGAAAGTCCAAGAAAACATCTGCGTCGGGGGCAATAAATATAGCACAGGTACATATGAGTACACGGCGGACATACGATGCCTCACTCTCGTTACACAAAATCCATGCCACATCCTTTGGCATGATTAAGAGCAGAACCAATTCACCTCAAAGACCTTTCAGCATTCCCCGTAAAGTTAAAACGATATAAAAGATAATCACGATGCGATAAAGTGAGGACGAAAAATTAAATTAAAAATGTCAAGGTTGAACCTTTTATGTCACGACTTGACCAATTCAGCGAAGTCAAATGTGAATTAACTTGACTTGGTCCAACAATGTGTTAGTTACAGTGATAACGAATATATTAAAAATGTTTGATGGATAACTTGAATGATGAAATGAAATATTCACCACGTTAAAGATGACAATACAATTGAGACGAGAATCGACAATAAATAGAAAATAAATTGGCGTATGACACGTTCAAAATTTCCAATTGCATCACGGAATATTTTCGGATTATTCTGGTGTAAATAACAATTAAATTGAGACGAATTTATCCATCTTCAAGAACAACTGTTTGTCGTTTTTATCATAATCCTGTTGAACACAAACCTTAATTACACTGATCGCAATTATCTATAGTTCACCATGGATCCCGATTTAAACGGGACCCTACGCATCTATTGTGATCACGCCCGAGTTAACATGTTCGCGATTGGTTCTTGTAATCAACCGGAACGACGCTGTGACTATATAAGAAGTTAGGTTGCTGCGAATTATCAGTACGGACTTAATTATATTCGGAGCAACAGCAACATGGAATTCTTTAGAAGACTGTTGAAAACTATTGGGACTTCTCTCAGTCCAGATAAAAACGTCGACTTTATTTCAAATATGCCAGTAGAGATTGCTCATCACCTGCTTCGAATGCTGGACGCCCAGTCGCTGCTGAATGCGGCGTATGTATCCCGAAAGTGGCTTAATGTCTGTAAAGGATGTTCTTGCTTGAAAAAGGCGGCGAGGCATCATATACGAATGCAGAGATACCAATTGGAACAGAATCCCAAAAGTAATGGAAAGTCCAAGAAAACATCTGCATCTGGGGGCGATAAATGTACCGCAGGTACATGTAAGTACACGGCGGACATACGATGCCTCACTCCCGTTAGACAAAATCCATGCCATATCCTCTGTCATGATTAAGAGCATAACCAATTCACCTCAAAGACCTTTTAATATTCCCCGTAAAGTTCAAACGATGAAAAAGATTATCACGATGCGTTAAAGTGAGGACGAAAAATTAAATTCAAAATTTAAAGTTTGAACCTTTTATGTCACGACTTGACCAATTCAGCGAAGTCAAATGTAGATTAACTTGACTTGGTCCAACAATGTGTTAGTTGCAGTGATAACAAATATATTAAAAATGTTTGATGGATAACTTGAATGTTGAAATGAAATATTCACCACGTTAAAGATGACAATACAATTGAGACGAGAATCGACAATAAATAGAAAATAAATTGGCGTATGACACGTTTAAAATTTCCAATTGCATCACGGAATATTTTCGGATCATTCTGGTGTAAATAACAATTAAATTGAGACGAATTTATCCATCTTCAAGAACAACTGTTTGTCGTTTTTATCATAATCCTGTTGAACACAAACCTTAATTACACTGATCGCAATTATCTATAGTTCACCATGGATCCCGATTTAAACGGGACCCTACGCATCTATTGTGATCACGCCCGAGTTAACATGTTCGCGATTGGTTCTTGTAATCAACCGGAACGACGCCGTGACTACATAAGAAGTTAGGTTGCTGCGAATTATCAGTATGGACTTAATTATATTCGGAGCAACAGCGACATGGAATTCTTTAGAAGACTGTTGAAAACTATTGGGACTTCTCTCAGTCCAGATAAAAACGTCGACTTTATTTCAAATATGCCAGTAGAGATTGCTCATCACCTGCTTCGAATGCTGGACGTCCAGTCGCTGCTGAATGCGGCGTATGTATCCCGAAAGTGGCTTAATGTCTGTAAAGGATGTTCTTGCTTGAAAAAGGCGGCGAGGCATCATATACGAATGCAGAGATACCAATTGGAACAGAATCCCAAAAGTAATGGAAAGTCCAAGAAAACATCTGCATCTGGGGGCGATAAATGTACCGCAGGTACATGTAAGTACACGGCGGACATACGATGCCTCACTCTCGTTAGACAAAATCCATGCCATATCCTCTGTCATGATTAAGAGCATAACCAATTCACCTCAAAGACCTTTTAATATTCCCCGTAAAGTTCAAACGATGAAAAAGATTATCACGATGCGATAAAGTGAGGACGAAAAATTAAATTCAAAATTTCAAGTTTGAACCTTTTATGTCACGACTTGACCAATTCAGCGAAGTCAAATGTAGATTAACTTGACTTGGTCCAACAATGTGTTAGTTGCAGTGATAACAAATATATTAAAAATGTTTGATGGATAACTTGAATGTTGAAATGAAATATTCACCACGTTAAAGATGACAATATAATTGAGACGAGAATTCACAATAAATAGCAAATAAATTGGTGAATAATACGTTTCAAATTTCCAATTGCATCACGGAATATTTTCGGATCATTCTGGTGTAAATAACAATTAAGTTATTATCAATTGGAACAAAATCCCAAAAGTAATGGAAAGTCCAAGAAAACATCTGCGTCGGGGGCAATAAATGTAGCACAGGTACATATAAGTACACGAAGTCAAATGTCAATTAACTTGACTTGGTCCAACAATGTGTTAGTTGCAGTGATAAAGAATATATTAAAAATGTTTGATGGATAACTTGAATGTTGAAATGAAAAATTCACCACGTTAAAGATCACAATACAATTGAGACGAGAATTGACAATAGATGACAAATAAATTGGTGTATGACACGTTTAAAATTCCCAATTATATCACGGAATATTTTCGGATCATTCTGGTGTAAATAACAATTAATATGAGACGAATTTATCCATCTTCAATAACAAGAGTTTATCGTTTTTATCATAATCCTGTTGAACACAAACCTTAATTACACTGATCGCGATTATCTATAGTTCACCATGGATCCCGATTTAAACGGGACCCTACGCATCTATCGTGATTACGCCCGAGTTAACATGTTCGCGATTGGTTATTGTAATCAACTGGAACGACGCCGTGACTATATAAGAAGTTAGGTTGCTGCGAATTATTAGTACGGAGTTAATCCCATTCGGAGCAACAGCGACATGGAATTCGTTAGAAGACTGTTGAAAACTATTGGGACTTCTCTCAGTCCAGATAAAAACGTCGACTTTATTTCAAATATGCCAGTAGAGATTGCTCATCACCTGCTTCGAATGCTGGACGCTTAGTCGCTGCTGAATGCGGCGTATGTATTCCGAAAGTGGCTTAATGTCTGTAAAGGATGTTCTTGCTTGAAAAAGGCGGCGAGGCATCATATACGAATGCAGAGATACCAATTGGAACAGAATCCCAAAAGTAATGGAAAGTCCAAGAAAACATCTGCGTCGGGGGCGATAAATGTACCGCAGGTACATGTAAGTACACGGCGGACATACGATGCCTCACTCTCGTTACACAAAATCCATGCCATATCCTCTGTCATGATTAAGAGCATAACCAATTCACCTCAAAGACCTTTTAACATTCCCCGTAAAGTTCAAACGTTTTAAAAGATAATCACGATGCGATAAAGTGAGGACGAAAAATTAAATTCAAAATTTCAAGTTTGAACCTTTTATGTCACGACTTGACCAATTCAGCGAAGTCAAATGTGAATTAACTTGACTTGGTCCAACAATGTGTTAGTTGCAGTGATAACGAATATATTAAAAATGTTTGATGGATAACTTGAATGATGAAATGAAATATTCACCACGTTAAAGATGACAATACAATTGAGACGAGAATCGACAATAAATAGCAAATAAATTGGCGTATGACACGTTTAAAATTTCCAATTGCATCACGGAATATTTTCGGATCATTCTGGTGTAAATAACAATTAAATTGAGACGAATTTATCCATCTTCAATAACAACTGTTTGTCGTTTTTATCATAATCCTGTTGAACACAAACCTTAATTACACTGATCGCAATTATCTATAGTTCACCACGGATCCCGATTTAAACGCGACCCTACGCATCTATTGTGATCACGCCCGAGTTAACATGTTCGCGATTGGTTCTTGTAATCAACCGGAACGACGCCGTGACTATATAAGAAGTTAGGTTGCTGCGAATTATCAGTACGGACTTAATTATATTCGGAGCAACAGCGACATGGAATTCTTTAGAAGACTGTTGAAAACTATTGGGACTTCTCTCAGTCCAGATAAAAACCTCGACTTTATTTCAAATATGCCAGTAGAGATTGCTCAACACCTGCTTCGAATGCTGGACGCCCAGTCGCTGCTGAATGCGGCGTATGTATCCCGAAAGTGGCTTAATGTCTGTAAAGGATGTTCTTGCCTGAAAAAGGCGGCGAGGCATCATATACGAATGCAGAGATACCAATTAGAACAGAATCCCAAAAGTAATGGAAAGTCCAAGAAAACATCTGCGTCGGGGGCGATAAATGTGCCACAGATACATGTAAGTACACGGAGGACATACGATGCCTCACTCTCGTTACACAAAATCCATGCCATATCCTCTGTCATGAATAAGAGCATAACCAATTCACCTCAAAGACCTTTTAATATTCCCCGTAAAGTTCAAACGATGAAAAAGATAATCACGATGCGATAAAGTGAGGACGAAAAATTAAATTCAAAATTTCAAGTTTGAACCTTTTATATCATGACTTGACCAATTCAGCGAAGTCAAATGTGATGTAACTTGACTTGGTCCAACAATGTGTTAGTTGCAGTGATAACGAATATATTAAAAATGTTTGATGGATAACTTGAATGTTGAAATGAGAAATTCACCACGTTAAAGATGACAATACAGTTGAGACGAGAATTGACAATAGATGACAAATAAATTGGTGTATGACACGTTTAAAATTTCAAATTATATCACGGAATATTTTCGGATCATTCTGGTGTAAATAACAATTAATATGAGACGAATTTATCCATCTTCAATAACAACTGTTTGTCGTTTTTATCATAATCCTGTTGAACACAATCCTTAATTACACTGATCGCAATTATCTATAGTTCACCATGGATCCCGATTCAAACGGGACCCTACGAATCTATTGTGATCACGCCCGAGTTAACATGTTCGCGATTGGTTCTTGTAATCAACCGGAACGACGCCGTGACTATATAAGAAGTTAGGTTGCTGCGAATTATCAGTACGGACTTAATCCTATTCGGAGCAACAGCGACATGGAATTCTTTAGAAGACTGTTAAAAACTATTGGGACTTCTTTCAGTCCAGATAAAAACGTCGACTTTATTTCAAATATGCCAGTAGAGATTGCTCATCACCTGCATCGAATGCTGGACGCCCAGTCGCTGCTGAATGCGGCGTATGTATCCCGAAAGTGGCTTAATGTCTGTAAAGGATGTTCTTGCTTGAAAAAGGCGGCGAGGCATCATATACGAATGCAGAGATACCAATTGGAACAGAATCCCAAAAGTAATGGAAAGTCCAAGAAAACATCTGCATCTGGGGGCGACAAATGTACCGCAGGTACATGTAAGTACACGGCGGACATACGATGCCTCACTCTCGTTACACAAAATCCATGCCATATCCTCTGTCATGATTAAAAGCATAACGAATTAACCTCAAAGACCTTTTAATATTCCCCGTAAAGTTCAAACGATGAAAAAGATTATCACGATGCGATAAAGTGAGGACGAAAAATTAAATTCAAAATTTCAAGGTTGAATTAACTTGACTTGGTCCAACAATGTGTTAGTTGCAGTGATAACGAATATATTAAAAATGTTTGATGGATAACTTGAATGATGAAATGAAATATTCACCACGTTAAAGATGACAATACAATTGAGACGAGAATCGACAATAAATAGCAAATAAATTGGCGTATGACACGTTTAAAATTTCCAATTGCATCACGGAATATTTTCGGATCATTCTGGTGTAAATAACAATTAAATTGAGACGAATTTATCCATCTTCAATAACAACTGTTTGTCGTTTTTATCATAATCCTGTTGAACACAAACCTTAGTTACACTGATCGCAATTATCTATAGTTCACCTTGGATCCCGATTTAAACGGGACCCTACGCATCTATCGTGATCACGCCCGAGTTAACATGTTCGCGATTGGTTCTTGTAATCAACCGGAACGACGCCGTGACTATATAAGAAGTTAGGTTGCTGCGAATTATCAGTACGGACTTAATTCTATTCGGAGCAACAGCGACATGGAATTCTTTAGAAGACTGTTGAAAACTATTGGGACTTCTCTCAGTCCAGATAAAAACGTCGACTTTATTTTAAATATGCCAGTAGAGATTGCACATCACCTGCTTCGAATGCTGGACGCCCAGTCGCTGCTGAATGCGGCGTATGTATCCCGAAAGTGGCTTAATGTCTGTAAAGGATGTTCTTGCTTGAAAAAGGCGGCGAGGCATCATATACGAATGCAGAGATACTAATTGGAACAGAATCCCAAAAGTAATGGAAAGTCCAAGAAAACATCTGCGTCGGGGGCACTAAATGTAGCACAGGTACATACAAGTACACGGCAGACTTACGATGCCTCACACTCGTTACACGAAATCCATGCCATATCCTTTAGCATGATTAAGAGCAGAAGCAATTCACCTCAAAGACCTTTCAGCATTCCCTGTAAAGTTGAAACGATAAAAAAGATAATCACGATGCGATAAAGTGAGGACGAAAAATTAAATTCAAAATTTCAAGGTTGAACCTTTTATGTCACGACTTGACCAATTCAGCGAAGTCAAATGTGAATTAACTTGACTTGGTCCAGCAATGTGTTAGTTGCAGTGATAACGAATATATTAAAAATGTTTGATGGATAACTTGAATGATGAAATGAAATATTCACCACGTTAAAGATGACAATACAATTGAGACGAGAATCGACAATAAATAGCAAATAAATTGGCGTATGACACGTTTAAAATTTCCAATTGCATCACGGAATATTTTCGGATCATTCTGGTGTAAATAACAATTAAATTGAGACGAAATTATCCATCTTCAATAACAACTGTTTGTCGTTTTTATCATAATCCTGTTGAACACAATCCTTAATTACACTGATCGCAATTATCTATAGTTCACCATGGATCCCGATTTAAACGGGACCCTACGCATCTATTGTGATCACGCCCGAGTTAACATGTTCGCGATTGGTTCTTGTAATCAACCGGAACGACGCCGTGACTATATAAGAAGTTAGGTTGCTGCGAATTATCAGTACGGATTTAATTATATTCGGAGCAACAGCGACATGGAATTCTTTAGAAGACTGTTGAAAACTATTGGGACTTCTCTCAGTCCAGATAAAAACGTCGACTTTATTTCAAATATGCCAGTAGAGATTGCTCATCACCTGCTTCGAATGCTGGACGCCCAGTCGCTGCTGAATGCGGCGTATGTATCCCGAAAGTGGCTTAATGTCTGTAAAGGATGTTCTTGCTTGAAAAAGGCGGCGAGGCATCATATACGAATGCAGAGATACCAATTGGAACAGAATCCCAAAAGTAATGGAAAGTCCAAGAAAACATCTGCATCTGGGGGCGATAAATGTACCGCAGGTACATGTAAGTACACGGCGGACATACGATGCCTCACTCTCGTTACACAAAATCCATGCCATATCCTCTGTCATGATTAAAAGCATAACCAATTCACCTCAAAGACCTTTTAATATTCCCCGTAAAGTTCAAACGATGAAAAAGATTATCACGATGCGATAAAGTGAGGACGAAAAATTAAATTCAAAATTTCAAGTTTGAACCTTTTATGTCACGACTTGACTAATTCAGCGAAGTCAAATGTGACTTAACTTGACTTGGTCAAACAATGTGTTAGTTGCAGTGATAACAAATATATTAAAAATGTTTGATGGATAACTTGAATGTTGAAATGAAATATTCACCACGTTAAAGATGACAATACAATTGAGACGAGAATCGACAATAAATAGCAAATAAATTGGTGAATAACACGTTTCAAATTTCCAATTGCATCACGGAATATTTTCGGATCATTCTGGTGTAAATAACTGTTACGTCCTGGACTTGTCGGACTTTGTTCTTTTCTCCATTTTGAGCCAGAATGCGCTGGCTCGGGATTGGAGGACGGATGGTGAATGGCGAATTTTATTAACAAAGAATAAATAAACACAAAATAAACATAAGATGCGCTATATATTGACACGAACATTAAAATGGCGCGCACAATTGTAAATCAGTAAACGTTTATGTACGGTAGTATTGTCCCGAATAGTCCTTCACTGTATATATATATATTAAAATAGTTAACACGAAATAGATGAGAACATGTATGTGTATATGTATATATGATAACAGTTTAATGGTCGCGCATTCAAACATTTTATAAACCTTTAAACCACTAAAATTAAAGTCATCGAAATAGTATTCACTTTTGCGATAACTAAAGTCACTATATGTATTAGAATAAATGTTATATTATAATGTTTATTGGAACGCAGAATTAATACAATTGTCCGACTTATTAGATTGGAGCACTTAAATTACGGAACGGACCAAAAAGTAACCGAGCACTACTAATATTGTCATTATACATATATGTATATATTAAAACACTTAACCGTATATTATTGGATTAAATATCTGAAGCAGATTGTTACGAGGACCGACCGTCGTGGTCGGCCCCCGGAGATGGACTAACTAATCAAAATGAATAAAGCAGTGCAGAAGGCACGCGTAATAATTATTTGCAGGGCGCAGCGCGTCTTGTCGGTGCGCCGCGTCCCGTTGGTTAGCGTGTGAACGCTGACCTAAGCAAATTATTAGCGGATGGCAACGTATCACGCCGACGCTCCGCGTCTCGCCGGCCAGCGTGTGAACGCTGACGTTAGCAAAAAGAATGAATAATAAATCGAATATAAATTATTAAAAATTCAAAAATTCACAAAGGGGGTTGGAGACCCAGGACGTAACAATAACAATTAAGTTATTATCAATTGGAACAAAATCCCAAAAGTAATGGAAAGTCCAAGAAAACATCTGCGTCGGGGGCAATAAATGTAGCACAGGTACATATAAGTACACGGCGGACATACGATGCCTCACTCTCGTTACACAAAATCCATGCCATATCCTTTGGCATGATTAAGAGCAGAACCAATTCACCTCAAAGACCTTTTAGCATTCCCCGTAAAGTTAAAATGATATAAAAGATAATCACGATGCGATAAAGTGAGGACGAAAAATTAAATTAAAAATTTCAAGGTTGAACCTTTTATGTCACGACTTGACCAATTCAACGAAGTCAAATGTGAATTAACTTGACTTGGTCCAACAATGTGTTAGTTGCAGTGATAACGAATATATTAAAAATGTTTGATGGATAACTTGAATGATGAAATGAAATATTCACCACGTTAAAGATGACAATACAATTGAGACGAGAATCGACAATAAATAGCAAATAAATTGGCGTATGACACGTTTAAAATTTCCAATTGCATCACGGAATATTTTCGGATCATTCTGGTGTAAATAACAATTAAATTGAGACGAATTTATCCATCTTCAATAACAACTGTTTGGAACAGAATCCCAAAAGTAATGGAAAGTCCAAGAAAACATCTGCGTCGGGGGCGATAAATGTGCCACAGATACATGTAAGTACACGGCGGACATACGATGCCTCACTCTCGTTACACAAAATCCATGCCATATCCTCTGTCATGAATAAGAGCATAACCAATTCACCTCAAAGACCTTTTAATATTCCCCGTAAAGTTCAAACGATGAAAAAGATAATCACGATGCGATAAAGTGAGGACGAAAAATTAAATTCAAAATTTCAAGGCTGAACCTTTTATGTCACGACTTGACCAATTCAGCGAAGTCAAATGTGAATTAACTTGACTTGGTCCAACAATGTGTTAGTTGCAGTGATAACGAATATAATAAAAATGTTTGATGGATAACTTGGATGTTGAAATGAAATATTCACCACGTCAAAAATGACATTTCAATTGAAACGAGAATTGACAATAAATAGCAAATAAATTAGTGTATGACACGTTTAAAATTTCCAATTGCACCACGGAATATTTTCGGATCATTCTGGTGTAAATAACAATTAAATTCAGACGAATTTATCCATCTTCAATAACAAGTCTTCATCGTTTTTATCATAATCCTGTTGAACACAAACCTTAATTACACTGATCGCAATTATCTATAGTTCACCATGGATCCCGATTTAAACGGGACCCTACGCATCTATCGTGATCACGCCCGAGTTAACATGTTCGCGATTGGTTCTTGTAATCAACCGGAACGACGCCGTGACTATATAAGAAGTTAGGTTGCTGCGAATTATTAGTACGGATTTAATCCTATTCGGAGCAACAGCGACATGGAATTCTTTAGAAGACTGTTGAAAACTATTGGGACTTCTCTCAGTCCAGATAAAAACGTCGACTTTATTTTAAATATGCCAGTAGAGATTGCTCATCACCTGCTTCGAATGCTGGACGCCCAGTCGCTGCTGAATGCGGCGTATGTATCCCGAAAGTGGCTTAATGTCTGTAAAGGATGTTCTTGCTTGAAAAAGGCGGCGAGGCATCATATACGAATGCAGAGATACCAATTGGAACAGAATCCCAAAAGTAATGGAAAGTCCAAGAAAACATCTGCGTCGGGGGCACTAAATGTAGCACAGGTACATATAAGTACACGGCAGACTTACGATGCCTCACACTCGTTACACGAAATCCATGCCATATCCTTTAGCATGATTAAGAGCAGAAGCAATTCACCTCAAAGACCTTTCAGCATATCCTGTAAAGTTGAAACGATAAAAAAGATAATCACGATGCGATAAAGTGTGGACAAAAATTAAATTCAAAATTTCAAGTTTGAACCTTTTATGTCACGACTTGACCAATTCAGCGAAGTCAAATGTGAATTAACTTGACTTGGTCCAACGATGTGTTAATTGCAGTGATAAAGAATATATTTAAAACGTTTGATGGATAACTTGAATGTTGAAATGAAATATTCACCACGTTAAAGATGACAATATAATTGAGACGAGAATTGACAATAAATAGCAAATAAATTGGTGAATAACACGTTTCAAATTTCCAATTGCATCACGGAATATTTTCGGATCATTCTGGTGTAAATAACAATTAAGTTATTATCAATTGGAACAAAATCCCAAAAGTAATGGAAAGTCCAAGAAAACATCTGCGTCGGCGGCAATAAATGTAGCACAGGTACATATAAGTACACGGCGGACATACGATGCCTCACTCTCGTTACACAAAATCCATGCCATATCCTTTGGCATGATTAAGAGCAGAACCAATTCACCTCAAAGACCTTTCAGCATTCCCCGGAAAGTTCAAACGATATAAAAGATAATCACGATGCGATAAAGTGAGGACGAAAAATTAAATTAAAAATTTCAAGGTTGAACCTTTTATGTCACGACTTGACCAATTCAGCGAAGTCAAATGTGAATTAACTTGACTTGGTCCAACAATGTGTTAGTTGCAGTGATAACGAATATATTAAAAATGTTTGATGGATAACTTGGATGTTGAAATGAAATATTCACCACGTCAAAAATGACAATACAATTGAAACGAGAATTGACAATAAATAGCAAATAAATTAGTGTATGACACGTTTAAAATTTCCAATTCCATCACGGAATATTTTCGGATCATTCTGGTGTAAATAACAATTAAATTGAGACGAATTTATCCATCTTCAGTAACAAGTGTTTATCGTTTTTATCATAATCCTGTTGAACACAAACCTTAGTTACACTGATCGCAATTATCTATAGTTCACCATGGATTCCGATTTAAACGGGACCCTACGCATCTATCGTGATCACGCCCGAGTTAACATGTTCGCGAATGGTTCTTGTAATCAACCGGAACGACGCCGTGATTATATAAGAAGTTAGGTTGCTGCGAATTATTAGTACGGACTTAATCCTATTCGGAGCAACAGCGACATGGAATTCTTTAGAACACTGTTGAAAACTCTTGGGACTTCTCTCAGTCCAGATAAAAACGTCGACTTTATTGCAGATATGCCAGTAGAGATTGTTCATCACCTGATTCGAATGCTGGACGCCCAGTCGCTGCTGAATGCGGCGTATGTATCCCGAAAGTGGCTTAATGTCTGTAAAGGATGTTATTGCTTGAAAAAGGCGGCGAGGCATCATATACGAATACAGCGATACTAATTGGAACAGAATCCCGAAAGTATTGGAAAGTCCAAGAAAACATCTGCGGCGGGGGCGATAAATGTATCACAGGTACATATAAGTACACGGCGGACATACGATGCCTCACTCTCGTTACACAAAATCTATGCCATATCCTTTGGCATGATTAAGAGCAGAACCAATTCACCTCAAAGACCTTTCAACAATCCCCGTAAAGTTGAAACGATAAAAAAGATAATCACGATGCGATAAAGTGAGGACGAAAAAATAAATTCAAAATTTCAAGTTTGAACCTTTTATGTCACGACTTGACCAATTCAGCGAAGTCAAATGTGAATTAACTTGACTTGGTCCAACAATGTGTTAGTTGCAGTGATAACGAATATATTAAAACGTTTGATGGATAACTTGAATGTTGAAATGAAATATTCACCACGTTAAAGATGACAATATAATTAAGACGAAGATTCACAATAAATAACAAATAAATTGGTGAATAACACGTTTCAAATTTCCAATTGCATCACAGAATATTTGCGGATCATTCTGGTGTAAATAACAATTAAGTTATTATCAATTGGAACAAAATCCCAAAAGTAATGGAAAGTCCAAGAAAACATCTGCGTCGGGGGCAATAAATGTAGCACAGGTACATATAAGTACACGGCGGACATACGATGCCTCACTCTCGTTACACAAAATCCATGCTATATCCTCTGGCATGATTAAGAGCAGAACCAATTCACCTCAAAGACCTTTTAACATTCCCCGTAAAGTTCAAACGTTAAAAAAGATAATCACGATGCGATAAAGTGAGGACGAAAAATTAAATTCAAAATTTCAAGTTTGAACCTTTTATGTCACGACTTGACCAATTCAGCGAAGTCAAATGTGAATTAACTTGACTTGGTCCAACGATGTGTTAATTGCAGTGATAAAGAATATATTTAAAACGTTTGATGGATAACTTGAATGTTGAAATGAAATATTCACCACGTTAAAGATGACAATATAATTGAGACGAGAATTGACAATAAATAGCAAATAAATTGGTGAATAACACGTTTCAAATTTCCAATTGCATCACGGAATATTTTCGGATCATTCTGGTGTAAATAACAATTAAGTTATTATCAATTGGAACAAAATCCCAAAAGTAATGGAAAGTCCAAGAAAACATCTGCGTCGGCGGCAATAAATGTAGCACAGGTACATATAAGTACACGGCGGACATACGATGCCTCACTCTCGTTACACAAAATCCATGCCATATCCTTTGGCATGATTAAGAGCAGACCCAATTCACCTCAAAGACCTTTCAGCATTCCCCGGAAAGTTCAAACGATATAAAAGATAATCACGATGCGATAAAGTGAGGACGAAAAATTAAATTAAAAATTTCAAGGTTGAACCTTTTATGTCACGACTTGACCAATTCAGCGAAGTCAAATGTGAATTAACTTGACTTGGTCCAACAATGTGTTAGTTGCAGTGATAACGAATATATTAAAAATGTTTGATGGATAACTTGGATGTTGAAATGAAATATTCACCACGTCAAAAATGACAATACAATTGAAACGAGAATTGACAATAAATAGCAAATAAATTAGTGTATGACACGTTTAAAATTTCCAATTCCATCACGGAATATTTTCGGATCATTCTGGTGTAAATAACAATTAAATTGAGACGAATTTATCCATCTTCAGTAACAAGTGTTTATCGTTTTTATCATAATCCTGTTGAACACAAACCTTAGTTACACTGATCGCAATTATCTATAGTTCACCATGGATTCCGATTTAAACGGGACCCTACGCATCTATCGTGATCACGCCCGAGTTAACATGTTCGCGAATGGTTCTTGTAATCAACCGGAACGACGCCGTGATTATATAAGAAGTTAGGTTGCTGCGAATTATTAGTACGGACTTAATCCTATTCGGAGCAACAGCGACATGGAATTCTTTAGAACACTGTTGAAAACTCTTGGGACTTCTCTCAGTCCAGATAAAAACGTCGACTTTATTGCAGATATGCCAGTAGAGATTGTTCATCACCTGATTCGAATGCTGGACGCCCAGTCGCTGCTGAATGCGGCGTATGTATCCCGAAAGTGGCTTAATGTCTGTAAAGGATGTTATTGCTTGAAAAAGGCGGCGAGGCATCATATACGAATACAGCGATACTAATTGGAACAGAATCCCGAAAGTATTGGAAAGTCCAAGAAAACATCTGCGGCGGGGGCGATAAATGTATCACAGGTACATATAAGTACACGGCGGACATACGATGCCTCACTCTCGTTACACAAAATCTATGCCATATCCTTTGGCATGATTAAGAGCAGAACCAATTCACCTCAAAGACCTTTCAACAATCCCCGTAAAGTTGAAACGATAAAAAAGATAATCACGATGCGATAAAGTGAGGACGAAAAAATAAATTCAAAATTTCAAGTTTGAACCTTTTATGTCACGACTTGACCAATTCAGCGAAGTCAAATGTGAATTAACTTGACTTGGTCCAACAATGTGTTAGTTGCAGTGATAACGAATATATTAAAACGTTTGATGGATAACTTGAATGTTGAAATGAAATATTCACCACGTTAAAGATGACAATATAATTAAGACGAAGATTCACAATAAATAACAAATAAATTGGTGAATAACACGTTTCAAATTTCCAATTGCATCACAGAATATTTGCGGATCATTCTGGTGTAAATAACAATTAAGTTATTATCAATTGGAACAAAATCCCAAAAGTAATGGAAAGTCCAAGAAAACATCTGCGTCGGGGGCAATAAATGTAGCACAGGTACATATAAGTACACGGCGGACATACGATGCCTCACTCTCGTTACACAAAATCCATGCCATATCCTTTAGCATGATTAAAAGCAGAACCAATTCACCTCAAAGACCTTTCAGCATTCCCCGTAAAGTTGAAACGATAAAAAAGATAATCACGATGCGATAAAGTGAGGACGAAAAATTAAATTCAAAATTTGACAATTTAATTAAGACGAGAATTGACAATAAATAGCAAATAAATTGGTGAATAACACATTTCAAATTTCCAATTGCATCACAGAATATTTGCGGATCATTCTGGTGTAAATAACAATTAAGTTATTATCAATTGGAACAAAATCCCAAAAGTAATGGAAAGTCCAAGAAAACATCTGCGTCGGGGGCAATAAATATAGCACAGGTACATATAAGTACACGGCGGACATACGATGCCTCACTCTCGTTACACAAAATCCATGCCATATCTTTTGGCATGATTAAGAGCAGAGCCAATTCACCTCAAAGACCTTTCACCATTCCCCGTAAAGTTGAAACGATAAAAAAGATAAACACGATGCGATAAAGTTTTTTTTTTTTTTTTTTGTCGTCTGAGTTGTGAACTATAATCTGCTACATTGGTTGCAATAAATAGTTGCGATGTTAAGGGATATATGCGATGAACAGAAGTTATGTGGTTAGCGGTTGCATCCAGCGATGCACGCTGCACTACGTATCGCTGCTAGGTTTTTATTATTCTATTTTATTGTTTTTTATTTTTTTATTTTTTATTTTTTTTTGTCATTCAGTCCGGAATCTATCACGCAGATCCAGTGGTTTGTATTTCTTCAGTCTTCTCGAGATTGTTCTTCCATCAAGGATGTTCGATGCGAGGGGGTTCGGATGGTTAGCGAGTCGCGTTTCGTAGCTTTTGCATAATTTTTGTGCTACTTTTTTGACTGTGTCTATGTCGAGATCTTTGTGCAGCCTGGCGTTGGTGATATACCAGGGGGCATTTGTGATAGCACGCAGCGTCTTAGATTGAAATCATTGCAGTATCTCGATGTTGGAGTTGCTTGCAGTTCCCTATAGTTGTATTCCGTAGGTCCAGATAGGTTTGAGTATCGTTTTGTATATCAACAGTTTATTGTGCAGGGATAATTTCGACATCTTGCCTATCAGCCAAAACATTTTCCGCAGTCGGAGGTCCAGCTCTCTTCTTTTGTTTTTTACGTGGCTGGTCCAGGTTAGTCTTCGGTCAAGGTGCATACCTAGGTATTTCACTTCGGTAGCGACTGGTAGAGGCTGGCCATCCAATAATACTATTGGGCAATCCTTTCTTTTCATTGAGAATGTTGTGTGGACAGATTTTGTGTCACTGGCCTTGATCCTCCATCTCTCCATCCACCCTTGTACTTCATTTAGTCCTCTTTGGAGCATTTCTGATGCAGCATCGGGGTCATTATGGCTGGATAGATCGGCTGTGTCATCAGCGAATGTTGCTATGGTGGTGTTGTGGTTTACAGGGAGGTCGGCTGTAAAGATAGTGTAGAGTACTGGGCCTAGGACACTGCCTTGTGGAACTCCAGAGTTTATTGGGAAGAATCGAGATTGTTCTGTTCCGTGTTTAACCTGGAATTTCCGATTGCTCAGATATGACTTTAAAAGCAAGTAGTATTGTGGTATAAGAGCTTTGATTTTGTATAGCAGGCCGGGGTGCCAAACTTTGTCGAAGGCTTGCTTGATGTCCAGGAATACTGCAGAGCAGTACTTTTTTTCTTCGAGTGAGTTGGATATGGTATTAAAAACTCTGTTAACTTGCTCCACCGTAGAGTGATTCATTCTGAACCCGAATTGGTGTTCAGAGATGATCTCTCTCTCGTTGATTGGTTCTTTCATTCGTACCAGAAGAAGTTTTTCGAATAATTTGCACATTATTGGTAGTAGGCTTATAGGTCTGTAGGAAGCGACAGAGTTCGGAAGCTTGCCAGGTTTTAGTATCATTATAATTTGTGCTACCTTCCATTGGTTTGGTACATGAGTTGTGCGGATAATGCCGTTGAATAGATTGGTAAGGTAAATTATTCCCTTTTTTGGTAGTTTTTTAAGGATTGCACCGGTGACTAAGTCGTGGCCAGGGGATTTTTTGGGGTCCAGTTGTTTGCGGATTGCGTGTCCAACTTCTTCTGGTGAGAAGTGTCTGATCGGGAATTCCATCGGTAGCGGACATTCGAGAAATTTGAATATACCCTCGTCATTCTGTTGCGATGCGAACGGTGTGAATACTTGCGCGAGGTGTTCAGCGAAGACTTCTGATTTTTCTATGTCGCTTTGGGCCCAGTCACCATTGGTTTTCCTGATAGGGGCATTGTAGTTTTGTGCCCGGTTGATTCTTTTGGTAGCCTTCCAGAGCGAGTAGTCGGTGTTGGCCGTGTTACTCAAGTTTAGTTTGTACTGCTCAAAGTTGTGGTTGTTGTGTTCGGAGATGAGTTTTTTGAGCTCTCGGGCCGCTTTGTTGAATCTACTCTTGTCTATAGGGTTTCTGCTCAACTGCCATCGTCTCCTGATAGCTCTTTTTTCCGCGATTCGTTGTTTTATTTCGTCGGGATATCTATTTGTAGATTGTCTAGCTGTTGTATCTGGTGTGGCCTCCCATCCTGCATCCTGTATTAATTGGGTGAGATATTCTGTGGCATCGTCTATGTCAACCTCGTTTTTCAAGGAAACATTTAGATTGATCTTTTCCTCGATTATGTCTTGAAATACTGTCCAGTTCGTATATTTGTTATAGAGTGACGGCCGTTTATCTGTATTGGTTATAGCACTACTCTACGTTATCGTTACTGGTGTGTGGTCAGATGACAGATCTAGGCTGGTTTTTATATCTGTGTAGTGTCTTGTTATGCATTTGGTCACATAGAAGTCTAGCACATCTGGGATTTTTTTTCTGTCCGTTGGCCAGTATGTTGGTTGCCCTGCTGATAGTTGGTCACAGTTTAGAGCAGTTATCGTTTTCCATAGCTCGCGTCCTCTAGTTGTTGTTAGTCTAGATCCCCATATTGGATGCTTGGCGTTATAGTCACCCCCGGCAAAGAATCGAGGTCCCAGTCTTTGGAAGAAGTCCTTAAATTTATCATTTTTTATGCTATGCCTTGGAGGACAATACACTGCGGCAACCACTATGGGTCCAAATGTCACATCCTCGACAACTATACTTGTTGCTTGTAGATAGTCCTTGTCAAAAGATCTCAGTTCATGGTGTTTTATTGATGTTTTTACGAATATCGCCGTTCCTCCATGTGCGGTTCCATCGGGATGTTCGGTGCTGAAGAAGCTATAGCCAGGGATTTTGATGTAGCTTCTGTCGGTGAAGTGAGTTTCAGCGATTAGCATGATGTCGATTTTGTTTATGTTCAAGAATGCAGTTAACTCCTGGCGGTGTTGAGCCAGACTATTGGCGTTCCATAGTGTTATTCGGTAGAAGCTGCCTATTTTTCTGTGAACTTTGTCAATAACGTTGTTAGGAGTTTTAACATTGTGTTCAAAAGCTCATTCTGCTGCGTTAGTGCTATCTTGAGTTCGTTGAACGATTTCACGATAATGTTTGATATTTCTGGGTTGTCGTTCTACGTATTTTGGTAGGTATTTGTGCTTGCTCCAGCTATTTGAGCGTAGGTCTGTTTATGTGTCCGTGTTTCGGTATAATTATTGTTGGTCCATGGCTGTATATTTCGTTCTTCTTTGGCTTTGTTTTCTTTGCGTAAACCTGATCTGTGCCAGTGGGGTTTTTGCACAGTAGAGTTTCTTTTTTCTAGGATTTCCTGGAATACTCGACAACCTTTGTAGTTGGCTGGATGGTTACCTTCACAGTGCACACATTTTGCAGGCGTTTCCCTCGTTTTTTTGCAGGACGATGTGCTGTGGTCTCGGCCGCATTTCACACACCTGAATTGTCGGCGGCAGTAGGTCTTAGTATGGCCATATCTTTGGCACCGAATGCACTGCACAATTGCTGAGTTTTTTTTGGGAGGCTCCACCGTGATTTTTGCATTTAGTAAGAGGTCGGTTTTGTAGATCTCTTTGTTATTCGGGCCGGGTTCCAAGTCCACGAAGAAAAGAGGCAGTGGTTTTTTGGTTCTGCTACTTTGCATATTTGTTACGTTACGTACCTGGTGTCCTAGTTCCTCGATGGCACTTTTTATGTCTTCTGGAGGGGTTGAGGAGTGTAGTGACCTTAGGACGACCCTGTATGCACGCTGTTGCTTTAGTTGGTAGGTATGATACGATGCGTTTTCTTCTTCGAGAACGTGAACGATTTTCCGAAATGCTTCAGTGTTTTGGGCCATTATTTTTATTTGTCCGTCTGTGTTAAGGGTTTTGTATGTGTATTCATTCGTGTTGACAACTGTCTCGAGGCTCTTCACTAGCTCAGTGATAGATCTGACGTTTGGAATAAATATCGGCGGAGGTTTCGGGATTTTCGCACTTGCTTCAGTAGTGTTGTCATTGTCTTGGCTTTTGTTTTGGTCGTCACGCTCTGGCTCGTTTCCGTTGCTGAGAGAGATAAATCTATTTTCGCACCTTATTTGATTTGTTTCTTCACTAACATTCTCCGTGCTGGAGTACCTACGCCTTTTCCTACTCGGAACCACTTGCCATTTCGGCGATGCATTGCCCTTACTAAGTGCATCAGAGTTTTTGAAAAGGACTACTCTTATGCCGTGATGATCGTCTGGTACCGGCGTTATGCCCGGAGGACTACGTGCTTCATTTGGAAGGAATCCTGGGCCAGGGTGGTAGCCCCTTCGTCGAGCATATGTTGGATTATTTAACGGTCCATTGGCTGAAGGATCGTCATCGAGTTCCATCTCGCCTTCGCTGTCTCCGTCACTCACATTGCTTCCGCTCATGCGGTTGCGTGAATGTTAGGATCACTACGCCTTGAACCTTTAAACTTCTCAGCCTCAGATATACACTGGATACTTGTACAATAACTTTTCGATTAAACGTAAACACGGTAGGCTTGCTCGCAACTACGTCCGTCATCGACGGTGGCTCAAGCCGAACTATGCGATAAAGTGAGGACGAAAAATTAAATTCAAAATTTCAAGGTAGAACCTTTTATGTCACGACTTGACCAATTCAGCGAAGTCAAATGTGAATTAACTTGACTTGGTCCAACAATGTGTTAGTTGCAGTGATAACGAATATATAAAAAATGTTTGATGGATAACTTGAATGTTAAATAGAAATATTCACCACGTTAAAGATGACAATACAATTGAGACGAGAATTGACAATAAATGGCAAATAAATTGGTGTATGACACGTTTAAAATTTCCAATTGCATCACGGAATATTTTCGGATCATTCTGGTGTAAAAAACAATTAAATTGAGACGAATTTATCCATCTTCAATAACAAGTGTTTATCGTTTTTATCATAATCCTGTTGAACACAAACCTTAGATACACTGATCGCAATTATCTATAGTTCACAATGGATCCCGATTTAAACGGGACCCTACGCATGTATTGTGATCACGCCCGAGTTAACATGTTCGCGATTGGTTCTTGTAATCAACCGGAACGACGCCGTGATTATATAAGAAGTTAGGTTGCTGCGAATTATTAGTACGGACTTAATCCTATTCGGAGCAACAGCGACATGGAATTCTTTAGAAGACTGTTGAAAACTCTTGGGACTTCTCTCAGTCCAGATAAAAACGTCGACTTTATTTCAGATATGCCAGTAGAGATTGTTCATCACCTGATTCGAATGCTGGACGCCCAGTCGCTGCTGAATGCGGCGTATGTATCCCGAATGTGGCTTAATGTCTGTAAAGGATGTTATTGCTTAAAAAGGCGGCGAGGCATCATATACGAATACAGCGATACCAATTGGAACAGAATCCAAAAGTAATGGAAAGTCCAAGGAAACATCTGCGTCGGGGGCAATAAATGTAGCACAGGTACATATAAGTACACGGCGGACATACGATGCCTCACTCTCGATATACAAATTCCATGCCATATCCTTTGGCATAATTAAGAGCAGAACCAATTCACCCCAAAGACCTTTCAGCATTCCCCGTAAAGTTGAAACGATAAAAAAGATAATCACGATGCGATAAAGTGAGGACGAAAAATTGAATTCAAAATTTCAAGTTCGAACCTTTATTGTCACGACTTGACAAATTCAGCAAAGTCAAATGTGAATTAACTTGACTTGGTCCAACAATGTGTTAATTGCAGTGATAAAGAATATATTTAACACGTTTGATGGATAACTTGAATGTTGAAATGAAATATTCACCACGTTAAAGATGACAATACAATTGAGACGAGAATTGACAATAAATAGCAAATAAATCGGTGTATGACACGTTTAAAATTTCCAATTGCATCACGGAATATTTTCGGATCATTCTGGTGTAAATAACAATTAAATTGAGACGAATTTATCCATCTTCAATAACAAGTGTTTATCGTTTTTATCATAATCCTGTTGAACACAAACCTTAATTACACTGGTAATTGGTGTATAACACGTTTCAAATTTCCAATTGCATCACAGAATATTTGCGGATCATTGTGGTGTAAATAACAGATAAGTTATTATCAATTGGAACAAAATCCCAAAAGTAATGGAAAGTCCGAGAAAACATCTGCGTCGGGGGCAATAAATGTAGCACAGGTACATATAAGTACACGGCGGACATACGATGCCTCACTCTCGTTACACAAAATCCATGCCATATCCTTTAGCATGATTAAGACCAGAACCAATTCACCTCAAAGACCTTTCAGCATTCCCCGTAAAGTTGAAACGATAAAAAAGATAATCACGATGCGATAAAGTGAGGACGAAAAATTAAATTCAAAATTTCAAGGTTGAAACTTTTATGTCACGACTTGACCAATTCAGCGAAGTCAAATGTGAATTAACTTGACTTGGTCCAACAATGTGTTAGTTGCAGTGATAACGAATATATTGAAAATGTTTGATGGATAACTTGAATGTTGAAATGAAATATTCACCACGTTAAAGATGACAATACAATTGAAACGAGAATTGACAATAAATAGCAAATAAATTGGTGTATGACACGTTCAAAATTTCCAATTGCATCACGGAATATTTTCGGATCATTCTGGTGTAAAAAACAATTAAATTGAGACGAATTTATCCATCTTCAATAACAAGTGTTTATCGTTTTTATCATAATCCTGTTGAACACAAACCTTAGATACACTGATCGCAATTATCTATAGTTCACAATGGATCCCGATTTAAACGGGACCCTACGCATGTATTGTGATCACGCCCGAGTTAACATGTTCGCGATTGGTTCTTGTAATCAACCGGAACAACGCCGTGATTATATAAGAAGTTAGGTTGCTGCGAATTATTAGTACGGACTTAATCCTATTCGGAGCAACAGCGACATGGAATTCTTTAGAAGACTGTTGAAAACTCTTGGGACTTCTCTCAGTCCAGATAAAAACGTCGACTTTATTTCAGATATGCCAGTAGAGATTGTTCATCACCTGATTCGAATGCTGGACGCCCAGTCGCTGCTGAATGCGGCGTATGTATCCCGAATGTGGCTTAATGTCTGTAAAGGATGTTATTGCTTAAAAAGGCGGCGAGGCATCATATACGAATACAGCGATACCAATTGGAACAGAATCCAAAAGTAATGGAAAGTCCAAGGAAACATCTGCGTCGGGGGCAATAAATGTAGCACAGGTACATATAAGTACACGGCGGACATACGATGCCTCACTCTCGATATACAAATTTCATGCCATATCCTTTGGCATAATTAAGAGCAGAACCAATTCACCCCAAAGACCTTTCAGCATTCCCCGTAAAGTTGAAACGATAAAAAAGATAATCACGATGCGATAAAGTAAGGACGAAAAATTGAATTCAAAATTTCAAGTTCGAACCTTTATTGTCACGACTTGACAAATTCAGCAAAGTCAAATGTGAATTAACTTGACTTGGTCCAACAATGTGTTAATTGCAGTGATAAAGAATATATTTAACACGTTTGATGGATAACTTGAATGTTGAAATGAAATATTCACCACGTTAAAGATGACAATACAATTGAGACGAGAATTGACAATAAATAGCAAATAAATCGGTGTATGACACGTTTAAAATTTCCAATTGCATCACGGAATATTTTCGGATCATTCTGGTGTAAATAACAATTAAATTGAGACGAATTTATCCATCTTCAATAACAAGTGTTTATCGTTTTTATCATAATCCTGTTGAACACAAACCTTAATTACACTGGTAATTGGTGTATAACACGTTTCAAATTTCCAATTGCATCACAGAATATTTGCGGATCATTCTGGTGTAAATAACAGATAAGTTATTATCAATTGGAACAAAATCCCAAAAGTAATGGAAAGTCCGAGAAAACATCTGCGTCGGGGGCAATAAATGTAGCACAGGTACATATAAGTACACGGCGGACATGCGATGCCTCACTCTCGTTACACAAAATCCATGCCATATCCTTTAGCATGATTAAGACCAGAACCAATTCACCTCAAAGACCTTTCAGCATTCCCCGTAAAGTTGAAACGATAAAAAAGATAATCACGATGCGATAAAGTGAGGACGAAAAATTAAATTCAAAATTTCAAGGTTGAAACTTTTATGTCACGACTTGACCAATTCAGCGAAGTCAAATGTGAATTAACTTGACTTGGTCCAACAATGTGTTAGTTGCAGTGATAACGAATATATTGAAAATGTTTGATGGATAACTTGAATGTTGAAATGAAATATTCACCACGTTAAAGATGACAATACAATTGAAACGAGAATTGACAATAAATAGCAAATAAATTGGTGTATGACACGTTCAAAATTTCCAATTGCATCACGGAATATTTTCGGATCATTCTGGTGTAAAAAACAATTAAATTGAGACGAATTTATCCATCTTCAATAACAAGTGTTTATCGTTTTTATCATAATCCTGTTGAACACAAACCTTAATTACACTGATCGCAATTATCTATAGTTCACCATGGATCCCGATTTAAACGGGACCCTACGCATGTATTGTGATCACGCCCGAGTTAACATGTTCGCGAGTAGTTCTTGTAATCAACCGGAACGACGCCGTGATTACATAAGAAGTTAGGTTGCTGCGAATTATTAGTACGGACTTAATCCTATTCGGAGCAACAGCGAAATGGAATTCTTTAGAAGACTGTTGAAAACTCTTGGGACTTCTCTCAGTCCAGATAAAAACGTCGACTTTATTTCAGATATGCCAGTAGAGATTGTTCATCACCTGATTCGAATGCTGGACGCCCAGTCGCTGCTGAATGCGGCGTATGTATCCCGAAAGTGGCTTAATGTCTGTAAAGGATGTTATTGCTTAAAAAGGCAGCGAGGCATCATATACGAATACAGCGATACCAATTGGAACAGAATCCAAAAGTAATGGAAAGTCCAAGGAAACATCTGCGTCGGGGGCAATAAATGTAGCACAGGTACATATAAGTACACGGCGGACATACGATGCCTCACTCTCGATATACAAATTCCATGCCATATCCTTTGGCATAATTAAGAGCAGAACCAATTCACCCCAAAGACCTTTCAGCATTCCCCGTAAAGTTGAAACGATAAAAAAGATAATCACGATGCGATAAAGTGAGGACGAAAAATTGAATTCAAAATTTCAATTTCGAACCTTTATTGTCACGACTTGACAAATTCAGCAAAGTCAAATGTGAATTAACTTGACTTGGTCCAACAATATGTTAATTGCAGTGATAAAGAATATATTTAACACGTTTGATGGATAACTTGAATGTTGAAATGAAATATTCACCACGTTAAAGATGACAATACAATTGAGACGAGAATTGACAATAAATAGCAAATAAATCGGTGTATGACACGTTTAAAATTTCCAATTGCATCACGGAATATTTTCGGATCATTCTGGTGTAAATAACAATTAAATTGAGACGAATTTATCCATCTTCAATAACAAGTGTTTATCGTTTTTATCATAATCCTGTTGAACACAAACCTTAATTACACTGGTAATTGGTGTATAACACGTTTCAAATTTCCAATTGCATCACAGAATATTTGCGGATCATTCTGGTGTAAATAACAGATAAGTTATTATCAATTGGAACAAAATCCCAAAAGTAATGGAAAGTCCGAGAAAACATCTGCGTCGGGGGCAATAAATGTAGCACAGGTACATATAAGTACACGGCGGACATACGATGCCTCAGTCTCGTTACACAAAATCCATGCCATATCCTTTGGCATGATTCAGAGCAGAACCAATTCACCTCAAAGACCTTTCAGCATTCCCCGTAAAGTTGAAACGATAAAAAAGATAATCACGATGCGATAAAGTAAGGACGAAAAATTGAATTCAAAATTTCAAGGTTGAACCTTTTATGTCACGACTTAACCAATTCAGCGAAGTCAAATGTGAATTAACTTGACTTGGTCCAACAATGTGTTAGTTGCAGTGATAACGAATATATTAAAAATGTTTGATGGATAACTTGAATGTTGAAATGAAATATTCACCACGTTAAAGATGACAATACAATTGAAACGAGAATTGACAATAAATAGCAAATAAATTGGTGTATGACACGTTCAAAATTTCCAATTGCATCACGGAATATTTTCGGATCATTCTGGTGTAAAAAACAATTAAATTGAGACGAATTTATTCATCTTCAATAACAAGTGTTTATCGTTTTTATCATAATCCTGTTGAACACAAACCTGAATTACAGTGATCGCAATTATCTATAGTTCACGATGGATCCCGATTTAAACGGGACCCTACGCATGTATTGTGATCACGCCCGAGTTAACATGTTCGCGATTGGTTCTTGTAATCAACCGGAACGACGCCGTGATTATATAAGAAGTTAGGTTGCTGCGAATTATTAGTACGGACTTAATCCTATTCGGAGAAACAGCGACATGGAATTCTTTAGAAGACTGTTGAAAACTATTAAGACTTCTCTCAGTCCAGATAAAAACGTCGACTTAATTTCAAATATGCCAGTAGAGATTGCTCATCACCTGCTTCGAATGCTGGACGCCCAGTCGCTGCTGAATGCGGCGTATGTATCCCGAAAGCGGCTTAATGTCTGTAAAGGATGTTCTGGCTTGAAAAAGGCGGCGAGGCATCATATACGAATGCAGAGATACCAATTGGAACAGAATCCCAAAAGTAATGGAAAGTCCAAGAAAACATCTGCGTCGGGGGCGATAAATGTACCGCAGATACATGTAAGTACACGGCGGACATACGATGCCTCACTCTCGTTACACAAAATCCATGCCATATCCTCTGTCATGATTAAGAGCATAACCAATTCACCTCAAAGACCTTTTAAAATTCCCCGTAAAGTTCAAACGATGAAAAAGATAATCACGATGCGATAAAGTGAGGACGAAAAATTAAATTCAAAATTTCAAGTTTGAACCTTTTATATCATGACTTGACCAGTTCAGCGAAGTCAAATGTGAATTAACTTGACTTGGTCCAACAATGTGTTAATTGCAGTGATAAAGAATATATTTAACACGTTTGATGGATAACTTGAATGTTGAAATGAAATATTCACAACGTTAAAGATGACAATACAATTAAGACGAGAATTGACAATAAATAGCAAATAAATTGGTGAATAACACGTTTCAAATTTCCAATTGCATCACAGAATATTTGCGGATCATTCTGGTGTAAATAACAATTAAGTTATTATTAATTGGAACAAAATCCCAAAAGTAATGGAAAGTCCAAGAAAACATCTGCGTCGGGGGCAATAAATGTAGCACAGGTACATATAAGTACACGGCGGACATACGATGCCTCACTCTCGTTACACAAAATCCATGCCATATCTTTTGGCATGATTAAGTGCAGAGCCAATTCACCTCAAAGACCTTTCAGCATTCCCCGTAAAGTTGAAACGATAAAAAAGATAAACATGATGCGATAAAGTGAGGACGAAAAATTAAATTCAAAATTTCAAGGTAGAACCTTTTATGTCACGACTTGACCAATTCAACGAAGTCAAATGTGAATTAACTTGACTTGGTCCAACAATGTGTTAGTTGCAGTGATAACAAATATATTAAAAATGTTTGATGGATAACTTGAATGTTGAAATGAAATATTCACCACGTTAAAGATGACAATACAATTGAAACGAGAATTGACAATAAATAGCAAATAAATTGGTGTATGACACGTTCAAAATTTCCAATTGCATCACGGAATATTTTCGGATCATTCTGGTGTAAATAACAATTAAATTGAGACGAATTTATCCATCTTCAATAACAAGAGTTTATCGTTTTCATCATAATCCTGTTGAACACAAACCTCAATTACACTGATCGCAATTATCTATAGTTCACCATGGATCCCGCTTAAAACGGGACCCTACGCATCTATTGTGATCACGCCCGAGTTAACATGTTCGCGATTGGTTCTTGTAATCAACCGGAACGACGCCGTGACTATATAAGAAGTTAGGTTGCTGCGAATTATAAGTACGGGCTTAATTCTATTCGGAGCAACAGCGACATGGAATTCTTTAGAAGACTGTTGAAAACTATTGGGACTTCTCTCAGTCCAGATAAAAACGTCGACTTTATTTCAAATATGCCAGTAGAGATTGTTCATCACCTGCTTCGAATGCTGGACGCCAAGTCGCTGCTGAATGCGGCGTATGTATCCCGAAAGTAACTTAATGTCTGTGAAGGATGTTCTTGCTCGAAAAAGGCGGCGAGGCATCATATACGAATGCAGAGATACCAATTGGAACAGAATCTCAAAAGTAATGGAAAGTCCAAGAAAACATCTGCGGCGGGGGCAATAAATGTATCACAGGTACATATAAGTACACGACGTACATACGATGCCTCACTTTCGTTACACAAAATCCATGCCATATCCTTTGGCATGATTAAGAGCATAACCTATTCACCTCAAAGACTTTTCAACAATCCCCGTAAAGTTAAAACGATAAAAAAGATAATCACGATGCGATAAAGTGAGGACGAAAAATTAAATTCAACATTTCAAGTTTGAACCTTTTATGTCACGACTTGACCAATTCAGCGAAGTCAAATGTGAATTAACTTAACTTGGTCCAACAATGTGTTAGTTGCAGTGATAACGAATATATTAAAAATGTTTGATGGATAACTTGAAGGTTGAAATGAAATATTCACCACGTTAAGGATGACAATACAATTGAGACGAGAATTCACAATAAATAGCAAATAAATTGGTGTATGACACGTTTAAAATTTCGAATTGCATCACGGAATATTTTCGGATCATCCTGGTTTAAATAACAATTAAATTGAGACGAATTTATCCATCTTCAATAACAAGTGTTTATCGTTTTTATCATAATCCTGTTGAACACAAACCTTAATTACACTGATCGCAATTATCCATAGTTCACCATGGATCCCGATTTAAACGGGACCCTACGCATCTATCGTGATCACGCCCGAGTTAACATGTTCGCGGTTGGTTCTTGTAATCAACCGGAACGACGCCGTGACTATATAAGAAGTTAGGTTGCTGCGAACTATCAGTACGGACTTAATTCTATTCGGAGCAACAGCGACATGGAGATCTTTAAAAGACTGTTGAAAACTATTGGGACTTCTCTCAGTCCAGATAAAAACGTCGACTTCATTTCAAATATGCCAGTAGAGATTGCTCATCACCTGCTTCGAATGCTGGACGCCCAGTCGCTGCTGAATGCGGCGTCTGTATTCCGAAAGTGGCTTAATGTCTGTGAAGGATGTTCTTGCTTGAAAAAGTCGGCGAGGCATCATATACGAATGCAGAGATACCAATTGGAACAGAATCACAAAAGTAATGGAAAGTCCAATAAAACATCTGCGTCGGGGGTGATAAATGTACCACAGGTACATATAAGTACACGGCGGACATACGATGCCTCACTCTCGTTACAAAAACTCTATGCCATATCCTCTGGCATAATCAAGAGCATGACCAATTCACCTCAAAGACCTTTTAACATTCCCCGTAGAGCTAAAACGATGAAAAAGATAATCACGATGCGATAAAGTGAGGACGAAAAATTAAATTCAAAATTTCAAGTTTGAACCTTTTATGTCATGACTTGACCAATTCAGCAAAGTCAAATGTGAATTAACTTGACTTGGTCCAACAATGTGTTAATTGCAGTGATAAAGAATATATTTGAAACGTTTGATGGATAACTTGAATGTTGAAATAAAATATTCACCACGTTAAAGATGATAATACAATTGAGACGAGAATTCACAATAAATAGCAAATAAATTGGTGAATAAAACGTTTTAAATTTCCAATTGCATCACAGAATATTTGCGGATCATTCTGGTGTAAATAACAATTAAATTGAGACGAATTTATCCATCTTCAATAACGAGAGTTTATCGTTTTCATCATAATCCTGTTGAACACAAACCTTAATTAAACTGATCGCAATTATCTATAGTTCACCATGGATCCCGATTTAAACGGGACCCTACGCATCTATTGTGATCACGCCCGAGTTAACATGTTCGCGATTGGTTCTTGTAATCAACCGGAACGACGCCGTGACTATATAAGAAGTTAGGTTGCTGCGAATTATCAGTACGGACTTAATTCTATTCGGAGCAACAGCGACATGAAATTCTTTAGAAGACTGTTGAAAACTATTGAGACTTCTCTCAGTCCAGATAAAAACGTCGACTTTATTTCAAATATGCCAGTAGAGATTGCTCATCACCTGCTTCGAATGCTGGACGCCCAGTCGCTGCTGAATGCGGCGTATGTATCCCGAAAGTGGCTTAATGTCTGTATAGGATGTTTTTGCTTGAAAAAGTCGGCGAGGCATCATATACGAATGCAGCGATACCAATTGGAACAGAATCCCGAAAGTATTGGGAAGTCCAAGAAAACATCTGCGGCGGGGGTGATAAATGCATCACAGGTACATATAAGTACACGGCGGACATACGATGCCTCACTTTCGTTACACAAAATCCATGCTATATCCTTTGGCATGATTAAGAGCATAATCAATTCACCTCAAAGACCCTTCAACAATCCCCGTAAAGTTAAAACGATAAAAAAGATAATCACGATGCGATAAAGTGAGGACGAAAAAGTAAATTCAAAATTTCAAGTTTGAACCTTTTATGTCACGACTTGACCAATTCAGCGAAGTCAAATGTGAATTAACTTGACTTGGTCCAACAATGTGTTAGTTGCAGTGATAACGAATATATTGAAAATGTTTGATGGATAACTTGAATGTTGAAATGAAATATTCACCACGTTAAAGATGACAATACAATTGAAACGAGAATTGACAATAAATAGCAAATAAATTGGTGTATGACACGTTCAAAATTTCCAATTGCATCACGGAATATTTTCGGATCATTCTGGTGTAAAAAACAATTAAATTGAGACGAATTTATCCATCTTCAATAACAAGTGTTTATCGTTTTTATCATAATCCTGTTGAACACAAACCTTAGATACACTGATCGCAATTATCTATAGTTCACAATGGATCCCGATTTAAACGGGACCCTACGCATGTATTGTGATCACGCCCGAGTTAACATGTTCGCGATTGGTTCTTGTAATCAACCGGAACGACGCCGTGATTATATAAGAAGTTAGGTTGCTGCGAATTATTAGTACGGACTTAATCCTATTCGGAGCAACAGCGACATGGAATTCTTTAGAAGACTGTTGAAAACTCTTGGGACTTCTCTCAGTCCAGATAAAAACGTCGACTTTATTTCAGATATGCCAGTAGAGATTGTTCATCACCTGATTCGAATGCTGGACGCCCAGTCGCTGCTGAATGCGGCGTATGTATCCCGAATGTGGCTTAATGTCTGTAAAGGATGTTATTGCTTAAAAAGGCGGCGAGGCATCATATACGAATACAGCGATACCAATTGGAACAGAATCCAAAAGTAATGGAAAGTCCAAGGAAACATCTGCGTCGGGGGCAATAAATGTAGCACAGGTACATATAAGTACACGGCGGACATACGATGCCTCACTCTCGATATACAAATTCCATGCCATATCCTTTGGCATAATTAAGAGCAGAACCAATTCACCCCAAAGACCTTTCAGCATTCCCCGTAAAGTTGAAACGATAAAAAAGATAATCACGATGCGATAAAGTGAGGACGAAAAATTGAATTCAAAATTTCAAGTTCGAACCTTTATTGTCACGACTTGACAAATTCAGCAAAGTCAAATGTGAATTAACTTGACTTGGTCCAACAATGTGTTAATTGCAGTGATAAAGAATATATTTAACACGTTTGATGGATAACTTGAATGTTGAAATGAAATATTCACCACGTTAAAGATGACAATACAATTGAGACGAGAATTGACAATAAATAGCAAATAAATCGGTGTATGACACGTTTAAAATTTCCAATTGCATCACGGAATATTTTCGGATCATTCTGGTGTAAATAACAATTAAATTGAGACGAATTTATCCATCTTCAATAACAAGTGTTTATCGTTTTTATCATAATCCTGTTGAACACAAACCTTAATTACACTGATCGCAATTATCCATAGTTCACCATGGATCCCGATTTAAACGGGACCCTACGCATCTATCGTGATCACGCCCGAGTTAACATGTTCGCGGCTGGTTCTTGTAATCAAACGGAACGACGCCGTGACTATATAAGAAGTTAGGTTGCTGCGAATTATTAGTACGGACTTAATCCTATTCGGAGAAACAGCGACATGGAATTCTTTAGAAGACTGTTGAAAACTATTGAGACTTCTCTCAGTCCAGATAAAAACGTCGACTTAATTTCAAATATGCCAGTAGAGATTGCTCATCACCTGCTTCGAATGCTGGACGCCCAGTCGCTGCTGAATGCGGCGTATGTATCCCGAAAGCGGCTTAATGTCTGTAAAGGATGTTCTGGCTTGAAAAAGGTGGCGAGGCATCATATACGAATGCAGAGATACCAATTGGAACAGAATCCCAAAAGTAATGGAAAGTCCAAGAAAACATCTGCGTCGGGGGCGATAAATGTACCGCAGATACATGTAAGTACACGGCGGACATACGATGCCTCACTCTCGTTACACAAAATCCATGCCATATCCTCTGTCATGATTAAGAGCATAACCAATTCACCTCAAAGACCTTTTAAAATTCCCCGTAAAGTTCAAACGATGAAAAAGATAATCACGATGCGATAAAGTGAGGACGAAAAATTAAATTCAAAATTTCAAGTTTGAACCTTTTATATCATGACTTGACCAGTTCAGCGAAGTCAAATGTGAATTAACTTGACTTGGTCCAACAATGTGTTAATTGCAGTGATAAAGAATATATTTAACACGTTTGATGGATAACTTGAATGTTGAAATGAAATATTCACAACGTTAAAGATGACAATACAATTAAGACGAGAATTGACAATAAATAGCAAATAAATTGGTGAATAACACGTTTCAAATTTCCAATTGCATCACAGAATATTTGCGGATCATTCTGGTGTAAATAACAATTAAGTTATTATTAATTGGAACAAAATCCCAAAAGTAATGGAAAGTCCAAGAAAACATCTGCGTCGGGGGCAATAAATGTAGCACAGGTACATATAAGTACACGGCGGACATACGATGCCTCACTCTCGTTACACAAAATCCATGCCATATCTTTTGGCATGATTAAGTGCAGAGCCAATTCACCTCAAAGACCTTTCAGCATTCCCCGTAAAGTTGAAACGATAAAAAAGATAAACATGATGCGATAAAGTGAGGACGAAAAATTAAATTCAAAATTTCAAGGTAGAACCTTTTATGTCACGACTTGACCAATTCAACGAAGTCAAATGTGAATTAACTTGACTTGGTCCAACAATGTGTTAGTTGCAGTGATAACAAATATATTAAAAATGTTTGATGGATAACTTGAATGTTGAAATGAAATATTCACCACGTTAAAGATGACAATACAATTGAAACGAGAATTGACAATAAATAGCAAATAAATTGGTGTATGACACGTTCAAAATTTCCAATTGCATCACGGAATATTTTCGGATCATTCTGGTGTAAATAACAATTAAATTGAGACGAATTTATCCATCTTCAATAACAAGAGTTTATCGTTTTCATCATAATCCTGTTGAACACAAACCTCAATTACACTGATCGCAATTATCTATAGTTCACCATGGATCCCGCTTAAAACGGGACCCTACGCATCTATTGTGATCACGCCCGAGTTAACATGTTCGCGATTGGTTCTTGTAATCAACCGGAACGACGCCGTGACTATATAAGAAGTTAGGTTGCTGCGAATTATAAGTACGGGCTTAATTCTATTCGGAGCAACAGCGACATGGAATTCTTTAGAAGACTGTTGAAAACTATTGGGACTTCTCTCAGTCCAGATAAAAACGTCGACTTCATTTCAAATATGCCAGTAGAGATTGTTCATCACCTGCTTCGAATGCTGGACGCCAAGTCGCTGCTGAATGCGGCGTATGTATCCCGAAAGTAACTTAATGTCTGTGAAGGATGTTCTTGCTCGAAAAAGGCGGCGAGGCATCATATACGAATGCAGAGATACCAATTGGGAAAGAATCCCAAAAGTAATGGAAAGTCCAAGAAAACATCTGCGGCGGGGGCAATAAATGTATCACAGGTACATATAAGTACACGGCGTACATACGATGCCTCACTTCCGTTACACAAAATCCATGCCATATCCTTTGGCATGATTAAGAGCATAACCTATTCACCTCAAAGACTTTTCAACAATCCCCGTAAAGTTAAAACGATAAAAAAGATAATCACGATGCGATAAAGTGAGGACGAAAAATTAAATTCAACATTTCAAGTTTGAACCTTTTATGTCACGACTTGACCAATTCAGCGAAGTCAAATGTGAATTAACTTAACTTGGTCCAACAATGTGTTAGTTGCAGTGATAACGAATATATTAAAAATGTTTGATGGATAACTTGAAGGTTGAAATGAAATATTCACCACGTTAAGGATGACAATACAATTGAGACGAGAATTCACAATAAATAGCAAATAAATTGGTGTATGACACGTTTAAAATTTCGAATTGCATCACGGAATATTTTCGGATCATCCTGGTGTAAATAACAATTAAATTGAGACGAATTTATCCATCTTCAATAACAAGTGTTTATCGTTTTTATCATAATCCTGTTGAACACAAACCTTAATTACACTGATCGCAATTATCCATAGTTCACCATGGATCCCGATTTAAACGGGACCCTACGCATCTATCGTGATCACGCCCGAGTTAACATGTCCGCGGTTGGTTCTTGAAATCAACCGGAACGACGCCGTGACTATATAAGAAGTTAGGTTGCTGCGAACTATCAGTACGGACTTAATTCTATTCGGAGCAACAGCGACATGGAGATCTTTAAAAGACTGTTGAAAACTATTGGGACTTCTCTCAGTCCAGATAAAAACGTCGACTTCATTTCAAATATGCCAGTAGAGATTGCTCATCACCTGCTTCGAATGCTGGACGCCCAGTCGCTGCTGAATGCGGCGTCTGTATTCCGAAAGTGGCTTAATGTCTGTGAAGGATGTTCTTGCTTGAAAAAGTCGGCGAGGCATCATATACAAATGCAGAGATACCAATTGGAACAGAATCACAAAAGTAATGGAAAGTCCAATAAAACATCTGCGTCGGGGGTGATAAATGTACCACAGGTACATATAAGTACACGGCGGACATACGATGCCTCACTCTCGTTACAAAAACTCTATGCCATATCCTCTGGCATAATCAAGAGCATGACCAATTCACCTCAAAGACCTTTTAACATTCCCCGTAGAGCTAAAACGATGAAAAAGATAATCACGATGCGATAAAGTGAGGACGAAAAATTAAATTCAAATTTCAAGTTTGAACCTTTTATGTCATGACTTGACCAATTCAGCAAAGTCAAATGTGAATTAACTTGACTTGGTCCAACAATGTGTTAATTGCAGTGATAAAGAATATATTTGAAACGTTTGATGGATAACTTGAATGTTGAAATAAAATATTCACCACGTTAAAGATGATAATACAATTGAGACGAGAATTCACAATAAATAGCAAATAAATTGGTGAATAAAACGTTTTAAATTTCCAATTGCATCACAGAATATTTGCGGATCATTCTGGTGTAAATAACAATTAAATTGAGACGAATTTATCCATCTTCAATAACGAGAGTTTATCGTTTTCATCATAATCCTGTTGAACACAAACCTTAATTACACTGATCGCAATTATCTATAGTTCACCATGGATCCCGATTTAAACGGGACCCTACGCATCTATTGTGATCACGCCCGAGTTAACATGTTCGCGATTGGTTCTTGTAATCAACCGGAACGACGCCGTGACTATATAAGAAGTTAGGTTGCTGCAAATTATCAGTACGGACTTAATTCTATTCGGAGCAACAGCGACATGAAATTCTTTAGAAGACTGTTAAAAACTATTGAGACTTCTCTCAGTCCAGATAAAAACGTCGACTTTATTTCAAATATGCCAGTAGAGATTGCTCATCACCTGCTTCGAATGCTGGACGCCCAGTCGCTGCTGAATGCGGCGTATGTATCCCGAAAGTGGCTTAATGTCTGTATAGGATGTTTTTGCTTGAAAAAGTCGGCGAGGCATCATATACGAATGCAGCGATACCAATTGGAACAGAATCCCGAAAGTATTGGGAAGTCCAAGAAAACATCTGCGGCGGGGGTGATAAATGCATCACAGGTACATATAAGTACACGGCGGACATACGATGCCTCACTTTCGTTACACAAAATCCATGCTATATCCTTTGGCATGATTAAGAGCATAATCAATTCACCTCAAAGACCCTTCAACAATCCCCGTAAAGTTAAAACGATAAAAAAGATAATCACGATGCGATAAAGTGAGGACGAAAAAGTAAATTCAAAATTTCAAGTTTGAACCTTTTATGTCACGACTTGACCAATTCAGCGAAGTCAAATGTGAATTAACTCGACTTGGTCCAACAATGTGTTAGTTGCAGTGATAACGAATATATTAAAAATGTTTGATGGATAACTTAAATGTTGACATGAAATATTCACCACGTCAAAGATAACAATACAATTGAGACGAGAATTGACAATAAATAGCAAATAAATTGGTGTATGACACGTTTAAAATTTCGAATTGCATCACGGAATATTTTCGGATCATCCTGGTGTAAATAACAATTAAATTGAGACGAATTTATCCATCTTCAACAACAAGTGTTTATCGTTTTTATCATAATCCTGTTGAACACAAACCTTAATTACACTGATCGCAATTATCCATAGTTCACCATGGATCCCGATTTAAACGGGACCCTACGCATCTATCGTGATCACGCCCGAGTTAACATGTTCGCGATTGGTTCTTGTAATCAACCGCAACGACGCCGTGACTATATAAGAAGTTAGGTTGCTGCGAATTATTAGTACGGACTTAATCCTATTCGGAGCAACAGCGACATGGAATTCTTTAGAAGACTGTTGAAAACTATTGGGACTTCTCTCAATCCAGATAAAAACGTCGACTATATTTCAAATATGCCAGTAGAGATTGCTCATCACCTGCTTCGAATGCTGGACGCCCAGTCGCTGCTGAATGCGGCGTCTGTATCCCGAAAGTCGCTTAATGTCTGTGAAGGATGTTCTTGCTTGAAAAAGGCGGCGAGGCATCATATACGAATGCAGAGATACCAATTGGAACAGAATCCCAAAAGTAATGGAAAGTCCAAGAAAACATCTGCGTCGGGGGCGATAAATGTACCACAGGTACATATAAGTACACGGCGGACATACGATGCCTCACTCTCGTTACACAAAATCCATGCTATATCTTCTGGCATAATTAAGAGCATAACCAATTCACCTCAAAGACCTTTCAACATTCCCCGTAGAGCTAAAACGATGAAAAAAATAATCACGATGCGATAAAGTGAGGACGAAAAATTAAATTCAACATTTCAAGTTTGAACCTTTTATGTCACGACTTGACCAATTCAGCGAAGTCAAATGTGAATTAACTTAACTTGGTCCAACAATGTGTTAGTTGCAGTGATAACGAATATATTTAAAATGTTTCATGGATAACTTGAATGTTGAAATGAAATATTCACCACGTCAAAAATGACAATACAATTGAGACGAGAATTGACAATAAATAGCAAATAAATTGGTGTATAAGAAGTTTAAAATTTCCAATTGCATCACGGAATATTTTCGGATCATTCTGGTGTAAATAACAATTAAATTGAGACGAATTTATCCATCTTCAATAACAATTTCTATCGTTTTTATCATAATCCTGTTGCACACAAACCTTAATTACACTGATCGCAAATATCTATAGTTCACCATGGATCCCGATTTGAACGGGACCCTACGCATCTACGGTCATCACGCCCGAGTTAACATGTTCGCGATTGGTTCTTGTAATCAACCGGAATGACGCCGTGATTATATAAGAAGTTAGGTTGCTGCGAATTATTAGTACGGATTTAATCCTATTCGGAGCAACAACGACATGGAATTCTTTAGAAGACTGTCGAAAACTATTGGGACTTCTCTCAGTCCAGATAAAAACGTCGACTTTATTTCAAATATGCCAGTAGAGATTGCTCATCACCTGCTTCGAATGCTGGACGCCCAGTCGCTGCTGAATGCGGCGTCTGTATTCCGAAAGTGGCTTAATGTCTGTGAAGGATGTTCTTGCTTGAAAAAGGCGGCGAGGCATCATATACGAATGCAGAGATACCAATTGGAACAGAATCCCAAAAGTAATGGAAAGTCCAAGAAAACATCTGCGTCGGGGGCGATAAATGTACCACACGTACATATAAGTACACGGCGGACATACGATAACTCACTCTCGTTACGCAAAATCCATGCTATATCCTCTGGCATGATTACGAGCATAACCAATTCACCTCAAAAACCTTTCAACATTCCCCGTAAAGCTGAAACGACGAAAAAGATAATCACGATGCGATAAAGCGAAAACGAAAAATTAAATTCAAAATTTCAAGTTTGAACCTTATATGTCATGACTTGACCAATTCAGCGGAGTCAAATGTGAATTAACTTGACTTGGTCCAACAAATGTTTAAAAACAAATTGTACGATTTATAGAAACTCCACCCCTAAGAGGGTGTAAAAGGGTTAAATATGTTTTTACGTACTTCTGAATATCTCTGAGGCACGATGAGATATCGCCTTATTTTGCTTGCAAATGTTACTCATACAAATGTTCAAAAACCAAATTCAAGATTTTTAGAAATTCCACCTCTAAGGGGCTGTAAAAGGGTTAAATATGTTTTTACGTATTTCTCAATATCTCTTAGACATGATGAGATTTTGCCTTGGTATTTTTTTGCAAATGTAACTCATACAAATGTTTAAAAACTAATTTCAGGATTTATTCAAATTCCACCTCTAAGGGGGTGTAAAAGGGTTAAATTTGTTTTTACGTATTTCTCTATATCTTTTAGGCACGATGAGATATCGTTTTGGTTTTCGTTTGCAAATGTTACTCATACTAATGTTTAAAAACGAATTTGAGGATTTCGAGAAATTCCACTCCTAAGGGGTTGTAAAAGGGTTAAATATGTTTTTACGTAGTTCTCAATATCTCAAGGCACAATGAGATATCGCTTTGGTTTTTGCTTGCAAATGTTACTCATACAAATGTTTAGAAACCAAATTCAAGATTTTCCGAAATTCCACCCCTGAAGTGGTGTAAAAGGGTTAAATGTGTTTTTACGTAATTTTAGAAATCTCTTATGCACGATGAGATATCGCCTTTGTTTTTGTCTGCAAATGTTACTCAGACAAATGTTTCAAAAACAATTTCAGGATTTTAAAAACTTCCACCCCTAAGGGGGTGTAAAAGGGTTAAATATGTTTTTACCTATTTCTCAATATCTCTAAGACACGATGAGATATCGCCTTGGTTTCTGTTTGCAAATGTTACTCATACAAATGTTTTAAAATAAAATTCAGGATTTCTAGAAATTTCACCCCTAAGGGAGTGTTAAAGCGTTAAATATTTTTTTACGTATTTCTCAATATCTCTTCGGCACGATGAGATATCGCCTTGGTTTTTGCTTGCAAATGTTACTCATACAAATGTTTAAAAACCGATTTCAAGATTTTTAGAAATTCCACCCCTAAGGGAGTGTAAAAGGGTAAAATATGTTTTTACGTATTTATCAATATCTCAAGGCACAATGAATTATCGCTTTATTTTGCTTGCAAATGTTACTCATACAAATGTTGAGAAACCAAATTCAAGATTTTTAGAAATTCCACCCCTAAGGGAGTGTAAAAGGGTAAAATATGTTTTTACGTATTTATCAATATCTCAAGGCACAATGAATTATCGCTTTATTTTGCTTGCAAATGTTACTCATACAAATGTTGAGAAACCAAATTCAAGATTTTTAGAAATTCCACCTCTAAGGAGGTGTAAAAGGGTTAAATATGTTTTTACGTATTTCTCAATATCTCTTAGACACGATGAGATATCGCCTTGGTTTTTGTTTGCAAATGTTACTCATACAAATGTTTGAAAATAAAATTCAGGATTTCTAGAAATTTCACCCCTAAGGGGGTGTTAAAGCGTTAAATATTTTTTTACGTATTTCTCAATATCTCTTCGGCACGATGAGATATCGCCTTGGTTTTTGCTTGCGAATGTTACTCATACAAATGCTTAAAAACAAATTTCAGGATTTCGAGAAATTCCACCTTTAAGGGACACCTCCTTAATGGTTAAATATGTTTTTACGTATTTCTCAATATCTTTTAGGCATGTTGAGATATCGCTTTGTTTTTGCTCGCAAATGTTACTTATACAAATGTTCAAAAACCGACCTCAAGATTTTTAGAAATTCCACCTCTAAGGGGGTGTAAAAAGGTTAAATATGTTTTTACGTATTTCTCGATATCTCTTAGACACGATGAGATATCGCCTTGGTTTTCGCTTTCAAATGTTACTCATACAAATGTTCAAAAACCAAATTGAGGATTAATGGAAATTCTACCCCTAAGGGGGTGTAAAAGGGTTAAATATTTTTGTACGTATTTCTCAATATCTCTTTGGCCCGATGAAATATCGCCTTGGTTTTTGCTTGCAAATATTAATCATACAAATGTTTAAAAACGTATTTTAAAAATTTTCAAAATTTCACCCCTGAGGGGGTGTAAAAGGGTTAAATATTTTTGTACGTATTTCTTGATATCTTTTGGGCCAGATGAGATATCGCCTTGGTTCTTGCTTGCAAATGTAACTCATACAAATGTTTAAAAATCGATTTCAAGATTTTTAGAAATTCTACCCCTAAGGGGGTGTAAAAGGGTTAAATATGTTTTTACCTATTGCTCAAAATCTCTTAGGCACGAGGAGATATAGCCTTGGTTTTTGTTTCCAAATGTTACTCATACAAATGTTTAAAAACCAATTTCAGGATTTTAGAAATTCCACCCCTAAGGAGGTGTAAAGGGGCTTAATATGTTTTTACGTATTTCTTAATATCTCAAGGCACAATGAGATATCGCCTTGGTTCTTGCAAATGTTACTCATACGAATGTTAAAAAACGTGATTTAAAATTCTTAAAAATTCCATGCCTAAGGGGGTGTAAAAGGGTTAAATATGTTTTTACGTATTTTTAGAAATCTCTTATGCTTGATGAGATATCGCCTTGTTTTTTGTTTGCAAATGTTACCCAGACAAATGTTTCAAAAACAATTTCAAGATTTTGAAAAGTTCCACCCTTAAGGGGGTGTCAAGTGGTTAAATATGTTTTTAAGTATTTCTCAATATCTCAAGGCACAATGAGATATCGCCTTGGTTTTTGCTTGCAAATCTTACTCATACAAATGTTTAAAAACCAAATTCAGGATTTTGAGAAATTCCACCCCTAAAGAGGTGTAAAAAGGTTAAATATGTTTTTACGTATTTCTCAATATCTCTTAGGCACGATGATATATCGCCTTGGTTTTGTTTGCAAATGTTACTCAGACAAATGTTCAAAAAAAATTTCAGGATTTTTAGAAATTCCACCTCTAAGGGTGTAAAAGGGTTAAATATGTTTTTACGTATTTCTCAATATCTCTTAGGCACGATGAGATATCGCCTTGGTTTTTGTTTCCAAATGTTACTCATACAAATGTTTAAAAACCAATTTCAGAATTTTAAAAAATTCCAACCCTAAGGGGGTGTAAAAGGGTTAAATTTGTTTTTACGTATTTCTTTATATCTTTTAGGCACGATAAGATATCGTTTTGGTTTTCGTTTGCAAATGTTACTCATACTAATGTTTCAAAACAAATTTTTGGATTTTGAGAAATTCCACATCTAAGGGGTTGTAAAAGGGTTAAATATGTTTTTACGTATTTCTCAATATCTCAAGGCACAATGAGATATCGCCTTGGTTTTTGCTTGCAAATGTTACTCATACAAATGTTCAAGAATGTATTTTAGGATTTTTAAAAATTCCACGCCTAAGGGGGTGTAAAAGGGTTAAATATGTTTTTACGTATTTCTAGAAATCACTTATGCACGATGAGATATCGCCTTGGTTTTTGTTTGCAAATGTTACTCAGACAAATGTTTAAAAAACGATTCCAGGATTTTAAAAAATTCCACCCCTAAGAAGGTGTAAAAGGGTTAAATATGTTTTTACGTATTTCTCAATATCTCAAGGCACAATGAGATATCGCCTTGGTTTTTGCTTGCAAATGTTACTCATACAAATGTTCGAAAACGTATTTCAGGATTTCGAGAAATTCCACCCCTAAGGGGGTGTAAAAGGGTTGAATAAGTTTTTACGTATTTCTCAATATCTCAAGGTACAATGAGATATCGCCTTGGTTTTTGCTTGCAAATGTTACTACATAAGTTCATACAAAAGTTTGAAAACGTATTTTAGAATTTTTAAAAAATCCACACCTGAGGGGGTGTGAAAGGGTTAAATATGTTTTCACGTATTTCTCAATATCTCAAGGCACAATGAGATATCGCCTTGGTTTTGCTTGCAAATGTTACTCATTTAAATGTTTAAATACCGAATTCAGGGTTTTGAGAAATTCCACCCCTAAGAAGGTTTCAAAGAATGACATATGTTTTTACGTAATTCTCGATATCTCTTAGGCACGTTGAGATATCGCCTTGGTTTTGTTTGCAAATGTTACTCATACAAATGTTCGAAAACGTATTTCAGGATTTCGAGAAATTCCACCCCTAAGGGGGTGTAAAAGGGTTGAATAAGTTTTTACGTATTTCTCAATATCTCAAGGCACAATGAGATATCGCCTTGGTTTTTGCTTGCAAATGTTACTCATACAAAAGTTTGAAAACGTATTTTAGAATTTTTAAAAATTCCACACCTGAGGGGGTGTGAAAGGGTTAAATATGTTTTCACGTATTTCTCAATATCTCAAGGCACAATGAGATATCGCCTTGGTTTTGCTTGCAAATGTTACTCATTTAAATGTTTAAATACCGAATTCAGGGTTTTGAGAAATTCCACCCCTAAGGAGGTTTTGAAGAGTTACATATATTTTACGTATTTTTCGATATCTCTTAGGCACGATGAAATATCGCCTTGGTTTTTGCTTGCAAATGTTACTCATACAAATGTTTAAAAACCGATTTCAAAATTTTTAGAAATTCCTCCCTTGAGGGGGTGTGAAATGGTTAAATATGTTTTTACGTACTTCTCAATATCTCTGAGGCACGTTGAGATATCGCCTTGGTTTTTGTTTGCAAATGTAACTCATACAAATGTTTAAAAAAAAATTTCAGGATTTTTAGAAATTCCACCCTTAGGAGGGTGTAAAAGGGTTAAATATGTTTTCACGTATTTCTTAATATCTCAAGGCACAATGAGATATCGCCTTGGTTTTTGCTTGCAAATGTTACTCATACAAATGTTTAAAAACCAAATTCAAGATTTTGAGAAATTCCACCCCTAAAAAGGTGTAAAAGGGTTAAATATGTTTTTACGTATTTCTTAATATCTCTTAGGCACGACGAAATATCGCCTTGGTTTTTGTTTGCAAATGTTATCCATACAAATGTTTAAAAATAAAATTCAGGATTTTTAGAAATTCCACGCTTGGGGGGGTGTAAAAGAGTTAAATATGTTTTTACGTATTTCTCGATATCTCTTAGGCACGACGAGATATCGCCTTGGTTTTTGCTTGCAAATGTTACTCATACAAATGTTTAAAAACCGATTTCAAAATTTTTAGAAATTCCTCCCTTCAGGGGGTGTGAAATGGTTAAATATGTTTTTACGTACTTCTCAATATCTCTGAGGCACGTTGAGATATCGCCTTGGTTTTTGCTTGCAAATGTTACCCATACAAATGTTCAAAAAACCATTTTAGGATTTTGAGAAATCTCACCCCTAAGGGGGTGTAAGAAGGTCAAATATGTTTTTACGTATTTCTCAATATCTCTTAGGCACGATGAAATATCGCCTTGGTATTTGCTTGCAAATATTAATCATACAAATGTTTGAAAACGTATTTTAGAAATTTTCAAAATTCCACCCCTGAGGGGGTGTAAAAGGGTTAAATATTTTTGTACGTATTTCTTGATATCTCTTGGGCCAGATGAGATATCGCCTTGGTTCTTGCTTGCAAATGTAACTCATACAAATGTTTAAAAATCGATTTCAAGATTTTTAGAAATTCCACCCCTAAGGGGGTGTAAAAGCGTTAAATATGTTTTTACCTATTGCTCAAAATCTCTTAGGCACGAGGAGATATCGCCTTGGTTTTTGTTTCCAAATGTTACTCATACAAATGTTTAAAAACCAATTTCAGAATTTTAGAAATTCCACCCCTAAGGAGGTGTAAAAGGGTTAAATATGTTTTTACGTATTTCTCAATATCTCAAGGCACAATGAAATATCGCCTTGATTCTTGCAAATGTTACTCATACAAATGTTAAAAAAAGTGATTTAAAATTTTAAAAAATTCCACGCCTAAGGGGGTGTAAAAGGGTTAAATATGTTTTTACGTATTTTTAGAAATCTCTTATGCTTGATGAGATATCGCCTTGGTTTTTGTTTGCAAATGTTACTCAGACAAATGTTTCAAAAAGAATTTCAGGATTTTGAAAAGTTCCACCCCTAAGGGGGTGTAAAGTGGTTAAACATGTTTTTAAGTATTTCTCAATATCTCAAGGCACAATGAGATATCGCCTTGGTTTTTGCTTGCAAATCTTATTCATACAAATGTTTAAAAACCGATTTCAAGATTTTTAGAAATTCCACGTTTGAGGGGGTGTAAAAGGTTTAAATATGTTTTTACGTATTTCTCGATATCTCTTAGGCACGACGAGATATCGCCTTGGTTTTTGCTTTCAAATGTTACTCATACAAATGTTCAAAAAACTATTACAGGATTTTGAGAAATCCCACCCCTAAGGGGGTGTAAAAAGGTTAAATATGTTTTTACGTATTTTTCAATATCTCTTAGGCACGATGAAATATCGCCTCGGTTTTTGCTTGGAAATGTTACTCATACAAATGTTTGAAAACGTATTTTAGAATTTTTAAAAATTCTACCCCTAAGGGGGTGTAAAAAAGTTAAATATTTTTGTACGTATTTCTTAATATCTCTTGGGCCCGATGAGATATCGCCTTGGTTCTTGCTTGCAAATGTTACTCATACAAATGTTTAAAAATTGATTTTAAGATTTTCAGAAATTCTACCCCTAAGGGGGTGTAAAAGGGTTAAATATGTTTTTACCCATTGCTCAAAATCTCTTAGGCACGACGAGATATCGCCTTGGTTTTTGTTTCCAAATGTTAATCATACAAATGTTTAAAAACCAATTTCAGGATTTTAGAAATTCCACCCCTAAGGAGGTGTAAAAGGGTTAAATATGTTTTTACGTATTTCTTAATATCTCAAGGCACAATGAGATATCGCCTTGGTTTTGCTTGCAAATGTTACTCATTTAAATGTTTAAATACCGAATTCAGGCTTTTGAGAAATTCCACCCCTAAGGAGGTTTTGAAGAGTTACATATATTTTACGTATTTTTCGATATCTCTTAGGCACGATGAAATATCGCCTTGGTTTTTGCTTGCAAATGTTACTCATACAAATGTTTAAAAAAAAATTTCAGGATTTTTAGAAATTCCACCCCTAGGAGGGTGTAAAAGGGTTAATTATGTTTTCACGTATTTCTTAATATCTCAAGGCACAATGAGATATCGCCTTGGTTTTTGCTTGCAAATGTTATTCATACAAATGTTTAAAAACCAAATTCAAGATTTTGAGAAATTCCACCCCTAAAAAAGTGTAAAAGAGTTAAATATGTTTTTACGTATTTCTTAATATCTTTTAGGCACGATGATATATCGCCTTGGTTTTGTTTGCAAATGTAACTCATACAAATGTTTAGAAACGTATTTTAGGATTTTTAAAAATTCCACCCTTAAGGGGGTGTAAAAGAGTTAAATATGTTTTCACGTATCTCTTAATATCTCTTAGACACGACGAAATATCGCCTTGGTTTTTGTTTGCAAATGTTATCCATACAAATGTTTAAAAATAAAATTCAGGATTTTTAGAAATTCCACGCTTGAGGGGGTGTAAAAGAGTTAAATATGTTTTTACGTATTTCTCGATATCTCTTAGGTACGACGAGATATCGCCTTGGTTTTTGCTTGCAAATGTTACTCATACAAATGTTTAAAAACCGATTTCAAAATTTTTAGAAATTCCTCCCTTGAGGGGGTGTGAAATGGTTAAATATGTTTTTACGTACTTCTCAATATCTCTGAGGCACGTTGAGATATCGCCTTGGTTTTTGCTTGCAAATGTTACCCATACAAATGTTCAAAAAACCATTTTAGGATTTTGAGAAATCTCACCCCTAAGGGGGTGTAAAAGGGTTAAATATGTTTTCACGTATTTCTTAATATCTCAAGGCACAATGAGATATCGCCTTGGTTTTTGCTTGCAAATGTTACTCATACAAATGTTTAAAAACCAAATTCAAGATTTTGAGAAATTCCACCCCTAAAAAGGTGTAAAAGGGTTAAATATGTTTTTACGTATTTCTTAATATCTCTTAGGCACGATGATATATCGCCTTGGTTTTGTTTGCAAATGTAACTCATACATATGTTTAGAAACGTATTTTAGGATTTTTGAAAATTCCACCCTTAAGGGGGTGTAAAAGAGTTAAATTTGTTTTCACGTATTTCTTAATATCTCTTAGACACGACGAAATATCGCCTTGGTTTTTGTTTGCAAATGTTATCCATACAAATGTTTAAAAATAAAATTCAGGATTTTTAGAAATTCCACGCTTGAGGGGGTGTAAAAGAGTTAAATATGTTTTTACGTATTTCTCGATATCTCTTAGGCACGACGAGATATCGCCTTGGTTTTTGCTTGCAAATGTTACTCATACAAATGTTTAAAAACCGATTTCAAAATTTTTAGAAATTCCTCCCTAGAGGGGGTGTGAAATGGTTAAATATGTTTTTACGTACTTCTCAATATCTCTGAGGCACGTTGAGATATCGCCTTGGTTTTTGCTTGCAAATGTTACCCATACAAATGTTCAAAAAAGCATTTTAGGATTTTGAGAAATCTCACCCCTAAGGGGGTGTAAAAAGGTCAAATATGTTTTTACGTATTTCTCAATATCTCTTAGGCACGATGAAATATCGCCTTGGTTTTTGCTCGCAAATCTTACTCATACAAATGTTTAAAAACCGATTCCAAGATTTTTAGAAATTCCACGTTTGAGGGGGTGTAAAAGGGTTAAATATGTTTTTACGTATTTCTCGATATCTCTTAGGCACGACGAGATATCGCCTTGGTTTTTGCTTCTAAATGTTACTCATACAAATGTTCAAAAACCGATTTCAACATTTTTAGAAATTCCACTTTTGAGGGGGAGTAAAATGGTTAAATATGTTTTTACGTACTTCTCAATATCTCTGAGGCACGTTGAGATATCGCCTTGGTTTTTGCTTTCAAATGTTACTCATACAAATGTTAAAAAAACTGTTTTAGGATTTTGAGAAATCCCAACCCTAAGGGGGTGTAAAAAGGTTAAATATGTTTTTACGTATTTCTCAATATCTCTTAGACACGATGAGATATCGCCTTGGTTTTTGTTTGCAAATGTTACTCATACAAATGTTTGAAAATAAAATTCAGGATTTCTAGAAATTTCACCCCTAAGGGGGTGTTAAAGCGTTAAATATTTTTTTACGTATTTCTCAATATCTCTTCGGCACGATGAGATATCGCCTTGGTTTTTGCTTGCGAATGTTACTCATACAAATGCTTAAAAACAAATTTCAGGATTTCGAGAAATTCCACCCGTAAGGGGGTGTAAAAGGGTTTAATATGTTTTTACGTACTTTTCAATATCTCTGAGGCACGTTGAGATATCGCCTTGGTTTTTGCTTGCAAATGTTACTCAGACAAATGTTCAAAAAAAATTTCAGGATTTTTAGAAATTCCACCTCTAAGGGTGTAAAAGGGTTAAATATGTTTTTACGTATTTCTCAATATCTCTTAGGCACGATGAGATATCGCCTTGGTTTTTGTTTCCAAATGTTACTCATACAAATGTTTAAAAACCAATTTCAGAATTTTAAAAAATTCCAACCCTAAGGGACACCTTCTTAGGGGTTGAATATGTTTTTACGTATTTTTCGATATCTCTTAGGCAAGATGAGATATCGCCTTGGTTTTTGTTTCCAAATGTTACTTATACAAATAGTTAAAAACCAATTTCAGGATTTTAAGAAATTCCACCTTTAAGGGACACCTCCTTAATGGTTAAATATGTTTTTACGTATTTCTCAATATCTTTTAGGCATGTTGAGATATCGCTTTGTTTTTGCTCGCAAATGTTACTTATACAAATGTTCAAAAACCGACCTCAAGATTTTTAGAAATTCCACCTCTAAGGGGGTGTAAAAAGGTTAAATATGTTTTTACGTATTTCTCGATATCTCTTAGACACGATGAGATATCGCCTTGGTTTTCGCTTTCAAATGTTACTCATACAAATGTTCAAAAACCAAATTGAGGATTAATGGAAATTCTACCCCTAAGGGGCTGTAAAAGGGTTAAATATTTTTGTACGTATTTCTCAATATCTCTTTGGCCCGATGAGATATCGCCTTGGTTTTTGCTTGCAAATGTTACTCATACAAATGTATAAAAATCGATTTCAAGATTTTTAGAAATTCCACCCCTAAGGGGGTGTAAAAGTGTTAAATATGTTTTTACGTATTTCTCAATATCTCTTAGGCACGATGAGATATCGCCTTAGTTTTTGTTTCCAAATGTTACCCAAACAAATGTTTAAAAACCAATTTCAAGATTTCAAAAAATGCAACCCCTAAGGGACACTTTCTTAGGGGTTAAATATGTTTTCACGTATTTCTCAATATCTCTTAGGCAAGATGAGATATCGCCTTGGTTTTTGTTTCCAAATGTTACTTATACAAATAGTTAAAAACCAATTTCAGGATTTTAAGAAATTCCACCTTTAAGGGACACCTCCTTAATGGTTAAATATGTTTTTACGTATTTCTCAATATCTTTTAGGCATGTTGAGATATCGCTTTGTTTTTGCTCGCAAATGTTACTTATACAAATGTTCAAAAACCGACCTCAAGATTTTTAGAAATTCCACCTCTAAGGGGGTGTAAAAAGGTTAAATATGTTTTTACGTATTTCTCGATATCTCTTAGACACGATGAGATATCGCCTTGGTTTTCGCTTTCAAATGTTACTCATACAAATGTTCAAAAACCAAATTGAGGATTAATGGAAATTCTACCCCTAAGGGGCTGTAAAAGGGTTAAATATTTTTGTACGTATTTCTCAATATCTCTTTGGCCCGATGAGATATCGCCTTGGTTTTTGCTTGCAAATGTTACTCATACAAATGTATAAAAATCGATTTCAAGATTTTTAGAAATTCCACCCCTAAGGGGGTGTAAAAGTGTTAAATATGTTTTTACGTATTTCTCAATATCTCTTAGGCACGATGAGATATCGCCTTAGTTTTTGTTTCCAAATGTTACCCAAACAAATGTTTAAAAACCAATTTCAAGATTTCAAAAAATGCAACCCCTAAGGGACACTTTCTTAGGGGTTAAATATGTTTTCACGTATTTCTCAATATCTCTTAGGCACGTTGAGATATCGCCTTGGTTTTTGTTTCCAAATGTTACTCATACAAATGTTTAAAAACCAATTTCAGGATTTTGAAAAATTCCAACCCTAAGGGACACTTTCTTAGGGGTTGAATATGTTCTTACGTATTTCTCGATATCTCTTAGGCACGATGAGATATCGCCTTGGTTTTTGTTTCCAAATGTTACTTATACAAATGTTTAAAAACCAATTTCAGGATTTTAAGAAATTCCACTTTTAAGGGACACCTCCTTAAGGGTTAAATATGTTTTTACGTATTTCTCAATATCTTTTAGACATGTTGAGATATCGCCTTGTTTTTGCTCGCAAATGTTACTTATACAAATGTTCAAAAACCAACCTCAAGATTTTTAGAAATTCCACCTCTAAGGGGGTGTAAAAAGGTTAAATATGTTTTTACGTATTTCTCGATATCTCTTAGACACGATGAGATATCGCCTTGGTTTTCGCTTTCAAATGTTACTCATACAAATGTTCAAAAACCAAATTGAGGATTATTAGCAATTCCACCCATAAGGGGCTGTAAAAGGGTTAAATATTTTTGTACGTATTTCTTAATATCTCTTGGGCCCGATGAGATATCGCCTTGGTTTTTGCTTGCAAATGTTACTCATACAAATGTATAAAAATCGATTTTAAGATTTTTAGAAATTCCACTTCTAAAAGGGTGTAAAAGGGTTAAATAAGTTTTTACGTATTTCTCAATATCTCAAGGCACAATGAGACATCACCTTGGTTTTTGCTTGCAAATGTTACTCATACAAATGTTTGAAAAACATATTCAAGATTTTTAGAAATTCGACCCCCAAGGGGGCGTAAAAGGGTTAATTATGTTTTTGGGTATTTCTCAAAATCTCTTAGGCACGACGAGATATCGCCTTGGTTTTTGTCTGCAAATGTTACTCACACAAATGTTTAAAGACCAATTTCAGGATTACGAGAAATTCCACCCCTAAGGAGGTGTAAAAGGGTTAAATATGTTTTTACGTATTTCTCAATATCTCAAGTCACAATGAGATATCGCCTTGGTTTTTGCATGCAAATGTTACTCATACAAATGTTTAAAAAATGATTCCAAGATTTTTAGAAATTCCACCCCTAACGGGGCGTAAAAGGGTTAAGTATGTTTTTAGGTATTTCTCAAAATCTCTTAGGCACGACGAGATGTCGCCTTGGTTTTTTTCAGCAAATGTTACTCACACGAATGTTTAAAAACCAATTTCAGAATTTCGAGAAATTCCACCCCTAAGGGGGTGTAAAAAGTTAAATACGTTTTTACGTACTTCTGAATATCTCTGAGGCACGATGAGATATCGCCTTATTTTGCTTGCAAATGTTACTCATACAAATGTTCAAAAACCAAATTCAAGATTTTTAGAAATTCCACCTCTAAAGGGGTGTAAAAAGGTTAAATATGTTTTTACGTATTTCTCAATATCTCTTAGACATGATGAGATATTGCCTTGGTTTTTGTTTTGCAAATGTTACTCATACTAATGTTTAAAAACCAATTTTAGGATTTTGAGAAATTCCACCCCTAAGGGGTTGTAAAAGGGTTAAATATGTTTTTACGTAGTTCTCAATATCTCAAGGCACAATGAGATATCGCCTTGGTTTTTGCTTGCAAATGTTACTCATACAAATGTTTAGAAACCAAATTCAAGATTTCCGAAATTCCACCCCTAAAGTGGTGTAAAAGGGTTAAATGTGTTTTTACGTAATTTTAGAAATCTCTCATGCACGATGAGATATCGCCTTGGTTTTTGTCTGCAAATGTTACTCAGACAAATGTTTTAAAAACATCTTCAGGATTTAAAAAACTTTCACCTCTAAGGGGGTGTAAAAGGGTTAGATATGTTTTTACGTATTTCTCAATATCTCTTAGACACGATGAGATATCGCCTTGGTTTTTGGCTTGCAAATGTTTTTCATACAAATGTTTTATAAATGATTTCAAGATTTTTAGAAATTCCACCCCTAAGTGGGCGTAAAAGGGTTAAATATGTTGTTAGGTATTTCTCAAAATCTCTTAGGCACGACGAGATTCCGCCTTGATTTTTGCTTGCAAATGTTACTCATAAAAATGTTTAAAAACAAATTTCAGGATTTTTAGAAATTCTGCCCCTAAGGGGGTGTAAAAGGGTTAAATTTGTTTTTACGTATTTCTCAATATCTCTTAGGCACGATGAGATATCGCCTTGGTTTTTGCTTGCAAATGTTACTCATACAAATGTTTAAAAACCAAATTCAGGATTTCGAGAAATTCTACCCCTAAAGGGGTGTAAAAGGGTTAAATATGTTTTTACGTATTTCTCAATATCTCTTAGGCACGATGATATATCGCCTTGGTTCTCGTTTGCAAATGTTACTCATACAAATGTTTGAAAACAATTTTCAGGATTTTTGGAAATTCCACCCCTAAGGTAGTGTAAAAGGGTTAAATATGTTTTTACGTATTTCTCAATATCTCTTAGGCACGATGAAATATCGCCTTAGTTGTTGCTTGCAAATGTTACTCATACAAATGTTTAAAAACAAATTTCAGGATTTTTAGGAATTCTTCCCCTAAGGGGGTGTAAAAGGGTTAAATTTGTTTTTACGTATTTCTCTATATCTCTTAGGCACGATGAAATATCGCCTTGGTTTTTGCTTGCAAATGTTACTCATACAAATGTTTGAAAACGTATTTAAGAATTTTTTTAAATTTCACCCCTAAGGGGGTGTAAAAGGGTTAAATTTGTTTTTACGTATTTCTCTATATCTTTTAGGCACGATGAGATATCGTTTTGGTTTTCATTTGCAAATGTTACTCATACTAATGTTTAGAAACTGATTTTTGGATTTTAAGAAATTCCACTTCTAAGGGGTTGTAAAAGGGTTAAATATGTTTTTACGTAGTTCTCAATATCTCAAGGCACAATGAGATATCGCCTTGGTTTTTGCTTGCTAATGTTACTGATACAAATGTTTAGAAACCAAATTCAAGATTTGTAGAAATTCCACCCTCAAAGTGGTGTAAAAGGGTTAAATTTGTTTTTACGTATTTCTCTATATCTTTTAGGCACGATGAGATATCGTTTTGGTTTTCATTTGCAAATGTTACTCATACTAATGTTTAGAAACTGATTTTTGGATTTTAAGAAATTCCACTTCTAAGGGGTTGTAAAAGTGTTAAATGTGTTTTTACGTAATTTTCGAAATCTTTTATGCACGATGAGATATCGCCTTGGTTTTTGTCTGCAAATGTTACTCAGACAAATGTTTCAAAAACAATTTCAAGATTTTAAAAAATTCCACCCTGAAGGGGTGTAAAAGGGTTAAATTTGTTTTTACGTATTTCTTAATATCTCTTTGGCACGATGAGTTATCGCCTTGGTTCTTGTTTGCAAATGTTACTCATACAAATGTTTGAAAAAATATTTCAGGATTTTTAGAAATTCCACCCCTAGGAAGGTGTAAAAGGGTTAAATATGTTTTTACGTATTTCTCAATATCTCTTAGACACGATGAAATATCGCCTATGTTTTTGCTTGCAAATGTTACTAATACAGATGTTTAAAAACTGATTTCAAGATTTTCAGAAATTCCACCCTTGAGGAGGTGTAAAAGGGTTAAATATGTTTTTACGTATTTCTCGATATCTCTTAGGCACGATGAGATATCGCCTTGGTTTTTGCTTGCAATTGTTACTCATACAAATGTTTAAAAACCGATTTCAAGATTTTTAGAAATTCAACCCTTGAGGGGGTGTAAAAGGGTTAAATATGTTTACGTACTTCTCAATATCTCGAGGCACGTTGAGATATCGCCTTGGTTTTTGCTTTCAAATGTTACTCATACAAATGTTCAAAAAACCATTTTAGGATTTTGAGAAATTCCACCCCTAAAGGGGTGTAAAAGGGTTAAATATGTTTTTACGTATTTCTTAATATCGCTTAGGCACGATGAAATATCGCCTTGGTTTTTGCTTGCAAATGTTACTCATACAAATGTTTGAAAACGTATTCTAGAATTTTTAAAAATTCTAACCCTAAGGGGGTGTGAAAAAGTAAAATATGTTTTCACGTATTTCTCAATATCTCTTAGACACGATGAGATATCGCCTTGGTTTTTGTTTGCAAATGTTACTCATACAAATGTTTAAAAAATGATTCCAGGATTTTGAAAAATTCCACCTCTAAGGGGGTGTAAAAGGGTTAAATATGTTTTTACGTATTTCTCAATATCTCAAGGCACAATGAGATATCGCCTTAGTTTTGCTTGCAAATGTTACTCATTTAAATGTTTAAAAACCGAATTCAGGCTTTTGAGAAATTCCACCCCTAAGGGGGTTTTGAAGAGTTACATATGTTTTTACGTATTTCTCGATATCTCTTAGGCACGATGAAATATCGCCTTGGTTTTTGCTTGCAAATGTTACTCATACAAATGTTTAAATACAAATTTCAGGATTTTTAGAAATTCCTCCCCTAAAGGGGTGTAAAAGGGTTAAATTTGTTTTCACGTATTTCTCAATATCTCTTGGGCACGATCAGATATCGCCTTGGTTCTTGTTTGCAAATGTTACTCATACAAATGTTTAAAAAAATATTTCAGGATTTTTAGAAATTCCACCCCCAGGAGGGTGTAAGAGGGTTAAATTTGTTTTTACATATTTCTCAATATCTCAAGGCACAATGAGATATCGCCTTTGCTTTTGCTTGCAAATGTTACTCATACAAATGTTTAAAAACCAAATTCAAGATTTCGAGAAATTCCACCCCCAAAAAGGTGTAAAAGGGTTAAATATGTTTCCACGTATTTCTCAATATCTCTTAGACACGATGAGATATCGCCTTGGTTTTTGTTTGCAAATGTTACTCATACAAATGTTTGAAAATGAAATTCAGGATTTTTAGAAATTTCACCCCTAAGGGGGTTCAAAAGCGTTAAATATTTTTTTACGTATTTCTCAATATCTTTTGGGCACGATGAGATATCGCTTTGGTTTTTGCTTGCGAATGTTACTCATACAAATGTTTAAAAACCGATTTCAAGATTTTCAGAAATTCCACCTTTGAGGGGGTGTAAAAGGGTTAAATATGTTTTTACGTATTTCTCAATATCTCTTAGGCACGACGAGATATCGCCTTGGTTTTGGTTTGCAAATGTTACTCATACAAATGTTTGAAAATAAAATTCAGGATTTTTAGAAATTTCACCCCTAAGGGGGTTCAAAAGCGTTAAATATTTTTTTACGTATTTCTCAATATCTTTTGGGCACGTTGAGATATCGCCTTGGTTTTTGCTTTCAAATGTTACTCATACAAATGTTTGAAAATCGATTTCAAGATTTTTAGAAATTCGACCCCTAAGAGGGTGTAAAAAGGTTAAATATGTTTTTACCAATTGCTCAAAATCTCTTAGGCACGACGAGATATCGCCTTGGTTTTTGTTCGCAAATGTTACTCATACAAATGTTTAAACCCTATTTCAGGATTTTTTTAAATTCCACCCCTAAGGGGGTGTAAAAAGGTTAAATTTGTTTTTAGGTATTTCTCTATATCTTTTAGGCACGATGAGATATCGTTTTGGTTTTCGTTTGCAAATGTTACTCATACTAATGTTTAAAAACCGATTTCAAGATTTCTAGAAATTCCACCCTTGAGAGGGTGTAAAAGGGTTAAATATGTTAACGTACTTCTCAATATCTCTGAGGCACGTTGAGATATCGCCTTGGTTTTTGCTTTCAAATGTTACTCATACAAATGTTCAAAAAACCATTTTAGGATTTTAAGAAATTCCACCCCTAAGGGGGTGTAAAAGGGTTAAATATTTTTTTACGTATTTCTCAATATCTTCTAGGCACGATGAAATATCGCCTTGGTTTTTGCTTGCAAATGTTACTCATACAAATGTTTGAAAACGTACTTCAGAATTTTTGAAAATTCCACCCTAAGGGGGTGTGAAGAGGTTAAATATGTTTTCACGTATTTCTCAATATCTCTTAGACACGATGAGATATCGCCTTGGTTTTTGTTTGCAAATGTTACTCATACAAATGTTTAAAAAACAATTCCAGGATTTTAAAAAATTCTACTCCTAAGGGGGTGTAAAAGCGTTAAATATGTTTTTACGTATTTCTTAATATCTCAAGGCTCAATGAGATATCGCCTTGGTTTTGCTTGCAAATGTTACTCATTTAAATGTTTAAAAATCGAATTCAGGGCTTAGAGAAATTCCACCCCTTAGGGGGTTTTGAAGAGTTACATATGTTTTTACGTATTTCTCGATATCTCTTAGGCACGATGAAATATCACCTTGGTTTTTGCTTGCAAATTTTACTCATACAAATGTTTAAAAACAAATTTCAGGATTTTTAGAAATTCCTCTCCTAAGGGGGTGTAAAAGGGTTTAATTTGTTTTTACGTATTTCTCAATATCTCTTAGGCACGATGAGATATCGCCTTGGTTCTTGTTTGCAAATGTTACTCATAGAAATGTTTAAAAAATATTTCAGGATTTTTAGAAATTCCACCTATAGGGGGTGTAAAAGGGTTAAATATGTTTTTACGTATTTTTAGAAATCTCTTATGCTTGATGAGATATCGCTTTGGTTTTTGTTTGCAAATTTTACTCAGACAAATGTTTCAAAAAAAATTTCAGGATTTTGAAAAATTCCACCCCTAAGGGGGTGTAAAAGTGTTAAATATGTTTTTACGTATTTCTCAATATCTCAAGGCACAATGAGATATCGCCTTGGTTTTTGCTTGCAAATCTTACTCATACAAATGTTTAAAAACCAAATTCAGGATTTTGAGAAATTCCACCCCTAAAGAGGTGTAAAAAGGTTAAATATGTTTTTACGTATTTCTCAATATCTCTTAGGCACGATGATATATCGCCTTGGTTTTGTTTGCAAATGTTAGTCATACAAATGTTCGAAAACCTATTTTAGGATTTTCAAAATTTCTACCCCTAAGGGGGTGTAAAAGGGTTAAATATGTTTTTACGTATTTCTCAATATCTCTTAGACACGATGGGATATCGATTTGGTTTTTGTTTGCAAATGTTACTCATACAAATGTTTTAAAACGAAATTCAGGATTTTTCGAAATTTCACCCCCAAGGGGGTGTAAAAGCGTTAAATATTTTTTTACGTATTTCTCAATATCTCTTAGATATGATGAGATATTGCCTTGGTTTTTGTTTGCAAATGTTACTCATACAAATGTTTAAAAACCTATTTCAGGATTTTTAAAAATTCCACCCCTAAGGGGGTGTAAAAGGGTTAAATTTGTTTTTACGTATTTCTTTATATCTTTTAGGCACGATGAGATATCGTTTTGGTTTTCGTTTGCAAATGTTACTCATACTAATGTTTCAAAACTAATTTTTGGATTTTGAGAAATTCGACATCTAAGGGGTTTTAAAAGGGTTAAATATGTTTTTACGTATTTCTCAATATCTCAAGGCACAATGAGATATCGCCTTGGTTTTTGCTTGCAAATGATACTCATACAAATGTTTAAAAACCGATTTCAAGATTTTTAGAAATTCCACCCTTAAGAGGGTGTAAAAGGGTTAAATATGTTAACGTACTTCTCAATATCTCTGAGGCACGTTGAGATATCGCCTTGGTTTTTGCTTTCAAATGTTACTCATACAAATGTTCAAAAAACCATTTTAGGATTTTAAGAAATTCCACCCCTAAGGGGGTGTAAAAGGGTTAAATATTTTTTTACGTATTTCTCAATATCTTCTAGGCACGATGAAATATCGCCTTGGTTTTTGCTTGCAAATGTTACTCATACAAATGTTTGAAAACGTATTTTAGAATTTTTAAAAATTCCACCCTAAGGGGGTGTGAAGAGGTTAAATATGTTTTCACGTATTTCTCAATATCTCTTACACACGATGAGATATCGCCTTGGTTTTTGTTTGCAAATGTTACTCATACAAATGTTTAAAAAACAATTCCAGGATTTTAAAAAATTCTACTCCTAAGGGGGTGTAAAAGCGTTAAATATGTTTTTACGTATTTCTTAATATCTCAAGGCACAATGAGATATCGCCTTGGTTTTGCTTACAAATGTTACCCATTTAAATGTATAAAAATCGAATTCAGGGCTTAGAGAAATTCCACCCCTAAGGGGGTTTTGAAGAGTTACATATGTTTTTACGTATTTCTCGATATCTCTTAGGCACGATGAAATATCACCTTGGTTTTTGCTTGCTAATGTTACTGATACAAATGTTTAGAAACCAAATTCAAGATTTGTAGAAATTCCACCCTCAAAGTGGTGTAAAAGGGTTAAATGTGTTTTTACGTATTTCTCAATATCTCAAGGCACAATGAGATATCGCCTTGGTTTTTGCTTCCTAATGTTACTGATACAAATGTTTAGAAACCAAATTCAAGATTTGTAGAAATTCCACCCTCAAAGTGGTGTAAAAGGGTTAAATTTGTTTTTACGTAATTTTAGAAATCTTTTATGCACGATGAGATATCGCCCTGGTTTTTGTCTGCAAATGTTACTCAGACAAATGTTTCAAAAACAATTTCAGGATTTTAAAAAATTCCACTCTAAAGGGGTGTAAAAGGGTTTCATTTGTTTTCACGTATTTCTCAATATCTCTTGGGCACGATCAGATATCGCCCTGGTTTTTGTCTGCAAATGTTACTCAGACAAATGTTTCAAAAACAATTTCAGGATTTTAAAAAATTCCACTCTAAAGGGGTGTAAAAGGGTTAAATATGTTTTTACGTATTTCTCAATATCTCTTAGGCACGACGAGATATCGCCTTGGTTTTGGTTTGCAAATGTTACTCATACAAATGTTTGAAAATAAAATTCAGGATTTTTAGAAATTTCACCCCTAAGGGGGTTCAAAAGCGTTAAATATTTTTTTACGTATTTCTCAATATCTTTTGGGCACGTTGAGATATCGCCTTGGTTTTTGCTTTCAAATGTTACTCATACAAATGTTTGAAAATCGATTTCAAGATTTTTAGAAATTCGACCCCTAAGAGGGTGTAAAAAGGTTAAATATGTTTTTACCAATTGCTCAAAATCTCTTAGGCACGACGAGATATCGCCTTGGTTTTTGTTCGCAAATGTTACTCATACAAATGTTTAAAAACCTATTTCAGGATTTTTTTAAATTCCACCCCTAAGGGGGTGTAAAAAGGTTAAATTTGTTTTTAGGTATTTCTCTATATCTTTTAGGCACGATGAGATATCGTTTTGGTTTTCGTTTGCAAATGTTACTCATACTAATGTTTAAAAACTAATTTTTGGATTTTAAGAAATTCCACTTCTAACGGGTTGTAAAAGGGTTAAATATGTTTTTACGTAGTTCTCAATATCTCAAGGCACAATGAGATATCGCCTTGGTTTTTGCTTGCTAATGTTACTGATACAAATGTTTAGAAACCAAATTCAAGATTTGTAGAAATTCCACCCTCAAAGTGGTGTAAAAGGGTTAAATGTGTTTTTACGTAATTTCAGAAATCTTTTATGCACGATGAGATATCGCCTTGGTTTTTGTCTGCAAATGTTACTCAGACAAATGTTTCAAAAACAATTTCAGGATTTTAAAAAATTCCACTCTAAAGGAGTGTAAAAGGGTTAAATATGTTTTTACGTATTTCTCAATATCTCAAGGCACAATGAGATATCGCCTTGGTTTTTGCTTGCAAATGTTACTAATACAAATGTTTAAAAACTGATTTCAAGATTTTCAGAAATTCCACCCTTCAGGAAGTGTAAAAAGGTTGAATATGTTTTTACGTATTTCTCGATATCTGTTAGGCACGATGAGATATCGCCTTGGTTTTTGCTTGCAAATGTTACTCATACAAATGTTTAAAAACCCATTTCAAGATTTGTAGAAATTCCACCCTCAAAGTGGTGTAAAAGGGTTAAATGTGTTTTTACGTAATTTTAGAAATCTTTTATGCACGATGAGATATCGCCTTGGTTTTTGTCTGCAAATGTTACTCAGACAAATGTTTCAAAAACGAATTTCAGAATTTTAAAAAATTCCACACTAAAGGGGTGTAAAAGGGTTAAATATGTTTTTACGTATTTCTCGATATCTCTTAGGCACGACCAGATATCGCCTTGGTTTTTGCTTGCAAATGTTACTCATACAAATGTTTAAAAACCGATTTGAAAATTTTTAGAAATTCTACCCTTGAGGGGGTGTAAAATGGTTAAATATGTTTTTACGTATTTCTCAATATCTCTTAGGCACGATGAAATATCGCCTTGGTTTTTGCTTGCAAATGTTACTCATACAAATGTTTGAAAACGTATTTAAGAATTTTTAAAAATTTCACCCCTAAGGGGGTGTAAAAGGGTTAAATATTTTTGTACGTATTTCTTAATATCTCTTGGGCCCGGTGAGATATCGCCTTGGTTCTTGCTTGCAAATGTTACTCATACAAATGTTTAAAAATCGATTTCAAGATTTTTAGAAATTCTACCCCTAAGAGGGTGTAAAAAGGTTAAATATGTTTTTACCTATTGCTTAAAATCTCTTAGGCACGACGAGATATCGCCTTGGTTTTTGTTCGCAAATGTTACTCATACAAATGTTTAAAAACGTATTTCAGGATTTTTTAAAATTTCACCCCTAAGGGGGTGTAAAAGGGTTTAATTTGTTTTGACGTATTTCTCTATGACTTTTAGGCACGATGAGATATCGATTTGGTTTTCGTTTGCAAATGTTACTCATACTAATGTTTAAAAACTAATTTTTGGATTTTAAGAAATTCCACTTCTGAGGGGTTGTAAAAGGGTTAAATATGTTTTTACGTAGTTCTCAATATCTCAAGGCACTATGAGATATCGCCTTAGTTTTTGCTTGCTAATGTTACTGATACAAATGTTTAGAAACCAAATTCAAGATTTGTAGAAATTCCACCCTCAAAGTGGTGTAAAAGGGTTAATTGTGTTTTTACGTAATTTTAGAAATCTTTTACGCACGATGAGATATCGCCTTGGTTTTTGTCTGCAAATGTTACTCAGACAAATGTTTCAAAAACAATTTCAGGATTTTAAAAAATTCCACTCTAAAGGGGTGTAAAAGGGTTTCATTTGTTTTCACGTATTTCTCAATATCTCTTGGGCACGATCAGATATTGCCTTGGTCCTTGTTTGCAAATGTTACTCATACAAATGTTTAAAAAAATATTTTAGGATTTTTAGAAATTCCACCCCCAGGAGGGTGTAAAAGGGTTAAATATGTTTTTACGTATTTCTCAATATCTCAAGGCACAATGAGATATCGCCTTGGCTTTTGCTTGCAAATGTTACTCATACGAATGTTTAAAAACAAAAATTCAAGATTTTGAGAAATTCCACCCCTAAAGAGGTGTAAAAGGGTTAAATATGTTTTTACGTATTTCTCAATATCTCTTAGGCACGATGATATATCGCCTTGGTTTTGTTTGCAAATGTAACTCATACAAATGATTAGAAACGTACTTTAGGATTTTCAAAAATTCCACCCCTCAGGGGATGTAAAAGGGTTAAATATGTTTTCACGTATTTCTCAATATCTCTTAGACACGATGAGATATCGCCTTGGTTTTTGTTTGCAAATGTTACTCATACAAATGTTTAAAAATAAAATTCAGTATTTTTAGAAATTTCACCCCTAAGAAGGTGTAAAAGCGTTAAATATTTTTTGACGTATTTCTCAATATCTTTTGGGCACGACGAGATATCGCCTTGGTTTTTGCTTGCAAATGTTACTCATACAAATGTCTAAAAACCGATTCTAAAATTTTTAGAAATTCCACCCTTGAGGGGGTGTAAAATGGTTAAATATATTTTTACGTACTTCTCAATAACTCTGAGGCACGTTGAGATATCGCCTTGGTTTTTGCTTTCAAATGTTACTCATACAAATGTTCAAAAAACCATTTTAGAATTTTTTAAAATTCCACCCTTAAGGGGGTGTAAAAGGGTTAAATTTGTTTTTACGTATTTCTCTATATCTTTTAGGCACGATGAGATATCGTTTTGGTTTTCGTTTGCAAATGTTACTCATACTAATGTTTAGAGACTGATTTTTGGATTTTAAGAAATTCCACTTCTAAGGGGTTGTAAAAGGGTTAAATATGTTTTTACGTAGTTCTCAATATCTCAAGGCACAATGAGATATCGCCTTGGTTTTTGCTTGCTAATGTTACTGATACAAATGTTTAGAAACCAAATTCAAGATTTGTAGAAATTCCACCCTTAAAGTGGTGTAAAAGGGTTAAATGTGTTTTTACGTAATTTTAGAAATCTTTTATGCACGATGAGATATCGCCTTGGTTTTTGTCTGCAAATGTTACTCAGACAAATGTTTCAAAAACAATTTCAAGATTTTAAAAAATTCCACCCTGAAGGGGTGTAAAAGGGTTAAATTTGTTTTTACGTATTTCTTAATATCTCTTTGGCACGATGAGATATCGCCTTGGTTCTTGTTTGCAAATGTTACTCATACAAATGTTTGAAAAAATATTTCAGGATTTTTAGAAATTCCACCCCTAGGAAGGTGTAAAAAAGTTAAATATGTTTTTACGTATTTCTCAATATCTCTTAGACACGATGAAATATCGCCTTGGTTTTTGTTTGCAAATGTAACTCATACAAATGTTTGAAAATGAAATTCAGGATTTTTAGAAATTTTACCCCTAAGGGGGTGTAAAAGCGTTAAATATTTTTTTACGTATTTCTCAATATCTCTTGGGCACGATCAGATATCGCCTTGGTTCTTGTTTGCAAATGTTACTCATACAAATGTTTAAAAAAATATTTCAGGATTTTTAGAAATTCCACCCCCAGGAGGGTGTAAGAGGGTTAAATTTGTTTTTACATATTTCTCAATATCTCAAGGCACAATGAGATATCGCCTTGGCTTTTGCTTGCAAATGTTACTCATACAAATGTTTAAAAACCAAATTCAAGATTTCGAGAAATTCCACCCCCAAAAAGGTGTAAAAGGGTTAAATATGTTTTCACGTATTTCTCAATATCTCTTAGACACGATGAGATATCGCCTTGGTTTTTGTTTGCAAATGTTACTCATACAAATGTTTGAAAATAAAATTCAGGATTTTTAGAAATTTCACCCCTAAGGGGGTTCAAAAGCGTTAAATATTTTTTTACGTATTTCTCAATATCTTTTGGGCACGATGAGATATCGCCTTGGTTTTTGCTTGCAAATGTTACTCATACAAATGTTTAAAAAAAGATTTCAAGATTTTTAGAAATTCTACCCCTAAGAGGGTGTAAAAAGTTTAAATATGTTTTTACCTATTGTCCAAAATCTCTTAGGCACGACGAGATATCGCCTTGGTTTTTGTTCGCAAATGTTACTCATACAAATGTTTAAAAACCTATTTCAGGATTTTTTGAAATTTCACCCTTAAGGGGGTGTAAAAGGGTTAAATTTGTTTTTACGTATTTCTCTATATCTTTTAGGCACGATGAGATATCGTTTTGGTTTTCGTTTGCAAATGTTACTCATACTAATGTTTAGAAACTGATTTTTGGATTTTAAGAAATTCCACTTCGAAGGGGTTGTAAAATGGTTAAATATGTTTTTACGTAGTTCTCAATATCTCAAGGCACAATGAGATATCGCCTTGGTTTTTGCTTGCTAATGTTACTGATACAAATGTTTAGAAACCAAATTCAAGATTTGTAGAAATTCCACCCTCAAAGTGGTGTAAAAGGGTTAAATGTGTTTTTACGTAATTTTAGAAATCTTTTATGCACGATGAGATATCGCCTTGGTTTTTGTCTGCAAATGTTACTCAGACAAATGTTTCAAAAACAATTTCAAGATTTTAAAAAATTCCACCCTGAAGGGGTGTAAAAGGGTTAAATTTGTTTTTACGTATTTCTTGATATCTCTTTGGCACGATGAGATATCGCCTTGGTTCTTGTTTGCAAATGTTACTCATACAAATTTTTAAAAATATTTCAGGATTTTTAGAAATTCCACCCCTAGGAATGTGTAAAAGGGTTAAATATGTTTTTACGTATTTCTCAATATCTCTTAGACACGATGAAATATCGCCTTGGTTTTTGTTTGCAAATGTAACTCATACAAATGTTTGAAAATAAAATTCAGGATTTTTAGAAATTTCACCCCTAAGGGGGTGTAAAAGCGTTAAATATTTTTTTACGTATTTCTCAATATCTTTTGGGCACGATGAGATATCGCCTATGTTTTTACTTGCAAATGTTACTAATACAGATGTTTAAAAACTGATTTCAAGATTTTCAGAAATTCCACCCTTGAGGAGGTGTAAAAGGGTTAAATATGTTTTTACGTATTTCTCGATATCTCTTAGGCACGATGAGATATCGCCTTGGTTTTTGCTTGCAATTGTTACTCATACAAATGTTTAGAAACCGATTTCAAGATTTTTAGAAATTCAACCCTTGAGGGGGTGTAAAAAGGTTAAATATGTTTTTACCTATTGCTCAAAATCTCTTAGGCACGACGAGATATCGCCTTGGTTTTTGCTTTCAAATGTTACTCATACAAATGTTCAAAAAAACATTTTAGGATTTTGAGAAATTCCACACCTAAGGGGGTGTAAAAGGGTTAGATATGTTTTTACGTATTTCTTAATATCGCTTAGGCACGATGAAATATCGCCTTGGTTTTTGCTTGCAAATGTTACTCATACAAATGTTTGAAAACGTATTCTAGAATTTTTAAAAATTCTAACCCTAAGGGGGTGTGAAAAAGTTAAATATGTTTTCACGTATTTCTCAATATCTCTTAGACACGATGAGATATCGCCTTGGTTTTTGTTTGCAAATGTTACTCATACAAATGTTTAAAAAACGATTCCAGGATTTTGAAAAATTCCACCTCTAAGGGGGTGTAAAAGGGTTAAATATGTTTTTACGTATTTCTCAATATCTCAAGGCACAATGAGATATCGCCTTAGTTTTGCTTGCAAATGTTACTCATTTAAATGTTTAAAAACCGAATTCAGGCTTTTGAGAAATTCCACCCCTAAGGGGGTTTTGAAGAGTTACATATGTTTTTACGTATTTCTCGATATCTCTTAGGCACGATGAAATATCGCCTTGGTTTTTGCTTGCAAATGTTACTAGTACAAATGTTTAAAAACAAATTTCAGGATTTTTAGAAATTTCTCCCCTAAGGGGGTGTAAAAGCGTTAAATTTGTTTTCACGTATTTCTCAATATCTTTTGGGCACGATCAGATATCGCCTTGGTTCATGTTTGCAAATGTTACTCATACAAATGTTTAAAAAAATATTTCAGGATTTTTAGAAATTCCACCCCCAGGAGGGTGTAAGAGGGTTAAATTTGTTTTTACATATTTCTCAATATCTCAAGGCACAATGAGATATCGCCTTGGCTTTTGCTTGCAAATGTTACTCATACAAATGTTTAAAAACCAAATTCAAGATTTCGAGAAATTCCACCCCCAAAAAGGTGTAAAAGGGTTAAATATGTTTTCACGTATTTCTCAATATCTCTTAGACACGATGAGATATCGCCTTGGTTTTTGTTTGCAAATGTTACTCGAACAAATGTTTGAAAATAAAATTCAGGATTTTTAGAAATTTCACCCCTAAGGGGGTACAAAAGCGTTAAATATTTTTTTACGTATTTCTCAATATCTTTTGGGCACGATGAGATATCGCCTTGGTTTTTGCTTGCAAATGTTACTCATACAAATGTTTGAAAAACGATTTCAAGATTTTTCGAAATTCTACCCCTAAGAGGGTGTAAAAAGGTTAAATATGTTTTTACCTATTGCTCAAAATCTCTTAGGCACGACGAGATATCGCCTTGGTTTTTGTTCGCAAATGTTACTCATACAAATGTTTAAAAACTTATTTCAGGATTTTTTAAAATTCCACACTTAAGGGGGTGTAAAAGGGTTACATTTGTTTTTACGTATTTCTCTATATCTTTTAGGCACGATGAGATATCGTTTTGGTTTTCGTTTGCAAATGTTACTCATACTAATGTTTAGAAACTGATTTTTGGATTTTAAGAAATTCTACTTCTAAAAGGTTGTAAAATGGTTAAATATGTTTTTACGTAGTTCTCAATATCTCAAGGCACAATGAGATATCGCCTTGGTTTTTGCTTGCTAATGTTACTGATACAAATGTTTAGAAACCAAATTCAAGATTTGTAGAAATTCCACCCTCAAAGTGGTGTAAAAGGGTTAAATGTGTTTTTACGTAATTTTAGAAATCTTTTATGCACGATGAGATATCGCCTTGGTATTTGTCTGCAAATGTTACTCAGACAAATGTTTCAAAAACAATTTCAAGATTTTAAAAAATTCCAACCTGAAGGGGTGTAAAAGGGTTAAATTTGTTTTTACGTATTTCTTAATATCTCTTTGGCACGATGAGATATCGCCTTGGTTCTTGTTTGCAAATGTTACTCATACAAATGTTTAAAAACCGATTTCAAGATTTCTAGAAATTCCACCCTTGAGAGGGTGTAAAAGGGTTAAATATGTTAACGTACTTCTCAATATCTCTGAGGCACGTTGAGATATCGCCTTGGTTTTTGCTTTCAAATGTTACTCATACAAATGTTCAAAAAACCATTTTAGGATTTTAAGAAATTCCACTCCTAAGGGGGTGTAAAAGGGTTAAATATTTTTTTACGTATTTCTCAATATCTTCTAGGCACGATGAAATATCGCCTTGGTTTTTGCTTGCAAATGTTACTCATACAAATGTTTGAAAACGTATTTTAGAATTTTCAAAAATTCCACCCTAAGGGGGTGTGAAGAGGTTAAATATGTTTTCACGTATTTCTCAATATCTCTTAGACACGATGAGATATCGCCTTGGTTTTTGTTTGCAAATGTTACTCATACAAATGTTTAAAAAACGATTCCAGGATTTTAAAAAATTCTACTCCTAAGGGGGTGTAAAAGCGTTAAATATGTTTTTACGTATTTCTTAATATCTCAAGGTTCAATGAGATATCGCCTTGGTTTTGCTTGCAAATGTTACTCATTTAAATGTTTAAAAATCGAATTCAGGGCTTAGAGAAATTCCACCCCTAAGGGGGTTTTGAAGAGTTACATATGTTTTTACGTATTTCTCGATATCTCTTAGGCACGATGAAATATCACCTTGGTTTTTGCTTGCAAATTTTACTCATACAAATGTTTAAAAACAAATTTCGGGATTTTTAGAAATTCCTCCCCTAAGGGGGTGTAAAAGGGTTAAATTTGTTTTTACGTATTTCTCAATATCTTTTAGGCACGATGAGATATCGCCTTGGTTCTTGTTTGCAAATGTTACTCATACAAATGTTTAAAAAATATTTCAGGATTTTTAGAAATTCCACCTATAGGGGGTGTAAAAGGGTTTAATATGTTTTTACGTATTTCTCAATATCTCAAGGCACAATGAGATATCGCCTTGGTTTTTGCTTGCAAATGTTACTCATACAAATGTTTAAAAACCAAATTCAAGATTTTGAGAAATTCCACCCCTAAAAAGGTGTAAAAGGGTTGAATATGTTTTTACGTATTTCTCAATATCTCTTAGGCACGATGATATATCGCCTTGGTTTTGTTTGCAAATGTAACTCATACAAATGTTTAGAAACATATTTTAGGATTTTCAAAAATTCCACCCCTAAGAGGGTGTAAAAGGGTTGAATATGTTTTTACGTATTTCTCAATATCTCTTAGACACGATGAGATATCGCCTTGGTTTTTGTTTGCAAATGTTACTCAAACAAATGTTTAAAAATAAAATTCAGGGTTTTCAGAAATTTCACCCCTAAGGGGGTGTAAAGCGTTAAACATTTTTTTACGTATTTCTCAATATCTTTTGGGCACGATGAGATATGGCCTCGGTTTTTGCTTGCAAATGTTACTCATACAAATGTTTAAAAACCGATTTCAAGATTTTTAGAAATTCCACCCTTGAGGGGGTGTAAAAGGGTTAAATATGTTTTTACGTATTTCTCAATATCTTTTAGGCACGATGAAATATCGCCTCGGTTTTTGCTTGCAATTGTTACTCATACAAATGTTTGAGAACGTGTTTAAGAAATTTTAAAAATTTCACCCCTAAGGGGGTGTAAAAGGGTTAAATATTTTTGTACGTATTTCTTAATATCTCTTGGGCCCGATGAGATATCGCCTTGGTTCTTGCTTGCAAATGTAACTCATACAAATGTTTAAAAATCGATTTCAAGATTTTCAGAAATTCTACCCCTAAGAGGGTGTAAAAAGGTTAAATATGTTTTTACCTATTGCTCAAAATTTCTTAGGCACGACGAGATATCGCCTTGGTTTTTGTTCGCAAATGTTACTCATACAAATGTTTAAAAACCTATTTCAGGATTTTTTAAAATTCCACCCCTAAGGGGGTGTAAAAGGGTTTAATTTGTTTTGACGTATTTCTCTATGACTTTTAGGCACGATGAGATATCGCCTTGGTTTTCGTTTGCAAATGTTACTCATACTAATGTTTAAAAACTAATTTTTGGATTTTAAAAAATTCCACTCTAAAGGGGTGTAAAAGGGTTACATATGTTTTTACGTATTTCTCAATATCTCAAGGCACAATGAGATATCGTCTTCGTTTTTGCTTGCAAATGTTACTCATACAAATGTTCAAGAATGTATTTTACGATTTTTAAAAATTCCACGCCTAAGGGGGTGTAAAAGGGTTAAATATGTTTTTACGTATTTTTAGAAATCTCTTATGCTTGATGAGATATCGCTTTGGTTTTTGTTTGCAAATTTTACTCAGACAAATGTTTCAAAAACAATATCAGGATTTTGAAAAATTCCACCCCTAAGGGGGTGTAAAAGTGTTAAATATGTTTTTACGTATTTCTCAATATCTCAAGGCACAATGAGATATCGCCTTGGTTTTTGCTTGCAAATCTTACTCATACAAATGTTTAAAAACCAAATTCAGGATTTTGAGAAATTCCACCCCTAAAGAGGTGTAAAAAGGTTAAATATGTTTTTACGTATTTCTCAATATCTCTTAGACACGATGAGATATCGATTTGGTTTTTGTTTGCAAATGTTACTCATACAAATGTTTAAAAACGAAATTCAGGATTTTTCGAAATTTCACCCCCAAGGGGGTGTAAAAGCGTTAAATATTTTTTTACGTATTTCTCAATATCTCTTAGACATGATGAGATATTGCCTTGGTTTTTGTTTGCAAATGTTACTCATACAAATGTTTAAAAACCAATTTTAGGATTTTTAAAAATCCCACCCCTAAGGGGGTGTAAAAGTGCTAAATTTGTTTTTACGTATTTCTTTATATGTTTAGGCACGATGAGATATCGTTTTGGTTTTCGTTTGCAAATGTTACTCATACTAATGTTTCAAAACAAATTTTTGGATTTTGAGAAATTCCACATCTAAGGGGTTGTAAAAGGGTTAAATATGTTTTTACGTATTTCTCAATATCTCAAGGCACAATGAGATATCGCCTTGGTTTTTGCTTGCAAATGATACTCATACAAATGTTTAAAAACCGATTTCAAGATTTTTAGAAATTCCACCCTTAAGAGGGTGTAAAAGGGTTAAATATGTTAACGTACTTCTCAATATCTCTGAGGCACGTTGAGATATCGCCTTGGTTTTTGCTTTCAAATGTTACTCATACAAATGTTCAAAAAACCATTTTAGGATTTTGAGAAATTCCACCCCTAAGGGGGTGTAAAAGGGTTAAATATGTTTTTACGTATTTCTTAATATCGCTTAGGCACGATGAAATATCGCCTTGGTTTTTGCTTGCAAATGTTACTCATACAAATGTTTGAAAACGTATTTTAGAATTTTTAAAAATTCTAACCCTAAGGGGGTGTGAAAAAGTTAAATATGTTTTCACGTATTTCTCAATATCTCTTAGACACGATGAGATATCGCCTTGGTTTTTGTTTGCAAATGTTACTCATACAAATGTTTAAAAAAGGATTCCAGGATTTTGAAAAATTCCACCTCTAAGGGGGTGTAAAAGGGTTAAATATGTTTTTACGTATTTCTCAATATCTCAAGGCACAATGAGATATCGCCTTAGTTTTGCTTGCAAATGTTACTCATTTAAATGTTTAAAAACCGAATTCAGGCTTTTGAGAAATTCCATCCCTAAGGGGGTTTTGAAGAGTTAGATATGTTTTTACGTATTTCTCGATATCTCTTAGGCACGATGAAATATCGCCTTGGTTTTTGCTTGCAAATGTTACTCATACAAATGTTTAAAAACAAATTTCAGGATTTTTAGAAATCCCTCCCCTAAGGGGGTGTAAAAGGGTTAAATTTGTTTTCACGTATTTCTCAATATCTCTTGGGCACGATCAGATATCGCCTTGGTTCTTGTTTGCAAATGTTACTCATACAAATGTTTAAAAAAATATTTCAGGATTTTTCGAAATTCCACCCCTCGGAGGGTGTAAGAGGGTTAAATTGGTTTTTACATATTTCTCAATATCTCAAGGCACAATGAGATATCGCCTTGGCTTTTGCTTGCAAATGTTACTCATACAAATGTTTAAAAACCGATTTCAAGATTTTCAGAAATTCCACCTTTGACGGGGTGTAAAAAGGTTAAATATGTTTTTCGTATTTCTCGATATCTCTTAGGCACGACGAGATATCGCCTTGGTTTTTGCTTCTAAATGTTACTCATACAAATGTTCAAAAACCGATTTCAACATTTTTAGAAATTCCACTTTTAAGGGGGAGTAAAATGGTTAAATATGTTTTTACGTACTTCTCAATATCTCTGAGGCACGTTGAGATATCGCCTTGGTTTTTGCTTTCAAATGTTACTCATACAAATGTTCAAAAAACCATTTTAGAATTTTGAGAAATCCCACCCCTAAAAGGGTGTAAAAAGGTTAAATATGTTTTTACGTATTTCTCAATATCTCTTAGGCACGATGAAATATCGCCTCGGTTTTTGCTTGCAAATGTTACTCATACAAATGTTTGGAAACGTATTTTAGAATTTTTGAAAATTCTACCCTTAAGGGGGTGTAAAAAGGTTTAATATTTTTGTACGTATTTCTTAATATCTCTTGGACCCGATGAGATATCGCCTTGGTTCTTGCTTGCAAATGTTACTCATACAAATGTTTAAAAATCGATTTTAAGATTTGTAGAAATTCTACCCCTAAGGGGGTGTAAAAGGGTTAAATATCTTTTTACCTATTGCTCAAAATCTCTTAGGCACGATGATATATCGCCTTGGTTTTGTTTGCAAATGTAACTCATACAAATGTTTAGAAACATATTTTAGGATTTTCAAAAATTCCACCCCTAAGAGGGTGTAAAAGGGTTGAATATGTTTTTACGTATTTCTCAATATCTCTTAGACACGATGAGATATCGCCTTGGTTTTTGTTTGCAAATGTTACTCAAACAAATGTTTAAAAATAAAATTCAGGGTTTTCAGAAATTTCACCCCTAAGGGGGTGTAAAGCGTTAAACATTTTTTTACGTATTTCTCAATATCTTTTGGGCACGATGAGATATGGCCTCGGTTTTTGCTTGCAAATGTTACTCATACAAATGTTTAAAAACCGATTTCAAGATTTTTAGAAATTCCACCCTTGAGGGGGTGTAAAAGGGTTAAATATGTTTTTACGTATTTCTCAATATCTTTTAGGCACGATGAAATATCGCCTCGGTTTTTGCTTGCAATTGTTACTCATACAAATGTTTGAGAACGTGTTTAAGAAATTTTAAAAATTTCACCCCTAAGGGGGTGTAAAAGGGTTAAATATTTTTGTACGTATTTCTTAATATCTCTTGGGCCCGATGAGATATCGCCTTGGTTCTTGCTTGCAAATGTAACTCATACAAATGTTTAAAAATCGATTTCAAGATTTTCAGAAATTCTACCCCTAAGAGGGTGTAAAAAGGTTAAATATGTTTTTACCTATTGCTCAAAATTTCTTAGGCACGACGAGATATCGCCTTGGTTTTTGTTCGCAAATGTTACTCATACAAATGTTTAAAAACCTATTTCAGGATTTTTTAAAATTCCACCCCTAAGGGGGTGTAAAAGGGTTTAATTTGTTTTGACGTATTTCTCTATGACTTTTAGGCACGATGAGATATCGCCTTGGTTTTCGTTTGCAAATGTTACTCATACTAATGTTTAAAAACTAATTTTTGGATTTTAAAAAATTCCACTCTAAAGGGGTGTAAAAGGGTTACATATGTTTTTACGTATTTCTCAATATCTCAAGGCACAATGAGATATCGTCTTCGTTTTTGCTTGCAAATGTTACTCATACAAATGTTCAAGAATGTATTTTACGATTTTTAAAAATTCCACGCCTAAGGGGGTGTAAAAGGGTTAAATATGTTTTTACGTATTTTTAGAAATCTCTTATGCTTGATGAGATATCGCTTTGGTTTTTGTTTGCAAATTTTACTCAGACAAATGTTTCAAAAACAATATCAGGATTTTGAAAAATTCCACCCCTAAGGGGGTGTAAAAGTGTTAAATATGTTTTTACGTATTTCTCAATATCTCAAGGCACAATGAGATATCGCCTTGGTTTTTGCTTGCAAATCTTACTCATACAAATGTTTAAAAACCAAATTCAGGATTTTGAGAAATTCCACCCCTAAAGAGGTGTAAAAAGGTTAAATATGTTTTTACGTATTTCTCAATATCTCTTAGACACGATGAGATATCGATTTGGTTTTTGTTTGCAAATGTTACTCATACAAATGTTTAAAAACGAAATTCAGGATTTTTCGAAATTTCACCCCCAAGGGGGTGTAAAAGCGTTAAATATTTTTTTACGTATTTCTCAATATCTCTTAGACATGATGAGATATTGCCTTGGTTTTTGTTTGCAAATGTTACTCATACAAATGTTTAAAAACCAATTTTAGGATTTTTAAAAATCCCACCCCTAAGTGGGTGTAAAAGTGCTAAATTTGTTTTTACGTATTTCTTTATATGTTTAGGCACGATGAGATATCGTTTTGGTTTTCGTTTGCAAATGTTACTCATACTAATGTTTCAAAACAAATTTTTGGATTTTGAGAAATTCCACATCTAAGGGGTTGTAAAAGGGTTAAATATGTTTTTACGTATTTCTCAATATCTCAAGGCACAATGAGATATCGCCTTGGTTTTTGCTTGCAAATGATACTCATACAAATGTTTAAAAACCGATTTCAAGATTTTTAGAAATTCCACCCTTAAGAGGGTGTAAAAGGGTTAAATATGTTAACGTACTTCTCAATATCTCTGAGGCACGTTGAGATATCGCCTTGGTTTTTGCTTTCAAATGTTACTCATACAAATGTTCAAAAAACCATTTTAGGATTTTGAGAAATTCCACCCCTAAGGGGGTGTAAAAGGGTTAAATATGTTTTTACGTATTTCTTAATATCGCTTAGGCACGATGAAATATCGCCTTGGTTTTTGCTTGCAAATGTTACTCATACAAATGTTTGAAAACGTATTTTAGAATTTTTAAAAATTCTAACCCTAAGGGGGTGTGAAAAAGTTAAATATGTTTTCACGTATTTCTCAATATCTCTTAGACACGATGAGATATCGCCTTGGTTTTTGTTTGCAAATGTTACTCATACAAATGTTTAAAAAAGGATTCCAGGATTTTGAAAAATTCCACCTCTAAGGGGGTGTAAAAGGGTTAAATATGTTTTTACGTATTTCTCAATATCTCAAGGCACAATGAGATATCGCCTTAGTTTTGCTTGCAAATGTTACTCATTTAAATGTTTAAAAACCGAATTCAGGCTTTTGAGAAATTCCATCCCTAAGGGGGTTTTGAAGAGTTAGATATGTTTTTACGTATTTCTCGATATCTCTTAGGCACGATGAAATATCGCCTTGGTTTTTGCTTGCAAATGTTACTCATACAAATGTTTAAAAACAAATTTCAGGATTTTTAGAAATCCCTCCCCTAAGGGGGTGTAAAAGGGTTAAATTTGTTTTCACGTATTTCTCAATATCTCTTGGGCACGATCAGATATCGCCTTGGTTCTTGTTTGCAAATGTTACTCATACAAATGTTTAAAAAAATATTTCAGGATTTTTCGAAATTCCACCCCTCGGAGGGTGTAAGAGGGTTAAATTGGTTTTTACATATTTCTCAATATCTCAAGGCACAATGAGATATCGCCTTGGCTTTTGCTTGCAAATGTTACTCATACAAATGTTTAAAAACCGATTTCAAGATTTTCAGAAATTCCACCTTTGACGGGGTGTAAAAAGGTTAAATATGTTTTTCGTATTTCTCGATATCTCTTAGGCACGACGAGATATCGCCTTGGTTTTTGCTTCTAAATGTTACTCATACAAATGTTCAAAAACCGATTTCAACATTTTTAGAAATTCCACTTTTAAGGGGGAGTAAAATGGTTAAATATGTTTTTACGTACTTCTCAATATCTCTGAGGCACGTTGAGATATCGCCTTGGTTTTTGCTTTCAAATGTTACTCATACAAATGTTCAAAAAACCATTTTAGAATTTTGAGAAATCCCACCCCTAAAAGGGTGTAAAAAGGTTAAATATGTTTTTACGTATTTCTCAATATCTCTTAGGCACGATGAAATATCGCCTCGGTTTTTGCTTGCAAATGTTACTCATACAAATGTTTGGAAACGTATTTTAGAATTTTTGAAAATTCTACCCTTAAGGGGGTGTAAAAAGGTTTAATATTTTTGTACGTATTTCTTAATATCTCTTGGACCCGATGAGATATCGCCTTGGTTCTTGCTTGCAAATGTTACTCATACAAATGTTTAAAAATCGATTTTAAGATTTGTAGAAATTCTACCCCTAAGGGGGTGTAAAAGGGTTAAATATCTTTTTACCTATTGCTCAAAATCTCTTAGGCACGACGAGATATCGCCTTGGTTTTTGTTTCCAAATGTTAATCATACAAATGTTTAAAAACCAATTTCAGGATTTTAGAAATTCCACCCCTAAGGAGGTGTAAAAGGGTTAAATATGTTTTTACGTATTTTTAGCAATCTCTTATGCTTGATGAGATATCGCCTTGGTTTTTGTTTGCAAATGTTACTCATACAAATGTTTAAAAACCAATTTCAGGATCTTTAGAAATTCCTCCCCTAAGGGGGTGTAAAAGGGTTTAATTTGTTTTCACGTATTTCTCAATATCTCTTGGGCACGATCAGATATCGCCTTGGTCCTTGTTTGCAAATGTTACTCATACAAATGTTTAAAAAAATATTTCAGGATTTTTAGAAATTCCACCCTCAAAAGGGTGTAAAAGGGTTAAATATGTTTTTACGTAGTTCTCAATATCTCAAGGCACAATGAGATATCGCCTTGGTTTTTGTTTCCAAATGTTAATCATACAAATGTTTAAAAAACGATTTCAAGATTTTTCGAAATTCTACCCCTAAGAGGGTGTAAAAAGGTTAAATATGTTTTTACCCATTGCTCAAAATCTCTTAGGCACGACGAGATATCGCCTTGGTTTTTGTTCGCAAATGTTACTCATACAAATGTTTAAAAACCTATTTCAGGATTTTTTAAAATTCCACACTTAAGGGGGTGTAAAAGGGTTAAATTTGTTTTTACGTATTTCTCTATATCTTTTAGGCACGATGAGATATCGTTTTGGTTTTCGTTTGCAAATGTTACTCATACTAATGTTTAGAAACTGATTTTTGGATTTTAAGAAATTCTACTTCTAAAAGGTTGTAAAATGGTTAAATATGTTTTTACGTACTTCTCAATATCTCTGAGGCACGTTGAGATATCGCCTTGGTTTTTGCTTTCAAATGTTACTCATACAAATGTTCAAAAAACCATTTTAGAATTTTGAGAAATCCCACCCCTAAAAGGGTGTAAAAAGGTTAAATATGTTTTTACGTATTTCTCAATATCTCTTAGGCACGATGAAATATCGCCTCGGTTTTTGCTTGCAAATGTTACTCATACAAATGTTTGGAAACGTATTTTAGAATTTTTGAAAATTCTACCCTTAAGGGGGTGTAAAAAGGTTTAATATTTTTGTACGTATTTCTTAATATCTCTTGGACCCGATGAGATATCGCCTTGGTTCTTGCTTGCAAATGTTACTCATACAAATGTTTAAAAATCGATTTTAAGATTTGTAGAAATTCTACCCCTAAGGGGGTGTAAAAGGGTTAAATATCTTTTTACCTATTGCTCAAAATCTCTTGGGCAGGACGAGATATCGCCTTGGTTTTTGTTTCCAAATGTTAATCATACAAATGTTTAAAAACCAATTTCAGGATTTTAGAAATTCCACCCCTAAGGAGGTGTAAAAGGGTTAAATATGTTTTTACGTATTTTTAGCAATCTCTTATGCTTGATGAGATATCGCCTTGGTTTTTGTTTGCAAATGTTACTCATACAAATGTTTAAAAACAAATTTCAGGATCTTTAGAAATTCCTCCCCTAAGGGGGTGTAAAAGGGTTTAATTTGTTTTCACGTATTTCTCAATATCTCTTGGGCACGATCAGATATCGCCTTGGTCCTTGTTTGCAAATGTTACTCATACAAATGTTTAAAAAAATATTTCAGGATTTTTAGAAATTCCACCCCCAAAAGGGTGTAAAAGGGTTAAATATGTTTTTACGTATTTCTCAATATCTCAAGGCACAATGAGATATCGCCTTGGCTTTTGCTTGCAAATGTTACTCATACGAATGTTTGAAAACCAAATTCAAGATTTTGAGAAATTCCACCCCTGAAAAGGTGTAAAAGGGTTAAATATGTTTTTACGTATTTTTCAATATCTCTTAGGCACAATGATATATCGCCTTGGTTTTGTTTGCAAATGTAACTCATACAAATGTTTCGAAACGTATTTTAGGATTTTCAAAAATTCCACCCCTAAGGGGGTGTAAAAGGGTTAAATATGTTTTCACGTATTTCTCAATATTTCTTAGACACGATGAGATATCGCCTTGGTTTTTGTTGGCAAATGTTACTCATACAAATGTTTAAAAATAAAATTCAGGATTTTTAGAAATTTTACCCCTAAGAAGGTGTAAAAGCGATAAATATTTTTTTACGTATTTCTCAATATCTTTTGGGCACGATGAGATATCGCCTTGGTTTTTGCTTGCAAATGTTACTCATACAAATGTTTAAAAACCGATTTCAAGATTTTTAGAAATTCCACCCTTGAGGGGGTGTAAAAGGGTTAAATATGTTTTTACGTATTTCTCGATATTTCTTAGGCACGATGAGATATCGCCTTGGTTTTTGCTTGCAAATGTTACTCATACAAATGTTTAAAAACCGATTTTAAAATTTTTAGAAATTCCACCCTTGAGGGGGTGTAAATTGGTTAAATATGTTTTTACCAATTGCTTAAAATCTCTTAGGCACGACGAGATATCGCCTTGGTTTTTGTTCGCAAATGTTACTCATACAAATGTTTAAAAACCTATTTCAGGATTTTTTAAAATTCTACCCCTAAGGGGGTGTAAAAGGGTTAAATTTGTTTTTACGTATTTCTCTATATCTTTTAGGCACGATGAGATATCGTTTTGGTTTTCGTTTGCAAATGTTACTCATACTAATGTTTAAAAACTTATTTTTGGATTTTAAGAAATTCCACTTCTAAGGGGTTGTAAAAGGGTTAAATATGTTTTTACGTAGTTCTCAATATCTCAAGGCACAATGAGATATCGCCTTGGTTTTTGTCTGCAAATGTTACTCAGACAAATGTTTCAAAAACAATTTCAGGATTTTAAAAAATTCCACTCTAAAGGGGTGTAAAAGGGTTAAATATGTTTTTACGTAGTTCTCAATATCTCAAGGCACAATGAGATATCGCCTTGGTTTTTGCTTGCAAATGTTACTAATACAAATGTTTAAAAACTGATTTCAAGATTTTCAGAAATTCCACCCTTGAGGAGGTGTAAAAAGGTTGAATATGTTTTTACGTATTTCTCGATATCTCTTAGGCACGATGAGATATCGCCTTGATTTTTGCTTGCAAATGTTACTCATACAAATGTTTAAAAACCGATTTCAAGATTTGTAGAAATTCCACCCTCAAAGTGGTGTTAAAGGGTTAAATGTGTTTTTACGTAATTTTAGAAATCTTTTATGCACGATGAGATATCGCCTTGGTTTTTGTCTGCAAATGTTACTCAGACAAATATTTCAAAAACAATTTCAGGATTTTAAAAAATTCCACTCTAAAGGGGTGTTAAAGGGTTAAATATGTTTTTACGTATTTCTCGATATCTCTTAGGCACGATGAGATATCGCCTTGGTTTTTGCTCGCAAATGTTACTCATACAAATGTTTAAGAACCGATTTCAAGATTTTTAGAAATTCCACCCTTGAGAGGGTGTAAAAGGGTTAAATATGTTAACGTACTTCTCAATATCTCTGAGGCACGTTGAGATATCGCCTTGGTTTTTGCTTTGAAATGTTACTCATACAAATGTTCAAAAAACCATTTTAGGATTTTAAGAAATTCCACCCCTAAGGGGGTGTAAAAGGGTTAAATATGTTTTTACGTATTTCTCAATATCTTCTAGGCACGATGAAATATCGCCTTGGTTTTGCTTGCAAATGTTACTCATACAAATGTTTGAAAACGTATTTTAGAATTTTTAAAAATTCCACCCTAAGGGGGTGTGAAGAGGTTAAATATGTTTTCACGTATTTCTCAATATCTCTTAGACACGATGAGATATCGCCTTGGTTTTTGTTTTCAAATGTTACTCATACAAATGTTTAAAAAACAATTCCAGGATTTTAAAAAATTCTACTCCTAAGGGGGTGTAAAAGGGTTAAATATGTTTTTACGTATTTCTTAATATCTCAAGGCACAATGAGATATCATCTTGGTTTTGCTTGCAAATGTTACTCATTTAAATGTTTAAAAATCGAATTCAGGGCTTAGAGAAATTCCACCCCTAAGGGGGTTTTGAAGAGTTACATATGTTTTTACGTATTTCTCGATATCTCTTAGGCACGATGAAATATCACCTTGGTTTTTGCTTTCAAATTTTACTCATACAAATGTTTAAAAACAAATTTCAGGGTATTTTAGAAATTCCTCCCCTAAGGGGGTGTAAAAGGGTCAAATTTGTTTTTACGTATTTCTCAATATCTCTTAGGCACGATGAGATATCGCCTTGGTTCTTGTTTGCAAATGTTACTCATACAAATGTTAAAAAAATATTTCAGGATTTTTAGAAATTCCACCTATAGGGGGTGTAAAAGGGTTAAATATGTTTTTACGTATTTCTCAATATCTCAAGGCACAATGAGATATCGCCTTGGTTTTTGCTTGCAAATGTTACTCATACAAATGTTTAAAAACCAAATTCAAGATTTTGAGAAATTCCACCCCTAAAAAGGTGTAAAAGGGTTGAATATGTTTTTACGTATTTCTCAATATCTCTTAGGCACGATGATATATCGCCTTGGTTTTGTTTGCAAATGCAACTCATACAAATGTTTAGAAACTTATTTTAGGATTTTAAAAAATTCCACCCCTAAGAAGGTGTAAAAGGGTTGAATATGTTTTTACGTATTTCTCAATATCTTTTGGACACGATGAGATATCGCCTTGGTTTATGTTTGCAAATGTTACTCAAACAAATGTTTAAAAACAAAATTCAGGGTTTTCAGAAATTTCACCCCTAAGGGGGTGTAAAAGCGTTAAATATTTTTTTACGTATTTCTTAATATCTTTTGAGCACGATGAGATATCGCCTTGGTTTTTGCTTGCAAATGTTACTAATACAGATGTTTAAAAACTGATTTCAAGATTTTCAGAAATTCCACCCTTGAGGGGGTGTAAAAGGGTTAAATATGTTTACGTACTTCTCAATATCTCTGAGGCACGTTGAGATATCGCCTTGGTTTTTGCTTTCAAATGTTACTCATACAAATGTTCAAAAAACCATTTTAGGATTTTGAGAAATTCCACCCCTAAAGGGGTGTAAAAGGGTTAAATATGTTTTTACGTATTTCTTAATATCGCTTAGGCACGATGAAATATCGCCTTGGTTTTTGCTTGCAAATGTTACTCATACAAATGTTTGAAAACGTATTTTAGAATTTTTAAAAATTCTAACCCTAAGGGGGTGTGAAAAAGTTAAATATGTTTTCACGTATTTCTCAATATCTCTTAGAAACGATGAGATATCGCCTTGGTTTTTGTTTGCAAATGTTACTCATACAAATGTTTAAAAAAGGATTCCAGGATTTTGAAAAATTCCACCTCTAAGGGGGTGTAAAAGGGTTAAATATGTTTTTACGTATTTCTCAATATCTCAAGGCACAATGAGATATCGCCTTAGTTTTGCTTGCAAATGTTACTCATTTAAATGTTCAAAAACCGAATTCAGGCTTTTGAGAAATTCCATCCCTAAGGGGGTTTTGAAGAGTTAGATATGTTTTTACGTATTTCTCGATATCTCTTAGGCACGATGAAATATCGCCTTGGTTTTTGCTTGCAAATGTTACTCGTACAAATGTTTAAAAACAAATTTCAGGATTTTTAGAAATCCCTCCCCTAAGGGGGTGTAAAAGGGTTAAATTTGTTTTCACGTATTTCTCAATATCTCTTGGGCACGATCAGATATCGCCTTGGTTCTTGTTTGCAAATGTTACTCATACAAATGTTTAAAAAAATATTTCAGGATTTTTCGAAATTCCACCCCTCGGAGGGTGTAAGAGGGTTAAATTTGTTTTTACATATTTCTCAATATCTCAAGGCACAATGAGATATCGCCTTGGCTTTTGCTTGCAAATGTTACTCATACAAATGTTTAAAAACCGATTTCAAGATTTTCAGAAATTCCACCTTTGACGGGGTGTAAAAGGGTTAAATATGTTTTTACGTATTTTTCAATATCTCTTAGGCACAATGATATATCGCCTTGGTTTTGTTTGCAAATGTAACTCATACAAATGTTTCGAAACGTATTTTAGGATTTTCAAAAATTCCACCCCTAAGGGGGTGTAAAAGGGTTAAATATGTTTTCACGTATTTCTCAATATCTCTTAGACACGATGAGATATCGCCTTGGTTTTTGTTGGCAAATGTTACTCATACAAATGTTTAAAAATAAAATTCAGGATTTTTAGAAATTTTACCCCTAAGAAGGTGTAAAAGCGATAAATATTTTTTTACGTATTTCTCAATATCTTTTGGGCACGATGAGATATCGCCTTGGTTTTTGCTTGCAAATGTTACTCATACAAATGTTTAAAAACCGATTTCAAGATTTTTAGAAATTCCACCCTTGAGGGGGTGTAAAAGGGTTAAATATGTTTTTACGTATTTCTCGATATTTCTTAGGCACGATGAGATATCGCCTTGGTTTTTGCTTGCAAATGTTACTCATACAAATGTTTAAAAACCGATTTTAAAATTTTTAGAAATTCCACCCTTGAGGGGGTGTAAATTGGTTAAATATGTTTTTACCAATTGCTTAAAATCTCTTAGGCACGACGAGATATCGCCTTGGTTTTTGTTCGCAAATGTTACTCATACAAATGTTTAAAAACCTATTTCAGGATTTTTTAAAATTCTACCCCTAAGGGGGTGTAAAAGGGTTAAATTTGTTTTTACGTATTTCTCTATATCTTTTAGGCACGATGAGATATCGTTTTGGTTTTCGTTTGCAAATGTTACTCATACTAATGTTTAAAAACTTATTTTTGGATTTTAAGAAATTCCACTTCTAAGGGGTTGTAAAAGGGTTAAATATGTTTTTACGTAGTTCTCAATATCTCAAGGCACAATGAGATATCGCCTTGGTTTTTGTCTGCAAATGTTACTCAGACAAATGTTTCAAAAACAATTTCAGGATTTTAAAAAATTCCACTCTAAAGGGGTGTAAAAGGGTTAAATATGTTTTTACGTAGTTCTCAATATCTCAAGGCACAATGAGATATCGCCTTGGTTTTTGCTTGCAAATGTTACTAATACAAATGTTTAAAAACTGATTTCAAGATTTTCAGAAATTCCACCCTTGAGGAGGTGTAAAAAGGTTGAATATGTTTTTACGTATTTCTCGATATCTCTTAGGCACGATGAGATATCGCCTTGATTTTTGCTTGCAAATGTTACTCATACAAATGTTTAAAAACCGATTTCAAGATTTGTAGAAATTCCACCCTCAAAGTGGTGTTAAAGGGTTAAATGTGTTTTTACGTAATTTTAGAAATCTTTTATGCACGATGAGATATCGCCTTGGTTTTTGTCTGCAAATGTTACTCAGACAAATATTTCAAAAACAATTTCAGGATTTTAAAAAATTCCACTCTAAAGGGGTGTTAAAGGGTTAAATATGTTTTTACGTATTTCTCGATATCTCTTAGGCACGATGAGATATCGCCTTGGTTTTTGCTCGCAAATGTTACTCATACAAATGTTTAAGAACCGATTTCAAGATTTTTAGAAATTCCACCCTTGAGAGGGTGTAAAAGGGTTAAATATGTTAACGTACTTCTCAATATCTCTGAGGCACGTTGAGATATCGCCTTGGTTTTTGCTTTGAAATGTTACTCATACAAATGTTCAAAAAACCATTTTAGGATTTTAAGAAATTCCACCCCTAAGGGGGTGTAAAAGGGTTAAATATGTTTTTACGTATTTCTCAATATCTTCTAGGCACGATGAAATATCGCCTTGGTTTTGCTTGCAAATGTTACTCATACAAATGTTTGAAAACGTATTTTAGAATTTTTAAAAATTCCACCCTAAGGGGGTGTGAAGAGGTTAAATATGTTTTCACGTATTTCTCAATATCTCTTAGACACGATGAGATATCGCCTTGGTTTTTGTTTTCAAATGTTACTCATACAAATGTTTAAAAAACAATTCCAGGATTTTAAAAAATTCTACTCCTAAGGGGGTGTAAAAGGGTTAAATATGTTTTTACGTATTTCTTAATATCTCAAGGCACAATGAGATATCATCTTGGTTTTGCTTGCAAATGTTACTCATTTAAATGTTTAAAAATCGAATTCAGGGCTTAGAGAAATTCCACCCCTAAGGGGGTTTTGAAGAGTTACATATGTTTTTACGTATTTCTCGATATCTCTTAGGCACGATGAAATATCACCTTGGTTTTTGCTTTCAAATTTTACTCATACAAATGTTTAAAAACAAATTTCAGGGTATTTTAGAAATTCCTCCCCTAAGGGGGTGTAAAAGGGTCAAATTTGTTTTTACGTATTTCTCAATATCTCTTAGGCACGATGAGATATCGCCTTGGTTCTTGTTTGCAAATGTTACTCATACAAATGTTAAAAAAATATTTCAGGATTTTTAGAAATTCCACCTATAGGGGGTGTAAAAGGGTTAAATATGTTTTTACGTATTTCTCAATATCTCAAGGCACAATGAGATATCGCCTTGGTTTTTGCTTGCAAATGTTACTCATACAAATGTTTAAAAACCAAATTCAAGATTTTGAGAAATTCCACCCCTAAAAAGGTGTAAAAGGGTTGAATATGTTTTTACCTATTTCTCAATATCTCTTAGGCACGATGATATATCGCCTTGGTTTTGTTTGCAAATGCAACTCATACAAATGTTTAGAAACTTATTTTAGGATTTTAAAAAATTCCACCCCTAAGAAGGTGTAAAAGGGTTGAATATGTTTTTACGTATTTCTCAATATCTTTTGGACACGATGAGATATCGCCTTGGTTTATGTTTGCAAATGTTACTCAAACAAATGTTTAAAAACAAAATTCAGGGTTTTCAGAAATTTCACCCCTAAGGGGGTGTAAAAGCGTTAAATATTTTTTTACGTATTTCTTAATATCTTTTGAGCACGATGAGATATCGCCTTGGTTTTTGCTTGCAAATGTTACTAATACAGATGTTTAAAAACTGATTTCAAGATTTTCAGAAATTCCACCCTTGAGGGGGTGTAAAAGGGTTAAATATGTTTACGTACTTCTCAATATCTCTGAGGCACGTTGAGATATCGCCTTGGTTTTTGCTTTCAAATGTTACTCATACAAATGTTCAAAAAACCATTTTAGGATTTTGAGAAATTCCACCCCTAAGGGGGTGTAAAAGGGTTAAATATGTTTTTACGTATTTCTTAATATCGCTTAGGCACGATGAAATATCGCCTTGGTTTTTGCTTGCAAATGTTACTCATACAAATGTTTGAAAACGTATTTTAGAATTTTTAAAAATTCTAACCCTAAGGGGGTGTGAAAAAGTTAAATATGTTTTCACGTATTTCTCAATATCTCTTAGAAACGATGAGATATCGCCTTGGTTTTTGTTTGCAAATGTTACTCATACAAATGTTTAAAAAAGGATTCCAGGATTTTGAAAAATTCCACCTCTAAGGGGGTGTAAAAGGGTTAAATATGTTTTTACGTATTTCTCAATATCTCAAGGCACAATGAGATATCGCCTTAGTTTTGCTTGCAAATGTTACTCATTTAAATGTTCAAAAACCGAATTCAGGCTTTTGAGAAATTCCATCCCTAAGGGGGTTTTGAAGAGTTAGATATGTTTTTACGTATTTCTCGATATCTCTTAGGCACGATGAAATATCGCCTTGGTTTTTGCTTGCAAATGTTACTCGTACAAATGTTTAAAAACAAATTTCAGGATTTTTAGAAATCCCTCCCCTAAGGGGGTGTAAAAGGGTTAAATTTGTTTTCACGTATTTCTCAATATCTCTTGGGCACGATCAGATATCGCCTTGGTTCTTGTTTGCAAATGTTACTCATACAAATGTTTAAAAAAATATTTCAGGATTTTTCGAAATTCCACCCCTCGGAGGGTGTAAGAGGGTTAAATTTGTTTTTACATATTTCTCAATATCTCAAGGCACAATGAGATATCGCCTTGGCTTTTGCTTGCAAATGTTACTCATACAAATGTTTAAAAACCGATTTCAAGATTTTCAGAAATTCCACCTTTGACGGGGTGAAAAAAGGTTAAATATGTTTTTCGTATTTCTCGATATCTCTTAGGCACGACGAGATATCGCCTTGGTTTTTGCTTCTAAATGTTACTCATACAAATGTTCAAAAACCGATTTCAACATTTTTAGAAATTCCACTTTTAAGGGGGAGTAAAATGGTTAAATATGTTTTTACGTACTTCTCAATATCTCTGAGGCACGTTGAGATATCGCCTTGGTTTTTGCTTTCAAATGTTACTCATACAAATGTTCAAAAAACCATTTTAGAATTTTGAGAAATCCCACCCCTAAAAGGGTGTAAAAAGGTTAAATATGTTTTTACGTATTTCTCAATATCTCTTAGGCACGATGAAATATCGCCTCGGTTTTTGCTTGCAAATGTTACTCATACAAATGTTTGGAAACGTATTTTAGAATTTTTGAAAATTCTACCCTTAAGGGGGTGTAAAAAGGTTTAATATTTTTGTACGTATTTCTTAATATCTCTTGGACCCGATGAGATATCGCCTTAGTTCTTGCTTGCAAATGTTACTCATACAAATGTTTAAAAATCGATTTTAAGATTTGTAGAAATTCTACCCCTAAGGGGGTGTAAAAGGGTTAAATATCTTTTTACCTATTGCTCAAAATCTCTTAGGCACGACGAGATATCGCCTTGGTTTTTGTTTCCAAATGTTAATCATACAAATGTTTAAAAACTAATTTCAGGATTTTAGAAATTCCACCCCTAAGGAGGTGTAAAAGGGTTAAATATGTTTTTACGTATTTTTAGCAATCTCTTATGCTTGATGAGATATCGCCTTGGTTTTTGTTTGCAAATGTTACTCATACAAATGTTTAAAAACCAATTTCAGGATCTTTAGAAATTCCTCCCCTAAGGGGGTGTAAAAGGGTTTAATTCGTTTTCACGTATTTCTCAATATCTCTTGGGCACGATCAGATATCGCTTTGGTCCTTGTTTGCAAATGTTACTCATACAAATGTTTAAAAAAATATTTCAGGATTTTTAGAAATTCCACCCTCAAAAGGGTGTAAAAGGGTTAAATATGTTTTTACGTAGTTCTCAATATCTCAAGGCACAATGAGATATCGCCTTGGTTTTTGTTTCCAAATGTTAATCATACAAATGTTTAAAAAACGATTTCAAGATTTTTCGAAATTCTACCCCTAAGAGGGTGTAAAAAGGTTAAATATGTTTTTACCTATTGCTCAAAATCTCTTAGGCACGACGAGATATCGCCTTGGTTTTTGTTCGCAAATATTACTCATACAAATGTTTAAAAACCTATTTCAGGATTTTTTAAAATTCCACACTTAAGGGGGTGTAAAAGGGTTAAATTTGTTTTTACGTATTTCTCTATATCTTTTAGGCACGATGAGATATCGTTTTGGTTTTCGTTTGCAAATGTTACTCATACTAATGTTTAGAAACTGATTTTTGGATTTTAAGAAATTCTACTTCTAAAAGGTTGTAAAATGGTTAAATATGTTTTTACGTACTTCTCAATATCTCTGAGGCACGTTGAGATATCGCCTTGGTTTTTGCTTTCAAATGTTACTCATACAAATGTTCAAAAAACCATTTTAGAATTTTGAGAAATCCCACCCCTAAAAGGGTGTAAAAAGGTTAAATATGTTTTTACGTATTTCTCAATATCTCTTAGGCACGATGAAATATCGCCTCGGTTTTTGCTTGCAAATGATACTCATACAAATGTTTGGAAACGTATTTTAGAATTTTTGAAAATTCTACCCTTAAGGGGGTGTAAAAAGGTTTAATATTTTTGTACGTATTTCTTAATATCTCTTGGACCCGATGAGATATCGCCTTGGTTCTTGCTTGCAAATGTTACTCATACAAATGTTTAAAAATCGATTTTAAGATTTGTAGAAATTCTACCCCTAAGGGGGTGTAAAAGGGTTAAATATCTTTTTACCTATTGCTCAAAATCTCTTGGGCACGACGAGATATCGCCTTGGTTTTTGTTTCCAAATGTTAATCATACAAATGTTTAAAAACCAATTTCAGGATTTTAGAAATTCCACCCCTAAGGAGGTGTAAAAGGGTTAAATATGTTTTTACGTATTTTTAGCAATCTCTTATGCTTGATGAGATATCGCCTTGGTTTTTGTTTGCAAATGTTACTCATACAAATGTTTAAAAACAAATTTCAGGATCTTTCGAAATTCCTCCCCTAAGGGGGTGTAAAAGGGTGTAATTTGTTTTCACGTATTTCTCAATATCTCTTGGGCACGATCAGATATCGCCTTGGTCCTTGTTTGCAAATGTTACTCATACAAATGTTTAAAAAAATATTTCAGGATTTTTAGAAATTCCACCCCCAAAAGGGTGTAAAAGGGTTAAATATGTTTTTACGTATTTCTCAATATCTCAAGGCACAATGAGATATCGCCTTGGCTTTTGCTTGCAAATGTTACTCATACGAATGTTTGAAAACCAAATACAAGATTTTGAGAAATTCCACCCCTGAAAAGGTGTAAAAGGGTTAAATATGTTTTTACGTATTTTTCAATATCTCTTAGGCACAATGATATATCGCCTTGGTTTTGTTTGCAAATGTAACTCATACAAATGTTTCGAAACGTATTTTAGGATTTTCAAAAATTCCACCCCTAAGGGGGTGTAAAAGGGTTAAATATGTTTTCACGTATTTCTCAATATCTCTTAGACACGATGAGATATCGCCTTGGTTTTTGTTGGCAAATGTTACTCATACAAATGTTTAAAAATAAAATTCAGGATTTTTAGAAATTTTACCCCTAAGAAGGTGTAAAAGCGATAAATATTTTTTTACGTATTTCTCAATATCTTTTGGGCACGATGAGATATCGCCTTGGTTTTTGCTTGCAAATGTTACTCATACAAATGTTCAAAAACCGATTTCAAGATTTTTAGAAATTCCACCCTTGAGGGGGTGTAAAAGGGTTAAATATGTTTTTACGTATTTCTCGATATTTCTTAGGCACGATGAGATATCGCCTTGGTTTTTGCTTGCAAATGTTACTCATACAAATGTTTAAAAACCGATTTTAAAATTTTTAGAAATTCCACCCTTGAGGGGGTGTAAATTGGTTAAATATGTTTTTACCAATTGCTTAAAATCTCTTAGGCACGACGAGATATCGCCTTGGTTTTTGTTCGCAAATGTTACTCATACAAATGTTTAAAAACCTATTTCAGGATTTTTTAAAATTCTACCCCTAAGGGGGTGTAAAAGGGTTAAATTTGTTTTTACGTATTTCTCTATATCTTTTAGGCACGATGAGATATCGTTTTGGTTTTCGTTTGCAAATGTTACTCATACTAATGTTTAAAAACTTATTTTTGGATTTTAAGAAATTCCACTTCTAAGGGGTTGTAAAAGGGTTAAATATGTTTTTACGTAGTTCTCAATATCTCAAGGCACAATGAGATATCGCCTTGGTTTTTGTCTGCAAATGTTACTCAGACAAATGTTTCAAAAACAATTTCAGGATTTTAAAAAATTCCACTCTAAAGGGGTGTAAAAGGGTTAAATATGTTTTTACGTAGTTCTCAATATCTCAAGGCACAATGAGATATCGCCTTGGTTTTTGCTTGCAAATGTTACTAATACAAATGTTTAAAAACTGATTTCAAGATTTTCAGAAATTCCACCCTTGAGGAGGTGTAAAAAGGTTGAATATGTTTTTACGTATTTCTCGATATCTCTTAGGCACGATGAGATATCGCCTTGATTTTTGCTTGCAAATGTTACTCATACAAATGTTTAAAAACCGATTTCAAGATTTGTAGAAATTCCACCCTCAAAGTGGTGTAAAAGGGTTAAATGTGTTTTTACGTAATTTTAGAAATCTTTTATGCACGATGAGATATCGCCTTGGTTTTTGTCTGCAAATGTTACTCAGACAAATATTTCAAAAACAATTTCAGGATTTTAAAAAATTCCACTCTAAAGGGGTGTAAAAGGGTTAAATATGTTTTTACGTATTTCTCGATATCTCTTAGGCACGATGAGATATCGCCTTGGTTTTTGCTCGCAAATGTTACTCATACAAATGTTTAAGAACCGATTTCAAGATTTTTAGAAATTCCACCCTTGAGAGGGTGTAAAAGGGTTAAATATGTTAACGTACTTCTCAATATCTCTGAGGCACGTTGAGATATCGCCTTGGTTTTTGCTTTGAAATGTTACTCATACAAATGTTCAAAAAACCATTTTAGGATTTTAAGAAATTCCACCCCTAAGGGGGTGTAAAAGGGTTAAATATGTTTTTACGTATTTCTCAATATCTTCTAGGCACGATGAAATATCGCCTTGGTTTTGCTTGCAAATGTTACTCATACAAATGTTTGAAAACGTATTTTAGAATTTTTAAAAATTCCACCCTAAGGGGGTGTGAAGAGGTTAAACATGTTTTTACCTATTGCTTAAAATCTCTTAGGCACGACGAGATATCGCCTTGGTTTTTGCTTGCAAATGTTACTCATACAAATGTTTAAAAACCGATTCTAAAATTTTTAGAAATTCCACCCTTGAGGGGGTGTAAAAGGGTTAAATATGTTTTTACGTATTTCTCAATATCTCAAGGCACAATGAGATATCGCCTTGGTTTTGCTTGCAAATGTTACTCATTTAAATGTTTAAAAATCGAATTCAGGGCTTAGAGAAATTCCACCCCTAAGGGGGTTTTGAAGAGTTACATATGTTTTTACGTATTTCTCGATATCTCTTAGGCACGATGAAATATCACCTTGGTTTTTGCTTTCAAATTTTACTCAAACAAATGTTTAAAAACAAATTTCAGGGTATTTTAGAAATTCCTCCCCTAAGGGGGTGTAAAAGGGTTAAATTTGTTTTTACGTATTTCTCAATATCTCTTAGGCACGATGAGATATCGCCTTGGTTCTTGTTTGCAAATGTTACTCATACAAATGTTTAAAAAATATTTCAGGATTTTTAGAAATTCCACCTATAGGGGGTGTAAAAGGGTTAAATATGTTTTTACGTATTTCTCAATATCTCAAGGCACAATGAGATATCGCCTTGGTTTTTGCTTGCAAATGTTACTCATACAAATGTTTAAAAACCAAATTCAAGATTTCGAGAAATTCCACCCCCAAAAAGGTGTAAAAGGGTTAAATATGTTTTCACGTATTTCTCAATATCTCTTAGACACGATGAGATATCGCCTTGGTTTTTGTTTGCAAATGTTACTCATACAAATGTTTGAAAATAAAATTCAGGATTTTTAGAAATTTCACCCCTAAGGGGGTTCAAAAGCGTTAAATATTTTTTTACGTATTTCTCAATATCTTTTGGGCACGATGAGATATCGCCTTGGTTTTTGCTTGCAAATGTTACCCATACAAATGTTTAAAAAAAGATTTCAAGATTTTTAGAAATTCTACCCCTAAGAGGGTGTAAAAAGGTTAAATATGTTTTTACCTATTGCTCAAAATCTCTTAGGCACGACGAGATATCGCCTTGGTTTTTGTTCGCAAATGTTACTCATACAAATGTTTAAAAACCTATTTCAGGATTTTTTGAAATTTCACCCTTAAGGGGGTGTAAAAGGGTTAAATTTGTTTTTACGTATTTCTCTATATCTTTTAGGCACGATGAGATATCGTTTTGGTTTTCGTTTGCAAATGTTACTCATACTAATGTTTAGAAACTGATTTTTGGATTTTAAGAAATTCTACTTCTAAGGGGTTGTAAAATGGTTAAATATGTTTTTACGTAGTTCTCAATATCTCAAGGCACAATGAGATATCGCCTTGGTTTTTGCTTGCTAATGTTACTGATACAAATGTTTAGAAACCAAATTCAAGATTTGTAGAAATTCCACCCTCAAAGTGGTGTAAAAGGGTTAAATGTGTTTTTACGTAATTTTAGAAATCTTTTATGCACGATGAGATATCGCCTTGGTTTTTGTCTGCAAATGTTACTCAGACAAATGTTTCAAAAACGATTTCAAGATTTTAAAAAATTCCACCCTGAAGGGGTGTAAAAGGGTTAAATTTGTTTTTACGTATTTCTTGATATCTCTTTGGCACGATGAGATATCGCCTTGGTTCTTGTTTGCAAATGTTACTCATACAAATTTTTAAAAATATTTCAGGATTTTTAGAAATTCCACCCCTAGGAAGGTGTAAAAGGGTTAAATATGTTTTTACGTATTTCTCAATATCTCTTAGACACGATGAAATATCGCCTTGGTTTTTGTTTGCAAATGTAACTCATACAAATGTTTGAAAATAAAATTCAGGATTTTTAGAAATTTCACCCCTGAGGGGGTGTAAAAGCGTTAAATATTTTTTTACGTATTTCTCAATATCTTTTGGGCACGATGAGATATCGCCTATGTTTTTGCTCGCAAATGTCACTAATACAGATGTTTAAAAACTAATTTGAAGATTTTCAGAAATTCCACCCTTGAGGAGGTGTAAAAGGGTTAAATATGTTTTTACGTATTTCTCGATATCTCTTAGGCACGATGAGATATCGCCTTGGTTTTTGCTTGCAATTGTTACTCATACAAATGTTTAGAAACCGATTTCAAGATTTTTAGAAATTCAACCCTTGAGGGGGTGTAAAAGGGTTAAATATGTTTACCTACTTCTCAATATCTCTGAGGCACGTTGAGATATCGCCTTGGTTTTTGCTTTCAAATGTTACTCATACAAATGTTCAAAAAAACATTTTAGGATTTTGAGAAATTCCACACCTAAGGGGGTGTAAAAGGGTTAGATATGTTTTTACGTATTTCTTAATATCGCTTAGGCACGATGAAATATCGCCTTGGTTTTTGCTTGGAAATGTTACTCATACAAATGTTTGAAAACGTATTCTAGAATTTTTAAAAATTCTAACCCTAAGGGGGTGTGAAAAAGTTAAATATGTTTTCACGTATTTCTCAATATCTCTTAGACACGATGAGATATCGCCTTGGTTTTTGTTTGCAAATGTTACTCATACAAATGTTTAAAAACCGATTTCAAGATTTCTAGAAATTCCACCCTTGAGAGGGTGTAAAAGGGTTAAATATGTTAACGTACTTCTCAATATCTCTGAGGCACGTTGAGATATCGCCTTGGTTTTTGCTTTCAAATGTTACTCATACAAATGTTCAAAAAACCATTTTAGGATTTTAAGAAATTCCACCCCTAAGGGGGTGTAAAAGGGTTAAATATTTTTTTACGTATTTCTCAATATCTTCTAGGCACGATGAAATATCGCCTTGGTTTTTGCTTGCAAATGTTACTCATACAAATGTTTGAAAACGTATTTTAGAATTTTCAAAAATTCCACCCTAAGGGGGTGTGAAGAGGTTAAATATGTTTTCACGTATTTCTCAATATCTCTTAGACACGATGAGATATCGCCTTGGTTTTTGTTTGCAAATGTTACTCATACAAATGTTTAAAAAACAATTCCAGGATTTTAAAAAATTCTACTCCTAAGGGGGTGTAAAAGCGTTAAATATGTTTTTACGTATTTCTTAATATCTCAAGGTTCAATGAGATATCGCCTTGGTTTTGCTTGCAAATGTTACTCATTTAAATGTTTAAAAATCGAATTCAGGGCTTAGAGAAATTCCACCCCTAAGGGGGTTTTGAAGAGTTACATATGTTTTTACGTATTTCTCGATATCTCTTAGGCACGATGAAATATCACCTTGGTTTTTGCTTGCAAATTTTACTCATACAAATGTTTGAAAACAAATTTCAGGATTTTTAGAAATTCCTCCCCTAAGGGGGTGTAAAAGGGTTAAATTTGTTTTTACGTATTTCTCAATATCTTTTAGGCACGATGAGATATCGCCTTGGTTCTTGTTTGCAAATGTTACTCATACAAATGTTTAAAAAATATTTCAGGATTTTTAGAAATTCCACCTATAGGGGGTGTAAAAGGGTTAAATATGTTTTTACGTATTTCTCAATATCTCAAGGCACAATGAGATATCGCCTTGGTTTTTGCTTGCAAATGTTACTCATACAAATGTTTAAAAACCAAATTCAAGATTTTGAGAAATTCCACCCCTAAAAAGGTGTAAAAGGGTTGAATATGTTTTTACGTATTTCTCAATATCTCTTAGGCACGATGATATATCGCCTTGGTTTTGTTTGCAAATGTAACTCATACAAATGTTTAGAAACATATTTTAGGATTTTTAAAAATTCCACCCCTAAGAGGGTGTAAAAGGGTTGATTATGTTTTTACGTATTTCTCAATATCTCTTAGACACGATGAGATATCGCCTTGGTTTTTGTTTGCAAATGTTACTCAAACAAATGTTTAAAAAATAAAATTCAGGGTTTTCAGAAATTTCACCCCTAAGGGGGTGTAAAGCGTTAAACATTTTTTTACGTATTTCTCAATATCTTTTGGGCACGATGAGATATGGCCTCGGTTTTTGCTTGCAAATGTTACTCATACAAATGTTTAAAAACCGATTTCAATATTTTTAGAAATTCCACCCTTGAGGGGGTGTAAAAGGGTTAAATATGTTTTTACGTATTTCTCGATATCTCTTAGGCACGACGAGATATCGCCTTGGTTTTTGCTTGCAAATGTTACTCATACAAATGTTTAAAAACCAAATTCAGGATTTTTAGAAATTTCACCCCTAAGGGGGTTCAAAAGCGTTAAATATTTTTTTACGTATTTCTCAATATCTTTTGGGCACGATGAGATATCGCCTTGGTTTTTGCTTGCAAATGTTACTCATACAAATGTTTAAAAACCGATTTCAAGATTTTCAGAAATTCCACCTTTGAGGGGGAGTAAAATGGTTAAATCTGTTTTTACGTACTTCTCAATATCTCTGAGGCACGTTGAGATATGGCCTTGGTTATTGCTTTCAAATGTTACTCATACAAATGTTCAAAAAACCATTTTAGGATTTAGAGAAATCCCACCCCTAAGGAGGTGTAAAAGGGTTAAATATGTTTGTACGTATTTCTTAATATCTCTTGGACCCGATGAGATATCGCCTTGGTTCTTGCTTGCAAATGTTACTCATACAAATGTTTAAAAATGTATTTTAAGATTTTTAGAAATTCTACCCCTAAGGGGGTGTAAAAGGGTTAAATATGTTTTTACCTATTGCTCAAAATCTCTTAGGCACGACGAGATATCGCCTTGGTTTTTGTTTCCAAATGTTAATCATACAAATGTTTAAAAACCAATTTCAGGATTTTAGAAATTCCACCCCTAAGGAGGTGTAAAAGGGTTAAATATGTTTTTACGTATTTTTAGCAATCTCTTATGCTTGATGAGATATCGCCTTGGTTTTTGTTTGCAAATGTTACTCATACAAATGTTTAAAAACAAATTTCAGGATCTTTAGAAATTCCTCCCCTAAGGGGGTGTAAAAGGGTTTAATTTGTTTTCACGTATTTCTCAATATCTCTTGGGCACGATCAGATATCGCCTTGGTCCTTGTTTGCAAATGTTACTCATACAAATGTTTAAAAAAATATTTCAAGATTTTTAGAAATTCCACCCCCAGGAGGGTGTAAAAGGGTTAAATATGTTTTTACGTATTTCATAATATCTCAAGGCACAATGAGATATCGCCTTGGCTTTTGCTTGCAAATGTTACTCATACGAATGTTTAAAAACCAAATTCAAGATTTTGAGAAATTCCACCCCTGAAAAGGTGTAAAAGGGTTAAATATGTTTTGACGTATTTCTCAATATCTCTTAGGCACGATGATATATCGCCTTGGTTTTGTTTGCAAATGTAACTCATACAAATGTTTAGAAACGTATTTTAGGATTTTTAAAAATTCCACCCCTAAGGGGGTGTAAAAGGGTTAAATATGTTTTCACGTATTTCTCAATATCTCTTAGACACGATGAGATATCGCCTTGGTTTTTGTTGGCAAATGTTACTCATACAAATGTTTAAAAATGAAATTCAGGATTTTTAGAAATTTTACCCCTAAGAAGGTGTAAAAGCGTTAAATATTTTTTTACGTATTTCTCAATATCTTTTGGGCACGATGAGATATCGCCTTGGTTTTTGCTTGCAAATGTTACTCATACAAATATTTAAAAACCGATTTCAAGATTTTTAGAAATTCCACCCTTGAGGGGGTGTAAAAGGGTTAAATATGTTTTTACGTATTTCTCGATATCTCGTAGGCACGATGAGATATCGCCTTGGTTTTTGCTTGCAAATGTTACTCGTACAAATGTTTAAAAACCGATTTCAAAATTTTTAGAAATTCCACCCTTGAGGGGGTGTAAAATGGTTAAATATGTTTTTACGTACTTCTCAATATCTCTGAGGCACGTTGAGATATCGCCTTGGTTTTTGCTTTCAAATGTTACTCATACAAATGTTCAAAAAACCATTTTAGGATTTTGAGAAATCCCACCCCTAAGGGGGTGTGAAAAAGTTAAATATGTTTTCACGTATTTCTAAATATCTCTTAGGCACGATGAAATATCGCCTTGGTTTTTGCTTGCAAATGTTACTCATACAAATGTTTGAAAACGTATTTAAGAATTTTTTAAAATTTCACCCCCAAGGGGGTGTAAAAAGGTTAAATATTTTTGTACGTATTTCTTAATATCTCTTGGGCCCGATGAGATATCGCCTTGGTTCTTGCTTGCAAATGTTACTCATACAAATGTTTGAAAATCGATTTCAAGATTTTTAGAAATTCTACCCCTAAGAGGGTGTAAAAAGGTTAAATATGTTTTTACCAATTGCTTAAAATCTCTTAGGCACGACGAGATATCGCCTTGGTTTTTGTTCGCAAATGTTACTCATACAAATGTTTAAAAACCTATTTCAGGATTTTTTAAAATTCCACCCCTAAGGGGGTGTAAAAGGGTTAAATTTGTTTTTACGTATTTCTCTATATCTTTTAGGCACGATGAGATATCGTTTTGGTTTTCGTTTGCAAATGTTACTCATACTAATGTTTGGAAACTAATCTTTGGATTTTAAGAAATTCCACTTCTAAGGGGTTGTAAAAGGGTTAAATATGTTTTTACGTAGTTCTCAATATCTCAAGGCACAATGAGATATCGCCTTGGTTTTTGTCTGCAAATGTTACTCAGACAAATGTTTCAAAAATAATTTCAGGATTTTAAAAAATTCCACTCTAAAGGGGTGTAAAAGGGTTAAATATGTTTTTACGTATTTCTCAATATCTCAAGGCACAATGAGATATCGCCTTGGTTTTTGCTTGCAAATGTTACTAATACAAATGTTTAAAAACTGATTTCAAGATTTTCAGAAATTCCACCCTTGAGGAGGTGTAATAAGGTTGAATATGTTTTTACGTATTTCTCGATATCTCTTAGGCACGATGAGATATCGCCTTGGTTTTTGCTTGCAAATGTTACTCATACAAATGTTTAAAAACCGATTTCAAGATTTGTAGAAATTCCACCCTCAAAGTGGTGTAAAAGGGTTAAATGTGTTTTTACGTAATTTTAGAAATCTTTTATGCACGATGAGATATCGCCTCGGTTTTTGCTTTGAAATGTTACTCATACAAATGTTCAAAAAACCATTTTAGGATTTTGAGAAATTCCACCCCTAAGGGGGTGTAAAAGGGTGAACTATGTTTTTACATATTTCTTAATATCGCTTAGGCACGATGAAATATCGCCTTGGTTTTTGCTTGCAAATGTTACTCATACAAATGTTTGAAAACGTATTTTAGAATTTTTAAAAATTCCTCCCTAAGGGGGTGTGAAGAGGTTAAATATGTTTTCACGTATTTCTCAATATCTCTTAGACACGATGAGATATCGCCTTGGTTTTTGTTTGCAAATGTTACTCATACAAATGTTTAAAAAACAATTCCAGGATTTTAAAAAATTCTACTCCTAAGGGGGTGTAAAAGCGTTAAATATGTTTTTACGTATTTCTCAATATCTCAAGGCACAATGAGATATCGCCTTGGTTTTGCTTGCAAATGTTACTCATTTAAATGTTTAAAAATCGAATTCAGGGCTTAGAGAAATTCCACCCCTAAGGGGGTTTTGAAGAATTACATATGTTTTTACGTATTTCTCGATATCTCTTAGGCACGATGAAATATCACCTTGGTTTTTGCTTGCAAATGTTACTCATACTAATGTTTCAAAACAAATTTTTGGATTTTGAGAAATTCCACATCTAAGGGGGTGTAAAAGGGTTAAATATGTTTTTACGTATTTCTAGAAATCACTTATGCACGATGAGATATCGCCTTGGTTTTTGTTTGCCAATGTTACTCAGACAAATGTTTAAAAAACGATTCCAGGATTTTAAAAAATTCCACCCCTAAGGGGGTGTAAAAGGGTTAAATATGTTTTTACGTATTTCTCAATATCTCAAGGCACAATGAGATATCGCCTTGGTTTTTGCTTGCAAATGTTACTCATTCAAATGTTTGAAAACCGAATTCAGGATTTCGAGAAATTCCACCCCTAAGAAGGTTTCAAAGAATGACATATGTTTTTACGTAATTCTCGATATCTCTTAGGCACGTTGAGATATCGCCTTGGTTTTGTTTGCAAATGTTACTCATACAAATGTTCGAAAACGTATTTCAGGATTTCGAGAAATTCCACCCCTAAGGGGGTGTAAAAGGGTTGAATAAGTTTTTACGTATTTCTCAATATCTCAAGGCACAATGAGATATCGCCTTGGTTTTTGCTTGCAAATGTTACTCATACAAAAGTTTGAAAACGTATTTTAGAATTTTTAAAAATTCCACACCTGAGGGGGTGTGAAAGGGTTAAATATGTTTTCACGTATTTCTCAATATCTCTTAGACACGATGAGATATCGCCTTGGTTTTTGTTTGCAAATGTAACTCATACAAATGTTTAAAAAACAATTCCAGGATTTTAAAAAATTCGACCCCTAAGGGGGTGTAAAAGGGTTAAATATGTTTTTACGTATTTCTCAATATCTCAAGGCACAATGAGATATCGCCTTGGTTTTGCTTGCAAATGTTACTCATTTAAATGTTTAAATACCGAATTCAGGGTTTTGAGAAATTCCACCCCTAAGGAGGTTTTGAAGAGTTACATATATTTTACGTATTTTTCGATATCTCTTAGGCACGATGAAATATCGCCTTGGTTTTTGCTTGCATATTTTACTCATACAAATGTTTAAAAACCGATTTCAAAATTTTGTGAAATTCCTCCCTTGAGGGGGTGTGAAATGGTTAAATATGTTTTTACGTACTTCTCAATATCTCTGAGGCACGTTGAGATATCGCCTTGGTTTTTGTTTGCAAATGTAACTCATACAAATGTTTAAAAAAAAAATTCAGGATTTTTAGAAATTCCACCCCTAGGAGGGTGTAAAAGGGTTAAATATGTTTTCACGTATTTCTTAATATCTCAAGGCACAATGAGATATCGCCTGGGTTTTTGCTTGCAAATGTTACTCATACAAATGTTTAAAAACCAAATTCAAGATTTTGAGAAATTCCACCCCTAAAAAGGTGTAAAAGGGTTAAATATGTTTTTACGTATTTCTTAATATCTCTTAGGCACGATGATATATCGCCTTGGTTTTGTTTGCAAATGTCACTCATACAAATGTTTAGAAACGTATTTTAGGATTTTTAAAAATTCCACCCTTAAGGGGGTGTAAAAGAGTTAAATATGTTTTCACGTATTTCTTAATATCTCTTAGACACGACGAAATATCGCCTTGGTTTTTGTTTGCAAATGTTATCCATACAAATGTTTAAAAATAAAATTCAGGTTTTTTAGAAATTCCACGCTTGAGGGGGTGTAAAAGAGTTAAATATGTTTTTACGTATTTCTCGATATCTCTTAGGCACGACGAGATATCGCCTTGGTTTTTGCTTGCAAATGTTACCTATACAAATGTTCAAAAAATCATTTTAGGATTTTGAGAAATCTCACCCCTAAGGGGGTGTAAAAAGGTCAAATATGTTTTTACGTATTTCTCAATATCTCTTAGGCACGATGAAATATCGCCTTGGTTTTTGCTTGCAAATATTAATCATACAAATGTTTGAAAACGTATTTTAAAAATTTTCAAAATTTCACCCCTGAGGGGGTGTAAAAGGGTTAAATATTTTTGTACGTATTTCTTGATATCTTTTGGGCCAGATGAGATATCGCCTTGGTTCTTGCTTGCAAATGTAACTCATACAAATGTTTAAAAATCGATTTCAAGATTTTTAGAAATTCTACCCCTAAGGGGGTGTAAAAGGGTTAAATATGTTTTTACCTATTGCTCAAAATCTCTTAGGCACGAGGAGATATAGCCTTGGTTTTTGTTTCCAAATGTTACTCATACAAATGTTTAAAAACCAATTTCAGGATTTTAGAAATTCCACCCCTAAGGAGGTGTAAAGGGGCTTAATATGTTTTTACGTATTTCTTAATATCTCAAGGCACAATGAGATATCGCCTTGGTTCTTGCAAATGTTACTCATACGAATGTTAAAAAACGTGATTTAAAATTCTTAAAAATTCCATGCCTAAGGGGGTGTAAAAGGGTTAAATATGTTTTTACGTATTTTTAGAAATCTCTTATGCTTGATGAGATATCGCCTTGTTTTTTGTTTGCAAATGTTACCCAGACAAATGTTTCAAAAACAATTTCAAGATTTTGAAAAGTTCCACCCTTAAGGGGGTGTCAAGTGGTTAAATATGTTTTTAAGTATTTCTCAATATCTCAAGGCACAATGAGATATCGCCTTGGTTTTTGCTTGCAAATCTTACTCATACAAATGTTTAAAAACCAAATTCAGGATTTTGAGAAATTCCACCCCTAAAGAGGTGTAAAAAGGTTAAATATGTTTTTACGTATTTCTCAATATCTCTTAGGCACGATGATATATCGCCTTGGTTTTGTTTGCAAATGTTACTCATACAAATGTTTAAAAACGAAATTCAGGATTCTTCGAAATTTCACCCCCAAGGGGGTGTAAAAGCGTTAAATATTTTTTTACGTATTTCACAATATCTCTTAGACATGATGAGATATTGCCTTGGTTTTTGTTTGCAAATGTTACTCATACAAATGTTTAAAAACCAATTTCAGGATTTTTAAAAATTCCACCCCTAAGGGGGTGTAAAAGGGTTAAATTTGTTTTTACGTATTTCTTTATATCTTTTAGGCACGATAAGATATCGTTTTGGTTTTCGTTTGCAAATGTTACTCATACTAATGTTTCAAAACAAATTTTTGGATTTTGAGAAATTCCACATCTAAGGGGTTGTAAAAGGGTTAAATATGTTTTTACGTATTTCTCAATATCTCAAGGCACAATGAGATATCGCCTTGGTTTTTGCTTGCAAATGTTACTCATACAAATGTTCAAGAATATATTTTAGGATTTTTAAAAATTCCACGCCTAAGGGGGTGTAAAAGGGTTAAATATGTTTTTACGTATTTCTAGAAATCACTTATGCACGATGAGATATCGCCTTGGTTTTTGTTTGCAAATGTTACTCAGACAAATGTTTAAAAAACGATTCCAGGATTTTAAAAAATTCCACCCCTAAGAAGGTGTAAAAGGGTTAAATATGTTTTTACGTATTTCTCAATATCTCAAGGCACAATGAGATATCGCCTTGGTTTTTGCTTGCAAATGTTACTCATACAAATGTTCGAAAACGTATTTCAGGATTTCGAGAAATTCCACCCCTAAGGGGGTGTAAAAGGGTTGAATAAGTTTTTACGTATTTCTCAATATCTCAAGGCACAATGAGATATCGCCTTGGTTTTTGCTTGCAAATGTTACTACATAAGTTCATACAAAAGTTTGAAAACGTATTTTAGAATTTTTAAAAAATCCACACCTGAGGGGGTGTGAAAGGGTTAAATATGTTTTCACGTATTTCTCAATATCTCTTAGACACGATGAGATATCGCCTTGGTTTTTGTTTGCAAATGTAACTCATACAAATGTTTAAAAAACAATTCCAGGATTTTAAAAAATTCCACCCCTAAGGGGGTGTAAAAGGGTTAAATATGTTTTTACGTATTTCTCAATATCTCAAGGCACAATGAGATATCGCCTTGGTTTTGCTTGCAAATGTTACTCATTTAAATGTTTAAATACCGAATTCAGGGTTTTGAGAAATTCCACCCCTAAGAAGGTTTCAAAGAATGACATATGTTTTTACGTAATTCTCGATATCTCTTAGGCACGTTGAGATATCGCCTTGGTTTTGTTTGCAAATGTTACTCATACAAATGTTCGAAAACGTATTTCAGGATTTCGAGAAATTCCACCCCTAAGGGGGTGTAAAAGGGTTGAATAAGTTTTTACGTATTTCTCAATATCTCAAGGCACAATGAGATATCGCCTTGGTTTTTGCTTGCAAATGTTACTCATACAAAAGTTTGAAAACGTATTTTAGAATTTTTAAAAATTCCACACCTGAGGGGGTGTGAAAGGGTTAAATATGTTTTCACGTATTTCTCAATATCTCAAGGCACAATGAGATATCGCCTTGGTTTTGCTTGCAAATGTTACTCATTTAAATGTTTAAATACCGAATTCAGGGTTTTGAGAAATTCCACCCCTAAGGAGGTTTTGAAGAGTTACATATATTTTACGTATTTTTCGATATCTCTTAGGCACGTTGAGATATCGCCTTGGTTTTTGTTTGCAAATGTAACTCATACAAATGTTTAAAAAAAAATTTCAGGATTTTTAGAAATTCCACCCTTAGGAGGGTGTAAAAGGGTTAAATATGTTTTCACGTATTTCTTAATATCTCAAGGCACAATGAGATATCGCCTTGGTTTTTGCTTGCAAATGTTACTCATACAAATGTTTAAAAACCAAATTCAAGATTTTGAGAAATTCCACCCCTAAAAAGGTGTAAAAGGGTTAAATATGTTTTTACGTATTTCTTAATATCTCTTAGGCACGACGAAATATCGCCTTGGTTTTTGTTTGCAAATGTTATCCATACAAATGTTTAAAAATAAAATTCAGGATTTTTAGAAATTCCACGCTTGGGGGGGTGTAAAAGAGTTAAATATGTTTTTACGTATTTCTCGATATCTCTTAGGCACGACGAGATATCGCCTTGGTTTTTGCTTGCAAATGTTACTCATACAAATGTTTAAAAACCGATTTCAAAATTTTTAGAAATTCCTCCCTTCAGGGGGTGTGAAATGGTTAAATATGTTTTTACGTACTTCTCAATATCTCTGAGGCACGTTGAGATATCGCCTTGGTTTTTGCTTGCAAATGTTACCCATACAAATGTTCAAAAAACCATTTTAGGATTTTGAGAAATCTCACCCCTAAGGGGGTGTAAGAAGGTCAAATATGTTTTTACGTATTTCTCAATATCTCTTAGGCACGATGAAATATCGCCTTGGTATTTGCTTGCAAATATTAATCATACAAATGTTTGAAAACGTATTTTAGAAATTTTCAAAATTCCACCCCTGAGGGGGTGTAAAAGGGTTAAATATTTTTGTACGTATTTCTTGATATCTCTTGGGCCAGATGAGATATCGCCTTGGTTCTTGCTTGCAAATGTAACTCATACAAATGTTTAAAAATCGATTTCAAGATTTTTAGAAATTCCACCCCTAAGGGGGTGTAAAAGCGTTAAATATGTTTTTACCTATTGCTCAAAATCTCTTAGGCACGAGGAGATATCGCCTTGGTTTTTGTTTCCAAATGTTACTCATACAAATGTTTAAAAACCAATTTCAGAATTTTAGAAATTCCACCCCTAAGGAGGTGTAAAAGGGTTAAATATGTTTTTACGTATTTCTCAATATCTCAAGGCACAATGAAATATCGCCTTGGTTCTTGCAAATGTTACTCATACAAATGTTAAAAAAAGTGATTTAAAATTTTAAAAAATTCCACGCCTAAGGGGGTGTAAAAGGGTTAAATATGTTTTTACGTATTTTTAGAAATCTCTTATGCTTGATGAGATATCGCCTTGGTTTTTGTTTGCAAATGTTACTCAGACAAATGTTTCAAAAAGAATTTCAGGATTTTGAAAAGTTCCACCCCTAAGGGGGTGTAAAGTGGTTAAACATGTTTTTAAGTATTTCTCAATATCTCAAGGCACAATGAGATATCGCCTTGGTTTTTGCTTGCAAATCTTATTCATACAAATGTTTAAAAACCGATTTCAAGATTTTTAGAAATTCCACGTTTGAGGGGGTGTAAAAGGTTTAAATATGTTTTTACGTATTTCTCGATATCTCTTAGGCACGACGAGATATCGCCTTGGTTTTTGCTTTCAAATGTTACTCATACAAATGTTCAAAAAACCATTACAGGATTTTGAGAAATCCCACCCCTAAGGGGGTGTAAAAAGGTTAAATATGTTTTTACGTATTTTTCAATATCTCTTAGGCACGATGAAATATCGCCTCGGTTTTTGCTTGGAAATGTTACTCATACAAATGTTTGAAAACGTATTTTAGAATTTTTAAAAATTCTACCCCTAAGGGGGTGTAAAAAAGTTAAATATTTTTGTACGTATTTCTTAATATCTCTTGGGCCCGATGAGATATCGCCTTGGTTCTTGCTTGCAAATGTTACTCATACAAATGTTTAAAAATTGATTTTAAGATTTTTAGAAATTCTACCCCTAAGGGGGTGTAAAAGGGTTAAATATGTTTTTACCCATTGCTCAAAATCTCTTAGGCACGACGAGATATCGCCTTGGTTTTTGTTTCCAAATGTTAATCATACAAATGTTTAAAAACCAATTTCAGGATTTTAGAAATTCCACCCCTAAGGAGGTGTAAAAGGGTTAAATATGTTTTTACGTATTTCTTAATATCTCAAGGCACAATGAGATATCGCCTTGGTTTTGCTTGCAAATGTTACTCATTTAAATGTTTAAATACCGAATTCAGGCTTTTGAGAAATTCCACCCCTAAGGAGGTTTTGAAGAGTTACATATATTTTACGTATTTTTCGATATCTCTTAGGCACGATGAAATATCGCCTTGGTTTTTGCTTGCAAATGTTACTCATACAAATGTTTAAAAAAAAATTTCAGGATTTTTAGAAATTCCACCCCTAGGAGGGTGTAAAAGGGTTAATTATGTTTTCACGTATTTCTTAATATCTCAAGGCACAATGAGATATCGCCTTGGTTTTTGCTTGCAAATGTTATTCATACAAATGTTTAAAAACCAAATTCAAGATTTTGAGAAATTCCACCCCTAAAAAAGTGTAAAAGAGTTAAATATGTTTTTACGTATTTCTTAATATCTTTTAGGCACGATGATATATCGCCTTGGTTTTGTTTGCAAATGTAACTCATACAAATGTTTAGAAACGTATTTTAGGATTTTTAAAAATTCCACCCTTAAGGGGGTGTAAAAGAGTTAAATATGTTTTCACGTATCTCTTAATATCTCTTAGACACGACGAAATATCGCCTTGGTTTTTGTTTGCAAATGTTATCCATACAAATGTTTAAAAATAAAATTCAGGATTTTTAGAAATTCCACGCTTGAGGGGGTGTAAAAGAGTTAAATATGTTTTTACGTATTTCTCGATATCTCTTAGGTACGACGAGATATCGCCTTGGTTTTTGCTTGCAAATGTTACTCATACAAATGTTTAAAAACCGATTTCAAAATTTTTAGAAATTCCTCCCTTGAGGGGGTGTGAAATGGTTAAATATGTTTTTACGTACTTCTCAATATCTCTGAGGCACGTTGAGATATCGCCTTGGTTTTTGCTTGCAAATGTTACCCATACAAATGTTCAAAAAACCATTTTAGGATTTTGAGAAATCTCACCCCTAAGGGGGTGTAAAAGGGTTAAATATGTTTTCACGTATTTCTTAATATCTCAAGGCACAATGAGATATCGCCTTGGTTTTTGCTTGCAAATGTTACTCATACAAATGTTTAAAAACCAAATTCAAGATTTTGAGAAATTCCACCCCTAAAAAGGTGTAAAAGGGTTAAATATGTTTTTACGTATTTCTTAATATCTCTTAGGCACGATGATATATCGCCTTGGTTTTGTTTGCAAATGTAACTCATACATATGTTTAGAAACGTATTTTAGGATTTTTAAAAATTCCACCCTTAAGGGGGTGTAAAAGAGTTAAATTTGTTTTCACGTATTTCTTAATATCTCTTAGACACGACGAAATATCGCCTTGGTTTTTGTTTGCAAATGTTATCCATACAAATGTTTAAAAATAAAATTCAGGATTTTTAGAAATTCCACGCTTGAGGGGGTGTAAAAGAGTTAAATATGTTTTTACGTATTTCTCGATATCTCTTAGGCACGACGAGATATCGCCTTGGTTTTTGCTTGCAAATGTTACTCATACAAATGTTTAAAAACCGATTTCAAAATTTTTAGAAATTCCTCCCTTGAGGGGGTGTGAAATGGTTAAATATGTTTTTACGTACTTCTCAATATCTCTGATGCACGTTGAGATATCGCCTTGGTTTTTGCTTGCAAATGTTACCTATACAAATGTTCAAAAAATCATTTTAGGATTTTGAGAAATCTCACCCCTAAGGGGGTGTAAAAAGGTCAAATATGTTTTTACGTATTTCTCAATATCTCTTAGGCACGATGAAATATCGCCTTGGTTTTTGCTTGCAAATATTAATCATACAAATGTTTGAAAACGTATTTTAAAAATTTTCAAAATTTCACCCCTGAGGGGGTGTAAAAGGGTTAAATATTTTTGTACGTATTTCTTGATATCTTTTGGGCCAGATGAGATATCGCCTTGGTTCTTGCTTGCAAATGTAACTCATACAAATGTTTAAAAATCGATTTCAAGATTTTTAGAAATTCTACCCCTAAGGGGGTGTAAAAGGGTTAAATATGTTTTTACCTATTGCTCAAAATCTCTTAGGCACGAGGAGATATAGCCTTGGTTTTTGTTTCCAAATGTTACTCATACAAATGTTTAAAAACCAATTTCAGGATTTTAGAAATTCCACCCCTAAGGAGGTGTAAAGGGGCTTAATATGTTTTTACGTATTTCTTAATATCTCAAGGCACAATGAGATATCGCCTTGGTTCTTGCAAATGTTACTCATACGAATGTTAAAAAACGTGATTTAAAATTCTTAAAAATTCCATGCCTAAGGGGGTGTAAAAGGGTTAAATATGTTTTTACGTATTTTTAGAAATCTCTTATGCTTGATGAGATATCGCCTTGTTTTTTGTTTGCAAATGTTACCCAGACAAATGTTTCAAAAACAATTTCAAGATTTTGAAAAGTTCCACCCTTAAGGGGGTGTCAAGTGGTTAAATATGTTTTTAAGTATTTCTCAATATCTCAAGGCACAATGAGATATCGCCTTGGTTTTTGCTTGCAAATCTTACTCATACAAATGTTTAAAAACCAAATTCAGGATTTTGAGAAATTCCACCCCTAAAGAGGTGTAAAAAGGTTAAATATGTTTTTACGTATTTCTCAATATCTCTTAGGCACGATGATATATCGCCTTGGTTTTGTTTGCAAATGTTACTCATACAAATGTTTAAAAACGAAATTCAGGATTCTTCGAAATTTCACCCCCAAGGGGGTGTAAAAGCGTTAAATATTTTTTTACGTATTTCACAATATCTCTTAGACATGATGAGATATTGCCTTGGTTTTTGTTTGCAAATGTTACTCATACAAATGTTTAAAAACCAATTTCAGGATTTTTAAAAATTCCACCCCTAAGGGGGTGTAAAAGGGTTAAATTTGTTTTTACGTATTTCTTTATATCTTTTAGGCACGATAAGATATCGTTTTGGTTTTCGTTTGCAAATGTTACTCATACTAATGTTTCAAAACAAATTTTTGGATTTTGAGAAATTCCACATCTAAGGGGTTGTAAAAGGGTTAAATATGTTTTTACGTATTTCTCAATATCTCAAGGCACAATGAGATATCGCCTTGGTTTTTGCTTGCAAATGTTACTCATACAAATGTTCAAGAATGTATTTTAGGATTTTTAAAAATTCCACGCCTAAGGGGGTGTAAAAGGGTTAAATATGTTTTTACGTATTTCTAGAAATCACTTATGCACGATGAGATATCGCCTTGGTTTTTGTTTGCAAATGTTACTCAGACAAATGTTTAAAAAACGATTCCAGGATTTTAAAAAATTCCACCCCTAAGAAGGTGTAAAAGGGTTAAATATGTTTTTACGTATTTCTCAATATCTCAAGGCACAATGAGATATCGCCTTGGTTTTTGCTTGCAAATGTTACTCATACAAATGTTCGAAAACGTATTTCAGGATTTCGAGAAATTCCACCCCTAAGGGGGTGTAAAAGGGTTGAATAAGTTTTTACGTATTTCTCAATATCTCAAGGCACAATGAGATATCGCCTTGGTTTTTGCTTGCAAATGTTACTACATAAGTTCATACAAAAGTTTGAAAACGTATTTTAGAATTTTTAAAAAATCCACACCTGAGGGGGTGTGAAAGGGTTAAATATGTTTTCACGTATTTCTCAATATCTCTTAGACACGATGAGATATCGCCTTGGTTTTTGTTTGCAAATGTAACTCATACAAATGTTTAAAAAACAATTCCAGGATTTTAAAAAATTCCACCCCTAAGGGGGTGTAAAAGGGTTAAATATGTTTTTACGTATTTCTCAATATCTCAAGGCACAATGAGATATCGCCTTGGTTTTGCTTGCAAATGTTACTCATTTAAATGTTTAAATACCGAATTCAGGGTTTTGAGAAATTCCACCCCTAAGAAGGTTTCAAAGAATGACATATGTTTTTACGTAATTCTCGATATCTCTTAGGCACGTTGAGATATCGCCTTGGTTTTGTTTGCAAATGTTACTCATACAAATGTTCGAAAACGTATTTCAGGATTTCGAGAAATTCCACCCCTAAGGGGGTGTAAAAGGGTTGAATAAGTTTTTACGTATTTCTCAATATCTCAAGGCACAATGAGATATCGCCTTGGTTTTTGCTTGCAAATGTTACTCATACAAAAGTTTGAAAACGTATTTTAGAATTTTTAAAAATTCCACACCTGAGGGGGTGTGAAAGGGTTAAATATGTTTTCACGTATTTCTCAATATCTCAAGGCACAATGAGATATCGCCTTGGTTTTGCTTGCAAATGTTACTCATTTAAATGTTTAAATACCGAATTCAGGGTTTTGAGAAATTCCACCCCTAAGGAGGTTTTGAAGAGTTACATATATTTTACGTATTTTTCGATATCTCTTAGGCACGATGAAATATCGCCTTGGTTTTTGCTTGCAAATGTTACTCATACAAATGTTTAAAAACCGATTTCAAAATTTTTAGAAATTCCTCCCTTGAGGGGGTGTGAAATGGTTAAATATGTTTTTACGTACTTCTCAATATCTCTGAGGCACGTTGAGATATCGCCTTGGTTTTTGTTTGCAAATGTAACTCATACAAATGTTTAAAAAAAAATTTCAGGATTTTTAGAAATTCCACCCTTAGGAGGGTGTAAAAGGGTTAAATATGTTTTCACGTATTTCTTAATATCTCAAGGCACAATGAGATATCGCCTTGGTTTTTGCTTGCAAATGTTACTCATACAAATGTTTAAAAACCAAATTCAAGATTTTGAGAAATTCCACCCCTAAAAAGGTGTAAAAGGGTTAAATATGTTTTTACGTATTTCTTAATATCTCTTAGGCACGACGAAATATCGCCTTGGTTTTTGTTTGCAAATGTTATCCATACAAATGTTTAAAAATAAAATTCAGGATTTTTAGAAATTCCACGCTTGGGGGGGTGTAAAAGAGTTAAATATGTTTTTACGTATTTCTCGATATCTCTTAGGCACGACGAGATATCGCCTTGGTTTTTGCTTGCAAATGTTACTCATACAAATGTTTAAAAACCGATTTCAAAATTTTTAGAAATTCCTCCCTTCAGGGGGTGTGAAATGGTTAAATATGTTTTTACGTACTTCTCAATATCTCTGAGGCACGTTGAGATATCGCCTTGGTTTTTGCTTGCAAATGTTACCCATACAAATGTTCAAAAAACCATTTTAGGATTTTGAGAAATCTCACCCCTAAGGGGGTGTAAGAAGGTCAAATATGTTTTTACGTATTTCTCAATATCTCTTAGGCACGATGAAATATCGCCTTGGTATTTGCTTGCAAATATTAATCATACAAATGTTTGAAAACGTATTTTAGAAATTTTCAAAATTCCACCCCTGAGGGGGTGTAAAAGGGTTAAATATTTTTGTACGTATTTCTTGATATCTCTTGGGCCAGATGAGATATCGCCTTGGTTCTTGCTTGCAAATGTAACTCATACAAATGTTTAAAAATCGATTTCAAGATTTTTAGAAATTCCACCCCTAAGGGGGTGTAAAAGCGTTAAATATGTTTTTACCTATTGCTCAAAATCTCTTAGGCACGAGGAGATATCGCCTTGGTTTTTGTTTCCAAATGTTACTCATACAAATGTTTAAAAACCAATTTCAGAATTTTAGAAATTCCACCCCTAAGGAGGTGTAAAAGGGTTAAATATGTTTTTACGTATTTCTCAATATCTCAAGGCACAATGAAATATCGCCTTGGTTCTTGCAAATGTTACTCATACAAATGTTAAAAAAAGTGATTTAAAATTTTAAAAAATTCCACGCCTAAGGGGGTGTAAAAGGGTTAAATATGTTTTTACGTATTTTTAGAAATCTCTTATGCTTGATGAGATATCGCCTTGGTTTTTGTTTGCAAATGTTACTCAGACAAATGTTTCAAAAAGAATTTCAGGATTTTGAAAAGTTCCACCCCTAAGGGGGTGTAAAGTGGTTAAACATGTTTTTAAGTATTTCTCAATATCTCAAGGCACAATGAGATATCGCCTTGGTTTTTGCTTGCAAATCTTATTCATACAAATGTTTAAAAACCGATTTCAAGATTTTTAGAAATTCCACGTTTGAGGGGGTGTAAAAGGTTTAAATATGTTTTTACGTATTTCTCGATATCTCTTAGGCACGACGAGATATCGCCTTGGTTTTTGCTTTCAAATGTTACTCATACAAATGTTCAAAAAACCATTACAGGATTTTGAGAAATCCCACCCCTAAGGGGGTGTAAAAAGGTTAAATATGTTTTTACGTATTTTTCAATATCTCTTAGGCACGATGAAATATCGCCTCGGTTTTTGCTTGGAAATGTTACTCATACAAATGTTTGAAAACGTATTTTAGAATTTTTAAAAATTCTACCCCTAAGGGGGTGTAAAAAAGTTAAATATTTTTGTACGTATTTCTTAATATCTCTTGGGCCCGATGAGATATCGCCTTGGTTCTTGCTTGCAAATGTTACTCATACAAATGTTTAAAAATTGATTTTAAGATTTTCAGAAATTCTACCCCTAAGGGGGTGTAAAAGGGTTAAATATGTTTTTACCCATTGCTCAAAATCTCTTAGGCACGACGAGATATCGCCTTGGTTTTTGTTTCCAAATGTTAATCATACAAATGTTTAAAAACCAATTTCAGGATTTTAGAAATTCCACCCCTAAGGAGGTGTAAAAGGGTTAAATATGTTTTTACGTATTTCTTAATATCTCAAGGCACAATGAGATATCGCCTTGGTTTTGCTTGCAAATGTTACTCATTTAAATGTTTAAATACCGAATTCAGGCTTTTGAGAAATTCCACCCCTAAGGAGGTTTTGAAGAGTTACATATATTTTACGTATTTTTCGATATCTCTTAGGCACGATGAAATATCGCCTTGGTTTTTGCTTGCAAATGTTACTCATACAAATGTTTAAAAAAAAATTTCAGGATTTTTAGAAATTCCACCCCTAGGAGGGTGTAAAAGGGTTAATTATGTTTTCACGTATTTCTTAATATCTCAAGGCACAATGAGATATCGCCTTGGTTTTTGCTTGCAAATGTTATTCATACAAATGTTTAAAAACCAAATTCAAGATTTTGAGAAATTCCACCCCTAAAAAAGTGTAAAAGAGTTAAATATGTTTTTACGTATTTCTTAATATCTTTTAGGCACGATGATATATCGCCTTGGTTTTGTTTGCAAATGTAACTCATACAAATGTTTAGAAACGTATTTTAGGATTTTTAAAAATTCCACCCTTAAGGGGGTGTAAAAGAGTTAAATATGTTTTCACGTATCTCTTAATATCTCTTAGACACGACGAAATATCGCCTTGGTTTTTGTTTGCAAATGTTATCCATACAAATGTTTAAAAATAAAATTCAGGATTTTTAGAAATTCCACGCTTGAGGGGGTGTAAAAGAGTTAAATATGTTTTTACGTATTTCTCGATATCTCTTAGGTACGACGAGATATCGCCTTGGTTTTTGCTTGCAAATGTTACTCATACAAATGTTTAAAAACCGATTTCAAAATTTTTAGAAATTCCTCCCTTGAGGGGGTGTGAAATGGTTAAATATGTTTTTACGTACTTCTCAATATCTCTGAGGCACGTTGAGATATCGCCTTGGTTTTTGCTTGCAAATGTTACCCATACAAATGTTCAAAAAACCATTTTAGGATTTTGAGAAATCTCACCCCTAAGGGGGTGTAAAAGGGTTAAATATGTTTTCACGTATTTCTTAATATCTCAAGGCACAATGAGATATCGCCTTGGTTTTTGCTTGCAAATGTTACTCATACAAATGTTTAAAAACCAAATTCAAGATTTTGAGAAATTCCACCCCTAAAAAGGTGTAAAAGGGTTAAATATGTTTTTACGTATTTCTTAATATCTCTTAGGCACGATGATATATCGCCTTGGTTTTGTTTGCAAATGTAACTCATACATATGTTTAGAAACGTATTTTAGGATTTTTGAAAATTCCACCCTTAAGGGGGTGTAAAAGAGTTAAATTTGTTTTCACGTATTTCTTAATATCTCTTAGACACGACGAAATATCGCCTTGGTTTTTGTTTGCAAATGTTATCCATACAAATGTTTAAAAATAAAATTCAGGATTTTTAGAAATTCCACGCTTGAGGGGGTGTAAAAGAGTTAAATATGTTTTTACGTATTTCTCGATATCTCTTAGGCACGACGAGATATCGCCTTGGTTTTTGCTTGCAAATGTTACTCATACAAATGTTTAAAAACCGATTTCAAAATTTTTAGAAATTCCTCCCTAGAGGGGGTGTGAAATGGTTAAATATGTTTTTACGTACTTCTCAATATCTCTGAGGCACGTTGAGATATCGCCTTGGTTTTTGCTTGCAAATGTTACCCATACAAATGTTCAAAAAAGCATTTTAGGATTTTGAGAAATCTCACCCCTAAGGGGGTGTAAAAAGGTCAAATATGTTTTTACGTATTTCTCAATATCTCTTAGGCACGATGAAATATCGCCTTGGTTTTTGCTCGCAAATCTTACTCATACAAATGTTTAAAAACCGATTCCAAGATTTTTAGAAATTCCACGTTTGAGGGGGTGTAAAAGGGTTAAATATGTTTTTACGTATTTCTCGATATCTCTTAGGCACGACGAGATATCGCCTTGGTTTTTGCTTCTAAATGTTACTCATACAAATGTTCAAAAACCGATTTCAACATTTTTAGAAATTCCACTTTTGAGGGGGAGTAAAATGGTTAAATATGTTTTTACGTACTTCTCAATATCTCTGAGGCACGTTGAGATATCGCCTTGGTTTTTGCTTTCAAATGTTACTCATACAAATGTTAAAAAAACTGTTTTAGGATTTTGAGAAATCCCAACCCTAAGGGGGTGTAAAAAGGTTAAATATGTTTTTACGTATTTCTCAATATCTCTTAGGCACGATGAAATATTGCCTCGGTTTTTGCTTTCAAATGTTACTCATACAAATGTTTGTAAACGTATTTTAGAATTTTTAAAAATTCCACCCCTAAGGGGGTGTAAAATTTAAATATTTTTGTACGTATTTCTTAATATCTCTTGGGCCCGATGAGATATCGCCTTGGTTCTTGCTTGCAAATGTTACTCATACAAATGTTTAAAAATTGATTTTAAGATTTTTAGAAATTCTACCCCTAAGGGGGTGTAAAAGGGTTAAATATGTTTTTACCCATTGCTCAAAATCTCTTAGGTACGACGAGATATCGCCTTGGTTTTTGTTTCCAAATGTTAATCATACAAATGTTTAAAAACCAATTTCAGGATTTTAGAAATTCCACCCGTAAGGAGGTGTAAAAGGGTTAAATATGTTTTTACGTATTTCTAGAAATCTTTTATGCACGATGAGATATCGCCTTGGTTTTCGTTTGCAAATGTTACTCATACTAATGTTTCAAAACAAATTTTTGGATTTTGAGAAATTCCACATCTAAGGGGTTGTAAAAGGGTTAAATATGTTTTTACGTATTTCTCAATATCTCAAGGCACAATGAGATATCGCCTTCGTTTTTGCATGCAAATAATACTCATACAAATGTTTAAAAACCTATTTCAGGATTTTTAAAAATGCCACCGCTAAGGGGGTGTAAAAGGGTTAAATGTGTTTTTACGTATTTCTAGAAATCACTTATGCACGATGAGATATCGCCTTGGTTTTTGTTTGCAAATGTTACTCAGACAAATGTTTGAAAAACGATTCCAGGATTTTAAAAAATTCCACCCCTAAGGGGGTGTAAAAGGGTTAAATATGTTTTTACGTTTTTCTCAATATCTCAAGGCACAATGAGATATCGCCTTGGTTTTTGCTTGCAAATGTTACTCATTCAAATGTTTGAAAACCGAATTCAGGATTTTGAGAAATTCCACCCCTAAGAAGGTTTCAAAGAATGACATATGTTTTTACGTAATTCTCGATATCTCTTAGGCACGTTGAGATATCGCCTTGGTTTTGTTTGCAAATGTTACTCATACAAATGTTCGAAAACGAATTTCAGGATTTCGAGAAATTCCACCCCTAAGGGGGTGTAAAAGGGTTGAATAAGTTTTTACGTATTTCTCGATATCTCTTAGGCACGACGAGATATCGCCTTGGTTTTTGCTTGCAAATGTTACTCATACAAATGTTTAAAAACCGATTTCAAAATTTTTAGAAATTCCTCCCTTGAGGGGGTGTGAAATGGTTAAATATGTTTTTACGTACTTCTCAATATCTCTGAGGCACGTTGAGATATCGCCTTGGTTTTTGCTTGCAAATGTTACCCATACAAATGTTCAAAAAACCATTTTAGGATTTTGAGAAATCTCACCCCTAAGGGGGTGTAAAAGGGTTAAATATGTTTTCACGTATTTCTTAATATCTCAAGGCACAATGAGATATCGCCTTGGTTTTTGCTTGCAAATGTTACTCATACAAATGTTTAAAAACCAAATTCAAGATTTTGAGAAATTCCACCCCTAAAAAGGTGTAAAAGGGTTAAATATGTTTTTACGTATTTCTTAATATCTCTTAGGCACGATGATATATCGCCTTGGTTTTGTTTGCAAATGTAACTCATACAAATGTTTAGAAACGTATTTTAGGATTTTTAAAAATTCCACCCTTAAGGGGGTGTAAAAGAGTTAAATTTGTTTTCACGTATTTCTTAATATCTCTTAGACACGACGAAATATCGCCTTGGTTTTTGTTTGCAAATGTTATCCTTTTAAATGTTTAAAAATAAAATTCAGGATTTTTAGAAATTCCACGCTTGAGGGGGTGTAAAAGAGTTAAATATGTTTTTACGTATTTCTCGATATCTCTTAGGCACGACGAGATATCGCCTTGGTTTTTGCTTGCAAATGTTACTCATACAAATGTTTAAAAACCGATTTCAAAATTTTTAGAAATTCCTCCCTTGAGGGGGTGTGAAATGGTTAAATATGTTTTTACGTACTTCTCAATATCTCTGAGGCACGTTGAGATATCGCCTTGGTTTTTGCTTGCAAATGTTACCCATACAAATGTTCAAAAAAGCATTTTAGGATTTTGAGAAATCTCACCCCTAAGGGGTTGTAAAAGGGTTAAATATGTTTTTACGTATTTCTCAATATCTCAAGGCACAATGAGATATCGCCTTGGTTTTTGCATGCAAATGATACTCATACAAATGTTTAAAAACCTATTTCAGGATTTTTAAAAATGCCACCGCTAAGGGACACCCTCTTAGGGGTTAAATACGTTTTCACGTATTTCTCAATATCTCTTGGGCACGTTGAGATATCGCCTTGGTTTTTGCTTGCAAAACTTACTCATACAAATGTTTAAAAACTAAATTCAGGATTTCAAGAAATTCCACCCCTAAGGGGGTGTAAAAGGGTTAAATAAAATTTTACGTATTTCTCAATATCTCAAGGCACAATGAGATATCGCCTTGGTTTTTGCTTGCAAATGTTACTCATACAAATAATCAAAAATGTATTTTAGGATTTTTAAAAATTCCACGCCTAAGGGGGTGTAAAAGGGTTAAATATGTTTTTACGTATTTCTAGAAATCACTTATGCACGATGAGATATCGCCTTGGTTTTTGTTTGCAAATGTTACTCAGACAAATGTTTAAAAAATGATTCCAGGATTTTAAAAAATTCCACCCCTAAGGGGGTGTAAAAGGGTTAAATATGTTTTTACGTATTTCTCAATATCTCAAGGCACAATGAGATATCGCCTTGGTTTTTGCTTGCAAATGTTACTCATTCAAATGTTTGAAAACCGAATTCAGGATTTTGAGAAATTCCACCCCTAAGAAGGTTTCAAAGAATGACATATGTTTTTACGTAATTCTCGATATCTCTTAGGCACGTTGAGATATCGCCTTGGTTTTGTTTGCAAATGTTACTCATACAAATGTTCGAAAACGTATTTCAGGATTTCGAAAAATTCCACCCCTAAGGGGGTGTAAAAGGGTTGAATAAGTTTTTACGTATTTCTCAATATCTCAAGGCACAATGAGATATCGCCTTGGTTTTTGCTTGCAAATGTTACTCATACAAAAGTTTGAAAACGTATTTTAGAATTTTTAAAAATTCCACACCTGAGGGGGTGTGAAAGGGTTAAATATGTTTTCACGTATTTCTCAATATCTCAAGGCACAATGAGATATCGCCTTGGTTTTGCTTGCAAATGTTACTCATTTAAATGTTTAAATACCGAATTCAGGGTTTTGAGAAATTCCACCCCTAAGGAGGTTTTGAAGAATTACATATATTTTACGTATTTTTCGATATCTCTTAGGCACGATGAAATATCGCCTTGGTTTTTGCTTGCAAATGTTACTCATACAAATGTTTAAAAACCGATTTCAAAATTTTTAGAAATTCCTCCCTTGAGGGGGTGTGAAATGGTTAAATATGTTTTTACGTACTTCTCAATATCTCTGAGGCACGTTGAGATATCGCCTTGGTTTTTGTTTGCAAATGTAACTCATACAAATGTTTAAAAAAAAATTTCAGGATTTTTAGAAATTCTACCCCTAGGAGGGTGTAAAAGGGTTAAATATGTTTTCACGTATTTCTTAATATCTCAAGGCACAATGAGATATCGCCTTGGTTTTTGCTTGCAAATGTTACTCATACAAATGTTTAAAAACCAAATTCAAGATTTTGAGAAATTCCACCCCTAAAAAGGTGTAAAAGGGTTAAATATGTTTTTACGTATTTCTTAATATCTCTTAGGCACGATGATATATCGCCTTGGTTTTGTTTGCAAATGTAACTCATACAAATGTTTAGAAACGTATTTTAGGATTTTTAAAAATTCCACCCTTAAGGGGGTGTAAAAGAGTTAAATATGTTTTCACGTATTTCTTAATATCTCTTAGACACGACGAAATATCGCCTTGGTTTTTGTTTGCAAATGTTATCCATACAAATGTTTAAAAATGAAATTCAGGATTTTTAGAAATTCCACGCTTGAGGGGGTGTAAAAGAGTTAAATATGTTTTTACGTATTTCTCGATATCTCTTAGGCACGACGAGATATCGCCTTGGTTTTTGCTTGCAAATGTTACTCATACAAATGTTTAAAAACCGATTTCAAAATTTTTAGAAATTCTTCCCTTCAGGGGGTGTGAAATGGTTAAATATGTTTTTACGTACTTCTCAATATCTCTGAGGCACGTTGAGATATCGCCTTGGTTTTTGCTTGCAAATGTTACCCATACAAATGTTCAAAAAACCATTTTAGGATTTTGAGAAATCTCACCCCTAAGGGGGTGTAAGAAGGTCAAATATGTTTTTACGTATTTCTCAATATCTCTTAGGCACGATGAAATATCGCCTTGGTATTTGCTTGCAAATATTAATCATACAAATGTTTGAAAACGTATTTTAGAAATTTTCAAAATTCCACCCCTGAGGGGGTGTAAAAGGGTTAAATATTTTTGGACGTATTTCTTGATATCTCTTGGGCCAGATGAGATATCGCCTTGGTTCTTGCTTGCAAATGTAACTCATACAAATGTTTAAAAATCGATTTCAAGATTTTTTGAAATTCCACGTTTGAGGGGGTGTAAAAGGGTTAAATATGTTTTTACGTATTTCTCGATATCTCTTAGGCACGACGAGATATCGCCTTGGTTTTTGCTCCTAAATGTTACTCATACAAATGTTCAAAAACCGATTTCAACATTTTTAGAAATTCCACTTTTGAGGGGGAGTAAAATGGTTAAATATGTTTTTACGTACTTCTCAATATCTCTGAGGCACGTTGAGATATCCCCTTGGTTTTTGCTTTCAAATGTTACTCATACAAATGTTAAAAAAACTATTTTAGGATTTTGAGAAATCCCACCCCTAAGGGGGTGTAAAAAGGTTAAATATGTTTTTACGTATTTCTCAATATCTCTTAGGCACGATGAAATATTGCCTCGGTTTTTGCTTTCAAATGTTACTCATACAAATGTTTGTAAACGTATTTTAGAATTTTTAAAAATTCCACCCCTAAGGGGGTGTAAAAAAGTTAAATATTTTTGTACGTATTTCTTAATATCTCTTGGGCCCGATGAGATATCGCCTTGGTTCTTGCTTGCAAATGTTACTCATACAAATGTTTAAAATTGATTTTAAGATTTTTAGAAATTCTACCCCTAAGGGGGTGTAAAAGGGTTAAATATGTTTTTACCCATTGCTCAAAATCTCTTAGGCACGACGAGATATCGCCTTGGTTTTTGTTTCCAAATGTTAATCATACAAATGGTTAAAAACCAATTTCAGGATTTTAGAAATTCCACCCGTAAGGAGGTGTAAAAGGGTTAAATATGTTTTTACGTATTTCTAGAAATCTTTGATGCACGATGAGATATCGCCTTGGTTTTCGTTTGCAAATGTTACTCATACTAATGTTTCAAAACAAATTTTTGGATTTTGAGAAATTCCACATCTAAGGGGTTGTAAAAGGGTTAAATATGTTTTTACGTATTTCTCAATATCTCAAGGCACAATGAGATATCGCCTTGGTTTTTGCATGCAAATAATACTCATACAAATGTTTAAAAACCTATTTCAGGATTTTTAAAAATGCCACCGCTAAGGGGGTGTAAAAGGGTTAAATATGTTTTTACGTATTTCTAGAAATCACTTATGCACGATGAGATATCGCCTTGGTTTTCGTTTGCAAATGTTACTCAGACAAATGTTTAAAAAACTATTCCAGGATTTTAAAAAATTCCACCCCTAAGGGGGTGTAAAAGGGTTAAATATGTTTTTACGTTTTTCTCAATATCTCAAGGCACAATGAGATATCGCCTTGGTTTTTGCTTGCAAATGTTACTCATTCAAATGTTTGAAAACCGAATTCAGGATTTTGAGAAATTCCACCCCTAAGAAGGTTTCAAAGAATGACATATGTTTTTACGTAATTCTCGATATCTCTTAGGCACGTTGAGATATCGCCTTGGTTTTGTTTGCAAATGTTACTCATACAAATGTTCGAAAACAAATTTCAGGATTTCGAGAAATTCCACCCCTAAGGGGGTGTAAAAGGGTTGAATAAGTTTTTACGTATTTCTCAATATCTCAATGCACAATGAGATATCGCCTTGGTTTTTGCTTGCAAATGTTACTCATACAAAAGTTTAAAAACGTATTTTAGAATTTTTAAAAATTCCACCCCTGAGGGGGTGTGAAAGGGTTAAATATGTTTTCACGTATTTCTCAATATCTCTTAGACACGATGAGATATCGCCTTGGTTTTTGTTTGCAAATGTAACTCATACAAATGTTTAAAAAACAATTCCAGGATTTTAAAAAATTCCACCCATAAGGGGGTGTAAAAGGGTTAAATATGTTTTTACGTATTTTTCGATATCTCTTAGGCACGATGAAATATCGCCTTGGTTTTTGCTTGCAAATGTTACTCATACAAATGTTTAAAAACCGATTTCAAAATATTTAGAAATTCCTCCCTTGAGGGGGTGTGAAATGGTTAAATATGTTTTTACGTACTTCTCAATATCTCTGAGGCACGTTGAGATATCGCCTTGGTTTTTGCTTGCAAATATTACCCATACAAATGTTCAAAAAACCATTTTAGGATTTTGAGAAATCTCACCCCTAAGGAGGTTTTGAAGAGTTACATATATTTTACGTATTTTTCGATATCTCTTAGGCACGATGAAATATCGCCTTGGTATTTGCTTGCAAATATTAATCATACAAATGTTTGAAAACGTATTTTAGAAATTTTCAAAATTCCACCCCTGAGGGGGTGTAAAAGGGTTAAATATTCTTGTACGTATTTCTTGATATCTCTTGGGCCAGATGAGATATCGCCTTGGTTCTTGCTTGCAAATGTAACTCATACAAATGTTCAAAAATCGATTTCAAGATTTTTAGAAATTCCACCCCTAAGGGGGTGTAAAAGCGTTAAATATGTTTTTACCTATTGCTTAAAATCTCTTAGGCACGAGGAGATATCGCCTTGGTTTTTGTTTCCAAATGTTACTCATACAAATGTTTAAAAACCAGTTTCAGGATTTTAGAAATTCCACCCCTAAGGAGGTGTAAAGGGGTTTAATATGTTTTTACGTATTTCTCAATATCTCAAGGCACAATGAAATATCGCCTTGGTTCTTGCAAATGTTACTCATACAAATGTTAAAAAACGTGATTTAAAATTTTAAAAAATTCCACGCCTAAGGGGGTGTAAAAGGGTTAAATATGTTTTTACGTATTTTTAGAAATCTTTTATGCTTGATGAGATATCGCCTTGGTTTTTGTTTGCAAATGTTACTCAGACAAATGTTTCAAAAAGAATTTCAGGATTTTGAAAAGTTCCACCCCTAAGGGGGTGTAAAGTGGTTAAACATGTTTTTAAGTATTTCTCAATATCTCAAGGCACAATGAGATATCGCCTTGGTTTTTGCTTGCAAATCTTACTCATACAAATGTTTAAAAACCGATTTCAAGATTTTTAGAAATTCCACGTTTGAGGGGGTGTAAAAGGGTTAAATATGTTTTTACGTATTTCTCGATATCTCTTAGGCACGACGAGATATCGCCTTGGTTTTTGCTTCTAAATGTTACTCATACAAATGTTCAAAAATCGATTTCAACATTTTTAGAAATTCCACTTTTGAGGGGGAGTAAAATGGTTAAATATGTTTTTACGTACTTCTCAATATCTCTGAGGCACGTTGAGATATCGCCTTGGTTTTTGCTTTCAAATGTTACTCATACAAATGTTCAAAAAACCATTTTAGGATTTTGAGAAATCCCACCCCTAAGGGGGTGTAAAAAGGTTAAATATGTTTTTACGTATTTTTTAATATCTCTTAGGCACGATGAAATATCGCCTCGGTTTTTGCTTGCAAATGTTACTCATACAAATGTTTGAAAACGTATTTTAGAATTTTTAAAAATTCCACCCCTAAGGGGGTGTAAAAAAGTTAAATATTTTTGTACGTATTTCTTAATATCTCTTGGGCCCGATGAGATATCGCCTTGGTTCTTGCTTGCAAATGTTACTCATACAAATGTTTAAAAATTGATTTTAAGATTTTTAGAAATTCTACCCCTAAGGGGCTGTAAAAGGGTTAAATATGTTTTTACCCATTGCTCAAAATCTCTTAGGCACGACGAGATATTGCCTTGGTTTTTGTTTCCAAATGTTAATCATACAAATGTTTAAAAACCAATTTCAGGATTTTAGAAATTCCACCCCTAAGGAGGTGTAAAAGGGTTAAATATGTTTTTACGTATTTCTAGAAATCTTTTATGCACGATGAGATATCGCCTTGGTTTTTGCTTGCAAATGTTACTCATACAAAAGTTTGGAAACGTATTTTAGAATTTTTAAAAATTCCACCCCTAAGGGGGTGTGAAAGGGTTAAATATGTTTTCACGTATTTCTCAATATCTCTTAGACACGATGAGATATCGCCTTGGTTTTTGTTTGCAAATGTTACTCATACAAATGTTTAAAAACCGATTTCAAAATATTTAGAAATTCCTCCCTTGAGGGGATGTGAAATGGTTAAATATGTTTTTACGTACTTCTCAATATCTCTGAGGCACGTTGAGATATCGCCTTGGTTTTTGTTTGCAAATGTAACTCATACAAATGTTTAAAAAAGAATTTCAGGATTTTTAGAAATTCCACCCCTAGGAGGGTGTAAAAGGGTTAAATATGTTTTCACGTATTTCTTAATATCTCAAGGCACAATGAGATATCGCCTTGGTTTTTGCTTGCAAATGTCACTCATACAAATGTTTGAAATCAAATTCAAGATTTTGAGAAATTCCACCCCTAAAAAGGTGTAAAAGGGTTTAATAGTTTTTACGTATTTCTTAATATCTCTTAGGCACGATGATATATCGCCTTGGTTTTGTTTGCAAATGTAACTCATACAAAATTTCACCCTTAAGGGGGTGTAAAAGAGTTAAATATGTTTTCACGTATTTCTTAATATCTCTTAGACACGACGAAATATCGCCTTGGTTTTTGTTTGCAAATGTTATCCATACAAATGTTTAAAAATAAAATTCAGGATTTTTAGAAATTCCACGCTTGAGGGGGTGTAAAAGAGTTAAATATGTTTTTACGTACTTCTCAATATCTCTGAGGCACGTTGAGATATCGCCTCGGTTTTTGCTTTCAAATGTTACTCATACAAATGTTTGTAAACGTATTTTAGAATTTTTAAAAATTCCACCCCTAAGGGGGTGTAAAAAAGTTAAATATTTTTGTACGTATTTCTTAATATCTCTTGGGCCCGATGAGATATCGCCTTGGTTCTTGCTTGCAAATGTTACTCATACAAATGTTTAAAAATTGATTTTATGATTTTTAGAAATTCTACCCCTAAGGGGGTGTAAAAGGGTTAAATATGTTTTTACCCATTGCTCAAAATCTCTTAGGTACGACGAGATATCGCCTTGGTTTTTGTTTCCAAATGTTAATCATACAAATGTTTAAAAACCAATTTCAGGATTTTAGAAATTCCACCCGTAAGGAGGTGTAAAAGGGTTAAATATGTTTTTACGTATTTCTAGAAATCTTTTATGCACGATGAGATATCGCCTTGGTTTTCGTTTGCAAATGTTACTCATACTAATGTTTCAAAACAAATTTTTGGATTTTGAGAAATTCCACATCTAAGGGGTTGTAAAAGGGTTAAATATGTTTTTACGTATTTCTCAATATCTCAAGGCACAATGAGATATCGCCTTCGTTTTTGCATGCAAATAATACTCATACAAATGTTTAAAAACCTATTTCAGGATTTTTAAAAATGCCATCGCTAAGGGGGTGTAAAAGGGTTAAATGTGTTTTTACGTATTTCTAGAAATCACTTATGCACGATGAGATATCGCCTTGGTTTTTGTTTGCAAATGTTAATCAGACAAATGTTTGAAAAACGATTCCAGGATTTTAAAAAATTCCACCCCTAAGGGGGTGTAAAAGGGTTAAATATGTTTTTACGTTTTTCTCAATATCTCAAGGCACAATGAGATATCGCCTTGGTTTTTGCTTGCAAATGTTACTCATTCAAATGTTTGAAAACCGAATTCAGGATTTTGAGAAATTCCACCCCTAAGAAGGTTTCAAAGAATGACATATGTTTTTACGTAATTCTCGATATCTCTTAGGCACGTTGAGATATCGCCTTGGTTTTGTTTGCAAATGTTACTCATACAAATGTTCGAAAACGAATTTCAGGATTTCGAGAAATTCCACCCCTAAGGGGGTGTAAAAGGGTTGAATAAGTTTTTACGTATTTCTCGATATCTCTTAGGCACGACGAGATATCGCCTTGGTTTTTGCTTGCAAATGTTACTCATACAAATGTTTAAAAACCGATTTCAAAATTTTTAGAAATTCCTCCCTTGAGGGGGTGTGAAATGGTTAAATATGTTTTTACGTACTTCTCAATATCTCTGAGGCACGTTGAGATATCGCCTTGGTTTTTGCTTGCAAATGTTACCCATACAAATGTTCAAAAAACCATTTTAGGATTTTGAGAAATCTCACCCCTAAGGGGGTGTAAAAGGGTTAAATATGTTTTCACGTATTTCTTAATATCTCAAGGCACAATGAGATATCGCCTTGGTTTTTGCTTGCAAATGTTACTCATACAAATGTTTAAAAACCAAATTCAAGATTTTGAGAAATTCCACCCCTAAAAAGGTGTAAAAGGGTTAAATATGTTTTTACGTATTTCTTAATATCTCTTAGGCACGATGATATATCGCCTTGGTTTTGTTTGCAAATGTAACTCATACAAATGTTTAGAAACGTATTTTAGGATTTTTAAAAATTCCACCCTTAAGGGGGTGTAAAAGAGTTAAATTTGTTTTCACGTATTTCTTAATATCTCTTAGACACGACGAAATATCGCCTTGGTTTTTGTTTGCAAATGTTATCCTTACAAATGTTTAAAAATAAAATTCAGGATTTTTAGAAATTCCACGCTTGAGGGGGTGTAAAAGAGTTAAATATGTTTTTACGTATTTCTCGATATCTCTTAGGCACGACGAGATATCGCCTTGGTTTTTGCTTGCAAATGTTACTCATACAAATGTTTAAAAACCGATTTCAAAATTTTTAGAAATTCCTCCCTTGAGGGGGTGTGAAATGGTTAAATATGTTTTTACGTACTTCTCAATATCTCTGAGGCACGTTGAGATATCGCCTTGGTTTTTGCTTGCAAATGTTACCCATACAAATGTTCAAAAAAGCATTTTAGGATTTTGAGAAATCTCACCCCTAAGGGGTTGTAAAAGGGTTAAATATGTTTTTACGTATTTCTCAATATCTCAAGGCACAATGAGATATCGCCTTGGTTTTTGCATGCAAATGATACTCATACAAATGTTTAAAAACCTATTTCAGGATTTTTAAAAATGCCACCGCTAAGGGACACCCTCTTAGGGGTTAAATACGTTTTCACGTATTTCTCAATATCTCTTGGGCACGTTGAGATATCGCCTTGGTTTTTGCTTGCAAAACTTACTCATACAAATGTTTAAGAACTAAATCCAGGATTTCAAGAAATTCCACCCCTAAGGGGGTGTAAAAGGGTTAAATAAAATTTTACGTATTTCTCAATATCTCAAGGCACAATGAGATATCGCCTTGGTTTTTGCTTGCAAATGTTACTCAGACAAATGTTTAAAAAATGATTCCAGGATTTTAAAAAATTCCACCCCTAAGGGGGTGTAAAAGGGTTAAATATGTTTTTACGTATTTCTCAATATCTCAAGGCACAATGAGATATCGCCTTGGTTTTTGCTTGCAAATGTTACTCATTCAAATGTTTGAAAACCGAATTCAGGATTTTGAGAAATTCCACCCCTAAGAAGGTTTCAAAGAATGACATATGTTTTTACGTAATTCTCGATATCTCTTAGGCACGTTGAGATATCGCCTTGGTTTTGTTTGCAAATGTTACTCATACAAATGTTCGAAAACGTATTTCAGGATTTCGAAAAATTCCACCCCTAAGGGGGTGTAAAAGGGTTGAATAAGTTTTTACGTATTTCTCAATATCTCAAGGCACAATGAGATATCGCCTTGGTTTTTGCTTGCAAATGTTACTCATACAAAAGTTTGAAAACGTATTTTAGAATTTTTAAAAATTCCACACCTGAGGGGGTGTGAAAGGGTTAAATATGTTTTCACGTATTTCTCAATATCTCAAGGCACAATGAGATATCGCCTTGGTTTTGCTTGCAAATGTTACTCATTTAAATGTTTAAATACCGAATTCAGGGTTTTGAGAAATTCCACCCCTAAGGAGGTTTTGAAGAGTTACATATATTTTACGTATTTTTCGATATCTCTTAGGCACGATGAAATATCGCCTTGGTTTTTGCTTGCAAATGTTACTCATACAAATGTTTAAAAACCGATTTCAAAATTTTTAGAAATTCCTCCCTTGAGGGGGTGTGAAATGGTTAAATATGTTTTTACGTACTTCTCAATATCTCTGAGGCACGTTGAGATATCGCCTTGGTTTTTGTTTGCAAATGTAACTCATACAAATGTTTAAAAAAAAATTTCAGGATTTTTAGAAATTCCACCCCTAGGAGGGTGTAAAAGGGTTAAATATGTTTTCACGTATTTCTTAATATCTCAAGGCACAATGAGATATCGCCTTGGTTTTTGCTTGCAAATGTTACTCATACAAATGTTTAAAAACCAAATTCAAGATTTTGAGAAATTCCACCCCTAAAAAGGTGTAAAAGGGTTAAATATGTTTTTACGTATTTCTCAATATCTCTTAGGCACGATGATATATCGCCTTGGTTTTGTTTGCAAATGTAACTCATACAAATGTTTAGTAACGTATTTTAGGATTTTTAAAAATTCCACCCTTAAGGGGGTGTAAAAGAGTTAAATATGTTTTCACGTATTTCTTAATATCTCTTAGACACGACGAAATATCGCCTTGGTTTTTGTTTGCAAATGTTATCCATACAAATGTTTAAAAATAAAATTCAGGATTTTTAGAAATTCCACGCTTGAGGGGGTGTAAAAGAGTTAAATATGTTTTTACGTATTTCTCGATATCTCTTAGGCACGACGAGATATCGCCTTGGTTTTTGCTTGCAAATGTTACTCATACAAATGTTTGAAAACCGATTTCAAAATTTTTAGAAATTCCTCCCTTCAGGGGGTGTGAAATGGTTAAATATGTTTTTACGTACTTCTCAATATCTCTGAGGCACGTTGAGATATCGCCTTGGTTTTTGCTTGCAAATGTTACCCATACAAATGTTCAAAAAACCATTTTAGGATTTTGAGAAATCTCACCCCTAAGGGGGTGTAAGAAGGTCAAATATGTTTTTACGTATTTCTCAATATCTCTTAGGCACGATGAAATATCGCCTTGGTATTTGCTTGCAAATATTAATCATACAAATGTTTGAAAACGTATTTTAGAAATTTTCAAAATTCCACCCCTGAGGGGGTGTAAAAGGGTTAAATATTTTTGGACGTATTTCTTGATATCTCTTGGGCCAGATGAGATATCGCCTTGGTTCTTGCTTGCAAATGTAACTCATACAAATGTTTAAAAATCGATTTCAAGATTTTTTGAAATTCCACGTTTGAGGGGGTGTAAAAGGGTTAAATATGTTTTTACGTATTTCTCGATATCTCTTAGGCACGACGAGATATCGCCTTGGTTTTTGCTCCTAAATGTTACTCATACAAATGTTCAAAAACCGATTTCAACATTTTTAGAAATTCCACTTTTGAGGGGGAGTAAAATGGTTAAATATGTTTTTACGTACTTCTCAATATCTCTGAGGCACGTTGAGATATTGCCTTGGTTTTTGCTTTCAAATGTTACTCATACAAATGTTAAAAAAACTATTTTAGGATTTTGAGAAATCCCACCCCTAAGGGGGTGTAAAAAGGTTAAATATGTTTTTACGTATTTCTCAATATCTCTTAGGCACGATGAAATATTGCCTCGGTTTTTGCTTTCAAATGTTACTCATACAAATGTTTGTAAACGTATTTTAGAATTTTTAAAAATTCCACCCCTAAGGGGGTGTAAAAAAGTTAAATATTTTTGTACGTATTTCTTAATATCTCTTGGGCCCGATGAGATATCGCCTTGGTTCTTGCTTGCAAATGTTACTCATACAAATGTTTAAAAATTGATTTTAAGATTTTTAGAAATTCTACCCCTAAGGGGGTGTAAAAGGGTTAAATATGTTTTTACCCATTGCTCAAAATCTCTTAGGCACGACGAGATATCGCCTTGGTTTTTGTTTCCAAATGTTAATCATACAAATGTTTAAAAACCAATTTCAGGATTTTAGAAATTCCACCCGTAAGGAGGTGTAAAAGGGTTAAATATGTTTTTACGTATTTCTAGAAATCTTTGATGCACGATGAGATATCGCCTTGGTTTTCGTTTGCAAATGTTACTCATACTAATGTTTCAAAACAAATTTTTGGATTTTGAGAAATTCCACATCTAAGGGGTTGTAAAAGGGTTAAATATGTTTTTACGTATTTCTCAATATCTCAAGGCACAATGAGATATCGCCTTGGTTTTTGCATGCAAATAATACTCATACAAATGTTTTAAAACCTATTTCAGGATTTTTAAAAATGCCACCGCTAAGGGGGTGTAAAAGGGTTAAATATGTTTTTACGTATTTCTAGAAATCACTTATGCACGATGTGATATCGCCTTGGTTTTCGTTTGCAAATGTTACTCAGACAAATGTTTAAAAAACGATTCCAGGATTTTAAAAAATTCCACCCCTAAGGGGGTGTAAAAGGGTTAAATATGTTTTTACGTTTTTCTCAATATCTCAAGGCACAATGAGATATCGCCTTGGTTTTGCTTGCAAATGTTACTCATTTAAATGTTTAAATACCGAATTCAGGGTTTTGAGAAATTCCACCCCTAAGGAGGTTTTGAAGAGTTACATATATTTTACGTATTTTTCGATATCTCTTAGGCACGATGAAATATCGCCTTGGTTTTTGCTTGCAAATGTTACTCATACAAATGTTTAAAAACCGATTTCAAAATATTTAGAAATTCCTCCCTTGAGGGGGTGTGAAATGGTTAAATATGTTTTTACGTACTTCTCAATATCTCTGAGGCACGTTGAGATATCGCCTTGGTTTTTGCTTGCAAATATTACCCATACAAATGTTCAAAAAACCATTTTACGATTTTGAGAAATCTCACCCCTAAGGAGGTTTTGAAGAGTTACATATATTTTACGTATTTTTCGATATCTCTTAGGCACGATGAAATATCGCCTTGGTATTTGCTTGCAAATATTAATCATACAAATGTTTGAAAACGTATTTTAGAAATTTTCAAAATTCCACCCCTGAGGGGGTGTAAAAGGGTTAAATATTTTTGTACGTATTTCTTGATATCTCTTGGGCCAGATGAGATATCGCCTTGGTTCTTGCTTGCAAATGTAACTCATACAAATGTTCAAAAATCGATTTCAAGATTTTTAGAAATTCCACCCCTAAGGGGGTGTAAAAGCGTTAAATATGTTTTTACCTATTGCTTAAAATCTCTTAGGCACGAGGAGATATCGCCTTGGTTTTTGTTTCCAAATGTTACTCATACAAATGTTTAAAAACCAATTTCAGGATTTTAGAAATTCCACCCCTAAGGAGGTGTAAAGGGGTGTAATATGTTTTTACGTATTTCTCAATATCTCAAGGCACAATGAAATATCGCCTTGGTTCTTGTAAATGTTAATCATACAAATGTTAAAAAACGTGATTTAAAATTTTAAAAAATTCCACGCCTAAGGGGGTGTAAAAGGGTTAAATATGTTTTTACGTATTTTTAGAAATCTCTTATGCTTGATGAGATATCGCCTTGGTTTTTGTTTGCAAATGTTACTCAGACAAATGTTTCAAAAAGAATTTCAGGATTTTGAAAAGTTCCACCCCTAAGGGGGTGTAAAGTGGTTAAACATGTTTTTAAGTATTTCTCAATATCTCAAGGCACAATGAGATATCGCCTTGGTTTTTGCTTGCAAATCTTACTCATACAAATGTTTAAAAACCGATTTCAAGATTTTCAGAAATTCCACGTTTGAGGGGGTGTAAAAGGGTTAAATATGTTTTTACGTATTTCTCGATATCTCTTAGGCACGACGAGATATCGCCTTGGTTTTTGCTTCTAAATGTTACTCATACAAATGTTCAAAAATCGATTTCAACATTTTTAGAAATTCCACTTTTGAGGGGGAGTAAAATGGTTAAATATGTTTTTACGTACTTCTCAATATCTCTGAGGCACGTTGAGATATCGCCTTGGTTTTTGCTTTCAAATGTTACTCATACAAATGTTCAAAAAACCATTTTAGGATTTTGAGAAATCCCACCCCTAAGGGGGTGTAAAAAGGTTAAATATGTTTTTACGTATTTTTCAATATCTCTTAGGCACGATGAAATATCGCCTCGGTTTTTGCTTGCAAATGTTACTCATACAAATGTTTGAAAACGTATTTTAGAATTTTTAAAAATTCCACCCCTAAGGGGGTGTAAAAAAGTTAAATATTTTTGTACGTATTTCTTAATATCTCTTGGGCCCGATGAGATATCGCCTTGGTTCTTGCTTGCAAATGTTACTCATACAAATGTTTAAAAATTGATTTTAAGATTTTTAGAAATTCTACCCCTAAGGGGCTGTAAAAGGGTTAAATATGTTTTTACCCATTGCTCAAAATCTCTTAGGCACGACGAGATATTGCCTTGGTTTTTGTTTCCAAATGTTAATCATACAAATGTTTAAAAACCAATTTCAGGATTTTAGAAATTCCACCCCTAAGGAGGTGTAAAAGGGTTAAATATGTTTTTACGTATTTCTAGAAATCTTTTATGCACGATGAGATATCGCCTTGGTTTTTGCTTGCAAATGTTACTCATACAAAAGTTTGGAAACGTATTTTAGAATTTTTAAAAATTCCACCCCTAAGGGGGTGTGAAAGGGTTAAATATGTTTTCACGTATTTCTCAATATCTCTTAGACACGATGAGATATCGCCTTGGTTTTTGTTTGCAAATGTTACTCATACAAATGTTTAAAAACCGATTTCAAAATATTTAGAAATTCCTCCCTTGAGGGGATGTGAAATGGTTAAATATGTTTTTACGTACTTCTCAATATCTCTGAGGCACGTTGAGATATCGCCTTGGTTTTTGTTTGCAAATGTAACTCATACAAATGTTTAAAAAAGAATTTCAGGATTTTTAGAAATTCCACCCCTAGGAGGGTGTAAAAGGGTTAAATATGTTTTCACGTATTTCTTAATATCTCAAGGCACAATGAGATATCGCCTTGGTTTTTGCTTGCAAATGTCACTCATACAAATGTTTGAAATCAAATTCAAGATTTTGAGAAATTCCACCCCTAAAAAGGTGTAAAAGGGTTTAATAGTTTTTACGTATTTCTTAATATCTCTTAGGCACGATGATATATCGCCTTGGTTTTGTTTGCAAATGTAACTCATACAAAATTTCACCCTTAAGGGGGTGTAAAAGAGTTAAATATGTTTTCACGTATTTCTTAATATCTCTTAGACACGACGAAATATCGCCTTGGTTTTTGTTTGCAAATGTTATCCATACAAATGTTTAAAAATAAAATTCAGGATTTTTAGAAATTCCACGCTTGAGGGGGTGTAAAAGAGTTAAATATGTTTTTACGTACTTCTCAATATCTCTGAGGCACGTTGAGATATCGCCTCGGTTTTTGCTTTCAAATGTTACTCATACAAATGTTTGTAAACGTATTTTAGAATTTTTAAAAATTCCACCCCTAAGGGGGTGTAAAAAAGTTAAATATTTTTGTACGTATTTCTTAATATCTCTTGGGCCCGATGAGATATCGCCTTGGTTCTTGCTTGCAAATGTTACTCATACAAATGTTTAAAAATTGATTTTATGATTTTTAGAAATTCTACCCCTAAGGGGGTGTAAAAGGGTTAAATATGTTTTTACCCATTGCTCAAAATCTCTTAGGTACGACGAGATATCGCCTTGGTTTTTGTTTCCAAATGTTAATCATACAAATGTTTAAAAACCAATTTCAGGATTTTAGAAATTCCACCCGTAAGGAGGTGTAAAAGGGTTAAATATGTTTTTACGTATTTCTAGAAATCTTTTATGCACGATGAGATATCGCCTTGGTTTTCGTTTGCAAATGTTACTCATACTAATGTTTCAAAACAAATTTTTGGATTTTGAGAAATTCCACATCTAAGGGGTTGTAAAAGGGTTAAATATGTTTTTACGTATTTCTCAATATCTCAAGGCACAATGAGATATCGCCTTCGTTTTTGCATGCAAATAATACTCATACAAATGTTTAAAAACCTATTTCAGGATTTTTAAAAATGCCATCGCTAAGGGGGTGTAAAAGGGTTAAATGTGTTTTTACGTATTTCTAGAAATCACTTATGCACGATGAGATATCGCCTTGGTTTTTGTTTGCAAATGTTAATCAGACAAATGTTTGAAAAACGATTCCAGGATTTTAAAAAATTCCACCCCTAAGGGGGTGTAAAAGGGTTAAATATGTTTTTACGTTTTTCTCAATATCTCAAGGCACAATGAGATATCGCCTTGGTTTTTGCTTGCAAATGTTACTCATTCAAATGTTTGAAAACCGAATTCAGGATTTTGAGAAATTCCACCCCTAAGAAGGTTTCAAAGAATGACATATGTTTTTACGTAATTCTCGATATCTCTTAGGCACGTTGAGATATCGCCTTGGTTTTGTTTGCAAATGTTACTCATACAAATGTTCGAAAACGAATTTCAGGATTTCGAGAAATTCCACCCCTAAGGGGGTGTAAAAGGGTTGAATAAGTTTTTACGTATTTCTCGATATCTCTTAGGCACGACGAGATATCGCCTTGGTTTTTGCTTGCAAATGTTACTCATACAAATGTTTAAAAACCGATTTCAAAATTTTTAGAAATTCCTCCCTTGAGGGGGTGTGAAATGGTTAAATATGTTTTTACGTACTTCTCAATATCTCTGAGGCACGTTGAGATATCGCCTTGGTTTTTGCTTGCAAATGTTACCCATACAAATGTTCAAAAAACCATTTTAGGATTTTGAGAAATCTCACCCCTAAGGGGGTGTAAAAGGGTTAAATATGTTTTCACGTATTTCTTAATATCTCAAGGCACAATGAGATATCGCCTTGGTTTTTGCTTGCAAATGTTACTCATACAAATGTTTAAAAACCAAATTCAAGATTTTGAGAAATTCCACCCCTAAAAAGGTGTAAAAGGGTTAAATATGTTTTTACGTATTTCTTAATATCTCTTAGGCACGATGATATATCGCCTTGGTTTTGTTTGCAAATGTAACTCATACAAATGTTTAGAAACGTATTTTAGGATTTTTAAAAATTCCACCCTTAAGGGGGTGTAAAAGAGTTAAATTTGTTTTCACGTATTTCTTAATATCTCTTAGACACGACGAAATATCGCCTTGGTTTTTGTTTGCAAATGTTATCCTTACAAATGTTTAAAAATAAAATTCAGGATTTTTAGAAATTCCACGCTTGAGGGGGTGTAAAAGAGTTAAATATGTTTTTACGTATTTCTCGATATCTCTTAGGCACGACGAGATATCGCCTTGGTTTTTGCTTGCAAATGTTACTCATACAAATGTTTAAAAACCGATTTCAAAATTTTTAGAAATTCCTCCCTTGAGGGGGTGTGAAATGGTTAAATATGTTTTTACGTACTTCTCAATATCTCTGAGGCACGTTGAGATATCGCCTTGGTTTTTGCTTGCAAATGTTACCCATACAAATGTTCAAAAAAGCATTTTAGGATTTTGAGAAATCTCACCCCTAAGGGGTTGTAAAAGGGTTAAATATGTTTTTACGTATTTCTCAATATCTCAAGGCACAATGAGATATCGCCTTGGTTTTTGCATGCAAATGATACTCATACAAATGTTTAAAAACCTATTTCAGGATTTTTAAAAATGCCACCGCTAAGGGACACCCTCTTAGGGGTTAAATACGTTTTCACGTATTTCTCAATATCTCTTGGGCACGTTGAGATATCGCCTTGGTTTTTGCTTGCAAAACTTACTCATACAAATGTTTAAGAACTAAATCCAGGATTTCAAGAAATTCCACCCCTAAGGGGGTGTAAAAGGGTTAAATAAAATTTTACGTATTTCTCAATATCTCAAGGCACAATGAGATATCGCCTTGGTTTTTGCTTGCAAATGTTACTCAGACAAATGTTTAAAAAATGATTCCAGGATTTTAAAAAATTCCACCCCTAAGGGGGTGTAAAAGGGTTAAATATGTTTTTACGTATTTCTCAATATCTCAAGGCACAATGAGATATCGCCTTGGTTTTTGCTTGCAAATGTTACTCATTCAAATGTTTGAAAACCGAATTCAGGATTTTGAGAAATTCCACCCCTAAGAAGGTTTCAAAGAATGACATATGTTTTTACGTAATTCTCGATATCTCTTAGGCACGTTGAGATATCGCCTTGGTTTTGTTTGCAAATGTTACTCATACAAATGTTCGAAAACGTATTTCAGGATTTCGAAAAATTCCACCCCTAAGGGGGTGTAAAAGGGTTGAATAAGTTTTTACGTATTTCTCAATATCTCAAGGCACAATGAGATATCGCCTTGGTTTTTGCTTGCAAATGTTACTCATACAAAAGTTTGAAAACGTATTTTAGAATTTTTAAAAATTCCACACCTGAGGGGGTGTGAAAGGGTTAAATATGTTTTCACGTATTTCTCAATATCTCAAGGCACAATGAGATATCGCCTTGGTTTTGCTTGCAAATGTTACTCATTTAAATGTTTAAATACCGAATTCAGGGTTTTGAGAAATTCCACCCCTAAGGAGGTTTTGAAGAGTTACATATATTTTACGTATTTTTCGATATCTCTTAGGCACGATGAAATATCGCCTTGGTTTTTGCTTGCAAATGTTACTCATACAAATGTTTAAAAACCGATTTCAAAATTTTTAGAAATTCCTCCCTTGAGGGGGTGTGAAATGGTTAAATATGTTTTTACGTACTTCTCAATATCTCTGAGGCACGTTGAGATATCGCCTTGGTTTTTGTTTGCAAATGTAACTCATACAAATGTTTAAAAAAAAATTTCAGGATTTTTAGAAATTCCACCCCTAGGAGGGTGTAAAAGGGTTAAATATGTTTTCACGTATTTCTTAATATCTCAAGGCACAATGAGATATCGCCTTGGTTTTTGCTTGCAAATGTTACTCATACAAATGTTTAAAAACCAAATTCAAGATTTTGAGAAATTCCACCCCTAAAAAGGTGTAAAAGGGTTAAATATGTTTTTACGTATTTCTCAATATCTCTTAGGCACGATGATATATCGCCTTGGTTTTGTTTGCAAATGTAACTCATACAAATGTTTAGTAACGTATTTTAGGATTTTTAAAAATTCCACCCTTAAGGGGGTGTAAAAGAGTTAAATATGTTTTCACGTATTTCTTAATATCTCTTAGACACGACGAAATATCGCCTTGGTTTTTGTTTGCAAATGTTATCCATACAAATGTTTAAAAATAAAATTCAGGATTTTTAGAAATTCCACGCTTGAGGGGGTGTAAAAGAGTTAAATATGTTTTTACGTATTTCTCGATATCTCTTAGGCACGACGAGATATCGCCTTGGTTTTTGCTTGCAAATGTTACTCATACAAATGTTTGAAAACCGATTTCAAAATTTTTAGAAATTCCTCCCTTCAGGGGGTGTGAAATGGTTAAATATGTTTTTACGTACTTCTCAATATCTCTGAGGCACGTTGAGATATCGCCTTGGTTTTTGCTTGCAAATGTTACCCATACAAATGTTCAAAAAACCATTTTAGGATTTTGAGAAATCTCACCCCTAAGGGGGTGTAAGAAGGTCAAATATGTTTTTACGTATTTCTCAATATCTCTTAGGCACGATGAAATATCGCCTTGGTATTTGCTTGCAAATATTAATCATACAAATGTTTGAAAACGTATTTTAGAAATTTTCAAAATTCCACCCCTGAGGGGGTGTAAAAGGGTTAAATATTTTTGGACGTATTTCTTGATATCTCTTGGGCCAGATGAGATATCGCCTTGGTTCTTGCTTGCAAATGTAACTCATACAAATGTTTAAAAATCGATTTCAAGATTTTTTGAAATTCCACGTTTGAGGGGGTGTAAAAGGGTTAAATATGTTTTTACGTATTTCTCGATATCTCTTAGGCACGACGAGATATCGCCTTGGTTTTTGCTCCTAAATGTTACTCATACAAATGTTCAAAAACCGATTTCAACATTTTTAGAAATTCCACTTTTGAGGGGGAGTAAAATGGTTAAATATGTTTTTACGTACTTCTCAATATCTCTGAGGCACGTTGAGATATTGCCTTGGTTTTTGCTTTCAAATGTTACTCATACAAATGTTAAAAAAACTATTTTAGGATTTTGAGAAATCCCACCCCTAAGGGGGTGTAAAAAGGTTAAATATGTTTTTACGTATTTCTCAATATCTCTTAGGCACGATGAAATATTGCCTCGGTTTTTGCTTTCAAATGTTACTCATACAAATGTTTGTAAACGTATTTTAGAATTTTTAAAAATTCCACCCCTAAGGGGGTGTAAAAAAGTTAAATATTTTTGTACGTATTTCTTAATATCTCTTGGGCCCGATGAGATATCGCCTTGGTTCTTGCTTGCAAATGTTACTCATACAAATGTTTAAAAATTGATTTTAAGATTTTTAGAAATTCTACCCCTAAGGGGGTGTAAAAGGGTTAAATATGTTTTTACCCATTGCTCAAAATCTCTTAGGCACGACGAGATATCGCCTTGGTTTTTGTTTCCAAATGTTAATCATACAAATGTTTAAAAACCAATTTCAGGATTTTAGAAATTCCACCCGTAAGGAGGTGTAAAAGGGTTAAATATGTTTTTACGTATTTCTAGAAATCTTTGATGCACGATGAGATATCGCCTTGGTTTTCGTTTGCAAATGTTACTCATACTAATGTTTCAAAACAAATTTTTGGATTTTGAGAAATTCCACATCTAAGGGGTTGTAAAAGGGTTAAATATGTTTTTACGTATTTCTCAATATCTCAAGGCACAATGAGATATCGCCTTGGTTTTTGCATGCAAATAATACTCATACAAATGTTTTAAAACCTATTTCAGGATTTTTAAAAATGCCACCGCTAAGGGGGTGTAAAAGGGTTAAATATGTTTTTACGTATTTCTAGAAATCACTTATGCACGATGTGATATCGCCTTGGTTTTCGTTTGCAAATGTTACTCAGACAAATGTTTAAAAAACGATTCCAGGATTTTAAAAAATTCCACCCCTAAGGGGGTGTAAAAGGGTTAAATATGTTTTTACGTTTTTCTCAATATCTCAAGGCACAATGAGATATCGCCTTGGTTTTGCTTGCAAATGTTACTCATTTAAATGTTTAAATACCGAATTCAGGGTTTTGAGAAATTCCACCCCTAAGGAGGTTTTGAAGAGTTACATATATTTTACGTATTTTTCGATATCTCTTAGGCACGATGAAATATCGCCTTGGTTTTTGCTTGCAAATGTTACTCATACAAATGTTTAAAAACCGATTTCAAAATATTTAGAAATTCCTCCCTTGAGGGGGTGTGAAATGGTTAAATATGTTTTTACGTACTTCTCAATATCTCTGAGGCACGTTGAGATATCGCCTTGGTTTTTGCTTGCAAATATTACCCATACAAATGTTCAAAAAACCATTTTACGATTTTGAGAAATCTCACCCCTAAGGAGGTTTTGAAGAGTTACATATATTTTACGTATTTTTCGATATCTCTTAGGCACGATGAAATATCGCCTTGGTATTTGCTTGCAAATATTAATCATACAAATGTTTGAAAACGTATTTTAGAAATTTTCAAAATTCCACCCCTGAGGGGGTGTAAAAGGGTTAAATATTTTTGTACGTATTTCTTGATATCTCTTGGGCCAGATGAGATATCGCCTTGGTTCTTGCTTGCAAATGTAACTCATACAAATGTTCAAAAATCGATTTCAAGATTTTTAGAAATTCCACCCCTAAGGGGGTGTAAAAGCGTTAAATATGTTTTTACCTATTGCTTAAAATCTCTTAGGCACGAGGAGATATCGCCTTGGTTTTTGTTTCCAAATGTTACTCATACAAATGTTTAAAAACCAATTTCAGGATTTTAGAAATTCCACCCCTAAGGAGGTGTAAAGGGGTGTAATATGTTTTTACGTATTTCTCAATATCTCAAGGCACAATGAAATATCGCCTTGGTTCTTGTAAATGTTAATCATACAAATGTTAAAAAACGTGATTTAAAATTTTAAAAAATTCCACGCCTAAGGGGGTGTAAAAGGGTTAAATATGTTTTTACGTATTTTTAGAAATCTCTTATGCTTGATGAGATATCGCCTTGGTTTTTGTTTGCAAATGTTACTCAGACAAATGTTTCAAAAAGAATTTCAGGATTTTGAAAAGTTCCACCCCTAAGGGGGTGTAAAGTGGTTAAACATGTTTTTAAGTATTTCTCAATATCTCAAGGCACAATGAGATATCGCCTTGGTTTTTGCTTGCAAATCTTACTCATACAAATGTTTAAAAACCGATTTCAAGATTTTCAGAAATTCCACGTTTGAGGGGGTGTAAAAGGGTTAAATATGTTTTTACGTATTTCTCGATATCTCTTAGGCACGACGAGATATCGCCTTGGTTTTTGCTTCTAAATGTTACTCATACAAATGTTCAAAAATCGATTTCAACATTTTTAGAAATTCCACTTTTGAGGGGGAGTAAAATGGTTAAATATGTTTTTACGTACTTCTCAATATCTCTGAGGCACGTTGAGATATCGCCTTGGTTTTTGCTTTCAAATGTTACTCATACAAATGTTCAAAAAACCATTTTAGGATTTTGAGAAATCCCACCCCTAAGGGGGTGTAAAAAGGTTAAATATGTTTTTACGTATTTTTCAATATCTCTTAGGCACGATGAAATATCGCCTCGGTTTTTGCTTGCAAATGTTACTCATACAAATGTTTGAAAACGTATTTTAGAATTTTTAAAAATTCCACCCCTAAGGGGGTGTAAAAAAGTTAAATATTTTTGTACGTATTTCTTAATATCTCTTGGGCCCGATGAGATATCGCCTTGGTTCTTGCTTGCAAATGTTACTCATACAAATGTTTAAAAATTGATTTTAAGATTTTTAGAAATTCTACCCCTAAGGGGCTGTAAAAGGGTTAAATATGTTTTTACCCATTGCTCAAAATCTCTTAGGCACGACGAGATATTGCCTTGGTTTTTGTTTCCAAATGTTAATCATACAAATGTTTAAAAACCAATTTCAGGATTTTAGAAATTCCACCCCTAAGGAGGTGTAAAAGGGTTAAATATGTTTTTACGTATTTCTAGAAATCTTTTATGCACGATGAGATATCGCCTTGGTTTTTGCTTGCAAATGTTACTCATACAAAAGTTTGGAAACGTATTTTAGAATTTTTAAAAATTCCACCCCTAAGGGGGTGTGAAAGGGTTAAATATGTTTTCACGTATTTCTCAATATCTCTTAGACACGATGAGATATCGCCTTGGTTTTTGTTTGCAAATGTTACTCATACAAATGTTTAAAAACCGATTTCAAAATATTTAGAAATTCCTCCCTTGAGGGGATGTGAAATGGTTAAATATGTTTTTACGTACTTCTCAATATCTCTGAGGCACGTTGAGATATCGCCTTGGTTTTTGTTTGCAAATGTAACTCATACAAATGTTTAAAAAAGAATTTCAGGATTTTTAGAAATTCCACCCCTAGGAGGGTGTAAAAGGGTTAAATATGTTTTCACGTATTTCTTAATATCTCAAGGCACAATGAGATATCGCCTTGGTTTTTGCTTGCAAATGTCACTCATACAAATGATTGAAATCAAATTCAAGATTTTGAGAAATTCCACCCCTAAAAAGGTGTAAAAGGGTTTAATAGTTTTTACGTATTTCTTAATATCTCTTTGGCACGATGATATATCGCCTTGGTTTTGTTTGCAAATGTAACTCATACAAAATTTCACCCTTAAGGGGGTGTAAAAGAGTTAAATATGTTTTCACGTATTTCTTAATATCTCTTAGACACGACGAAATATCGCCTTGGTTTTTGTTTGCAAATGTTATCCATACAAATGTTTAAAAATAAAATTCAGGATTTTTAGAAATTCCACGCTTGAGGGGGTGTAAAAGAGTTAAATATGTTTTTACGTACTTCTCAATATCTCTGAGGCACGTTGAGATATCGCCTTGGTTTTTGCTTGCAAATATTACCCATACAAATGTTCAAAAAACCATTTTAGGATTTTGAGAAATCTCACCCCTAAGGGGGTGTAAGAAGGTCAAATATGTTTTTACGTATTTCTTAATATCTCTTAGGCACGATGAAATATCGCCTTGGTATTTGCTTGCAAATATTAATCATACAAATGTTTGAAAACGTATTTTAGAAATTTTCAAAATTTCACCCCTGAGGGGGTGTAAAAGGGTTAAATATTTTTGTACGTATTTCTTGATATCTCTTGGGCCAGATGAGATATCGCCTTGGTTCTTGCTTGCAAATGTAACTCATACAAATGTTCAAAAATCGATTTCAAGATTTTTAGAAATTCCACCCCTAAGGGGATGTAAAAGCGTTAAATATGTTTTTACCTATTGCTTAAAATCTCTTAGGCACGAGGAGATATCGCCTTGGTTTTTGTTTCCAAATGTTACTCATACAAATGTTTAAAAACCAATTTCAGGATTTTAGAAATTCCACCCCTAAGGAGGTGTAAAGGGGTTTAATATGTTTTTACGTATTTCTCAATATCTCAAGGCACAATGAAATATCGCCTTGGTTCTTGCAAATGTTACTCATACAAATGTTAAAAAACGTGATTCAAAATTTTAAAAAATTCCACGCCTAAGGGGGTGTAAAAATGTTAAATATGTTTTTACGTATTTTTAGAAATCTCTTATGCTTGATGAGATATCGCCTTGGTTTTTGTTTGCAAATGTTACTCAGACAAATGTTTCAAAAAGAATTTCAGGATATTGAAAAGTTCCACCCCTAAGGGGGTGTAAAGTGGTTAAACATGTTTTTAAGTATTTCTCAATATCTCAAGGCACAATGAGATATCGCCTTGGTTTTTGCTTGCAAATCTTACTCATACAAATGTTTAAAAACCGATTTCAAGATTTTTAGAAATTCCACGTTTGAGGGGGTGTAAAAGGGTTAAATATGTTTTTACGTATTTCTCGATATCTCTTAGGCACGACGAGATATCGCCTTGGTTTTTGCTTCTAAATGTTACTCATACAAATGTTCAAAAATCGATTTCAACATTTTTAGAAATTCCACTTTTGAGGGGGAGTAAAATGGTTAAATATGTTTTTACGTACTTCTCAATATCTCTGAGGCACGTTGAGATATCGCCTTGGTTTTTGCTTTCAAATGTTACTCATACAAATGTTCAAAAAACCATTTTAGGATTTTGAGAAATCCCACCCCTAAGGGGGTGTAAAAAGGTTAAATATGTTTTTACGTATTTTTCAATATCTCTTAGGCACGATGAAATATCGCCTCGGTTTTTGCTTGCAAATGTTACTCATACAAATGTTTGAAAACGTATTTTGGAATTTTTGAAAATTCCACCCCTAAGGGGGTGTAAAAAAGTTAAATATTTTTGTACGTATTTCTTAATATCTCTTGGGCCCGATGAGATATCGCCTTGGTTCTTGCTTGCAAATGTTACTCATACAAATGTTTAAAAATTGATTTTAAGATTTTTAGAAATTCTACCCCTAAGGGGCTGTAAAAGGGTTAAATATGTTTTTACCCATTGCTCAAAATCTCTTAGGCACGACGAGATATTGCCTTGGTTTTTGTTTCCAAATGTTAATCATACAAATGTTTAAAAACCAATTTCAGGATTTTAGAAATTCCACCCCTAAGGAGGTGTAAAAGGGTTAAATATGTTTTTACGTATTTCTAGAAATCTTTTATGCACGATGAGATATCGCCTTGGTTTTTGCTTGCAAATGTTACTCATACAAAAGTTTGGAAACGTATTTTAGAATTTTTAAAAATTCCACCCCTAAGGGGGTGTGAAAGGGTTAAATATGTTTTCACGTATTTCTCAATATCTCTTAGACACGATGAGATATCGCCTTGGTTTTTGTTTGCAAATGTTACTCATACAAATGTTTAAAAACCGATTTCAAAATATTTAGAAATTCCTCCCTTGAGGGGATGTGAAATGGTTAAATATGTTTTTACGTACTTCTCAATATCTCTGAGGCACGTTGAGATATCGCCTTGGTTTTTGTTTGCAAATGTAACTCATACAAATGTTTAAAAAAGAATTTCAGGATTTTTAGAAATTCCACCCCTAGGAGGGTGTAAAAGGGTTAAATATGTTTTCACGTATTTCTTAATATCTCAAGGCACAATGAGATATCGCCTTGGTTTTTGCTTGCAAATGTCACTCATACAAATGTTTGAAATCAAATTCAAGATTTTGAGAAATTCCACACCTAAAAAAGTGTAAAAGGGTTAAATATGTTTTTACGTATTTCTTAATATCTCTTAGGCACGATGATATATCGCCTTGGTTTTGTTTGCAAATGTAACTCATACAAATGTTTAGAAACGTATTTTAGGATTTTTAAAAATTTCACCCTTAAGGGGGTGTAAAAGAGTTAAATATGTTTTCACGTATTTCTTAATATCTCTTAGACACGACGAAATATCGCCTTGGTTTTTGTTTGCAAATGTTATCCATACAAATGTTTAAAAATAAAATTCAGGATTTTTAGAAATTCCACGCTTGAGGGGGTGTAAAAGAGTTAAATATGTTTTTACGTATTTCTCGATATCTCTTAGGCACGACGAGATATCGCCTTGGTTTTTGCTTGCAAATGTTACTCATACAAATGTTTAAAAACCGATTTCAAAATTTTTAGAAATTCCTCCCTTGAGGGGGTGTGAAATGGTTAAATATGTTTTTACGTACTTCTCAATATCTCTGAGGCACGTTGAGATATCGCCTTGGTTTTTGCTTGCAAATATTACCCATACAAATGTTCAAAAAACCATTTTAGGATTTTGAGAAATCTCACCCCTAAGGGGGTGTAAGAAGGTCAAATATGTTTTTACGTATTTCTCAATATCTCTTAGGCACCATGAAATATCGCCTTGGTATTTGCTTGCAAATATTAATCATACAAATGTTTGAAAACGTATTTTAGAAATTTTTAAAATTCCACCCCTGAGGGGGTGTAAAAGGGTTAAATATTTTTGTACGTATTTCTTGATATCTCTTGGGCCAGATGAGATATCGCCTTGGTTCTTGCTTGCAAATGTAACTCATACAAATGTTCAAAAATCGATTTCAAGATTTTTAGAAATTCCACCCCTAAGGGGATGTAAAAGCGTTAAATATGTTTTTACCTATTGCTTAAAATCTCTTAGGCACGAGGAGATATCGCCTTGGTTTTTGTTTCCAAATGTTACTCATACAAATGTTTAAAAACCAATTTCAGGATTTTAGAAATTCCACCCCTAAGGAGGTGTAAAGGGGTTTAATATGTTTTTACGTTTTTCTCAATATCTCAAGGCACAATGAAATATCGCCTTGGTTCTTGCAAATGTTACTCATACAAATGTTAAAAAACGTGATTTAAAATTTTAAAAAATTCCACGCCTAAAGGGGTGTAAAAGGGTTAAATATGTTTTCACGTATTTCTCAATATCTCTTATACACGATGAAATATCGCCTTGGTTTTTGTTTGCAAATAGTACTCATACAAATGTTTAAAAATAAAATTCAGCATTTTTAGAAATTTCACCCCTAAGGGAGTGTAAAAGCATTAAATATTTTTTTACGTATTTCTCAATATCTTTTGGGCACGATGAGATATCGCCTTGGTTTTTGCTTGCAAATGTTACTCATACAAATGTTTGAAAACCGATTTCAAGATTTTCAGAAATTCCACCCTTGTGGGGGTGTAAAAGGGTTAAATATGTTTTTACGTATTTCTCGATATCTCTTAGGCACGACGAGATATCGCCTTGGTTTTTGCTTCTAAATGTTACTCACAATAATGTTTAAAAACCAATAACAGGATTTTAAAAAATTCGACCCCCAAAGGACACCCCTTCAAAGTTAAATATTTTTTACGTATTTCTCGATATCTCTTGGGCACGATGAGATATCGCCTTGGTTTTTGTTTCCAAATGTTACTCATACAAATGTTTAAAAATCAATTTCAGGATTTCGAGAAATTCTACCCCTAAGGGGGTGTAAATGGGTTAAATATGTTTTTACGTATTTCTCAATATCTCAAGGCACAATGGGATATCGCCTTGGTTTTTGCTTGCAAATGTTACTCATACAAATAATCAAAAATGTATTTTAGAATTTTTAAAAATTCCACGCCCAAGGGGGTGTAAAAGTGTTTAATAAGTTTTTACGTATTTCTCAATATCTTAAGGAACAATGAGATATCGCTTTGGTTTTTGCTTGCAAATGTTAATCATACAAATGTTTAAAAAACAATTTCAAGATTTTTAGAAATTCCACCCCTAAGGGGGCGTAAAAGTGTTAAATATGTTTTTGAGGTATTTCTCAAAATCTCTTAGGCACGACGAGATATCGCCTTGGTTTTTTTCTGCAAATGTTACTCACACAAATGTTTAAAAACTAATTTCAGGATTTCGAGAAATTCCACCCCCAAGGGGGTGTAAAAGGGTTAAATATGTTTTTACGTACTTCTGAATATCTCTGAGGCACGATGAGATATCGCCTTATTTTGCTTGCAAATGTTACTCATACAAATGTTCAAGAACCAAATTCAAGATTTTTAGAAATTCCACCTCTAAGGGGGTGTAAAAGGGTTGAATATGTTTTAACGTCTTTCTCAATATCCTTTAGACATGATAAGATATTGCCTTGGTTTTTGTTTGCAAATGTTACTCATACAAACGTTTAAAAACCAATTTCAGGATTTTTTAAAATTCAACCCCTAAGGGGGTGTAAAAGGGTTAAATGTGTTTTTACGTATTCCTCTATATCTTTTGGGCACGATGAGATATCGTTTTGGTTTTCGTTTGCAAATGTTACTTATTCTAATGTTTAAAAACTAATTTTTGGATTTTGAGAAATTCCACTTCTAAGGGGTTGTAAAAGGGTTAAATATGTTTTTACGTAGTTCTCAATATCTCAAGGCACAATGAGATATCGCCTTGGTTTTTGCTTGCAAATGTTACTGATAAAAATGTTTAGAAACCAAATTCAGGTTTTTTAGAAATTCCACCCTCAAAGTGGTGTAAAAGGGTTAAATATGTTTTTACGTATTTTTAGCAATCTCTTATGCTTGATGAGATATCGCCTTGGTTTTTGTTTGCAAATGTTACTCAAACAAATGTTTCAAAAACAATTTCAGGATTTTGAAAAATTCTACCTTTAAGGGGGTGTAAAAGGGTTAAATATGTTTTTACGTATTTCTTAATATCTCAAGGCACAATGAGATATCGCCTTGGTTTTTGCTTGCAAATTTTACTCATACAAATGTTTAAAAACCAAATTTAGGATTTTGAGAAATTCTACCCCTAAAGAGGTGTAAAAAGGTTAAAAATGTTTTTACGTATTTCTCAATATCTCTTAGGCACGATGATATATCGCCTTGGTTTTGTTTGCAAATGTTACTCATACAAATGTTCGAAAATGTATTTTAGGATTTTCAAAATTTCTACCCTTAAGGGGGTGTAAAAGGGTTAAATATGTTTTTACGTATTTCTCAATATCTTTTAGGCACGATGATATATCGCCTTGGTTTTGTTTGCAAATGTTACTCATACAAATGTTCGAAAACGTATTTTAGGATTTTCAAAAATTCTACCCCTAAGAGGGTGTAAAAGGGTTAAATATGTTTTTACGTATTTCTCAATATCTCTTAGACACGATGAGATATCGCCTTGGTTTTTGCTTGCAAATGTTACTCATACAAATGTTTAAAAACCAATTTCAGGATTTCGAGAAATTCTTTCCCTAAGGGGGTGTAAAAGGGTTAAATAAGTTTTTACGTATTTCTCAATATTTTAAGGCACAATGAGATATTGCCTTGGTTTTTGCTTGCAAATGTTACGCATACAAATGTTTAAAAAATGATTTTAAGATTTTTGGAAATTCCATCCCTAAGGGGGCGTAAAAGGGTTCAATATGTTTTTAGGTATTTCTCAAAATCTTTTAGGCACGACGAGATATCGCCTTGGTTTTTGCTTTCAAATGTTACTCATACAAATGTTCAAAAAACCATTTTAGGATTTTGAGAAAATCCACCCCTAAAAGGGTGTAAAAGGGTTAAATATGTTTTCACGTATTTCTCAATATCTCTTAGACACGATGAGATATCGCCTTGGTTTTTGTTTGCGAATGTTACTCATACAAATGTTTAAAAATAAAATTCAGGATTTTTAGAAATTTCACCCCTAAGGGGGTGTAAAAGCGTTAAATATTTTTTTACGTATTTCTCAATATCTTTTGGGCACGATGAGATATCGCTTCGGTTTTTGCTTGCAAATGTTACTCATACAAATGTTCAAAAACCGATTTCAAGATTTTTAGAAATTCCACCTTTGAGGGGGAGTAAAATGGTTAAATATGTTTTTACGTTGTTACGTCCTGGACTTGTCGGACTTTGTTCTTTTCTCCATTTTGAGCCAGAATGCGCTGGCTCGGGATTGGAGGACGGATGGTGAATGGCGAATTTTATTAACAAATAATAAATAAACACAAAATAAACATAAGATGCGCTATATATTGACACGAACATTAAAATGGCGCGCACAATTGTAAATCAGTAAACGTTTATGTACGGTAGTATTGTCCCGAATAGTCCTTCACTGTATATATATATATTAAAATAGTTAACACGAAATAGATGAGAACATGTATGTGTATATGTATATATGATAACAGTTTAATGGTGGCGCATTCAAACATTTTATAAACCTTTAAACCACTAAAATTAAAGTCATCGAAATAGTATTCACTTTTGCGATAACTAAAGTCACTATATGTATTAGAATAAATGTTATATTATAATGTTTATTGGAACGCAGAATTAATACAATTGTCCGACTTATTAGATTGGAGCACTTAAATTACGGAACGTACCAAAAAGTAACCGAGCACTACTAATATTGTCATTATACATATATGTATATATTAAAACACTTAACCGTATATTATTGGATTAAATATCTGAAGCAGATTGTTACGAGGACCGACCGTCGTGGTCGGCCCCCGGAGATGGACTAACTAATCAAAATGAATAAAGCAGTGCAGAAGGCACGCGTAATAATTATTTGCAGGGCGCAGCGCGTCTTGTCGGTGCGCCGCGTCCCGTTGGTTAGCGTGTGAACGCTGACCTAAGCAAATTATTAGCGGATGGCAACGTATCACGCCGACGCTCCGCGTCTCGCCGGCCAGCGTGTGAACGCTGACGTTAGCAAAAAGAATGAATAATAAATCGAATATAAATTATTAAAAATTCAAAAATTCACAAAGGGGGTTGGAGACCCAGGACGTAACACCTCCCCCGTTTAGTTGGATGCTGTGCTTTGGCTCTGCATCCATGAAGCCGCGGGCGAGCATAACGGACTGGGTCCTCCCTCGTTGTGTGGTGGATGGGGTCTTCGGTTGTTGATTAGAAGTCTGGCGTCTTAAGTCTTGACGATGAATCTTCTTGATGACGGTTTCTTCCTTTTATATTGATATTGGTTGCGGCGACGGTTTTTGCACGACGGGTGTGAACGCAGTACTCCCCACGAGGAATCTTCTGCGCCTTTATGGGTTCGCAGTCACCTTTGGAGGATATTTTAAATGCGCCACCCCATTATTATTATGGGTGTGAGCACAGCACTCCCCACGAGGAATCTTCTGCGCCTTTATGGGTTCGCAGTCACCTTTGGAGGATATTTTAAATGCGCCACCCCATTATTATTATGGGTGTGAGCACAGCACTCCCCACGAGGAATCTTCTGCGCCTTTATGGGTTCGCAGTCACCTTTGGAGGATTCACCAACCTGGTCGTGGAACTCTTCCAATGGGGAGTTCCCGCCTTCTTCGGTGGTGTTAAATATTATTTTATTTTCGCCACCCCGTGATGACTACCGTTTCGCCGTGAAATTTCTTTCGGCCATCTTGAGTTTTAATTTTTCTTCTCGAAGAAAACAAGACCGCAATCGCGAAGCTCCTGAAGATTTTGATCTTCTTGAAGATCCCCACTTCTCTTTCGTTTCCGCCGATCACCACCGTACAATCCCACCGCTGCCACCATTTGTTACGTCCTGGACTTGTCGGACTTTGTTCTTTTCTCCATTTTGAGCCAGAATGCGCTGGCTCGGGATTGGAGGACGGATGGTGAATGGCGAATTTTATTAACAAATAATAAATAAACACAAAATAAACATAAGATGCGCTATATATTGACACGAACATTAAAATGGCGCGCACAATTGTAAATCAGTAAACGTTTATGTACGGTAGTATTGTCCCGAATAGTCCTTCACTGTATATATATATATTAAAATAGTTAACACGAAATAGATGAGAACATGTATGTGTATATGTATATATGATAACAGTTTAATGGTGGCGCATTCAAACATTTTATAAACCTTTAAACCACTAAAATTAAAGTCATCGAAATAGTATTCACTTTTGCGATAACTAAAGTCACTATATGTATTAGAATAAATGTTATATTATAATGTTTATTGGAACGCAGAATTAATACAATTGTCCGACTTATTAGATTGGAGCACTTAAATTACGGAACGTACCAAAAAGTAACCGAGCACTACTAATATTGTCATTATACATATATGTATATATTAAAACACTTAACCGTATATTATTGGATTAAATATCTGAAGCAGATTGTTACGAGGACCGACCGTCGTGGTCGGCCCCCGGAGATGGACTAACTAATCAAAATGAATAAAGCAGTGCAGAAGGCACGCGTAATAATTATTTGCAGGGCGCAGCGCGTCTTGTCGGTGCGCCGCGTCCCGTTGGTTAGCGTGTGAACGCTGACCTAAGCAAATTATTAGCGGATGGCAACGTATCACGCCGACGCTCCGCGTCTCGCCGGCCAGCGTGTGAACGCTGACGTTAGCAAAAAGAATGAATAATAAATCGAATATAAATTATTAAAAATTCAAAAATTCACAAAGGGGGTTGGAGACCCAGGACGTAACATACGTACTTCTCAATATCTCTGAGGCACGACGAGATATCGCCTTGGTTTTTGCTTCTAAATGTTACTCATACAAATGTTCAAAAACCGATTTCAACATTTTAAGAAATTCCACTTTTGAGGGGGAGTAAAATGGTTAAATATGTTTTTACGTACTTCTCAATATCTCTGAGGCACGTTCAGATATCGCCTTGGTTTTTGCTTTCAAATGTTACTCATACAAATGTTTAAAAAACCATTTTAGGATTTTGAGAAATCCCACCCCTAAGGGGGTGTAAAAAGGTTAAATATGTTTTTACGTATTTCTCAATATCTCTTAGGCACGATGAAATATCGCCTCGGTTTTTGCTTCAAATGTTACTCATACAAATGTTTGGAAACGTATTTTAGTATTTTTAAAAATTCCACCCCTAAGGGGATGTAAAAAGGTTAAATATTTTTGTACGTATTTCTTTTATCTCTTGGGCCCGATGAGATATCGCCTTGGTTCTTGCTTGCAAATGTTACTCATACAAATGTTTAAAAATCGATTTCAAGATTTCAAAAAATTCTACCCCTAAGGGGGTGTAAAAGGGTTAAATATGTTTATACCTATTGCTCAAAATCTCTTAGGCACGACGAGATATCGCCTTGGTTTTTGTTTATAAATGTTAATCATACAAATGTTTAAAAACCAATTTCAGGATTTTAGAAATTCCACCCCTAAGGAGGTGTAAAAGGGTTAAATATGTTTTTACGTATTTTTAGCAATCTCTTATGCTTGATGAGATATCGCCTTGGTTTTTGTTTGCAAATGTTACTCAAACAAATGTTTCAAAAACAATTTCAGGATTTTGAAAAATTCTACCCCTAAGGGGGTGTAAAAGGGTTAAATATGTTTTTACGTATTTCTTAATATCTCAAGGCACAATGAGATATCGCCTTGGTTTTTGCTTGCAAATTTAACTCATACAAATGTTTAAAAACCAAATTTAGGATTTTGAGAAATTCTACCCCTAAAGATGTGTAAAAGGTGAAATATGTTTTTACGTATTTCTCAATATCTCTTAGGCACGATGATATATCGCCTTGGTTTTGTTTGCAAATGTTACTCATACAAATGTTCGAAAATGTATTTTAGGATTTTCAAAATTTCTACCCTTAAGGGGGTGTAAAAGGGTTAAATATGTTTTTACGTATTTCTCAATATCTTTTAGGCACGATGATATATCGCCTTGGTTTTGTTTGCAAATGTTACTCATACAAATGTTCAAAAATCCATTTTAGGATTTTGAGAAATTCCACCCCTAAAAGGGTGTAAAAGGGTTAAATATGTTTTTACGTATTTCTCAATATCTCTTAGGCACGATGAGATATCGTTTTGGTTTTCGTTTGCAAATGTTACTCATACTAATGTTTAAAAACTAATTTTTGGATTTTGAGAAATTCCACTTCTAAGTGGTTGTAAAAGGGTTAAATATGTTTTTACGTAGTTCTCAATATCTCAAGGCACAATGAGATATCGCCTTGGTTTCTGCTTGCAAATGTTACTGATACAAATGTTTAGAAACCAAATTAAAGATTTTTAGAAATTCCACCCTCAAAGTGGTGTAAAAGGGTTAAATGTGTTTTTACGTAATTTTAGAAATCTCTCATGCACGATGAGATATCGCCTTGATTTTTGTCTGCAAAGGTTACTCAGACAAATGTTTCAAAAACAATTTCAGGATTTTATAAAATTCTACCCCTAAGAGCACGTAAAAGGGTTAAATTTGTTTTTACGTATTTCTTAATATCTCAAGGCACAATGAGATATCGCCTTGGTTTTTATTTGCAAATGTTACTCATACAAATGTTTGAAAACCTATTTCAGGATTTTAAAAAATGCCGCCTCTAAGGAGGCGTAAAAGGGTTAAATATGTTTTTAGGTATTTCTTAAAATCTCTTAGGCACGACGAGATATCGCCTTGGTTTTTGTCTGCAAATGTTACTCACACAAATGTTTAAAAACCAATTTCAGGATTCCGAAAAATTCTACCCCTAAGGGGGTGTAAAAGGGTTGAATATGTTTTTACGTATTTCTCAATATCTCTTAGGCACGATGAAATATCGCCTCGGTTTTTGCTTCAAATGTTACTCATACAAATGTTTGAAAACGTATTTTAGTATTTTTAAAAATTCCACCCCTACGGGGATGTAAAAAGGTTAAATATTTTTGTACGTATTTCTTAATATCTCTTGGGCCCGATGAGATATCGCCTTGGTTCTTGCTTGCAAATGTTACTCATACAAATGTTTAAAAATCGATTTTAAGATTTTAAAAAAGTCTACCCCTAAGGGGGTGTAAAAGGGTTAAATATGTTTATACCTATTGCTCAAAATCTCTTAGGCACGATGAGATATCGCCTTGGTTTTTGTTTATAAATGTTAATCATACAAATGTTTAAAAACCAATTTCAGGATTTTAGAAATTCCACCCCTAAGGAGGTGTAAAAGGGTTAAATATGTTTTTACGTATTTTTAGCAATCTCTTATGCTTGATGAGATATCGCCTTGGTTTTTGTTTGCGAATGTTACTCATACAAATGTTTAAAAACTTAATTCAGGATTTTTCGAAATTTCACCCCTAAGGGGGTGTAAAAGTGTTAAATGTTTTTTTACGTATTTCTTAATATCTCTTGGGCACGATGAGATATCGCCTTGGTTTTTGCTTGCAAATGTTACTCATACAAATGTTTAAAAACCGATTTCAAGACTTTTAGAAATTCTACCCCTGAGGAGGTGTAAAAGGGTTTAATATGTTTTTACGTATTTTAAGAAATCTCTTATGCACGATGAGATATCGCCTTGGTTTTTGTTTGCAAATGTTACGCAGACAAATGTTTTAAAACAATTTCAGGATTTTGAAAAATTCCACCCCTAAGGAAGTGTAAAAAGGTTAAATATGTTTTTACGTATTTCTTAATATCTCAAGGCACAATGAGATATCGCCTTGGTTTTTGCTCGCAAATGTTACTCATACAAATGTTTAAAAACCAAATTCAGGATATTAAGAAATGTTACCCCCAAAGGGGTGTAAAAAGGTTAATTATGGTTTTACGTATTTCTCAATATCTCTTAGGCACGATGATATATCTCCTTGGTTTTGTTTGCAAATGTTACTCATACAAATGTTCGAAAACGTATTTTAGGATTTTTTAAAATTCTACCGCTAAGAGGGTGTAAAAGGGTTAAATATGTTTTTACGTATTTTTCAATATCTCTTAGACACGATGAGATATCGCCTTGCTTTTTGTTTGCAAATGTTACTCATACAAATGTTTAAAAATAAAATTCAGGATTTTTCGCAATTTCACCCCTAAGGGGCTGTAAAAGCGTTAAATATTTTTTTACGTATTTCTCAATATCTCTTGGGCACGATGAGATATCGCCTTGGTTTTTGCTTGCAAATGTTACTCATACAAATGTTTAAAAACCAATTTCAAGATTTTTAGAAATTCTACCCCTGAGGCGGTGTAAAAAGGTTAAATATTTTTTTACGTATTTCTCGATATCTCTTAGGCACGATGAGATATCGCTTTGGTTTTTGTTTCCAAATGTTACTCATACAAATGTTTAAAAACCAATTTCAGGATTTTAAAAAATGCTACCCCTAAGGGACACCTTCTTAGGGGTTAGATATGTTTTCACGTGTTTCTCAATATTGCTTAGGCACGTTGAGATATCGCCTTGGTTTTTGCTTGCAAATGTTACTCATACAAATGTTTAAAAACCAATTCCAGGATTTCGAGAAATTCCACACCTAAGGGGGTGTAAAAGGGTTAAATAAGTTTTTACGTATTTCTCAATATCACAAGGCACAATGAGATATCGCCTTGGTTTTTGCTTGCAAATATTACTCATACAAATGTTTAAAAAACCATTTCAAGATTTTTAGAAATTCCACCTCTAAGGAGGCGTAAAAGGGTTAAATATGTTTTTAGGTATTTCTCAAAATCTCTTAAGCACGACGGAATATCGCCTTGGTTTTTGTCTGCAAATGTTAGTCACACAAATGTTTAAAAACCAATTTCAGGATTCCGAGAAATTCCACCCCTAAGGGGTGTAAAAGGGTTAAATATGTTATAACGTATTTCTCAATATCAAGGCACAATAAGATTTCGCCTTGGTTTTTGCTTGCAAATGTTACTCATACAAATGTTTAAAATCCAAATTCAGGATTTTGAGAAATTCCACCCCTCAAAAGGTGTAAAATTTTAAATATGTTTTTACGTATTTCACAATATCTCTTAGGCACGATGATATATCGCCTTGGTTTTGTTTGCAAATAGTACTCATACAAATGTTCAAAAATAAAATTCAGCATTTTTAGAAATTTCACCCCTAAGGGAGTGTAAAAGCGTTAAATATTTTTTTACGTATTTCTCAATATCTTTTGGGCACGATGAGATATCGCCTTGGTTTTTGCTTGCAAATGTTACTCATACAAATGTTTCAAAACCGATTTCAAGATTTTCAGAAATTCCACCCTTGTGGGGGTGTAAAAGGGTTAAATATGTTTCTACGTATTTCTCGATATCTCTTAGGCACGACGAGATATCGCCTTGGTTTTTGCTTCTAAATGTTACTCACAATAATGTTTAAAAACCAATAACAGGATTTTAAAAAATTCGACCCCCAAAGGACACCCCTTCAAAGTTAAATATTTTTTACGTATTTCTCGATATCTCTTGGGCACGATGAGATATCTCCTTGGTTTTTGTTTCCAAATGTTACTCATACAAATGTTTAAAAATCAATTTCAGGATTTCGAGAAATTCTACCCCTAAGGGGGTGTAAATGGGTTAAATATGTTTTTACGTATTTCTCAATATCTCAAGGCACAATGGGATATCGCCTTGGTTTTTGCTTGCAAATGTTACTCATACAAATAATCAAAAATGTATTTTAGAATTTTTAAAAATTCCACGCCCAAGGGGGTGTAAAAGTGTTTAATAAGTTTTTACGTATTTCTCAATATCTTAAGGCACAATGAGATATCGCTTTGGTTTTTGCTTGCAAATGTTAATCATACAAATGTTTAAAAAACTATTTCAAGATTTTTAGAAATTCCACCCCTAAGGGGGCGTAAAAGTGTTAAATATGTTTTTGAGGTATTTCTCAAAATCTCTTAGGCACGACGAGATATCGCCTTGGTTTTTTTCTGCAAATGTTACTCACACAAATGTTTAAAAACTAATTTCAGGATTTCGAGAAATTCCACCCCTAAGGGGGTGTAAAAGGGTTAAATATGTTTTTACGTACTTCTGAATATCTCTGAGGCACGATGAGATATCGCCTTATTTTGCTTGCAAATGTGACTCATACAAATGTTCAAGAACCAAATTCAAGATTTTTAGAAATTCCACCTCTAAGGGGGTGTAAAAGGGTTGAATATGTTTTAACGTCTTTCTCAATATCCTTTAGACATGATAAGATATTGCCTTGGTTTTTGTTTGCAAATGTTACTCATACAAACGTTTAAAAACCAATTTCAGGATTTTTTAAAATTCAACCCCTAAGGGGGTGTAAAAGGGTTAAATGTGTTTTTACGTATTCCTCTATATCTTTTGGGCACGATGAGATATCGTTTTGGTTTTCGTTTGCAAATGTTACTTATTCTAATGTTTAAAAACTAATTTTTGGATTTTGAGAAATTCCACTTCTAAGGGGTTGTAAAAGGGTTAAATATGTTTTTACGTAGTTCTCAATATCTCAAGGCACAATGAGATATCGCCTTGGTTTTTGCTTGCAAATGTTACTGATAAAAATGTTTAGAAACCAAATTCAAGATTTTTAGAAATTCCACCCTCAAAGTGGTGTAAAAGGGTTAAATATGTTTTTACGTATTTTTAGCAATCTCTTATGCTTGATGAGATATCGCCTTGGTTTTTGTTTGCAAATGTTACTCAAACAAATGTTTCAAAAACAATTTCAGGATTTTGAAAAATTCTACCTTTAAGGGGGTGTAAAAGGGTTGAATATGTTTTTACGTATTTCTTAATATCTCAAGGCACAATGAGATATCGCCTTGGTTTTTGCTTGCAAATTTTACTCATACAAATGTTTAAAAACCAAATTTAGGATTTTGAGAAATTCTACCCCTAAAGAGGTGTAAAAAGGTTAAATATGTTTTTACGTATTTCTCAATATCTCTTAGGCACGATGATATATCGCCTTGGTTTTGTTTGCAAATGTTACTCATACAAATGTTCGAAAATGTATTTTAGGATTTTCAAAATTTCTACCCTTAAGGGGGTGTAAAAGGGTTAAATATGTTTTTACGTATTTCTCAATATCTTTTAGGCACGATGATATATCGCCTTGGTTTTGTTTGCAAATGTTACTCATACAAATGTTCGAAAACGTATTTTAGGATTTTCAAAAATTCTACCCCTAAGAGGGTGTAAAAGGGTTAAATATGTTTTTACGTATTTCTCAATATCTCTTAGACACGATGAGATATCGCCTTGGTTTTTGCTTGCAAATGTTACTCATACAAATGTTTAAAAACCAATTTCAGGATTTCGAGAAATTCCTTCCCTAAGGAGGTGTAAAAGGGTTAAATATGTTTTTACGTATTTTTAGCAATCTCTTATGCTTGATGAGATATCGCCTTGGTTTTTGTTTGCAAATGTTACTCATACAAATGTTTAAAAACAAATTTCAGGATTTTCAGAAATTCCTTTCTTAAGGGGGTGTAAAAGGGTTAAATTTGTTTTCACGTATTTCTCAATATCTCTTAGACACGATGAGATATCGCCTTGGTTTTTGTTTGCGAATGTTACTCATACAAATGTTTAAAAACAAAATTCAGGATTTTTAGAAATTTCACCCCTAAGGGGGTGTAAAAGCGTTAAATATTTTTTTACGTATTTCTCAATATCTTTTGGGCACGATGAGATATCGCTTCGGTTTTTGCTTGCAAATGTTACTCATACAAATGTTCAAAAACCGATTTCAAGATTTTTAGAAATTCCACCTTTGAGGGGGAGTAAAATGGTTAAATATGTTTTTACGTACTTCTCAATATCTCTGAGGCACGACGAGATATCGCCTTGGTTTTTGCTTCTAATGATTACTCATACAAATGTTCAAAAACCGATTTCAACATTTTAAGAAATTCCACTTTTGAGGGGGAGTAAAATGGTTAAATATGTTTTTACGTACTTCTCAATATCTCTGAGGCACGTTGAGATATCGCCTTGGTTTTTGCTTTCAAATGTTACTCATACAAATGTTTAAAAAACCATTTTAGGATTTTGAGAAATCCCACCCCTAAGGGGGTGTAAAAAGGTTAAATATGTTTTTACGTATTTCTCAATATCTCTTAGGCACGATGAAATATCGCCTCGGTTTTTGCTTCAAATGTTACTCATACAAATGTTTGGAAACGTATTTTAGTATTTTTAAAAATTCCACCCCTAAGGGGATGTAAAAGGGTTAAATGTGTTTTTACGTAATTTTAGAAATCTCTTATGCACGATGAGATATCGCCTTGATTTTTGTCTGCAAAGGTTACTCAGACAAATGTTTCAAAAACAATTTCAGGATTTTATAAAATTCTACCCCTAAGAGCACGTAAAAGGGTTAAATTTGTTTTTACGTATTTCTTAATATCTCAAGGCACAATGAGATATCGCCTTGGTTTTTATTTGCAAATGTTACTCATACAAATGTTTAAAAACCAATTTCAGGATTTTAGAAATTCCACCCCTAAGGAGGTGTAAAAGGGTTAAATATGTTTTTACGTATTTTTAGCAATCTCTTATGCTTGATGAGATATCGCCTTGGTTTTTGTTTGCAAATGTTACTCAAACAAATGTTTCAAAAACAATTTCAGGATTTTGAAAAATTCTACCCCTAAGGGGGTGTAAAAGGGTTAAATATGTTTTTACGTATTTCTTAATATCTCAAGGCACAATGAGATATCGCCTTGGTTTTTGCTTGCAAATTTTACTCATACAAATGTTCAAAAAACCATTTTAGGATTTTGAGAAATTCCACCCCTAAAAGGGTGTAAAAGGGTTAAATATGTTTTTACGTATTTCTTAATATCTCAAGGCACAATGAGATATCGCCTTGGTTTTTGCTTGCAAATTTTACTCATACAAATGTTTAAAAACCAAATTTAGGATTTTGAGAAATTCTACCCCTAAAGATGTGTAAAAAGGTTAAATATGTTTTTACGTATTTCTCAATATCTCTTAGGCACGATGATATATCGCCTTGGTTTTGTTTGCAAATGTTACTCATACAAATGTTCGAAAATGTATTTTAGGATTTTCAAAATTTCTACCCTTAAGGGGGTGTAAAAGGGTTAAATATGTTTTTACGTATTTCTCAATATCTTTTAGGCACGATGATATATCGCCTTGGTTTTGTTTGCAAATGTTACTCATACAAATGTTCAAAAAACCATTTTAGGATTTTGAGAAATTCCACCCCTAAAAGGGTGTAAAAGGGTTAAATATGTTTTTACGTATTTCTCAATATCTCTTAGGCACGATGAGATATCGTTTTGGTTTTCGTTTGCAAATGTTACTCATACTAATGTTTAAAAACTAATTTTTGGATTTTGAGAAATTCCACTTCTAAGTGGTTGTAAAAGGGTTAAATATGTTTTTACGTAGTTCTCAATATCTCAAGGCACAATGAGATATCGCCTTGGTTTTTGCTTGCAAATGTTACTGATACAAATGTTTAGAAACCAAATTAAAGATTTTTAGAAATTCCACCCTCAAAGTGGTGTAAAAGGGTTAAATGTGTTTTTACGTAATTTTAGAAATCTCTTATGCACGATGAGATATCGCCTTGATTTTTGTCTGCAAAGGTTACTCAGACAAATGTTTCAAAAACAATTTCAGGATTTTATAAAATTCTACCCCTAAGAGCACGTAAAAGGGTTAAATTTGTTTTTACGTATTTCTTAATATCTCAAGGCACAATGAGATATCGCCTTGGTTTTTATTTGCAAATGTTACTCATACAAATGTTTGAAAACCTATTTCAGGATTTTAAAAAATGCCGCCTCTAAGGAGGCGTAAAAGGGTTAAATATGTTTTTAGGTATTTCTTAAAATCTCTTAGGCACGACGAGATATCGCCTTGGTTTTTGTCTGCAAATGTTACTCACACAAATGTTTAAAAACTAATTTCAGGATTCCGAAAAATTCCACCCCTAAGGGGGTGTAAAAGGGTTAAATATGTTTTTACGTATTTCTCAATATCTCTTAGGCACGATGAAATATCGCCTCGGTTTTTGCTTCAAATGTTACTCATACAAATGTTTGAAAACGTATTTTAGTATTTTTAAAAATTCCACCCCTACGGGGATGTAAAAAGGTTAAATATTTTTGTACGTATTTCTTAATATCTCTTGGGCCCGATGAGATATCGCCTTGGTTCTTGCTTGCAAATGTTACTCATACAAATGTTTAAAAATCGATTTTAAGATTTTGAAAAAGTCTACCCCTAAGGGGGTGTAAAAGGGTTAAATATGTTTATACCTATTGCTCAAAATCTCTTAGGCACGATGAGATATCGCCTTGGTTTTTGTTTGCGAATGTTACTCATACAAATGTTTAAAAACTTAATTCAGGATTTTTCGAAATTTCACCCCTAAGGGGGTGTAAAAGCGTTAAATGTTTTTTTACGTATTTCTTAATATCTCTTGGGCACGATGAGATATCGCCTTGGTTTTTGCTTGCAAATGTTACTCATACAAATGTTTAAAAACCGATTTCAAGACTTTTAGAAATTCTACCCCTGAGGAGGTGTAAAAGGGTTGAATATTTTTTTACGTATTTCTCGATATCTCTTAGGCACGATGAGATATCGCTTTGGTTTTTGTTTCCAAATATTACTCATACAAATGTTAAAAAACCAATTTCAGGATTTTAAAATTTTTTAAAATTCCACGCCTAAGGGGGTGTAAAAGCGTTTAATATGTTTTTACGTATTTTAAGAAATCTCTTATGCACGATGAGATATCGCCTTGGTTTTTGTTTGCAAATGTTACGCAGACAAATGTTTTAAAACAATTTCAGGATTTTGAAAAATTCCACCCCTAAGGAAGTGTAAAAAGGTTAAATATGTTTTTACGTATTTCTTAATATCTCAAGGCACAATGAGATATCGCCTTGGTTTTTGCTCGCAAATGTTACTCATACAAATGTTTAAAAACCAAATTCAGGATATTAAGAAATTTTACCCCCAAAGGGGTGTAAAAAGGTTAATTGTGGTTTTACGTATTTTTCAATATCTCTTAGGCACGATGATATATCTCCTTGGTTTTGTTTGCAAATGTTACTCATACAAATGTTCGAAAACGTATTTTAGGATTTTTAAAAATTCTACCGCTAAGAGGGTGTAAAAGGGTTAAATATGTTTTTACGTATTTTTCAATATCTCTTAGACACGATGAGATATCGCCTTGCTTTTTGTTTGCAAATGTTACTCATACAAATGTTTAAAAATAAAATTCAGGATTTTTCGAAATTTCACCCCTAAGGGGCTGTAAAAGCGTTAAATATTTTTTTACGTATTTCTCAATATCTCTTGGGCACGATGAGATATCGCCTTGGTTTTTGCTTGCAAATGTTACTCATACAAATGTTTAAAAACCAATTTCAAGATTTTTAGAAATTCTACCCCTGAGGCGGTGTAAAAAGGTTAAATATTTTTTTACGTATTTCTCGATATCTCTTAGGCACGATGAGATATCGCTTTGGTTTTTGTTTCCAAATGTTACTCATACAAATGTTTAAAAACCAATTTCAGGATTTTAAAAAATGCTACCCCTAAGGGACACCTTCTTAGGGGTTAGATATATTTTCACGTGTTTCTCAATATCGCTTTGGCACGTTGAGATATCGCCTTGGTTTTTGCTTGCAAATGTTACTCATTCAAATGTTTAAAAACCAATTCCAGGATTTCGAGAAATTCCACCCCTAAGGGGGTGTAAAAGGGTTAAATAAGTTTTTACGTATTTCTCAATATCTCAAGGCACAATGAGATATCGCCTTGGTTTTTGCTTGCAAATATTACTCATACAAATGTTTAAAAAACCATTTCAAGATTTTTAGAAATTCCACCTCTAAGGAGGCGTAAAAGGGTTAAATATGTTTTTAGGTATTTCTCAAAATCTCTTAAGCACGACGGAATATCGCCTTGGTTTTTGTCTGCAAATGTTACTCACACAAATGTTTAAAAACCAATTTCAGGATTCCGAGAAATTCCACCCCTAAGGGGTGTAAAAGTGTTAAATATGTTATAACGTATTTCTCAATATCAAGGCAGAATAAGATTTCGCCTTGGTTTTTGCTTGCAAATGTTACTCATACAAATGTTTAAAATCCAAATTCAGGATTTTGAGAAATTCCACCCCTCAAAAGGTGTAAAATTTTAAATATGTTTTTACGTATTTCACAATATCTCTTAGGCACGATGATATATCGCCTTGGTTTTGTTTGCAAATGAAACTCATACAAATGTTTAAAAACGTATTTTAGGATTTTTAAAAAGTCCACCCCTAAGGGGGTGTAAAAGGGTTGAATATGTTTTCACGTATTTCTCAATATCTCTTAGACACGATGAAATATCGCCTTGGTTTTTGTTTGCAAATAGTACTCATACAAATGTTTAAAAATAAAATTCAGCATTTTTAGAAATTTCACCCCTTAGGGAGTGTAAAAGCGTTAAATATTTTTTTACGTATTTCTCAATCTCTTTTGGGCACGATGAGATATCGCCTTGGTTTTTGCTTGCAAATGTTACTCATACAAATGTTTGAAAACCGATTTCAAGATTTTTAGAAATTCCACCCTTGTGGGGGTGTAAAAGCGTTAAGAATGTTTTTACGTATTTCTCGATATCTCTTAGGCACGATGAGATATCGCCTTGGTTTATGTTTCCAAATGTTACTCACAATAATGTTTAAAAACCAATAACAGGATTTTAAAAAATTCGACCCCCAAAGGACACCCCTTCAAAGTTAAATATTTTTTACGTATTTCTCGATATCTCTTGGGCACGATGAGATATCGCCTTGGTTTTTGTTTCCAAATGTTACTCATACAAATGTTTAAAAATCAATTTCAGGATTTCGAGAAATTCCACCCCTAAGGGGGTGTAAATGGGTTAAATATGTTTTTACGTATTTCTCAATATCTCAAGGCACAATGGGATATCGCCTTGGTTTTTGCTTGCAAATGTTACTCATACAAATAATCAAAAATGTATTTTAGAATTTTTAAAAATTCCACGTCCAAGGGGGTGTAAAAGTGTTTAATAAGTTTTTACGTATTTCTCAATATCTTAAGGCACAATGAGATATCGCTTTGGTTTTTGCTTGCAAATGTTAATCATACAAATGTTTAAAAAACTATTTCAAGATTTTTAGAAATTCCACCCCTAAGGGGGCGTAAAAGTGTTAAATATATTTTTGAGGTATTTCTCAAAATCTCTTAGGCACGACGAGATATCGCCTTGGTTTTTTTCTGCAAATGTTACTCACACAAATGTTTAAAAACTAATTTCAGGATTTCGAGAAATTCCACCCCTAAGGGGGTGTAAAAGGGTTAAATATGTTTTTACGTACTTCTGAATATCTCTGAGGCACGATGAGATATCGCCTTATTTTGCTTGCAAATGTTACTCATACAAATGTTCAAGAACCAAATTCGAGATTTTTAGAAATTCCACCTCTAAGGGGGTGTAAAAGGGTTGAATATGTTTTAACGTCTTTCTCAATATCCTTTAGACATGATAAGATATTGCCTTGGTTTTTGTTTGCAAATGTTACTCATACAAACGTTTAAAAACCAATTTCAGGATTTTTTAAAATTCAACCCCTAAGGGGGTGTAAAAGGGTTAAATGTGTTTTTACGTATTTCTCTATATCTTTTGGGCACGATGAGATATCGTTTTGGTTTTCGTTTGCAAATGTTACTTATTCTAATGTTTAAAAACCAATTTTTGGATTTTGAGAAATTCCACTTCTAAGGGGTTGTAAAAGGGTTAAATATGTTTTTACGTAGTTCTCAATATCTCAAAGCACAATGAGATATCGCCTTGGTTTTTGCTTGCAAATGTTACTGATAAAAATGTTTAGAAACCAAATTCAAGATTTTTAGAAATTCCACCCTCAAAGTGGTGTAAAAGGGTTAAATATGTTTTTACGTATTTTTAGCAATCTCTTATGCTTGATGAGATATCGCCTTGGTTTTTGTTTGCAAATGTTACTCAAACAAATGTTTCAAAAACAATTTCAGGATTTTGAAAAATTCTACCTTTAAGGGGGTGTAAAAGGGTTAAATATGTTTTTACGTATTTCTTAATATCTCAAGGCACAATGAGATATCGCCTTGGTTTTTGCTTGCAAATTTTACTCATACAAATGTTTAAAAACCAAATTTAGGATTTTGAGAAATTCTACCCCTAAAGAGGTGTAAAAAGGTTAAATATGTTTTTACGTATTTCTCAATATCTCTTAGGCACGGTGATATATCGCCTTGGTTTTGTTTGCAAATGTTACTCATACAAATGTTCGAAAATGTATTTCAGGATTTTCAAAATTTCTACCCTTAAGGGGGTGTAAAAGGGTTAAATATGTTTTTACGTATTTCTCAATATCTTTTAGGCACGATGATATATCGCCTTGGTTTTGTTTGCAAATGTTACTCATACAAATGTTCGAAAACGTATTTTAGGATTTTCAAAAATTCTACCCCTAAGAGGGTGTAAAAGGGTTAAATATGTTTTTACGTATTTCTCAATATCTCTTAGACACGATGAGATATCGCCTTGGTTTTTGCTTGCAAATGTTACTCATACAAATGTTTAAAAACCAATTTCAGGATTTCGAGAAATTCCTTCCCTAAGGGGGTGTAAAAGGGTTAAATAAGTTTTTACGTATTTCTCAATATTTTAAGGCACAATGAGATATTGCCTTGGTTTTTGCTTGCAAATGTTACGCATACAAATGTTTAAAAAATGATTTTGAGATTTTTGGAAATTCCATCCCTAAGGGGGCGTAAAAGGGTTCAATATGTTTTTAGGTATTTCTCAAAATCTTTTAGGCACGACGAGATATCGCCTTGGTTTTTGCTTTCAAATGTTACTCATACAAATGTTCAAAAAACCATTTTAGGATTTTGAGAAATTCCACCCCTAAAAGGGTGTAAAAGGGTTAAATATGTTTTTACGTATTTCTCAATATCTCTTAGGCACGATGAGATATCGTTTTGGTTTTCGTTTGCAAATGTTACTCATACTAATGTTTAAAAACTAATTTTTGGATTTTGAGAAATTCCACTTCTAAGTGGTTGTAAAAGGGTTAAATATGTTTTTACGTAGTTCTCAATATCTCAAGGCACAACGAGATATCGCCTTGGTTTTTGCTTGCAAATGTTACTGATAAAATGTTTAGAAACCAAATTAAAGATTTTTAGAAATTCCACCCTCAAAGTGGTGTAAAAGGGTTAAATGTGTTTTTACGTAATTTTAGAAATCTCTTATGCACGATGAGAAATCGCCTTGATTTTTGTCTGCAAATGTTACTCAGACAAATGTTTCAAAAACAATTTCAGGATTTTATAAAATTCCACCCCTAAGAGGACGTAAAAGGGTTAAATATGTTTTTACGTATTTCTTAATATCTCAAGGCACAATGAGATATCGCCTTGGTTTTTATTTGCAAATGTTACTCATACAAATGTTTGAAAACCTATTTCAGGATTTTAAAAAATGCCGCCTCTAAGGAGGCGTAAAAGGGTTAAATATGTTTTTAGGTATTTCTTAAAATCTCTTAGGCACGACGAGATATCGCCTTGGTTTTTGTCTGCAAATGTTACTCACACAAATGTTTAAAAACCAATTTCAGGATTCCGAAAAATTCCACCCCTAAGGGGGTGTAAAAGGGTGAAATATGTTATTACGTATTTCTCAATATCTCAAGGCACAATGAGATTTCGCCTTGGTTTTTGCTTGCAAATGTTACTCATACAAATGTTTAAAAACCAATTTCAGGATTTTAGAAATTCCACCCCTAAGGAGGTGTAAAAGGGTTAAATATGTTTTTACGTATTTTTAGCAATCTCTTATGCTTGATGAGATATCGCCTTGGTTTTTGTTTGCAAATGTTACTCATACAAATGTTTAAAAACAAATTTCAGGATTTTCAGAAATTCCTTTCCTAAGGGGGTGTAAAAGGGTTAAATTTGTTTTCACGTATTTCTCAATATCTCTTGGGCACGATCAGATATCGCCTTGGTTCTTGTTTGCAAATGTTACTCATACAAATGTTTAAAAACCAAATTCAAGATTTCGAAAAATTCCACCCCTAAAAAGGTGTAAAAGGGTTGAATATGTTTTTACGTATTTCTCAATATCTCTTAGGCACGATGATATATCGCCTTGGTTTTGTTTGCAAATGTAACTCATACAAATGTTTAGAAACATATTTTAGGATTTTCAAAAATTCCACCCCTAAAGGGGTGTAAAAGGGTTAAATATATTTTCACGTATTTCTCAATATCTCTTAGACACGATGAGATATCGCCTTGGTTTTTGTTTGCGAATGTTACTCATACAAATGTTTAAAAAGAAAATTCAGGATTTTTAGAAATTTCACCCCTAAGGGGGTGTAAAAGCGTTAAATATTTTTTTACGTATTTCTCAATATCTTTTGGGCACGATGAGATATCGCTTCGGTTTTTGCTTGCAAATGTTACTCATACAAATGTTCAAAAACCGATTTCAAGATTTTTAGAAATTCCACCTTTGAGGGGGAGTAAAATGGTTAAATATGTTTTTACGTACTTCTCAATATCTCTGAGGCACGACGAGATATCGCCTTGGTTTTTGCTTCTAAATGTTACTCATACAAATGTTCAAAAACCGATTTCAACATTTTAAGAAATTCCACTTTTGAGGGGGAGTAAAATGGTTAAATATGTTTTTACGTACTTCTCAATATCTCTGAGGCACGTTGAGATATCGCCTTGGTTTTTGCTTTCAAATGTTACTCATACAAATGTTTGAAAAACCATTTTAGGATTTTGAGAAATCCCACCCCTAAGGGGGTGTAAAAAGGTTAAATATGTTTTTACGTATTTCTCAATATCTCTTAGGCACGATGAAATATCGCCTCGGTTTTTGCTTCAAATGTTACTCATACAAATGTTTGGAAACGTATTTTAGTATTTTAAAAAATTCCACCCCTAAGGGGATGTAAAAAGGTTAAATATTTTTGTACGTATTTCTTAATATCTCTTGGGCCCGATGAGATATCGCCTTGGTTCTTGCTTGCAAATGTTACTCATACAAATGTTTAAAAATCGATTTCAAGATTTTAAAAAATTCTACCCCTAAGGGGGTGTAAAAGGGTTAAATATGTTTATACCTATTGCTCAAAATCTCTTAGGCACGACGAGATATCGCCTTGGTTTTTGTTTATAAATGTTAATCATACAAATGTTTAAAAACCAATTTCGGGATTTTAGAAATTCCACCCCTAAGAAGGTGTAAAAGGGTTAAATATGTTTTTACGTATTTTTAGCAATCTCTTATGCTTGATGAGATATCGCCTTGGTTTTTGTTTGCAAATGTTACTCAAACAAATGTTTCAAAAACAATTTCAGGATTTTGAAAAATTCTACCCCTAAGGGGGTGTAAAAAAGTTAAATATGTTTTTACGTATTTCTTAATATCTCAAGGTACGATGAGATATCGCCTTGGTTTTTGCTTGCAAATTTTACTCATACAAATGTTTAAAAACCAAATTTAGGATTTTGAGAAATTCTACCCCTAAAGATGTGTAAAAAGGTTAAATATGTTTTTACGTATTTCTCAATATCTCTTAGGCACGATGATATATCGCCTTGGTTTTGTTTGCAAATGTTACTCATACAAATGTTCGAAAATGTATTTTAGGATTTTCAAAATTTCTACCCTTAAGGGGGTGTAAAAGGGTTAAATATGTTTTTACGTATTTCTCAATATCTTTTAGGCACGATGATATATCGCCTTGGTTTTGTTTGCAAATGTTACTCATACAAATGTTCAAAAAACTATTTTAGGATTTTGAGAAATTCCACGCCTAAAAGGGTGTAAAAGGGTTAAATATGTTTTTACGTATTTCTCAATATCTCTTAGGCACGATGAGATATCGTTTTGGTTTTCGTTTGCAAATGTTACTCATACTAATGTTTAAAAACTAATTTTTGGATTTTGAGAAATTCCACTTCTAAGTGGTTGTAAAAGGGTTAATATGTTTTTACGTAGTTCTCAATATCTCAAGGCACAATGAGATATCGCCTTGGTTTTTGCTTGCAAATGTTACTGATACAAATGTTTAGAAACCAAATTAAAGATTTTTAGAAATTCCACCCTCAAAGTGATGTAAAAGGGTTAAATGTGTTTTTACGTAATGTTAGAAATCTCTTATGCACGATGAGATATCGCCTTGATTTTTGTCTGCAAAGGTTACTCAGACAAATGTTTCAAAAACAATTTCAGGATTTTATAAAATTCTACCCCTAAGAGCACGTAAAAGGGTTAAATTTGTTTTTACGTATTTCTTAATATCTCAAGGCACAATGAGATATCGCCTTGGTTTTTATTTGCAAATGTTACTCATACAAATGTTTGAAAACCTATTTCAGGATTTTAAAAAATGCCGCCTCTAAGGAGGCGTAAAAGGGTTAAATATGTTTTTAGGTATTTCTTGAAATCTCTTAGGCACGACGAGATATCGCCTTGGTTTTTGCTTGCAAATGTTACTGATAAAATGTTTAGAAACCAAATTAAAGATTTTTAGAAATTCCACCCTCAAAGTGGTGTAAAAGGGTTAAATGTGTTTTTACGTAATTTTAGAAATCTCTTATGCACGATGAGAAATCGCCTTGATTTTTGTCTGCAAATGTTACTCAGACAAATGTTTCAAAAACAATTTCAGGATTTTATAAAATTCCACCCCTAAGAGGACGTAAAAGGGTTAAATATGTTTTTACGTATTTCTTAATATCTCAAGGCACAATGAGATATCGCCTTGGTTTTTATTTGCAAATGTTACTCATACAAATGTTTGAAAACCTATTTCAGGATTTTAAAAAATGCCGCCTCTAAGGAGGCGTAAAAGGGTTAAATATGTTTTTAGGTATTTCTTAAAATCTCTTAGGCACGACGAGATATCGCCTTGGTTTTTGTCTGCAAATGTTACTCACACAAATGTTTAAAAACCAATTTGAGGATTCCGAAAAATTCCACCCCTAAGGGGGTGTAAAAGGGTGAAATATGTTATTACGTATTTCTCAATATCTCAAGGCACAATGAGATTTCGCCTTGGTTTTTGCTTGCAAATGTTACTCATACAAATGTTTAAAAACCAATTTCAGGATTTTAGAAATTCCACCCCTAAGGAGGTGTAAAAGGGTTAAATATGTTTTTACGTATTTTTAGCAATCTCTTATGCTTGATGAGATATCGCCTTGGTTTTTGTTTGCAAATGTTACTCATACAAATGTTTAAAAACAAATTTCAGGATTTTCAGAAATTCCTTTCCTAAGGGGGTGTAAAAGGGTTAAATTTGTTTTCCCGTATTTCTCAATATCTCTTGGGCACGATCAGATATCGCCTTGGTTCTTGTTTGCAAATGTTACTCATACAAATGTTTAAAAACCAAATTCAAGATTTCGAAAAATTCCACCCCTAAAAAGGTGTAAAAGGGTTGAATATGTTTTTACGTATTTCTCAATATCTCTTAGGCACGATGATATATCGCCTTGGTTTTGTTTGCAAATGTAACTCATACAAATGTTTAGAAACATATTTTAGGATTTTCAAAAATTCCACCCCTAAAGGGGTGTAAAAGGGTTAAATATATTTTCACGTATTTCTCAATATCTCTTAGACACGATGAGATATCGCCTTGGTTTTTGTTTGCGAATGTTACTCATACAAATGTTTAAAAACAAAATTCAGGATTTTTAGAAATTTCACCCCTAAGGGGGTGTAAAAGCGTTAAATATTTTTTTACGTATTTCTCAATATCTTTTGGGCACGATGAGATATCGCTTCGGTTTTTGCTTGCAAATGTTACTCATACAAATGTTCAAAAACCGATTTCAAGATTTTTAGAAATTCCACCTTTGAGGGGGAGTAAAATGGTTAAATATGTTTTTACGTACTTCTCAATATCTCTGAGGCACGACGAGATATCGCCTTGGTTTTTGCTTCTAAATGTTACTCATACAAATGTTCAAAAACCGATTTCAACATTTTAAGAAATTCCACTTTTGAGGGGGAGTAAAATGGTTAAATATGTTTTTACGTACTTCTCAATATCTCTGAGGCACGTTGAGATATCGCCTTGGTTTTTGCTTTCAAATGTTACTCATACAAATGTTTGAAAAACCATTTTAGGATTTTGAGAAATCCCACCCCTAAGGGGGTGTAAAAAGGTTAAATATGTTTTTACGTATTTCTCAATATCTCTTAGGCACGATGAAATATCGCCTCGGTTTTTGCTTCAAATGTTACTCATACAAATGTTTGGAAACGTATTTTAGTATTTTAAAAAATTCCACCCCTAAGGGGATGTAAAAAGGTTAAATATTTTTGTACGTATTTCTTAATATCTCTTGGGCCCGATGAGATATCGCCTTGGTTCTTGCTTGCAAATGTTACTCATACAAATGTTTAAAAATCGATTTCAAGATTTTAAAAAATTCTACCCCTAAGGGGGTGTAAAAGGGTTAAATATGTTTATACCTATTGCTCAAAATCTCTTAGGCACGACGAGATATCGCCTTGGTTTTTGTTTATAAATGTTAATCATACAAATGTTTAAAAACCAATTTCGGGATTTTAGAAATTCCACCCCTAAGGAGGTGTAAAAGGGTTAAATATGTTTTTACGTATTTTTAGCAATCTCTTATGCTTGATGAGATATCGCCTTGGTTTTTGTTTGCAAATGTTACTCAAACAAATGTTTCAAAAACAATTTCAGGATTTTGAAAAATTCTACCCCTAAGGGGGTGTAAAAAAGTTAAATATGTTTTTACGTATTTCTTAATATCTCAAGGTACGATGAGATATCGCCTTGGTTTTTGCTTGCAAATTTTACTCATACAAATGTTTAAAAACCAAATTTAGGATTTTGAGAAATTCTACCCCTAAAGATGTGTAAAAAGGTTAAATATGTTTTTACGTATTTCTCAATATCTCTTAGGCACGATGATATATCGCCTTGGTTTTGTTTGCAAATGTTACTCATACAAATGTTCGAAAATGTATTTTAGGATTTTCAAAATTTCTACCCTTAAGGGGGTGTAAAAGGGTTAAATATGTTTTTACGTATTTCTCAATATCTTTGAGGCACGATGATATATCGCCTTGGTTTTGTTTGCAAATGTTACTCATACAAATGTTCAAAAAACTATTTTAGGATTTTGAGAAATTCCACGCCTAAAAGGGTGTAAAAGGGTTAAATATGTTTTTACGTATTTCTCAATATCTCTTAGGCACGATGAGATATCGTTTTGGTTTTCGTTTGCAAATGTTACTCATACTAATGTTTAAAAACTAATTTTTGGATTTTGAGAAATTCCACTTCTAAGTGGTTGTAAAAGGGTTAAATATGTTTTTACGTAGTTCTCAATATCTCAAGGCACAATGAGATATCGCCTTGGTTTTTGCTTGCAAATGTTACTGATACAAATGTTTAGAAACCAAATTAAAGATTTTTAAAAATTCCACCCTCAAAGTGGTGTAAAAGGGTTAAATGTGTTTTTACGTAATTTTAGAAATCTCTTATGCACGATGAGATATCGCCTTGATTTTTGTCTGCAAAGGTTACTCAGACAAATGTTTCAAAAACAATTTCAGGATTTTATAAAATTCTACCCCTAAGAGCACGTAAAAGGGTTAAATTTGTTTTTACGTATTTCTTAATATCTCAAGGCACAATGAGATATCGCCTTGGTTTTTATTTGCAAATGTTACTCATACAAATGTTTGAAAACCTATTTCAGGATTTTAAAAAATGCCGCCTCTAAGGAGGCGTAAAAGGGTTAAATATGTTTTTAGGTATTTCTTGAAATCTCTTAGGCACGACGAGATATCGCCTTGGTTTTTGTCTGCAAATGTTACTCACACAAATGTTTAAAAACCAATTTCAGGATTCCGAAAAATTCCACCCCTAAGGGGGTGTAAAAGGGTTAAATATGTTTTTACGTATTTCTCAATATCTCTTAGGCACGATGAAATATCGCCTCGGTTTTTGCTTCAAATGTTACTCATACAAATGTTTGAAAACGTATTTGAGTATTTTTAAAAATTCCACCCCTACGGGGATGTAAAAAGGTTAAATATTTTTGTACGTATTTCTTAATATCTCTTGGGCCCGATGAAATATCGCCTTGGTTCTTGCTTGCAAATGTTACTCATACAAATGTTTAAAAATCGATTTTTAGATTTTAAAAAAGTCTACCCCTAAGGGGGTGTAAAAGGGTTAAATATGTTTTTACGTATTTCTTAATATCTCTTAGGCACGATGATATATCGCCTTGGTTTTTGCTTGCAAATGTTACTCATACAAATGTTTGAAAACGTATTTTAAGAGTTTTAGAAATTCCACCCCTAAGGGGGTGTAAAAGGGTTGAATATGTTTTTACCTATTGCTCAAAATCTCTTAGGCACGACGAGATATCACCTTGCTTTTCATTTCCAAATGTTACTCATAGAAATGTTTAAAAACCAATTTCAGGATTTTAGAAATTCCACCCCTAAGGAGGTGTAAAAGGGTTCAATATGTTTTCACGTATTTCTCAATATCTCAAGGCACAATGAGATATCGCCTTGGTTTTTGCTTGCAAATGTTACTCATACAAATGTTCAAAAACGTCATTTAAAATTTTTAAAAATTCCACGCCTAAGGGGGTGTAAAAGGGTTAAATATGTTTTTACGTAATTTTAGAAATATCTCATGCTTGATGAGATATCGCCTTGGTTTTTGTTTGCAAATGTTACTCAGACAAATGTTTCAAAAACAATTTCAGGATTTTGAAAAATTCCACGCCTAAAAGGGTGTAAAAGGGTTAAATATGTTTTTACGTATTTCTTAATATCTCTTAGGCACGATGAGATATCGTTTTGGTTTTCGTTTGCAAATGTTACTCATACTAATGTTTAAAAACTAATTTTTGGATTTTGAGAAATTCCACTTCTAAGTGGTTGTAAAAGGGTTAAATATGTTTTTACGTAGTTCTCAATATCTCAAGGCACAATGAGATATCGCCTTGGTTTTTGCTTGCAAATGTTACTGATACAAATGTTTAGAAACCAAATTAAAGATTTTTAGAAATTCCACCCTCAAAGTGGTGTAAAAGGGTTAAATGTGTTTTTACGTAATTTCAGAAATCTCTTATGCACGATGAGATATCGCCTTGATTTTTGTCTGCAAAGGTTACTCAGACAAATGTTTCAAAAACAATTTCAGGATTTTATAAAATTCTACCCCTAAGAGCACGTAAAAGGGTTAAATTTGTTTTTACGTATTTCTTAATATCTCAAGGCACAATGAGATATCGCCTTGGTTTTTATTTGCAAATGTTACTCATACAAATGTTTGAAAACCTATTTCAGGATTTTAAAAAATGCCGCCTCTAAGGAGGCGTAAAAGGGTTAAATATGTTTTTAGGTATTTCTTAAAATCTCTTAGGCACGACGAGATATCGCCTTGGTTTTTGTCTGCAAATGTTACTCACACAAATGTTTAAAAACCAATTTCAGGATTCCGAAAAATTCCACCCCTAAGGGGGTGTAAAAGGGTTAAATATGTTTTTACGTATTTCTCAATATCTCTTAGGCACGATGAAATATCGCCTCGGTTTTTGCTTCAAATGTTACTCATACAAATGTTTGAAAACGTATTTGAGTATTTTTAAAAATTCCACCCCTACGGGGATGTAAAAAGGTTAAATATTTTTGTACGTATTTCTTAATATCTCTTGGGCCCGATGAAATATCGCCTTGGTTCTTGCTTGCAAATGTTACTCATACAAATGTTTAAAAATCGATTTTAAGATTTTAAAAAAGTCTACCCCTAAGGGGGTGTAAAAGGGTTAAATATGTTTATACCTATTGCTCAAAATCTCTTAGGCACGATGAGATATCGCCTTGGTTTTTGCTTTCAAATGTTACTCAAACAAATGTTCAAAAAACCATTTTAGGATTTTGAGAAATCCCACCCCTAAGGGGGTGTAAAAGGTTAAATATGTTTTTACGTATTTCTCAATATCTCTTAGGCACGATGATATATCGCCTTGGTTTTTGCTTGCAAATGTTACTCATACACATGTTTGAAAACGTATTTTAAGAGTTTTAGAAATTCCACCCCTAAGGGGGTGTAAAAGGGTTGAATATGTTTTTACCTATTGCTCAAAATCTCTTAGGCACGACGAGATATCACCTTGCTTTTCATTTCCAAATGTTACTCATAGAAATGTTTAAAAACCAATTTCAGGATTTTGGAAATTCCACCCCTAAGGAGGTGTAAAAGGGTTCAATATGTTTTTACGTATTTCTCAATATCTCAAGGCACAATGAGATATCGCCTTGGTTTTTGCTTGCAAATGTTACTCATACAAATGTTCAAAAACGTCATTTAAAATTTTTAAAAATTCCACGCCTAAGGGGGTGTAAAAGGGTTAAATATGTTTTTACGTAATTTTAGAAATATCTCATGCTTGATGATATATCGCCTTGGTTTTTGTTTGCAAATGTTACTCAGACAAATGTTTCAAAAACAATTTCAGGATTTTGAAAAATTCCACCCTTAAGGAGGTGTAAAAGGGTTAAATATGTTTTGACGTATTTCTCAATATCTCAAGGCACAATGAGATATCGCCTTGGTTTTTGTTTGCAAATCTTACTCATACAAATGTTTAAAAACCAAATTCAGGATTTTGAGAAATTCCACCCCTAAAGAGGTGTAAAAAGGTCAAATATGTTTTTACGTATTTCTCAATATCTCTTAGGCACGATGATATATCGCCTTGGTTTTGTTTGCAAATGTTATTCATACAAATGTTCGAAAACGTATTTAAAGATTTTCAAAATTTCTACCCCTAAGGGGGTGTAAAAGGGTTAAATATGTTTTTACGTATTTCTTAATATCTCAAGGCACGATGAGATATCGCCTTGGTTTTTGTCTGCAAATGTTACTCAGACAAATGTTTCAAAAACAATTTCAGGTTTTTAAAAAATTCCACTCTAAAAGGGTGTAAAAGGGTTAAATATGTTTTGACGTATTTCTCAATATCTCAAGGCACAATGAGATATCGCCTTGGTTTTTGCTTGCAAATCTTACTCATACAAATGTGTAAAAACCAAATTCAGGATTTTGAGAAATTTCACCCCTAAAGAGGTGTAAAAAGGTTAAATATGTTTTTACGTATTTCTCAATATCTCTTAGGCACGATGATATATCGCCTTGGTTTTGTTTGCAAATGTTACTCATACAAATTTTCGAAAACCTATTTTAGGATTTTCAAAATTTCTACCCCTAAGGGGGTGTAAAAGTGTTAAATATGTATTTACGTATTTCTCAATATCTCTTAGACACGATGAGATATCGTTTTGGTTTTCGTTTGCAAATGTTACTCATACTAATGTTTCAAAACAAATTTTTGGATTTTGAGAAATTCCACATCTAAGGGGTTGTAAAAGGGTTAAATAAGTTTTTACGTATTTCTCAATATTTTAAGGCACAATGAGATATTGCCTTGGTTTTTGCTTGCAAATGTTACGCATACAAATGTTTAAAAAATGATTTTAAGATTTTTGGAAATTCCATCCCTAAGGGGGCGTAAAAGGGTTCAATATGTTTTTAGGTATTTCTCAAAATCTTTTAGGCACGACGAGATATCGCCTTGGTTGTTGCTTTCAAATGTTACTCATACAAATGTTCAAAAAACCATTTTAGGATTTTGAGAAATTCCACCCCTAAAAGGGTGTAAAAGGGTTAAATATGTTTTTACGTATTTCTCAATATCTCTTAGGCACGATGAGATATCGTTTTGGTTTTCGTTTGCAAATGTTATGTGATAACTCGGGCTATAGACAATAAGCATCATATGGGGAGGTACGATACACACACCGACACAGACGGATTGTAAGTGTTCGAGTGTGGGGTACCGAGGCGGTCACAGTTAGTACAGGTCGAGGCACCAGCCAGACTGGCCGAAACCTACGATACTCACGGGATAATAAATATATATATAACACAGAACAGCCACGAGTAAATGATTATAACAGTGGCGACGAGGATGGGATCTTATAAATTAAATAAGTGAGAATTGCATGCTCAGTGTAAATGATAGTATCGATTGGGATACACTTACTCCGTTGGTGTACAGTGGGCAGACTTCGTGGGTGTATACGTTACCGAAAGTAAAACTCTTGAAAATCTGTGAAAAGTACCAAGTGGAGGGACGAGAAAGCGAACGAATAGACGTAATTCGGAAACGATTAGCGATATTCATAAAAGAGCGAGGCCCTTTCATCGGGTGGCTAGACGAAGTAAAAACCGACATCACGGAAATTGAAAATCGCGAGATGACTTCGTGGGTGGGACACATCGAACCGTTCAGCAAAGGAGGAAATTGGAACGCATTCATACAGCAATTAGAAGCGTTCATACAGTTGAACGCAGTGGGCGCGGAAAAAAGAACAGCGCTGCTATTAACGCAAATATCGCAGGAAATATTCGCAGAAATTCCGGCAATCTGTGAGAACGAACAACCGCTAACGTTAGCATATGAGACACTCAAGGGAAAGCTTGAAACACATTATAATCCGAAGCCAAACAAACAGCTACAGAGATTCGCGTTCCGAGACCGTAAGCAAGGTAAACACGAATCGATCCAGGATTTCATGACAGACCTGAGGAAGTTAGCATTGAAATGTCAATTCAGTGCCACAGAAATAAACAATCAGCTGAAGGACCAACTCATAACGGGTGTCCAAAACCAACAAGTGAGATACGAATTGTTGAAAGCGGCGGCCGACGCTCCGCTCGACGAGGCGATTAAAATAGCGAAAACCGTGGAAATAGCGGACGCGAAGGCGGCGGGGTTCGGGCCGCAGAAGACCGGGGGAGCTCAAGCAACAACGGACACCGCCGAAGTATATGCGATACAATCGAGGCGGTTCGGAGCCACACCACCTGGAAGGGGGATTGTCAACGGGCGAGGGGCACAGAGAGGACGGGGAACATCATATCGGAACGGAGAACGGCCGCTCCACGAAGGCCGAGACAGATCTAGAGAGAGTGAACAAATATGTTATTGCTACGGGGGCCGAAATCATATTAAACTGGAGTGCTCGCTTAGAAATAAATTTTGCAGCGAGTGTGGGGTAAGAGGACATATTTACAAAATGTGCAGACGCAGAGGCACCACGGGAACCAGAGGCTTCGTGCGGAATCAAAACTACATCGGGACCGAAGACCTAGCGGAGACGAAGGAAGACCAGGAACGAGAAGACACTTCCGACAGCGACCGATTCTCTAGCGATTTTTTCCCAATGCGGGCCAGGGATGTGGCAGAGAGGGAGTTAATAAAAAAAATCGAGCCACAATTCGAGACCATCATAGTCGATAACATACCGTTAGAAATGGAAGTAGACTCGGGGGCGGACGTATCCGCTATTTCCAAACAATGCTATAAAAAGTTTTTTTCACGAACGCCAATGCAGCCATCAATAATATCTTTGCGCGCGTACGATAAGCAAAAATTACCAATAGTAGGATATATTCAAATCGAAGCAAAAAAAGATAATGTTAAGATAAAAGAAAACCTGTATGTTGTGGAAAAAGGCGGTAGGCCGATCCTGGGCCGAATCTGGCTGCATGAATTCGGGATGTGGCCACTATCATTTGAAAAAAAAAGTACAGAACCGAAATACTACATAAAAAAACACAGCGGGTCAAAACTTGAACGCGCGCGGAAAAAGAGAGACAGAGAAAAAAAATCTTCGGGAGGAGTTTCCTAAGGTTTTCCAATCGGGGATCGGAAAGTTTACGAAAGGTGAATTAAAATTAACATTGACCAAAGACGCACACCCCAAATTCTTGCAGCCGAGGAAAATACCATGGGCACTACGTGATAAGGTCGAAAAGGAATTATTAAGATTACAAAACCTTGAAATTATTTCAGCAGTCGAATTTTCGGACTGGGGGACGCCAGTGGTACCTGTTTTAAAAAATAACGGCACAATTCGACTATGCGGAGACTACAAAGTAACAATCAATAAATATCTCAAAATAGATCGATATCCCCTTCCCCGAGTCGAGGAAGTATTAGAAACCTTACGAGGGGGGAAAATTTTCTCAACATTAGATTTATCAGAGGCGTATCAACAGCTACCGCTGTCACAAGACTCGCAAAAACTAGTGGTAATTAGCACACACATAGGATTATTTAAATACCACAGGCTACCATACGGCGTCTCCACAGGACCGGGGTCATTTCAGAGAATTATGGTCACATTACTACTGGGTATCCCGGGTACAATCGTATTCATCGACGACATCATAATATCGGCACCAAACTTAGCGGCACATTTAACTAGAGTACGGAGAGTGTTGAAACGACTAAACGAAGCGGGGCTCAGACTAAAATTCGAAAAATGTAAATTTCTGGAGGATGAAGTTTGTTATCTGGGGTTCCAAATTAATAAAGAAGGTATACGGCCACTTCCGGAAAAAGTAAAAAGTGTAAAAAACGCGCCCAGACCGAAAGACGTATCGCAATTGAGAAGCTTCTTAGGGTCAATAAACTATTACAGTAGATTTATAAAAAACATGGCCCAAAAATTACGGCCTCTCTTCGCATGTCTGGAGAAAAATAATTTCGATTGGACAAAGGAATGCGACGAGACGTTTGAAAGCATAAAACAAGAATTAACCTCAGAGCAAGTTCTAGTTCATTTTGACCCCGATAAGCAAACGGTCCTCACGTGCGATGCGTCCCCGTATGGAATAAGCGCGGTGTTAGCACACAGAAATGAAGCAGGATTCGACCACCCTATTTGTTTCGCTAGCCGCTCTCTCACAGCCGCGGAACGAAATTACGCGCACCTCGACAAAGAAGGACTGGCAATAATATTCGGAGTACGTAAATACTTTGAATACCTGTACGGAGGCCGGTTCACATTGCAAACCGACTCGGCAGCGCTGGCCCGGATATTCGATCCGGAGAAATCGGTCCCTGAGATAGCGGCAGCGAGACTACAACGATGGGCGTTATTCCTGGCTCCATTCCAGTATGAAATAAAACATATCCGTGGATCCAAAAATTATGCCGATTGGCTGAGTAGGCTACCATTAAATGATACAAAAGATAACGCAAAAGAATTCTCCATTCTGCAGAATTCGATGTACACTAACTTAGACTTAGTTCAAGAATACGACTTCGCCACGTTGGACTGGAAAGCCGTACAAAAATATACCCGCGAGGATGTAGTTTTAAGTAAAATACTACGATACTGCATGGATGGCTGGGGAGAGTGGGGAGAAAATCAACCGAAAGATGAACTCTTAAAGTTATTCTGGAATAAACGGGAAGCGTTATCGGTAGATGACAATTGCGTAATGTGGGGACATCGGGTAATTATTCCGGATAAACTACGAAAAGTGGTATTAAAGGAACTACATCATAGTCACTTCGGAGTTACGAGAATGAAGTCACTAGCAAGATCATTTGTGTGGTGGCCGGGAATCGATAAAGAAATAGAGACAATCACACAAGAATGCCGACCGTGCCTCGAAACGCGAAAAACACCACCAAAAATAGCGCTAACACCATGGGCGTGGCCAACGACCCCTTGGCACCGTATTCATGCGGACTTCTTGGGTCCATTTCTAGGAAAAACCGTTTTAATCATAATAGACAGCCACTCAAAGTGGCCAGAGGCAATAATTATGTCATCGATGAGCGAGATAAATACAATCAAAGCATTCAGAGACGTATTCGCGAGGCACGGTTACCCGGCACACTTGGTTACGGATAATTATTCCACATTTGTAGGAAGAGAATTCCAACGACTCATGAAAAAAAGTGGAATCCGACATAGCACAACGCCCACATACTTCCCCGCGACCAATGGTGCGGCGGAAAACTTCGTGGATACGTTCAAACGAAAAATAACGTGCATGACTAAAGACGGTATCTCGTTTGAAAACGCGGTCACGAAATTTCTATTTGACTATCGAAGTACCCCGCACGCCACCACACAAAAGACTCCAGCGAGCCTAGCATTAGGGCGAGAATTAAAAACGCGATTTTCGTTGTTACGACCAACACCCACGAGCGAGCGGATAATAACGCAGCAATCGAAACAAATAAAAAACTATCCCGGCAGGAAACAAGTGCAGTTTGACGTGAACGAGGCAGTAATGACAAAGAAATACAGTCAGGGGGGGAAAGAGTCATGGACACCGGGAACCGTAGAGAAAGTGTTAGTGCCGGGTGTAACGTATATGATAAAAGTTGAGAACGAGAAACCGTGGAAAAGACACGCGAATCAGCTTATGAAGTGTGGAGTGGCGACATGCGAAAAGCCACCGGGGGCTGACACAAAACAAAACAAATCAAGCGAAACACCGCAGCCACCAAACCGCCGATCGGAACGGCTACAGAATAAGAAGGGGGAGGTGTGATAACTCGGGCTATAGACAATAAGCATCATATGGGGAGGTACGATACACACACCGACACAGACGGATTGTAAGTGTTCGAGTGTGGGGTACCGAGGCGGTCACAGTTAGTACAGGTCGAGGCACCAGCCAGACTGGCCGAAACCTACGATACTCACGGGATAATAAATATATATATAACACAGAACAGCCACGAGTAAATGATTATAACATGTTACTCATACTAATGTTTAAAAACTAATTTTTGGATTTTGAGAAATTCCACTTCTAAGTGGTTGTAAAAGGGTTAAATATGTTTTTACGTAGTTCTCAATATCTCAAGGCACAACGAGATATCGCCTTGGTTTTTGCTTGCAAATGTTACTGATAAAATGTTTAGAAACCAAATTAAAGATTTTTAGAAATTCCACCCTCAAAGTGGTGTAAAAGGGTTAAATGTGTTTTTACGTAATTTTAGAAATCTCTTATGCACGATGAGATATCGCCTTGATTTTTGTCTGCAAATGTTACTCAGACAAATGTTTCAAAAACAATTTCAGGATTTTATAAAATTCCACCCCTAAGAGGACGTAAAAAGGTTAAATATGTTTTTACGTATTTCTTAATATCTCAAGGCACAATGAGATATCGCCTTGGTTTTTATTTGCAAATGTTGCTCATACAAATGTTTGAAAACCTATTTCAGGATTTTAAAAAATGCCGCCTCTAAGGAGGCGTAAAAGGGTTAAATATGTTTTTAAGTATTTCTTAAAATCTCTTAGGCACGACGAGATATCGCCTTGGTTTTTGTCTGCAAATGTTACTCACACAAATGTTTAAAAACCAATTTCAGGATTCCGAAAAATTCCACCCCTAAGGGGGTGTAAAAGGGTGAAATATGTTATTACGTATTTCTCAATATCTCAAGGCACAATGAGATTTCGCCTTGGTTTTTGCTTGCAAATGTTACTCATACAAATGTTTAAAAACCAATTTCAGGATTTTAGAAATTCCACCCCTAAGGAGGTGTAAAAGGGTTAAATATGTTTTTACGTATTTTTAGCAATCTCTTATGCTTGATGAGATATCGCCTTGGTTTTTGTTTGCAAATGTTACTCATACAAATGTTTAAAAACAAATTTGAGGATTTTCAGAAATTCCTTTCCTAAGGGGGTGTAAAAGGGTTAAATTTGTTTTCACGTATTTCTCAATATCTCTTGGGCACGATCAGATATCGCCTTGGTTCTTGTTTGCAAATGTTACTCATACAAATGTTTAAAAACCAAATTCAAGATTTCGAAAAATTCCACCCCTAAAAAGGTGTAAAAGGGTTGAATATGTTTTTACGTATTTCTCAATATCTCTTAGGCACGATGATATATCGCCTTGGTTTTGTTTGCAAATGTAACTCATACAAATGTTTAGAAACATATTTTAGGATTTTTAAAAATTCCACCCCTGAAGGGGTGTAAAAGGGTTAAATATGTTTTCACGTATTTCTCAATATCTCTTAGACACGATGAGATATCGCCTTGGTTTTTGTTTGCGAATGTTACTCATACAAATGTTTAAAAACAAAATTCAGGATTTTTAGAAATTTCACCCCTAAGGGGGTGTAAAAGCGTTAAATATTTTTTTACGTATTTCTCAATATCTTTTGGGCACGATGAGATATCGCTTCGGTTTTTGCTTGCAAATGTTACTCATACAAATGTTCAAAAACCGATTTCAAGATTTTTAGAAATTCCACCTTTGAGGGGGAGTAAAATGGTTAAATATGTTTTTACGTACTTCTCAATATCTCTGAGGCACGACGAGATATCGCCTTGGTTTTTGCTTCTAAATGTTACTCATACAAATGTTCAAAAACCGATTTCAACATTTTAAGAAATTCCACTTTTGAGGGGGAGTAAAATGGTTAAATATGTTTTTACGTACTTCTCAATATCTCTGAGGCACGTTGAGATATCGCCTTGGTTTTTGCTTTCAAATGTTACTCATACAAATGTTTAAAAAACCATTTTAGGATTTTGAGAAATCCCACCCCTAAGGGGGTGTAAAAAGGTTAAATATGTTTTTACGTATTTCTCAATATCTCTTAGGCACGATGAAATATCGCCTCGGTTTTTGCTTCAAATGTTACTCATACAAATGTTTGGAAACGTATTTTAGTATTTTAAAAAATTCCACCCCTAAGGGGATGTAAAAAGGTTAAATATTTTTGTACGTATTTCTTAATATCTCTTGGGCCCGATGAGATATCGCCTTGGTTCTTGCTTGCAAATGTTACTCATACAAATGTTTAAAAACCGATTTCAAGATTTTGAAAAATTCTACCCCTAAGGGGGTGTAAAAGGGTTAAATATGTTTATACCTATTGCTCAAAATCTCTTAGGCACGACGAGATATCGCCTTGGTTTTTGTTTATAAATGTTAATCATACAAATGTTTAAAAACCAATTTCAGGATTTTAGAAATTCCACCCCTAAGGAGGTGTAAAAGGGTTAAATATGTTTTTACGTATTTTTAGCAATCTCTTATGCTTGATGAGATATCGCCTTGGTTTTTGTTTGCAAATGTTACTCAAACAAATGTTTCAAAAACAATTTCAGGATTTTGAAAAATTCTACCCCTAAGGGGGTGTAAAAAAGTTAAATATGTTTTTACGTATTTCTTAATATCTCAAGGCACAATGAGATATCGCCTTGGTTTTTGCTTGCAAATTTTACTCATACAAATGTTTAAAAACCAAATTTAGGATTTTGAGAAATTCTACCCCTAAAGATGTGTAAAAAGGTTAAATATGTTTTTACGTATTTCTCAATATCTCTTAGGCACGATGATATATCGCCTTGGTTTTGTTTGCAAATGTTACTCATACAAATGTTCGAAAATGTATTTTAGGATTTTCAAAATTTCTACCGTTAAGGGGGTGTAAAAGGGTTAAATATGTTTTTACGTATTTCTCAATATCTTTTAGGCACGATGATATATCGCCTTGGTTTTGTTTGCAAATGTTACTCATACAAATGTTCAAAAAACCATTTTAGGATTTTGAGAAATTCCACGCCTAAAAGGGTGTAAAAGGGTTAAATATGTTTTTACGTATTTCTCAATATCTCTTAGGCACGATGAGATATCGTTTTGGTTTTCGTTTGCAAATGTTACTCATACTAATGTTTAAAAACTAATTTTTGGATTTTGAGAAATTCCACTTCTAAGTGGTTGTAAAAGGGTTAAATATGTTTTTACGTAGTTCTCAATATCTCAAGGCACAATGAGATATCGCCTTGGTTTTTGCTTGCAAATGTTACTGATACAAATGTTTAGAAACCAAATTAAAGATTTTTAGAAATTCCACCCTCAAAGTGGTGTAAAAGGGTTAAATGTGTTTTTACGTAATTTTAGAAATCTCTTATGCACGATGAGATATCGCCTTGATTTTTGTCTGCAAAGGTTACTCAGACAAATGTTTCAAAAACAATTTCAGGATTTTATAAAATTCTACCCCTAAGAGCACGTAAAAGGGTTAAATTTGTTTTTACGTATTTCTTAATATCTCAAGGCACAATGAGATATCGCCTTGGTTTTTATTTGCAAATGTTACTCATACAAATGTTTGAAAACCTATTTCAGGATTTTAAAAAATGCCGCCTCTAAGGAGGCGTAAAAGGGTTAAATATGTTTTTAGGTATTTCTTAAAATCTCTTAGGCACGACGAGATATCGCCTTGGTTTTTGTCTGCAAATGTTACTCACACAAATGTTCAAAAACCAATTTCAGGATTCCGAAAAATTCCACCCCTAAGGGGGTGTAAAAGGGTTAAATATGTTTTTACGTATTTCTCAATATCTCTTAGGCACGATGAAATATCGCCTCGGTTTTTGCTTCAAATGTTACTCATACAAATGTTTGAAAACGTATTTTAGTATTTTTAAAAATTCCACCCCTACGGGGATGTAAAAAGGTTAAATATTTTTGTACGTATTTCTTAATATCTCTTGGGCCCGATGAGATATCGCCTTGGTTCTTGCTTGCAAATGTTACTCATACAAATGTTTAAAAATCGATTTTAAGATTTTAAAAAAGTCTACCCCTAAGGGGGTGTAAAAGGGTTAAATATGTTTATACCTATTGCTCAAAATCTCTTAGGCACGATGAGATATCGCCTTGGTTTTTGCTTTCAAATGTTACTCAAACAAATGTTCAAAAAACCATTTTAGGATTTTGAGAAATCCGACCCCTAAGGGGGTGTAAAAGGTTAAATATGTTTTTACGTATTTCTCAATATCTCTTAGGCACGATGATATATCGCCTTGGTTTTTGCTTGCAAATGTTACTCATACAAATGTTTGAAAACGTATTTTAAGAGTTTTAGAAATTCCACCCCTAAGGGGGTGTAAAAGGGTTGAATATGTTTTTACCTATTGCTCAAAATCTCTTAGGCACGACGAGATATCACCTTGCTTTTCATTTCCAAATGTTACTCATAGAAATGTTTAAAAACCAATTTCAGGATTTTAGAAATTCCACCCCTAAGGAGGTGTAAAAGGGTTCAATATGTTTTTACGTATTTCTCAATATCTCAAGGCACAATGAGATATCGCCTTGGTTTTTGCTTGCAAATGTTACTCATACAAATGTTCAAAAACGTAATTTAAAATTTTTAAAAATTCCACGCCTAAGGGGGTGTAAAAGGGTTAAATATGTTTTTACGTAATTTTAGAAATATCTCATGCTTGATGAGATATCGCCTTGGTTTTTGTTTGCAAATGTTACTCAGACAAATGTTTCAAAAACAATTTCAGGATTTTGAAAAATTCCACCCTTAAGGAGGTGTAAAAGGGTTAAATATGTTTTGACGTATTTCTCAATATCTCAAGGCACAATGAGATATCGCCTTGGTTTTTGTTTGCAAATCTTACTCATACAAATGTTTAAAAACCAAATTCAGGAATTTGAGAAATTCCACCCTTAAAGAGGTGTAAAAAGGTCAAATATGTTTTTACGTATTTCTCAATATCTCTTAGGCACGATGATATATCGCCTTGGTTTTGTTTGCAAATGTTATTCATACAAATGTTCGAAAACGTATTTAAAGATTTTCAAAATTTCTACCCCTAAGGGGGTGTAAAAGGGTTAAATATGTTTTTACGTATTTCTTAATATCTCAAGGCACGATGAGATATCGCCTTGGTTTTTGTCTGCAAATGTTACTCAGACAAATGTTTCAAAAACAATTTCAGGTTTTTAAAAAATTCCACTCTAAAAGGGTGTAAAAGGATTAAATATGTTTTGACGTATTTCTCAATATCTCAAGGCACAATGAGATATCGCCTTGGTTTTTGCTTGCAAATCTTACTCATACAAATGTGTAAAAACCAAATTCAGGATTTTGAGAAATTCCACCCCTAAAGAGGTGTAAAAAGGTTAAATATGTTTTTACGTATTTCTCAATATCTCTTAGGCACGATGATCTATCGCCTTGGTTTTGTTTGCAAATGTTACTCATACAAATTTTCGAAAACCTATTTTAGGATTTTCAAAATTTCTACCCCTAAGGGGGTGTAAAAGTGTTAAATATGTTTTTACGTATTTCTCAATATCTCTTAGACACGATGAGATATCGTTTTGGTTTTCGTTTGCAAATGTTACTCATACTAATGTTTCAAAACAAATTTTTGGATTTTGAGAAATTCCACATCTAAGGGGTTGTAAAAGGGTTAAATATGTTTTTACGTATTTCTCAATATCTCAAGGCACAATGAGATATCGCCTTGGTTTTTGCATGCAAATAATACTCATACAAATGTTTAAAAACCTATTTCAGGATTTTAAAAAATGCCACCGCTAAGGGACACCCTCTTAGGGGTTAAATACGTTTTCACGTATTTCTCAATATCTCTTGGGCACGTTGAGATATCGCCTTGGTTTTTCCTTGCAAATGTTACTCATACAAATGTTTAAAAACTTATTTCAGGATTTCAAGAAATTCCACCCCTAAAGGGGTGTAAAAGGGTTAAATAAAATTTTACGTATTTCTCAATATCTCAAGGCACAATGAGATATCGCCTTGGTTTTTGCTTGCAAATGTTACCCATACAAATGTTCAAGAATGTATTTTAGGATTTTTAAAAATTCCACGCCTAAGGGGGTGTAAAAGGGTTAAATTCGTTTTTACGTATTTTTAGAAATCTCTTATGCTTGATGAGATATCGCCTTGGTTTTTGTTTGCAAATGTTACTCAGACAAATGTTTCAAAAACAATTTCAGGATTTTAAAAAATTCTACCCTTAAGGGGGTGTAAAAGGTTTAAATATGTTTTTACGTATTTCTTAATATCTCAAGGCACAATGAGATATCGCCTTGGTTTTTGCTTGCAAATTTTACTCATACAAATGTTTAAAAACCAAATCCAGGATTTTGAGAAATTCTACCCCTAAAGTGGTGTAAAAAGGTTAAATATGTTTTTACGTATTTCTCAATATCTCTTAGGCACGATGATATATCGCCTTGGTTTTGTTTGCAAATGTTACTCATACAAATGTTCGAAAACGTATTTTAGGATTTTCAAAATTTCTGCCCCTAAGGGGCCGTAAAAGCGTTAAATATTTTTTTACGTATTTCTTAATATCTTTTGGGCACGATGAGATATCGCCTTGGTTTTTGCTTGCAAATGTTACTCATACAGATGTTTAAAAATCGATTTCAAGGGTTTTAGAAATTCCACCCCTAAGGGGGTGTAAAAGGGTTGAATATGTTTTTACCTATTGCTCAAAATCTCTTAGGCACGACGAGATATCACCTTGCTTTTCATTTCCAAATGTTACTCATAGAAATGTTTAAAAACCAATTTCAGGATTTTAGAAATTCCACCCCTAAGGAAGTGTAAAAGGGTTCAATATGTTTTTACGTATTTCTCAATATCTCAAGGCACAATGAGATATCGCCTTGGTTTTTGCTTGCAAATGTTACTCATACAAATGTTTCAAAAACAATTTCAGGATTTTGAAAAATTCCACCCTTAAGGGGGTGTAAAAAGGTTAAATATGTTTTGACGTATTTCTCAATATCTCAAGGCACAATGAGATATCGCCTTGGTTTTTGCTTGCAAATGTTACTCATACAGATGTTTAAAAATCGATTTCAAGGGTTTTAGAAATTCCACCCCTAAGGGGGTGTAAAAGGGTTGAATATGTTTTTACCTATTGCTCAAAATCTCTTAGGCACGACGAGATATCACCTTGCTTTTCATTCCCAAATGTTACTCATACAAATGTTTAAAAACCAAATTCAGGATTTTGAGAAATTCCACCCCTAAAGAGGTGTAAAAAGGTTAAATATGTTTTTACGTATTTCTCAATATCTCTTAGGCACGATGATATATCGCCTTGGTTTTGTTTGCAAATGTTACTCATACAAATGTTTAAAAACGAAATTAAGGATTTTTCGAAATTTCACCCCTAAGGGGGTGTAAAAGCGTTAAATATTTTTTACGTATTTCTCAATATCTCTTAAGCACGATGAGATATCGCCTTGGTTTTTGCTTGCAAATGTTACTCATACAAATGTTCAAAAACCGATTTCAAGACTTTTAGAAATTTTACCCCGTAGAGGGTGTAAAAGAGTTAAATATGTTTTTACGTCTTTCTTAATATCTCTTAGACATGATGAGATATTGCCTTGGTTTTTGTTTGCAAATGTTACTCATACAAATGTTTAAAAACCAATTTCAGGATTTTTTAAAATTCCACCCCTAAGGGGGTGTAAAAGGGTTAAATTTGTTTTTACGTATTTCTCTATATCTTTTAGGCACGATGAGATATCGTTTTGGTTTTCGTTTGCAAATGTTACTCATACTTATGTTTGAAAACGAATTTTTGGATTTTGAGAAATTCCACTTCTAAGGGGTTGTAAAAGGGTTAAATATGTTTTTACGTAGTTCTCAATATCTCAAGGCACAATGAGATATCGCCTTGGTTTTCTCTTGCAAATGTTACTGATACAAATGTTTAGAAACCAAATTCAAGATTTTTAGAAATTCCACTCTCAAAGTGGTGTAAAAGGGTTAAATGTGTTTTTACGAAATTTTAGAAATCTTTTATGCACGATGAGATATCGCCTTGGTTTTTGTCTGCAAATGTTACTCAGACAAATGTTTCAAAAACAATTTCAGGATTTTAAAAAATTCCACCCTTAAGGGGGTGTAAAAGGGTTAAATATGTTTTTACGTATTTTTCAATATCTCAAAGCACAATGAGATATCGCCTTGGTTCTTGCATGCAAATAATACTCTTACAAATGTTTAAAAACCTATTTCAGGATTTTAAGAAATGCCACCGCTAAGGGACACCCTCTTAGGGGTTAAATACGCTTTCACGTATTTCTCAATATCTCTTAAACACGTTGAGATATCGCCTTGGTTTTTGCTTGCAAATGTTACTCATATAAATGTTTAAAAACCAATTTCAGGATTTCGAGAAATTCCACCCCTAAGGGGGTGTGAAAGGGTAAAATAAAATTTTACTTATTTCTCAATATCTCAAGGCACAAAAAGATATCGCCTTGGTTTTTGCGTGCAAATGTTACTCAGACAAATGTTTGAAAAATGATTCCAGGATTTTAAAAAATTCGACCCCTAAGGGGGTGTAAAAGGGTTAAATATGTTTTTACGTATTTCTTAATATCTCAAGGCACAATGAGATATCGCCTTGGTTTTTGCTTGCAAATGTTACTCATACAAATGTTTAAAAACCAAATTCAGGATTTTGAAAAATTCCACCCCTAAAAAGGTGTAAAAGGGTTAAATATGTTTTTACGTATTTCTCAATATCTCTTAGGCACGATGAAATATCGCCTTGGTTTTTGCTTGCAAATGTTACTCATACAAATGTTTGAAAACGTATTTTAGAATTTTTAAAAATTCCACTCTTAAGGGGGTGTGAAAGGGTTAAATATGTTTTCACGTATTTCTCAATATCTCTTAGACACGATGAGATATCGCCTTGGTTTTTGTTTGCGAATGTTACTCATACAAATGTTTGAAAAAAGATTCCAAGATTTTGAAAAATTCCACCCTTAAGGGGGTGTAAAAGGGTTAAATATGTTTTTACGTATTTCTCAATATCTCAAGGCACAATGAGATTTCGCCTTGGTTTTGCTTGCAAATGTTACTCATTTAAATGTTTAAAAACCGAATTCAGGGTTTTGAGAAATTACACCCCTAAGGGGGTTTTGAAGAGTTACATATTTTTTTACGTATTGTTCGATATCTCTTAGGCACGATGAAATATCGCCTTGGTTTTTGCTTGCAAATGTTACTCATACAAATGTTTATAAAAAATATTTCAGGATTTTTAGAATTTCTACCCCTAGGAGGGTGTAAAAGGGTTAAATATGTTTTTACGTATTTCTCAATATCTCTTAGACACGATGAAATATCGCCTTGGTTTTTGTTTGCAAATGTTACTCATACAAATGTTTGAAAATAAAATTCAGGATTTTTAGAAATTTCATTCCTAAGGGGGTGTAAAAGCGTTAAACATTTTTTTACGTATTTCTAAATATCTTTTGGGCACGATGAGATATCGCCTTGGTTTTTGCTTGCAAATGTTACTCATACAAATGTTTAAAAACCGATTTCAAGTTTTTAGAAATTCCACCTTTGAGGGGGTGTAAAAGGGTTAAATATGTTTTTACCTATTGCTCAAAATCTCTTAGGCACGACGAGATATCGCCTTGGTTTTTGTTTCCAAATGTTAATCATACAAATGTTTAAAAACCAATTTCAGGATTTTAGAAATTCCACCCCCAAGGAGGTGTAAAAGGTTCAATATGTTTTTACGTATTTCTCAATATCTCAAGGCACAATGAGATATCGCCTTGGTTTTTGCTTGCAAATGTTACTCATACAAATTTTCAAAAACGTAATTTAAAATTTTTAAAAATTCCACGCTTAAGGGGGTGTAAAAGGGTTAAATGTGTTTTTACGAAATTTTAGAAATCTTTTATGCACGATGAGATATCGCCTTGGTTTTTGTCTGCAAATGTTACTCAGACAAATGTTTCAAAAACGATTTCAGGATTTTAAAAAATTCCACCCTTAAGGGGGTGTAAAAGGGTTAAATAAAATTTTACTTATTTCTCAATATCTCAAGGCACAAAGAGATATCGCCTTGGTTTTTGCGTGCAAATGTTACTCAGACAAATGTTTGAAAAATGATTCCAGGATTTTAAAAAATTCGACCCCTAAGGGGGTGTAAAAGGGTTAAATATGTTTTTACGTATTTCTTAATATCTCAAGGCACAATGAGATATCGCCTTGGTTTTTGCTTGCAAATGTTACTCATACAAATGTTGAAAAACCAAATTCAGGATTTTGAAAAATTCCACCCCTAAAAGGGTGTAAAAGGGTTAAATATGTTTTTACGTATTTCTCAATATCTCTTAGGCACGATGAAATATCGCCTTGGTTTTTGCTTGCAAATGTTACTCATACAAATGTTTGAAAACGTATTTTAGAATTTTTAAAAATTCCACTCTTAAGGGGGTCTGAAAGGGTTAAATATGTTTTCACGTATTTCTCAATATCTCTTAGACACGATGAGATATCGCCTTGGTTTTTGTTTGCGAATGTTACTCATACAAATGTTTGAAAAACGATTCCAAGATTTTGAAAAATTCCACCCTTAAGGGGGTGTAAAAGGGTTAAATATGTTTTTACGTATTTCTCAATATCTCAAGGCACAATGAGATTTCGCCTTGGTTTTGCTTGCAAATGTTACTCATTTAAATGTTTAAAAACTTAATTCAGGATTTTTCGCAATTTCACCCCTAAGGGGGTGTAAAAGCGTTAAATGTTTTTTTACGTATTTCTTAATATCTCTTGGGCACGATGAGATATCGCCTTGGTTTTTGCTTGCAAATGTTACTCATACAAATGTTTAAAAACCGATTTCAAGACTTTTAGAAATTCTACCTCTGAGGAGGTGTAAAAGGGTTGAATATTTTTTTACGTATTTCTCGATATCTCTTAGGCACGATGAGATATCGCTTTGGTTTTTGTTTCTAAATATTACTCATACAAATGTTAAAAAACCAATTTCAGGATTTTAAAATTTTTTAAAATTCCACGCCTAAGGGGGTGTAAACGGTTTAATATGTTTTTACGTATTTTAAGAAATCTCTTATGCACGATGAGATATCGCCTTGGTTTTTGTTTGCAAATGTTACTCAGACAAATGTTTCAAAACAATTTCAGGATTTTGAAAAATTCCACCCCTAAGGAAGTGTAAAAAGGTTTAATATGTTTTTACGTATTTCTTAATATCTCAAGGCACAATGAGATATCGCCTTGGTTTTGCTCGCAAATGTTACTCATACAAATGTCTAAAAACCGAATTCAGGATTTTAGGAAATTTTACCCCCAAAGGGGTGTAAAAAGGTTAATTATGTTTTTACGTATTTCTCAATATCTCTTAGGCACGATGATATATCGCCTTGGTTTTGTTTGCAAATGTTACTCATACAAATGTTCGAAAACGTATTTTAGGATTCGTAAAAATTCTACCGCTAAGAGGGTGTAAAAGGGTTAAATATGTTTTTACGTATTTTTCAATATCTCTTAGACACGATGAGATATCGCCTTGCTTTTTGTTTGCAAATGTTACTCATACAAATGTTTAAAAATGAAATTCAGGATTTTTCGAAATTTCACCCCTAAGGGGGTGTAAAAGCGTTAAATATTTTTTTACGTATTTCTCAATATCTCTTGGGCACGATAAGATATCGCCTTGGTTTTTGCTTGCAAATGTTACTCATACAAATGTTTAAAAACCAATTTCAAGATTTTTAGAAATTCTACCCCTGAGGCGGTGTAAAAAGGTTAAATATTTTTTTACGTATTTCTCGATATCTCTTAGGCACGATGAGATATCGCTTTGGTTTTTGTTTCCAAATGTTACTCATACAAATGTTTAAAAACTAATTTCAGGATTTTAAAAAATGCTACCCCTAAGGGACACCTTCTTAGGGGTTAGATATGTTTTCACGTGTTTCTCAATAACGCTTAGGCACGTTGAGATATCGCCTTGGTTTTTGCTTGCAAATGTTACTCATACAAATGTTTAAAAACCAATTCCAGGATTTCGAGAAATTCTACCCCTAAGGGGGTGTAAAAGGGTTAAATAAGTTTTTACGTATTTCTCAATATCTCAAGGCACAATGAGATATCGCCTTGGTTTTTGCTTGCAAATATTACGCATACAAATGTTTAAAAAACGATTTCAAGCTTTTTAGAAATTCCACCTCTAAGGAGGCGTAAAAGGGTTAAATATGTTTTTAGGTATTTCTCAAAATCTCTTGAGTACGACGAGATATCGCCTTAGTTTTTGTCTGCAAATGTTACTCACACAAATGTTTAAAAACCAATTTCAGGATTCCGAGAAATTCCACCCCTAAGGGGTGTAAAAGGGTTAAATATGTTATAACGTATTTCTCAATATCAAGGCACAATAAGATTTCGCCTTGGTTTTTGCTTGCAAATGTTACTCATACAAATGTTTAAAAACCAAATTCAGGATTTTGAGAAATTCCACCCCTCAAAAGGTGTAAAAAGTTTAAATATGTTTTTACGTATTTCACAATATCTCTTAGGCACGATGATATATCGCCTTGGTTTTGTTTGCAAATGAAACTCATACAAATGTTTAAAAACGTATTTTAGGATTTTTAAAAATTCCACCCCTAAGGGGGTGTAAAAGGGTTAAATATGTTTTCACGTATTTCTCAATATCTCTTAGACACGATGAAATATCGCCTTGGTTTTTGTTTGCAAATGGTACTCATACAAATGTTTAAAAATAAAATTCAGCATTTTTAGAAATTTCACCCCTAAGGGAGTGTAAAAGCGTTAAATATTTTTTTACGTATTCCTCAATATCTTTTGGGCACGATGAGATATCGCCTTGGTTTTTGCTTGCAAATGTTACTCATACAAATGTTTGAAAACCGATTTCAAGATTTTTAGAAATTCCACCCTTGTGGGGGTGTAAAAGGGTTAAATATGTTTTTACGTATTTCTCGATATCTCTTAGGCACGATGAGATATTGCCTTGGTTTTTGTTTCCAAATGTTACTCACAATAATGTTTAAAAACCAATAACAGGATTTTTAAAAATTCGACCCCCAAAGGACACCCCTTCAAAGTTAAATATTTTTTACGTATTTCTCGATATCTCTTAGGCACGATGAGATATCGCCTTGGTTTTTGTTTCCAAATGTTACTCATACAAATGTTTAAAAATCGATTTCAGGATTTCGAGAAATTCCACCCCTAAGGGGGTGTAAATGGGTTAAATATGTTTTTACGTATTTCTCAATATCTCAAGGCACAATGAGATATCGCCTTGGTTTTTGCTTGCAAATGTTACTCATACAAATAATCAAAAACCTATTTTAGAATTTTTAAAAATTCCACGCCCAAGGGGGTGTAAAAGTGTTTAATAAGTTTTTACGTATTTCTCAATATCTTAAGGCACAATGAGATATCGCTTTGGTTTTTGCTTGCAAATGTTAATCATACAAATGTTTAAAAAACGATTTCAAGATTTTCAGAAATTCCACCCCTAAGGGGGCGTAAAAGTGTTAAATATGTTTTTGAGGTATTTCTCAAAATCTCTTAGGCACGACGAGATATCGCCTTGGTTTTTTTCTGCAAATGTTACTCACACAAATGTGTAAAAACCAATTTCAGGATTTCGAGAAATTCCACCCCTAAGGGGGTGTAAAAGGGTTAAATATGTTTTTACGTACTTCTGAATATCTCTGAGGCACGATGAGATATCGCCTTATTTTGCTTGCAAATGTTACTCATACAAATGTTCAAGAACCAAATTCAAGATTTTTAGAAATTTCACCTCTAAGGGGGTGTAAAAGGGTTGAATATGTTTTAACGTCTTTCTCAATATCTTTTAGACATGATAAGATATTGCCTTGGTTTTTGTTTGCAAATGTTACTCATACAAACGTTTGAAAACGAATTTCAGGATTTTTTAAAATTCTACCCCTAAGGGGGTGTAAAAGGGTTAAATGTGTTTTTACGTATTTCTCTATATCTTTTGGGCACGATGAGATATCGTTTTGGTTTTCGTTTGCAAATGTTACTCATTCTAATGTTTAAAAACTAATTTTTGGATTTTGAGAAATTCCACTTTTAAGGGGTTGTAAAAGGGTTAAATATGTTTTTACGTAGTTCTCAATATCTCAAGGCACAATGAGATATCGCCTTGGTTTTTGCTTGCAAATGTTACTGATACAAATGTTTAGAAACCAAATTCAAGATTTTTAGAAATTCCACCCTCAAAGTGGTGTAAAAGGGTTAAATGTGTTTTTACGTAATTTTAGAAATCTCTTATGCACGATGAGATATCGCCTTGATTTTTGTCTGAAAATGGTACTCAGACAAATGTTTCAAAAACAATTTCAGGATTTTATAAAATTCCACCCCTAAGAGGACGTAAAAGGGTTAAATATGTTTTTACGTATTTCTTAATATCTTAAGGCACAATGAGATATCGCCTTGGTTTTTATTTGCAAATGTTACTCATACAAATGTTTGAAAACCTATTTCAGGATTTTAAAAAATGCCGCCTCTAAGGAGGCGTAAAAGAGTTAAATATGTTTTTAGGTATTTCTTAAAATCTCTTGGGCACGACGAGATATCGCCTTGGTTTTTGTCTGCAAATGTTACTCACACAAATGTTTAAAAACCAATTTCAGGATTCCGAAAAATTCCACCCCTAAGGGGGTGTAAAAGGGTTAAATATGTTATTATGTATTTCTCAATATCTCAAGGCACAATAAGATTTCGCCTTGGTTTTTGCTTGCAAATGTTACTCATACAAATGTTTAAAAACCAATTTCAGGATTTTAGAAATTCCACCCCTAAGGAGGTGTAAAAGGGTTAAATATGTTTTTACGTATTTTTAGCAATCTCTTATGCTTGATGAGATATCGCCTTGGTTTTTGTTTGCAAATGTTACTCATACAAATGTTTAAAAACTAATTTCAGGATTTTCAGAAATTCCTTTCCTAAGGAGGTGTAATAGGGTTAAATTTGTTTTCACGTATTTCTCAATATCTCTTGGGCACGATCAGATATCGCCTTGGTTCTTGTTTGCAAATGTTACTCATACGAATGTTTAAAAAAATATTTCAGGATTTTTAGAAATTCCACCCCCAGGAGGGTGTAAAAGGGTTAAATATGTTTTTACGTATTTCTCAATATCTCAAGGCACAATGAGATATCGCCTTGGCTTTTGCTTGCAAATGTTACTCATACAAATGTTTAAAAACCAAATTCAAGATTTTGAGAAATTCCACCCCTAAAAAGCTGTAAAAGGGTTGAATATGTTTTTACGTATTTCTCAATATCTCTTAGGCACGATGATATATCGCCTTGGTTTTGTTTGCAAATGTTACTCAGACAAATGTTTGAAAACCTATTTCAGGATTTTAAAAAATGCCGCCTCTAAGGAGGCGTAAAAGGGTTAAATATGTTTTTAGGTATTTCTTAAAATCTCTTAGGCACGACGAGATATCGCTTTGGTTTTTGTCTGCAAATGTTACTCACACAAATGTTTAAAAACCAATTTCAGGATTCCGAAAAATTCCACCCCTAAGGGGGTGTAAAAGGGTTAAATATGTTATTACGTATTTCTCAATATCTCAAGGCACAATAAGATTTCGCCTTGGTTTTTGCTTGCAAATGTTACTCATACAAATGTTTAAAAACAAATTTCAGGATTTTCAGAAATTCTTTTCCTAAGGGGGTGTAAAAGGGTTAAATTTGTTTTCACGTATTTCTCAATATCTCTTGGGCACGATCAGATATCGCCTTGGTTCTTGTTTGCAAATGTTACTCATACAAATGTTTAAAAAAATATTTCAGGATTTTTAGAAATTCCACCCCCAGGAGGGTGTAAAAGGGTTAAATATGTTTTTACGTATTTCTCAATATCTCAAGGCACAATGAGATATCGCCTTGGCTTTTGCTTGCAAATGTTACTCATACAAATGTTTAAAAACTAAATTCAAGATTTTGAGAAATTCCACCCCTAAAAAGGTGTAAAAGGGTTGAATATGTTTTTACGTATTTCTCAATATCTCTTAGGCACGATGATATATCGCCTTGGTTTTGTTTGCAAATGTAACTCATACAAATGTTTAGAAACGTATTTTAGGATTTTCAAAAATTCCACCCCTAAGGGGGTGTAAAAGGGTTAAATATGTTTTCACACATTTCTCAATATCTCTTAGACACGATGAGATATCGCCTTGGTTTTTGTTTGCGAATGTTACTCATACAAATGTTTAAAAATAAAATTCAGGATTTTTAGAAATTTCACCCCTACGAAAGTGTAAAAGCGTTAAATATTTTTTTACGTATTTCTCAAAATCTTTTGGGCACGATGAGATATCGCTTCGGTTTTTGCTTGCAAATGTTACTCATACAAATGTTTAAAAACTGATTTCAAGATTTTTAGAAATTCCACCTTTGAGGGGGTGTAAAAGGGTTAAATATGTTTTTACGTATTTCTCGATATCTCTTAGGCACGACGAGATATCGCCTTGGTTTTTGCTTCTAAATGTTACTCATACAAATGTTCAAAAACCGATTTCAACATTTTTAGAAATGCCACTTTTGAGGGGGAGTAAAATGGTTAATCATGTTTTTACGTACTTCTCAATATCTCTGAGGCACGTTGAGATATCGCCTTGGTTTTTGCTTTCAAATGTTACTCATACAAATGTTTAAAAAATCATTTTAGGATTTTGAGAAATCCCACCCCTAAGGGGGTGTAAAAAGGTTAAATATGTTTTTACGTATTTCTCAATATCTCCTAGGCACGATGAAATATCGCCTCGGTTTTTGCTTCAAATGTTACTCATACAAATGTTTGAAAACGTATTTTAGTATTTTTAAAAATTCCACCCCTAAGGGGATGTAAAAAGGTTAAATATTTTTGTACGTATTTCTTAATATTTCTTGGGCCCGATGAGATATCGCCTTGGTTCTTGCTTGCAAATGTTACTCATACAAATGTTTAAAAATCGATTTGAAGATTTTGAAAAATTCTACCCCTAAGGGGGTGTAAAAGGGTTAAATATGTTTATACTTATTGCTCAAAATCTCTTAGGCACGACGAGATATCGCCTTGGTTTTTGTTTACAAATGTTAATCATACAAATGTTTAAAAACCAATTTCAGGATTTTAGAAATTCCACCCCTAAGGAGGTGTAAAAGGGTTAAATATGTTTTTACGTATTTTTAGCAATCTCTTATGCTTGATGAGATATCGCCTTGGTTTTTGTTTGCAAATGTTACTCATACAAATGTTTAAAAAAATATTTCAGGATTTTTAGAAATTCCACCCCCAGGAGGGTGTAAAAGGGTTAAATATGTTTTTACGTATTTCTCAATATCTCAAGGCACAATGAGATATCGCCTTGGCTTTTGCTTGCAAATGTTACTCATACAAATGTTTAAAAACGAAATTCAAGATTTTGAGAAATTCCACCCCTAAAAAGGTGTAAAAAGGTTAAATATGTTTTTACGTATTTCTCAATATCTCTTAGGCACGATGAGATATCGCCTTGGTTTTTGTTTGCAAATGTTACTCATACAAATGTTCGAAAATGTATTTTAGGATTTTCAAAATTTCTACTCTTAAGGGGGTGTAAAAGGGTTGAATATGTTTTTACGTATTTCTCATCATCTTTTAGGCACGATGATATATCGCCTTGGTTTTGTTTGCAAATGTTACTCATGCAAATGTTCGAAAAAGTATTTAAGGATTTTCAAAAATTCTACCCCTAAGAGGGTGTAAAAGGGTTAAATATGTTTTTACGTATTTCTCAATATCTCTTAGACACGATGAGATATCGCTTTGGTTTTTGCTTGCAAATGTTACTCATACAAATGTTTAAAAAGCAATTTCAGGATTTCGAGAAATTCCACCCCTAAGGGGGTGTAAAAGGGTTAAATAAGTTTTTACGTATTTCTCAATATTTTAAGGCACAATGAGATATTGCCTTGGTTTTTGCTTGCAAATGTTACGCATACAAATGTTTAAAAAATGATTTCAAGTTTTTTAGAAATTCCATCCCTAAGGGGGCGTAAAAGGGTTCAATATGTTTTTAGGTATTTCTCAAAATCTCTTAGGCACGACGAGATATCGCCTTGGTTTTTGCTTTCAAATGTTACTCATACAAATGTTCAAAAAAAAATTTTAGGATTTTGAGAAATTCCACCCCTAAAAGGGTGTAAAAGGGTTAAATATGTTTTTACGTATTTCTCAATATTTCTTAGGCACGATGAGATATCGTTTTGGTTTTCGTTTGCAAATGTTACTCATACTAATGTTTAAAAACTAATTTTTGGATTTTGAGAAATTCCACTTCTAAATGGTTGTAAAAGGGTTAAATATGTTTTTACGTAGTTCTCAATATCTCAAGGCACAATGAGATATCGCCTTGGTTTTTGCTTGCAAATGTTACTGATACAAATGTTTAGAAACCAAATTAAAGATTTTTAGAAATTCCACCCTCAAAGTGGTGTAAAAGGGTTAAATATGTTTTTACGTAATTTTAGAAATCTCTTATGCACGATGAGATATCGCCTTGATTTTTGTCTGCAAATGTTACTCAGACAAATGTTTCAAAAACAATTTCAGGATTTTATTAAATTCTACCCCTAAGAGGACGTAAAAGAGTTTTTACGTATTTCTTAATATCTCAAGGCACAATGAAATATCGCCATGGTTTTTATTTGCAAATGTTACTCATACAAATGTTTGAAAACCTATTTCAGGATTTTAAAAAATGCCGCCTCTAAGGAGGCGTAAAACGGTTAAATATGTTTTTAGGTATTTCTTAAAATCTCTTAGGCACGACAAGATATCGCCTTGGTTTTTGTCTGCAAATGTTACTCACACAAATGTTTAAAAACGAATTTCAGGATTCCGAAAAATTCTACCCCTAAGGGGGTGTAAAAGGGTTAAATATGTTATTACGTATTTCTCAATATCTCAAGGCACAATAAGACTTCGCCTTGGTTTTTGCTTGCAAATGTTACTCATACAAATGTTTAAAAACCAATTTCAAGATTTTAGAAATTCCACCCCTAAGGAGGTGTAAAAGGGTTAAATATATTTTTACGTATTTTTAGCAATCTCTTATGCTTGATGAGATATCGCCTTGGTTTTTATTTGCAAATGTTACTCATACAAATGTTTAAAAACGAATTTCAGGATTTTCAGAAATTCCTTTCCTAAGGGGGTGTAAAAGGGTTAAATTTGTTTTCACGTATTTCTCAATATCTCTTGAGCACGATCAGATATCGCCTTGGTTCTTGTTTGCAAATGTTACTCATACAAATGTTTAAAAAAATATTTCAGGATTTTTAGAAATTCCACCCCCAGGAGGGTGTAAAAGGGTTAAATATGTTTTTACGTATTTCTCAATATCTCAAGGCACAATGAGATATCGCCTTCGCTTTTGCTTGCAAATGTTACTCATACAAATGTTTAAAAACCAAATTCAAGATTTTGAGAAATTCCACCCCTAAAAAGGTGTAAAAAGGTTGAATATGTTTTTACGTATTTCTCAATATCTCTTAGGCACGATGATATATCGCCTTGGTTTTGTTTGCAAATGTAACTCATACAAATGTTTAGAAACGTATTTTAGGATTTTCAAAAATTCCACCCCTAAGGGGGTGTAAAAGGGTTAAATATGTTTTCACGTATTTCTCAATATCTCTTAGACACGATGAGATATCGCCTTGGTTTTTGTTTGCGAATGTTACTCATACAAATGTTTAAAAATAAAATTCAGGATTCTTAGAAATTTTACCCCTACGGGGGTGTAAAAGCGTTAAATATTTTTTTACGTATTTCTCAATATCTTTTGGGCACGATGAGATATCGCTTCGGTTTTTGCTTGCAAATGTTACTCATACAAATGTTTAAAAACCGATTTCAAGATTTTTAGAAATTCCACCTTTGAGGGGGTGTAAAAGGGTTAAATATGTTTTTACGTATTTCTCGATATCTCTTAGGCATGACGAGATATCGCCTTGGTTTTTGGTTCTAAATGTTACTTATACAAATGGTCAAAAACCGATTTCAACATTTTTAGAAATTCCACTTTTGAGGGGGAGTAAAATGATTAAATATGTTTTTACGTACTTCTCAATATCTCTGAGGCACGTTGAGATATCGCCTTGGTTTTTGCTTCCAAATGTTACTCATACAAATGTTTAAAAAACCATTTTAGGATTTTGAGAAATCCCACCCCTAAGGGGGTGTAAAAACGTTAAATATGTTTTTACGTATTTCTCAATATCTCTTAGGCACGATGAAATATCGCCTCGGTTTTTGCTTCAAATGTTACTCATACAAATGTTTGAAAACGTATTTTAGTATTTTTAAAAATTCCACCCCTAAGGGGATGTAAAAAGGTTAAATATTTTTGTACGTATTTCTTAATATCTCTTGGGCCCGATGAGATATCGCCTTGGTTCTTGCTTGCAAATGTTACTCATACAAATGTTTAAAAATGGATTTTAAGATTTTAAAAAATTCTACCCCTAAGGGGGTGTAAAAGGGTTAAATATGTTTATACCTATTGCTTAAAATCTCTTAGGCACGACGAGATATCGTTTTGGTTTTTGTTTACAAATGTCAATCATACAAATGTTTAAAAACCAATTTCAGGATTTTAGAAATTCCACCCCTAAGGAGGTGTAAAAGGGTTAAATATGTTTTTACGTATTTTTAGCAATCTCTTATGCTTGATGAGATATCGCCTTGGTTTTTGTTTGCAAATGTTACTCAGACAAATGTTTCAAAAACAATTTCAGGATTTTGAAAAATTCTACCCCTAAGGGGGTGTAAAAGGGTTAAATATGTTTTTACGTATTTCTTAATACCTCAAGGCACAATGAGATATCGCCTTGGTTTTTGCTTGCAAATTTTACTCATACAAATGTTTAAAAACCAAATTCAAGATTTTGAGAAATTCCACCCCTAAAAAGGTGTAAAAGGGTTGAATATTTTTTTACGTATTTCTCAATATCTCTTAGGCACGATGATATATCGCCTTGGTTTTGTTTGCAAATGTAACTCATACAAATGTTTAGAAACGTATTTTAGGATTTTCAAAAATTCCACCCCTAAGGGGGTGTAAAAGGGTTAAATATGTTTTCACGTATTTCTCAATATCTCTTAGACACGATGAGATATCGCCTTGGTTTTTGTTTGCGAATGTTACTCATACAAATGTTTAAAAACAAAATTCAGCATTTTTAGAAATTTCACACCTAAGGGGGTGTAAAAGCGTTAAATATGTTTTTACGTATTTCTCAATATCTCTTAGACACGATGAGATATCGCCTCGGTTTTTGCTTGCAAATGTTACTCATACAAATGTTTGAAAACCGATTTCAAGATTTTTAGAAATTCCACCCTTGTGGGGGTGTAAAAGGGTTAAATATGTTTTTACGTATTTCTCGATATCTCTTAGGCACGACGAGATATCGCCTTGGTTTTTGCTTCTAAATGTTACTCATACAAATGTTCAAAAACCGATTTCAACATTTTTAGAAATTCCACTTTTGAGGGGGAGTAAAATGGTTAAATATGTTTTTACGTACTTCTCAATATCTCTGAGGAAGTTGAGATATCGCCTTGGTTTTTGCTTTCAAATGTTACTCATACAAATGTTTAAAAAACCATTTTAGGATTTTGAGAAATCCCGACCCTAAGGGGGTGTAAAAAGGTTAAATATGTTTTTACGTATTTCTCAATATCTCTTAGGCACGATGAAATATCGCCTCGGTTTTTCCTTCTAATGTTACTCATACAAATGTTTGAAAACGTATTTTAGTATTTTTAAAAATTCCACCCCTAAGGGGATGTAAAAAGGTTAAATATTTTTGTACGTATTTCTTAATATCTCTTGGGCCCGATGAGATATCGCCTTGGTTCTTGCTTGCAAATGTTACTCATACAAATGTTTAAAAATCGATTTCAAGATTTTAAAAAATTCTACCCCTAAGGGGGTGTAAAAGGGTTAAATATGTTTATACCTATTGCTCAAAATCTCTTAGGCACGACGAGATATCGCCTTGGTTTTTGTTTACAAATGTTAATCATACAAATGTTTAAAAACCAATTTCAGGATTTTAGAAATTCCACCCCTAAGGAGGTGTAAAAGGGTTAAATGTGTTTTTACGTAATTTTAAAAATCTTTTACGCACGATGAGATATCGCCTTGATTTTTGTCTGCAAATGTTACTCAAACAAATGTTTCAAAAACAATTTCAGGATTTTGAAAAATTCTACCCTTAAGGGGGTGTAAAAGGGTTAAATATGTTTATACGTATTTCTTAATATCTCAAGGAAAATGAGATATCGCCTTGGTTTTTGCTTGCAAATTTTACTCATACAAATGTTTAAAAACCAAATTTAGGATTTTGAGAAATTCTACCCCTAAAGAGGTGTAAAGAGGTTAAATATGTTTTTACGTATTTCTCAATATCTCTTAGGCACGATGATATATCGCCTTGGTTTTGTTTGCAAATGTTACTCATACAAATGTTCGAAAACGTGTTTCAGGATTTTCAAAATTTCTACCCTTAATGGGGTGTAAAAGGGTTAAATATGTTTTTACGTATTTCTCAACATCTTTTAGGCACGATGATATATCGCTTTGGTTTTGTTTGCAAATGTTACTCATACAAATGTTTAAAAACCAATTTCAGGATTGCGAGAAATTCCACCCCTAAGGGGGTGTAAAAGGGTTAAATAAGTTTTTACGTATTTCTCAATATCTCAAGGCACAATGAGATATCGCCTTGGTTTTTGCTTGCAAATATTACTCATACAATTGTTTAAAAAACGATTTCAAGATTTTTAGAAATTCCACCTCTAAGGAGGTGTAAAAGGGTTAAATATGTTATAACGTATTTCTCAATATCAAGGCACAATAAAATTTCGCCTTGGTTTTTGCTTGCAAATGTTACTCATACAAATGTTTAAAAACCAAATTCAGGATTTTGAGAAATTCCACCCCTCAAAAGGTGTAAAAAGTTTAAATATGTTTTTACGTATTTCTCAATATCTCTTAGGCACGATGATATATCGCCTTGGTTTTGTTTGCAAATGAAACTCATACAAATGTTTAAAAACGTATTTTAGGATTTTTAAAAATTCCACGCCTAAGGGGGTGTAAAAGGGTTAAATATGTTTTCACGTATTTCTCAATATCTCTTATACACGATGAAATATCGCCTTGGTTTTTGTTTGCAAATAGTACTCATACAAATGTTTAAAAATAAAATTCAGCATTTTTAGAAATTTCATCCTTAAGGGAGTGTAAAAGGGTTAAATATTTTTTTACGTATTTCTCAATATCTTTTGGGCACGACGAGATATCGCCTTGGTTTTTGCTTGCAAATGTTACTCATACAAATGTTTGAAAGCCGATTTCAAGATTTTTAGAAATTCCACCCTTGTGGGGGTGTAAAAGGGTTAAATATGTTTTTACGTATTTCTCGATATCTCTTAGGCACGACGAGATATCGCCTTGGTTTTTGCTTCTAAATGTTACTCATACAAATGTTCAAAAACCGATTTCAACATTTTTAGAAATTCCACTTTTGAGGGGGAGTAAAATGGTTAAATATGTTTTTACGTACTTCTCAATATCTCTGAGGCACGTTAAGATATCGCCTTGGTTTTTGCTTTCAAATGTTACTCATACAAATGTTTAAAAAACCATTTTAGGATTTTGAGAAATCCCACCCCTAAGGGGGTGTAAAAAGGTTAAATATGTTTTTACGTATTTCTCAATATCTCTTAGGCACGATGAAATATCGCCTCGGTTTTTCCTTCAAATGTTACTCATACAAATGTTTAAAAACGTATTTTAGTATTTTTAAAAATTCCACCCCTAAGGGGATGTAAAAAGGTTAAATATTTTTGTACGTATTTCTTAATATCTCTTGGGCCCGATGAGATATCGCCTTGGTTCTTGCTTGCAAATGTTACTCATACAAATGTTTAAAAATCGATTTCAAGATTTTAAAAAATTCTACCCCTAAGGGGGTGTAAAAGGGTTAAATATGTTTATACCTATTGCTCAAAATCTCTTAGGCACGACGAGATATCGCCTTGGTTTTTGTTTACAAATGTTAATCATACAAATGTTTAAAAACCAATTTCAGGATTTTAAAAATTCCACCCCTAAGGAGGTGTAAAAGGGTTAAATGTGTTTTTACGTAATTTTAAAAATCTCTTATGCACGATGAGATATCGCCTTGATTTTTGTCTGCAAATGTTACTCAAACAAATGTTTCAAAAACAATTTCAGGATTTTGAAAAATTCTACCCCTAAGGGGGTGTAAAAGGGTTAAATATGTTTTTACGTATTTCTTAATATCTCAAGGCACAATGAGATATCGCCTTGGTTTTTGCTTGCAAATTTTACTCATACAAATGTTTAAAAACCAAATTTAGGATTTTGAGAAATTCTACCCCTAAAGAGGTGTAAAAAGGTTAAATATGTTTTTACGTATTTCTCAATATCTCTTAGACACGATGAGATATCGCCTTGGTTTTTGCTTGCAAATGTTACTCATACAAATGTTTAAAAACCAATTTCAGGATTTCGAGAAATTCCACCCCTAAGAGGGTGTAAAAGGGTTAAAAAAGTTTTTACGTATTTCTCAATATCTTAAGGCACAATGAGATATTGCCTTGGTTTTTGCTTGCAAATGTTACGCATACAAATGTTTAAAAAATGATTTTAAGATTTTTAGAAATTCCATCCCTAAGGGGGCGTAAAAGGGTTCAATATGTTTTTAGGTATTTCTTAAAATCTCTTAGGCACGACGAGATATCGCCTTGGTTTTTGCTTTCAAATGTTACTCATACAAATGTTTAAAAAACCATTCTAGGATTTTGAGAAATTCCACCCCTAAAAGGGTGTAAAAGGGTTAAATATGTTTTTACGTATTTCTCAATATCTTTTGGGCACGATGAGATATCGCCTTGGTTTTTGCTTGCAAATGTTACTCATACAAATGTTTGAAAACCGATTTCAAGATTTTTAGAAATTCCACCCTTGTGGGGGTGTAAAAGGGTTAAATATGTTTTTACGTATTTCTCGATATCTCTTAGGCACGACGCGATATCGCCTTGGTTTTTGCTTTCAAATGTTACTCATACAAATGTTTAAAAAACCATTTTAGGATTTTGAGAAATTCCACCCCTAAGGGGATGTAAAAAGGTTAAATATTTTTGTACGTATTTCTTAATATCTCTTGGGCCCGATGAGATATCGCCTTGGTTCTTGCTTGCAAATGTTACTCATACAAATGTTTAAAAATCGATTTCAAGATTTTAAAAAATTCTACCCCTAAGGGGGTGTAAAAGGGTTAAATATGTTTATACCTATTGCTCAAAATCTCTTAGGCACGACGAGATATCGCCTTGGTTTTTGTTTACAAATGTTAATCATACAAATGTTTAAAAACCAATTTCAGGATTTTAGAAATTCCACCCCTAAGGAGGTGTAAAAGGGTTAAATGTGTTTTTAAGTAATTTTAAAAATCTCTTATGCACGATGAGATATCGCCTTGATTTTTGTCTGCAAATGTTACTCAAACAAATGTTTCAAAAACAATTTCAGGATTTTGAAAAATTCTACCCCTAAGGGGGTGTAAAAGGGTTAAATATGTTTTTACGTATTTCTTAATATCTCAAGGCACAATGAGATATCGCCTTGGTTTTTGCTTGCAAATTTTACTCATACAAATGTTTAAAAACCAAATTTAGGATTTTGAGAAATTCTACCCCTAAAGAGGTGTAAAAAGGTTAAATATGTTTTTACGTATTTCTCAATATCTCTTAGGCACGATGATATATCGCCTTGGTTTTGTTTGCAAATGTTACTCATACAAATGTTCGAAAACGTGTTTTAGGATTTTCAAAATTTCTACCCTTAAGGGGGTGTAAAAGGGTTAAATATGTTTTTACGTATTTCTCAACATCTTTTAGGCACGATGATATATCGCCTTGGTTTTGCTTGCAAATGTTACTCATACAAATGTTCGAAAACGTATTTTGGGATTTTCAAAAATTCTACCCCTAAGAGGGTGTAAAAGGGTTAAATATGTTTTTACGTATTTCTCAATATCTCTTAGACACGATGAGATATCGCCTTGGTTTTTGCTTGCAAATGTTACTCATACAAATGTTTAAAAACCAATTTCAGGATTTCGAGAAATTCCACCCCTAAGAGGGTGTAAAAGGGTTAAATAAGTTTTTACGTATTTCTCAATATCTTAAGGCACAATGAGATATTGCCTTGGTTTTTGCTTGCAAATGTTACGCATACAAATGTTTAAAAAATGATTTTAAGATTTTTAGAAACTCCATCCCTAAGGGGGCGTAAAAGGGTTCAATATGTTTTTAGGTATTTCTTAAAATCTCTTAGGCACGACGAGATATCGCCTTGGTTTTTGCTTTCAAATGTTACTCATACAAATGTTTAAAAAACCATCTTAGGATTTCGAGAAATTCCACCCCTAAAAGGGTGTAAAAAGGTTAAATATGTTTTTACGTATTTCTCAATATCTCTTAGGCACGATGAGATATCGTTTTGGTTTCCGTTTGCAAATGTTACTCATACTAATGTTTAAAAACGGATTTTTGGATTTTGAGAAATTCCACTTCTAAGGGGTTGTAAAAGGGTTAAATATGTTTTTACGTAGTTCTCAATATCTCAAGGCACAATGAGATATCGCCTTGGTTTTTGCTTGCAAATGTTACTGATACAAATGTTTAGAAACCAAATTAAAGATTTTTAGAAATTCCACCCTCAAAGTGGTGTAAAAGGGTTAAATGTGTTTTTACGTAATTTTAGAAATCTCTTATGCACGATGAGATATCGCCTTGATTTTTGTCTGCAAATGTTACTCAGACAAATGTTTCAAAAACAATTTCAGGATTTTATAAAATTCCACCCCTAAGAGGACGTAAAAGGGTTAAATATGTTTTTACGTATTTCTTAATATCTCAAGGCACAATGAGATATCGCCTTGGTTTTTATTTGCAAATGTTACTCATACAAATGTTTGAAAACCTATTTCAGGATTTTAAAAAATGCCGCCTCTAAGGAGGCGTAAAAGGGTTAAATATGTTTTTAGGTATTTCTTAAAATCTCTTAGGCACGACGAGATATCGCCTAGGTTTTTGTCTGCAAATGTTACTCACACAAATGTTTAAAAACCAATTTCAGGATTCCGGAAAATTCTACCCCTAAGGGGGTGTAAAAAGGTTAAATATGTTTTTACGTATTTCTCAATATCTCTTAGGCACGATGATATATCGCCTTGGTTTTGTTTGCAAATGTTACTCATACAAATGTTCGAAAACGTATTTTAGGATTTTCAAAATTTCTACCCTTAAGGGGGTGTAAAAGGGTTAAATATGTTTTTACGTATTTCTCAATATCTTTTAGGCACGATGATATATCGCCTTGGTTTTGTTTGCAAATGTTACTCATACAAATGTTCGAAAACGTATTTTAGGATTTTTAAAAATTCTACCTCTAAGAGGGTGTAAAAGGGTTAAATATGTTTTTACGTATTTCTCAATATCTCTTAGACACGATGAGATATCGCCTTGGTTTTTGCTTGCAAATGTTACTCATACAAATGTTTAAAAACTAATTTCAGGATTTCGAGAAATTCCACCCCTAAGGGGGTGTAAAAGGGTTAAATAAGTTTTTACGTATTTCTCAATATTTTAAGGCACAATGAGATATTGCCTTGGTTTTTACTTGCAAATGTTACGCATACAAATGTTTAAAAAATGATTTCAAGATTTTTAGAAATTCCATCCCTAAGGGGGCGTAAAAGGGTTCATCATGTTTTTAGGTATTTCTCAAAATCTCTTAGGCACGACGAGATATCGCCTTGGTTTTTGCTTTCAAATGTTACTCATACAAATGTTTAAAAAACCATTTTAGGATTTTGAGAAATTCCACCCCTAAAAGGGTGTAAAAGGGTTAAATATGTTTTTACGTATTTCGCAATATCTCTTAGGCACGATGAGATATCGTTTTGGTTTTCGTTTGCAAATGTTACTCATACTAATGTTTAAAAACTGATTTTTGGATTTCGAGAAATTCCACTTCTAAGGGGTTGTAAAAGGGTTAAATATGTTTTTACGTAGTTCTCAATATCTCAAGGCACAATGAGATATCGCCTTGGTTTTTGCTTGCAAATGTTACTGATACAAATGTTTAGAAACCAAATTACAGATTTTTAGAAATTCCACCCTCAAAGTGGTGTAAAAGCGTTAAATGTGTTTTTACGTAATTTTAGAAATCTCTTATGCACGATGAGATATCGCCTTGATTTTTGTCTGCAAATGTTACTCAGACAAATGTTTCAAAAACAATTTCAGGATTTTATAAAATTCCACCCCTAAGAGGACGTAAAAGGGTTAAATATGTTTTTACGTATTTCTTAATATCTCAAGGCACAATGAGATATCACCTTGGTTTTTATTTGCAAATGTTACTCATACAAATGTTTGAAAACCTATTTCAGGATTTTAAAAAATGCCGCCTCTAAGGAGGCGTAAAAGGGTTAAATATGTTTTTAGGTATTTCTTAAAATCTCTTAGGCACGACGAGATATCGCCTTGGTTTTTGTCTGCAAATGTTACTCACACAAATGTTTAAAAACGAATTTCAGGATTCCGAAAAATTCCACCCCTAAGGGGGTGTAAAAGGGTTAAATATGTTATTACGTATTTCTCAATATCTCAAGGCACAATAAGATTTCGCCTTGGTTTTTGCTTGCAAATGTTACTCATACAAATGTTTAAAAACCAATTTCAGGATTTTAGAAATTCTACTCCTAAGGAGGTGTAAAAGGGTTAAATATGTTTTTACGTATTTTTAGCAATCTCTTATGCTTGATGAGATATCGCCTTGGTTTTTGTTTGCAAATGTTACTCATACAAATGTTTAAAAACAAATTTGAGATTTTCAGAAATTCCTTTCCTAAGGGGGTGTAAAAGGGTTAAATTTGTTTTCACGTATTTCTCAATATCTCTTGGGCACGATCAGATATCGCCTTGGTTCTTGTTTGCAAATGTTACTCATACAAATGTTTAAAAAAATATTTCAGGATTTTTAGAAATTCCACCCCCAGGAGGGTGTAAAAGGGTTAAATATGTTTTTACGTATTTCTCAATATCTCAAGGCACAATGAGATGTCGCCTTGGCTTTTGCTTGCAAATGTTACTCATACAAATGTTTAAAAACCAAATTCAAGATTTTGAGAAATTCCACCCCTAAAAAGGTGTAAAAGGGTTGAATATGTTTTTACGTATTTCTAAATATCTCTTAGGCACGATGATATATCGCCTTGGTTTTGTTTGCAAATGTAACTCATACAAATGTTTAGAAACGTATTTTAGGATTTTCAAAAATTCCACCCCTAAGGGGGTGTAAATGGGTTAAATATGTTTTCACGTATTTCTCAATATCTCTTAGACACGATGAGATATCGCCTTGGTTTTTGTTTGCGAATGTTACTCATACAAATGTTTAAAAATAAAATTCAGGATTTTTCGAAATTTCACCCCTAAGGGGGTGTAAAAGCGTTAAATATTTTTTTAAGTATTTCTCAATATCTTTTGGGCACCATGAGATATCGCTTTGGTTTTTGCTTGCAAATGTTACTCATACACATGTTTAAAAACCGATTTCAAGATTTTTAGAAATTCCACCTTTGAGGGGGTGTAAAAGGGTTAAATATGTTTTTACGTATTTTTCGATATCTCTTCGGCACGACGAGATATCGCCTTGGTTTTTGCTTCTAAATGTTACTCATACAAATGTTCAAAAACCGATTTCAACATTTTTAGAAATTCCACTTTTGAGGGGGAGTAAAATGGTTAAATATGTTTTTACGTACTTCTTAATATCTCTGAGTCACGTCGAGATATCGCCTTGGTTTTTGCTTTCAAATGTTACTCATATAAATGTTCAAAAAATCAATTTAGGATTTTGAGAAATTTCTACCCCTAAAGGGGTGTAAAAGCGTTAAATAGTTTTTTACGTATTTCTCAATATCTCTTGGGCACGATGAGATATCGCCTTGGTTTTTGCTTGCAAATGTTACTCATACAAATGTTAAAAAACTAATTTCATATTTTTAAAATTTTTTAAAATTCCACGCCTAAGGGGGTGTAAAAGGGTTTAATATGTTTTTACGTATTTTAAGAAATCTCTTATGCACGATGAGATATCGCCTTGGTTTTTGTTTGCAAATGTTACTCAGACAAATATTTCGAAACAATTTCAGGATTTTGAAAAATTCCACCCCTAAGGAAGTGTAAAAAGGTTAAATATGTTTTTACGTATTTCTCAATATCTCAAGGCACAATGAGATATCGCCTCGGTTTTTGCTTGCAAATGTTACTCATACAAATGTTTAAAAACCAAATTCAGGATTTTAAGAAATTTTACCCCCAAAGGGGTGTAAAAAAGTTAATTATGTTTTTACGTATTTCTCAATATCTCTTAGGCACGATGATATATCGCCTTGGTTTTGTTTGCAAATGTTACTCATACAAATGTTCGAAAACGTATTTTAGGATTTTCAAAAATTCTACCGCTAAGAGGGTGTAAAAGGGTTTAATATGTTTTTACGTATTTCTCAATATCTCTTAGAAACGATGAGATATCGCCTTGCTTTTTGTTTGCAAATGGTACTCATACAAATGTTTAAAAATAAAATTCAGCATTTTTAGAAATTTCACCCCTAAGGGAGTGTAAAAGCGTTAAATATTTTTTTACGTATTTCTCAATATCTTTTGGGCACGATGAGATATCGCCTTGGTTTTTGCTTGCAAATGTTACTCATACAAATGTTTGAAAACCGATTTCAAGATTTTTGGAAATTCCACCCTTGTATGGGTGTAAAAGGGTTAAATATGTTTTTACGTATTTCTCGATATCTCTTAGGCACGATGAGATATCGCCTTGGTTTTTGTTTCCAAATGTTACTCACAATAATGTTTAAAAACCAATAACAGGATTTTTAAAAATTCGACCCCTAAAGGACACCCCTTCAAAGTTGAATATTTTTTACGTATTTCTCGATATCTCTTAGGCACGATGAGATATCGCTTTGGTTTTTGTTTCCAAATGTTACTCACACAAATGTTTAAAAATCGATTTCAGGATTTCGAGAAATTCTACCCTTAAGGGGGTGTAAAAGGGTTTAATATGTTTTTACGTATTTCTCAATATCTCAAGGCACAATGAGATATCGCCTTGGTTTTTGCTTGCAAATGTTAATCATACAAATGTTTAAAAAACAATTTCAAGATTTTTAGAAATTCCACCCCTAAGGGGGCGTAAAAGTGTTAAATATGTTTTTGAGGTATTTCTCAAAATCTCTTAGGCACGACGAGATATCGCCTTGGTTTTTGCTTGCAAATTTGACTCATACAAATGTTTAAAAACCAAATTCAGGATTTTGAGAAATTCTACCCCTAAAGAGGTGTAAAAAGGTTAAATATGTTGTTACGTATTTCTCAATATCTCTTAGGCACGATGATATATCGCCTTGGTTTTGTTTGCAAATGTTACTCATACAAATGTTCGAAAACGTATTTTGGGATTTTCAAAATTTCTACCCCTAAGGGGGTGTAAAAGGTTTAAATATGTTTTTACGTATTTCTCAATATCTTTTAGACACGATGAGATATCGCCTTGGTTTTTGTTTGCAAATATTACTCATACAAATGTTTAAAAACGAAATTCAGGATTTTTCGAATTTTCACCCCTAAGGGGGTGTAAAAGCGTTAAATATTTTTTTACGTATTTCTCAATATCTCTCGGGCACGATGAGATATCGCCTTGGTTTTTGCTTGCAAATGTTACTCATACAAATGTTTAAAAACCCATTTCAGGATTTTAAAATTTTTTAAAATTTTACGCCTAAGAGGGTGTAAAAGGGTTTAATATGTTTTTACGTATTTTAAGAAATCTCTTATGCACGATGAGATATCGCCTTGGTTTTTATTTGCAAATGTTACTCAGACAAATGTTTTAAAACGATTTCAGGATTTTGAAAAATTCCACCCCTTAGGAAGTGTAAAAAGGTTGAATATGTTTTTACGTATTTCTTAATATCTCAAGGCACAATGAGATATCGCCTTGGTTTTTGCTTGTTAATGTTACTCATACAAATGTTTAAAAACCAAATTCAAGATTTTAAGAAATTCCACCCGCAAAGGGGTGTAAAAAGGTTAAATATGTTTTTACGTATTTCTCAATATCTCTTAGGCACGATGATATATCGCCTTGGTTTTGTTTGCAAATGTTACTCATACAAATGTTCGAAAACGTATTTTAGGATTTTCAAAAATTCTACCGCTAAGAGGGTGTAAAAAGGTTAAATATGTTTTTACGTATTTCTCAATATCTCTTAGACACGATGAGATATCGCCTTGCTCTTTGTTTGCAAATGTTACTCATACAAATGTTTGAAAAACAAATTCAGGATTTTTCGAAATTTCACCCCTAAGGGGGTGTAAAAGCGTTAAATATTTTTTTACGTATTTCTCAATATCTCTTGGGCACGATGATATATCGCCTTGGTTTTTGTCTGCAAATGTTACTCACACAATTGTTTAAAAACCAATTTCAGGATTTCGAGAAATTCCACCCCCAAGGGGGTGTAAAAGGGTTTATAATGTTATTACGTATTTCTCAATATCTCAAGGCACAATAAAATTTCGCCTTGGTTTTTGCTTGCAAATGTTACTCATACAAATGTTTAAAAACCAAATTCAGGATTTTGAGAAATTCCACCCCTGAAAAGGTGTAAAAAGGTTAAATATGTTTTTACGTATTTCTCAATATCTCTTAGGCACGATGATATATCGCCTTGGTTTTGTTTGCAAATGTAACTCATACAAATGTTTGAAAACGTATTTTAGGATTTTTAAAAATTCCACCCCTAAGAGGGTGTAAAAGGGTTGAATATGTTTTTACGTATTTCTCAATATCTCTTAGACACGATGAGATATCGCCTTGGTTTTTGCTAGCAAGTGTTACTCATACAAATGTTTAAAAACCAATTTCAGGATTTCGAGAAATTCCACCCCTAAGGGGGTGTAGAAGGGTTAAATATGTTTTTACGTATTTCTCAATATCTCAAGGCACAATAAGTTTTCGCCTTGGTTTTTGCTTGCAAATGTTACTCATACAAATGTTTAAAAACCAATTTCAGGATTCCGAGAAATTCCACCCCTAAGGGGGTGTAAAAGGGATAAATAAGTTTTTACGTATTTCTAAATATCTCAAGGCACAATGAGATATCGCCTTGGTTTTTGCTCGCAAATGTTACTCATACGAATGTTCGAAGACCAATCTCAAGATTTTTAGAAATTCATCCTCTAAGGGGGTGTAAAAGGGTTAAATATGTTTTTACGTATTTCTCAATATCTCTTAGACACGATGAGATATCGCCTTGGTTTTCGCTTTCAAATGTTACTCATACAAATGTTCAAAAACCAAATTGAGGATTATTAGAAATTCCACCCCTAAGTCGCTGTAAAAGGGTTAAATATTTTTGTACGTATTTCTTAATATCTCTTGGGCCCGATGAGATATCGCCTTGGTTCTTGCTTGCGAATGTTACTCATACAAATGTTTAAAAAACGATTTCAAGATTTTTAGAAATTCCACCTCTAAGGAGGCGTAAAAGGGTTAAATATGTTTTTAGGTATTTCTCAAAATTTCTTAGGCACGACGAGATATCGCCTTGGTTTTCGCTTTCAAATGTTACTCATACAAATGTTCAAAAACCAAATTGAGGATTATTAGAAATTCCACCCCTAAGTTGCTGTAAAAGGGTTAAATATTTTTGTACGTATTTCTTAATATCTCTTGGGCCCGATGAGATATCGCCTTGGTTCTTGCTTGCGAATGTTACTCATACAAATGTTTAAAAAACGATTTCAAGATTTTTAGAAATTCCACCTCTAAGGAGGCGTAAAAGGGTTAAATATGTTTTTAGGTATTTCTCAAAATCTCTTAGGCACGACGAGATATCGCCTTGGTTTTTGTCTGCAAATGTTACTCACACAATTGTTTAAAAACCAATTTCAGGATTTTGAGAAATTCCACCCACAAGGGGGTGTAAAAGGGTTTAATATGTTATTACGTATTTCTCAATATCTCAAGGCACAATAAGATTTCGCCTTGGTTTTTGCTTGCGAATGTTACTCATACAAATGTTTAAAAACCAATTCAGGATTTTGAGAAATTCCACCCCTAAAAAGGTGTAAAAAGGTTAAATATGTTTTTACGTATTTCTCAATATCTCTTAGGCACGATGATATATCGCCTTGGTTTTGTTTGCAAATGTAACTCATACAAATGTTTAAAAACGTATTTTAGAATTTTTGAAAATTCCACCCCTAAGGGGGTGTAAAAGGCCTAAATATGTTTTCACGTATTTCTCAATATCTCTTAGACACGATGAAATATCGCCTTGGTTTTTGCTTGCGAATGTTACTCATACAAATGTTTAAAAACCAATTCAGGATTTCGAGAAATTCCACCCCTAAGGGGGTGTAAAAGGGTTAAATAAGTTTTTACGTATTTCTCAATATCTCAAGGCACAATGAGATATCGCCTTGGTTTTTGCTTGCAAATATTACTCATAGAAATGTTTAAAAAACGATTTTAAGATTTTTAGAAATTCCACCTCTAAAAAGGTGTAAAAAGGTTAAATATGTTTTTACGTATTTCTCAATATCACTTAGGCACGACGAGATATCGCCTTGGTTTTTGTCTGCAAATGTTACTCACACAAATGTTTAAAAACCAATTTCAGGATTCCGAGAAATTCCATCCCTAAGGGGGTGTAAAAGGGTTAAATACGTTTCTACGTATTTCTCAATATCGCAAGGCACAATGAGATATCGCCTTGGTTTTTGCTCGCAAATGTTACTCATACAAATGTTCGAAGACCAATCTCAAGATTTTTAGAAATTCATCCTCTAAGGGGGTGTAAAAGGGTTAAATATGTTTTTACGTATTTCTCAATATCTCTTAGACACGATGAGATATCGCCTTGGTTTTCGCTTTCAAATGTTACTCATACAAATGTTCAAAAACCAAATTGAGGATTATTAGAAATTCCACCCCTAAGTCGCTGTAAAAGGGTTAAATATTTTTGTACGTATTTCTTAATATCTCTTGGGCCCGATGAGATATCGCCTTGGTTCTTGCTTGCGAATGTTACTCATACAAATGTTTAAAAAACGATTTCAAGATTTTTAGAAATTCCACCTCTAAGGAGGCGTAAAAGGGTTAAATATGTTTTTAGGTATTTCTCAAAATTTCTTAGGCACGACGAGATATCGCCTTGGTTTTCGCTTTCAAATGTTACTCATACAAATGTTCAAAAACCAAATTGAGGATTATTAGAAATTCCACGCCTAAGTTGCTGTAAAAGGGTTAAATATTTTTGTACGTATTTCTTAATATCTCTTGGGCCCGATGAGATATCGCCTTGGTTCTTGCTTGCGAATGTTACTCACACAATTGTTTAAAAACCAATTTCAGGATTTTGAGAAATTCCACCCCCAAGGGGGTGTAAAAGGGTTTAATATGTTATTACGTATTTCTCAATATCTCAAGGCACAATAAGATTTCGCCTTGGTTTTTGCTTGCGAATGTTACTCATACAAATGTTTAAAACCAATTCAGGATTTTGAGAAATTCCACCCCTAAAAAGGTGTAAAAAGGTTAAATATGTTTTTACGTATTTCTCAATATCTCTTAGGCACGATGATATATCGCCTTTGTTTTGTTTGCAAATGTAACTCATACAAATGTTTAAAAACGTATTTTAGGATTTTTGAAAATTCCACCCCTAAGGGGGTGTAAAAGGCTTAAATATGTTTTCACGTATTTCTCAATATCTCTTAGACACGATGAAATATCGCCTTGGTTTTTGTTTGCAAATGGTACTCATACAAATGTTTAAAATCAAAATTCAGGATTTTTCGAAATTTCACCCCTAAGGGGGTGTGAAAGCGTTAAATATTTTTTTACGTATTTCTCAATATCTCTTGGGCACGATGAGATTCCGCCTTTGTTTTTGCTTGCAAATGTTACTCATACAAATGTTTAAAAACCAATTTCAAGACTTTTAGAAATTCTACCCCTGAGGCGGTGTAAAAGGGTTAAATATTTTTTTACGTATTTCTCGATATCTCTTAGGCACGATGAGGTATCGCTTTGGTTTTTGTTTCCAAATATTACTCATACAAATGTTTAAAAAGCAATTTCAGGGTTTTAAAAAATGCTACCCCTAAGGGACACCTTCTTAGGGTTAGATATGTTTTCACGTATTTCTCAATATCTCTTAGGCACGTTGAGATATCGCCTTGGTTTTTGCTTGCAAATGTTACTCATACAAATGTTTAAAAACCAAATTTAGGATTTTGAGAAATTCTACCCCTAAAGAAGTGTAAAAAGGTTAAATATGTTTTTACGTATTTCTCAATGTCTCTTAGGCACGATGATATATGGCCTTGGTTTTGTTTGCAAATGTTACTCATACAAATGTTCGAAAACGTATTTTAGGATTTTCAAAATTTCTACCCTTAAGGGGGTGTAAAAGGGTTAAATATGTTTTTACGTATTTCTCAATATCTCTTAGACACGATGAGATATCGCCTTGGTTTTTGTTTGCAAATGTTACTCATACAAATGTTTAAAAACGAAATTAAGGATTTTTCGAAATTTTACCCCTAAGGGGGTGTAAAAGCGTTAAATATTTTTTTACGTATTTCTTAATATCTCTTGGGCACGATGAGATATCGCCTTGGTTTTTGCTTGCAAATGTTACTCATACAAATGTTCAAAAACCGATTTCAAGACTTTTAGAAATACTACCCCTGAGGAGGTGTAAAAGGGTTGAATATTTTTTTACGTATTTCTCGATATCTTTTAGGCACGATGAGATATCGCTTTGGTTTTTGTTTCCAAATGTTACTCATACAAATGTTAAAAAACTAATTTCAGGATTTTAAAATTTTTTAAAATTCCACGCCTAAGGGGGTGTAAAAGGGTTTAATATGTTTTTACGTATTTTAAGAAATCTCTTATGCACGATGGGATATCGCCTTGGTTTTTGTTTGCAAATGTTAGTCAGACAAATGTTTCAAAACAATTTCAGGATTTTGAAAAATTCCACCCCTAAGGAAGTGTAAAAAGGTTTAATTTGTTTTTACGTATTTCTTAATATCTCAAGGCACAATGAGATATCGCCTTGGTTTTTGCTTGCAAATGTTACTCATACAAATGTTTAAAAACAAAATTCAGGATTTTGAGAAATTCCTGATACAAAGGGGTGTAAAAACGTTAATTATGTTTTTACGTATTTCTCAATATCTTTTAGGCACGATGATATATCGCCTTGGTTTTGTTTGCAAATGTTACTCATACAAATGTTCGAAAACGTATTTTAGGATTTTCAAAATTTCTACCCTTAAGGGGGTGTAAAAGGGTTAAATATGTTTTTACGTATTTCTCAATATCTCTTAGACACGATGAGATATCGCCTTGGTTTTTGTTTGCAACTGTTACTCATACAAATGTTTAAAAACGAAATTAAGGATTTTTCGAAATTTTACCCCTAAGGGGGTGTAAAAGCGTTAAATATTTTTTTACGTATTTCTCAGCATCTAAGGCACAATGAGATATTGCCTTGGTTTTTGCTTGCAAATGTTACGCATACAAATGTTTAAAAAATGATTTCAAGATTTTTAGAAATTCCATCCCTAAGGGGGCGTAAAAGGGTTCAATATGTTTTTAGGTATTTCTCATAATCTCTTAGGCACGACGAGATCTCGCCTTGGTTTTTGCTTTCAAATGTTACTCATACAAATGTTCAAAAAACCATTTTAGGATTTTGAGAAATTTTACCCCTAAAAGGGTGTAAAAGGGTTAAATATATTTTTACGTATTTCTCAATATCTCTTAGGCACGATGAAATATCGCCTTGGTTTTTGCTTGCAAATTTTAATCATACAAATGTTTGAAAATGTATTTTAGAATTTTGAAAAATTCCACCCCTAAGGGGGTGTGAAAGGGTTAAATATGTTTTCACGTATTTCTCAATATCTCTTAGACACGATGAGATATCGCCTTGGTTTTTGTTTGCAAATGTTACTCATATAAATGTTCAAAAAATCATTTTAGGATTTTGAGAAATTCCACCCGTAAGGGGGTGTAAAAGAGTTAAATATGTTTTTACGTATTTCTCAATATCTCTTAGGCACGATGATATATCGCCTTGGTTTTGTTTGCAAATGTAACTCATACAAATGTTTAAAAACGTATTTAAGGTTTTTGAAAAATTCCACCCCTAAGGGGGTGTGAAAGGGTTCAATATGTTTTCACGTATTTCTCAATATCTCTTAGACACGATGAAATATCGCCTTGGTTTTTGTTTGCAAATGGTACTCATATAAATGTTTAAAAATAAAATTCAGCATTTTAAGAAATTTCACCCCTAAGGGGGTGTAATAGCGTTAAATATTTTTTTACGTATTTCTCAATATCTTTTGGGCACGATGAGATATCGCCTTGGTTTTTGCTTGCAAATGTTACTCATACAAATGTTTGAAAACCGATTTCAAGATTTTTAGAAATTCCACCCTTGAGGGGGTGTAAAAGGGTTAAATATGTTTTTACGTATTTCTCAATATCTCAAGGCACACTGAGATATCGCCTTGGTTTTTGCTTGCAAATGTTACTCATACAAATAATCAAAAACGTATTTTAGGATTTTTAAAAATTCCACGCCCAAGGGGGTGTAAAAGGGTTTAATAAGTTTTTACGTATTTCTCAATATCTCAAGGCACAATGAGATATCGCCTTGGTTTTTGCTTGCAAATGTTAATCATACAAATGTTTAAAGAACGATTTCAAGATTTTTAGAAATTCCAGCCTCAAGGGGGCGTAAAAGTGTTAAATATGTTTTTGAGTTATTTCTCAAAATCTCTTAGGCACGACGAGAAATCGCCTTGGTTTTTTTCTGCAAATGTTACTCACACAAATGTTTAAAAACCAAATTCAAGATTTTGAGAAATTCCACCCCTAAAAAGGTGTAAAAGAGTTAAATATGTTTTTACGTATTTCTCAATATCTCTTAAAAACGATGATATATCGCCTTGGTTTTGTTTGCAAATGTTGCTCATTTAAATGTTTAAAAACCGAATTCAGGGTTTTGAGAAATTCCACCCCTAAGGGGGTTTTGAAGAGTTACATATGTTTTTACGTATTTCTCGATATCTCTTAGGCACGATGAAATATCGCCTTGGTTTTTGCTTGCAAATGTTACTTATACAAATGTTCAAAAACAAGATTCAGGATTTTGAGAAATTCCTCCCCTAAGGGGGTGTAAAAGGGGTAAATTTGTTTTTACGTATTTCTCCATATCTCTTAGGCACGATGAGATTTCGCCTTGGTTCTTGTTTGCAAATGTTACTCATACAAATGTTTAAAAAAATATTTCAGGATTTTGAGAAATTCCACCCCTAGGAGAGTGTAAAAGAGTTAATTATGTTTTTACGTATTTCTCAATATCTTTTAGACACGATGAAATATCGCCTTGGTTTTTGTTTGCAAATGTTACTCATACAAATGTTTAAAAACCAAATTCAAGATTTTGAGAAATTCCACCCCTAAAAAAGTGTAAAAGGGTTGAATATGTTTTTACGTATTTCTCAATATCTCTTAGGCACGATGATATATCGCCTTGGTTTTGTTTGCAAATGTAACTCATACAAATGTTTAGAAACGTATTTGAGGATTTTCAAAAATTCCACCCCTAAGGGGGTGTAAAAGGGTTAAATATGTTTTCACGTATTTCTCAATATCTCTTAGACACGATGAGATATCGCCTTGGTTTTTTTCTGCAAATGTTACTCACACAAATGTTAAAAAACCAATTTCAGGATTTCGAGAAATTCCACCCCTAAGGGGGTGTAAAAGGGTTAAATATGTTTTTACGTATTTCTGAATATCCCTGAGGCACGATGATATATCGCCTTGGTTTTTGTTTGCAAATGTTACTCATACAAACGTTTAAAAACCAATTTCAGGATTTTTTAAAATTCCACCCCTGAGGGGGTGTAAAAGAGTTAAATGTGTTTTTACGTATTTCTCTATATCTTTTAGGCACGATGAGATATCGTTTTGGTTTTCGTTTGCAAATGTTACTCATACTAATGTTTAAAAACGAATTTTTGGATTTTGAGAAATTCCACTTCTAAGGGGTTGTAAAAGGGTTAAATATGTTTTTACGTAGTTCTCAATATCTCAAGGCACAATGAGATATCGCCTTGGTTTTTGCTTGCAAATGTTACTGATACAAATGTTTAGAAACCAAATTCAAGATTTTTAGAAATTCCACCCTCAAAGTGGTGTAAAAGGGTTAAATGTGTTTTTACGTAATTTTAGAAATCTCTTATGCACGATGAGATATCGTCTTGATTTTTGTCTGCAAATGTTACTCAGACAAATGTTTCAAAAACAATTTCAGGATTTTATAAAATGCCACCCCTAAGAGGATGTAAAAGGGTTAAATATGTTTTTACGTATTTCTCAATATCTCAAGGCACAATGAGATATCGCCTTGGTTTTTATTTGCAAATGTTACTCATACAAATGTTTAAAAACCTATTTCAGGATTTAAAAAAATGCCACCTCTAAAGAGGCGTAAAAGGGTTAAATATGTTTTTAGGTATTTCTTAAAATCTCTTAGGCACGACGAGATATCGCCTTGGTTTTTGTCGGCAAATGTTACTCACACAAATGTTTAAAAACCAATTTCAGGATTCCGAAAAATTCCACCCCTAAGGGGGTGTAAAAGGTTTAAATATGTTATTACGTATTTCTCAATATCTCAAGGCACAATAAGATTTCGCCTTGGTTTTTGCTTGCAAATGTTACTCATACAAATGTTTAAAAACCAATTTCAGGATTTTAGAAATTCCACCCCTAAGGAGGTGTAAAAGGGTTAAATATGTTTTTACGTATTTTTAGCAATCTCTTATGCTTGATGAGATATCGCCTTGGTTTTTGTTTACAAATGTTACTCATACAAATGTTTAAAAACCAATTTCAGGATTTTAGAAATTACACCCCTAAAAAGGTGTAAAAGGGTTAAATATGTTTTTACGTATTTCTCAATATCTCTTAGGCACGATGATATATTGCCTTGGTTTTGTTTGCAAATGTAACTCATACAAATGTTTAGAAACGTATTTTAGGATTTTCAAAAATTCCACCCCTAAGGGGGTGTAAAAGGGTTGAATATGTTTTCACGTATTTCTCAATATCTCTTAGACACGATGAGATATCGCCTTGGTTTTTGTTTGGAAATGTTACTCATACAAATGTTTAAAAATAAAATTCAGGATTTTTAGAATGTTCACCCCTAAGGGGGTGTAAAAGCGTTAAATATTTTTTTACGTATTTCTCAATATCTTTTGGGCACGATGAGATATCGCCTTGGTTTTTGCTTGCAAATGTTACTCATACAAATGTTTAAAAACCGATTTCAAGATTTTTAGAAATTCCACCTTTGAGGGGGTGTAAAAGGGTGAAATATGTTTTTACGTATTTCTCGATATCTCTTAGGCACGACGAGATATCGCCTTGATTTTTGCTTTCAAATGTTACTCATACAAATGTTTAAAAAACCATTTTAGGATTTTGAGAAATCCCACCCCTAAGGGGGTGTAAAAAGGTAAAATATGTTTTTACGTATTTCTCAATATCTCTTAGGCACGATGAAATATCGCCTCGGTTTTTGCTTGCAAATGTTACTCATACAAATATTTAAAAACGTATTATAGAATTTTTGAAAATTCCACCCCTAAGGGGGTGTAAAAAGGTTAAATATTTTTGTACGTATTTCTTAATATCTCTTGGGCCCGATGAGATATCGCCTTGGTTCTTGCTTGCAAATGTTACTCATACAAATGTTTAAAAATCGATTTCAAGATTTTAAGAAATTCTACCCCTAAGGGGGTGTAAAAGGGTTAAATATGTTTTTACCTATTGCTTAAAATCTCTTAGGCACGACGAGATATCGCCTTGGTTTTTGTTTACAAATGTTAATCATACAAATGCTTAAAAACCAATTTCAGGATTTTAGAAATTCCACTCCTAAGGAGGTGTAAAAGGGTTAAATATGTTTTTACGTATTTTTAGCAATCTCTTATGCTTGATGAGATATCGCCTTGGTTTTTGTTTGCAAATGTTACTCAGACAAATGTTTCAAAAACAATTTCAGGATTTTGAAAAATTCTACCCCTAAGGGGGTGTAAAAGGGTTAAATATGTTTTTACGTATTTCTTAATATCTCAAGGCACAATGAGATATCGCCTTGGTTTTTGCTTGCAAATTTTACTCATACAAATGTTTAAAAACCAAATTTAGGATTTTGAGAAATTCTACCCCTAAAGAAGTGTAAAAAGGTTGAATATGTTTTTACGTATTTCTCAATATCTCTTAGGCACGATGATATATCGCCTTGGTTTTGTTTGCAAATGTTACTCATACAAATGTTCGAAAACAAATTTTAGGATTTTCAAAATTTCTACCCTTAAGGGGGTGTAAAAGGTTAAATATGTTTTTTCGTATTTCTCAATATCTCTTAGACACGATGAGATATCGCCTTGGTTCTTGCTTGCAAATGTTACTCATACAAATGTTCAAAAACCGATTTCAAGACTTTTAGAAATACTACCCCTGAGGAGGTGTAAAAGGGTTGAATATTTTTTTACGTATTTCTCGATATCTTTTAGGCACGATGAGATATCGTCTTGGTTTTTGTTTCCAAATGTTACTCATACAAATGTTAAGAAACCAATTTCAGGATTTTAAAATTTTTTAAAATTCCACGCCTAAGGGGGTATAAAAGGGTTGAATATGTTTTTACGTATTTTAAGAAATCGCTTATGCACGATGGGATATCGCCTTGGTTTTTGTTTGCAAATGTTAGTCAGACAAATGTTTCAAAACAATTTCAGGATTTTGAAAAATTCCACCCCTAAGGAAGTGTAAAAAGGTTTAATTTGTTTTTACGTATTTCTTAATATCTCAAGGCACAATGAGATATCGCCTTGGTTTTTGCTTGCAAATGTTACTCATACAAATGTTTAAAAAAAAAATTCAGGATTTTGAGAAATTCCTGCCACAAAGGGGTGTAAAAACGTTAATTATGTTTTTACGTATTTCTCAATATCTTTTAGGCACGATGATATATCGCCTTGGTTTTGTTTGCAAATGTTACTCATACAAATGTTCGAAAACGTATTTTAGGATTTTCAAAATTTCTACCCTTAAGGGGGTGTAAAAGGGTTAAATATGTTTTTACGTATTTCTCAATATCTCTTAGACACGATGAGATATCGCCTTGGTTTTTGTTTGCAACTGTTACTCATACAAATGTTTAAAAACGAAATTAAGGATTTTTCGAAATTTTACCCCTAAGGGGGTGTAAAAGCGTTAAATATTTTTTTACGTATTTCTTAATATCTCTTGGGCACGATGAGATATCGCCTTGGTTTTTGCTTGCAAATGTTACTCATACAAATGTTCAAAAACCGATTTCAAGACTTTTAGAAATACTACCCCTGAGGAGGTGTAAAAGGGTTGAATATTTTTTTACGTATTTCTCGATATCTTTTAGGCACGATGAGATATCGCTTTGGTTTTTGTTTCCAAATGTTACTCATACAAATGTTAAAAAACCAATTTCAGGATTTCAAAATTTTTTAAAATTCCACGCCTAAGGGGGTGTAAAAGGGTTTAATATGTTTTTACGTATTTTAAGAAATCTCTTATGCACGATGGGATATCGCCTTGGTTTTTGTTTGCAAATGTTAGTCAGACAAATGTTTCAAAACAATTTCAGGATTTTGAAAAATTCCACCCCTAAGGAAGTGTAAAAAGGTTTAATTTGTTTTTACGTATTTCTTAATATCACAATGAGATATCGCCTTGGTTTTTGCTTGCAAATGTTACTCATACAAATGTTTAAAAACAAAATTCAGGATTTTGAGAAATTCCTGCCACAAAGGGGTGTAAAAACGTTAATTATGTTTTTACGTATTTCTCAATATCTTTTAGGCACGATGATATATAGCCTTGGTTTTGTTTGCAAATGTTACTCATACAAATGTTCGAAAACGTATTTTAGGATTTTCAAAAATTCTACCCCTAAGAGGGTGTAAAAAGGTTGAATATGTTTTTACGTATTTCTCAATATCTCTTAGACACGATGAGATATCGCCTTGGTTTTTGCTTGCAAATGTTACTCATACAAATGTTTAAAAACCAATTTCAGGATTCCGAGAAATTCCACCCCTAAGGGGGTGTAAAAGGGTTAAATAAGTTTTTACGTATTTCTCAGCATCTTAAGGCACAATGAGATATTGCCTTGGTTTTTGCTTGCAAATGTTACGCATACAAATGTTTAAAAAATGATTTCAAGATTTTTAGAAATTTCATCCCTAAGGGGGCGTAAAAGGGTTCAATATGTTTTTAGGTATTTCTCAAAATCTCTTAGGCACGACGAGATATCGCCTTGGTTTTTGCTTTCAAATGTTACTCATACAAATGTTCAAAAAACCGTTTTAGGATTTTGAGAAATTTTACCCCTAAAAGGGTGTAAAAGGGTTAAATATATTTTGACGTATTTCTCAATATCTCTTAGGCACGATGAGATATCGCCTTGGTTTTTGCTTGCAAATGTTACTCATACAAATGTTCAAAAACCGATTTCAAGACTTTTAGAAATACTACCCCTGAGGAGGTGTAAAAGGGTTGAATATGTTTTCACGTATTTCTCAATATCTCTTAGACACGATGAGATATCGCCTTGGTTTTTGTTTGCAAATGTTACTCATATAAATGTTCAAAAAATCATTTTAGGATTTTGAGAAATTCCACCCGTAAGGGGGTGTAAAAGAGTTAAATATGTTTTAACGTATTTCTCAATATCTCTTAGGCACGATGATATATCGCCTTGGTTTTGTTTGCAAATGTAACTCATACAAATGTTTAAAAACGTATTTTAGGATTTTTAAAAATTCCACCCCTAAGGGGGTGTGAAAGGGTTCAATATGTTTTCACGTATTTCTCAATATCTCTTAGACACGATGAAATATCGCCTTGGTTTTTGTTTGCAAATAGTACTCATACAAATGTTTAAAAATAAAATTCAGCATTTTTAGAAATTTCTCCCCTAAGGGGGTGTAATAGCGTTAAATATTTTTTTACGTATTTCTCAATATCTTTTGGGCACGATGAGATATCGCCTTGGTTTTTGCTTGCAAATGTTACTCATACAAATGTTTGAAAACCGATTTCAAGAATTTTAGAAATTCCACCCTTGAGGGGGTGTAAAAGGGTTAAATATGTTTTTACGTATTTCTCAATATCTCAAGGCACAATGAGATATCGCCTTGGTTTTTGCTTGCAAATGTTAATCATACAAATGTTTAAAAAACGATTTCAAGATTTTTAGAAATTCCACCCCTAAGGGGGCGTAAAAGTGTGGAATATGTTTTTGAGGTATTTCTAAAAATCTCTTAGGCACGACGAGATATCGCCTTGGTTTTTTTCTGCAAATGTTACTCTTACAAATGTTTAAAAACGAATTTCAGGATTTCGAGAAATTCCACCCTTAAGGGGGTGTAAAAGGGTTAAATATGTTTTTACGTATTTCTCAATATCTCAAGGCACAATAAGATTTCGCCTTGGTTTTTGCTTGCAAATGTTACTCATACAAATGTTTAAAAACCAATTTCAGGATTTTAGAAATTCCACCCCTAAGGAGGTGTAAGAGGGTTAAATATGTTTTTACGTATTTTGAGCAATCTCTTGGGCACGATCAGATATCGCCTTGGTTCTTGTTTGCAAATGTTACTCATACAAATGTTTAAAAAAATATTTCAGGATTTTTAGATATTCCACCCCGAGGAGGGTGTAAAAGGGTTAAATATGTTTTTACGTATTTCTCAATATCTCAAGGCACAATGAGATATCGCCTTGGCTTTTGCTTGCAAATGTTACTCATACAAATGTTTAAAAACCAAATTCAAGATTTTGAGAAATTCCACCCCTAAAAAAGTGTAAAAGGGTTGAATATGTTTTTACGTATTTCTCAATATCTCTTAGGCACGATGATATATCGCCTTGGTTTTGTTTGAAAATGTAACTCATATAAATGTTTAGAAACGTATTTGAGGATTTTCAAAAATTCCACCCCTAAGGGGGTGTAAAAGGGTTAAATATGTTTTCACGTATTTCTCAATATCTCTTAGACACGATGAGATATCGCCTTGGTTTTTTTCTGCAAATGTTACTCACACAAATGTTAAAAAACCAATTTCAGGATTTCGAGAAATTCCACCCCTAAGGGGGTGTAAAAGGGTTAAATATGTTTTTACGTATTTCTGAATATCCCTGAGGCACGATGAGATATCGCCTTATTTTGCTTGCAAATGTTACTCATACAAATGTTTGAAAACCAAATTCAAGATTTTTAGAAATTCCACTCCTAACGGGGTGTAAAAGGGTTGAATGTGTTTTTACGTCTTTCTCAATATCTCTTAGACATGATAAGATATTGCCTTGGTTTTTGTTTGCAAATGTTACTCATACAAACGTTTAAAAACCAATTTCAGGATTTTTTAAAATTCCACCCCTGAGGGGGTGTAAAAGAGTTAAATGTGTTTTTACGTATTTCTCTATATCTTTTAGGCACGATGAGATATCGTTTTGGTTTTCGTTTGCAAATGTTACTCATACTAATGTTTAAAAACTAATTTTTGGATTTTGAGAAATTCCACTTCTAAGGGGTTGTAAAAGGGTTAAATATGTTTTTACGTAGTTCTCAATATCTCAAGGCACAATGAGATATCGCCTTGGTTTTTGCTTGCAAATGTTACTCATACAAATGTTTAAAAACCAATTTCAGGATTTTAGAAATTCCACCCCTAAGGAGGTGTAAAAGGGTTAAATATGTTTTTACGTATTTTTAGCAATCTCTTATGCTTGATGAGATATCGCCTTGGTTTTTGTTTGCAAATGTTACTCATACAAATGTTTAAAAACCAATTTCAGGATTTTAGAAATTCCACCCCTAAAAAGGTGTAAAAGGGTTAAATATGTTTTTACGTATTTCTCAATATCTCTTAGGCACGATGATATATCGCCTTGGTTTTGTTTGCAAATGTAACTCATACAAATGTTTAGAAACGTATTTTAGGATTTTCAAAAATTCCACCCCTAAGGGGGTGTAAAAGGGTTAAATATGTTTTCACGTATTTCTCAATATCTCTTAGACACGATGAGATATCGCCTTGGTTTTTGTTTGCAAATGTTACTCATACAAATGTTTAAAAATAAAATTCAGGATTTTTAGAAATTTCACCCCTAAGGGGGTGTAAAAGCGTTAAATATTTTTTTACGTATTTCTCGATATCTCTTAGGCACGACGAGATATCGCCTTGGTTTTTGCTTCTAAATGTTACTCATACAAATTTTCAAAAACCGATTTCAACATTTTTAGAAATTCCACTTTTGAGGGGGAGTAAAATGGTTAAATATGTTTTTACGTACTTCTCAATATCTCTGAGGCGCGTTGAGATATCGCCTTGGTTTTTGCTTTTAAATGTTACTCATACAAATGTTTAAAAAACGATTTTAGGATTTTGAGAAATCCCACCCCTAAGGGGGTGTAAAAAGGTAAAATATGTTTTTACGTATTTCTCAATATCTCTTAGGCACGATGAAATATCGCCTCGGTTTTTGCTTGCAAATGTTACTCATACAAATATTTAAAAACATATTATAGAATTTTTAAAAATTCCACCCCTAAGGGGGTGTAAAAAGGTTAAATATTTTTGTACGTATTTCTTAATATCTCTTGAGCCCGATGAGATATCGCCTTGGTTCTTGTTTGCAAATGTTACTCATACAAATGTTTAAAAAAATATTTCAGGATTTTTAGAAATTCCACCCCCAGGAGGGTGTAAAAGGGTTAAATATGTTTTTACGTATTTCTCAATATCTCTAGGCACAATGAGATATCGCCTTGGCTTTTGCTTGCAAATGTTACTCGTACAAATGTTTAAAAACCAAATTCAAGATTTTGAGAAATTCCACCCCTAAAAAGGTGTAAAAGGGTTAAATATGTTTTTACGTATTTTTAGCAATCTCTTATGCTTGATGAGATATCGCCTTGGTTTTTGTTTGCAAATGTTACTCAGACAAATGTTTCAAAAACAATTTCAGGATTTTGAAAAATTCTACCCCTAAGGGGGTGTAAAAGGGTTAAATATGTTTTTACGTATTTCTTAAGATCTCAAGGCACAATGAGATATCGCCTTGGTTTTTGCTTGCAAATTTTACTCATACAAATGTTTAAAAACCAAATTTAGGATTTTGAGAAATTCTACCCCTAAAGAAGTGTAAAAAGGTTAAATATGTTTTTACGTATTTCTCAATGTCTCTTAGGCACGATGATATATGGCCTTGGTTTTGTTTGCAAATGTTACTCATACAAATGTTCGAAAACGTATTTTAGGATTTTCAAAATTTCTACCCTTAAGGGGGTGTAAAAAGGTTAAATATGTTTTTACGTATTTCTCAATATCTCTTAGACACGATGAGATATCGCCTTGGTTTTTGTTTGCAAATGTTACTCATACAAATGTTTAAAAACGAAATTAAGGATTTTTCGAAATTTTACCCGTAAGGGGGTGTAAAAGCGTTAAATATTTTTTTACGTATTTCTTAATATCTCTTGGGCACGATGAGATATCGCCTTGGTTTTTGCATGCAAATGTTACTCATACAAATGTTCAAAAACCGATTTCAAGACTTTTAGAAATACTACCCCTGAGGAGGTGTAAAAGGGTTGAATATTTTTTTACGTATTTCTCGATATCTTTTAGGCACGATGAGATATCGCTTTGGTTTTTGTTTCCAAATATTACTCATACAAATGTTGAAAAACTAATTTCAGGATTTTAAAATTTTTTATAATTCCACGCCTAAGGGGGTGTAAAAGGGTTTAATATGTTTTTACGTATTTTAAGAAATCTCTTATGCACGATGGGATATCGCCTTGGTTTTTGTTTGCAAATGTTAGTCAGACAAATGTTTCAAAACAATTTCAGGATTTTGAAAAATTCCACCCCTAAGGAAGTGTAAAAAGGTTTAATTTGTTTTTACGTATTTCTTAATATCTCAAGGCACAATGAGATATCGCCTTGGTTTTTGCTTGCAAATGTTACTCATACAAATGTTTAAAAACAAAATTCAGGATTTTGAGAAATTCTTGCCACAAAGGGGTGTAAAAACGTTAATTATGTTTTTACGTATTTCTCAATATCTTTTAGGCACGATGATATATCGCCTTGGTTTTGTTTGCAAATGTTACTCATACAAATGTTCGAAAACGTATTTTAGGATTTTCAAAAATTCTACCCCTAAGAGGGTGTAAAAGGGTTCAATATGTTTTTACGTATTTCTCAATATCTCTTAGACACGATGAGATATCGCCTTGGTTTTTGCTTGCAAATGTTACTCATACAAATGTTTAAAAACCAATTTCAGGATTCCGAGAAATTCCACCCCTAAGGGGGTGTAAAAGGGTTAAATAAGTTTTTACGTATTTCTCAGCATCTTAAGGCACAATGAGATATTGCCTTGGTTTTTGCTTGCAAATGTTACGCATACAAATGTTTAAAAAATGATTTCAAGATTTTTAGAAATTCCATCCCTAAGGGGGCGTAAAAGGGTTCAATATGTTTTTAGGTATTTCTCAAAATCTCTTAGGCACGACGAGATATCGCCTTGGTTTTTGCTTTCAAATGTTACTCATACAAATGTTAAAAAAACCATTTTAGGATTTTGAGAAATTTTACCCCTAAAAGGGTGTAAAAGGGTTAAATATATTTTTACGTATTTCTCAATATCTCTTAGGCACGATGAAATATCGCCTTGGTTTTTGCTTGCAAATTTTAATCATACAAATGTTTGAAAATGTATTTTAGAATTTTTAAAAATTCCACCCCTAAGGGGTTGTGAAAGGGTTAAATATGTTTTCACGTATTTCTCAATATCTCTTAGACACGATGAGATATCGCCTTGGTTTTTGTTTGCAAATGTTACTCATATAAATGTTCAAAAAATCATTTTAGGATTTTGAGAAATTCCACCCGTAAGGGGGTGTAAAAGAGTTAAATATGTTTTTACGTATTTCTCAATATCTCTTAGGCACGATGATATATCGCCTTGGTTTTGTTTGCAAATGTAACTCATACAAATGTTTAAAAACGTATTTAAGGTTTTTGAAAAATTCCACCCCTAAGGGGGTGTGAAAGGGTTCAATATGTTTTCACGTATTTCTCAATATCTCTTAGACACGATGAAATATCGCCTTGGTTTTTGTTTGCAAATGGTACTCATACAAATGTTTAAAAATAAAATTCAGCATTTTTAGAAATTTCACCCCTAAGGGGGTGTAATAGCGTTAAATATTTTTTTACGTATTTCTCAATATCTTTTGGGCACGATGAGATATCGCCTTGGTTTTTGCTTGCAAATGTTACTCATACAAATGTTTGAAAACCGATTTCAAGATTTTTAGAAATTCTACCCTTGAGGGGGTGTAAAAGGGTCAAATATGTTTTTACGTATTTCTCAATATCTCAAGGCACACTGAGATATCGCCTTGGTTTTTGCTTGCAAATGTTACTCATACAAATAATCAAAAACGTATTTTAGGATTTTTAAAAATTCCACGCCCAAGGGGGTGTAAAAGGGTTTAATAAGTTTTTACGTATTTCTCAATATCTCAAGGCACAATGAGATATCGCCTTGGTTTTTGCTTGCAAATGTTAATCATACAAATGTTTAAAGAACGATTTCAAGATTTTTAGAAATTCCACCCTCAAGGGGGCGTAAAAGTGTTAAATATGTTTTTGAGTTATTTCTCAAAATCTCTTAGGCACGACGAGAAATCGCCTTGGTTTTTTTCTGCAAATGTTACTCACACAAATGTTTAAAAACCAAATTCAAGATTTTGAGAAATTCCACCCCTAAAAAGGTGTAAAAGGGTTAAATATGTTTTTACGTATATTTCTCAATATCTCTTAAAAACGATGATATATCGCCTTGGTTTTGTTTGCAAATGTTGCTCATTTAAATGTTTAAAAACCGAATTCAGGGTTTTGAGAAATTCCACCCCTAAGGGGGTTTTGAAGAGTTACATATGTTTTTACGTATTTCTCGATATCTCTTAGGCACGATGAAATATCGCCTTGGTTTTTGCTTGCAAATGTTACTTATACAAATGTTCAAAAACAAGATTCAGGATTTTGAGAAATTCCTCCCCTAAGGGGGTGTAAAAGGGTTAAATTTGTTTTTACGTATTTCTCCATATCTCTTAGGCACGATGAGATATCGCCTTGGTTCTTGTTTGCAAATGTTACTCATACAAATGTTTAAAAAAATATTTCAGGATTTTGAGAAATTCCACCCCTAGGAGAGTGTAAAAGAGTTAATTATGTTTTTACGTATTTCTCAATATCTTTTAGACACGATGAAATATCGCCTTGGTTTTTGTTTGCAAATGTTACTCATACAAATGTTTAAAAACCAAATTCAAGATTTTGAGAAATTCCACCCCTAAAAAAGTGTAAAAGGGTTGAATATGTTTTTACGTATTTCTCAATATCTCTTAGGCACGATGATATATCGCCTTGGTTTTGTTTGCAAATGTAACTCATACAAATGTTTAGAAACGTATTTGAGGATTTTCAAAAATTCCACCCCTAAGGGGGTGTAAAAGGGTTAAATATGTTTTCACGTATTTCTCAATATCTCTTAGACACGATGAGATATCGCCTTGGTTTTTTTCTGCAAATGTTACTCACACAAATGTTAAAAAACCAATTTCAGGATTTCGAGAAATTCCACCCCTAAGGGGGTGTAAAAGGGTTAAATATGTTTTTACGTATTTCTGAATATCCCTGAGGCACGATGATATATCGCCTTGGTTTTTGTTTGCAAATGTTACTCATACAAACGTTTAAAAACCAATTTCAGGATTTTTTAAAATTCCACCCCTGAAGGGGTGTAAAAGAGTTAAATGTGTTTTTACGTATTTCTCTATATCTTTTAGGCACGATGAGATATCGTTTTGGTTTTCGTTTGCAAATGTTACTCATACTAATGTTTAAAAACGAATTTTTGGATTTTGAGAAATTCCACTTCTAAGGGGTTGTAAAAGGGTTAAATATGTTTTTACGTAGTTCTCAATATCTCAAGGCACAATGAGATATCGCCTTGGTTTTTGCTTGCAAATGTTACTGATACAAATGTTTAGAAACCAAATTCAAGATTTTTAGAAATTCCACCCTCAAAGTGGTGTAAAAGGGTTAAATGTGTTTTTACGTAATTTTAGAAATCTCTTATGCACGATGAGATATCGTCTTGATTTTTGTCTGCAAATGTTACTCAGACAAATGTTTCAAAAACAATTCCAGGATTTTATAAAATTCCACCCCTAAGAGGATGTAAAAGGGTTAAATATGTTTTTACGTATTTCTCAATATCTCAAGGCACAATGAGATATCGCCTTGGTTTTTATTTGCAAATGTTACTTATACAAATGTTTAAAAACCTATTTCAGGATTTAAAAAAATGCCACCTCTAAAGAGGCGTAAAAGGGTTAAATATGTTTTTAGGTATTTCTTAAAATCTCTTAGGCACGACGAGATATCGCCTTGGTTTTTGTCGGCAAATGTTACTCACACAAATGTTTAAAAACCAATTTCAGGATTCCGAAAAATTCCACCCCTAAGGGGGTGTAAAAGGTTTAAATATGTTATTACGTATTTCTCAATATCTCAAGGCACAATAAGATTTCGCCTTGGTTTTTGCTTGCAAATGTTACTCATACAAATGTTTAAAAACCAATTTCAGGATTTTAGAAATTCCACCCCTAAGGAGGTGTAAAAGGGTTAAATATGTTTTTACGTATTTTTAGCAATCTCTTATGCTTGATGAGATATCGCCTTGGTTTTTGTTTACAAATGTTACTCATACAAATGTTTAAAAACCAATTTCAGGATTTTAGAAATTCCACCCCTAAAAAGGTGTAAAAGGGTTAATTATGTTTTTACGTATTTCTCAATATCTCTTAGACACGATGAGATATCGCCTTGGTTTTTGTTTGGAAATGTTACTCATACAAATGTTTAAAAATAAAATTCAGGATTTTTAGAATGTTCACCCCTAAGGGGGTGTAAAAGCGTTAAATATTTTTTTACGTATTTCTCAATATCTTTTGGGCACGATGAGATATCGCCTTGGTTTTTGCTTGCAAATGTTACTCATACAAATGTTTAAAAACCGATTTCAAGATTTTTAGAAATTCCACCTTTGAGGGGGTGTAAAAGGGTGAAATATGTTTTTACGTATTTCTCGATATCTCTTAGGCACGACGAGATATCGCCTTGATTTTTGCTTTCAAATGTTTCTCATACAAATGTTTAAAAAACCATTTTAGGATTTTGAGAAATCCCACCCCTAAGGGGGTGTAAAAAGGTAAAATATGTTTTTACGTATTTCTCAATATCTCTTAGGCACGATGAAATATCGCCTCGGTTTTTGCTTGCAAATGTTACTCATACAAATATTTAAAAACGTATTATAGAATTTTTAAAAATTCCACCCCTAAGGGGGTGTAAAAAGGTTAAATATTTTTGTACGTATTTCTTAATATCTCTTGGGCCCGATGAGATATCGTCTTGGTTCTTGCTTGCAAATGTTACTCATACAAATGTTTAAAAATCGATTTCAAGATTTTAAGAAATTCTACCCCTAAGGGGGTGTAAAAGGGTTAAATATGTTTTTACCTATTGCTTAAAATCTCTTAGGCACGACGAGATATCGCCTTGGTTTTTGTTTACAAATGTTAATCATACAAATGCTTAAAAACCAATTTCAGGATTTTAGAAATTCCACTCCTAAGGAGGTGTAAAAGGGTTAAATATGTTTTTACGTATTTTTAGCAATCTCTTATGCTTGATGAGATATCGCCTTGGTTTTTGTTTGCAAATGTTACTCAGACAAATGTTTCAAAATCAATTTCAGGATTTTGAAAAATTCTACCCCTAAGGGGGTGTAAAAGGGTTAAATATGTTTTTACGTATTTCTTAATATCTTAAGGCACAATGAGATATCGCCTTGGTTTTTGCTTGCAAATTTTACTCATACAAATGTTTAAAAACCAAATTTAGGATTTTGAGAAATTCTACCCCTAAAGAAGTGTAAAAAGGTTAAATATGTTTTTACGTATTTCTCAATATCTCTTAGGCACGATGATATATCGCCTTGGTTTTTGCTTGCAAATGTTACTCATACAAATGTTCAAAAACCGATTTCAAGACTTTTAGAAATACTACCCCTGAGGAGGTGTAAAAGGGTTGAATATTTTTTTACGTATTTCTCGATATCTTTTAGGCACGATGAGATATCGTCTTGGTTTTTGTTTCCAAATGTTACTCATACAAATGTTAAAAAACCAATTTCAGGATTTTAAAATTTTTTAAAATTCCACGCCTAAGGGGGTGTAAAAGGGTTGAATATGTTTTTACGTATTTTAAGAAATCGCTTATGCACGATGGGATATCGCCTTGGTTTTTGTTTGCAAATGTTAGTCAGACAAATGTTTCAAAACAATTTCAGGATTTTGAAAAATTCCACCCCTAAGGAAGTGTAAAAAGGTTTAATTTGTTTTTACGTATTTCTTAATATCTCAAGGCACAATGAGATATCGCCTTGGTTTTTGCTTGCAAATGTTACTCATACAAATGTTTAAAAAAAAAATTCAGGATTTTGAGAAATTCCTGCCACAAAGGGGTCTAAAAACGTTAATTATGTTTTTACGTATTTCTCAATATCTTTTAGGCACGATGATATATCGCCTTGGTTTTGTTTGCAAATGTTACTCATACAAATGTTCGAAAACGTATTTTAGGATTTTCAAAATTTCTACCTTTAAGGGGGTGTAAAAGGGTTAAATATGTTTTTACGTATTTCTCAATATCTCTTAGACACGATGAGATATCGCCTTGGTTTTTGTTTGCAACTGTTACTCATACAAATGTTTAAAAACGAAATTAAGGATTTTTCGAAATTTTACCCCTAAGGGGGTGTAAAAGCGTTAAATATTTTTTTACGTATTTCTTAATATCTCTTGGGCACGATGAGATATCGCCTTGGTTTTTGCTTGCAAATGTTATTCATACAAATGTTCAAAAACCGATTTCAAGACTTTTAGAAATACTACCCCTGAGGAGGTGTAAAAGGGTTGAATATTTTTTTACGTATTTCTCGATATCTTTTAGGCACGATGAGATATTCCTTTGGTTTTAGTTTCCAAATGTTACTCATACAAATGTTAAAAAACCAATTTCAGGATTTCAAAATTTTTTAAAATTCCACGCCTAAGGGGGTGTAAAAGGGTTTAATATGTTTTTACGTATTTTAAGAAATCTCTCATGCACGATGGGATATCGCCTTGGTTTTTGTTTGCAAATGTTAGTCAGACAAATGTTTCAAAACAATTTCAGGATTTTGAAAAATTCCACCCCTAAGGAAGTGTAAAAAGGTTTAATTTGTTTTTACGTATTTCTTAATATCACAATGAGATATCGCCTTGGTTTTTGCTTGCAAATGTTACTCATACAAATGTTTAAAAACAAAATTCAGGATTTTGAGAAATTCCTGCCACAAAGGGGTGTAAAAACGTTAATTATGTTTTTACGTATTTCTCAATATCTTTTAGGCACGATGATATATAGCCTTGGTTTTGTTTGCAAATGTTACTCATACAAATGTTCGAAAACGTATTTTAGGATTTTCAAAAATTCTACCCCTAAGAGGGTGTAAAAGGGTTGAATATGTTTTTACGTATTTCTCAATATCTCTTAGACACGATGAGATATCGCCTTGGTTTTTGCTTGCAAATGTTACTCATACAAATGTTTAAAAACCAATTTCAGGATTCCGAGAAATTCCACCCCTAAGGGGGTGTAAAAGGGTTAAATAAGTTTTTACGTATTTCTCAGCATCTTAAGGCACAATGAGATATTGCCTTGGTTTTTGCTTGCAAATGTTACGCATACAAATGTTTAAAAAATGATTTCAAGATTTTTAGAAATTTCATCCCTAAGGGGGCGTAAAAGGGTTCAATATGTTTTTAGGTATTTCTCAAAATCTCTTAGGCACGACGAGATATCGCCTTGGTTTTTGCTTTCAAATGTTACTCATACAAATGTTCAAAAAACGATTTTAGGATTTTAAGAAATTTTACCCCTAAAAGGGTGTAAAAGGGTTAAATATATTTTTACGTATTTCTCAATATCTCTTAGGCACGATGAGATATCGCCTTGGTTTTTGCTTGCAAATGTTACTCATACAAATGTTCAAAAACCGATTTCAAGACTTTTAGAAATACTACCCCTGAGGAGGTGTAAAAGGGTTGAATATGTTTTCACGTATTTCTTAATATCTCTTAGACACGATGAGATATCGCCTTGGTTTTTGTTTGCAAATGTTACTCATATAAATGTTCAAAAAATCATTTTAGGATTTTGAGAAATTCCACCCGTAAGGGGGTGTAAAAGAGTTAAATATGTTTTAACGTATTTCTCAATATCTCTTAGGCACGATGATATATCGCCTTGGTTTTGTTTGCAAATGTAACTCATACAAATGTTCAAAAACGTATTTTAGGATTTTTAAAAATTCCACCCCTAAGGGGGTGTGAAAGGGTTCAATATGTTTTCACGTATTTCTCAATATCTCTTAGACACGATGAAATATCGCCTTGGTTTTTGTTTGCAAATGGTACTCATACAAATGTTTAAAAATAAAATTCAGCATTTTTAGAAATTTCACCCCTAAGGGGGTGTAATAGCGTTAAATATTTTTTTACGTATTTCTCAATATCTTTTGGGCACGATGAGATATCGCCTTGGTTTTTGCTTGCAAATGTTACTCATACAAATGTTTGAAAACCGATTTCAAGATTTTTAGAAATTCCACCCTTGAGGGGGTGTAAAAGGGTTAAATATGTTTTTACGTATTTCTCAATATCTCAAGGCACAATGAGATATCGCCTTGGTTTTTGCTTGCAAATGTTGCTCATACAAATAATCAAAAACGTATTTTAGGATTTTTAAAAATTCCACGCCCAAGGGGGTGTAAAAGGGTTTAATAAGTTTTTACGTATTTCTCAATATCTCAAGGCACAATGAGATATCGCCTTGGTTTTTGCTTGCAAATGTTAATCATACAAATGTTTAAAGAACGATTTCAAGATTTTTAGAAATTCCACCCTCAAGGGGGCGTAAAAGTGTTAAATATGTTTTTGAGTTATTTCTCAAAATCTCTTAGGCACGACGAGATATCGCCTTGGTTTTTTTCTGCAAATGTTACTCACACAAATGTTTAAAAACCAATTTCAGGATTTCGAGAAATTCCACCCCTAAAGGGGTGTAAAAGGGTTAAATATGTTTTTACGTACTTCTGAATATCTCTGAGGCACGATGAGATATCGCCTCATTTTGCTTCCAAATGTTACTCATACAAATGTTCAAAAACCAAATTCAAGATTTTTAGAAATTTTACCTCTAAGGGGGTGTAAAAGGGTTGAATATGTTTTTACGTCTTTCTCAATATCTCTTAGACATGATGAGATATTGCCTTGGTTTTTGTTTGCAAATGTTACTCATACAAACGTTTAAAAACCAATTTCAGGATTTTTTAAAACTCCTCCCCTAAGCGGGTGTAAAAGGGTTAAATGTGTTTTTACGTAATTCTCTATATCTTTTAGGCACGATGAGATATCGTTTTGGTTTTCGTTTGCAAATGTAACTCATACTAATGTTTAAAAACTAATTTTTGGATTTTGAGAAATTCCACTTCTAAGGGGTTGTAAAAGGGTTAAATATGTTTTTACGTAGTTCTCAATATCTCAAGGCACAATGAGATATCGCCTTGGTTTTTGCTTGCGAATGTTACTGATACAAATGTTTAGAAACCAAATTCAAGATTTTTAGAAATTCCACCCTCAAAGTGGTGTAAAAGGGTTAAATGTGTTTTTACGTAATTTTAGAAATCTCTTATGCACGATGAGATATCGCCTTGATTTTTGTCTGCAAATGTTACTCAGACAAATGTTTCAAAAACCATTTCAGGATTTTATAAAATTCCACCCCTAAGAGGGTGTAAAAGGGTTAAATATGTTTTTACGTATTTCTCAATATCTCAAGGCACAATGAGATATCGCCTTGGTTTTTGCTTGCAAATGTTACTCATACAAATGTTTAAAAACCAAATTCAAGATTTTGAGAAATTCAACCCCTAAAAAGGTGTAAAAGGGTTAAATATGTTTTTACGTATTTCTCAATATCTCTTAAAAACGATGATATATCGCCTTGGTTTTGTTTGCAAATGTTACTCATTTAAATGTTTAAAAACCGAATTCAGGGTTTTGAGAAATTCCACCCCTAAGGGGGTTTTGAAGAGTTACATATGTTTTTACGTATTTCTCGATATCTCTTAGGCACGATGAAATATCGCCTTGGTTTTTGCTTGCAAATGTTACTTATACAAATGTTTAAAAACAAGATTCAGGATTTTGAGAAATTCCTCCCCTAAGGGGGTGTAAAAAGGTTAAATTTGTTTTTACGTATTTCTCCATATCTCTTAGGCACGATGAGATATCGCCTTGGTTCTTGTTTGCAAATGTTACTCATACAAATGTTCAAAAAAATATTTCAGGATTTTGAGAAATTCCACCCCTAGGAGAGTGTAAAAGAGTTAAATATGTTTTTACGTATTTCTCAATATCTTTTAGACACGATGAAATATCGCCTTGGTTTTTGTTTGCAAATGTTACTCATACAAATGTTTGAAAATAAAATTCAGGATTTTTAGAAATTTCACCCCTAAGGGGGTGTAAAAGCGTTAAACATTTTTTTACGTATTACTCAATATCTCTTGGGCACGATGAGATATCGCCTTGGTTTTTGCTTGCAAATGTTACTCATACAAATAATCAAAAACGTATTTTAGGATTTTTAAAAATTCCACGCCTTTAAGGGTGTAAAAGGGTTTAATAAGTTTTTACGTATTTCTCAATATCTCAAGGCACAATGAGATATTGCCTTGGTTTTTGCTTGCAAATCTTAATCATACAAATGTTTAAAAAACGATTTCAAGATTTTTAGAAATTCCACCCCTAAGGGGGCGTAAAAGTGTGGAATATGTTTTTCAGGTATTTCTAAAAATCTCTTAGGCACGACGAGATATCGCCTTGGTTTTTTTCTGCAAATGTTACTCTTACAAATGTTTAAAAACGAATTTCAGGATTTCGAGAAATTCCACCCCTAAGGGGGTGTAAAAGGGTTAAATATGTTTTTACGTATTTCTCAATATCTCAAGGCACAATAAGATTTCGCCTTGGTTTTTGCTTGCAAATGTTACTCATACAAATGTTTAAAAATCAATTTCAGGATTTTAGAAATTCCACCCCTAAGGAGGTGTAAGAGGGTTAAATATGTTTTTACGTATTTTGAGCAATCTCTTGGGCACGATCAGATATCGCCTTGGTTCTTGTTTGCAAATGTTACTCATACAAATGTTTAAAAAAATATTTCGGGATTTTTAGAAATTCCACCCCCAGGAGGGTGTAAAAGGGTTAAATATATTTTTACGTATTTCTCAATATCTCAAGGCACAATGAGATATCGCCTTGGCTTTTGCTTGCAAATGTTACTCATACAAATGTTTAAAAACCAAATTCAAGATTTTGAGAAATTCCACCCCTAAAAAAGTGTAAAAGGGTTGAATATGTTTTTACGTATTTCTCAATATCTCTTAGGCACGATGATATATCGCCTTGGTTTTGTTTGCAAATGTAACTCATACAAATGTTTAGAAACGTATTTGAGGATTTTCAAAAATTCCACCCCTAAGGGGGTGTAAAAGGGTTAAATATGTTTTCACGTATTTCTCAATATCTCTTAGACACGATGAGATATCGCCTTGGTTTTTTTCTGCAAATGTTACTCACACAAATGTTAAAAAACCAATTTTAGGATTTCGAGAAATTCCACCCCTAAGGGGGTGTAAAAGCGTTAAATATGTTTTTACGTATTTCTGAATATCCCTGAGGCACGATGAGATATCGCCTTATTTTGCTTGCAAATGTTACTCATACAAATGTTTAAAAACCAAATTCAAGATTTTTAGAAATTCCACTTCTAACGGGGTGTAAAAGGGTTGAATGTGTTTTTACGTCTTTCTCAATATCTCTTAGACATGATAAGATATTGCCTTGGTTTTTGTTTGCAAATGTTACTCATACAAACGTTTAAAAACCAATTTCAGGATTTTTTAAAATTCCACCCCTGAGGGGGTGTAAAAGAGTTAAATGTGTTTTTACGTATTTCTCTATATCTTTTAGGCACGATGAGATATCGTTTTGGTTTTCGTTTGCAAATGTTACTCATACTAATGTTTAAAAACGAATTTTTGGATTTTGAGAAATTCCACTTCTAAGGGGTTGTAAAAGGGTTAAATATGTTTTTACGTAGTTCTCAATATCTCAAGGCACAATGAGATATCGCCTTGGTTTTTGCTTGCAAATGTTACTGATACAACTGTTTAGAAACCAAATTCAAGATTTTTAGAAATTTCACCCTCAAAGTGGTGTAAAAGGGTTAAATGTGTTTTTACGTAATTTTAGAAATCTCTTATGCACGATGAGATATCGTCTTGATTTTTGTCTGCAAATGTTACTCAGACAAATGTTTCAAAAACAATTTCAGGATTTTATAAAATTCCACCCCTAAGAGGATGTAAAAGGGTTAAATATGTTTTTACGTATTTCTCAATATCTCAAGGCACAATGAGATATCGCCTTGGTTTTTATTTGCAAATGTTACTCATACAAATGTTTAAAAACCTATTTCAGGATTTAAAAAAATGCCACCTCTAAAGAGGCGTAAAAGGGTAAAATATGTTTTTAGGTATTTCTTAAAATCTCTTAGGCACGACGAGATATCGCCTTGGTTTTTGTCGGCAAATGTTACTCACACAAATGTTTAAAAACTAATTTCAGGATTCCGAAAAATTCCACCCCTAAGGGGGTGTAAAAGGTTTAAATATGTTATTACGTATTTCTCAATATCTCAAGGCACAATAAGATTTCGCCTTGGTTTTTGCTTGCAAATGTTACTCATACAAATGTTTAAAAACCAATTTCAGGATTTTAGAAATTCCACCCCTAAGGAGGTGTAAAAGGGTTAAATATGTTTTTACGTATTTTTAGCAATCTCTTATGCTTGATGAGATATCGCCTTGGTTTTTGTTTGCAAATGTTACTCATACAAATGTTTAAAAAACAATTTCAGGATTTTAGAAATTCCACCCCTAAAAAGGTGTAAAAGGGTTAAATATGTTTTTACGTATTTCTCAATATCTCTTAGGCACGATGATATATTGCCTTGGTTTTGTTTGCAAATGTAACTCATACAAATGTTTAGAAACGTATTTAAGGATTTTCAAAAATTCCACCCCTAAGGGGGTGTAAAAGGGTTGAATATGTTTTCACGTATTTCTCAATATCTCTTAGACACGATGAGATATCGCCTTGGTTTTTGTTTGGAAATGTTACTCATACAAATGTTTAAAAATAAAATTCAGGATTTTTAGAAATTTCACCCCTAAGGGGGTGTAAAAGCGTTAAATATTTTTTTACGTATTTCTCAATATCTTTTGGGCACGATGAGATATCGCCTTAGTTTTTGCTTGCAAATGTTACTCATACAAATGTTTAAAAACCGATTTCAAGATTTTTAGAAATTCCACCTTTGAGGGGGTGTAAAAGGGTGAAATATGTTTTTACGTATTTCTCGATATCTCTTAGGCACGACGAGATATCGCCTTGATTTTTGCTTTTAAATGTTACTCATACAAATGTTTAAAAAACCATTTTAGGATTTTGAGAAATCCCACCCCTAAGGGGGTGTAAAAAGGTAAAATATGTTTTTACGTATTTCTCAATATCTCTTAGGCACGATGAAATATCGCCTCGGTTTTTGCTTGCAAATGTTACTCATACAAATATTTAAAAACGTGTTATAGAATTTTTAAAAATTCCACCCCTAAGGGGGTGTAAAAAGGTTAAATATTTTTGTACGTATTTCTTAATATCTCTTGGGCCCGATGAGATATCGCCTTGGTTCTTGCTTGCAAATGTTACTCATACAAATGTTTAAAAATCGATTCCAAGATTTTAAGAAATTCTACCCCTAAGGGGGTGTAAAAGGGTTAAATATGTTTTTACCTATTGCTTAAAATCTCTTAGGCACGACGAGATATCGCCTTGGTTTTTGTTTACGAATGTTAATCATACAAATGCTTAAAAACCAATTTCAGGATTTTAGAAATTCCACTCCTAAGGAGGTGTAAAAGGGTTAAATATGTTTTTACGTATTTTTAGCAATCTCTTATGCTTGATGAGATATCGCCTTGGTTTTTGTTTGCAAATGTTACTCAGACAAATGTTTCAAAAACAATTTCAGGATTTACAAAAATTCTACCCCTAAGGGGGTGTAAAAGGGTTAAATATGTTTTTACGTATTTCTTAATATCTCAAGGCACAATGAGATATCGCCTTGGTTTTTGCTTGCAAATTTTACTCATACAAATGTTTAAAAACCAAATTTAGGATTTTGAGAAATTCTACCCCTAAAGAAGTGTAAAAAGGTTAAATATGTTTTTACGTATTTCTCAATATCTCTTAGGCACGATGATATATCGCCTTGGTTTTGTTTGCGAATGTTACTCATACAAATGTTCGAAAACAAATTTTAGGATTTTTAAAATTTCTACCCTTAAGGGGGTGTAAAAGGTTAAATATGTTTTTACGTATTTCTCAATATCTCTTAGACACGATGAGATATCGCCTTGGTTTTTGCTTGCAAATGTTACTCATACAAATGTTCAAAAACCGATTTCAAGACTTTTAGAAATACTACCCCTGAGGAGGTGTGAAAGGGTTGAATATTTTTTTACGTATTTCTCGATATCTTTTAGGCACGATGAGATATCGCTTTGGTTTTTGTTTCCAAATGTTACTCATGCAAATGTTAAAAAACTAATTTCAGGATTTTAAAATTTTTTAAAATTCCACGCCTAAGGGGGTGTAAAAGGGTTTAATATGTTTTTACGTACATCTCAATATCTCTGAGTCACGTTGAGATATCGCCATGGTTTTGCTTGCAAATGTTACTCATTTAAATGTTTAAAAACCGAATTCAGGGTTTTGAGAAATTCCACCCCTAAGGGGTTTTGAAGAGTTACATATGTTTTTACGTATTTCTCGATATCTCTTAGGCACGATGAAATATCGCCTTGGTTTTTGCTTGCAAATGTTACTTATACAAATGTTTAAAAACATGATTCAGGATTTTGGGAAATTTCTCCCCTAAGGGGGTGTAAAAGGGTTAAATTTGTTTTTACGTATTTCTCCATATCTCTTAGGCACGATGAGATATCGCCTTGGTTCTTGTTTGCAAATGTTACTCATACAAATGTTTAAAAAAATATTTCAGGATTTTTAGAAATTCCACCCCTGAGAGGGTGTAAAAGAGTTAAATATGTTTTTACGTATTTCTCAATATCTTTTAGACACGATGAAATATCGCCTTGGTTTTTGTTTGCAAATGTTACTCATACAAATGTTTGAAAATAAAATTCAGGATTTTTAGAAATTTCACCTCTAAGGGGGTGTAAAAGCGTTAAAAATTTTTTTACGTATTTCTCAATATCTCTTGGGCACGATGAGATATCGCCTTGGTTTTTGCTTGCAAATGTTACTCATACAAATAATCAAAAACGTATTTTAGGATTTTTAAAAATTTTACGCCCAAGGGGGTGTAAAAGGGTTTAATAAGTTTTTACGTATTTCTCAATATCTCAAGGCACAATGAGATATCGCCTTGGTTTTTGCTTGCAAATGTTAATCATACAAATATTTGAAAAACGATTTCAAGATTTTTAGAAATTCCACCCCTAAGGGGGCGTAAAAGTGTGAAATATGTTTTTGAGGTATTTCTCAAAATCTCTTAGGCACGACGAGATATCGTTAAATATGTTTTTACGTATTTCTCAATATCTCACGGCACAATAAGATTTCGCCTTGGTTTTTGCTTGCAAATGTTACTCATACAAATGTTTAAAAACCAATTTCAGGATTTTAGAAATTCCACCTTTGAGAGGGTGTAAAAGGGTTAAATATGTTTTTACGTATTTCTCGATATCTCTTAGGCACGACGAGATATCGCCTTGGTTTTTGTTTGCGAATGTTACTCATACAAATGTTTAAAAAACGATTCCGGGATTTTAAAAAATTCCACCCCTAAGGAGGTGTAAAAGGGTTAAATATGTTTTTACGTACTTCTCAATATCTCTGAGTCACGTTGAGATATCGCCTTGGTTTTCGCTTTCAAATGTTACTCATACAAATGTTCAAAAAATCATTTTAGGATTTTGAGAAATTCCACCCGTAAGGGGATGTAAAAGAGTTAAATATGTTTTTACGTATTTCTCAATATCTCTTAGGCACGATGAAATATCGCCTTGGTTTTTGCTTGCAAATGTTACTCATACAAATGTTTGAAAACGTATTTTAGAATTTTTTAAAATTCCACTCCTAAGGGGGTGTGAAAGTGTGAAATATGTTTTCACGTATTTCTCAATATCTCTTAGACACGATGAGATATCGCCTTGGTTTTTGTTTGGAAATGTTACTCATACAAATGTTTAAAAATAAAATTCAGGATTTTTAGAAATTTCACCCCTAAGGGGGTGTAAAAGCGTTAAATATTTTTTTACGTATTTCTCAATATCTTTTGGGCACGATGAGATATCGCCTTAGTTTTTGCTTGCAAATGTTACTCATACAAATGTTTAAAAACCGATTTCAAGATTTTTAGAAATTCCACCTTTGAGGGGGTGTAAAAGGGTGAAATATGTTTTTACGTATTTCTCGATATCTCTTAGGCACGACGAGATATCGCCTTGATTTTTGCTTTTAAATGTTACTCATACAAATGTTTAAAAAACCATTTTAGGATTTTGAGAAATCCCACCCCTAAGGGGGTGTAAAAAGGTAAAATATGTTTTTACGTATTTCTCAATATCTCTTAGGCACGATGAAATATCGCCTCGGTTTTTGCTTGCAAATGTTACTCATACAAATATTTAAAAACGTATTATAGAATTTTTAAAAATTCCACCCCTAAGGGGGTGTAAAAAGGTTAAATATTTTTGTACGTATTTCTTAATATCTCTTGGGCCCGATGAGATATCGCCTTGGTTCTTGCTTGCAAATGTTACTCATACAAATGTTTAAAAATCGATTTCAAGATTTTAAGAAATTCTACCCCTAAGGGGGTGTAAAAGGGTTAAATATGTTTTCACGTATTTCTCAATATCTCTTAGACACGATGAGATATCGCCTTGGTTTTTGTTTGCGAATGTTACTCATACAAATGTTTGAAAAACGATTCCAAGAATTTAAAAAATTCCACCCCTAAGGGGGTGTAAAAGGGTTAAATATGTTTTTACGTATTTCTCAATATCTCAAGGCACAATGAGATATCGCCTTGGTTTTGCTTGCAAATGTTACTCATACAAATGTTTAAAAACCAATTTCAAGACTTTTAGAAATTCTACCCCTGAGGCGGTGTAAAAGGGTTAAATATTTTTTTACGTATTTCTCGATATCTCTTAGGCACGATGAGGTATCGCTTTGGTTTTTGTTTCCAAATATTACCCATACAAATGTTTAAAAACCAATTTCAGGATTTTAAAAAATGCTACCCCTAAGGGACACCTTCTTAGGGTTAGATATGTTTTCATGTATTTCTCAATATCCCCTAGGCACGTTGAGATATCGCCTTGGTTTTTGCTTGCAAATGTTACTCATACAAATGTTTAAAAACCAATTTCAGGATTTCGAGAAATTCCACCCCTAAGGGGGTGTGAAAGGGTTAAATAAGTTTTTACGTATTTCTCAATACCTCAAGGCACAATGAGATATCGCCTTGGTTTTTGCTTGCAAATGTTAGTCATACAAATGTTTGAGAACCGATTTCAAGATTTTTAGAAATTCCACCCTTGAGGGGGTGTAAAAGGCTCAAATATGTTTTTACGTATTTCTCAATATCTCAAGGCACAATGAGATATCGCCTTGGTTTTTGCTTGTAAATGTTACTCATACAAATAATCAAAAACGTATTTTAGGATTTTTAAAAATTCCACGCCCAAGGGGGTGTAAAAGGGTTTAATAAGTTTTTACGTATTTCTCAATATCTCAAAGCACAATGAGATATCGTCTTAGTTTTTGCTTGCAAATGTTTATCATACAAATGTTTGAAAAACGATTTCAAAATTTTTAGAAATTTTACCCCTAAGGGGGCGTAAAAGTGTTAAATATGTTTTTTAGGTATTTCTCAAAATCTCTTAGGCACGACGAGATATCGCGTTGGTTTTTTTCTGCAAATGTTACTCACACAAATGTTTAAAAACCAATTTCAGGATTTCGAGAAATTCCACCCCTAAGGGGGTGTAAAAGGGTTAAATATTTTTACGTACTTCTGAATATCTCTGAGGCACGATAAGATATCGCCTCATTTTGCTTGCAAATGTTACTCATACAAATGTTCAAAAAACAAATTCAAGATTTTTAGAGATTCCACCTCTAAGGGGGTGTAAATGGGTTGAATATGTTTTTACGTCTTTCTCAATATCTCTTAGTCATGATGAGATATTGCCTTGGTTTTTGTTTGCAAATGTTACTCATACAAACGTTTAAAAATCCATTTCAGGATTTTTCAAAATTCCACCCCTAAGGGGGTGTAAAAGGGTTAAATGTGTTTTTACGTATTTCTCTATATCTTTTAGGCACGATGAGATATCGTTTTGGTTTTCGTTTGCAAATGTAACCCATACTAATGTTTAAAAACTAATTTTTGGATTTTGAGAAATTCCACTTCCAAGGGGTTGTAAAAGGGTTAAATATGTTTTTACGTAGTTCTTAATATCTCAAGGCACAATGAGATATCGCCTTGGTTTTTGCTTGCAAATGTTACTGATACAAATGTTTAGAAACCAAATTCAAGATTTTTAGAAATTCCACCCTCAAAGTGGTGCAAAAGGGTTAAATGTGTTTTTACGTAATTTTAGAAATCTCTTATGCACGATGAGATATCGCCTTGATTTTTGTCTGCAAATGTTACTCAGACAAATGTTTCAAAAACAATTTCAGGAGTTTATAAAATTCCACCCCTTAGTGGATGTAAAAGCGTTAAATATGTTTTTACGTATTTCTCAATATCTCAAGGCACAATGAGATATCGCCTTGTTTTTTGCTTTAAATGTTACTCATACAAATGTTTAAAAACCTATTTCAGGATTTTAAAAAATGCCACTGCTAAGGGACACCCTCTCAGGGGTTAGATATGTTTTCACGTATTTCTCAATATCGCTTAGGCACGTTGAGTCATCGCCTTGGTTTTTGCTTGCAAATGTTACTCATACAAATGTTTAAAAACCAATTTCAGGATTTCGAGAAATTCTACTCCTAAGGGGGTGTAAAAGAGTTAAATATGTTTTTACGTATTTCTCAATATCTCTTAGGCACGATGAAATATTGCCTTGGTTTTTGCTTGCAAATGTTACTCATACAAATGTTTGAAAACGTATTTTAGAAGTTTTTAAAATTCCACTCCTAAGGGGGTGTGAAAGGGTTAAATATGTTTTCACGTATTTCTCAATATCTGTTAGACACGATGAGATATCGCCTTGGTTTTTGTTTGCGAATGTTACTCATAGAAATATTTAAAAAACTATTCCAAGATTTTGAAAAATTCCACCCCTAAGGGGGTGTAAAAGGGTTAAATATGTTTTTACGTATTTCTCAATATCTCAAGGCACAATGAGATATCGCCTTGGTTTTGCTTGCAAATGTTACTCATTTAAATGTTTAAAAACCGAATTCAGGGTTTTGAGAAATTCCACCCCTAAGGGGTTTTGAAGAGTTACATATGTTTTTACGTATTTCTCGATATCTCTTAGGCACGATGAAATATCGCCTTGGTTTTTGCTTGCAAATGTTACTTATACAAATGTTTAAAAACAAGATTCAGGATTTTGGGAAATTCCTCCTCTAAGGGGGTGTAAAAGGGTTAAATTCGTTTTTACGTATTTCTCCATATCTCTTAGGCACGATGAGATATCGCCTTGGTTCTTGTTTGCAAATGTTACTCATACAAATGTTTAAAAAAATATTTCAGGATTTTTAGAAATTCCACCCCTAGGAGGGTGTAAAAGAGTTAAATATGTTTTTACGTATTTCTCAATATCTTTTAGACACGATGAAATATCGCCTTGATTTTTGTTTGCAAATGTTACTCATACAAATGTTTGAAAATAAAATTCAGGATTTTTAGAAATTTCACCTCTAAGGGGGTGTAAAAGCGTTAAAAATTTTTTTACGTAATTCTCAATATCTCTTGGGCACGATGAGATATCGCCTTGGTTTTTGCTTGCAAATGTTACTCATACAAATAATCAAAAACGTATTTTAGGATTTTTAAAAATTCCACGCCCAAGGGGGTGTAAAAGGGTTTAATAAGTTTTTACGTATTTCTCAATATCTCAAGGCACAATGAGATATCGCCTTGGTTTTTGCTTGCAAATGTTAATCATACAAATATTTAAAAAACGATTTCAAGATTTTTAGAAATTCCACCCCTAAGGGGGCGTAAAAGTGTGAAATATGTTTTTGAGGTATTTCTCAAAATCTCTTAGGCACGACGAGATATCGTTAAATATGTTTTTACGTATTTCTCAATATCTCACGGCACAATAAGATTTCGCCTTGGTTTTTGCTTGCAAATGTTACTCATACAAATGTTTAAAAACCAATTTCAGGATTTTAGAAATTCCACTTTTGAGAGGGTGTAAAAGGGTTAAATATGTTTTTACGTATTTCTCGATATCTCTTAGGCACGACGAGATATCGCCTCGGTTTTCGCTTCTAAATGTTACTCATACGAATGTTTAAAAACCGATTTCAACATTTTTAGAAATTCCACGTTTGAGGGGGTGTAAAATGGTTAAATATGTTTTTACGTACTTCTCAATATCTCTGAGGCACCTTGAGATATCGCCTTGGTTTTTGCTTTCAAATGTTACTCATACAAATGTTCAAAAAACCATTTTAGGATTTTCAGAAATCCCACCCCTAAGGGAGTGTGAAAAGGTTAAATATGTTTTTACGTATTTCTCAATATCTCTTAGGCACGATGAAATATCGCCTCGGTTTTTGCTTGCAAATGTTACTCATACAAATGTTTAAAAACCAATTTCAGGATTTTAAAAAATGCTACCCCTAAGGGACACCTTCTTAGGGGTTAGATATGTTTTCACGTATTTCTCAATATCGCTTAGGCACGTTGAGATATCGCCTTGGTTTTTGCTTGCAAATGTTACTCATACAAATGTTTAAAAACCAATTTTAGGATTTCGAGAAATTCCACCCCTAAGGGGGTGTAAAAGGGTTAAATAAGTTTTTACGTATTTCTCAATATCTCAAGGAACAATGAGATATCGCCTTGGTTTTTGCTTGCAAATATTACTCATACAAATGTTTAAAAAACGATTTTAAGATTTTTAGAAATTCCACCTCTAAGGAGGCGTAAAAGGGTTAAATATGTTTTTAGGTATTTCTCAAAATCACGTAGGCACGACGATATATCGCCTTGGTTTTTGTCTGCAAATGTTACTCACACAAATGTTTAAAAACCAATTTCAGGATTCCGAGAAATTCCACCCCTAAGGGGGTGTAAAAGGGTTAAATAAGTTTCTACGTATTTCTCAATATCTCAAGGCACAATGAGATATCGCCTTGGTTTTTGCTCGCAAATGTTACTCATACAAATGTTCGAAGACCAATCACAAGATTTTTAGAAATTCAACCTCTAAGGGGGTGTAAAAGGGTTAAATATGTTTTTACGTATTTCTCAATATCTCTTAGACACGATGAGATATCGCCTTGGTTTTCGCTTTCAAATGTTACTCATACCAATGTTCAAAAACCTAATTGAGGACTATTAGAAATTCCACCCCTAAGTTGCTGTAAAAGGGTTAAATATTTTTGTACGTATTTCTTAATATCTCTTGGGCCCGATGAGATATCGCCTTGGTTCTTGCTTGCGAATGTTACTCATACAAATGTTTAAAAAACGATTTCAAGATTTTTAGAAATTCCACCTCTAAGGAGGCGTAAAAGGGTTAAATATGTTTTTAGGTATTTCTCAAAATCTCTTAGGCACGACGAGATATCGCCTTGGTTTTTGTCTGCAAATGTTACTCACACAATTGTTTAAAAACCAATTTCAGGATTTCGAGAAATTCTACCCCCAAGGGGGTGTAAAAGGGTTTAATATGTTATTACGTATTTCTCAATATCTCAAGGCACAATAAGATTTCGCCTTGGTTTTTGCTTGCAAATGTTACTCTTACAAATGTTTAAAAACGAATTTCAGGATTTCGAGAAATTCCACCCCTAAGGGGGTGTAAAAGGGTTAAATATGTTTTTACGTATTTCTCAATATCTCAAGGCACAATAAGATTTCGCCTTGGTTTTTGCTTGCAAATGTTACTCATACAAATGTTTAAAAACCTATTTCAGGATTTTAGAAATTCCACCCCTAAGGAGGTGTAAGAGGGTTAAATATGTTTTTACGTATTTTGAGCAATCTCTTGGGCACGATCAGATATCGCCTTGGTTTTTGTTTGCAAATGTTACTCATACAAATGTTTAAAAAAATATTTCAGGATTTTTAGAAATTCCACCCCCAGGAGGGTGTAAAAGGGTTAAATATGTTTTTACGTATTTCTCAATATCTCAAGGCACAATGAGATATCGCCTTGGCTTTTGCTTGCAAATGTTACTCATACAAATGTTTAAAAACCAAATTCAAGATTTTGAGAAATTCCACCCCTAAAAAAGTGTAAAAGGGTTGAATATGTTTTTACGTATTTCTCAATATCTCTTAGGCACGATGATATATCGCCTTGGTTTTGTTTGCAAATGTAACTCATACAAATGTTTAGAAACGTATTTGAGGATTTTCAAAAATTCCACCCCTAAGGGGGTGTAAAAGGGTTAAATACGTTTTCACGTATTTCTCAATATCTCTTAGACACGATGAGATATGGCCTTGGTTTTTTTCTACAAATGTTACTCACACAAATGTTAAAAAACCAATTTCAGGATTTCGAGAAATTCCACCCCTAAGGGGGTGTAAAAGGGTTAAATATGTTTTTACGTATTTCTGAATATCCCTGAGGCACGATGAGATATCGCCTTATTTTGCTTGCAAATGTAACTCATACAAATGTTTAAAAACCAAATTCAAGATTTTTAGAAATTCCACTTCTAACGGGGTGTAAAAGGGTTGAATGTGTTTTTACGTCTTTCTCAATATCTCTTAGACATGATAAGATATTGCCTTGGTTTTTGTTTGCAAATGTTACTCATACAAACGTTTAAAAACCAATTTCAGGATTTTTTAAAATTCCACCCCTGAGGGGGTGTAAAAGAGTTAAATGTGTTTTTACGTATTTCTCTATATCTTTTAGGCACGATGAGATATCGTTTTGGTTTTCGTTTGCAAATGTTACTCATACTAATGTTTAAAAACTAATTTTTGGATTTTGAGAAATTCGACTTCTAAGGGGTTGTAAAAGGGTTAAATATGTTTTTACGTAGTTCTCAATATCTCAAGGCACAATGAGATATCGCCTTGGTTTTTGCTTGCAAATGTTACTCATACAAATGTTTAAAAACCAATTTCAGGATTTTAGAAATTCCACCCCTAAGGAGGTGTAAAAGGGTTAAATATGTTCTTACGTATTTTTAGCAATCTCTTATGCTTGATGAGATATCGCCTTGGTTTTTGTTTGCAAATGTTACTCATACAAATGTTTAAAAACCAATTTCAGGATTTTAGAAATTCCACCCCTAAAAAGGTGTAAAAGGGTTAAATATGTTTTTACGTATTTCTCGATATCTCTTAGGCACGATGATATATCGCCTTGGTTTTGTTTGCAAATGTAACTCATACAAATGTTCAGAAACGTATTTTAGGATTTTCAAAAATTCCACCCCTAAGGGGGTGTAAAAGGGTTAAATATGTTTTCACGTATTTCTCAATATCTCTTAGACACGATGAGATATCGCCTTGGTTTTTGTTTGCAAATGTTACTCATACAAATGTTTAAAAATTAAATTCAGGATTTTTAGAAATTTCACCCCTAAGGGGGTGTAAAAGCGTTAAATATTTTTTTACGTATTTCTCAATATCTTTTGGGCACGATGAGGTATCGCCTTGGTTTTTGCTTGCAAATGTTACTCATACAAATATTCAAAAACGTATTATAGAAATTTTAAAAATTCCACCCCTAAGGGGGTGTAAAAAGGTTAAATATTTTTGTACGTATTTCTTAATATCTCTTGGGCCCGATGAGATATCGCCTTGGTTCTTGCTTGCAAATGTTACTCATACAAATGTTTAAAAATCGATTTCAAGATTTTGAGAAATTCTACCCCTAAGGGGGTGTAAAAGGGTTAAATATGTTTTTACCTATTGCTTAAAATCTCTTAGGCACGACGAGATATCGCCTTGGTTTTTGTTTACAAATGTTAATCATACAAATGCTTAAAAACCAATTTCAGGATTTTAAAAATTCCACTCCTAAGGAGGTGTAAAAGGGTTAAATATGTTTTTACGTATTTTTAGCAATCTCTTATGCTTGATGAGATATCGCCTTGGTTTTTGTTTGCAAATGTTACTCAGACAAATGTTTCAAAAACAATTTCAGGATTTTGAAAAATTCTACCCCTAAGGGGGTGTAAAAGGGTTAAATATGTTTTTACGTATTTCTTAATATCTCAAGGCACAATGAGATATCGCCTTGGTTTTTGCTTGCAAATTTTACTCATACAAATGTTTAAAAACCAAATTTAGGATTTTGAGAAATTCTACCCCTAAAGAAGTGTAAAAAGGTTTAATATGTTTTTACGTATTTCTCAATATCTTTTAGGCACGATGATATATCGCCTTGGTTTTGTTTGCAAATGTTACTCATACAAATCTTCGAAAACGTATTTTAGGATTTTCAAAATTTCTACCCTTAAGGGGGTGTAAAAGGGTTAAATATGTTTTTACGTATTTCTCAATATCTCTTAGACACGATGAGATATCGCCTTGGTTTTTGTTTGCAAATGTTACTCATACAAATGTTTAAAAACGAAATTAAGGATTTTTCGAAATTTTACCCCTAAGGGGGTGTAAAAGCGTTAAATATTTTTTTACGTATTTCTTAATATCTCTTGGGCACGATGAGATATCGCCTTGGTTTTTGCTTGCAAATGTTACTCATACAAATGTTCAAAAACCGATTTCAAGACTTTTAGAAATACTACCCCTGAGGAGGTGTAAAAGGGTTGAATATTTTTTTACGTATTTCTCGATATCTTTTAGGCACGATGAGATATCGCTTTGGTTTTTGTTTCCAAATGTTACTCATACAAATGTTAAAAAACCAATTTCAGGATTTTAAAATTTTTTAAAATTCCACGCCTAAGGGGGTGTAAAAGGGTTAAATGTGTTTTTACGTAATTTTAGAAATCTCTTATGCACGATGAGATATCGCCTTGATTTTTGTCTGCAAATGTTACTCAGACAAATGTTTCAAAAACGATTTCAGGATTTTATAAAATTCCACCCCTAAGAGGGTGTAAAAGGGTTAAATATGTTTTTACGTATTTCTCAATATCTCAAGGCACAATGAAATATCGCCTTGGTTTTTGCTTGCAAATGTTACTTATACAAATGTTTAAAAACAAGATTCAGGATTTTGAGAAATTTCTCCCCTAAGGGGGTGTAAAAGGGTTAAATTTGTTTTTACGTATTTCTCCATATCTGTTAGGCACGATGAGATATCGCCTTGGTTCTTGTTTGCAAATGTTACTCATACAAATGTTTAAAAAAATATTTCAGGATTTTGAGGAATTCCACCCCTAGGAGAGTGTAAAAGAGTTAAATATGTTTTTACGTATTTCTCAATATCTTTTAGACACGATGAAATATCGCCTGGGTTTTTGTTTGCAAATGTTACTCATACAAATGTTTGAAAATAAAATTCAGGTTTTTTAGAAATTTCACCCCTAAGGGGGTGTAAAAGCGTTAAATATTTTTTTACGTATTACTCAATATCTCTTGGGCACGATGAGATATCGCCTTGGTTTTTGCTTGCAAATGTTACTCATACAAATAATCAAAAACGTATTTTAGGATTTTTAAAAATTCCACGCCCAAGGGGGTGTAAAAGGGTTTAATAAGTTTTTACGTATTTCTCAATATCTCAAGGCACAATGAGATATTGCCTTGGTTTTTGCTTGCAAGTGTTAATCATACAAATGTTTAAAATACGATTCCAAGATTTTTAGAGATTACACCCCTAAGGAGGCGTAAAAGTGTGGAATATGTTTTTGAGGTATTTCTAAAAATCTCTTAGGCACGACAAGATATCGCCTTGGTTTTTTTCTGCAAATGTTACTCTTACAAATGTTTAAAAACGAATTTCAGGATTTCGAGAAATTCCACCCCTAAGGGGGTGTAAAAGGGTTAAATATGTTTTTACGTATTTCTCAATATCTCAAGGCACAATAAGATTTCGCCTTGGTTTTTGCTTGCAAATGTTACTCATACAAATGTTTAAAAACCTATTTCAGGATTTTAGAAATTCCACCCCTAAGGAGGTGTAAGAGGGTTAAATATGTTTTTACGTATTTTGAGCAATCTCTTGGGCACGATCAGATATCGCCTTGGTTCTTGTTTGCAAATGTTACTCATACAAATGTTTAAAAAAATATTTCAGGATTTTTAGAAATTCCACCCCCAGGAGGGTGTAAAAGGGTTAAATATGTTTTTACGTATTTCTCAATATCTCAAGGCACAATGAGATATCGCCTTGGCTTTTGCTTGCAAATGTTACTCATACAAATGTTTAAAAACCAAATTCAAGATTTTGAGAAATTCCACCCCTAAAAAAGTGTAAAAGGGTTGAATATGTTTTTACGTATTTCTCAATATCTCTTAGGCACGATGATATATCGCCTTGGTTTTGTTTGCAAATGTAACTCATACAAATGTTTAAAAACGTATTTGAGGATTTTTAAAAATTCCACCCCTAAGGGGGTGTAAAAGGGTTAAATATGTTTTCACGTATTTCTCAATATCTCTTAGACACGATGAGATATCGCCTTGGTTTTTTTCTGCAAATGTTACTCACACAAATGTTAAAAAACCAATTTCAGGATTTCGAGAAATTCCACCCCTAAGGGGGTGTAAAAGGGTTAAATATGTTTTTACGTATTTCTGAATATCCCTGAGGCACGATGAGATATCGCCTTATTTTGCTTGCAAATGTTACTCATACAAATGTTTAAAAACCAAATTCAAGATTTTTAGAAATTCCACTTCTAACGGGGTGTAAAAGGGTTGAATGTGTTTTTACGTCTTTCTCAATATCTCTTAGACATGATAAGATATTGCCTTGGTTTTTGTTTGCAAATGTTACTCATACAAACGTTTAAAAACCAATTTCAGGATTTTTTAAAATTCCACCCCTGAGGGGGTGTAAAAGAGTTAAATGTGTTTTTACGTATTTCTCTATATCTTTTAGGCACGATGAGATATCGTTTTGGTTTTCGTTTGCAAATGTTACTCATACTAATGTTTAAAAACTAATTTTTGGATTTTGAGAAATTCCACTTCTAAGGGGTTGTAAAAGGGTTAAATATGTTTTTACGTAGTTTTCAATATCTCAAGGCACAATGAGATATCGCCTTGGTTTTTGCTTGCAAATGTTACTGATACAAATGTTTAGAAACCAAATTCAAGATTTTTAGAAATTCCACCCTCAAAGTGGTGTAAAAGGGTTTAATGTGTTTTTACGTAATTTTAGAAATCTCTTATGCACGATGAGATATCGTCTTGATTTTTGTCTGCAAAAGTTACTCAGACAAATGTTTCAAATCAATTTCAGGATTTTATAAAATTCCACCCCTAAGAGGATGTAAAAGGGTTAAATATGTTTTTACGTATTTCTCCATATCTCAAGGCACAATGAGATATCGCCTTGGTTTTTATTTGCAAATGTTACTCATACAAATGTTTAAAAACCTATTTCAGGATTTAAAAAAATGCCACCTCTAAAGAGGCGTAAAAGGGTTAAATATGTTTTTAGGTATTTCTTAAAATCTCTTAGGCACGACGAGATATCGCCTTGGTTTTTGTCTGCAAATGTTACTCACACAAATGTTTAAAAACCAATTTCAGGATTCCGAAAAATTCCACCCCTAAGGGGGTGTAAAAGGTTTAAATATGTTATTACGTATTTCTCAATATCTCAAGGCACAATAAGATTTCGCCTTGGTTTTTGCTTGCAAATGTTACTCATACAAATGTTTAAAAACCAATTTCAGGATTTTAGAAATTCCACTCCTAAGGAGGTGTAAAAGGGTTAAATATGTTTTTACGTATTTTTAGCAATCTCTTATGCTTGATGAGATATCGCCTTGGTTTTTGTTTGCAAATGTTACTCATACAAATGTTTAAAAACCAATTTCAGGATTTTAGAAATTCCACCCCTAAAAAGGTGTAAAAGGGTTAAATATGTTTTTACGTATTTCTCAATATCTCTTAGGCACGATGATATATCGCCTTGGTTTTGTTTGCAAATGTAACTCATACAAATGATTAGAAACGTATTTTAGGATTTTCAAAAATTCCACCCCTAAGGGGGTGTAAAAGGGTTAAATAAGTTTTCACGTATTTCTCAATATCTCTTAGACACGATGAGATATCGCCTTGGTTTTTGTTTGCAAATGTTACTCATACAAATGTTTAAAAATTAAATTCAGGATTTTTAGGAATTTCACCCCTAAGGGGGTGTAAAAGCGTTAAATATTTTTTTACGTATTTCTCAATATCTTTTGGGCACGATGAGAAATCGCCTTGGTTTTTGCTTGCAAATGTTACTCATACAAATGTTTAAAAACCGATTTTAAGATTTTTAGAAATTCCACCTTTGAGGGGGTGTAAAAGGGTGAAATATGTTTTTACGTATTTCTCGATATCTCTTAGGCACGACGAGATATCGCCTTGGTTTTTGCTTCTAAATGTTACTCATACAAATGTTCAAAAACCGATTTCAACATTTTTAGAAATTCCACTTTTGAGGGGGAGTAAAATGGTTAAATATGTTTTTACGTACTTCTCAATATCTCTGAGGCACGTTGAGATATCGCCTTGGTTTTTGCTTTCAAATGTTACTCATACAAATGTTTAAAAAACCATTTTAGGATTTTGAGAAATCCCACCCCTAAGGGGGTGTAAAAAGGTAAAATATGTTTTTACGTATTTCTCAATATCTCTTAGGCACGATGAAATATCGCCTCGGTTTTTGCTTGCAAATGTTACTCATACAAATATTCAAAAACGTATTATAGAATTTTTAAAAATTCCACCCCTAAGGGGGTGTAAAAAGGTTAAATATTTTTGTACGTATTTCTTAATATCTCTTGGGCCCGATGAGATATCGCCTTGGTTCTTGCTTGCAAATGTTACTCATACAAATGTTTAAAAATCGATTTCAAGATTTTAAGAAATTCTACCCCTAAGGGGGTGTAAAAGGGTTAAATATGTTTTTACCTATTGCTTAAAATCTCTTAGGCACGACGAGATATCGCCTTGGTTTTTGTTTACGAATGTTAATCATACAAATGCTTAAAAACCAATTTCAGGATTTTAGAAATTCCACTCCTAAGGAGGTGTAAAAGGGTTAAATATGTTTTTACGTATTTTTAGCAATCTCTTATGCTTGATGAGATATCGCCTTGGTTTTTGTTTGCAAATGTTACTCAGACAAATGTTTCAAAAACAATTTCAGGATTTACAAAAATTCTACCCCTAAGGGGGTGTAAAAGGGTTAAATATGTTTTTACGTATTTCTTAATATCTCAAGGCACAATGAGATATCGCCTTGGTTTTTGCTTGCAAATTTTACTCATACAAATGTTTAAAAACCAAATTTAGGATTTTGAGAAATTCTACCCCTAAAGAAGTGTAAAAAGGTTAAATATGTTTTTACGTATTTCTCAATATCTCTTAGGCACGATGATATATCGCCTTGGTTTTGTTTGCGAATGTTACTCATACAAATGTTCGAAAACAAATTTTAGGATTTTTAAAATTTCTACCCTTAAGGGGGTGTAAAAGGTTAAATATGTTTTTACGTATTTCTCAATATCTCTTAGACACGATGAGATATCGCCTTGGTTTTTGCTTGCAAATGTTACTCATACAAATGTTCAAAAACCGATTTCAAGACTTTTAGAAATACTACCCCTGAGGAGGTGTGAAAGGGTTGAATATTTTTTTACGTATTTCTCGATATCTTTTAGGCACGATGAGATATCGCTTTGGTTTTTGTTTCCAAATGTTACTCATGCAAATGTTAAAAAACTAATTTCAGGATTTTAAAATTTTTTAAAATTCCACGCCTAAGGGGGTGTAAAAGGGTTTAATATGTTTTTACGTACATCTCAATATCTCTGAGTCACGTTGAGATATCGCCATGGTTTTGCTTGCAAATGTTACTCATTTAAATGTTTAAAAACCGAATTCAGGGTTTTGAGAAATTCCACCCCTAAGGGGTTTTGAAGAGTTACATATGTTTTTACGTATTTCTCGATATCTCTTAGGCACGATGAAATATCGCCTTGGTTTTTGCTTGCAAATGTTACTTATACAAATGTTTAAAAACATGATTCAGGATTTTGGGAAATTTCTCCCCTAAGGGGGTGTAAAAGGGTTAAATTTGTTTTTACGTATTTCTCCATATCTCTTAGGCACGATGAGATATCGCCTTGGTTCTTGTTTGCAAATGTTACTCATACAAATGTTAAAAAAAATATTTCAGGATTTTTAGAAATTCCACCCCTGAGAGGGTGTAAAAGAGTTAAATATGTTTTTACGTATTTCTCAATATCTTTTAGACACGATGAAATATCGCCTTGGTTTTTGTTTGCAAATGTTACTCATACAAATGTTTGAAAATAAAATTCAGGATTTTTAGAAATTTCACCTCTAAGGGGGTGTAAAAGCGTTAAAAATTTTTTTACGTATTTCTCAATATCTCTTGGGCACGATGAGATATCGCCTTGGTTTTTGCTTGCAAATGTTACTCATACAAATAATCAAAAACGTATTTTAGGATTTTTAAAAATTTTACGCCCAAGGGGGTGTAAAAGGGTTTAATAAGTTTTTACGTATTTCTCAATATCTCAAGGCACAATGAGATATCGCCTTGGTTTTTGCTTGCAAATGTTAATCATACAAATATTTGAAAAACGATTTCAAGATTTTTAGAAATTCCACCCCTAAGGGGGCGTAAAAGTGTGAAATATGTTTTTGAGGTATTTCTCAAAATCTCTTAGGCACGACGAGATATCGTTAAATATGTTTTTACGTATTTCTCAATATCTCACGGCACAATAAGATTTCGCCTTGGTTTTTGCTTGCAAATGTTACTCATACAAATGTTTAAAAACCAATTTCAGGATTTTAGAAATTCCACCTTTGAGAGGGTGTAAAAGGGTTAAATATGTTTTTACGTATTTCTCGATATCTCTTAGGCACGACGAGATATCGCCTTGGTTTTTGTTTGCGAATGTTACTCATACAAATGTTTAAAAAACGATTCCGGGATTTTAAAAAATTCCACCCCTAAGGAGGTGTAAAAGGGTTAAATATGTTTTTACGTACTTCTCAATATCTCTGAGTCACGTTGAGATATCGCCTTGGTTTTCGCTTTCAAATGTTACTCATACAAATGTTCAAAAAATCATTTTAGGATTTTGAGAAATTCCACCCGTAAGGGGATGTAAAAGAGTTAAATATGTTTTTACGTATTTCTCAATATCTCTTAGGCACGATGAAATATCGCCTTGGTTTTTGCTTGCAAATGTTACTCATACAAATGTTTGAAAACGTATTTTAGAATTTTTTAAAATTCCACTCCTAAGGGGGTGTGAAAGTGTGAAATATGTTTTCACGTATTTCTCAATATCTCTTAGACACGATGAGATATCGCCTTGGTTTTTGTTTGGAAATGTTACTCATACAAATGTTTAAAAATAAAGATCAGGATTTTTAGAAATTTCACCCCTAAGGGGGTGTAAAAGCGTTAAATATTTTTTTACGTATTTCTCAATATCTTTTGGGCACGATGAGATATCGCCTTAGTTTTTGCTTGCAAATGTTACTCATACAAATGTTTAAAAACCGATTTCAAGATTTTTAGAAATTCCACCTTTGAGGGGGTGTAAAAGGGTGAAATATGTTTTTACGTATTTCTCGATATCTCTTAGGCACGACGAGATATCGCCTTGATTTTTGCTTTTAAATGTTACTCATACAAATGTTTAAAAAACCATTTTAGGATTTTGAGAAATCCCACCCCTAAGGGGGTGTAAAAAGGTAAAATATGTTTTTACGTATTTCTCAATATCTCTTAGGCACGATGAAATATCGCCTCGGTTTTTGCTTGCAAATGTTACTCATACAAATATTTAAAAACGTATTATAGAATTTTTAAAAATTCCACCCCTAAGGGGGTGTAAAAAGGTTAAATATTTTTGTACGTATTTCTTAATATCTCTTGGGCCCGATGAGATATCGCCTTGGTTCTTGCTTGCAAATGTTACTCATACAAATGTTTAAAAATCGATTTCAAGATTTTAAGAAATTCTACCCCTAAGGGGGTGTAAAAGGGTTAAATATGTTTTCACGTATTTCTCAATATCTCTTAGACACGATGAGATATCGCCTTGGTTTTTGTTTGCGAATGTTACTCATACAAATGTTTGAAAAACGATTCCAAGAATTTAAAAAATTCCACCCCTAAGGGGGTGTAAAAGGGTTAAATATGTTTTTACGTATTTCTCAATATCTCAAGGCACAATGAGATATCGCCTTGGTTTTGCTTGCAAATGTTACTCATACAAATGTTTAAAAACCAATTTCAAGACTTTTAGAAATTCTACCCCTGAGGCGGTGTAAAAGGGTTAAATATTTTTTTACGTATTTCTCGATATCTCTTAGGCACGATGAGGTATCGCTTTGGTTTTTGTTTCCAAATATTACCCATACAAATGTTTAAAAACCAATTTCAGGATTTTAAAAAATGCTACCCCTAAGGGACACCTTCTTAGGGTTAGATATGTTTTCATGTATTTCTCAATATCCCCTAGGCACGTTGAGATATCGCCTTGGTTTTTGCTTGCAAATGTTACTCATACAAATGTTTAAAAACCAATTTCAGGATTTCGAGAAATTCCACTCCTAAGGGGGTGTGAAAGGGTTAAATAAGTTTTTACGTATTTCTCAATACCTCAAGGCACAATGAGATATCGCCTTGGTTTTTGCTTGCAAATGTTAGTCATACAAATGTTTGAGAACCGATTTCAAGATTTTTAGAAATTCCACCCTTGAGGGGGTGTAAAAGGCTCAAATATGTTTTTACGTATTTCTCAATATCTCAAGGCACAATGAGATATCGCCTTGGTTTTTGCTTGTAAATGTTACTCATACAAATAATCAAAAACGTATTTTAGGATTTTTAAAAATTCCACGCCCAAGGGGGTGTAAAAGGGTTTAATAAGTTTTTACGTATTTCTCAATATCTCAAAGCACAATGAGATATCGTCTTAGTTTTTGCTTGCAAATGTTTATCATACAAATGTTTGAAAAACGATTTCAAAATTTTTAGAAATTTTACCCCTAAGGGGGCGTAAAAGTGTTAAATATGTTTTTTAGGTATTTCTCAAAATCTCTTAGGCACGACGAGATATCGCGTTGGTTTTTTTCTGCAAATGTTACTCACACAAATGTTTAAAAACCAATTTCAGGATTTCGAGAAATTCCACCCCTAAGGGGGTGTAAAAGGGTTAAATATTTTTACGTACTTCTGAATATTTCTGAGGCACGATAAGATATCGCCTCATTTTGCTTGCAAATGTTACTCATACAAATGTTCAAAAAACAAATTCAAGATTTTTAGAGATTCCACCTCTAAGGGGGTGTAAATGGGTTGAATATGTTTTTACGTCTTTCTCAATATCTCTTAGTCATGATGAGATATTGCCTTGGTTTTTGTTTGCAAATGTTACTCATACAAACGTTTAAAAATCCATTTCAGGATTTTTCAAAATTCTACCCCTAAGGGGGTGTAAAAGGGTTAAATGTGTTTTTACGTATTTCTCTATATCTTTTAGGCACGATGAGATATCGTTTTGGTTTTCGTTTGCAAATGTAACCCATACTAATGTTTAAAAACTAATTTTTGGATTTTGAGAAATTCCACTTCCAAGGGGTTGTAAAAGGGTTAAATATGTTTTTACGTAGTTCTTAATATCTCAAGGCACAATGAGATATCGCCTTGGTTTTTGCTTGCAAATGTTACTGATACAAATGTTTAGAAACCAAATTCAAGATTTTTAGAAATTCCACCCTCAAAGTGGTGCAAAAGGGTTAAATGTGTTTTTACGTAATTTTAGAAATCTCTTATGCACGATGAGATATCGCCTTGATTTTTGTCTGCAAATGTTACTCAGACAAATGTTTCAAAAACAATTTCAGGAGTTTATAAAATTCCACCCCTTAGTGGATGTAAAAGCGTTAAATATGTTTTTACGTATTTCTCAATATCTCAAGGCACAATGAGATATCGCCTTGTTTTTTGCTTTAAATGTTACTCATACAAATGTTTAAAAACCTATTTCAGGATTTTAAAAAATGCCACTGCTAAGGGACACCCTCTCAGGGGTTAGATATGTTTTCACGTATTTCTCAATATCGCTTAGGCACGTTGAGTCATCGCCTTGGTTTTTGCTTGCAAATGTTACTCATACAAATGTTTAAAAACCAATTTCAGGATTTCGAGAAATTCTACTCCTAAGGGGGTGTAAAAGAGTTAAATATGTTTTTACGTATTTCTCAATATCTCTTAGGCACGATGAAATATTGCCTTGGTTTTTGCTTGCAAATGTTACTCATACAAATGTTTGAAAACGTATTTTAGAAGTTTTTAAAATTCCACTCCTAAGGGGGTGTGAAAGGGTTAAATATGTTTTCACGTATTTCTCAATATCTGTTAGACACGATGAGATATCGCCTTGGTTTTTGTTTGCGAATGTTACTCATACAAATATTTAAAAAACTATTCCAAGATTTTGAAAAATTCCACCCCTAAGGGGGTGTAAAAGGGTTAAATATGTTTTTACGTATTTCTCAATATCTCAAGGCACAATGAGATATCGCCTTGGTTTTGCTTGCAAATGTTACTCATTTAAATGTTTAAAAACCGAATTCAGGGTTTTGAGAAATTCCACCCCTAAGGGGTTTTGAAGAGTTACATATGTTTTTACGTATTTCTCGATATCTCTTAGGCACGATGAAATATCGCCTTGGTTTTTGCTTGCAAATGTTACTTATACAAATGTTTAAAAACAAGATTCAGGATTTTGGGAAATTCCTCCTCTAAGGGGGTGTAAAAGGGTTAAATTCGTTTTTACGTATTTCTCCATATCTCTTAGGCACGATGAGATATCGCCTTGGTTCTTGTTTGCAAATGTTACTCATACAAATGTTTAAAAAAATATTTCAGGATTTTTAGAAATTCCACCCCTAGGAGGGTGTAAAAGAGTTAAATATGTTTTTACGTATTTCTCAATATCTTTTAGACACGATGAAATATCGCCTTGATTTTTGTTTGCAAATGTTACTCATACAAATGTTTGAAAATAAAATTCAGGATTTTTAGAAATTTCACCTCTAAGGGGGTGTAAAAGCGTTAAAAATTTTTTTACGTAATTCTCAATATCTCTTGGGCACGATGAGATATCGCCTTGGTTTTTGCTTGCAAATGTTACTCATACAAATAATCAAAAACGTATTTTAGGATTTTTAAAAATTCCACGCCCAAGGGGGTGTAAAAGGGTTTAATAAGTTTTTACGTATTTCTCAATATCTCAAGGCACAATGAGATATCGCCTTGGTTTTTGCTTGCAAATGTTAATCATACAAATATTTAAAAAACGATTTCAAGATTTTTAGAAATTCCACCCCTAAGGGGGCGTAAAAGTGTGAAATATGTTTTTGAGGTATTTCTCAAAATCTCTTAGGCACGACGAGATATCGTTAAATATGTTTTTACGTATTTCTCAATATCTCACGGCACAATAAGATTTCGCCTTGGTTTTTGCTTGCAAATGTTACTCATACAAATGTTTAAAAACCAATTTCAGGATTTTAGAAATTCCACTTTTGAGAGGGTGTAAAAGGGTTAAATATGTTTTTACGTATTTCTCGATATCTCTTAGGCACGACGAGATATCGCCTCGGTTTTCGCTTCTAAATGTTACTCATACGAATGTTTAAAAACCGATTTCAACATTTTTAGAAATTCCACGTTTGAGGGGGTGTAAAATGGTTAAATATGTTTTTACGTACTTCTCAATATCTCTGAGGCACCTTGAGATATCGCCTTGGTTTTTGCTTTCAAATGTTACTCATACAAATGTTCAAAAAACCATTTTAGGATTTTCAGAAATCCCACCCCTAAGGGAGTGTGAAAAGGTTAAATATGTTTTTACGTATTTCTCAATATCTCTTAGGCACGATGAAATATCGCCTCGGTTTTTGCTTGCAAATGTTACTCATACAAATGTTTAAAAACCAATTTCAGGATTTTAAAAAATGCTACCCCTAAGGGACACCTTCTTAGGGGTTAGATATGTTTTCACGTATTTCTCAATATCGCTTAGGCACGTTGAGATATCGCCTTGGTTTTTGCTTGCAAATGTTACTCATACAAATGTTTAAAAACCAATTTTAGGATTTCGAGAAATTCCACCCCTAAGGGGGTGTAAAAGGGTTAAATAAGTTTTTACGTATTTCTCAATATCTCAAGGAACAATGAGATATCGCCTTGGTTTTTGCTTGCAAATATTACTCATACAAATGTTTAAAAAACGATTTTAAGATTTTTAGAAATTCCACCTCTAAGGAGGCGTAAAAGGGTTAAATATGTTTTTAGGTATTTCTCAAAATCACGTAGGCACGACGATATATCGCCTTGGTTTTTGTCTGCAAATGTTACTCACACAAATGTTTAAAAACCAATTTCAGGATTCCGAGAAATTCCACCCCTAAGGGGGTGTAAAAGGGTTAAATAAGTTTCTACGTATTTCTCCATATCTGTTAGGCACGATGAGATATCGCCTTGGTTCTTGTTTGCAAATGTTACTCATACAAATGTTTAAAAAAATATTTCAGGATTTTGAGGAATTCCACCCCTAGGAGAGTGTAAAAGAGTTAAATATGTTTTTACGTATTTCTCAATATCTTTTAGACACGATGAAATATCGCCTGGGTTTTTGTTTGCAAATGTTACTCATACAAATGTTTGAAAATAAAATTCAGGTTTTTTAGAAATTTCACCCCTAAGGGGGTGTAAAAGCGTTAAATATTTTTTTACGTATTACTCAATATCTCTTGGGCACGATGAGATATCGCCTTGGTTTTTGCTTGCAAATAGTACTCATACAAATAATCAAAAACGTATTTTAGGATTTTTAAAAATTCCACGCCCAAGGGGGTGTAAAAGGGTTTAATAAGTTTTTACGTATTTCTCAATATCTCAAGGCACAATGAGATATTGCCTTGGTTTTTGCTTGCAAGTGTTAATCATACAAATGTTTAAAATACGATTCCAAGATTTTTAGAGATTACACCCCTAAGGAGGCGTAAAAGTGTGGAATATGTTTTTGAGGTATTTCTAAAAATCTCTTAGGCACGACAAGATATCGCCTTGGTTTTTTTCTGCAAATGTTACTCTTACAAATGTTTAAAAACGAATTTCAGGATTTCGAGAAATTCCACCCCTAAGGGGGTGTAAAAGGGTTAAATATGTTTTTACGTATTTCTCAATATCTCAAGGCACAATAAGATTTCGCCTTGGTTTTTGCTTGCAAATGTTACTCATACAAATGTTTAAAAACCTATTTCAGGATTTTAGAAATTCCACCCCTAAGGAGGTGTAAGAGGGTTAAATATGTTTTTACGTATTTTGAGCAATCTCTTGGGCACGATCAGATATCGCCTTGGTTCTTGTTTGCAAATGTTACTCATACAAATGTTTAAAAAAATATTTCAGGATTTTTAGAAATTCCACCCCCAGGAGGGTGTAAAAGGGTTAAATATGTTTTTACGTATTTCTCAATATCTCAAGGCACAATGAGATATCGCCTTGGCTTTTGCTTGCAAATGTTACTCATACAAATGTTTAAAAACCAAATTCAAGATTTTGAGAAATTCCACCCCTAAAAAAGTGTAAAAGGGTTGAATATGTTTTTACGTATTTCTCAATATCTCTTAGGCACGATGATATATCGCCTTGGTTTTGTTTGCAAATGTAACTCATACAAATGTTTAAAAACGTATTTGAGGATTTTTAAAAATTCCACCCCTAAGGGGGTGTAAAAGGGTTAAATATGTTTTCACGTATTTCTCAATATCTCTTAGACACGATGAGATATCGCCTTGGTTTTTTTCTGCAAATGTTACTCACACAAATGTTAAAAAACCAATTTCAGGATTTCGAGAAATTCCACCCCTAAGGGGGTGTAAAAGGGTTAAATATGTTTTTACGTATTTCTGAATATCCCTGAGGCACGATGAGATATCGCCTTATTTTGCTTGCAAATGTTACTCATACAAATGTTTAAAAACCAAATTCAAGATTTTTAGAAATTCCACTTCTAACGGGGTGTAAAAGGGTTGAATGTGTTTTTACGTCTTTCTCAATATCTCTTAGACATGATAAGATATTGCCTTGGTTTTTGTTTGCAAATGTTACTCATACAAACGTTTAAAAACCAATTTCAGGATTTTTTAAAATTCCACCCCTGAGGGGGTGTAAAAGAGTTAAATGTGTTTTTACGTATTTCTCTATATCTTTTAGGCACGATGAGATATCGTTTTGGTTTTCGTTTGCAAATGTTACTCATACTAATGTTTAAAAACTAATTTTTGGATTTTGAGAAATTCCACTTCTAAGGGGTTGTAAAAGGGTTAAATATGTTTTTACGTAGTTTTCAATATCTCAAGGCACAATGAGATATCGCCTTGGTTTTTGCTTGCAAATGTTACTGATACAAATGTTTAGAAACCAAATTCAAGATTTTTAGAAATTCCACCCTCAAAGTGGTGTAAAAGGGTTTAATGTGTTTTTACGTAATTTTAGAAATCTCTTATGCACGATGAGATATCGTCTTGATTTTTGTCTGCAAAAGTTACTCAGACAAATGTTTCAAATCAATTTCAGGATTTTATAAAATTCCACCCCTAAGAGGATGTAAAAGGGTTAAATATGTTTTTACGTATTTCTCCATATCTCAAGGCACAATGAGATATCGCCTTGGTTTTTATTTGCAAATGTTACTCATACAAATGTTTAAAAACCTATTTCAGGATTTAAAAAAATGCCACCTCTAAAGAGGCGTAAAAGGGTTAAATATGTTTTTAGGTATTTCTTAAAATCTCTTAGGCACGACGAGATATCGCCTTGGTTTTTGTCTGCAAATGTTACTCACACAAATGTTTAAAAACCAATTTCAGGATTCCGAAAAATTCCACCCCTAAGGGGGTGTAAAAGGTTTAAATATGTTATTACGTATTTCTCAATACCTCAAGGCACAATAAGATTTCGCCTTGGTTTTTGCTTGCAAATGTTACTCATACAAATGTTTAAAAACCAATTTCAGGATTTTAGAAATTCCACTCCTAAGGAGGTGTAAAAGGGTTAAATATGTTTTTACGTATTTTTAGCAATCTCTTATGCTTGATGAGATATCGCCTTGGTTTTTGTTTGCAAATGTTACTCATACAAATGTTTAAAAACCAATTTCAGGATTTTAGAAATTCCACCCCTAAAAAGGTGTAAAAGGGTTAAATATGTTTTTACGTATTTCTCAATATCTCTTAGGCACGATGATATATCGCCTTGGTTTTGTTTGCAAATGTAACTCATACAAATGATTAGAAACGTATTTTAGGATTTTCAAAAATTCCACCCCTAAGGGGGTGTAAAAGGGTTAAATAAGTTTTCACGTATTTCTCAATATCTCTTAGACACGATGAGATATCGCCTTGGTTTTTGTTTGCAAATGTTACTCATACAAATGTTTAAAAATTAAATTCAGGATTTTTAGGAATTTCACCCCTAAGGGGGTGTAAAAGCGTTAAATATTTTTTTACGTATTTCTCAATATCTTTTGGGCACGATGAGAAATCGCCTTGGTTTTTGCTTGCAAATGTTACTCATACAAATGTTTAAAAACCGATTTTAAGATTTTTAGAAATTCCACCTTTGAGGGGGTGTAAAAGGGTGAAATATGTTTTTACGTATTTCTCGATATCTCTTAGGCACGACGAGATATCGCCTTGGTTTTTGCTTCTAAATGTTACTCATACAAATGTTCAAAAACCGATTTCAACATTTTTAGAAATTCCACTTTTGAGGGGGAGTAAAATGGTTAAATATGTTTTTACGTACTTCTCAATATCTCTGAGGCACGTTGAGATATCGCCTTGGTTTTTGCTTTCAAATGTTACTCATACAAATGTTTAAAAAACCATTTTAGGATTTTGAGAAATCCCACCCCTAAGGGGGTGTAAAAAGGTAAAATATGTTTTTACGTATTTCTCAATATCTCTTAGGCACGATGAAATATCGCCTCGGTTTTTGCTTGCAAATGTTACTCATACAAATATTCAAAAACGTATTATAGAATTTTTAAAAATTCCACCCCTAAGGGGGTGTAAAAAGGTTAAATATTTTTGTACGTATTTCTTAATATCTCTTGGGCCCGATGAGATATCGCCTTGGTTCTTGCTTGCAAATGTTACTCATACAAATGTTTAAAAATCGATTTCAAGATTTTAAGAAATTCTACCCCTAAGGGGGTGTAAAAGGGTTAAATATGTTTTTACCTATTGCTTAAAATCTCTTAGGCACGACGAGATATCGCCTTTGTTTTTGTTTACGAATGTTAATCATACAAATGCTTAAAAACCAATTTCAGGATTTTAGAAATTCCACTCCTAAGGAGGTGTAAAAGGGTTAAATATGTTTTTACGTATTTTTAGCAATCTCTTATGCTTGATGAGATATCGCCTTGGTTTTTGTTTGCAAATGTTACTCAGACAAATGTTTCAAAAACAATTTCAGGATTTACAAAAATTCTACCCCTAAGGGGGTGTAAAAGGGTTAAATATGTTTTTACGTATTTCTTAATATCTCAAGGCACAATGAGATATCGCCTTGGTTTTTGCTTGCAAATTTTACTCATACAAATGTTTAAAAACCAAATTTAGGATTTTGAGAAATTCTACCCCTAAAGAAGTGTAAAAAGGTTAAATATGTTTTTACGTATTTCTCAATATCTCTTAGGCACGATGATATATCGCCTTGGTTTTGTTTGCGAATGTTACTCATACAAATGTTCGAAAACAAATTTTAGGATTTTTAAAATTTCTACCCTTAAGGGGGTGTAAAAGGTTAAATATGTTTTTACGTATTTCTCAATATCTCTTAGACACGATGAGATATCGCCTTGGTTTTTGCTTGCAAATGTTACTCATACAAATGTTCAAAAACCGATTTCAAGACTTTTAGAAATACTACCCCTGAGGAGGTGTGAAAGGGTTGAATATTTTTTTACGTATTTCTCGATATCTTTTAGGCACGATGAGATATCGCTTTGGTTTTTGTTTCCAAATGTTACTCATGCAAATGTTAAAAAACTAATTTCAGGATTTTAAAATTTTTTAAAATTCCACGCCTAAGGGGGTGTAAAAGGGTTTAATATGTTTTTACGTACATCTCAATATCTCTGAGTCACGTTGAGATATCGCCATGGTTTTGCTTGCAAATGTTACTCATTTAAATGTTTAAAAACCGAATTCAGGGTTTTGAGAAATTCCACCCCTAAGGGGTTTTGAAGAGTTACATATGTTTTTACGTATTTCTCGATATCTCTTAGGCACGATGAAATATCGCCTTGGTTTTTGCTTGCAAATGTTACTTATACAAATGTTTAAAAACATGATTCAGGATTTTGGGAAATTTCTCCCCTAAGGGGGTGTAAAAGGGTTAAATTTGTTTTTACGTATTTCTCCATATCTCTTAGGCACGATGAGATATCGCCTTGGTTCTTGTTTGCAAATGTTACTCATACAAATGTTTAAAAAAATATTTCAGGATTTTTAGAAATTCCACCCCTGAGAGGGTGTAAAAGAGTTAAATATGTTTTTACGTATTTCTCAATATCTTTTAGACACGATGAAATATCGCCTTGGTTTTTGTTTGCAAATGTTACTCATACAAATGTTTGAAAATAAAATTCAGGATTTTTAGAAATTTCACCTCTAAGGGGGTGTAAAAGCGTTAAAAATTTTTTTACGTATTTCTCAATATCTCTTGGGCACGATGAGATATCGCCTTGGTTTTTGCTTGCAAATGTTACTCATACAAATAATCAAAAACGTATTTTAGGATTTTTAAAAATTTTACGCCCAAGGGGGTGTAAAAGGGTTTAATAAGTTTTTACGTATTTCTCAATATCTCAAGGCACAATGAGATATCGCCTTGGTTTTTGCTTGCAAATGTTAATCATACAAATATTTGAAAAACGATTTCAAGATTTTTAGAAATTCCACCCCTAAGGGGGCGTAAAAGTGTGAAATATGTTTTTGAGGTATTTCTCAAAATCTCTTAGGCACGACGAGATATCGTTAAATATGTTTTTACGTATTTCTCAATATCTCACGGCACAATAAGATTTCGCCTTGGTTTTTGCTTGCAAATGTTACTCATACAAATGTTTAAAAACCAATTTCAGGATTTTAGAAATTCCACCTTTGAGAGGGTGTAAAAGGGTTAAATATGTTTTTACGTATTTCTCGATATCTCTTAGGCACGACGAGATATCGCCTTGGTTTTTGTTTGCGAATGTTACTCATACAAATGTTTAAAAAACGATTCCGGGATTTTAAAAAATTCCACCCCTAAGGAGGTGTAAAAGGGTTAAATATGTTTTTACGTACTTCTCAATATCTCTGAGTCACGTTGAGATATCGCCTTGGTTTTCGCTTTCAAATGTTACTCATACAAATGTTCAAAAAATCATTTTAGGATTTTGAGAAATTCCACCCGTAAGGGGATGTAAAAGAGTTAAATATGTTTTTACGTATTTCTCAATATCTCTTAGGCACGATGAAATATCGCCTTGGTTTTTGCTTGCAAATGTTACTCATACAAATGTTTGAAAACGTATTTTAGAATTTTTTAAAATTCCACTCCTAAGGGGGTGTGAAAGTGTGAAATATGTTTTCACGTATTTCTCAATATCTCTTAGACACGATGAGATATCGCCTTGGTTTTTGTTTGGAAATGTTACTCATACAAATGTTTAAAAATAAAATTCAGGATTTTTAGAAATTTCACCCCTAAGGGGGTGTAAAAGCGTTAAATATTTTTTTACGTATTTCTCAATATCTTTTGGGCACGATGAGATATCGCCTTAGTTTTTGCTTGCAAATGTTACTCATACAAATGTTTAAAAACCGATTTCAAGATTTTTAGAAATTCCACCTTTGAGGGGGTGTAAAAGGGTGAAATATGTTTTTACGTATTTCTCGATATCTCTTAGGCACGACGAGATATCGCCTTGATTTTTGCTTTTAAATGTTACTCATACAAATGTTTAAAAAACCATTTTAGGATTTTGAGAAATCCCACCCCTAAGGGGGTGTAAAAAGGTAAAATATGTTTTTACGTATTTCTCAATATCTCTTAGGCACGATGAAATATCGCCTCGGTTTTTGCTTGCAAATGTTACTCATACAAATATTTAAAAACGTATTATAGAATTTTTAAAAATTCCACCCCTAAGGGGGTGTAAAAAGGTTAAATATTTTTGTACGTATTTCTTAATATCTCTTGGGCCCGATGAGATATCGCCTTGGTTCTTGCTTGCAAATGTTACTCATACAAATGTTTAAAAATCGATTTCAAGATTTTAAGAAATTCTACCCCTAAGGGGGTGTAAAAGGGTTAAATATGTTTTCACGTATTTCTCAATATCTCTTAGACACGATGAGATATCGCCTTGGTTTTTGTTTGCGAATGTTACTCATACAAATGTTTGAAAAACGATTCCAAGAATTTAAAAAATTCCACCCCTAAGGGGGTGTAAAAGGGTTAAATATGTTTTTACGTATTTCTCAATATCTCAAGGCACAATGAGATATCGCCTTGGTTTTGCTTGCAAATGTTACTCATACAAATGTTTAAAAACCAATTTCAAGACTTTTAGAAATTCTACCCCTGAGGCGGTGTAAAAGGGTTAAATATTTTTTTACGTATTTCTCGATATCTCTTAGGCACGATGAGGTATCGCTTTGGTTTTTGTTTCCAAATATTACCCATACAAATGTTTAAAAACCAATTTCAGGATTTTAAAAAATGCTACCCCTAAGGGACACCTTCTTAGGGTTAGATATGTTTTCATGTATTTCTCAATATCCCCTAGGCACGTTGAGATATCGCCTTGGTTTTTGCTTGCAAATGTTACTCATACAAATGTTTAAAAACCAATTTCAGGATTTCGAGAAATTCCACCCCTAAGGGGGTGTGAAAGGGTTAAATAAGTTTTTACGTATTTCTCAATACCTCAAGGCACAATGAGATATCGCCTTGGTTTTTGCTTGCAAATGTTAGTCATACAAATGTTTGAGAACCGATTTCAAGATTTTTAGAAATTCCACCCTTGAGGGGGTGTAAAAGGCTCAAATATGTTTTTACGTATTTCTCAATATCTCAAGGCACAATGAGATATCGCCTTGGTTTTTGCTTGTAAATGTTACTCATACAAATAATCAAAAACGTATTTTAGGATTTTTAAAAATTCCACGCCCAAGGGGGTGTAAAAGGGTTTAATAAGTTTTTACGTATTTCTCAATATCTCAAAGCACAATGAGATATCGTCTTAGTTTTTGCTTGCAAATGTTTATCATACAAATGTTTGAAAAACGATTTCAAAATTTTTAGAAATTTTACCCCTAAGGGGGCGTAAAAGTGTTAAATATGTTTTTTAGGTATTTCTCAAAATCTCTTAGGCACGACGAGATATCGCGTTGGTTTTTTTCTGCAAATGTTACTCACACAAATGTTTAAAAACCAATTTCAGGATTTCGAGAAATTCCACCCCTAAGGGGGTGTAAAAGGGTTAAATATTTTTACGTACTTCTGAATATTTCTGAGGCACGATAAGATATCGCCTCATTTTGCTTGCAAATGTTACTCATACAAATGTTCAAAAAACAAATTCAAGATTTTTAGAGATTCCACCTCTAAGGGGGTGTAAATGGGTTGAATATGTTTTTACGTCTTTCTCAATATCTCTTAGTCATGATGAGATATTGCCTTGGTTTTTGTTTGCAAATGTTACTCATACAAACGTTTAAAAATCCATTTCAGGATTTTTCAAAATTCTACCCCTAAGGGGGTGTAAAAGGGTTAAATGTGTTTTTACGTATTTCTCTATATCTTTTAGGCACGATGAGATATCGTTTTGGTTTTCGTTTGCAAATGTAACCCATACTAATGTTTAAAAACTAATTTTTGGATTTTGAGAAATTCCACTTCCAAGGGGTTGTAAAAGGGTTAAATATGTTTTTACGTAGTTCTTAATATCTCAAGGCACAATGAGATATCGCCTTGGTTTTTGCTTGCAAATGTTACTGATACAAATGTTTAGAAACCAAATTCAAGATTTTTAGAAATTCCACCCTCAAAGTGGTGCAAAAGGGTTAAATGTGTTTTTACGTAATTTTAGAAATCTCTTATGCACGATGAGATATCGCCTTGATTTTTGTCTGCAAATGTTACTCAGACAAATGTTTCAAAAACAATTTCAGGAGTTTATAAAATTCCACCCCTTAGTGGATGTAAAAGCGTTAAATATGTTTTTACGTATTTCTCAATATCTCAAGGCACAATGAGATATCGCCTTGTTTTTTGCTTTAAATGTTACTCATACAAATGTTTAAAAACCTATTTCAGGATTTTAAAAAATGCCACTGCTAAGGGACACCCTCTCAGGGGTTAGATATGTTTTCACGTATTTCTCAATATCGCTTAGGCACGTTGAGTCATCGCCTTGGTTTTTGCTTGCAAATGTTACTCATACAAATGTTTAAAAACCAATTTCAGGATTTCGAGAAATTCTACTCCTAAGGGGGTGTAAAAGAGTTAAATATGTTTTTACGTATTTCTCAATATCTCTTAGGCACGATGAAATATTGCCTTGGTTTTTGCTTGCAAATGTTACTCATACAAATGTTTGAAAACGTATTTTAGAAGTTTTTAAAATTCCACTCCTAAGGGGGTGTGAAAGGGTTAAATATGTTTTCACGTATTTCTCAATATCTGTTAGACACGATGAGATATCGCCTTGGTTTTTGTTTGCGAATGTTACTCATACAAATATTTAAAAAACTATTCCAAGATTTTGAAAAATTCCACCCCTAAGGGGGTGTAAAAGGGTTAAATATGTTTTTACGTATTTCTCAATATCTCAAGGCACAATGAGATATCGCCTTGGTTTTGCTTGCAAATGTTACTCATTTAAATGTTTAAAAACCGAATTCAGGGTTTTGAGAAATTCCACCCCTAAGGGGTTTTGAAGAGTTACATATGTTTTTACGTATTTCTCGATATCTCTTAGGCACGATGAAATATCGCCTTGGTTTTTGCTTGCAAATGTTACTTATACAAATGTTTAAAAACAAGATTCAGGATTTTGGGAAATTCCTCCTCTAAGGGGGTGTAAAAGGGTTAAATTCGTTTTTACGTATTTCTCCATATCTCTTAGGCACGATGAGATATCGCCTTGGTTCTTGTTTGCAAATGTTACTCATACAAATGTTTAAAAAAATATTTCAGGATTTTTAGAAATTCCACCCCTAGGAGGGTGTAAAAGAGTTAAATATGTTTTTACGTATTTCTCAATATCTTTTAGACACGATGAAATATCGCCTTGATTTTTGTTTGCAAATGTTACTCATACAAATGTTTGAAAATAAAATTCAGGATTTTTAGAAATTTCACCTCTAAGGGGGTGTAAAAGCGTTAAAAATTTTTTTACGTAATTCTCAATATCTCTTGGGCACGATGAGATATCGCCTTGGTTTTTGCTTGCAAATGTTACTCATACAAATAATCAAAAACGTATTTTAGGATTTTTAAAAATTCCACGCCCAAGGGGGTGTAAAAGGGTTTAATAAGTTTTTACGTATTTCTCAATATCTCAAGGCACAATGAGATATCGCCTTGGTTTTTGCTTGCAAATGTTAATCATACAAATATTTAAAAAACGATTTCAAGATTTTTAGAAATTCCACCCCTAAGGGGGCGTAAAAGTGTGAAATATGTTTTTGAGGTATTTCTCAAAATCTCTTAGGCACGACGAGATATCGTTAAATATGTTTTTACGTATTTCTCAATATCTCACGGCACAATAAGATTTCGCCTTGGTTTTTGCTTGCAAATGTTACTCATACAAATGTTTAAAAACCAATTTCAGGATTTTAGAAATTCCACTTTTGAGAGGGTGTAAAAGGGTTAAATATGTTTTTACGTATTTCTCGATATCTCTTAGGCACGACGAGATATCGCCTCGGTTTTCGCTTCTAAATGTTACTCATACGAATGTTTAAAAACCGATTTCAACATTTTTAGAAATTCCACGTTTGAGGGGGTGTAAAATGATTAAATATGTTTTTACGTACTTCTCAATATCTCTGAGGCACCTTGAGATATCGCCTTGGTTTTTGCTTTCAAATGTTACTCATACAAATGTTCAAAAAACCATTTTAGGATTTTCAGAAATCCCACCCCTAAGGGAGTGTGAAAAGGTTAAATATGATTTTACGTATTTCTCAATATCTCTTAGGCACGATGAAATATCGCCTCGGTTTTTGCTTGCAAATGTTACTCATACAAATGTTTAAAAACCAATTTCAGGATTTTAAAAAATGCTACCCCTAAGGGACACCTTCTTAGGGGTTAGATATGTTTTCACGTATTTCTCAATATCGCTTAGGCACGTTGAGATATCGCCTTGGTTTTTGCTTGCAAATGTTACTCATACAAATGTTTAAAAACCAATTTTAGGATTTCGAGAAATTCCACCCCTAAGGGGGTGTAAAAGGGTTAAATAAGTTTTTACGTATTTCTCAATATCTCAAGGAACAATGAGATATCGCCTTGGTTTTTGCTTGCAAATATTACTCATACAAATGTTTAAAAAACGATTTTAAGATTTTTAGAAATTCCACCTCTAAGGAGGCGTAAAAGGGTTAAATATGTTTTTAGGTATTTCTCAAAATCACGTAGGCACGACGATATATCGCCTTGGTTTTTGTCTGCAAATGTTACTCACACAAATGTTTAAAAACCAATTTCAGGATTCCGAGAAATTCCACCCCTAAGGGGGTGTAAAAGGGTTAAATAAGTTTCTACGTATTTCTCAATATCTCAAGGCACAATGAGATATCGCCTTGGTTTTTGCTCGCAAATGTTACTCATACAAATGTTCGAAGACCAATCACAAGATTTTTAGAAATTCAACCTCTAAGGGGGTGTAAAAGGGTTAAATATGTTTTTACGTATTTCTCAATATCTCTTAGACACGATGAGATATCGCCTTGGTTTTCGCTTTCAAATGTTACTCATACCAATGTTCAAAAACCTAATTGAGGACTATTAGAAATTCCACCCCTAAGTTGCTGTAAAAGGGTTAAATATTTTTGTACGTATTTCTTAATATCTCTTGGGCCCGATGAGATATCGCCTTGGTTCTTGCTTGCGAATGTTACTCATACAAATGTTTAAAAAACGATTTCAAGATTTTTAGAAATTCCACCTCTAAGGAGGCGTAAAAGGGTTAAATATGTTTTTAGGTATTTCTCAAAATCTCTTAGGCACGACGAGATATCGCCTTGGTTTTTGTCTGCAAATGTTACTCACACAATTGTTTAAAAACCAATTTCAGGATTTCGAGAAATTCTACCCCCAAGGGGGTGTAAAAGGGTTTAATATGTTATTACGTATTTCTCAATATCTCAAGGCACAATAAGATTTCGCCTTGGTTTTTGCTTGCAAATGTTACTCTTACAAATGTTTAAAAACGAATTTCAGGATTTCGAGAAATTCCACCCCTAAGGGGGTGTAAAAGGGTTAAATATGTTTTTACGTATTTCTCAATATCTCAAGGCACAATAAGATTTCGCCTTGGTTTTTGCTTGCAAATGTTACTCATACAAATGTTTAAAAACCTATTTCAGGATTTTAGAAATTCCACCCCTAAGGAGGTGTAAGAGGGTTAAATATGTTTTTACGTATTTTGAGCAATCTCTTGGGCACGATCAGATATCGCCTTGGTTTTTGTTTGCAAATGTTACTCATACAAATGTTTAAAAAAATATTTCAGGATTTTTAGAAATTCCACCCCCAGGAGGGTGTAAAAGGGTTAAATATGTTTTTACGTATTTCTCAATATCTCAAGGCACAATGAGATATCGCCTTGGCTTTTGCTTGCAAATGTTACTCATACAAATGTTTAAAAACCAAATTCAAGATTTTGAGAAATTCCACCCCTAAAAAAGTGTAAAAGGGTTGAATATGTTTTTACGTATTTCTCAATATCTCTTAGGCACGATGATATATCGCCTTGGTTTTGTTTGCAAATGTAACTCATACAAATGTTTAGAAACGTATTTGAGGATTTTCAAAAATTCCACCCCTAAGGGGGTGTAAAAGGGTTAAATACGTTTTCACGTATTTCTCAATATCTCTTAGACACGATGAGATATGGCCTTGGTTTTTTTCTGCAAATGTTACTCACACAAATGTTAAAAAACCAATTTCAGGATTTCGAGAAATTCCACCCCTAAGGGGGTGTAAAAGGGTTAAATATGTTTTTACGTATTTCTGAATATCCCTGAGGCACGATGAGATATCGCCTTATTTTGCTTGCAAATGTAACTCATACAAATGTTTAAAAACCAAATTCAAGATTTTTAGAAATTCCACTTCTAACGGGGTGTAAAAGGGTTGAATGTGTTTTTACGTCTTTCTCAATATCTCTTAGACATGATAAGATATTGCCTTGGTTTTTGTTTGCAAATGTTACTCATACAAACGTTTAAAAACCAATTTCAGGATTTTTTAAAATTCCACCCCTGAGGGGGTGTAAAAGAGTTAAATGTGTTTTTACGTATTTCTCTATATCTTTTAGGCACGATGAGATATCGTTTTGGTTTTCGTTTGCAAATGTTACTCATACTAATGTTTAAAAACTAATTTTTGGATTTTGAGAAATTCGACTTCTAAGGGGTTGTAAAAGGGTTAAATATGTTTTTACGTAGTTCTCAATATCTCAAGGCACAATGAGATATCGCCTTGGTTTTTGCTTGCAAATGTTACTCATACAAATGTTTAAAAACCAATTTCAGGATTTTAGAAATTCCACCCCTAAGGAGGTGTAAAAGGGTTAAATATGTTCTTACGTATTTTTAGCAATCTCTTATGCTTGATGAGATATCGCCTTGGTTTTTGTTTGCAAATGTTACTCATACAAATGTTTAAAAACCAATTTCAGGATTTTAGAAATTCCACCCCTAAAAAGGTGTAAAAGGGTTAAATATGTTTTTACGTATTTCTCGATATCTCTTAGGCACGATGATATATCGCCTTGGTTTTGTTTGCAAATGTAACTCATACAAATGTTCAGAAACGTATTTTAGGATTTTCAAAAATTCCACCCCTAAGGGGGTGTAAAAGGGTTAAATATGTTTTCACGTATTTCTCAATATCTCTTAGACACGATGAGATATCGCCTTGGTTTTTGTTTGCAAATGTTACTCATACAAATGTTTAAAAATTAAATTCAGGATTTTTAGAAATTTCACCCCTAAGGGGGTGTAAAAGCGTTAAATATTTTTTTACGTATTTCTCAATATCTTTTGGGCACGATGAGGTATCGCCTTGGTTTTTGCTTGCAAATGTTACTCATACAAATATTCAAAAACGTATTATAGAAATTTTAAAAATTCCACCCCTAAGGGGGTGTAAAAAGGTTAAATATTTTTGTACGTATTTCTTAATATCTCTTGGGCCCGATGAGATATCGCCTTGGTTCTTGCTTGCAAATGTTACTCATACAAATGTTTAAAAATCGATTTCAAGATTTTGAGAAATTCTACCCCTAAGGGGGTGTAAAAGGGTTAAATATGTTTTTACCTATTGCTTAAAATCTCTTAGGCACGACGAGATATCGCCTTGGTTTTTGTTTACAAATGTTAATCATACAAATGCTTAAAAACCAATTTCAGGATTTTAAAAATTCCACTCCTAAGGAGGTGTAAAAGGGTTAAATATGTTTTTACGTATTTTTAGCAATCTCTTATGCTTGATGAGATATCGCCTTGGTTTTTGTTTGCAGATGTTACTCAGACAAATGTTTCAAAAACAATTTCAGGATTTTGAAAAATTCTACCCCTAAGGGGGTGTAAAAGGGTTAAATATGTTTTTACGTATTTCTTAATATCTCAAGGCACAATGAGATATCGCCTTGGTTTTTGCTTGCAAATTTTACTCATACAAATGTTTAAAAACCAAATTTAGGATTTTGAGAAATTCTACCCCTAAAGAAGTGTAAAAAGGTTTAATATGTTTTTACGTATTTCTCAATATCTTTTAGGCACGATGATATATCGCCTTGGTTTTGTTTGCAAATGTTACTCATACAAATCTTCGAAAACGTATTTTAGGATTTTCAAAATTTCTACCCTTAAGGGGGTGTAAAAGGGTTAAATATGTTTTTACGTATTTCTCAATATCTCTTAGACACGATGAGATATCGCCTTGGTTTTTGTTTGCAAATGTTACTCATACAAATGTTTAAAAACGAAATTAAGGATTTTTCGAAATTTTACCCCTAAGGGGGTGTAAAAGCGTTAAATATTTTTTTACGTATTTCTTAATATCTCTTGGGCACGATGAGATATCGCCTTGGTTTTTGCTTGCAAATGTTACTCATACAAATGTTCAAAAACCGATTTCAAGACTTTTAGAAATACTACCCCTGAGGAGGTGTAAAAGGGTTGAATATTTTTTTACGTATTTCTCGATATCTTTTAGGCACGATGAGATATCGCTTTGGTTTTTGTTTCCAAATGTTACTCATACAAATGTTAAAAAACCAATTTCAGGATTTTAAAATTTTTTAAAATTCCACGCCTAAGGGGGTGTAAAAGGGTTAAATGTGTTTTTACGTAATTTTAGAAATCTCTTATGCACGATGAGATATCGCCTTGATTTTTGTCTGCAAATGTTACTCAGACAAATGTTTCAAAAACGATTTCAGGATTTTATAAAATTCCACCCCTAAGAGGGTGTAAAAGGGTTAAATATGTTTTTACGTATTTCTCAATATCTCAAGGCACAATGAAATATCGCCTTGGTTTTTGCTTGCAAATGTTACTTATACAAATGTTTAAAAACAAGATTCAGGATTTTGAGAAATTTCTCCCCTAAGGGGGTGTAAAAGGGTTAAATTTGTTTTTACGTATTTCTCCATATCTGTTAGGCACGATGAGATATCGCCTTGGTTCTTGTTTGCAAATGTTACTCATACAAATGTTTAAAAAAATATTTCAGGATTTTGAGGAATTCCACCCCTAGGAGAGTGTAAAAGAGTTAAATATGTTTTTACGTATTTCTCAATATCTTTTAGACACGATGAAATATCGCCTGGGTTTTTGTTTGCAAATGTTACTCATACAAATGTTTGAAAATAAAATTCAGGTTTTTTAGAAATTTCACCCCTAAGGGGGTGTAAAAGCGTTAAATATTTTTTTACGTATTACTCAATATCTCTTGGGCACGATGAGATATCGCCTTGGTTTTTGCTTGCAAATGTTACTCATACAAATAATCAAAAACGTATTTTAGGATTTTTAAAAATTCCACGCCCAAGGGGGTGTAAAAGGGTTTAATAAGTTTTTACGTATTTCTCAATATCTGTTAGACACGATGAGATATCGCCTTGGTTTTTGTTTGCGAATGTTACTCATACAAATATTTAAAAAACTATTCCAAGATTTTGAAAAATTCCACCCCTAAGGGGGTGTAAAAGGGTTAAATATGTTTTTACGTATTTCTCAATATCTCAAGGCACAATGAGATATCGCCTTGGTTTTGCTTGCAAATGTTACTCATTTAAATGTTTAAAAACCGAATTCAGGGTTTTGAGAAATTCCACCCCTAAGGGGTTTTGAAGAGTTACATATGTTTTTACGTATTTCTCGATATCTCTTAGGCACGATGAAATATCGCCTTGGTTTTTGCTTGCAAATGTTACTTATACAAATGTTTAAAAACAAGATTCAGGATTTTGGGAAATTCCTCCTCTAAGGGGGTGTAAAAGGGTTAAATTCGTTTTTACGTATTTCTCCATATCTCTTAGGCACGATGAGATATCGCCTTGGTTCTTGTTTGCAAATGTTACTCATACAAATGTTTAAAAAAATATTTCAGGATTTTTAGAAATTCCACCCCTAGGAGGGTGTAAAAGAGTTAAATATGTTTTTACGTATTTCTCAATATCTTTTAGACACGATGAAATATCGCCTTGATTTTTGTTTGCAAATGTTACTCATACAAATGTTTGAAAATAAAATTCAGGATTTTTAGAAATTTCACCTCTAAGGGGGTGTAAAAGCGTTAAAAATTTTTTTACGTAATTCTCAATATCTCTTGGGCACGATGAGATATCGCCTTGGTTTTTGCTTGCAAATGTTACTCATACAAATAATCAAAAACGTATTTTAGGATTTTTAAAAATTCCACGCCCAAGGGGGTGTAAAAGGGTTTAATAAGTTTTTACGTATTTCTCAATATCTCAAGGCACAATGAGATATCGCCTTGGTTTTTGCTTGCAAATGTTAATCATACAAATATTTAAAAAACGATTTCAAGATTTTTAGAAATTCCACCCCTAAGGGGGCGTAAAAGTGTGAAATATGTTTTTGAGGTATTTCTCAAAATCTCTTAGGCACGACGAGATATCGTTAAATATGTTTTTACGTATTTCTCAATATCTCACGGCACAATAAGATTTCGCCTTGGTTTTTGCTTGCAAATGTTACTCATACAAATGTTTAAAAACCAATTTCAGGATTTTAGAAATTCCACTTTTGAGAGGGTGTAAAAGGGTTAAATATGTTTTTACGTATTTCTCGATATCTCTTAGGCACGACGAGATATCGCCTCGGTTTTCGCTTCTAAATGTTACTCATACGAATGTTTAAAAACCGATTTCAACATTTTTAGAAATTCCACGTTTGAGGGGGTGTAAAATGATTAAATATGTTTTTACGTACTTCTCAATATCTCTGAGGCACCTTGAGATATCGCCTTGGTTTTTGCTTTCAAATGTTACTCATACAAATGTTCAAAAAACCATTTTAGGATTTTCAGAAATCCCACCCCTAAGGGAGTGTGAAAAGGTTAAATATGATTTTACGTATTTCTCAATATCTCTTAGGCACGATGAAATATCGCCTCGGTTTTTGCTTGCAAATGTTACTCATACAAATGTTTAAAAACCAATTTCAGGATTTTAAAAAATGCTACCCCTAAGGGACACCTTCTTAGGGGTTAGATATGTTTTCACGTATTTCTCAATATCGCTTAGGCACGTTGAGATATCGCCTTGGTTTTTGCTTGCAAATGTTACTCATACAAATGTTTAAAAACCAATTTTAGGATTTCGAGAAATTCCACCCCTAAGGGGGTGTAAAAGGGTTAAATAAGTTTTTACGTATTTCTCAATATCTCAAGGAACAATGAGATATCGCCTTGGTTTTTGCTTGCAAATATTACTCATACAAATGTTTAAAAAACGATTTTAAGATTTTTAGAAATTCCACCTCTAAGGAGGCGTAAAAGGGTTAAATATGTTTTTAGGTATTTCTCAAAATCACGTAGGCACGACGATATATCGCCTTGGTTTTTGTCTGCAAATGTTACTCACACAAATGTTTAAAAACCAATTTCAGGATTCCGAGAAATTCCACCCCTAAGGGGGTGTAAAAGGGTTAAATAAGTTTCTACGTATTTCTCAATATCTCAAGGCACAATGAGATATCGCCTTGGTTTTTGCTCGCAAATGTTACTCATACAAATGTTCGAAGACCAATCACAAGATTTTTAGAAATTCAACCTCTAAGGGGGTGTAAAAGGGTTAAATATGTTTTTACGTATTTCTCAATATCTCTTAGACACGATGAGATATCGCCTTGGTTTTCGCTTTCAAATGTTACTCATACCAATGTTCAAAAACCTAATTGAGGACTATTAGAAATTCCACCCCTAAGTTGCTGTAAAAGGGTTAAATATTTTTGTACGTATTTCTTAATATCTCTTGGGCCCGATGAGATATCGCCTTGGTTCTTGCTTGCGAATGTTACTCATACAAATGTTTAAAAAACGATTTCAAGATTTTTAGAAATTCCACCTCTAAGGAGGCGTAAAAGGGTTAAATATGTTTTTAGGTATTTCTCAAAATCTCTTAGGCACGACGAGATATCGCCTTGGTTTTTGTCTGCAAATGTTACTCACACAATTGTTTAAAAACCAATTTCAGGATTTCGAGAAATTCTACCCCCAAGGGGGTGTAAAAGGGTTTAATATGTTATTACGTATTTCTCAATATCTCAAGGCACAATAAGATTTCGCCTTGGTTTTTGCTTGCAAATGTTACTCTTACAAATGTTTAAAAACGAATTTCAGGATTTCGAGAAATTCCACCCCTAAGGGGGTGTAAAAGGGTTAAATATGTTTTTACGTATTTCTCAATATCTCAAGGCACAATAAGATTTCGCCTTGGTTTTTGCTTGCAAATGTTACTCATACAAATGTTTAAAAACCTATTTCAGGATTTTAGAAATTCCACCCCTAAGGAGGTGTAAGAGGGTTAAATATGTTTTTACGTATTTTGAGCAATCTCTTGGGCACGATCAGATATCGCCTTGGTTTTTGTTTGCAAATGTTACTCATACAAATGTTTAAAAAAATATTTCAGGATTTTTAGAAATTCCACCCCCAGGAGGGTGTAAAAGGGTTAAATATGTTTTTACGTATTTCTCAATATCTCAAGGCACAATGAGATATCGCCTTGGCTTTTGCTTGCAAATGTTACTCATACAAATGTTTAAAAACCAAATTCAAGATTTTGAGAAATTCCACCCCTAAAAAAGTGTAAAAGGGTTGAATATGTTTTTACGTATTTCTCAATATCTCTTAGGCACGATGATATATCGCCTTGGTTTTGTTTGCAAATGTAACTCATACAAATGTTTAGAAACGTATTTGAGGATTTTCAAAAATTCCACCCCTAAGGGGGTGTAAAAGGGTTAAATACGTTTTCACGTATTTCTCAATATCTCTTAGACACGATGAGATATGGCCTTGGTTTTTTTCTGCAAATGTTACTCACACAAATGTTAAAAAACCAATTTCAGGATTTCGAGAAATTCCACCCCTAAGGGGGTGTAAAAGGGTTAAATATGTTTTTACGTATTTCTGAATATCCCTGAGGCACGATGAGATATCGCCTTATTTTGCTTGCAAATGTAACTCATACAAATGTTTAAAAACCAAATTCAAGATTTTTAGAAATTCCACTTCTAACGGGGTGTAAAAGGGTTGAATGTGTTTTTACGTCTTTCTCAATATCTCTTAGACATGATAAGATATTGCCTTGGTTTTTGTTTGCAAATGTTACTCATACAAACGTTTAAAAACCAATTTCAGGATTTTTTAAAATTCCACCCCTGAGGGGGTGTAAAAGAGTTAAATGTGTTTTTACGTATTTCTCTATATCTTTTAGGCACGATGAGATATCGTTTTGGTTTTCGTTTGCAAATGTTACTCATACTAATGTTTAAAAACTAATTTTTGGATTTTGAGAAATTCGACTTCTAAGGGGTTGTAAAAGGGTTAAATATGTTTTTACGTAGTTCTCAATATCTCAAGGCACAATGAGATATCGCCTTGGTTTTTGCTTGCAAATGTTACTCATACAAATGTTTAAAAACCAATTTCAGGATTTTAGAAATTCCACCCCTAAGGAGGTGTAAAAGGGTTAAATATGTTCTTACGTATTTTTAGCAATCTCTTATGCTTGATGAGATATCGCCTTGGTTTTTGTTTGCAAATGTTACTCATACAAATGTTTAAAAACCAATTTCAGGATTTTAGAAATTCCACCCCTAAAAAGGTGTAAAAGGGTTAAATATGTTTTTACGTATTTCTCGATATCTCTTAGGCACGATGATATATCGCCTTGGTTTTGTTTGCAAATGTAACTCATACAAATGTTCAGAAACGTATTTTAGGATTTTCAAAAATTCCACCCCTAAGGGGGTGTAAAAGGGTTAAATATGTTTTCACGTATTTCTCAATATCTCTTAGACACGATGAGATATCGCCTTGGTTTTTGTTTGCAAATGTTACTCATACAAATGTTTAAAAATTAAATTCAGGATTTTTAGAAATTTCACCCCTAAGGGGGTGTAAAAGCGTTAAATATTTTTTTACGTATTTCTCAATATCTTTTGGGCACGATGAGGTATCGCCTTGGTTTTTGCTTGCAAATGTTACTCATACAAATATTCAAAAACGTATTATAGAAATTTTAAAAATTCCACCCCTAAGGGGGTGTAAAAAGGTTAAATATTTTTGTACGTATTTCTTAATATCTCTTGGGCCCGATGAGATATCGCCTTGGTTCTTGCTTGCAAATGTTACTCATACAAATGTTTAAAAATCGATTTCAAGATTTTGAGAAATTCTACCCCTAAGGGGGTGTAAAAGGGTTAAATATGTTTTTACCTATTGCTTAAAATCTCTTAGGCACGACGAGATATCGCCTTGGTTTTTGTTTACAAATGTTAATCATACAAATGCTTAAAAACCAATTTCAGGATTTTAAAAATTCCACTCCTAAGGAGGTGTAAAAGGGTTAAATATGTTTTTACGTATTTTTAGCAATCTCTTATGCTTGATGAGATATCGCCTTGGTTTTTGTTTGCAAATGTTACTCAGACAAATGTTTCAAAAACAATTTCAGGATTTTGAAAAATTCTACCCCTAAGGGGGTGTAAAAGGGTTAAATATGTTTTTACGTATTTCTTAATATCTCAAGGCACAATGAGATATCGCCTTGGTTTTTGCTTGCAAATTTTACTCATACAAATGTTTAAAAACCAAATTTAGGATTTTGAGAAATTCTACCCCTAAAGAAGTGTAAAAAGGTTTAATATGTTTTTACGTATTTCTCAATATCTTTTAGGCACGATGATATATCGCCTTGGTTTTGTTTGCAAATGTTACTCATACAAATCTTCGAAAACGTATTTTAGGATTTTCAAAATTTCTACCCTTAAGGGGGTGTAAAAGGGTTAAATATGTTTTTACGTATTTCTCAATATCTCTTAGACACGATGAGATATCGCCTTGGTTTTTGTTTGCAAATGTTACTCATACAAATGTTTAAAAACGAAATTAAGGATTTTTCGAAATTTTACCCCTAAGGGGGTGTAAAAGCGTTAAATATTTTTTTACGTATTTCTTAATATCTCTTGGGCACGATGAGATATCGCCTTGGTTTTTGCTTGCAAATGTTACTCATACAAATGTTCAAAAACCGATTTCAAGACTTTTAGAAATACTACCCCTGAGGAGGTGTAAAAGGGTTGAATATTTTTTTACGTATTTCTCGATATCTTTTAGGCACGATGAGATATCGCTTTGGTTTTTGTTTCCAAATGTTACTCATACAAATGTTAAAAAACCAATTTCAGGATTTTAAAATTTTTTAAAATTCCACGCCTAAGGGGGTGTAAAAGGGTTAAATGTGTTTTTACGTAATTTTAGAAATCTCTTATGCACGATGAGATATCGCCTTGATTTTTGTCTGCAAATGTTACTCAGACAAATGTTTCAAAAACGATTTCAGGATTTTATAAAATTCCACCCCTAAGAGGGTGTAAAAGGGTTAAATATGTTTTTACGTATTTCTCAATATCTCAAGGCACAATGAAATATCGCCTTGGTTTTTGCTTGCAAATGTTACTTATACAAATGTTTAAAAACAAGATTCAGGATTTTGAGAAATTTCTCCCCTAAGGGGGTGTAAAAGGGTTAAATTTGTTTTTACGTATTTCTCCATATCTGTTAGGCACGATGAGATATCGCCTTGGTTCTTGTTTGCAAATGTTACTCATACAAATGTTTAAAAAAATATTTCAGGATTTTGAGGAATTCCACCCCTAGGAGAGTGTAAAAGAGTTAAATATGTTTTTACGTATTTCTCAATATCTTTTAGACACGATGAAATATCGCCTGGGTTTTTGTTTGCAAATGTTACTCATACAAATGTTTGAAAATAAAATTCAGGTTTTTTAGAAATTTCACCCCTAAGGGGGTGTAAAAGCGTTAAATATTTTTTTACGTATTACTCAATATCTCTTGGGCACGATGAGATATCGCCTTGGTTTTTGCTTGCAAATGTTACTCATACAAATAATCAAAAACGTATTTTAGGATTTTTAAAAATTCCACGCCCAAGGGGGTGTAAAAGGGTTTAATAAGTTTTTACGTATTTCTCAATATCTCAAGGCACAATGAGATATTGCCTTGGTTTTTGCTTGCAAGTGTTAATCATACAAATGTTTAAAATACGATTCCAAGATTTTTAGAGATTACACCCCTAAGGAGGCGTAAAAGTGTGGAATATGTTTTTGAGGTATTTCTAAAAATCTCTTAGGCACGACAAGATATCGCCTTGGTTTTTTTCTGCAAATGTTACTCTTACAAATGTTTAAAAACGAATTTCAGGATTTCGAGAAATTCCACCCCTAAGGGGGTGTAAAAGGGTTAAATATGTTTTTACGTATTTCTCAATATCTCAAGGCACAATAAGATTTCGCCTTGGTTTTTGCTTGCAAATGTTACTCATACAAATGTTTAAAAACCTATTTCAGGATTTTAGAAATTCCACCCCTAAGGAGGTGTAAGAGGGTTAAATATGTTTTTACGTATTTTGAGCAATCTCTTGGGCACGATCAGATATCGCCTTGGTTCTTGTTTGCAAATGTTACTCATACAAATGTTTAAAAAAATATTTCAGGATTTTTAGAAATTCCACCCCCAGGAGGGTGTAAAAGGGTTAAATATGTTTTTACGTATTTCTCAATATCTCAAGGCACAATGAGATATCGCCTTGGCTTTTGCTTGCAAATGTTACTCATACAAATGTTTAAAAACCAAATTCAAGATTTTGAGAAATTCCACCCCTAAAAAAGTGTAAAAGGGTTGAATATGTTTTTACGTATTTCTCAATATCTCTTAGGCACGATGATATATCGCCTTGGTTTTGTTTGCAAATGTAACTCATACAAATGTTTAAAAACGTATTTGAGGATTTTTAAAAATTCCACCCCTAAGGGGGTGTAAAAGGGTTAAATATGTTTTCACGTATTTCTCAATATCTCTTAGACACGATGAGATATCGCCTTGGTTTTTTTCTGCAAATGTTACTCACACAAATGTTAAAAAACCAATTTCAGGATTTCGAGAAATTCCACCCCTAAGGGGGTGTAAAAGGGTTAAATATGTTTTTACGTATTTCTGAATATCCCTGAGGCACGATGAGATATCGCCTTATTTTGCTTGCAAATGTTACTCATACAAATGTTTAAAAACCAAATTCAAGATTTTTAGAAATTCCACTTCTAACGGGGTGTAAAAGGGTTGAATGTGTTTTTACGTCTTTCTCAATATCTCTTAGACATGATAAGATATTGCCTTGGTTTTTGTTTGCAAATGTTACTCATACAAACGTTTAAAAACCAATTTCAGGATTTTTTAAAATTCCACCCCTGAGGGGGTGTAAAAGAGTTAAATGTGTTTTTACGTATTTCTCTATATCTTTTAGGCACGATGAGATATCGTTTTGGTTTTCGTTTGCAAATGTTACTCATACTAATGTTTAAAAACTAATTTTTGGATTTTGAGAAATTCCACTTCTAAGGGGTTGTAAAAGGGTTAAATATGTTTTTACGTAGTTTTCAATATCTCAAGGCACAATGAGATATCGCCTTGGTTTTTGCTTGCAAATGTTACTGATACAAATGTTTAGAAACCAAATTCAAGATTTTTAGAAATTCCACCCTCAAAGTGGTGTAAAAGGGTTTAATGTGTTTTTACGTAATTTTAGAAATCTCTTATGCACGATGAGATATCGTCTTGATTTTTGTCTGCAAAAGTTACTCAGACAAATGTTTCAAATCAATTTCAGGATTTTATAAAATTCCACCCCTAAGAGGATGTAAAAGGGTTAAATATGTTTTTACGTATTTCTCCATATCTCAAGGCACAATGAGATATCGCCTTGGTTTTTATTTTTAAATGTTACTCATACAAATGTTTAAAAACCTATTTCAGGATTTAAAAAAATGCCACCTCTAAAGAGGCGTAAAAGGGTTAAATATGTTTTTAGGTATTTCTTAAAATCTCTTAGGCACGACGAGATATCGCCTTGGTTTTTGTCTGCAAATGTTACTCACACAAATGTTTAAAAACCAATTTCAGGATTCCGAAAAATTCCACCCCTAAGGGGGTGTAAAAGGTTTAAATATGTTATTACGTATTTCTCAATATCTCAAGGCACAATAAGATTTCGCCTTGGTTTTTGCTTGCAAATGTTACTCATACAAATGTTTAAAAACCAATTTCAGGATTTTAGAAATTCCACTCCTAAGGAGGTGTAAAAGGGTTAAATATGTTTTTACGTATTTTTAGCAATCTCTTATGCTTGATGAGATATCGCCTTGGTTTTTGTTTGCAAATGTTACTCATACAAATGTTTAAAAACCAATTTCAGGATTTTAGAAATTCCACCCCTAAAAAGGTGTAAAAGGGTTAAATATGTTTTTACGTATTTCTCAATATCTCTTAGGCACGATGATATATCGCCTTGGTTTTGTTTGCAAATGTAACTCATACAAATGATTAGAAACGTATTTTAGGATTTTCAAAAATTCCACCCCTAAGGGGGTGTAAAAGGGTTAAATAAGTTTTCACGTATTTCTCAATATCTCTTAGACACGATGAGATATCGCCTTGGTTTTTGTTTGCAAATGTTACTCATACAAATGTTTAAAAATTAAATTCAGGATTTTTAGGAATTTCACCCCTAAGGGGGTGTAAAAGCGTTAAATATTTTTTTACGTATTTCTCAATATCTTTTGGGCACGATGAGAAATCGCCTTGGTTTTTGCTTGCAAATGTTACTCATACAAATGTTTAAAAACCGATTTTAAGATTTTTAGAAATTCCACCTTTGAGGGGGTGTAAAAGGGTGAAATATGTTTTTACGTATTTCTCGATATCTCTTAGGCACGACGAGATATCGCCTTGGTTTTTGCTTCTAAATGTTACTCATACAAATGTTCAAAAACCGATTTCAACATTTTTAGAAATTCCACTTTTGAGGGGGAGTAAAATGGTTAAATATGTTTTTACGTACTTCTCAATATCTCTGAGGCACGTTGAGATATCGCCTTGGTTTTTGCTTTCAAATGTTACTCATACAAATGTTTAAAAAACCATTTTAGGATTTTGAGAAATCCCACCCCTAAGGGGGTGTAAAAAGGTAAAATATGTTTTTACGTATTTCTCAATATCTCTTAGGCACGATGAAATATCGCCTCGGTTTTTGCTTGCAAATGTTACTCATACAAATATTCAAAAACGTATTATAGAATTTTTAAAAATTCCACCCCTAAGGGGGTGTAAAAAGGTTAAATATTTTTGTACGTATTTCTTAATATCTCTTGGGCCCGATGAGATATCGCCTTGGTTCTTGCTTGCAAATGTTACTCATACAAATGTTTAAAAATCGATTTCAAGATTTTGAGAAATTCTACCCTTAAGGGGGTGTAAAAGGGTTAAATATGTTTTTACCTATTGCTTAAAATCTCTTAGGCACGACGAGATATCGCCTTGGTTTTTGTTTACAAATGTTAATCATACAAATGCTTAAAAACCAATTTCAGGATTTTAAAAATTCCACTCCTAAGGAGGTGTAAAAGGGTTAAATATGTTTTTACGTATTTTTAGCAATCTCTTATGCTTGATGAGATATCGCCTTGGTTTTTGTTTGCAAATGTTACTCAGACAAATGTTTCAAAAACAATTTCAGGATTTCGAAAAATTCTACCCCTAAGGGGGTGTAAAAGGGTTAAATATGTTTTAACGTATTTCTTAATATCTCAAGGCACAATGAGATATCGCCTTGGTTTTTGCTTGCAAATTTTACTCATACAAATGTTTAAAAACCAAATTTAGGATTTTGAGAAATTCTACCCCTAAAGAAGTGTAAAAAGGTTAAATATGTTTTTACGTATTTCTCAATATCTCTTAGGCACGATGATATATGGCCTTGGTTTTGTTTGCAAATGTTACTCATACAAATGTTCGAAAACGTATTTTAGGATTTTCAAAATTTCTACCCTTAAGGGGGTGTAAAAGGGTTAAATATGTTTTTACGTATTTCTCAATATCTCTTAGACACGATGAGATATCGCCTTGGTTTTTGTTTGCAAATGTTACTCATACAAATGTTAAAAAACAAAATTAAGGATTTTTCGAAATTTTACCCCTAAGGGGGTGTAAAAGCCTTAAATATTTTTTTACGTATTTCTTAATATTTCTTGGGCACGATGAGATATCGCCTTGGTTTTTGCTTGCAAATGTTACTCATACAAATGTTCAAAAACCGATTTCAAGACTTTTAGAAATACTACCCCTGAGGAGGTGTAAAAGGGTTGAATATTTTTTTACGTATTTCTCGATATCTTTTAGGCACGATGAGATATCGCTTTGGTTTTTGTTTCCAAATGTTACTCATACAAATGTTAAAAAACCAATTTCAGGATTTTAAAATTTTTTAAAATTCCACGCCTAAGGGGGTGTAAAAGGGTTTAATATGTTTTTACGTATTTTAAGAAATCTCTTATGCACGATGGGATATCGCCTTGGTTTTTGTTTGCAAATGTTAGTCAGACAAATGTTTCAAAACAATTTCAGGATTTGGAAAAATTCCACCCCTAAGGAAGTGTAAAAAGGTTTAATTTGTTTTTACGTATTTCTTAATATCTCAAGGCACAATGAGAAATCGCCTTGGTTTTTGCTTGCAAATGTTACTCATACAAATGTTTAAAAACAAAATTCAGGATTTTGAGAAATTCCTGCCACAAAGGGGTGTAAAAACGTTAATTATGTTTTTATCATACGTATTTCTCAATATATTTTAGGCACGATGATATATCGCCTTGGTTTTGTTTGCAAATGTTACTCAGACAAATGTTTCAAAAACAATTTCAGGATTTTATAAAATTCCACCCCTAAGAGGGTGTAAAAGGGTTAAATATGTTTTTACGTATTTCTCAATATCTCAAGGCACAATGAAATATCGCCTTGGTTTTTGCTTGCAAATGTTACTTATACAAATGTTTAAAAACAATATTCAGGATTTTGAGAAATTCCTCCCCTAAGGGGGTGTAAAAGGGTTAAATTTGTTTTTACGTATTTCTCCATATCTGTTAGGCACGATGAGATATCGCCTTGGTTCTTGTTTGCAAATGTTACTCATACAAATGTTTAAAAAAATATTTCAGGATTTTGAGGAATTCCACCCCTAGGAGAGTGTAAAAGAGTTAAATATGTTTTTACGTATTTCTCAATATCTTTTAGACACGATGAAATATCGCCTGGGTTTTTGTTTGCAAATGTTACTCATACAAATGTTTGAAAATAAAATTCAGGATTTTTAGAAATTTCACCCCTAAGGGGGTGTAAAAGCGTTAAATATTTTTTTACGTATTACTCAATATCTCTTGGGCACGATGAGATATCGCCTTGGTTTTTGCTTGCAAATGTTACTCATACAAATAATCAAAAACGTATTTTAGGATTTTTGAAAATTCTAGGCCCAAGGGGGTGTAAAAGGGTTTAATAAGTTTTTACGTATTTCTCAATATCTCAAGGCACAATGAGATATTGCCTTGGTTTTTGCTTGCAAGTGTTAATCATACAAATGTTTAAAATACGATTTTAAGATTTTTAGAAATTACACCCCTAAGGAGGCGTAAAAGTGTGGAATATGTTTTTGAGGTATTTCTAAAAATCTCTTAGGCACGACAAGATATCGCCTTGGTTTTTTTCTGCAAATGTTACTCTTACAAATGTTTAAAAACGAATTTCAGGATTTCGAGAAATTCCACCCCTAAGGGGGTGTAAAAGGGTTAAATATGTTTTTACGTATTTCTCAATATCTCAAGGCACAATAAGATTTCGCCTTGGTTTTTGCTTGCAAATGTTACTCATACAAATGTTTAAAAACCTATTTCAGGATTTTAGAAATTCCACCCCTAAGGAGGTGTAAGAGGGTTAAATAGGTTTTTACGTATTTTGAGCAATCTCTTGGGCACGATCAGATATCGCCTTGGTTCTTGTTTGCAAATGTTACTCATACAAATGTTTAAAAAAATATTTCAGGATTTTTAGAAATTCCACCCCCAGGAGGGTGTAAAAGGGTTAAATATGTTTTTACGTATTTCTCAATATCTCAAGGCACAATGAGATATCGCCTTGGCTTTTGCTTGCAAATGTTACTCATACAAATGTTTAAAAACCAAATTCAAGATTTTGAGAAATTCCACCCCTAAAAAAGTGTAAAAGTGTTGAATATGTTTTTACGTATTTCTCAATATCTCTTAGGCACGATGATATATCGCCTTGGTTTTGTTTGCAAATGTAACTCATACAAATGTTTAGAAACGTATTTGAGGATTTTCAAAAATTCCACCCCTAAGGGGGTGTAAAAGGGTTAAATATGTTTTCACGTATTTCTCAATATCTCTTAGACACGATGAGATATCGCCTTGGTTTTTTTCTGCAAATGTTACTCACACAAATGTTAAAAAACCAATTTCAGGATTTCGAGAAATTCCACCCCTAAGGGGGTGTAAAAGGGTTAAATATGTTTTTACGTATTTCTGAATATCCCTGAGGCACGATGAGATATCGCCTTATTTTGCTTGCAAATGTTACTCATACAAATGTTTAAAAACCAAATTCAAGATTTTTAGAAATTCCACTTCGAACGGGGTGTAAAAGGGTTGAATGTGTTTTTACGTCTTTCTCAATATCTCTTAGACATGATAAGATATTGCTTTGGTTTTTGTTTGCAAATGTTACTCATACAAACGTTTAAAAACCAATTTCAGGATTTTTTAAAATTCTACCCCTGAGGGGGTGTAAAAGAGTTAAATGTGTTTTTACGTATTTCTCTATATCTTTTAGGCACGATGAGATATCGTTTTGGTTTTCGTTTGCAAATGTTACTCATACTAATGTTTGAAAACTAATTTTTGGATTTTGAGAAATTCCACTTCTAAGGGGTTGTAAAAGGGTTAAATATGTTTTTACGTAGTTTTCAATATCTCAAGGCACAATGAGATATCGCCTTGGTTTTTGCTTGCAAATGTTACTGATACAAATGTTTAGAAACCAAATTCAAGATTTTTAGAAATTCCACCCTCAAAGTGGTGTAAAAGGGTTAAATGTGTTTTTACGTAATTTTAGAAATCTCTTATGCACGATGAGATATCGTCTTGATTTTTGTCTGCAAATGTTACTCAGACAAATGTTTCAAATCAATTTCAGGATTTTATAAAATTCCACCCCTAAGAGGATGTAAAAGGGTTAAATATGTTTTTACGTATTTCTCAATATCTCAAGGCACAATGAGATATCGCCTTGGTTTTTATTTGCAAATGTTACTCATACAAATGTTTAAAAACCTATTTCAGGATTTAAAAAAATGCCACCTCTAAAGAGGCGTAAAAGGGTTAAATATGTTTTTAGGTATTTCTTAAAATCTCTTAGGCACGACGAGATATCGCCTTGGTTTTTGTCTGCAAATGTTACTCACACAAATGTTTAAAAACCAATTTCAGGATTCCGAAAAATTCCACCCCTAAGGGGGTGTAAAAGGTTTAAATATGTTATTACGTATTTCTCAATATCTCAAGGCACAATAAGATTTCGCCTTGGTTTTTGCTTGCAAATGTTACTCATACAAATGTTTAAAAACCAATTTCAGGATTTTAGAAATTCCACTCCTAAGGAGGTGTAAAAGGGTTAAATATGTTTTTACGTATTTTTAGCAATCTCTTATGCTTGATGAGATATCGCCTTGGTTTTTGTTTGCAAATGTTACTCATACGAATGTTTGAAAACCAATTTCAGGATTTTAGAAATTCCACCCCTAAAAAGGTGTAAAAGGGTTAAATATGTTTTTACGTATTTCTCAATATCTCTTAGGCACGATGATATATCGCCTTGGTTTTGTTTGCAAATGTAACTCATACAAATGATTAGAAACGTATTTTAGGATTTTCAAAAATTCCACCCCTAAGGGGGTGTAAAAGGGTTAAATATGTTTTCACGTATTTCTCAATATCTCTTAGACACGATGAGATATCGCCTTGGTTTTTGTTTGCAAATGTTACTCATACAAATGTTTAAAAATTAAATTCAGGATTTTTAGGAATTTCACCCCTAAGGGGGTGTAAAAGCGTTAAATATTTTTTTACGTATTTCTCAATATCTTTTGGGCACGATGAGATATCGCCTTGGTTTGTGCTTGCAAATGTTACTCATACAAATGTTTAAAAACCGATTTCAAGATTTTTAGAAATTCCACCTTTGAGGGGGTGTAAAAGGGTGAAATATGTTTTTACGTATTTCTCGATATCTCTTAGGCACGACGAGATATCGCCTTGGTTTTTGCTTCTAAATGTTACTCATACAAATGTTCAAAAACCGATTTCAACATTTTTAGAAATTCCACTTTTGAGGGGGAGTAAAATGGTTAAATATGTTTTTACGTACTTCTCAATATCTCTGAGGCACGTTGAGATATCGCCTTGGTTTTTGCTTTCAAATGTTACTCATACAAATGTTTAAAAAACCATTTTAGGATTTTGAGAAATCCCACCCCTAAGGGGGTGTAAAAAGGTAAAATATGTTTTTACGTATTTCTCAATATCTCTTAGGCACGATGAAATATCGCCTCGGTTTTTGCTTGCAAATGTTACTCATACAAATATTCAAAAACGTATTATGAAATTTTTAAAAATTCCACCCCTAAGGGGGTGTAAAAAGGTTAAATATTTTTGTACGTATTTCTTAATATCTCTTGGGCCCGATGAGATATCGCCTTGGTTCTTGCTTGCAAATGTTACTCATACAAATGTTTAAAAATCGATTTCAAGATTTTGAGAAATTCTACCCTTAAGGGGGTGTAAAAGGGTTAAATATGTTTTTACCTATTGCTTAAAATCTCTTAGGCACGACGAGATATCGCCTTGGTTTTTGTTTACAAATGTTAATCATACAAATGCTTAAAAACCAATTTCAGGATTTTAAAAATTCCACTCCTAAGGAGGTGTAAAAGGGTTAAATATGTTTTTACGTATTTTTAGCAATCTCTTATGCTTGATGAGATATCGCCTTGGTTTTTGTTTGCAAATGTTACTCAGACAAATGTTTCAAAAACAATTTCAGGATTTTGAAAAATTCTACCCCTAAGGGGGTGTAAAAGGGTTAAATATGTTTTTACGTATTTCTTAATATCTCAAGGCACAATGAGATATCGCCTTGGTTTTTGCTTGCAAATTTTACTCATACAAATGTTTAAAAACCAAATTTAGGATTTTGAGAAATTCTACCCCTAAAGAAGTGTAAAAAGGTTAAATATGTTTTTACGTATTTCTCAATATCTCTTAGGCACGATGATATATGGCCTTGGTTTTGTTTGCAAATGTTACTCATACAAATGTTCGAAAACGTATTTTAGGATTTTCAAAATTTCTACCCTTAAGGGGGTGTAAAAGGGTTAAATATGTTTTTACGTATTTCTCAATATTTCTTAGACACGATGAGATATCGCCTTGGTTTTTGTTTGCAAATGTTACTCATACAAATGTTCAAAAACCGATTTCAAGACTTTTAGAAATACTACCCCTGAGGAGGTGTAAAAGGGTTGAATATTTTTTTACGTATTTCTCGATATCTTTTAGGCACGATGAGATATCGCTTTGGTTTTTGTTTCCAAATGTTACTCATACAAATGTTAAAAAACCAATTTCAGGATTTTGAAATTTTTTAAAATTCCACGCCTAAGGGGGTGTAAAAGGGTTTAATATGTTTTTACGTATTTTAAGAAATTTCTTATGCACGATGGGATATCGCCTTGGTTTTTGTTTGCAAATGTTAGTCAGACAAATGTTTCAAAACAATTTCAGGATTTTGAAAAATTCCACCCCTAAGGAAGTGTAAAAAGGTTTAATTTGTTTTTACGTATTTCTTAATATCTCAAGGCACAATGAGAAATCGCCTTGGTTTTTGCTTGCAAATGTTACTCATACAAATGTTTAAAAACAAAATTCAGGATTTTGAGAAATTCCTGCCACAAAGGGGTGTAAAAACGTTAATTATGTTTTTATCATACGTATTTCTCAATATCTTTTAGGCACGATGATATATCGCCTTGGTTTTGTTTGCAAATGTTACTCATACAAATGTTCGAAAACGCATTTTAGGATTTTCAAAATTTCTACCCTTAAGGGGGTGTAAAAGGGTTAAATATGTTTTTACGTATTTCTCAATATCTCTTAGACACGATGAGATATCGCCTTGATTTTTGTTTGCAAATGTTACTCATACAAATGTTTAAAAACGAAATTAAGGATATTTCGAAATTTTACCCCTAAGGGGGTGTAAAAGCGTTAAATATTTTTTTACGTATTTCTTAATATCTCTTGGGCACGATGAGATATCGCCTTGGTTTTTGCTTGCAAATGTTACTCATACAAATGTTCAAAAACTGATTTCAAGACTTTTAGAAATACTACCCCTGAGTAGGTGTAAAAGGGTTGAATATTTTTTTACGTATTTCTCGATATCTTTTAGGCACGATGAGATATCGCTTTGGTTTTTGTTTCCAAATGTTACTCATACAAATGTTAAAAAACCAATTTCAGGATTTTAAAATTTTTTAAAATTCCACGCCTAAGGGGGTGTAAAAGGGTTTAATATGTTTTTACGTATTTTAAGAAATCTCTTATGCACGATGGGATATCGCCTTGGTTTTTGTTTGCAAATGTTAGTCAGACAAATGTTTCAAAACAATTTCAGGATTTTGAAAAATTCCACCCCTAAGGAAGTGTAAAAAGGTTTAATTTGTTTTTACGTATTTCTTAATATCTCAAGGCACAATGAGATATCGCCTTGGTTTTTGCTTGCAAATGTTACTCATACAAATGTTTAAAAACAAAATTCAGGATTTTGAGAAATTCCTGCCACAAAGGGGTGTAAAAACGTTAATTATGTTTTTACGTATTTCTCAATATCTTTTAGGCACGATGATATATCGCCTTGGTTTTGTTTGCAAATGTTACTCATACAAATGTTCGAAAACGTATTTTAGGATTTTCAAAAATTCTACCCCTAAGAGGGTGTAAAAGGGTTGAATATGTTTTTACGTATTTCTCAATATCTCTTAGACACGATGAGATATCGCCTTGGTTTTTGCTTGCAAATGTTACTCATACAAATGTTTAAAAACCAATTTCAGGATTCCGAGAAATTCCACCCCTAAGGGGGTGTAAAAGGGTTAAATAAGTTTTTACGTATTTCTCAATATCTTAAGGCACAATGAGATATTGCCTTGGTTTTTGCTTGCAAATGTTACGCATACAAATGTTTAAAAAATGATTTCAAGATTTTTAGAAATTCCATCCCTAAGGGGGCGTAAAAGGGTTCAATATGTTTTTAGGTATTTCTCAAAATCTCTTAGGCACGACGAGATATCGCCTTGGTTTTTGCTTATAAATGTTACTCATACGAATGTTCAAAAAACCATTTTAGGATTTTGAGAAATTTTACCCCTAAAAGGGTGTAAAAGGGTTAAATATGTTTTTACGTATTTCTCAATATCTCTTAGGCACGATGAAATATCGCCTTGGTTTTTGCTTGCAAATTTTAATCATACAAATGTTTGAAAACGTATTTTAGAATTTTTAAAAATTCCACCCCTAAGGGGGTGTGAAAGGGTTAAATATGTTTTCACGTATTTCTCAATATCTCTTAGACACGATGAGATATCGCCTTGGTTTTTGTTTGCAAATGTTACTCATATAAATGTTCAAAAAATCATTTTAGGATTTTGAGAAATTCCACCCGTAAGGGGGTGTAAAAGAGTTAAATATGTTTTTACGTATTTCTCAATATCTCTTAGGCACGATGATATATCGCCTTGGTTTTGTTTGCAAATGTAACTCATACAAATGTTTAAAAACGTATTTTAGGATTTTTAAAAATTCCACCCCTAAGATGGTGTGAAAGGGTTAAATATGTTTTCACGTATTTCTCAATATCTCTTAGACACGATGAAATATCGCCTTGGTTTTTGTTTGCAAATGGTACTCATACAAATGTTTAAAAATAAAATTCAGCATTTTTAGAAATTTCACCTCTAAGGGGGTGTAATAGCGTTAAATATTTTTTTACGTATTTCTCAATATCTCAAGGCACAATGAGATATCGCCTTGGTTTTTGCTTGCAAATGTTACTCATACAAATAATCAAAAACGTATTTTAGGATTTTTAAAAATTCCACGCCCAAGGGGGTGTAAAAGGGTTTAATAAGTTTTTACGTATTTCTCAATATCTCAAGGCACAATGAGATATCGTCTTGGTTTTTGCTTGCAAATGTTAATCATACGAATAGTTAAAGAACGATTTCAAGATTTTTAGAAATTCCACCCTCAAGGGGGCGTAAAAGTGTTAAATATGTTTTTGAGTTATTTCTCAAAATCTCTTAGGCACGACGAGATATCGCCTTGGTTTTTTTCTGCAAATGTTACTCACACAAATGTTTAAAAACCAATTTCAGGATTTCGAGAAATTCCACCCCTAAAGGGGTGTAAAAGGGTTAAATATGTTTTTACGTACTTCTGAATATCTCTGAGGCACGATGAGATATCGCCTCATTTTGCTTCCAAATGTTACTCATACAAATGTTTAAAAACCAAATTCAAGATTTTTAGAAATTCTACCTCTAAGGGGGTGTAAAAGGGTTGAATAAGTTTTTACGTCTTTCTCAATATCTCTTAGACATGATGAGATATTGCCTTGGTTTTTGTTTGCAAATGTTACTCATACAAACGTTTAAAAACCAATTTCAGGATTTTTTAAAACTCCACCCCTAAGCGGGTGTAAAAGGGTTAAATGTGTTTTTACGTAATTCACTATATCTTTTAGGCACGATGAGATATCGTTTTGGTTTTCGTTTGCAAATGTAACTCATACTAATGTTTAAAAACTAATTTTTGGATTTTGAGAAATTCCCCTTCTAAGGGGTTGTAAAAGGGTTAAATATGTTTTTACGTAGTTCTCAATATCTCAAGGCACAATGAGATATCGCCTTGGTTTTTGCTTGCAAATGTTACTGATACAAATGTTTAGAAACCAAATTCAAGATTTTTAGAAATTCCACCCTCAAAGTGGTGTAAAAGGGTTAAATGTGTTTTTACGTAATTTTAGAAATCTCTTATGCACGATGAGATATCGCCTTGGTTTTTGTTTGCAAATGTTACTCATACAAATGTTAAAAAACAAAATTAAGGATTTTTCGAAATTTTACCCCTAAGGGGGTGTAAAAGCCTTAAATATTTTTTTACGTATTTCTTAATATTTCTTGGGCACGATGAGATATCGCCTTGGTTTTTGCTTGCAAATGTTACTCATACAAATGTTCAAAAACCGATTTCAAGACTTTTAGAAATACTACCCCTGAGGAGGTGTAAAAGGGTTGAATATTTTTTTACGTATTTCTCGATATCTTTTAGGCACGATGAGATATCGCTTTGGTTTTTGTTTCCAAATGTTACTCATACAAATGTTAAAAAACCAATTTCAGGATTTTAAAATTTTTTAAAATTCCACGCCTAAGGGGGTGTAAAAGGGTTTAATATGTTTTTACGTATTTTAAGAAATCTCTTATGCACGATGGGATATCGCCTTGGTTTTTGTTTGCAAATGTTAGTCAGACAAATGTTTCAAAACAATTTCAGGATTTGGAAAAATTCCACCCCTAAGGAAGTGTAAAAAGGTTTAATTTGTTTTTACGTATTTCTTAATATCTCAAGGCACAATGAGAAATCGCCTTGGTTTTTGCTTGCAAATGTTACTCATACAAATGTTTAAAAACAAAATTCAGGATTTTGAGAAATTCCTGCCACAAAGGGGTGTAAAAACGTTAATTATGTTTTTATCATACGTATTTCTCAATATATTTTAGGCACGATGATATATCGCCTTGGTTTTGTTTGCAAATGTTACTCAGACAAATGTTTCAAAAACAATTTCAGGATTTTATAAAATTCCACCCCTAAGAGGGTGTAAAAGGGTTAAATATGTTTTTACGTATTTCTCAATATCTCAAGGCACAATGAAATATCGCCTTGGTTTTTGCTTGCAAATGTTACTTATACAAATGTTTAAAAACAATATTCAGGATTTTGAGAAATTCCTCCCCTAAGGGGGTGTAAAAGGGTTAAATTTGTTTTTACGTATTTCTCCATATCTGTTAGGCACGATGAGATATCGCCTTGGTTCTTGTTTGCAAATGTTACTCATACAAATGTTTAAAAAAATATTTCAGGATTTTGAGGAATTCCACCCCTAGGAGAGTGTAAAAGAGTTAAATATGTTTTTACGTATTTCTCAATATCTTTTAGACACGATGAAATATCGCCTGGGTTTTTGTTTGCAAATGTTACTCATACAAATGTTTGAAAATAAAATTCAGGATTTTTAGAAATTTCACCCCTAAGGGGGTGTAAAAGCGTTAAATATTTTTTTACGTATTACTCAATATCTCTTGGGCACGATGAGATATCGCCTTGGTTTTTGCTTGCAAATGTTACTCATACAAATAATCAAAAACGTATTTTAGGATTTTTGAAAATTCTAGGCCCAAGGGGGTGTAAAAGGGTTTAATAAGTTTTTACGTATTTCTCAATATCTCAAGGCACAATGAGATATTGCCTTGGTTTTTGCTTGCAAGTGTTAATCATACAAATGTTTAAAATACGATTTTAAGATTTTTAGAAATTACACCCCTAAGGAGGCGTAAAAGTGTGGAATATGTTTTTGAGGTATTTCTAAAAATCTCTTAGGCACGACAAGATATCGCCTTGGTTTTTTTCTGCAAATGTTACTCTTACAAATGTTTAAAAACGAATTTCAGGATTTCGAGAAATTCCACCCCTAAGGGGGTGTAAAAGGGTTAAATATGTTTTTACGTATTTCTCAATATCTCAAGGCACAATAAGATTTCGCCTTGGTTTTTGCTTGCAAATGTTACTCATACAAATGTTTAAAAACCTATTTCAGGATTTTAGAAATTCCACCCCTAAGGAGGTGTAAGAGGGTTAAATAGGTTTTTACGTATTTTGAGCAATCTCTTGGGCACGATCAGATATCGCCTTGGTTCTTGTTTGCAAATGTTACTCATACAAATGTTTAAAAAAATATTTCAGGATTTTTAGAAATTCCACCCCCAGGAGGGTGTAAAAGGGTTAAATATGTTTTTACGTATTTCTCAATATCTCAAGGCACAATGAGATATCGCCTTGGCTTTTGCTTGCAAATGTTACTCATACAAATGTTTAAAAACCAAATTCAAGATTTTGAGAAATTCCACCCCTAAAAAAGTGTAAAAGTGTTGAATATGTTTTTACGTATTTCTCAATATCTCTTAGGCACGATGATATATCGCCTTGGTTTTGTTTGCAAATGTAACTCATACAAATGTTTAGAAACGTATTTGAGGATTTTCAAAAATTCCACCCCTAAGGGGGTGTAAAAGGGTTAAATATGTTTTCACGTATTTCTCAATATCTCTTAGACACGATGAGATATCGCCTTGGTTTTTTTCTGCAAATGTTACTCACACAAATGTTAAAAAACCAATTTCAGGATTTCGAGAAATTCCACCCCTAAGGGGGTGTAAAAGGGTTAAATATGTTTTTACGTATTTCTGAATATCCCTGAGGCACGATGAGATATCGCCTTATTTTGCTTGCAAATGTTACTCATACAAATGTTTAAAAACCAAATTCAAGATTTTTAGAAATTCCACTTCGAACGGGGTGTAAAAGGGTTGAATGTGTTTTTACGTCTTTCTCAATATCTCTTAGACATGATAAGATATTGCCTTGGTTTTTGTTTGCAAATGTTACTCATACAAACGTTTAAAAACCAATTTCAGGATTTTTTAAAATTCCACCCCTGAGGGGGTGTAAAAGAGTTAAATGTGTTTTTACGTATTTCTCTATATCTTTTAGGCACGATGAGATATCGTTTTGGTTTTCGTTTGCAAATGTTACTCATACTAATGTTTGAAAACTAATTTTTGGATTTTGAGAAATTCCACTTCTAAGGGGTTGTAAAAGGGTTAAATATGTTTTTACGTAGTTTTCAATATCTCAAGGCACAATGAGATATCGCCTTGGTTTTTGCTTGCAAATGTTACTGATACAAATGTTTAGAAACCAAATTCAAGATTTTTAGAAATTCCACCCTCAAAGTGGTGTAAAAGGGTTAAATGTGTTTTTACGTAATTTTAGAAATCTCTTATGCACGATGAGATATCGTCTTGATTTTTGTCTGCAAATGTTACTCAGACAAATGTTTCAAATCAATTTCAGGATTTTATAAAATTCCACCCCTAAGAGGATGTAAAAGGGTTAAATATGTTTTTACGTATTTCTCAATATCTCAAGGCACAATGAGATATCGCCTTGGTTTTTATTTGCAAATGTTACTCATACAAATGTTTAAAAACCTATTTCAGGATTTAAAAAAATGCCACCTCTAAAGAGGCGTAAAAGGGTTAAATATGTTTTTAGGTATTTCTTAAAATCTCTTAGGCACGACGAGATATCGCCTTGGTTTTTGTCTGCAAATGTTACTCACACAAATGTTTAAAAACCAATTTCAGGATTCCGAAAAATTCCACCCCTAAGGGGGTGTAAAAGGTTTAAATATGTTATTACGTATTTCTCAATATCTCAAGGCACAATAAGATTTCGCCTTGGTTTTTGCTTGCAAATGTTACTCATACAAATGTTTAAAAACCAATTTCAGGATTTTAGAAATTCCACTCCTAAGGAGGTGTAAAAGGGTTAAATATGTTTTTACGTATTTTTAGCAATCTCTTATGCTTGATGAGATATCGCCTTGGTTTTTGTTTGCAAATGTTACTCATACGAATGTTTGAAAACCAATTTCAGGATTTTAGAAATTCCACCCCTAAAAAGGTGTAAAAGGGTTAAATATGTTTTTACGTATTTCTCAATATCTCTTAGGCACGATGATATATCGCCTTGGTTTTGTTTGCAAATGTAACTCATACAAATGATTAGAAACGTATTTTAGGATTTTCAAAAATTCCACCCCTAAGGGGGTGTAAAAGGGTTAAATATGTTTTCACGTATTTCTCAATATCTCTTAGACACGATGAGATATCGCCTTGGTTTTTGTTTGCAAATGTTACTCATACAAATGTTTAAAAATTAAATTCAGGATTTTTAGGAATTTCACCCCTAAGGGGGTGTAAAAGCGTTAAATATTTTTTTACGTATTTCTCAATATCTTTTGGGCACGATGAGATATCGCCTTGGTTTGTGCTTGCAAATGTTACTCATACAAATGTTTAAAAACCGATTTCAAGATTTTTAGAAATTCCACCTTTGAGGGGGTGTAAAAGGGTGAAATATGTTTTTACGTATTTCTCGATATCTCTTAGGCACGACGAGATATCGCCTTGGTTTTTGCTTCTAAATGTTACTCATACAAATGTTCAAAAACCGATTTCAACATTTTTAGAAATTCCACTTTTGAGGGGGAGTAAAATGGTTAAATATGTTTTTACGTACTTCTCAATATCTCTGAGGCACGTTGAGATATCGCCTTGGTTTTTGCTTTCAAATGTTACTCATACAAATGTTTAAAAAACCATTTTAGGATTTTGAGAAATCCCACCCCTAAGGGGGTGTAAAAAGGTAAAATATATTTTTACGTATTTCTCAATATCTCTTAGGCACGATGAAATATCGCCTCGGTTTTTGCTTGCAAATGTTACTCATACAAATATTCAAAAACGTATTATGAAATTTTTAAAAATTCCACCCCTAAGGGGGTGTAAAAAGGTTAAATATTTTTGTACGTATTTCTTAATATCTCTTGGGCCCGATGAGATATCGCCTTGGTTCTTGCTTGCAAATGTTACTCATACAAATGTTTAAAAATCGATTTCAAGATTTTGAGAAATTCTACCCTTAAGGGGGTGTAAAAGGTTTAATATGTTTTTACCTATTGCTTAAAATCTCTTAGGCACGACGAGATATCGCCTTGGTTTTTGTTTACAAATGTTAATCATACAAATGCTTAAAAACCAATTTCAGGATTTTAAAAATTCCACTCCTAAGGAGGTGTAAAAGGGTTAAATATGTTTTTACGTATTTTTAGCAATCTCTTATGCTTGATGAGATATCGCCTTGGTTTTTGTTTGCAAATGTTACTCAGACAAATGTTTCAAAAACAATTTCAGGATTTTGAAAAATTCTACCCCTAAGGGGGTGTAAAAGGGTTAAATATGTTTTTACGTATTTCTTAATATCTCAAGGCACAATGAGATATCGCCTTGGTTTTTGCTTGCAAATTTTACTCATACAAATGTTTAAAAACCAAATTTAGGATTTTGAGAAATTCTACCCCTAAAGAAGTGTAAAAAGGTTAAATATGTTTTTACGTATTTCTCAATATCTCTTAGGCACGATGATATATGGCCTTGGTTTTGTTTGCAAATGTTACTCATACAAATGTTCGAAAACGTATTTTAGGATTTTCAAAATTTCTACCCTTAAGGGGGTGTAAAAGGGTTAAATATGTTTTTACGTATTTCTCAATATTTCTTAGACACGATGAGATATCGCCTTGGTTTTTGTTTGCAAATGTTACTCATACAAATGTTCAAAAACCGATTTCAAGACTTTTAGAAATACTACCCCTGAGGAGGTGTAAAAGGGTTGAATATTTTTTTACGTATTTCTCGATATCTTTTAGGCACGATGAGATATCGCTTTGGTTTTTGTTTCCAAATGTTACTCATACAAATGTTAAAAAACCAATTTCAGGATTTTGAAATTTTTTAAAATTCCACGCCTAAGGGGGTGTAAAAGGGTTTAATATGTTTTTACGTATTTTAAGAAATTTCTTATGCACGATGGGATATCGCCTTGGTTTTTGTTTGCAAATGTTAGTCAGACAAATGTTTCAAAACAATTTCAGGATTTTGAAAAATTCCACCCCTAAGGAAGTGTAAAAAGGTTTAATTTGTTTTTACGTATTTCTTAATATCTCAAGGCACAATGAGAAATCGCCTTGGTTTTTGCTTGCAAATGTTACTCATACAAATGTTTAAAAACAAAATTCAGGATTTTGAGAAATTCCTGCCACAAAGGGGTGTAAAAACGTTAATTATGTTTTTATCATACGTATTTCTCAATATCTTTTAGGCACGATGATATATCGCCTTGGTTTTGTTTGCAAATGTTACTCATACAAATGTTCGAAAACGCATTTTAGGATTTTCAAAATTTCTACCCTTAAGGGGGTGTAAAAGGGTTAAATATGTTTTTACGTATTTCTCAATATCTCTTAGACACGATGAGATATCGCCTTGATTTTTGTTTGCAAATGTTACTCATACAAATGTTTAAAAACGAAATTAAGGATATTTCGAAATTTTACCCCTAAGGGGGTGTAAAAGCGTTAAATATTTTTTTACGTATTTCTTAATATCTCTTGGGCACGATGAGATATCGCCTTGGTTTTTGCTTGCAAATGTTACTCATACAAATGTTCAAAAACTGATTTCAAGACTTTTAGAAATACTACCCCTGAGTAGGTGTAAAAGGGTTGAATATTTTTTTACGTATTTCTCGATATCTTTTAGGCACGATGAGATATCGCTTTGGTTTTTGTTTCCAAATGTTACTCATACAAATGTTAAAAAACCAATTTCAGGATTTTAAAATTTTTTAAAATTCCACGCCTAAGGGGGTGTAAAAGGGTTTAATATGTTTTTACGTATTTTAAGAAATCTCTTATGCACGATGGGATATCGCCTTGGTTTTTGTTTGCAAATGTTAGTCAGACAAATGTTTCAAAACAATTTCAGGATTTTGAAAAATTCCACCCCTAAGGAAGTGTAAAAAGGTTTAATTTGTTTTTACGTATTTCTTAATATCTCAAGGCACAATGAGATATCGCCTTGGTTTTTGCTTGCAAATGTTACTCATACAAATGTTTAAAAACAAAATTCAGGATTTTGAGAAATTCCTGCCACAAAGGGGTGTAAAAACGTTAATTATGTTTTTACGTATTTCTCAATATCTTTTAGGCACGATGATATATCGCCTTGGTTTTGTTTGCAAATGTTACTCATACAAATGTTCGAAAACGTATTTTAGGATTTTCAAAAATTCTACCCCTAAGAGGGTGTAAAAGGGTTGAATATGTTTTTACGTATTTCTCAATATCTCTTAGACACGATGAGATATCGCCTTGGTTTTTGCTTGCAAATGTTACTCATACAAATGTTTAAAAACCAATTTCAGGATTCCGAGAAATTCCACCCCTAAGGGGGTGTAAAAGGGTTAAATAAGTTTTTACGTATTTCTCAATATCTTAAGGCACAATGAGATATTGCCTTGGTTTTTGCTTGCAAATGTTACGCATACAAATGTTTAAAAAATGATTTCAAGATTTTTAGAAATTCCATCCCTAAGGAGGCGTAAAAGGGTTCAATATGTTTTTAGGTATTTCTCAAAATCTCTTAGGCACGACGAGATATCGCCTTGGTTTTTGCTTATAAATGTTACTCATACGAATGTTCAAAAAACCATTTTAGGATTTTGAGAAATTTTACCCCTAAAAGGGTGTAAAAGGGTTAAATATGTTTTTACGTATTTCTCAATATCTCTTAGGCACGATGAAATATCGCCTTGGTTTTTGCTTGCAAATTTTAATCATACAAATGTTTGAAAACGTATTTTAGAATTTTTAAAAATTCCACCCCTAAGGGGGTGTGAAAGGGTTAAATATGTTTTCACGTATTTCTCAATATCTCTTAGACACGATGAGATATCGCCTTGGTTTTTGTTTGCAAATGTTACTCATATAAATGTTCAAAAAATCATTTTAGGATTTTGAGAAATTCCACCCGTAAGGGGGTGTAAAAGAGTTAAATATGTTTTTACGTATTTCTCAATATCTCTTAGGCACGATGATATATCGCCTTGGTTTTGTTTGCAAATGTAACTCATACAAATGTTTAAAAACGTATTTTAGGATTTTTAAAAATTCCACCCCTAAGATGGTGTGAAAGGGTTAAATATGTTTTCACGTATTTCTCAATATCTCTTAGACACGATGAAATATCGCCTTGGTTTTTGTTTGCAAATGGTACTCATACAAATGTTTAAAAATAAAATTCAGCATTTTTAGAAATTTCACCTCTAAGGGGGTGTAATAGCGTTAAATATTTTTTTACGTATTTCTCAATATCTCAAGGCACAATGAGATATCGCCTTGGTTTTTGCTTGCAAATGTTACTCATACAAATAATCAAAAACGTATTTTAGGATTTTTAAAAATTCCACGCCCAAGGGGGTGTAAAAGGGTTTAATAAGTTTTTACGTATTTCTCAATATCTCAAGGCACAATGAGATATCGTCTTGGTTTTTGCTTGCAAATGTTAATCATACGAATAGTTAAAGAACGATTTCAAGATTTTTAGAAATTCCACCCTCAAGGGGGCGTAAAAGTGTTAAATATGTTTTTGAGTTATTTCTCAAAATCTCTTAGGCACGACGAGATATCGCCTTGGTTTTTTTCTGCAAATGTTACTCACACAAATGTTTAAAAACCAATTTCAGGATTTCGAGAAATTCCACCCCTAAAGGGGTGTAAAAGGGTTAAATATGTTTTTACGTACTTCTGAATATCTCTGAGGCACGATGAGATATCGCCTCATTTTGCTTCCAAATGTTACTCATACAAATGTTTAAAAACCAAATTCAAGATTTTTAGAAATTCTACCTCTAAGGGGGTGTAAAAGGGTTGAATAAGTTTTTACGTCTTTCTCAATATCTCTTAGACATGATGAGATATTGCCTTGGTTTTTGTTTGCAAATGTTACTCATACAAACGTTTAAAAACCAATTTCAGGATTTTTTAAAACTCCACCCCTAAGCGGGTGTAAAAGGGTTAAATGTGTTTTTACGTAATTCACTATATCTTTTAGGCACGATGAGATATCGTTTTGGTTTTCGTTTGCAAATGTAACTCATACTAATGTTTAAAAACTAATTTTTGGATTTTGAGAAATTCCCCTTCTAAGGGGTTGTAAAAGGGTTAAATATGTTTTTACGTAGTTCTCAATATCTCAAGGCACAATGAGATATCGCCTTGGTTTTTGCTTGCAAATGTTACTGATACAAATGTTTAGAAACCAAATTCAAGATTTTTAGAAATTCCACCCTCAAAGTGGTGTAAAAGGGTTAAATGTGTTTTTACGTAATTTTAGAAATCTCTTATGCACGATGAGATATCGCCTTGGTTTTTGTTTGCAAATGTTACTCATACAAACGTTTAAAAACCAATTTCAGGATTTTTTAAAACTCCACCCCTAAGCGGGTGTAAAAGGGTTAAATGTGTTTTTACGTAATTCTCTATATCTTTTAGGCACGATGAGATATCGTTTTGGTTTTCGTTTGCAAATGTAACTCATACTAATGTTTAAAAACTAATTTTTGGATTTTGAGAAATTCCACTTCTAAGGGGTTGTAAAAGGGTTCAATATGTTTTTAGGTATTTCTCAAAATCTCTTAGGCACGACGAGATATCGCCTTAATTTTTGCTTTCAAATGTTACTCATACAAATGTTCAAAAAACCATTTTAGGATTTTGAGAAATTTTACCCCTAAAAGGGTGTAAAAGGGTTAAACATGTTTTTACGTATTTCTCAATATCTCTTAGGCACGATGAAATATCGCCTTGGTTTTTGCTTGCAAATTTTAATCATACAAATGTTTGAAAACGTATTTTAGAATTTTTAAAAATTCCACCCCTAAGGGGGTGTGAAAGGGTTAAATATGTTTTCACGTATTTCTCAATATTTCTTAGACACGATGAGATATCGCCTTGGTTTTTGTTTGCAAATGTTACTCATATAAATGTTCAAAAAATCATTTTAGGATTTTGAGAAATTCTACCCGTAAGGGGGTGTAAAAGAGTTAAATATGTTTTTACGTATTTCTCAATATCTCTTAGGCACGATGATATATCGCCTTGGTTTTGTTTGCAAATGTAACTCATACAAATGTTTAAAAACGTATTTTAGGATTTTTAAAAATTCCACCCCTAAGGGGGTGTGAAAGGGTTAAATATGTTTTCACGTATTTCTCAATATCTCTTAGACACGATGAAATATCGCCTTGGTTTTTGTTTGCAAATGGTACTCATACAAATGTTTAAAAATAAAATTCAGCATTTTTAGAAATTTCACCCCTAAGGGGGTGTAATAGCGTTAAATATTTTTTTACGTATTTCTCAATATCTTTTGGGCACGATGAGATATCGCCTTGGTTTTTGCTTGCAAATGTTACTCATACAAATGTTTGAAAACCGATTTCAAGATTTTTAGAAATTCCACCCTTGAGGGGGTGTAAAAGGGTTAAATATGTTTTTACGTATTTCTCAATATCTCAAGGCACAATGAGATATCGCCTTGGTTTTTGCTTGCAAATGTTACTCATACAAATAATCAAAAACGTATTTTAGGATTTTTTAAAATTCCACGCCCAAGGGGGTGTAAAAGGGTTTAATAAGTTTTTACGTATTTCTCAATATCTCAAGGCACAATGAGATATCGCCTTGGTTTTTGCTTGCAAATGTTAATCATACAAATGTTTAAAGAACGATTTCAAGATTTTTAGAAATTCCACCCTCAAGGGGGCGTAAAAGTGTTAAATATGTTTTTGAGTTATTTCTCAAAATCTCTTAGGCACGACGAGATATCGCCTTGGTTTTTTTCTGCAAATGTTACTCACACAAATGTTTAAAAACCAATTTCAGGATTTCGAGAAATTCCACCCCTAAAGGGGTGTAAAAGGGTTAACTATGTTTTTACGTACTTCTGAATATCTCTGAGGCACGATGAGATATCGCCTCATTTTGCTTCCAAATGTTACTCATACAAATGTTCAAAAACCAAATTCAAGATTTTTAGAAATTCTACCTCTAAGGGGGTGTAAAAGGGTTGAATATGTTTTTACGTCTTTCTCAATATCTCTTAGACATGATGAGATATTGCCTTGGTTTTTGTTTGCAAATGTTACTCATACAAACGTTTAAAAACCAATTTCAGGATTTTTTAAAACTCCACCCCTAAGCGGGTGTAAAAGGGTTAAATGTGTTTTTGTGTAATTCTCTATATCTTTTAGGCACGATGAGATATCGTTTTGGTTTTCGTTTGCAAATGTAACTCATACTAATGTTTAAAAACTAATTTTTGGATTTTGAGAAATTCCACTTCTAAGGGGTTGTAAAAGGGTTAAATATGTTTTTACGTAGTTCTCAATATCTCAAGGCACAATGAGATATCGCCTTGGTTTTTGCTTGCAAATGTTACTGATACAAATGTTTAGAAACCAAATTCAAGATTTTTAGAAATTCCACCCTCAAAGTGGTGTAAAAGGGTTAAATGTGTTTTTACGTAATTTTAGAAATCTCTTATGCACGATGAGATATCGCCTTGGTTTTTGTTTGCAAATGTTACTCATACAAACGTTTAAAAACCAATTTCAGGATTTTTTAAAACTCCACCCCTAAGCGGGTGTAAAAGGGTTAAATGTGTTTTTACGTAATTCTCTATATCTTTTAGGCACGATGAGATATCGTTTTGGTTTTCGTTTGCAAATGTAACTCATACTAATGTTTAAAAACTAATTTTTGGATTTTGAGAAATTCCACTTCTAAGGGGTTGTAAAAGGGTTCAATATGTTTTTAGGTATTTCTCAAAATCTCTTAGGCACGACGAGATATCGCCTTGGTTTTTGCTTTCAAATGTTACTCATACAAATGTTCAAAAAACCATTTCAGGATTTTGAGAAATTTTACCCCTAAAAGGGTGTAAAAGGGTTAAACATGTTTTTACGTATTTCTCAATATCTCTTAGGCACGATGAAATATCGCCTTGGTTTTTGCTTGCAAATTTTAATCATACAAATGTTTGAAAACGTATTTTAGAATTTTTAAAAATTCCACCCCTAAGGGGTGTGAAAGGGTTAAATATGTTTTCACGTATTTCTCAATATTTCTTAGACACGATGAGATATCGCCTTGGTTTTTGTTTGCAAATGTTACTCATATAAATGTTCAAGAAATCATTTTAGGATTTTGAGAAATTCCACCCGTAAGGGGGTGTAAAAGAGTTAAATATGTTTTTACGTATTTCTCAATATCTCTTAGGCACGATGATATATCGCCTTGGTTTTGTTTGCAAATGTAACTCATACAAATGTTTAAAAACTTATTTTAGGATTTTTAAAAATTCCACCCCTAAGGGGGTGTGAAAGGGTTAAATATGTTTTCACGTATTTCTCAATATCTTTTAGACACGATGAAATATCGCCTTGGTTTTTGTTTGCAAATGGTACTCATACAAATGTTTAAAAATAAAATTCAGCATTTTTAGAAATTTCACCCCTAAGGGGGTGTAATAGCGTTAAATATTTTTTTACGTATTTCTCAATATCTTTTGGGCACGATGAGATATCGCCTTGGTTTTTGCTTGCAAATGTTACTCATACAAATGTTTGAAAACCGATTTCAAGATTTTTAGAAATTCCACCCTTGAGGGGGTGTAAAAGGGTTAAATATGTTTTTACGTATTTCTCAATATCTCAAGGCACAATGAGATATCGCCTTGGTTTTTGCTTGCAAATGTTACTCATACAAATAATCAAAAACGTATTTTAGGATTTTTAAAAATTCCACGCCCAAGGGGGTGTAAAAGGGTTTAATAAGTTTTTACGTATTTCTCAATATCTCAAGGTACAATGAGATATCGCCTTGGTTTTTGCTTGCAAATGTTAATCATACAAATGTTTGAAGAACGATTTCAAGATTTTTAGAAATTCCACCCTCAAAGGGGCGTAAAAGTGTTAAATATGTTTTTGAGTTATTTCTCAAAATCTCTTAGGCACGACGAGATATTGCCTTGGTTTTTTTCTGCAAATGTTACTCACACAAATGTTTAAAAACCAATTTCAGGATTTTTAGAAATTCTACCTCTAAGGGGGTGTAAAAGGGTTGAATATGTTTTTACGTCTTTTTCAATATCTCTTAGACATGATGAGATATTGCCTTGGTTTTTGTTTGCAAATGTTACTCATACAAACGTTTAAAAACCAATTTCAGGATTTTTTAAAACTCCACCCCTAAGCGGGTGTAAAAGGGTTAAATGTGTTTTTACGTAATCCTCTATATCTTTTAGGCACGATGAGATATCGTTTTGGTTTTCGTTTGCGAATGTAACTCATACTAATGTTTAAAAACTAATTTTTGGATTTTGAGAAATTCCACTTCTAAGGGGTTGTAAAAGGGTTAAATATGTTTTTACGTAGTTCTCAATATCTCAAGGCACAATGAAATATCGCCTTGGTTTTTGCTTGCAAATGTTACTGATACAAATGTTTAGAAACCAAATTCAAGATTTTTAGAAATTCCACCCTCAAAGTGGTGTAAAAGGGTTAAATGTGTTTTTACGTAATTTTAGAAATCTCTTATGCACGATGAGATATCGCCTTGATTTATGTCTGCAAATGTTACTCAGACAAATGTTTCAAAAACAATTTCAGGATTTTATAAAATTCCACCCCTAAGAGGGTGTAAAAGGGTTAAATCTGTTTTTACGTATTTCTCAATATCTCAAGGCACAATGAGATATCGCCTTGGTTTTTGCTTGCAAATGTTACTCATACAAATGTTTAAAAACCAAATTCAAGATTTTGAGAAATTCCACCCCTAAAAAGGTGTAAAAGGGTTAAATATGTTTTTACGTATTTCTCAATATCTCTTAAAAACGATGATATATCGCCTTGGTTTTGTTTGCAAATGTTACTCATTTAAATGTTTAAAAACCGAATTCAGGGTTTTGAGAAATTCCACCCCTAAGGGGGTTTTGAAGAGTTACATATGTTTTTACGTATTTCTCGATATCTCTTAGGCACGATGAAATATCGCCTTGGTTTTTGCTTGCAAATGTTACTTATACAAATGTTTAAAAACAAGATTCAGGATTTTGAGAAATTCCTCCCCTAAGGGGGTGTAAAAGGGTTAAATTTGTTTTTACGTATTTTTCCATATCTCTTAGGCACGATGAGATATCGCCTTGGTTCTTGTTTGCAAATGTTACTCATACAAATGTTTAAAAAAATATTTCAGGATTTTGAGAAATTCCACCCCTAGGAGAGTGTAAGAGAGTTAAATATGTTTTTACGTATTTCTCAATATCTTTTAGACACGATGAAATATCGCCTTGGTTTTTGTTTGCAAATGTTACTCATACAAATGTTTGAAAATAAAATTCAGGATTTTTAGAAATTTCACCCCTAAAAGGGTGTAAAAGCGTTAAATATTTTTTTACGTATTACTCAATATCTCTTGGGCACGATGAGATATCGCCTTGGTTTTTGCTTGCAAATGTTACTCATACAAATAATCAAAAACGTATTTTAGGATTTTTAAAAATTCCACGCCCAAGGGGGTGTAAAAGGGTTTAATAAGTTTTTACGTATTTCTCAATATCTCAACGCACAATGAGATATTGCCTTGGTTTTTGCTTGCAAATGTTAATCATACAAATGTTTAAAAAACGATTTCAAGATTTTTAGAAATTCCACCCCTAAGGGGGCGTAAAAGTGTGGAATATGTTTTTGAGGTATTTCTAAAAATCTCTTAGGCACGACGAGATATCGCCTTGGTTTTTTTCTGCAAATGTTACTCTTACAAATGTTTAAAAACGAATTTCAGGATTACGAGAAATTCCACCCCTAAGGGGGTGTAAAAGGGTTAAATATGTTTTTACGTATTTCTCAATATCTCAAGGCACAATAAGATTTCGCCTTGGTTTTTGCTTGCAAATGTTACTCATACAAATGTTTAAAAACCAATTTCAGGATTTTAGAAATTCCACCCCTAAGGAGGTGTAAGAGGGTTAAATATGTTTTTACGTATTTTGAGCAATCTCTTGGGCACGATCAGATATCGCCTTGGTTCTTGTTTGCAAATGTTACTCATACAAATGTTTAAAAAAATATTTCAGGATTTTTAGATATTCCACCCCCGGGAGGGTGTAAAAGGGTTAAATATGTTTTTACGTATTTCTCAATATCTCAAGGCACAATGAGATATCGCCTTGGCTTTTGCTTGCAAATGTTACTCATACAAATGTTTAAAAACCAAATTCAAGATTTTGAGAAATTCCACCCCTAAAAAAGTGTAAAAGGGTTGAATATGTTTTTACGTATTTCTCAATATCTCTTAGGCACGATGATATATCGCCTTGGTTTTGTTTGAAAATGTAACTCATACAAATGTTTAGAAACGTATTTGAGGATTTTCAAAAATTCCACCCCTAAGGGGGTGTAAGAGGGTTAAATATGTTTTCACGTATTTCTCAATATCTCTTAGACACGATGAGATATCGCCTTGGTTTTTTTCTGCAAATGTTACTCACACAAATGTTAAAAAACCAATTTCAGGATTTCGAGAAATTCCACCCCTAAGGGGGTGTAAAAGGTTTAAATATGTTATTACGTATTTCTCAATATCTCAAGGCACAATAAGATTTCGCCTTGGTTTTTGCTTGCAAATGTTACTCATACAAATGTTTAAAAACCAATTTCAGGATTTTAGAAATTCCACCCCTAAGGAGGTGTAAAAGGGTTAAATAAGTTTTTACGTATTTTTAGCAATCTCTTATGCTTGATGAGATATCGCCTTGGTTTTTGTTTGCAAATGTTACTCATACAAATGTTTAAAAACCAATTTCAGGATTTTAGAAATTCCACCCCTAAAAAGGTGTAAAAGGGTTAAATATGTTTTTACGTATTTCTCAATATCTCTTAGGCACGATGATATATCGCCTTGGTTTTGTTTGCAAATGTAACTCATACAAATGTTTAGAAACGTATTTTAGGATTTTCAAAAATTCCACCCCTAAGGGGGTGTAAAAGGGTTAAATATGTTTTCACGTATTTCTCAATATCTCTTAGACACGATGAGATATCGCCTTGGTTTTTGTTTGCAAATGTTACTCATACAAATGTTTAAAAATGAAATTCAGGATTTTTAGAAATTTCACCCCTAAGGGGGTGTAAAAGCGTGAAATATGTTTTTACGTATTTCTCGATATCTCTTAGGCACGACGAGATATCGCCTTGGTTTTTGCTTCTAAATGTTACTCATACAAATGTTCAAAAACCGATTTCAACATTTTTAGAAATTCCACTTTTGAGGGGGAGTAAAATGGTTAAATATGTTTTTACGTACTTCTCAATATCTCTGAGGCACGTTGAGATATCGCCTTGGTTTTTGCTTTCAAATGTTACTCATACAAATGTTTAAAAAACCATTTTAGGATTTTGAGAAATCCCACCCCTAAGGGGGTGTAAAAAGGTTAAATATTTTTGTACGTATTTTTTAATATCTCTTGGGCCCGATGAGATATCGCCTTGGTTCTTGTTTGCAAATGTTACTCATACAAATGTTTAAAAAAATATTTCAGGATTTTTAGAAATTCCACCCCCAGGAGGGTGTAAAAGGGTTAAATATGTTTTTACGTATTTCTCAATATCTCTAGGCACAATGAGATATCGCCTTGGCTTTTGCTTGCAAATGTTACTCATACAAATGTTTAAAAACCAAATTCAAGATTTTGAGAAATTCTACCCCTAAAAAGGTGTAAAAGGGTGAAATATGTTTTTACGTATTTTTAGCAATCTCTTATGCTTGATGAGATATCGCCTTGGTTTTTGTTTGCAAATGTTACTCAGACAAATGTTCCAAAAACAATTTCAGGATTTTGAAAAATTCTACCCCTAAGGGGGTGTAAAAGGGTTAAATATGTTTTTACGTATTTCTTAATATCTCAAGGCACAATGAGATATCGCCTTGGTTTTTGCTTGCAAATTTTACTCATACAAATGTTTAAAAACCAAATTTAGGATTTTGAGAAATTCTACCCCTAAAGAAGTGTAAAAGGGTTGAATATTTTTTTACGTATTTCTCGATATCTTTTAGGCACGATGAGATATCGCTTTGGTTTTTGTTTCCAAATGTTACTCATACAAATGTTAAAAAAAAAATTTTAGGATTTTAAAATTTTTTAAAATTCCACGCCTAAGGGGGTGTAAAAGGGTTTAATATGTTTTTACGTATTTCAAGAAATCTCTTATGCAGGATGGGATATCGCCTTCGTTTTTGTTTGCAAATGTTAGTCAGACAAATGTTTCAAAACAATTTCAGGATTTTGAAAAATTCCACCCCTAAGGAAGTGTAAAAAGGTTTAATTTGTTTTTACGTATTTCTTAATATCTCAAGGCACAATGAGATATCGCCTTGGTTTTTGCTTGCAAATGTTACTCATACAAATGTTTAAAAACAAAATTCAGGATTTTGAGAAATTCCTGCCACAAAGGGGTGTAAAAACGTTAATTATGTTTTTACGTATTTCTCAATATCTTTTAGGCACGATGATATATCGCCTTGGTTTTGTTTGCAAATGTTATTCATACAAATGTTCGAAAACGTATTTTAGGATTTTCAAAATTTCTACCCTTAAGGGGGTGTAAAAGGGTTAAATATGTTTTTACGTATTTCTCAATATCTCTTAGACACGATGAGATATCGCCTTGGTTTTTGTTTGCAAATGTTACTCATACAAATGTTTAAAAACGAAATTAAGGATTTTTCGAAATTTTACCCCTAAGGGGGTGTAAAAGCGTTAAATATTTTTTTACGTATTTCTTAATATCTCTTGGGCACGATGAGATATCGCCTTGGTTTTTGCTTGCAAATGTTACTCATACAAATGTTCAAAAACCGATTTCAAGACTTTTAGAAATACTACCCCTGAGGAGGTGTAAAAGGGTTGAATATTTTTTCACGTATTTCTCGATATCTTTTAGGCACGATGAGATATCGCTTTGGTTTTTGTTTCCAAATGTTACTCATACAAATGTTAAAAAACCGATTTCAGTATTTTAAAATTTTTTAAAATTCCACGCCTAAGGGGGTGTAAAAGGGTTTAATATGTTTTTACGTATTTTAAGAAATCTCTTATGCACGATGGGATATCGCCTTGGTTTTTGTTTGCAAATGTTAGTCAGACAAATGTTTCAAAACAATTTCAGGATTTTGAAAAATTCCACCCCTAAGGAAGTGTAAAAAGGTTTAATTTGTTTTTACGTATTTCTTAATATCTCAAGGCACAATGAGATATCGCCTTGGTTTTTGCTTGCAAATGTTACTCATACAAATGTTTAAAAACAAAATTCAAGATTTTGAGAAATTCCTGCCACAAAGGGGTGTAAAAACGTTAATTATGTTTTTACGTATTTCTCAATATCTCTTAGGCACGATGATATATCGCCTTGGTTTTGTTTGCAAATGTTACTCATACAAATGTTCGAAAACGTATTTTAGGATTTTCAAAAATTCTACCCCTAAGAGGGTGTAAAAGGGTTGAATATGTTTTTACGTATTTCTCGATATCTCTTAGACACGATGAGATATCGCCTTGGTTTTTGCTTGCAAATGTTACTCATACAAATGTTTAAAAACCAATTTCAGGATTCCGAGAAATTCCACCCCTAAGGGGGTGTAAAAGGGTTAAATAAGTTTTTACGTATTTCTCAGCATCTTAAGGCACAATGAGATATTGCCTTGGTTTTTGCTTGCAAATGTTACGCATACAAATGTTTAAAAAATGATTTCAAGATTTTTAGAAATTCCATCCCTAAGGGGGCGTAAAAGGGTTCAATATGTTTTTAGGTATTTCTCAAAATCTCTTAGGCACGACGAGATATCGCCTTGGTTTTTGCTTTCAAATGTTACTCATACAAATGTTCAAAAAACCATTTTAGGATTTTGAGAAATTTTACCCCTAAAAGGGTGTAAAAGGGTTAAATATATTTTTACGTATTTCTCAAAATCTCTTAGGCACGACGAGATATCGCCTTGGTTTTTGCTTTCAAATGTTACTCATACAAATGTTCAAAAAACCATTTTAGGATTTTGAGAAATTTTACCCCTAAAAGGGTGTAAAAGGGTTAAATATATTTTTACGTATTTCTCAATATCTCTTAGGCACGACGAGATATCGCCTTGGTTTTTGTCGGCAAATGTTACTCACACAAATGTTTAAAAACCAATTTCAGGATTCCGAAAAATTCCACCCCTAAGGGGGTGTAAAAGGTTTAAATATGTTATTACGTATTTCTCAATATCTCAAGGCACAATAAGATTTCGCCTTGGTTTTTGCTTGCAAATGTTACTCATACAAATGTTTAAAAACCAATTTCAGGATTTTAGAAATTCCACCCCTAAGGAGGTGTAAAAGGGTTAAATATGTTTTTACGTATTTTTAGCAATCTCTTATGCTTGATGAGATATCGCCTTGGTTTTTGTTTACAAATGTTACTCATACAAATGTTTAAAAACTAATTTCAGGATTTTAGAAATTCCACCCCTAAAAAAGTGTAAAAGGGTTAAATATGTTTTTACGTATTTCTCAATATCTCTTAGGCACGATGATATATTGCCTTGGTTTTGTTTGCAAATGTAACTCATACAAATGTTTAGAAACGTATTTTAGGATTTTCAAAAATTCCACCCCTAAGGGGGTGTAAAAGGGTTGAATATGTTTTCACGTATTTCTCAATATCTCTTAGACACGATGAGATATCGCCTTGGTTTTTGTTTGGAAATGTTACTCATACAAATGTTTAAAAATATAATTCAGGATTTTTAGAGTGTTCACCCCTAAGGGGGTGTAAAAGCGTTAAATATTTTTTTACGTATTTCTCAATATCTTTTGGGCACGATGAGATATCGCCTTGGTTTTTGCTTGCAAATGTTACTCATACAAATGTTTAAAAACCGATTTCAAGATTTTTAGAAATTCCACCTTTAAGGGGGTGTAAAAGGGTGAAATATGTTTTTACGTATTTCTCGATATCTCTTAGGCACGACGAGATATCGCCTTGGTTTTTGCTTCTAAATGTTACTCATACAAATGTTCAAAAACCGATTTCATCATTTTTAGAAATTCCACTTTTGAGGGGGAGTAAAATGGTTAAATATGTTTTTACGTACTTCTCAATATCTCTGAGGCACGTTGAGATATCGCCTTGGTTTTTGCTTTCAAATGTTACTCATACAAATGTTTAAAAAACGATTTTAGGATTTTGAGAAATCCCACCCCTAAAGGGGTGTAAAAAGGTAAAATATGTTTTTACGTATTTCTCAATATCTCTTAGGCACGATGAAATATCGCCTCGGTTTTTGCTTGCAAATGTTACTCTTACAATTATTCAAAAACGTATTAAAGAATTTTTAAAAATTCCACCCCTAAGGGGGTGTAAAAAGGTTAAATATTTTTGTACGTATTTCTTAATATCTCTTGGGCCCGATGAGATATCGCCTTGGTTCTTGCTTGCAAATGTTACTCATACAAATGTTTAAAAATCGATTTCAAGATTTTGAGAAATTCTACCCCTAAGGGGGTGTAAAAGGGTTAAATATGTTTTTACCTATTGCTTAAAATCTCTTAGGCACGACGAGATATCGCCTTGGTTTTTGTTTACAAATGTTAATCATACAAATGCTTAAAAACCAATTTCAGGATTTTAAAAATTCCACTCCTAAGGAGGTGTAAAAGGGTTAAATATGTTTTTACGTATTTTTAGTAATCTCTTATGCTTGATGAGATATCGCCTTGGTTTTTGTTTGCAAATGTTACTCAGACAAATGTTTCAAAAACAATTTCAGGATTTTGAAAAATTCTACCCCTAAGGGGGTGTAAAAGGGTTAAATATGTTTTTACGTATTTCTTAATATCTCAAGGCACAATGAGATATCGCCTTGGTTTTTGCTTGCAAATTTTACTCATACAAATGTTTAAAAACCAAATTTAGGATTTTGAGAAATTCTACCCCTAAAGAAGTGTAAAAAGGTTAAATATGTTTTTACGTATTTCTCAATATCTCTTAGGCACGATGATATATGGCCTTGGTTTTGTTTGCAAATGTTACTCATACAAATGTTCGGAAACGTATTTTAGGATTTTCAAAATTTCTACCCTTAAGGGGGTGTAAAAGGGTTAAATATGTTTTTACGTATTTCTCAATATTTCTTAGACACGATGAGATATCGCCTTGGTTTTTGTTTGCAAATGTTACTCATACAAATGTTTAAAAACGAAATTAAGGATTTTTCGAAATTTTACCCCTAAGGGGGTGTAAAAGCCTTAAATATTTTTTTACGTATTTCTTAATATCTCTTGGGCACGATGAGATATCGCCTTGGTTTTTGCTTGCAAATGTTACTCATACAAATGTTCAAAAACCGATTTCAAGACTTTTAGAAATACTACCCCTGAGGAGGTGTAAAAGGGTTGAATATTTTTTTACGTATTTCTCGATATCTTTTAGGCACGATGAGATATCGCTTTGGTTTTTGTTTCCAAATGTTACTCATACAAATGTTAAAAAACCAATTTCAGGATTTTAAAATTTTTTAAAATTCCACGCCTAAGGGGGTGTAAAAGGGTTTAATATGTTTTTACGTATTTTAAGAAATCTCTTATGCACGATGGGATATCGCCTTGGTTTTTGTTTGCAAATGTTAGTCAGACAAATGTTTCAAAACAATTTCAGGATTTTGAAAAATTCCACCCCTAAGGAAGTGTAAAAAGGTTTAATTTGTTTTTACGTATTTCTTAATATCTCAAGGCACAATGAGATATCGCCTTGGTGTTTGCTTGCAAATGTTACTCATACAAATGTTTAAAAACAAAATTCAGGATTTTGAGAAATTCCTGCCACAAAGGGGTGTAAAAACGTTAATTATGTTTTTATCATACGTATTTCTCAATATCTTATAGGCACGATGATATATCGCCTTGGTTTTGTTTGCAAATGTTACTCATACAAATGTTCGAAAACGCATTTTAGGATTTTCAAAATTTCTACCCTTAAGGGGGTGTAAAAGGGTTAAATATGTTTTTACGTATTTCTTAATATCTCTTAGACACGATGAGATATCGCCTTGGTTTTTGTTTGCAAATGTTACTCATACAAATGTTTAAAAACCGATTTCAAGATTTTTAGAAATTCCACCCTTGAGGGGGTGTAAAAGGGTTAAATATGTTTTTACGTATTTCTCAATATCTCAAGGCACAATGAGATATCGCCTTGGTTTTTGCTTGCAAATGTTACTCATACAAATAATCAAAAACGTATTTTAGGATTTTTAAAAATTCCACGCCCAAGGGGGTGTAAAAGGGTTTAATAAGTTTTTACGTATTTCTCAATATCTCAAGGCACAATGAGATATCGCCTTGGTTTTTGCTTGCAAATGTTAATCATACAAATGTTTAAAGAACGATTTCAAGATTTTTAGAAATTCCACCCTCAAGGGGGCGTAAAAGTGTTAAATATGTTTTTGAGTTATTTCTCAAAATCTCTTAGGCACGACGAGATATCGCCTTGGTTTTTGCTTGCAAATTTTAATCATACAAATGTTTGAAAACGTATTTTAGAATTTTTAAAAATTCCACCCCTAAGGGGGTGTGAAAGGGTTAAATATGTTTTCACGTATTTCTCAATATTTCTTAGACACGATTGCTATCGCCTTGGTTTTTGTTTGCAAATGTTACTCATATAAATGTTCAAAAAATCATTTTAGGATTTTGAGAAATTCCACCCGTAAGGGGGTGTAAAAGAGTTAAATATGTTTTTACGTATTTCTCAATATCTCTTAGGCACGATGATATATCGCCTTGGTTTTGTTTGCAAATGTAACTCATACAAATGTTTATAAACGTATTTTAGGATTTTTAAAAATTCCACCCCTAAGGGGGTGTGAAAGGGTTAAATATGTTTTCACGTATTTCTCAATATCTCTTAGACACGATGAAATATCGCCTTGGTTTTTGTTTGCAAATGGTACTCATACAAATGTTTAAAAATAAAATTCAGCATTTTTAGAAATTTCACCCCTAAGGGTGTAATAGCGTTAAATATTTTTTTACGTATTTCTCAATATCTTTTGGGCACGATGAGATATCGCCTTGGTTTTTGCTTGCAAATGTTAATCATACAAATGTTTGAAAACCGATTTCAAGATTTTTAGAAATTCCACCCTTGAGGGGGTGTAAAAGCGTTAAATATGTTTTTACGTATTTCTCAATATCTCAAGGCACAATGAGATATCGCCTTGGTTTTTGCTTGCAAATGTTACTCATACAAATGTTTAAAAACCAAATTCAAGATTTTGAGAAATTCCACCCCTAAAAAAGTGTAAAAGGGTTGAATATGTTTTTACGTATTTCTCAATATCTCTTAGGCACGATGATATATCGCCTTGGTTTTGTTTGAAAATGTAACTCATACAAATGTTTAGAAACGTATTTGAGGATTTTCAAAAATTCCACCCCTAAGGGGGTGTAAAAGGGTTAAATATGTTTTCACGTATTTCTCAATATCTCTTAGACACGATGAGATATCGCCTTGGTTTTTTTCTGCAAATGTTACTCACACAAATGTTAAAAAACGAATTTCAGGATTTCGAGAAATTCCACCCCTAAGGGGGTGTAAAAGGGTTAAATATGTTTTTACGTATTTCTGAATATCCCTGAGGCACGATGAGATATCGCCTTATTTTGCTTGCAAATGTTACTCATACAAATGTTTGAAAACCAAATTCAAGATTTTTAGAAATTCCACTCCTAACGGGGTGTAAAAGGGTTGAATGTGTTTTTACGTCTTTCTCAATATCTCTTAGACATGATAAGATATTGCCTTGGTTTTTGTTTGCAAATGTTACTCATACAAACGTTTAAAAACCAATTTCAGGATTTTTTAAAATTCCACCCCTGAGGGGGTGTAAAAGAGTTAAATGTGTTTTTACGTATTTCTCTATATCTTTTAGGCACGATGAGATATCGTTTTGGTTTTCGTTTGCAAATGTTATTCATACTAATGTTTAAAAACTAATTTTTGGATTTTGAGAAATTCCACTTCTAAGGGGTTGTAAAAGGGTTAAATATGTTTTTACGTAGTTCTCAATATCTCAAGGCACAATGAGATATCGCCTTGGTTTTTGCTTGCAAATGTTACTGATACAAATGTTTAGAAACCAAATTCAAGATTTTTAGAAATTCCACCCTCAAAGTGGTGTAAAAGGGTTAAATGTGTTTTTACGTAATTTTAGAAATCTCTTATGCACGATGAGATATCGTCTTGATTTTTGTCTGCAAATGTTACTCAGACAAATGTTTCAAAAACAATTTCAGGATTTTATAAAATTCCACCCCTAAGAGGATATAAAAGGGTTAAATATGTTTTTACGTATTTCTCAATATCTCAAGGCACAATGAGATATCGCCTTGGTTTTTATTTGCAAATGTTACTCATACGAATGTTTAAAAACCTATTTCAGGATTCCGAAAAATTCCACCCCTAAGGGGGTGTAAAAGGTTTAAATATGTTATTACGTATTTCTCAATATCTCAAGGCACAATAAGATTTCGCCTTGGTTTTTGCTTGCAAATGTTACTCATACAAATGTTTAAAAACCAATTTCAGGATTTTAGAAATTCCACCCCTAAGGAGGTGTAAAAGGGTTAAATATGTTTTTACGTATTTTTAGCAATCTCTTATGCTTGATGAGATATCGCCTTGGTTTTTGTTAGCAAATGTTACTCATACAAATGTTTAAAAACCAAATTTAGGATTTTGAGAAATTCTACCCCTAAAGAAGTGTAAAAAGGTTAAATATGTTTTTACGTATTTCTCAATGTCTCTTAGGCACGATGATATATGGCCTTGGTTTTGTTTGCAAATGTTACTCATACAAATGTTCGAAAACGTATTTTAGGATTTTCAAAATTTCTACCCTTAAGGGGGTGTAAAAAGGTTAAATATGTTTTTACGTATTTCTCAATATCTCTTAGACACGATGAGATATCGCCTTGGTTTTTGTTTGCAAATGTTACTCATACAAATGTTTAAAAACGAAATTAAGGATTTTTCGAAATTTTACCCCTAAGGGGGTGTAAAAGCGTTAAATATTTTTTTACGTATTTCTTAATATCTCTTGGGCACGATGAGATATCGCCTTGGTTTTTGCATGCAAATGTTACTCATACAAATGTTCAAAAACCGATTTCAAGACTTTTAGAAATACTACCCCTGAGGAGGTGTAAAAGGGTTGAATATTTTTTTACGTATTTCTCGATATCTTTTAGGCACGATGAGATATCGCTTTGGTTTTTGTTTCCAAATGTTACTCATACAAATGTTAAAAAAACAATTTCAGGATTTAAAAATTTTTCAAAATTCCACGCCTAAGGGGGTGTAAAAGGGTTTAATATGTTTTTACGTATTTTAAGAAATCTCTTATGCACGATGGGATATCGCCTTCGTTTTTGTTTGCAAATGTTAGTCAGACAAATGTTTCAAAACAATTTCAGGATTTTGAAAAATTCCACCCCTAAGGAAGTGTAAAAAGGTTTAATTTGTTTTTACGTATTTCTTAATATCTCAAGGCACAATGAGATATCGCCTTGGTTTTTGCTTGCAAATGTTACTCATACAAATGTTTAAAAACAAAATTCAGGATTTTGAGAAATTCCTGCCACAAAGGGGTGTAAAAACGTTAATTATGTTTTTACGTATTTCTCAATATCTTTTAGGCACGATGATATATCGCCTTGGTTTTGTTTGCAAATGTTACTCATACAAATGTTCGAAAACGTATTTTAGGATTTTCAAAATTTCTACCCTTAAGGGGGTGTAAAAGGGTTAAATATGTTTTTACGTATTTCTCAATATCTTTTAGACACGATGAGATATCGCCTTGGTTTTTGTTTGCAAATGTTACTCATACAAATGTTTAAAAACAAAATTAAGGATTTTTCGAAATTTTACCCCTAAGGGGGTGTAAAAGCGTTAAATATTTTTTTACGTATTTCTTAATATCTCTTGGGCACGATGAGATATCGCCTTGGTTTTTGCTTGCAAATGTTACTCATACAAATGTTCAAAAACCGATTTCAAGACTTTTAGAAATACTACCCCTGAGGAGGTGTAAAAGGGTTGAATATTTTTTTACGTATTTCTCGATATCTTTTAGGCACGATGAGATATCGCTTTGGTTTTTGTTTCCAAATGTTACTCATACAAATGTTAAAAAACTAATTTCAGGATTTTAAAATTTTTTAAAATTCCACGCCTAAGGGGGTGTAAAAGGGTTTAATATGTTTTTACGTATTTTAAGAAATCTCTTATGCACGATGGGATATCGCCTTGGTTTTTGTTTGCAAATGTTAGTCAGACAAATGTTTCAAAACAATTTCAGGATTTTGAAAAATTCCACCCCTAAGGAAGTGTAAAAAGTTTTAATTTGTTTTTACGTATTTCTTAATATCTCAAGGCACAATGAGATATCGCCTTGGTTTTTGCTTGCAAATGTTACTCATACAAATGTTTAAAAACAAAATTCAGGATTTTGAGAAATTCCTGCCACAAAGGGGTGTAAAAACGTTAATTATGTTTTTACGTATTTCTCAATATCTCTTAGGCACGATGATGTATCGCCTTGGTTTTGTTTGCAAATGTAACTCATACAAATGTTTAGAAACGTATTTTAGGATTTTCAAAAATTCTACCCCTAAGAGGGTGTAAAAGGGTTGAATATGTTTTTACGTATTTCTCAATATCTCTTAGACACGATGAGATATCGCCTTGGTTTTTGCTTGCAAATGTTACTCATACAAATGTTTAAAAACCAATTTCAGGATTCCGAGAAATTCCACCCCTAAGGGGGTGTAAAAGGGTTAAATATGTTTTTACGTATTTCTCAGCATCTTAAGGCACAATGAGATATTGTCTTGGTTTTTGCTTGCAAATGTTACGCATACAAATGTTTAAAAAATGATTTCAAGATTTTTAGAAATTCCATCCCTAAGGGGGCGTAAAAGGGTTCAATATGTTTTTAGGTATTTCTCAAAATCTCTTAGGCACGACGAGATCTCGCCTTGGTTTTTGCTTTCAAATGTTACTCATACAAATGTTCAAAAAACCATTTTAGGATTTTGAGAAATTTTACCCCTAAAAGGGTGTAAAAGGGTTAAATATATTTTTACGTATTTCTCAATATCTCTTAGGCACGATGAAATATCGCCTTGGTTTTTGCTTGCAAATTTTAATCATACAAATGTTTGAAAATGTATTTTAGAATTTTTGAAAATTCCACCCCTAAGGGGGTGTGAAAGGGTTAAATATATTTTCACGTATTTCTCAATATCTCTTAGACACGATGAGATATCGCCTTGGTTTTTGTTTGCAAATGTTACTCATATAAATGTTCAAAAAATCATTTTAGGATTTTGAGAAATTCCACCCGTAAGCGGGTGTAAAAGAGTTAAATATGTTTTTACGTATTTCTCAATATCTCTTAGGCACGATGATATATCGCCTTGGTTTTGTTTGCAAATGTAACTCATACAAATGTTTAAAAACGTATTTAAGTTTTTTGAAAAATTCCACCCCTAAGGGGGTGTGAAAGGGTTCAATATGTTTTCACGTATTTCTCAATATCTCTTAGACACGATGAAATATCGCCTTGGTTTTTGTTTGCAAATGGTACTCATACAAATGTTTAAAAATAAAATTCAGCATTTTTAGAAATTTCACCCCTAAGGGGGTGTTATAGCGTTAAATATTTTTTTACGTATTTCTCAATATCTTTTGGGCACGATGAGATATCGCCTTGGTTTTTGCTTGCAAATGTTACTCATACAAATGTTTGAAAATCGATTTCAAGATTTTTAGAAATTCCACCCTTGAGGGGGTGTAAAAGGGTTAAATATGTTTTTACGTATTTCTCAATATCTCAAGGCACACTGAGATATCGCCTTGGTTTTTGCTTGCAAATGTTACTCATACAAATAATCAAAAACGTATTTTAGGATTTTTAGAAATTCCACGCCCAAGGGGGTGTAAAAGGGTTTAATAAGTTTTTACGTATTTCTCAATATCTCAAGGCACAATGAGATATCGCCTTGGTTTTTGCTTGCAAATGTTAATCATACAAATGTTTAAAGAACGATTTCAAGATTTTTAGAAATTCCACCCTCAAGGGGGCGTAAAAGTGTTAAATATGTTTTTAGTTATTTCTCAAAATCTCTTAGGCACGACGAGAAATCGCCTTGGTTTTTTTCTGCAAATGTTACTCACACAAATGTTTAAAAACCAAATTCAAGATTTTGAGAAATTCCACCCCTAAAAAGGTGTAAAAGGGTTAAATATGTTTTTACGTATTTCTCAATATCTCTTAAAAACGATGATATATCGCCTTGGTTTTGTTTGCAAATGTTGCTCATTTAAATGTTTAAAAACCGAATTCAGGGTTTTGAGAAATTCCACCCCTAAGGGGGTTTTGAAGAGTTACATATGTTTTTACGTATTTCTCGATATCTCTTAGGCACGATGAAATATCGCCTTGGTTTTTGCTTGCAAATGTTACTTATACAAATGTTCAAAAACAAGATTCAGGATTTTGAGAAATTCCTCCCCTAAGGGGGTGTAAAAGGGTTAAATTTGTTTTTACGTATTTCTCCATATCTCTTAGGCACGATGAGATATCGCCTTGGTTCTTGTTTGCAAATGTTACTCATACAAATGTTTAAAAAAATATTTCAGGATTTTGGGAAATTCCACCCCTAGGAGAGTGTAAAAGAGTTAATTATGTTTTTACGTATTTCTCAATATCTTTTAGACACGATGAAATATCGCCTTGGTTTTTGTTTGCAAATGTTACTCATACAAATGTTTAAAAACCAAATTCAAGATTTTGAGAAATTCCACCCCTAAAAAAGTGTAAAAGGGTTGAATATGTTTTTACGTATTTCTCAATATCTCTTAGGCACGATGATGTATCGCCTTGGTTTTGTTTGCAAATGTAACTCATACAAATGTTTAGAAACGTATTTGAGGATTTTCAAAAATTCCACCCCTAAGGGGGTGTAAAAGGGTTAAATATGTTTTCACGTATTTCTCAATATCTCTTGGACACGATGAGATATCGCCTTGGTTTTTTTCTGCAAATGTTACTCACACAAATGTTAAAAAACCAATTTCAGGATTTCGAGAAATTCCACACCTAAGGGGGTGTAAAAGGGTTAAATATGTTTTTACGTATTTCTGAATATCCCTGAGGCACGATGATATATCGCCTTGGTTTTTGTTTGCAAATGTTACTCATACAAACGTTTAAAAACTAATTTCAGGATTTTTTAAAATTCCACCCCTGAGGGGGTGTAAAAGAGTTAAATGTGTTTTTACGTATTTCTCTATATCTTTTAGGCACGATGAGATATCGTTTTGGTTTTCGTTTGCAAATGTTACTCATACTAATGTTTAAAAACAAATTTTTGGATTTTGAGAAATTCCACTTCTAAGGGGTTGTAAAAGGGTTAAATATGTTTTTACGTAGTTCTCAATATCTCAAGGCACAATGAGATATCGCCTTGGTTTTTGCTTGCAAATGTTACTGATACAAATGTTTAGAAACCAAATTCAAGATTTTTAGAAATTCCACCCTCAAAGTGGTGTAAAAGGGTTAAATGTGTTTTTACGTAATTTTAGAAATCTCTTATGCACGATGAGATATCGTCTTGATTTTTGTCTGCAAATGTTACTCAGACAAATGTTTCAAAAACAATTTCAGGATTTTATAAAATTCCACCCCTAAGAGGATGTAAAAGGGTTAAATATGTTTTTACGTATTTCTCAATATCTCAAGGCACAATGAGATATCGCCTTGGTTTTTATTTGCAAATGTTACTCATGCAAATGTTTAAAAACCTATTTCAGGATTTAAAAAAATGCCACCTCTAAAGAGGCGTAAAAGGGTTAAATATGTTTTTAGGTATTTCTTAAAATCTCTTAGGCACGACGAGATATCGCCTTGGTTTTTGTCGGCAAATGTTACTCACACAAATGTTTAAAAACCAATTTCAGGATTCCGAAAAATTCCACCCCTAAGGGGGTGTAAAAGGTTTAAATATGTTATTACGTATTTCTCAATATCTCAAGGCACAATAAGATTTCGCCTTGGTTTTTGCTTGCAAATGTTACTCATACAAATGTTTAAAAACCAATTTCAGGATTTTAGAAATTCCACCCCTAAGGAGGTGTAAAAGGGTTAAATATGTTTTTACGTATTTTTAGCAATCTCTTATGCTTGATGAGATATCGCCTTGGTTTTCGTTTACAAATGTTACTCATACAAATGTTTAAAAACCAATTTCAGGATTTTAGAAATTACACCCCTAAAAAGGTGTAAAAGGGTTAAATATGTTTTTACGTATTTCTCAATATCTCTTAGGCACGATGATATATTGCCTTGGTTTTGTTTGCAAATGTAACTCATACAAATGTTTAGAAACGTATTTTAGGATTTTCAAAAATTCCACCCCTAAGGGGGTGTAAAAGGGTTGAATATGTTTTCACGTATTTCTCAATATCTCTTAGACACGATGAGATATCGCCTTGGTTTTTGTTTGGAAATGTTACTCATACAAATGTTTAAAAATAAAATTCAGGATTTTTAGGATGTTCACCCCTAAGGGGGTGTAAAAGCGTTAAATATTTTTTTACGTATTTCTCAATATCTTTTGGGCACGATGAGATATCGCCTTGGTTTTTGCTTGCAAATGTTACTCATACAAATGTTTGAAAACCGATTTCAAGATTTTTAGAAATTCTACCTTACAGGGGGTGTAAAAGGGTGAAATATGTTTTTACGTATTTCTCGATATCTCTTAGGCACGACGAGATATCGCCTTGATTTTTGCTTTCAAATGTTACTCATACAAATGTTTAAAAAAACATTTTAGGATTTTGAGAAATCCCACCCCTAAGGGGGTGTAAAAAGGTAAAATATGTTTTTACGTATTTCTCAATATCTCTTAGGCACGATGAAATATCGCCTCGGTTTTTGCTTGCAAATGTTACTCATACAAATATTTAAAAACGTATTATAGAATTTTTAAAAATTCCACCCCTAAGGGGGTGTAAAAAGGTTAAATATTTTTGTACGTATTTCTTAATATCTCTTGGGCCCGATGAGACATCGCCTTGGTTCTTGCTTGCAAATGTTACTCATACAAATGTTTAAAAATCGATTTCAAGATTTTAAGAAATTCTACCCCTAAGGGGGTGTAAAAGGGTTAAATATGTTTTTACCTATTGCTTAAAATCTCTTAGGCACGACGAGATATCGCCTTGGTTTTTGTTTACAAATGTTAATCATACAAATGCTTAAAAACCAATTTCAGGATTTTAGAAATTCCACTCCTAAGGAGGTGTAAAAGGGTTAAATATGTTTTTACGTATTTTTAGCAATCTCTTATGCTTGACGAGATATCGCCTTGGTTTTTGTTTGCAAATGTTACTCAGACAAATGTTTCAAAAACAATTTCAGGATTTTGAAAAATTCTACCCCTAAGGGGGTGTAAAAGGGTTAAATATGTTTTTACGTATTTCTTAATATCTCAAGGCACAATGAGATATCGCCTTGGTTTTTGCTTGCAAATTTTACTCATACAAATGTTTAAAAACCAAATTTAGGATTTTGAGAAATTCTACCCCTAAAGAAGTGTAAAAAGGTTAAATATGTTTTTACGTATTTCTCAATATCTCTTAGGCACGATGATATATCGCCTTGGTTTTGTTTGCAAATGTTACTCATACAAGTGTTCGAAAACAAATTTTAGGATTTTCAAAATTTCTACCCTTAAGGGGGTGTAAAAGGTTAAATATGTTTTTTCGTATTTCTCAATATCTCTTAGACACGATGAGATATCGCCTTGGTTTTTGCTTGCAAATGTTACTCATACAAATGTTCAAAAACCGATTTCAAGACTTTTAGAAATACTACCCCTGAGGAGGTGTAAAAGGGTTGAATATTTTTTTACGTATTTCTCGATATCTTTTAGGCACGATGAGATATCGTCTTGGTTTTTGTTTCCAAATGTTACTCATACAAATGTTAAAAAACCAATTTCAGGATTTTAAAATTTTTTAAAATTCCACGCCTAAGGGGGTGTAAAAGGGTTGAATATGTTTTTACGTATTTTAAGAAATCGCTTATGCACGATGGGATATCGCCTTGGTTTTTGTTTGCAAATGTTAGTCAGACAAATGTTTCAAAACAATTTCAGGATTTTGAAAAATTCCACCCCTAAGGAAGTGTAAAAAGGTTTAATTTGTTTTTACGTATTTCTTAATATCTCAAGGCACAATGAGATATCGCCTTGGTTTTTGCTTGCAAATGTTACTCATACAAATGTTTAAAAAAAAAATTCAGGATTTTGAGAAATTCCTGCCACAAAGGGGTGTAAAAACGTAAATTATGTTTTTACGTATTTCTCAATATCTTTTAGGCACGATGATATATCGCCTTGGTTTTGTTTGCAAATGTTACTCATACAAATGTTCGAAAACGTATTTTAGGATTTTCAAAATTTCTTCCCTTAAGGGGGTGTAAAAGGGTTAAATATGTTTTTACGTATTTCTCAATATCTCTTAGACACGATGAGATATCGCCTTGGTTTTTGTTTGCAACTGTTACTCATACAAATGTTTAAAAACGAAATTAAGGATTTTTCGAAATTTTACCCCTAAGGGGGTGTAAAAGCGTTAAATATTTTTTTACGTATTTCTTAATATCTCTTGGGCACGATGAGATATCGCCTTGGTTTTTGCTTGCAAATGTTACTCATACAAATGTTCAAAAACCGATTTCAAGACTTTTAGAAATACTACCCCTGAGGAGGTGTAAAAGGGTTGAATATTTTTTTACGTATTTCTCGATATCTTTTAGGCACGATGAGATATCGCTTTGGTTTTTGTTTCCAAATGTTACTCATACAAATGTTAAAAAACAAATTTCAGGATTTCAAAATTTTTTAAAATTCCACGCCTAAGGGGGTGTAAAAGGGTTTAATATGTTTTTACGTATTTTAAGAAATCTCTTATGCACGATGGGATATCGCCTTGGTTTTTGTTTGCAAATGTTAGTCAGACAAATGTTTCAAAACAATTTCAGGATTTTGAAAAATTCCACCCCTAAGGAAGTGTAAAAAGGTTTAATTTGTTTTTACGTATTTCTTAATATCACAATGAGATATCGCCTTGGTTTTTGCTTGCAAATGTTACTCATACAAATGTTTAAAAACAAAATTCAGGATTTTGAGAAATTCCTGCCACAAAGGGGTGTAAAAACGTTAATTATGTTTTTACGTATTTCTCAATATCTTTTAGGCACGATGATATATAGCCTTGGTTTTGTTTGCAAATGTTACTCATACAAATGTTCGAAAACGTATGATAATTTAGGATTTTCAAAAATTCTACCCCTAAGAGGGTGTAAAAGGGTTGAATATGTTTTTACGTATTTCTCAATATCTCTTAGACACGATGAGATATCGCCTTGGTTTTTGCTTGCAAATGTTACTCATACAAATGTTTAAAAACCAATTTCAGGATTCCGAGAAATTCCACCCCTAAGGGGGTGTAAAAGGGTTAAATAAGTTTTTACGTATTTCTCAGCATCTTAAGGCACAATGAGGTATTGCCTTGGTTTTTGCTTGCAAATGTTACGCATACAAATGTTTAAAAAATGATTTCAAGATTTTTAGAAATTTCATCCCTAAGGGGGCGTAAAAGGGTTCAATATGTTTTTAGGTATTTCTCAAAATCTCTTAGGCACGACGAGATATCGCTTTGGTTTTTGCTTTCAAATGTTACTCATACAAATGTTCAAAAAACCATTTTAGGATTTTGAGAAATTTTACCCCTAAAAGGGTGTAAAAGGGTTAAATATATTTTTACGTATTTCTCAATATCTCTTAGGCACGATGAGATATCGCCTTGGTTTTTGCTTGCAAATGTTACTCATACAAATGTTCAAAAACCGATTTCAAGACTTTTAGAAATACTACCCCTGAGGAGGTGTAAAAGGGTTGAATATGTTTTCACGTATTTCTCAATATCTCTTAGACACGATGAGATATCGCCTTGGTTTTTGTTTGCAAATGTTACTCATATAAATGTTCAAAAAATAATTTTAGGATTTTGAGAAATTCCACCCGTAAGGGGGTGTAAAAGAGTTAAATATGTTTTAACGTATTTCTCAATATCTCTTAGGCACGATGATATATCGCCTTGGTTTTGTTTGCAAATGTAACTCATACAAATGTTTAAAAACGTATTTTAGGATTTTTAAAAATTCCACCCCTAAGGGGGTGTGAAAGGGTTCAATATGTTTTCACGTATTTCTCAATATCTCTTAGACACGATGAAATATCGCCTTGGTTTTTGTTCGCAAATGGTACTCATACAAATGTTTAAAAATAAAATTCAGCATTTTTAGAAATTTCACCCCTAAGGGGGTGTAATAGCGTTAAATATTTTTTTACGTATTTCTCAATATCTCAAGGCACAATGAGATATCGCCTTGGTTTTTGCTTGCAAATGTTAATCATACAAATGTTTAAAAAATGATTTCAAGATTTTTAGAAATTCCACCCCTAAGGGGGCGTAAAAGTGTGGAATATGTTTTTGAGGTATTTCTAAAAATCTCTTAGGCACGACGAGATATCGCCTTGGTTTTTTTCTGCAAATGTTACTCTTACAAATGTTTAAAAACGAATTTCAGGATTTCGAGAAATTCCACCCCTAAGGGGGTGTAAAAGGGTTAAATATGTTTTTACGTATTTCTCAATATCTCAAGGCACAATAAGATTTCGCCTTGGTTTTTGCTTGCAAATGTTACTCATACAAATGTTTAAAAACCAATTTCAGGATCTTAGAAATTCCACCCCTAAGGAGGTGTAAGAGGGTTAAATATGTTTTTACGTATTTTGAGCAATCTCTTGGGCACGACCAGATATCGCCTTGGTTCTTGTTTGCAAATGTTACTCGTACAAATGTTTAAAAAAATATTTCAGGATTTTTAGATATTCCACCCCCAGGAGGGTGTAAAAGGGTTAAATATGTTTTTACGTATTTCTCAATATCTCAAGGCACAATGAGATATCGCCTTGGCTTTTGCTTGCAAATGTTACTCATACAAATGTTTAAAAACCAAATTCAAGATTTTGAGAAATTCCACCCCTAAAAAAGTGTAAAAGGGTTGAATATGTTTTTACGTATTTCTCAATATCTCTTAGGCACGATGATATATCGCCTTGGTTTTGTTTGAAAATGTAACTCATACAAATGTTTAGAAACGTATTTGAGGATTTTCAAAAATTCCACCCGTAAGGGGGTGTAAAAGGGTTAAATATGTTTTCACGTATTTCTCAATATCTCTTAGACACGATGAGATATCGCCTTGGTTTTTTTCTGCAAATGTTACTCACACAAATGTTAAAAAACCAATTTCAGGATTTCGAGAAATTCCACCCCTAAGGGGGTGTAAAAGGGTTAAATATGTTTTTACGTATTTCTGAATATCCCTGAGGCACGATGAGATATCGCCTTATTTTGCTTGCAAATGTTACTCATACAAATGTTTGAAAACCAAATTCAAGATTTTTAGAAATTCCACTCCTAACGGGGTGTAAAAGGGTTGAATGTGTTTTTACGTCTTTCTCAATATCTCTTAGACATGATAAGATATTGCCTTGGTTTTTGTTTGCAAATGTTACTCATACAAACGTTTAAAAACCAATTTCAGGATTTTTTAAAATTCCACCCCTGAGGGGGTGTAAAAGAGTTAAATGTGTTTTTACGTATTTCTCTATATCTTTTAGGCACGATGAGATATCGTTTTGGTTTTCGTTTGCAAATGTTACTCATACTAATGTTTAAAAACTAATTTTTGGATTTTGAGAAATTCCACTTCTAAGGTGTTGTAAAAGGGTTAAATATGTTTTTACGTAGTTCTCAATATCTCAAGGCACAATGAGATATCGCCTTGGTTTTTGCTTGCAAATGTTACTGATACAAATGTTTAGAAACCAAATTCAAGATTTTTAGAAATTCCACCCTCAAAGTGGTGTAAAAGAGTTAAATGTGTTTTTACGTAATTTTAGAAATCTCTTATGCACGATGAGATATCGTCTTGATTTTTGTCTGCAAATGTTACTCAGACAAATGTTTCAAAAACAATTTCAGGATTTTATAAAATTCCACCCCTAAGAGGATGTAAAAGTGTTAAATATGTTTTTACGTATTTCTCAATATCTCAAGGCACAATGAGATATCGCCTTGGTTTTTATTTGCAAATGTTACTCATACGAATGTTTAAAAACCTATTTCAGGATTTAAAAAAATGCCACCTCTAAAGAGGCGTAAAAGGGTTAAATATGTTTTTAGGTATTTCTTAAAATCTCTTAGGCACGACGAGATATCGCCTTGGTTTTTGTCTGCAAATGTTACTCACACAAATGTTTAAAAACCAATTTCAGGATTCCGAAAAATTCCACCCCTAAGGGGGTGTAAAAGGTTTAAATATGTTATTACGTATTTCTCAATATCTCAAGGCACAATAAGATTTCGCCTTGGTTTTTGCTTGCAAATGTTACTCATACAAAAGTTTAAAAACCAATTTCAGGATTTTAGAAATTCCACCCCTAAGGAGGTGTAAAAGGGTTAAATATGTTTTTACGTATTTTTAGCAATCTCTTATGCTTGATGAGATATCGCCTTGGTTTTTGTTTGCAAATGTTACTCATACAAATGTTTAAAAACCAATTTCAGGATTTTAGAAATTCCACCCCTAAAAAGGTGTAAAAGGGTTAAATATGTTTTTACGTATTTCTCAATATCTCTTAGGCACGATGATATATCGCCTTGGTTTTGTTTGCAAATGTAACTCATACAAATGTTTAGAAACGTATTTTAGGATTTTCAAAAATTCCACCCCTAAGGGGGTGTAAAAGGGTTAAATATGTTTTCACGTATTTCTCAATATCTCTTAGACACGATGAGATATCGCCTTGGTTTTTGTTTGCAAATGTTACTCATACAAATGTTTAAAAATAAAATTCAGGATTTTTAGAAATTTCACCCCTAAGGGGGTGTAAAAGCGTTAAATATTTTTTTACGTATTTCTCAATATCTTTTGGGCACGATGAGATATCGCCTTGGTTTTTGCTTGCAAATGTTACTCATACAAATGTTTAAAAACCGATTTCAAGATTTTTAGAAAATCCACCTTTGAGGGGGTGTAAAAGCGTGAAATATGTTTTTACGTATTTCTCGATATCTCTTAGGCACGACGAGATATCGCCTTGGTTTTTGCTTCTAAATGTTACTCATACAAATGTTCAAAAACCGATTTCAACATTTTTAGAAATTCCACTTTTGAGGGGGAGTAAAATGGTTAAATATGTTTTTACGTACTTCTCAATATCTCTGAGGCACGTTGAGATATCGCCTTGGTTTTTGCTTTTAAATGTTACTCATACAAATGTTTAAAAAACGATTTTAGGATTTTGAGAAATCCCACCCCTAAGGGGGTTTAAAAAGGTAAAATATGTTTTTACGTATTTCTCAATATCTCTTAGGCACGATGAAATATCGCCTCGGTTTTTGCTTGCAAATGTTACTCATACAAATATTTAAAAACGTATTATAGAATTTTTAAAAATTCCACCCCTAAGGGGGTGTAAAAAGGTTAAATATTTTTGTACGTATTTCTTAATATATCTTGAGCCCGATGAGATATCGCCTTGGTTCTTGTTTGCAAATGTTACTCATACAAATGTTTAAAAAAATATTTCAGGATTTTTAGAAATTCCACTCCAAGGAGGGTGTAAAAGGGTTAAATATATTTTTACGTATTTCTCAATATCTCTAGGCACAATGAGATATCGCCTTGGCTTTTGCTTGCAAATGTTACTCATACAAATGTTTAAAAACCAAATTCAAGATTTTGAGAAATTCCACCCGTAAAAAGGTGTAAAAGGGTTAAATATGTTTTTACGTATTTTTAGCAATCTCTTATGCTTGATGAGATATCGCCTTGGTTTTTGTTTGCAAATGTTACTCAGACAAATGTTTCAAAAATAATTTCAGGATTTTGAAAAATTCTACCCCTAAGGGGGTGTAAAAGGGTTAAATATGTTTTTACGTATTTCTTAATATCTCAAGGCACAATGAGATATCGCCTTGGTTTTTGCTTGCAAATTTTACTCATACAAATGTTTAAAAACCAAATTTAGGATTTTGAGAAATTCTACCCCTAAAGAAGTGTAAAAATGTTAAATATGTTTTTACGTATTTCTCAATGTCTCTTAGGCACGATGATATATGGCCTTGGTTTTGTTTGCAAATGTTACTCATACAAATGTTCGAAAACGTATTTTAGGATTTTCAAAATTTCTACCCTTAAGGGGGTGTAAAAAGGTTAAATATGTTTTTACGTATTTCTCAATATCTCTTAGACACGATGAGATATCGCCTTGGTTTTTGTTTGCAAATGTTACTCATACAAATGTTTAAAAACGAAATTAAGGATTTTTCGAAATTTTACCCCTAAGGGGGTGTAAAAGCGTTAAATATTTTTTTACGTATTTCTTAATATCTCTTGGGCACGATGAGATATCGCCTTGGTTTTTGCATGCAAATGTTACTCATACAAATGTTCAAAAACCGATTTCAAGACTTTTAGAAATACTACCCCTGAGGAGGTGTAAAAGGGTTGAATATTTTTTTACGTATTTCTCGATATCTTTTAGGCACGATGAGATATCGCTTTGGTTTTTGTTTCCAAATGTTACTCATACAAATGTTAAAAAAACAATTTCAGGATTTAAAAATTTTTTTTAATTCCACGCCTAAGGGGGTGTAAAAGGCTTTAATATGTTTTTACGTATTTTAAGAAATCTCTTATGCACGATGGGATATCGCCTTCGTTTTTGTTTGCAAATGTTAGTCAGACAAATGTTTCAAAACAATTTCAGGATTTTGAAAAATTCCACCCCTAAGGAAGTGTAAAATGGTTAAATATGTTTTTACGTACTTCTCAATATCTCTGAGGCACGTTGAGATATCGCCTTGGTTTTTGCTTTTAAATGTTACTCATACAAATGTTTAAAAAACGATTTTAGGATTTTGAGAAATCCCACCCCCAAGGGGGTTTAAAAAGGTAAAATATGTTTTTACGTATTTCTCAATATCTCTTAGGCACGATGAAATATCGCCTCGGTTTTTGCTTGCAAATGTTACTCATACAAATATTTAAAAACGTATTATAGAATTTTTAAAAATTCCACCCCTAAGGGGGTGTAAAAAGGTTAAATATTTTTGTACGTATTTCTTAATATCTCTTGAGCCCGATGAGATATCGCCTTGGTTCTTGTTTGCAAATGTTACTCATACAAATGTTTAAAAAAATATTTCAGGATTTTTAGAAATTCCACCCCCAGGAGGGTGTAAAAGGGTTAAATATGTTTTTACGTATTTCTCAATATCTCTAGGCACAATGAGATATCGCCTTGGCTTTTGCTTGCAAATGTTACTCATACAAATGTTTAAAAACCGAATTCAAGATTTTGAGAAATTCCACCCCTAAAAAGGTGTAAAAGGGTTAAATATGTTTTTACGTATTTTTAGCAATCTCTTATGCTTGATGAGATATCGCCTTGGTTTTTGTTTGCAAATGTTACTCAGACAAATGTTTCAAAAACAATTTCAGGATTTTGAAAAATTCTACCCCTAAGGGGGTGTAAAAGGGTTAAATATGTTTTTACGTACTTCTTAATATCTCAAGGCACAATGAGATATCGCCTTGGTTTTTGCTTGCAAATTTTACTCATACAAATGTTTAAAAACCAAATTTAGGATTTTGAGAAATTCTACCCCTAAAGAAGTGTAAAAAGGTTAAATATGTTTTTACGTATTTCTCAATGTCTCTTAGGCACGATGATATATGGCCTTGGTTTTGTTTGCAAATGTTACTCATACAAATGTTCGAAAACGTATTTTAGGATTTTTAAAATTTCTACCCTTAAGGGGGTGTAAAAAGGTTAAATATGTTTTTACGTATTTCTCAATATCTCTTAGACACGATGAGATATCGCCTTGGTTTTTGTTTGCAAATGTTACTCATACAAATGTTTAAAAACGAAATTAAGGATTTTTCGAAATTATACCCCTAAGGGGGTGTAAAAGCGTTAAATATTTTTTTACGTATTTCTTAATATCTCTTGGGCACGATGAGATATCGCCTTGGTTTTTGCATGCAAATGTTACTCATACAAATGTTCAAAAACCGATTTCAAGACTTTTAGAAATACTACCCCTGAGGAGGTGTAAAAGGGTTGAATATTTTTTTACGTATTTCTCGATATCTTTTAGGCACGATGAGATATCGCTTTGGTTTTTGTTTCCAAATGTTACTCATACAAATGTTAAAAAAACAATTTCAGGATTTAAAAATTTTTTTAAATTCCACGCCTAAGGGGGTGTAAAAGGGTTTAATATGTTTTTACGTATTTTAAGAAATCTCTTATGCACGATGGGATATCGCCTTCGTTTTTGTTTGCAAATGTTAGTCAGACAAATGTTTCAAAACAATTTCAGGATTTTGAAAAATTCCACCCCTAAGGAAGTGTAAAAAGGTTTAATTTGTTTTTACGTATTTCTTAATATCTCAAGGCACAATGAGATATCGCCTTGGTTTTTGCTTGCAAATGTTACTCATACAAATGTTTAAAAACAAAATTCAGGATTTTGAGAAATTCCTGCCACAAAGGGGTGTAAAAACGTTAATTATGTTTTTACGTATTTCTCAATATCTTTTAGGCACGATGATATATCGCCTTGGTTTTGTTTGCAAATGTTACTCATACAAATGTTCGAAAACGTATTTTAGGATTTTCAAAAATTCTACCCCTAAGAGGGTGTAAAAGGGTTGAATATGTTTTTACGTATTTCTCAATATCTCTTAGACACGATGAGATATCGCCTTGGTTTTTGCTTGCAAATGTTACTCATACAAATGTTTAAAAACCAATTTCAGGATTCCGAGAAATTCCACCCCTAAGGGGGTGTAAAAGGGTTAAATAAGTTTTTACGTATTTCTCAGCATCTTAAGGCACAATGAGATATTGCCTTGGTTTTTGCTTGCAAATGTTACGCATACAAATGTTTAAAAAATGATTTCAAGATTTTTAGAAATTCCATCCCTAAGGGGGCGTAAAAGGTTCAATATGTTTTTAGGTATTTCTCAAAATCTCTTAGGCACGACGAGATATCGCCTTGGTTTTTGCTTTCAAATGTTACTCATACAAATGTTCAAAAAACCATTTTAGGATTTTGAGAAATTTTACCCCTAAAAGGGTGTAAAAGGGTTAAATATATTTTTACGTATTTCTCAATATCTCTTAGGCACGATGAAATATCGCCTTGGTTTTTGCTTGCAAATTTTAATCATACAAATGTTTGAAAATGTATTTTAGAATTTTTAAAAATTCCACCCCTAAGGGGGTGTGAAAGGGTTAAATATGTTTTCACGTATTTCTCAATATCTCTTAGACACGATGAGATATCGCCTTGGTTTTTGTTTGCAAATGTTACTCATATAAATGTTCAAAAAATCATTTTAGGATTTTGAGAAATTCCACCCGTAAGGGGGTGTAAAAGAGTTAAATATGTTTTTACGTATTTCTCAATATCTCTTAGGCACGATGATATATCGCCTTGGTTTTGTTTGCAAATGTAACTCATACAAATGTTTAAAAACGTATTTAAGGTTTTTGAAAAATTCCACCCCTAAGGGGGTGTGAAAGGGTTCAATATGTTTTCACGTATTTCTCAATATCTCTTAGACACGATGAAATATCGCCTTGGTTTTTGTTTGCAAATGGTACTCATACAAATGTTTAAAAATAAAATTCAGCATTTTTAGAAATTTCACCCCTAAGGGGGTGTAATAGCGTTAAATATTTTTTTACGTATTTCTCAATATCTTTTGGGCACGATGAGATATCGCCTTGGTTTTTGCTTGCAAATGTTACTCATACAAATGTTTGAAAACCGATTTCAAGATTTTTAGAAATTCCACCCTTGAGGGGGTGTAAAAGGGTTAAATATGTTTTTACGTATTTCTCAATATCTCAAGGCACACTGAGATATCGCCTTGGTTTTTGCTTGCAAATGTTACTCATACAAATAATCAAAAACGTATTTTAGGATTTTTAAAAATTCCACGCCCAAGGAGGTGTAAAAGGGTTCAATAAGTTTTTACGTATTTCTCAATATCTCAAGGCACAATGAGATATCGCCTTGGTTTTTGCTTGCCAATGTTAATCATACAAATGTTTAAAGAACGATTTCAAGATTTTTAGAAATTCCACCCTCAAGGGGGCGTAAAAGTGTTAAATATGTTTTTGAGTTATTTCTCAAAATCTCTTAGGCACGACGAGAAATCGCCTTGGTTTTTTTCTGCAAATGTTACTCACACAAATGTTTAAAAACCAAATTCAAGATTTTGAGAAATTCCACCCCTAAAAAGGTGTAAAAGGGTTAAATATGTTTTTACGTATTTCTCAATATCTCTTAAAAACGATGATATATCGCCTTTGTTTTGTTTGCAAATGTTGCTCATTTAAATGTTTAAAAACCGAATTCAGGGTTTTGAGAAATTCCACCCCTAAGGGGGTTTTGAAGAGTTACATATGTTTTTACGTATTTCTCGATATCTCTTAGGCACGATGAAATATCGCCTTGGTTTTTGCTTGCAAATGTTACTTATACAAATGTTCAAAAACAAGATTCAGGATTTTGAGAAATTCCTCCCCTAAGGGGGTGTAAAAGGGTTAAATTTGTTTTTACGTATTTCTCCATATCTCTTAGGCACGATGAGATATCGCCTTGGTTCTTGTTTGCAAATGTTACTCATACAAATGTTTAAAAAAATATTTCAGGATTTTGAGAAATTCCACCCCTAGGAGAGTGTAAAAGAGTTAATTATGTTTTTACGTATTTCTCAATATCTTTTAGACACGATGAAATATCGCCTTGGTTTTAGTTTGCAAATGTTACTCATACAAATGTTTAAAAACCAAATTCAAGATTTTGAGAAATTCCACTCCTAAAAAAGTGTAAAAGGGTTGAATATGTTTTTACGTATTTCTCAATATCTCTTAGGCACGATGATATATCGCCTTGGTTTTGTTTGCAAATGTAACTCATACAAATGTTTAGAAACGTATTTGAGGATTTTCAAAAATTCCACCCCTAAGGGGGTGTAAAAGGGTTAAATATGTTTTCACGTATTTCTCAATATCTCTTAGACACGATGAGATATCGCCTTGGTTTTTTTCTGCAAATGTTACTCACACAAATGTTAAAAAACCAATTTCAGGATTTCGAGAAATTCCACCCCTAAGGGGGTGTAAAAGGGTTAAATATGTTTTTACGTATTTCTGAATATCCCTGAGGCACGATGATATATCGCCTTGGTTTTTGTTTGCAAATGTTACTCATACAAACGTTTAAAAACCAATTTCAGGATTTTTTAAAATTCCACCCCTGAGGGGTTGTAAAAGGGTTAAATATGTTTTTACGTAGTTCTCAATATCTCAAGGCACAATGAGATATCGCCTTGGTTTTTGCTTGCAAATGTTACTGATACAAATGTTTAGAAACGAAATTCAAGATTTTTAGAAATTCCACCCTCAAAGTGGTGTAAAAGGGTTAAATGTGTTTTTACGTAATTTTAGAAATCTCTTATGCACGATGAGATATCGTCTTGATTTTTGTCTGCAAATGTTACTCAGACAAATGTTTCAAAAACAATTTCAGGATTTTATAAAATTCCACCCCTAAGAGGATGTAAAAGGGTTAAATATGTTTTTACGTATTTCTCAATATCTCAAGGCACAATGAGATATCGCCTTGGTTTTTATTTGCAAATGTTACTCATACAAATGTTTAAAAACCTATTTCAGGATTTAAAAAAATGCCACCTCTAAAGAGGTGTAAAAGGGTTAAATATGTTTTTAGGTATTTCTTAAAATCTCTTAGGCACGACGAGATATCGCCTTGGTTTTTGTCGGCAAATGTTACTCACACAAATGTTCAAAAACTAATTTCAGGATTCCGAAAAATTCCACCCCTAAGGGGGTGTAAAAGGTTTAAATATGTTATTACGTATTTCTCAATATCTCAAGGCACAATAAGATTTCGCCTTGGTTTTTGCTTGCAAATGTTACTCATACAAATGTTTAAAAACCAATTTCAGGATTTTAGAAATTCCACCCCTAAGGAGGTGTAAAAGGGTTAAATATGTTTTTACGTATTTTTAGCAATCTCTTATGCTTGATGAGATATCGCCTTGGTTTTTGTTTGCAAATGTTACTCATACAAATGTTTAAAAACCAATTTCAGGATTTTAGAAATTCCACCCCTAAAAAGGTGTAAAAGGGTTGAATATGTTTTCACGTATTTCTCAATATCTCTTAGACACGATGAGATATCGCCTTGGTTTTTGTTTGGAAATGTTACTCATACAAATGTTTAAAAACCGATTTCAAGATTTTCAGAAATTCCACCTTTGAGGGGGTGTAAAAGGGTTAAATTTGTTTTTACGTATTTCTCCATATCTCTTAGGCACGATGAGATATCGCCTTGGTTCTTGTTTGCAAATGTTACTCATACAAATGTTTAAAAAAAAATTTCAGGATTTTTAGAAATTCCACCCCTAGGAGGGTGTAAAAGAGTTAAATATGTTTTTACGTATTTCTCAATATCTTTTAGACACGATGAAATATCGCCTTGGTTTTTGTTTGCAAATGTTACTCATACAAATGTTTGAAAATAAAATTCAGGATTTTTAGAAATTTCACCTCTAAGGGGGTGTAAAAGCGTTAAAATTTTTTTTACGTATTTCTCAATATCTCTTGGGCACGATGAGATATCGCCTTGGTTTTTGCTTGCAAATGTTACTCATACAAATAATCAAAAACGTATTTTAGGATTTTTGAAAATTTTACGCCCAAGGGGGTGTAAAAGGGTTTAATAAATTTTTACGTATTTCTCAATATCTCAAGGCACAATGAGATATCGCCTTGGTTTTTGCTTGCAAATGTTAATCATACAAATATTTGAAAAACGATTTCAAGATTTTTAGAAATTCCACCCCTAAGGGGGCGTAAAAGTGTGAAATATGTTTTTGAGGTATTTCTCAAAATCTCTTAGGCACGACGAGATATCGTTAAATATGTTTTTACGTATTTCTCAATATCTCACGGCATAATAAGATTTCGCCTTGGTTTTTGCTTGCAAATGTTACTCATACAAATGTTTAAAAACCAATTTCAGGATTTTAGAAATTCCACCTTTGAGAGGGTGTAAAAGGGTTAAATATGTTTTTACGTATTTCTCGATATCTCTTAGGCACGACGAGATATCGCCTCGGTTTTCGCTTCTAAATGTTACTCATACGAATGTTTAAAAACCGATTTCAACATTTTTAGAAATTCCACGTTTGAGGGGGTGTAAAATGGTTAAATATGTTTTTACGTACTTCTCAATATCTCTGAGGCACGTTGAGATATCGCCTTGGTTTTTGCTTTCAAATGTTACTCATACAAATGTTCAAAAAACCATTTTAGGATTTTGAGAAATCCCACCCCTAAGGGGGTGTGAAAAGGTTAAATATGTTTTTACGTATTTCTCAATATCTCTTAGGCACGATGAAATATCGCCTCGGTTTTTGCTTGCAAATGTCACTCATACAAATGTTAAAAAACCAATTTCAGGATTTTAAAAAATGCTACCCCTAAGGGACACCTTCTTAGGGGTTAGATATGTTTTCACGTATTTATCAATATCGCTTAGGCACGTTGAGATATCGCCTTGGTTTTTGCTTGCAAATGTTACTCATACAAATGTTTAAAAACCAATTTCAGGATTTCGAGAAATTCCACCCCTAAGGGGGTGTAAAAGGGTTAAATAAGTTTTTACGTATTTCTCAATATCTCAAGGCACAATGAGATATCGCCTTGGTTTTTGCTTGCAAATATTACTCATACAAATGTTTAAAAAACGATTTTAAGATTTTTAGAAATTCCACCTCTAAGGAGGCGTAAAAGGGTTAAATATGTTTTTAGGTATTTCTCAAAATCACTTAGGCACGACGAGATATCGCCTTGGTTTTTGTCTGCAAATGTTACTCACACAAATGTTTAAAAACCAATTTCAGGATTCCGAGAAATTCCACCCCTAAGGGGGTGTAAAAGGGTTAAATAAGTTTCTACGTATTTCTCAATATCTCAAGGCACAATGAGATATCGCCTTGGTTTTTGCTCGCAAATGTTACTCATACAAATGTTCGAAGACCAATCACAAGATTTTTAGAAATTCAACCTCTAAGGGGCTGTAAAAGGGTTAAATATGTTTTTACGTATTTCTCAATATCTCTTAGACACGATGAGATATCGCCTTGGTTTTCGCTTTCAAATGTTACTCATACCAATGTTCAAAAACCAAATTGAGGACTATTAGAAATTCCACCCCTAAGTTGCTGTAAAAGGGTTAAATATTTTTGTACGTATTTCTTAATATCTCTTGGGCCCGATGAGATATCGCCTTGGTTCTTGCTTGCGAATGTTACTCATACAAATGTTTAAAAAACGATTTCAAGATTTTTAGAAATTCCACCTCTGAGGAGGCGTAAAAGGGTTAAATATGTTTTTAGGTATTTCTTAAAATCTCTTAGGCACGACGAGATATCGCCTTGGTTTTTTTCTGCAAATGTTACTCTTACAAATGTTTAAAAACGAATTTCAGGATTTCGAGAAATTCCACCCCTAAGGGGGTGTAAAAGGGTTAAATATGTTTTTACGTATTTCTCAATATCTCAAGGCACAATAAGATTTCGCCTTGGTTTTTGCTTGCAAATGTTACTCATACAAATGTTTAAAAACCAATTTCAGGATCTTAGAAATTCCACCCCTAAGGAGGTGTAAGAGGGTTAAATATGTTTTTACGTATTTTGAGCAATCTCTTGGGCACGACCAGATATCGCCTTGGTTCTTGTTTGCAAATGTTACTCGTACAAATGTTTAAAAAAATATTTCAGGATTTTTAGATATTCCACCCCCAGGAGGGTGTAAAAGGGTTAAATATGTTTTTACGTATTTCTCAATATCTCAAGGCACAATGAGATATCGCCTTGGCTTTTGCTTGCAAATGTTACTCATACAAATGTTTAAAAACCAAATTCAAGATTTTGAGAAATTCCACCCCTAAAAAAGTGTAAAAGGGTTGAATATGTTTTTACGTATTTCTCAATATCTCTTAGGCACGATGATATATCGCCTTGGTTTTGTTTGAAAATGTAACTCATACAAATGTTTAGAAACGTATTTGAGGATTTTCAAAAATTCCACCCGTAAGGGGGTGTAAAAGGGTTAAATATGTTTTCACGTATTTCTCAATATCTCTTAGACACGATGAGATATCGCCTTGGTTTTTTTCTGCAAATGTTACTCACACAAATGTTAAAAAACCAATTTCAGGATTTCGAGAAATTCCACCCCTAAGGGGGTGTAAAAGGGTTAAATATGTTTTTACGTATTTCTGAATATCCCTGAGGCACGATGAGATATCGCCTTATTTTGCTTGCAAATGTTACTCATACAAATGTTTGAAAACCAAATTCAAGATTTTTAGAAATTCCACTCCTAACGGGGTGTAAAAGGGTTGAATGTGTTTTTACGTCTTTCTCAATATCTCTTAGACATGATAAGATATTGCCTTGGTTTTTGTTTGCAAATGTTACTCATACAAACGTTTAAAAACCAATTTCAGGATTTTTTAAAATTCCACCCCTGAGGGGGTGTAAAAGAGTTAAATGTGTTTTTACGTATTTCTCTATATCTTTTAGGCACGATGAGATATCGTTTTGGTTTTCGTTTGCAAATGTTACTCATACTAATGTTTAAAAACTAATTTTTGGATTTTGAGAAATTCCACTTCTAAGGTGTTGTAAAAGGGTTAAATATGTTTTTACGTAGTTCTCAATATCTCAAGGCACAATGAGATATCGCCTTGGTTTTTGCTTGCAAATGTTACTGATACAAATGTTTAGAAACCAAATTCAAGATTTTTAGAAATTCCACCCTCAAAGTGGTGTAAAAGAGTTAAATGTGTTTTTACGTAATTTTAGAAATCTCTTATGCACGATGAGATATCGTCTTGATTTTTGTCTGCAAATGTTACTCAGACAAATGTTTCAAAAACAATTTCAGGATTTTATAAAATTCCACCCCTAAGAGGATGTAAAAGTGTTAAATATGTTTTTACGTATTTCTCAATATCTCAAGGCACAATGAGATATCGCCTTGGTTTTTATTTGCAAATGTTACTCATACGAATGTTTAAAAACCTATTTCAGGATTTAAAAAAATGCCACCTCTAAAGAGGCGTAAAAGGGTTAAATATGTTTTTAGGTATTTCTTAAAATCTCTTAGGCACGACGAGATATCGCCTTGGTTTTTGTCTGCAAATGTTACTCACACAAATGTTTAAAAACCAATTTCAGGATTCCGAAAAATTCCACCCCTAAGGGGGTGTAAAAGGTTTAAATATGTTATTACGTATTTCTCAATATCTCAAGGCACAATAAGATTTCGCCTTGGTTTTTGCTTGCAAATGTTACTCATACAAAAGTTTAAAAACCAATTTCAGGATTTTAGAAATTCCACCCCTAAGGAGGTGTAAAAGGGTTAAATATGTTTTTACGTATTTTTAGCAATCTCTTATGCTTGATGAGATATCGCCTTGGTTTTTGTTTGCAAATGTTACTCATACAAATGTTTAAAAACCAATTTCAGGATTTTAGAAATTCCACCCCTAAAAAGGTGTAAAAGGGTTAAATATGTTTTTACGTATTTCTCAATATCTCTTAGGCACGATGATATATCGCCTTGGTTTTGTTTGCAAATGTAACTCATACAAATGTTTAGAAACGTATTTTAGGATTTTCAAAAATTCCACCCCTAAGGGGGTGTAAAAGGGTTAAATATGTTTTCACGTATTTCTCAATATCTCTTAGACACGATGAGATATCGCCTTGGTTTTTGTTTGCAAATGTTACTCATACAAATGTTTAAAAATAAAATTCAGGATTTTTAGAAATTTCACCCCTAAGGGGGTGTAAAAGCGTTAAATATTTTTTTACGTATTTCTCAATATCTTTTGGGCACGATGAGATATCGCCTTGGTTTTTGCTTGCAAATGTTACTCATACAAATGTTTAAAAACCGATTTCAAGATTTTTAGAAAATCCACCTTTGAGGGGGTGTAAAAGCGTGAAATATGTTTTTACGTATTTCTCGATATCTCTTAGGCACGACGAGATATCGCCTTGGTTTTTGCTTCTAAATGTTACTCATACAAATGTTCAAAAACCGATTTCAACATTTTTAGAAATTCCACTTTTGAGGGGGAGTAAAATGGTTAAATATGTTTTTACGTACTTCTCAATATCTCTGAGGCACGTTGAGATATCGCCTTGGTTTTTGCTTTTAAATGTTACTCATACAAATGTTTAAAAAACGATTTTAGGATTTTGAGAAATCCCACCCCTAAGGGGGTTTAAAAAGGTAAAATATGTTTTTACGTATTTCTCAATATCTCTTAGGCACGATGAAATATCGCCTCGGTTTTTGCTTGCAAATGTTACTCATACAAATATTTAAAAACGTATTATAGAATTTTTAAAAATTCCACCCCTAAGGGGGTGTAAAAAGGTTAAATATTTTTGTACGTATTTCTTAATATATCTTGAGCCCGATGAGATATCGCCTTGGTTCTTGTTTGCAAATGTTACTCATACAAATGTTTAAAAAAATATTTCAGGATTTTTAGAAATTCCACCCCAAGGAGGGTGTAAAAGGGTTAAATATGTTTTTACGTATTTCTCAATATCTCTAGGCACAATGAGATATCGCCTTGGCTTTTGCTTGCAAATGTTACTCATACAAATGTTTAAAAACCAAATTCAAGATTTTGAGAAATTCCACCCGTAAAAAGGTGTAAAAGGGTTAAATATGTTTTTACGTATTTTTAGCAATCTCTTATGCTTGATGAGATATCGCCTTGGTTTTTGTTTGCAAATGTTACTCAGACAAATGTTTCAAAAATAATTTCAGGATTTTGAAAAATTCTACCCCTAAGGGGGTGTAAAAGGGTTAAATATGTTTTTACGTATTTCTTAATATCTCAAGGCACAATGAGATATCGCCTTGGTTTTTGCTTGCAAATTTTACTCATACAAATGTTTAAAAACCAAATTTAGGATTTTGAGAAATTCTACCCCTAAAGAAGTGTAAAAATGTTAAATATGTTTTTACGTATTTCTCAATGTCTCTTAGGCACGATGATATATGGCCTTGGTTTTGTTTGCAAATGTTACTCATACAAATGTTCGAAAACGTATTTTAGGATTTTCAAAATTTCTACCCTTAAGGGGGTGTAAAAAGGTTAAATATGTTTTTACGTATTTCTCAATATCTCTTAGACACGATGAGATATCGCCTTGGTTTTTGTTTGCAAATGTTACTCATACAAATGTTTAAAAACGAAATTAAGGATTTTTCGAAATTTTACCCCTAAGGGGGTGTAAAAGCGTTAAATATTTTTTTACGTATTTCTTAATATCTCTTGGGCACGATGAGATATCGCCTTGGTTTTTGCATGCAAATGTTACTCATACAAATGTTCAAAAACCGATTTCAAGACTTTTAGAAATACTACCCCTGAGGAGGTGTAAAAGGGTTGAATATTTTTTTACGTATTTCTCGATATCTTTTAGGCACGATGAGATATCGCTTTGGTTTTTGTTTCCAAATGTTACTCATACAAATGTTAAAAAAACAATTTCAGGATTTAAAAATTTTTTTTAATTCCACGCCTAAGGGGGTGTAAAAGGCTTTAATATGTTTTTACGTATTTTAAGAAATCTCTTATGCACGATGGGATATCGCCTTCGTTTTTGTTTGCAAATGTTAGTCAGACAAATGTTTCAAAACAATTTCATGATTTTGAAAAATTCCACCCCTAAGGAAGTGTAAAATGGTTAAATATGTTTTTACGTACTTCTCAATATCTCTGAGGCACGTTGAGATATCGCCTTGGTTTTTGCTTTTAAATGTTACTCATACAAATGTTTAAAAAACGATTTTAGGATTTTGAGAAATCCCACCCCCAAGGGGGTTTAAAAAGGTAAAATATGTTTTTACGTATTTCTCAATATCTCTTAGGCACGATGAAATATCGCCTCGGTTTTTGCTTGCAAATGTTACTCATACAAATATTTAAAAACGTATTATAGAATTTTTAAAAATTCCACCCCTAAGGGGGTGTAAAAAGGTTAAATATTTTTGTACGTATTTCTTAATATCTCTTGAGCCCGATGAGATATCGCCTTGGTTCTTGTTTGCAAATGTTACTCATACAAATGTTTAAAAAAATATTTCAGGATTTTTAGAAATTCCACCCCCAGGAGGGTGTAAAAGGGTTAAATATGTTTTTACGTATTTCTCAATATCTCTAGGCACAATGAGATATCGCCTTGGCTTTTGCTTGCAAATGTTACTCATACAAATGTTTAAAAACCGAATTCAAGATTTTGAGAAATTCCACCCCTAAAAAGGTGTAAAAGGGTTAAATATGTTTTTACGTATTTTTAGCAATCTCTTATGCTTGATGAGATATCGCCTTGGTTTTTGTTTGCAAATGTTACTCAGACAAATGTTTCAAAAACAATTTCAGGATTTTGAAAAATTCTACCCCTAAGGGGGTGTAAAAGGGTTAAATATGTTTTTACGTACTTCTTAATATCTCAAGGCACAATGAGATATCGCCTTGGTTTTTGCTTGCAAATTTTACTCATACAAATGTTTAAAAAACAAATTTAGGATTTTGAGAAATTCTACCCCTAAAGAAGTGTAAAAAGGTTAAATATGTTTTTACGTATTTCTCAATGTCTCTTAGGCACGATGATATATGGCCTTGGTTTTGTTTGCAAATGTTACTCATACAAATGTTCGAAAACGTATTTTAGGATTTTTAAAATTTCTACCCTTAAGGGGGTGTAAAAAGGTTAAATATGTTTTTACGTATTTCTCAATATCTCTTAGACACGATGAGATATCGCCTTGGTTTTTGTTTGCAAATGTTACTCATACAAATGTTTAAAAACGAAATTAAGGATTTTTCGAAATTTTACCCCTAAGGGGGTGTAAAAGCGTTAAATATTTTTTTACGTATTTCTTAATATCTCTTGGGCACGATGAGATATCGCCTTGGTTTTTGCATGCAAATGTTACTCATACAAATGTTCAAAAACCGATTTCAAGACTTTTAGAAATACTACCCCTGAGGAGGTGTAAAAGGGTTGAATATTTTTTTACGTATTTCTCGATATCTTTTAGGCACGATGAGATATCGCTTTGGTTTTTGTTTCCAAATGTTACTCATACAAATGTTAAAAAAACAATTTCAGGATTTAAAAATTTTTTTAAATTCCACGCCTAAGGGGGTGTAAAAGGGTTTAATATGTTTTTACGTATTTTAAGAAATCTCTTATGCACGATGGGATATCGCCTTCGTTTTTGTTTGCAAATGTTAGTCAGACAAATGTTTCAAAACAATTTCAGGATTTTGAAAAATTCCACCCCTAAGGAAGTGTAAAAAGGTTTAATTTGTTTTTACGTATTTCTTAATATCTCAAGGCACAATGAGATATCGCCTTGGTTTTTGCTTGCAAATGTTACTCATACAAATGTTTAAAAACAAAATTCAGGATTTTGAGAAATTCCTGCCACAAAGGGGTGTAAAAACGTTAATTATGTTTTTACGTATTTCTCAATATCTTTTAGGCACGATGATATATCGCCTTGGTTTTGTTTGCAAATGTTACTCATACAAATGTTCGAAAACGTATTTTAGGATTTTCAAAAATTCTACCCCTAAGAGGGTGTAAAAGGGTTGAATATGTTTTTACGTATTTCTCAATATCTCTTAGACACGATGAGATATCGCCTTGGTTTTTGCTTGCAAATGTTACTCATACAAATGTTTAAAAACCAATTTCAGGATTCCGAGAAATTCCACCCCTAAGGGGGTGTAAAAGGGTTAAATAAGTTTTTACGTATTTCTCAGCATCTTAAGGCACAATGAGATATTGCCTTGGTTTTTGCTTGCAAATGTTACGCATACAAATGTTTAAAAAATGATTTCAAGATTTTTAGAAATTCCATCCCTAAGGGGGCGTAAAAGGTTCAATATGTTTTTAGGTATTTCTCAAAATCTCTTAGGCACGACGAGATATCGCCTTGGTTTTTGCTTTCAAATGTTACTCATACAAATGTTCAAAAAACCATTTTAGGATTTTGAGAAATTTTACCCCTAAAAGGGTGTAAAAGGGTTAAATATATTTTTACGTATTTCTCAATATCTCTTAGGCACGATGAAATATCGCCTTGGTTTTTGCTTGCAAATTTTAATCATACAAATGTTTGAAAATGTATTTTAGAATTTTTAAAAATTCCACCCCTAAGGGGGTGTGAAAGGGTTAAATATGTTTTCACGTATTTCTCAATATCTCTTAGACACGATGAGATATCGCCTTGGTTTTTGTTTGCAAATGTTACTCATATAAATGTTCAAAAAATCATTTTAGGATTTTGAGAAATTCCACCCGTAAGGGGGTGTAAAAGAGTTAAATATGTTTTTACGTATTTCTCAATATCTCTTAGGCACGATGATATATCGCCTTGGTTTTGTTTGCAAATGTAACTCATACAAATGTTTAAAAACGTATTTAAGGTTTTTGAAAAATTCCACCCCTAAGGGGGTGTGAAAGGGTTCAATATGTTTTCACGTATTTCTCAATATCTCTTAGACACGATGAAATATCGCCTTGGTTTTTGTTTGCAAATGGTACTCATACAAATGTTTAAAAATAAAATTCAGCATTTTTAGAAATTTCACCCCTAAGGGGGTGTAATAGCGTTAAATATTTTTTTACGTATTTCTCAATATCTTTTGGGCACGATGAGATATCGCCTTGGTTTTTGCTTGCAAATGTTACTCATACAAATGTTTGAAAACCGATTTCAAGATTTTTAGAAATTCCACCCTTGAGGGGGTGTAAAAGGGTTAAATATGTTTTTACGTATTTCTCAATATCTCAAGGCACACTGAGATATCGCCTTGGTTTTTGCTTGCAAATGTTACTCATACAAATAATCAAAAACGTATTTTAGGATTTTTAAAAATTCCACGCCCAAGGAGGTGTAAAAGGGTTCAATAAGTTTTTACGTATTTCTCAATATCTCAAGGCACAATGAGATATCGCCTTGGTTTTTGCTTGCCAATGTTAATCATACAAATGTTTAAAGAACGATTTCAAGATTTTTAGAAATTCCACCCTCAAGGGGGCGTAAAAGTGTTAAATATGTTTTTGAGTTATTTCTCAAAATCTCTTAGGCACGACGAGAAATCGCCTTGGTTTTTTTCTGCAAATGTTACTCACACAAATGTTTAAAAACCAAATTCAAGATTTTGAGAAATTCCACCCCTAAAAAGGTGTAAAAGGGTTAAATATGTTTTTACGTATTTCTCAATATCTCTTAAAAACGATGATATATCGCCTTGGTTTTGTTTGCAAATGTTGCTCATTTAAATGTTTAAAAACCGAATTCAGGGTTTTGAGAAATTCCACCCCTAAGGGGGTTTTGAAGAGTTACATATGTTTTTACGTATTTCTCGATATCTCTTAGGCACGATGAAATATCGCCTTGGTTTTTGCTTGCAAATGTTACTTATACAAATGTTCAAAAACAAGATTCAGGATTTTGAGAAATTCCTCCCCTAAGGGGGTGTAAAAGGGTTAAATTTGTTTTTACGTATTTCTCCATATCTCTTAGGCACGATGAGATATCGCCTTGGTTCTTGTTTGCAAATGTTACTCATACAAATGTTTAAAAAAATATTTCAGGATTTTGAGAAATTCCACCCCTAGGAGAGTGTAAAAGAGTTAATTATGTTTTTACGTATTTCTCAATATCTTTTAGACACGATGAAATATCGCCTTGGTTTTAGTTTGCAAATGTTACTCATACAAATGTTTAAAAACCAAATTCAAGATTTTGAGAAATTCCACTCCTAAAAAAGTGTAAAAGGGTTGAATATGTTTTTACGTATTTCTCAATATCTCTTAGGCACGATGATATATCGCCTTGGTTTTGTTTGCAAATGTAACTCATACAAATGTTTAGAAACGTATTTGAGGATTTTCAAAAATTCCACCCCTAAGGGGGTGTAAAAGGGTTAAATATGTTTTCACGTATTTCTCAATATCTCTTAGACACGATGAGATATCGCCTTGGTTTTTTTCTGCAAATGTTACTCACACAAATGTTAAAAAACCAATTTCAGGATTTCGAGAAATTCCACCCCTAAGGGGGTGTAAAAGGGTTAAATATGTTTTTACGTATTTCTGAATATCCCTGAGGCACGATGATATATCGCCTTGGTTTTTGTTTGCAAATGTTACTCATACAAACGTTTAAAAACCAATTTCAGGATTTTTTAAAATTCCACCCCTGAGGGGTTGTAAAAGGGTTAAATATGTTTTTACGTAGTTCTCAATATCTCAAGGCACAATGAGATATCGCCTTGGTTTTTGCTTGCAAATGTTACTGATACAAATGTTTAGAAACGAAATTCAAGATTTTTAGAAATTCCACCCTCAAAGTGGTGTAAAAGGGTTAAATGTGTTTTTACGTAATTTTAGAAATCTCTTATGCACGATGAGATATCGTCTTGATTTTTGTCTGCAAATGTTACTCAGACAAATGTTTCAAAAACAATTTCAGGATTTTATAAAATTCCACCCCTAAGAGGATGTAAAAGGGTTAAATATGTTTTTACGTATTTCTCAATATCTCAAGGCACAATGAGATATCGCCTTGGTTTTTATTTGCAAATGTTACTCATACAAATGTTTAAAAACCTATTTCAGGATTTAAAAAAATGCCACCTCTAAAGAGGTGTAAAAGGGTTAAATATGTTTTTAGGTATTTCTTAAAATCTCTTAGGCACGACGAGATATCGCCTTGGTTTTTGTCGGCAAATGTTACTCACACAAATGTTCAAAAACTAATTTCAGGATTCCGAAAAATTCCACCCCTAAGGGGGTGTAAAAGGTTTAAATATGTTATTACGTATTTCTCAATATCTCAAGGCACAATAAGATTTCGCCTTGGTTTTTGCTTGCAAATGTTACTCATACAAATGTTTAAAAACCAATTTCAGGATTTTAGAAATTCCACCCCTAAGGAGGTGTAAAAGGGTTAAATATGTTTTTACGTATTTTTAGCAATCTCTTATGCTTGATGAGATATCGCCTTGGTTTTTGTTTGCAAATGTTACTCATACAAATGTTTAAAAACCAATTTCAGGATTTTAGAAATTCCAACCCTAAAAAGGTGTAAAAGGGTTGAATATGTTTTCACGTATTTCTCAATATCTCTTAGACACGATGAGATATCGCCTTGGTTTTTGTTTGGAAATGTTACTCATACAAATGTTTAAAAACCGATTTCAAGATTTTCAGAAATTCCACCTTTGAGGGGGTGTAAAAGGGTTAAATTTGTTTTTACGTATTTCTCCATATCTCTTAGGCACGATGAGATATCGCCTTGGTTCTTGTTTGCAAATGTTACTCATACAAATGTTTAAAAAAAAATTTCAGGATTTTTAGAAATTCCACCCCTAGGAGGGTGTAAAAGAGTTAAATATGTTTTTACGTATTTCTCAATATCTTTTAGACACGATGAAATATCGCCTTGGTTTTTGTTTGCAAATGTTACTCATACAAATGTTTGAAAATAAAATTCAGGATTTTTAGAAATTTCACCTCTAAGGGGGTGTAAAAGCGTTAAAATTTTTTTTACGTATTTCTCAATATCTCTTGGGCACGATGAGATATCGCCTTGGTTTTTGCTTGCAAATGTTACTCATACAAATAATCAAAAACGTATTTTAGGATTTTTGAAAATTTTACGCCCAAGGGGGTGTAAAAGGGTTTAATAAATTTTTACGTATTTCTCAATATCTCAAGGCACAATGAGATATCGCCTTGGTTTTTGCTTGCAAATGTTAATCATACAAATATTTGAAAAACGATTTCAAGATTTTTAGAAATTCCACCCCTAAGGGGGCGTAAAAGTGTGAAATATGTTTTTGAGGTATTTCTCAAAATCTCTTAGGCACGACGAGATATCGTTAAATATGTTTTTACGTATTTCTCAATATCTCACGGCATAATAAGATTTCGCCTTGGTTTTTGCTTGCAAATGTTACTCATACAAATGTTTAAAAACCAATTTCAGGATTTTAGAAATTCCACCTTTGAGAGGGTGTAAAAGGGTTAAATATGTTTTTACGTATTTCTCGATATCTCTTAGGCACGACGAGATATCGCCTCGGTTTTCGCTTCTAAATGTTACTCATACGAATGTTTAAAAACCGATTTCAACATTTTTAGAAATTCCACGTTTGAGGGGGTGTAAAATGGTTAAATATGTTTTTACGTACTTCTCAATATCTCTGAGGCACGTTGAGATATCGCCTTGGTTTTTGCTTTCAAATGTTACTCATACAAATGTTCAAAAAACCATTTTAGGATTTTGAGAAATCCCACCCCTAAGGGGGTGTGAAAAGGTTAAATATGTTTTTACGTATTTCTCAATATCTCTTAGGCACGATGAAATATCGCCTCGGTTTTTGCTTGCAAATGTCACTCATACAAATGTTAAAAAACCAATTTCAGGATTTTAAAAAATGCTACCCCTAAGGGACACCTTCTTAGGGGTTAGATATGTTTTCACGTATTTATCAATATCGCTTAGGCACGTTGAGATATCGCCTTGGTTTTTGCTTGCAAATGTTACTCATACAAATGTTTAAAAACCAATTTCAGGATTTCGAGAAATTCCACCCCTAAGGGGGTGTAAAAGGGTTAAATAAGTTTTTACGTATTTCTCAATATCTCAAGGCACAATGAGATATCGCCTTGGTTTTTGCTTGCAAATATTACTCATACAAATGTTTAAAAAACGATTTTAAGATTTTTAGAAATTCCACCTCTAAGGAGGCGTAAAAGGGTTAAATATGTTTTTAGGTATTTCTCAAAATCACTTAGGCACGACGAGATATCGCCTTGGTTTTTGTCTGCAAATGTTACTCACACAAATGTTTAAAAACCAATTTCAGGATTCCGAGAAATTCCACCCCTAAGGGGGTGTAAAAGGGTTAAATAAGTTTCTACGTATTTCTCAATATCTCAAGGCACAATGAGATATCGCCTTGGTTTTTGCTCGCAAATGTTACTCATACAAATGTTCGAAGACCAATCACAAGATTTTTAGAAATTCAACCTCTAAGGGGCTGTAAAAGGGTTAAATATGTTTTTACGTATTTCTCAATATCTCTTAGACACGATGAGATATCGCCTTGGTTTTCGCTTTCAAATGTTACTCATACCAATGTTCAAAAACCAAATTGAGGACTATTAGAAATTCCACCCCTAAGTTGCTGTAAAAGGGTTAAATATTTTTGTACGTATTTCTTAATATCTCTTGGGCCCGATGAGATATCGCCTTGGTTCTTGCTTGCGAATGTTACTCATACAAATGTTTAAAAAACGATTTCAAGATTTTTAGAAATTCCACCTCTGAGGAGGCGTAAAAGGGTTAAATATGTTTTTAGGTATTTCTTAAAATCTCTTAGGCACGACGAGATATCGCCTTGGTTTTTGTCTGCAAATGTTACTCACACAATTGTTTAAAAACCAATTTCAGGATTTCGAGAAATTCCACCCCCAAGGGGGTGTAAAAGGGTTTAGTATGTTATTACGTATTTCTCAATATCTCAAGGCACAATAAGATTTCGCCTTGGTTTTTGCTTGCAAATGTTACTCATACAAATGTTTAAAAACCAAATTCAGGATTTTGAGAAATTCTACCCCTAAAAAGGTGTAAAAAGGTTAAATATGTTTTCACGTATTTCTCAATATCTCTTAGGCACGATGATATATCGCCTTGGTTTTGTTTGCAAATGGTACTCATACAAATGTTTAAAATCAAAATTCAGGATTTTTCGAAATTTCACCCCTAAGGGGGTGTGAAAGCGTTAAATATTTTTTTACGTATTTCTCACGATCTCTTGGGCACGATGAGATATCGCCTTGGTTTTTGTTTGCAAATGTTACTCAGAAAAATGTTTCAAAACAATTTCAGGATTTTGAAAAATTCCACCCCTAAGAAAGTGTAAAAAGGTTAAATATGTTTTTACGTATTTCTTAATATCTCAAGGCACAATGAGATATCGCCTTGGTTTTTGCTTGCAAATGTTACTCATACAAATGTTTAAAAACGAAATTCAGGATCTTGAGAAATTCCTGCCACAAAGGGGTGTAAAAACGTTAATTATGTTTTTACGTATTTCTCAATATTTTTTAGGCACGATGATATATCGCCTTGGTTTTGTTTGCAAATGTTACTCATACAAATGTTCGAAAACATATTTTAGGATTTTCAAAAATTCTACCCCTAAGAGGGTGTAAAAGGGTTGAATATGTTTTTACGTATTTCTCAATATCTCTTAGACACGATGAGATATCGCCTTGGTTTTTGCTTGCAAATGTTACTCATACAAATGTTTAAAAACCAATTTCAGGATTTCGAGAAATTCCACCCCTAAGGGGGTGTAAAAGGGTTAAATAAGTTTTTACGTATTTCTTAATATCTTAAGGCACAATGAGATATTGCCTTGGTTTTTGCTTGCAAATGTTACGCATACAAATGTTTAAAAAATGATTTCAAGATTTTTAGAAATTCCATCACTAAGGGGGCGTAAAAGGGTTCAATATGTTTTTAGGTATTTCTCAAAATCTCTTAGGCACGACGAGATATCGCCTTGGTTTTTGCTTTCAAATGTTACTCATACAAATGTTCAAAAAACCATTTTAGGATTTCGAGAAATTTTACCCATAAAAGGGTGTAAAAGGGTTAAATATGTTTTTACGTATTTCTCAATATCTCTCAGGCACGATGAAATATCGCCTTGGTTTTTGCTTGCAAATGTTAATCATACAAATGTTTGAAAACGTATTTTAGAATTTTCGAAAATTCCACCCCTAAGGGGGTGTGAAAGGGTTAAATATGTTTTCACGTATTTCTCAATATCTCTCAGACACGATGAGATATCGCCTTGGTTTTTGTTTGCGAATGTTACTCATACAAATGTTTAAAAAACGATTCCAGGATTTTAAAAAATTCCACCCCTAAGGGGGTGTAAAAGGGTTAAATATGTTTTTACGTACTTCTCAATATCTCTGAGTCACGTTGAGATATCGCCTTGGTTTTCGCTTTCAAATGTTACTCATACAAATGTTCAAAAAATCATTTTAGGATTTTGAGAAATTCCACCCGTAAGGCGATGTAAAAGAGTTAAATATGTTTTTACGTATTTCTCAATATCTCTTAGGCACGATGAAATATCGCCTTGGTTTTTGCTTGCAAATGTTACTCATACAAATGTTTGAAAACGTATTTTAGAATTTTTTAAAATTCCACTCCTAAGGGGGTGTGAAAGGGTTAAATATGTTTTCACGTATTTCTCAATATCTCTTAGACACGATGAGATATCGCCTTGGTTTTTGTTTGCGAATGTTACTCATACAAATGTTTGAAAAACGATTCCAAGATTTTAAAAAATTCCACCCCTAAGGGGGTGTAAAAGGGTTAAATATGTTTTTACGTATTTCTCAATATCTCAAGGCACAATGAGATATCGCCTTGGTTTTGCTTGCAAATGTTACTCATACAAATGTTTAAAAACCAATTTCAAGACTTTTAGAAATTCTACCCCTGAGGCGATGTAAAAGGGTTAAATATTTTTTTACGTATTTCTCGATATCTCTTAGGCACGATGAGGTATCGCTCTGGTTTTTGTTTCCAAATATTACCCATACAAATGTTTAAAAACCAATTTCAGGATTTTAAAAAATGCTACCCCTAAGGGACACCTTCTTAGGGTTAGATATGTTTTCATGTATTTCTCAATATCCCCTAGGCACGTTGAGATATCGCCTTGGTTTTTGCTTGCAAATGTTACTCATACAAATGTTTAAAAACCAATTTCAGGATTTCGAGAAATTCCACCCCTAAGGGGGTGTGAAAGGGTTAAATAAGTTTTTACGTATTTCTCAATACCTCAAGGCACAATGAGATATCGCCTTGGTTTTTGCTTGCAAATGTTAGTCATACAAATGTTTGAGAACCGATTTCAAGATTTTTAGAAATTCCACCCTTGAGGGGGTGTAAAAGGGTTAAATATGTTTTTACGTATTTCTCAATATCTCAAGGCACAATGAGATATCGCCTTGGTTTTTGCTTGTAAATGTTACTCATACAAATAATCAAAAACGTATTTTAGGATTTTTAAAAATTCCACGCCCAAGGGGGTGTAAAAGGGTTTAATAAGTTTTTACGTATTTCTCAATATCTCAAGGCACAATGAGATATCGTCTTAGTTTTTGCTTGCAAATGTTTATCATACAAATGTTTGAAAAACGATTTCAAAATTTTTAGAAATTTTACCCCTAAGGGGGCGTAAAAGTGTTAAATATGTTTTTTAGGTATTTCTCAAAATCTCTTAGGCACGACGAGATATCGCGTTGGTTTTTTTCTGCAAATGTTACTCACACAAATGTTTAAAAACCAATTTCAGTATTTCGAGAAATTCCACCCCTAAGGGGGTGTAAAAGGGTTAAATATTTTTACGTACTTCTGAATATCTCTGAGGCACGATAAGATATCGCCTCATTTTGCTTGCAAATGTTACTCATACAAATGTTCAAAAAACAAATTCAAGATTTTTAGAGATTCCACCTCTAAGGGGGTGTAAATGGGTTGAATATGTTTTTACGTCTTTCTCAATATCTTTTAGTCATGATGAGATATTGCCTTGGTTTTTGTTTGCAAATGTTACTCATACAAACGTTTAAAAATCCATTTCAGGATTTTTCAAAATTCCACCCCTAAGGGGGTGTAAAAGGGTTAAATGTGTTTTTACGTATTTCTCTATATCTTTTAGGCACGATGAGATATCGTTTTGGTTTTCGTTTGCAAATGTAACCCATACTAATGTTTAAAAACTAATTTTTGGATTTTGAGAAATTCCACTTCTAAGGGGTTGTAAAAGGGTTAAATATGTTTTTACGTAGTTCTTAATATCTCAAGGCACAATGAGATATCGCCTTGGTTTTTGCTTGCAAATGTTACTGATACAAATGTTTAGAAACCAAATTCAAGATTTTTAGAAATTCCACCCTCAAAGTGGTGTAAAAGGGTTAAATGTGTTTTTACGTAATTTTAGAAATCTCTTATGCACGATGAGATATCGCCTTGATTTTTGTCTGCAAATGTTACTCAGACAAATGTTTCAAAAACAATTTCAGGAGTTTATAAAATTCCACCCCTTAGTGGATGTAAAAGCGTTAAATATGTTTTTACGTATTTCTCAATATCTCAAGGCACAATGAGATATCGCCTTGTTTTTTGCTTTAAATGTTACTCATACAAATGTTTAAAAACGTATTTCAGGATTTTAAAAAATGCCACTGCTAAGGGACACCCTCTCAGGGGTTAGATATGTTTTCACGTATTTCTCAATATCGCTTAGGCACGTTGAGATATCGCCTGGGTTTTTGCTTGCAAATGTTACTCATACAAATGTTTAAAAACCAATTTCAGGATTTCGAGAAATTCTACCCCTAAGGGGGTGTAAAAGAGTTAAATATGTTTTTACGTATTTCTCAATATCTCTTAGGCACGATGAAATATTGCCTTGGTTTTTGCTTGCAAATGTTACTCATACAAATGTTTGAAAACGTATTTTAGAAGTTTTTAAAATTCCACTCCTAAGGGGGTGTGAAAGGGTTAAATATGTTTTCACGTATTTCTCAATATCTCTTAGACACGATGAGATATCGCCTTGGTTTTTGTTTGCGAATGTTACTCATACAAATGTTTAAAAAACTATTCCAAGATTTTGAAAAATTCCACCCCTAAGGGGGTGTAAAAAGGTTAAATATGTTTTTACGTATTTCTCAATATCTCAAGGCACAATGAGATATCGCCTTGGTTTTGCTTGCAAATGTTACTCATTTAAATGTTTAAAAACCGAATTCAGGGTTTTGAGAAATTCCACCCCTAAGGGGTTTTGAAGAGTTACATATGTTTTTACGTATTTCTCGATATCTCTTAGGCACGATGAAATATCGCCTTGGTTTTTGCTTGCAAATGTTACTTATACAAATGTTTAAAAACAAGATTCAGGATTTTGGGAAATTCCTCCTCTAAGGGGGTGTAAAAGGGTTAAATTCGTTTTTACGTATTTCTCCATATCTCTTAGGCACGATGAGATATCGCCTTGGTTCTTGTTTGCAAATGTTACTCATACAAATGTTTAAAAAAATATTTCAGGATTTTTAGAAATTCCACCCCTAGGAGGATGTAAAAGAGTTAAATATGTTTTTACGTATTTCTCAATATCTTTTAGACACGATGAAATATCGCCTTGGTTTTTGTTTGCAAATGTTACTCATACAAATGTTTGAAAATAAAATTCAGGATTTTTAGAAATTTCACCTCTAAGGGGGTGTAAAAGCGTTAAAAATTTTTTTACGTATTTCTCAATATCTCTTGGGCACGATGAGATATCGCCTTGGTTTTTGCTTGCAAATGTTACTCATACAAATGTTTAAAAACCAATTTCAGGATTTTAGAAATTCCACCTTTGAGAGGGTGTAAAAGGGTTAAATATGTTTTTACGTATTTCTCGATATCTCTTAGGCACGACGAGATATCGCCTCGGTTTTCGCTTCTAAATGTTACTCATACGAATGTTTAAAAACCGATTTCAACATTTTTAGAAATTCCACGTTTGAGGGGGTGTAAAATGGTTAAATATGTTTTTACGTACTTCTCAATATCTCTGAGGCACGTTGAGATATCGCCTTGGTTTTTGCTTTCAAATGTTACTCATACAAATGTTCAAAAAACCATTTTAGGATTTTCAGAAATCCCACCCCTAAGGGAGTGTGAAAAGGTTAAATATGTTTTTACGTATTTCTCAATATCTCTTAGACACGATGAGATATCGCCTTGGTTCTTGTTTGCAAATGTTACTCATACTAATGTTTGAAAAAACATTCCAGGATTTTTAGAAATTCCACCCCTAGGAGGGTGTAAAAGAGTTAATTATGTTTTTACGTATTTCTCAATATCTCTTAGGCACGATGAAATATCGCCTTGGTTTTTGCTTGCAAACGTTACTTATACAAATGTTTAAAAACAAGATTCAGGATTTTGGGAAATTCCTCCCCTAAGGGGGTGTAAAAGGGTTAAATTTGTTTTTACGTATTTCTCAATATCTCTTAGACACGATGAGATATCGCCTTGGTTCTTGTTTGCAAATGTTACTCATACTAATGTTTGAAAAAACATTCCAGGATTTTTAGAAATTCCACCCCTAGGAGGGTGTAAAAGAGTTAATTATGTTTTTACGTATTTCTCAATATCTTTTAGACACGATGAAATATCGCCTTGGTTTTTGTTTGCAAATGTTACTCATACAAATGTTTGAAAATAAAATTCAGGATTTTTAGAAATTTCACCCCTAAGGGGGTGTAAAAGGGTTTAATAAGTTTTTACGTATTTCTCAATATCTCAAGGCACAATGAGATATCGCCTTGGTTTTTGCTTGCAAATGTTAATCATACAAATGTTTAAAAAACGATTTCAAGATTTTTAGAAATTCCACCCCTAAGGGGGCGTAAAAGTGTGAAATATGTTTTTTAGGTATTTCTCAAAATCTCTTAGGCACGACGAGATATCGCCTTGGTTTTTTTCTGCAAATGTTACTCACACAAATGTTTAAAAACCAATTTCAGAATTTCGAGAAATTCCACCCCTAAGGGGGTGTAAAAGGGTTAAATATGTTTTTACGTATTTCTCAATATCTCAAGGCACAACAAGATTTCGCCTTGGTTTTTGCTTGCAAATGTTACTCATACAAATGTTTAAAAACCAATTTCAGGATTTTAGAAATTCCACCTTTGAGAGGGTGTAAAAGGGTTAAATATGTTTTTACGTATTTCTCGCTATCTCTTAGGCACGACGAGATATCGCCTCGGTTTTCGCTTTCAAATGTTACTCATACAAATGTTCAAAAAACCATTTTAGGATTTTGAGAAATCCCACCCCTAAGGGGGTGTGAAAAGGTTAAATATGTTTTTACGTATTTCTCAATATCTTTTAGGCACGATGAAATATCGCCTCGGTTTTTGCTTGCAAATGTTACTCATACAAATGTTTAAAAACCAATTTCAGGATTTTTAAAAATGCTACCCCTAAGGGACACCTTCTTAGGGGTTAGATATGTTTTCACGTATTTCTTAATATCGCTTAGGCACGTTGAGATATCGCCTTGGTTTTTGCTTGCAAATGTTACTCATACAAATGTTTAAAAACCAATTTCATGATTTCGAGAAATTCCACCCCTAAGGGGGTGTAAAAGGGTTAAATAAGTTTTTACGTATTTCTCAATATCTCAAGGCACAATGAGATATCGCCTTGGTTTTTGCTTGCAAATATTACTCATACAAATGTTTAAAAAACGATTTTAAGATTTTTAGAAATTCCACCTCTAAGGAGGCGTAAAAGGGTTAAATATGTTTTTAGGTATTTCTCAAAATCACTTAGGCACGACGAGATATCGCCTTGGTTTTTGTCTGCAAATGTTACTCACACAAATGTTTAAAAACCAATTTCAGGATTCCGAGAAATTCCACCCCTAAGGGGGCGTAAAAGGGTTAAATATGTTTTTGGGTATTTCTGAAAATAACTTAGGCACGACGAGATATCGCCTTGGTTTTTGTCTGCAAATGTTACTCACACAAATGTTTAAAAACCAATTTCAGGATTCCGAGAAATTTTACCCCTAAGGGGGTGTAAAAGGGTTAAATATGTTTTTACGTATTTCTCAATATCTCTTAGACACGATGAGATATCGCCTTGGTTTTCGCTTTCAAATGTTACTCATACAAATGTTCAAAAACCAAATTAAGGACTATTAGAAATTCCACCCCTAAGTTGCTGTAAAAGCGTTAAATATTTTTGTACGTATTTCTTAATATCTCTTGGGCCCGATGAGATATCGCCTTGGTTCTTGCTTGCGAATGTTACTCATACAAATGTTTAAAAAACGATTTTAAGATTTTTAGAAATTCCACCCCCAAGGGGGTGTAAAAGGATTTAATATGTTATTACGTATTTCTCAATATCTCAAGGCACAATAAGATTTCGCCTTGGTTTTTGCTTGCAAATGTTACTCATACAAATGTTTAAAAACCAATTTCAAGACTTTTAGAAATTCTACCCCTGAGGCGGTGTAAAAGGGTTAAATATTTTTTTACGTATTTCTCGATATCTCTTAGGCACGATGAGGTATCGCTTTGGTTTTTGTTTCCAAATATTACTCATACAAATGTTTTAAAACCAATTTCAGGATTTTAAAAAATGCTACCCCTAAGGGACACCTTCTTAGGGTTAGATATGTTTTCACGTATTTCTCAATATCTCCTAGGCACGTTGAGATATCGCCTTGGTTTTTGCTTGCAAATGTTACTCATACAAATGTTCAAAAACCAATTTCAGGATTTCGAGAAATTCCACCCCTAAGGGGGTGTGAAAGGGTTAAATAAGTTTTTACGTATTGCTCAATACCTCAAGGCACAATGAGATATCGCCTTGGTTTTTGCTTGCAAATGTTAGTCATACAAATGTTTGAAAACCGATTTCAAGATTTTTAGAAATTCCACCCTTGAGGGGGTGTAAAAGGGTTAAATATGTTTTTACGTATTTCTCAATATCTCAAGGCACAATGAGATATCGGCTTGGTTTTTGCTTGTAAATGTTACTCATACAAATAATCAAAAACGTATTTTAGGATTTTTAAAAATTCCACGCCCAAGGGGGTGTAAAAGGGTTTAATAAGTTTTTACGTATTTCTCAATATCTCAAGGCACAATGAGATATCGTCTTAGTTTTTGCTTGCAAATGTTAATCATACAAATGTTTGAAGAACGATTTCAAAATTTTTAGAAATTTTACCCCTAAGGGGGCGTAAAAGTGTTAAATATGTTTTTTAGGTATTTCTCAAAATCTCTTAGGCACGACGAGATATCGCGTTGGTTTTTTTCTGCAAATGTTACTCACACAAATGTTTAAAAACCAATTTCAGGATATCGAGAAATTCCACCCCTAAGGGGGTGTAAAAGGGTTAAATATTTTTACGTACTTCTGAATATCTCTGAGGCACGATAAGATATCGCCTCATTTTGCTTGCAAATGTTACTCATACAAATGTTCAAAAAACAAATTCAAGATTTTTAGAAATTCCACCTCTAAGGGGGTGTAAATGGGTTGAATATGTTTTTACGTCTTTCTCAATATCTCTTAGTCATGATGAGATATTGCCTTGGTTTTTGTTTGCAAATGTTACTCATACAAACGTTTAAAAATCCATTTCAGGATTTTTTAAAATTCCACCCCTAAGGGGGTGTAAAAGGGTTAAATGTGTTTTTACGTATTTCTCTATATCTTTTAGGCACGATGAGATATCGTTTTGGTTTTCGTTTGCAAATGTAACCCATACTAATGTTTAAAAACTAATTTTTGGATTTTGAGAAATTCCACTTCTAAGGGGTTGTAAAAGGGTTAAATATGTTTTTACGTAGTTCTTAATATCTCAAGGCACAATGAGATATCGCCTTGGTTTTTGCTTGCAAATGTTACTGATACAAATGTTTAGAAACCAAATTCAAGATTTTTAGAAATTCCACCCTCAAAGTGGTGTAAAAGGGTTAAATGTGTTTTTACGTAATTTTAGAAATCTCTTATGCACGATGAGATATCGCCTTGATTTTTGTCTGCAAATGTTACTCAGACAAATGTTTCAAAAACAATTTCAGGAGTTTATACAATTCCACCCCTTAGTGGATGTAAAAGCGTTAAATATGTTTTTACGTATTTCTCAATATCTCAAGGCACAATGAGATATCGCCTTGTTTTTTGCTTTAAATGTTACTCATACAAATGTTTAAAAACCTATTTCAGGATTTTAAAAAATGCCACTGCTAAGGGACACCCTCTCAGGGGTTAGATATGTTTTCACGTATTTCTCAATATCGCTTAGGCACGTTGAGATATCGCCTTGGTTTTTGCTTGCAAATGTTCCTCATACAAATGTTCAAAAACCAATTTCAGGATTTCGAGAAATTCCACCCCTAAGGGGGTGTAAAAGGGTTAAATAAGTTTTTACGTATTTCTAAATATCTCAAGGCACAATGAGATATCGCCTTGGTTTTTGCTTGCAAATATTACTCATACAAATGTTTAAAAAACGATTTTAAGATTTTTAGAAATTCCACCTCTAAGGAGGCGTAAAAGGGTTAAATATGTTTTTAGGTATTTCTCAAAATCACTTAGGCACGACGAGATATCGCCTTGGTTTTTGTCTGCAAATGTTACTCACACAAATGTTTAAAAACCAATTTCAGGATTCCGAGAAATTCCACCCCTATGGGGGCGTAAAAGGGTTAAATATGTTTTTCGGTATTTCTGAAAATCACTTAGGCACGACGAGATATCGCCTTGGTTTTTGTCTGCAAATGTTACTCACACAAATGTTTAAAAACCAATTTCAGGATTCCGAGAAATTCCACCCCTAAGGGGGTCTAAAAGGGTTAAATATGTTTTTACGTATTTCTCAATATCTCTTAGACACGATGAGATATCGCCTTGGTTTTCGCTTTCAAATGTTACTCATACAAATGTTCAAAAACCAAATTGAGGACTATTAGAAATTCCACCCCTAAGTTGCTGTAAAAGGGTTAAATATTTTTGTACGTATTTCTTAATATCTCTTGGGCCCGATGAGATATCGCCTTGGTTCTTGCTTGCGAATGTTACTCATACAAATGTTTAAAAAACGATTTGAAGATTTTTAGAAATTCCACCTCTAAGGAGGCGTAAAAGGGTTAAACATGTTTTTAGGTATTTCTCAAAATCTCTTAGGCACGACGAGATATCGCCTTGGTTTTTGTCTGCAAATGTTACTCACACAATTGTTTAAAAACCAATTTCACGATTTCGAGAAATTCCACCCCCAAGGGGGTGTAAAAGGGTTTAATATGTTATTACGTATTTCTCAATATCTCCAGGCACAATAAGATTTCGCCTTGGTTTTTGCTTGCAAATGTTACTCATACAAATGTTTAAAAACCAATTTCAAGACTTTTAGAAATTCTACCCCTGAGGCGGTGTAAAAGGGTTAAATATTTTTTTACGTATTTCTCGATATCTCTTAGGCACGATGAGGTATCGCTTTGGTTTTTGTTTCCAAATATTACTCATACAAATGTTTAAAAACCAATTTCAGGATTTTAAAAAATGCTACCCCTAAGGGACACCTTCTTAGTGTTAGATATGTTTTCACGTATTTCTCAATATCTCTTAGGCACGTTGAGATATCGCCTTGGTTTTTGCTTGCAAATGTTACTCATACAAATGTTTAAAAACCAATTTGAGAATTTCGAGAAATTCCACCCCTAAGGGGGTGTGAAAGGGTTAAATAAGTTTTTACGTATTTCTCAATACCTCAAGGCACAATGAGATATCGCCTTGGTTTTTGCTTGCAAATGTTAGTCATACAAATGTTTGAAAACCGATTTCAAGATTTTCAGAAATTCCACCCTTGAGGGGGTGTAAAAGCGTTAAATAAGTTTTTACGTATTTCTCAATATCTCAAGGCACAATGAGATATCGCCTTGGTTTTTGCTTGCAAATGTTACTTATACAAATAATCAAAAACGTATTTTAGGATTTTTAAAAATTCCACGCCCAAGGGGGTGTAAAAGAGTTTAATAAGTTTTTACGTATTTCTCAATGTCTCAAGGCACAATGAGATATCGTCTTAGTTTTTGCTTGCAAATGTTAATCATACAAATGTTTGAAGAACGATTCAAAAACTTTTAGAAATTTTACCCCTAAGGGGGCGTAAAAGTGTTAAATATGTTTTTAGGTATTTCTCAATATCTCAAGGCACAACAAGATTTCGCCTTGGTTTTTGCTTGCAAATGTTACTCATACAAATGTTTAAAAACCAATTTCAGGATTTTAGAAATTCCACCTTTGAGAGGGTGTAAAAGGGTTAAATATGTTTTTACGTATTTCTCGATATCTCTTAGGCACGACGAGATATCGCCTCGGTTTTCGCTTCTAAATGTTACTCATACAAATGTTTAAAAACCGATTTCAACATTTTTAGAAATTCCACTTTTGAGGGGGTGTAAAATGGTGAAATATGTTTTTACGTACTTCTCAATATCTCTGAGGCACGTTGAGATATCGCCTTGGTTTTTGCTTTCAAATGTTACTCATACAAATGTTCAAAAAACCATTTTAGGATTTTCAGAAATCCCACCCCTAAGGGAGTGTGAAAAGGTTAAATATGTTTTTACGTATTTCTCAATATCTCTTAGGCACGATGAAATATCGCCTCGGTTTTTGCTTGCAAATGTTACTCATACAAATGTTTAAAAACCAATTTCAGGATTTTAAAAAATGCTACCCCTAAGGGACACCTTCTTAGGGGTTAGATATGTTTTCACGTATTTCTCAATATCGCTTAGGCACGTTGAGATATCGCCTTGGTTTTTGCTTGCAAATGTTACTCATACAAATGTTTAAAAACCAATTTCAGGATTTCGAGAAATTCCACCCCTAAGGGGGTGTAAAAGGGTTAAATAAGTTTTTACGTATTTCTCAATATCTCAAGGAACAATGAGATATCGCCTTGGTTTTTGCTTGCAAATATTACTCGTACAAATGTTTAAAAAACGATTTTAAGATTTTTAGAAATTCCACCTCTAAGGAGACGAAAAGGGTTAAATATGTTTTTAGGTATTTCTCAAAATCACGTAGGCACGACGATATATCGCCTTGGTTTTTGTCTGCAAATGTTACTCACACAAATGTTTAAAAACCAATTTCAGGATTCCGAGAAATTCCACCCCTAAGGGGGTGTAAAAGGGTTAAATAAGTTTCTACGTATTTCTCAATATCTCAAGGCACAATGAGATATCGCCTTGGTTTTTGCTCGCAAATGTTACTCATACAAATGTTCGAAGACCAATCACAAGATTTTTAGAAATTCAACCTCTAAGGGGGTGTAAAAGGGTTAAATATGTTTTTACGTATTTCTCAATATCTCTTAGGCACGATGAAATATCGCCTTGGTTTTTGCTTGCAAACGTTACTTATACAAATGTTTAAAAACAAGATTCAGGATTTTGGGAAATTCCTCCCCTAAGGGGGTGTAAAAGGGTTAAATTTGTTTTTACGTATTTCTCAATATCTCTTAGACACGATGAGATATCGCCTTGGTTCTTGTTTGCAAATGTTACTCATACTAATGTTTGAAAAAATATTCCAGGATTTTTAGAAATTCCACCCCTAGGAGGGTGTAAAAGAGTTAATTATGTTTTTACGTATTTCTCAATATCTTTTAGACACGATGAAATATCGCCTTGGTTTTTGTTTGCAAATGTTACTCATACAAATGTTTGAAAATAAAATTCAGGATTTTTAGAAATTTCACCCCTAAGGGGGTGTAAAAGGGTTTAATAAGTTTTTACGTATTTCTCAATATCTCAAGGCACAATGAGATATCGCCTTGGTTTTTGCTTGCAAATGTTAATCATACAAATGTTTAAAAAACGATTTCAAGATTTTTAGAAATTCCACCCCTAAGGGGGCGTAAAAGTGTGAAATATGTTTTTCAGGTATTTCTCAAAATCTCTTAGGCACGACGAGATATCGCCTTGGTTTTTTTCTGCAAATGTTACTCACACAAATGTTTAAAAACCAATTTCAGAATTTCGAGAAATTCCACCCCTAAGGGGGTGTAAAAGGGTTAAATATGTTTTTACGTATTTCTCAATATCTCAAGGCACAACAAGATTTCGCCTTGGTTTTTGCTTGCAAATGTTACTCATACAAATGTTTAAAAACCAATTTCAGGATTTTAGAACTTCCACCTTTGAGAGGGTGTAAAAGGGTTAAATATGTTTTTACGTATTTCTCGCTATCTCTTAGGCACGACGAGATATCGCCTCGGTTTTCGCTTTCAAATGTTACTCATACAAATGTTCAAAAAACCATTTTAGGATTTTGAGAAATCCCACCCCTAAGGGGGTGTGAAAAGGTTAAATATGTTTTTACGTATTTCTCAATATCTTTTAGGCACGATGAAATATCGCCTCGGTTTTTGCTTGCAAATGTTACTCATACAAATGTTTAAAAACCAATTTCAGGATTTTAAAAAATGCTACCCCTAAGGGACACCTTCTTAGGGGTTAGATATGTTTTCACGTATTTCTTAATATCGCTTAGGCACGTTGAGATATCGCCTTGGTTTTTGCTTGCAAATGTTACTCATACAAATGTTTAAAAACCAATTTCATGATTTCGAGAAATTCCACCCCTAAGGGGGTGTAAAAGGGTTAAATAAGTTTTTACGTATTTCTCAATATCTCAAGGCACAATGAGATATCGCCTTGGTTTTTGCTTGCAAATATTACTCATACAAATGTTTAAAAAACGATTTTAAGATTTTTAGAAATTCCACCTCTAAGGAGGCGTAAAAGGGTTAAATATGTTTTTAGGTATTTCTCAAAATCACTTAGGCACGACGAGATATCGCCTTGGTTTTTGTCTGCAAATGTTACTCACACAAATGTTTAAAAACCAATTTCAGGATTCCGAGAAATTCCACCCCTAAGGGGGCGTAAAAGGGTTAAATATGTTTTTGGGTATTTCTGAAAATAACTTAGGCACGACGAGATATCGCCTTGGTTTTTGTCTGCAAATGTTACTCACACAAATGTTTAAAAACCAATTTCAGGATTCCGAGAAATTCCACCCCTAAGGGGGTGTAAAAGGGTTAAATATGTTTTTACGTATTTCTCAATATCTCTTAGACACGATGAGATATCGCCTTGGTTTTCGCTTTCAAATGTTACTCATACAAATGTTCAAAAACCAAATTAAGGACTATTAGAAATTCCACCCCTAAGTTGCTGTAAAAGCGTTAAATATTTTTGTACGTATTTCTTAATATTTCTTGGGCCCGATGAGATATCGCCTTGGTTCTTGCTTGCGAATGTTACTCATACAAATGTTTAAAAAACGATTTTAAGATTTTTAGAAATTCCACCCCCAAGGGGGTGTAAAAGGATTTAATATGTTATTACGTATTTCTCAATATCTCAAGGCACAATAAGATTTCGCCTTGGTTTTTGCTTGCAAATGTTACTCATACAAATGTTTAAAAACCAATTTCAAGACTTTTAGAAATTCTACCCCTGAGGCGGTGTAAAAGGGTTAAATATTTTTTTACGTATTTCTCGATATCTCTTAGGCACGATGAGGTATCGCTTTGGTTTTTGTTTCCAAATATTACTCATACAAATGTTTTAAAACCAATTTCAGGATTTTAAAAAATGCTACCCCTAAGGGACACCTTCTTAGGGTTAGATATGTTTTCACGTATTTCTCAATATCTCCTAGGCACGTTGAGATATCGCCTTGGTTTTTGCTTGCAAATGTTACTCATACAAATGTTCAAAAACCAATTTCAGGATTTCGAGAAATTCCACCCCTAAGGGGGTGTGAAAGGGTTAAATAAGTTTTTACGTATTGCTCAATACCTCAAGGCACAATGAGATATCGCCTTGGTTTTTGCTTGCAAATGTTAGTCATACAAATGTTTGAAAACCGATTTCAAGATTTTTAGAAATTCCACCCTTGAGGGGGTGTAAAAGGGTTAAATATGTTTTTACGTATTTCTCAATATCTCAAGGCACAATGAGATATCGGCTTGGTTTTTGCTTGTAAATGTTACTCATACAAATAATCAAAAACGTATTTTAGGATTTTTAAAAATTCCACGCCCAAGGGGGTGTAAAAGGGTTTAATAAGTTTTTACGTATTTCTCAATATCTCAAGGCACAATGAGATATCGTCTTAGTTTTTGCTTGCAAATGTTTATCATACAAATGTTTGAAAAACGATTTCAAAATTTTTAGAAATTTTACCCCTATGGGGGCGTAAAAGTGTTAAATATGTTTTTTAGGTATTTCTCAAAATCTCTTAGGCACGACGAGATATCGCGTTGGTTTTTTTCTGCAAATGTTACTCACACAAATGTTTAAAAACCAATTTCAGTATTTCGAGAAATTCCACCCCTAAGGGGGTGTAAAAGGGTTAAATATTTTTACGTACTTCTGAATATCTCTGAGGCACGATAAGATATCGCCTCATTTTGCTTGCAAATGTTACTCATACAAATGTTCAAAAAACAAATTCAAGATTTTTAGAGATTCCACCTCTAAGGGGGTGTAAATGGGTTGAATATGTTTTTACGTCTTTCTCAATATCTCTTAGTCATGATGAGATATTGCCTTGGTTTTTGTTTGCAAATGTTACTCATACAAACGTTTAAAAATCCATTTCAGGATTTTTCAAAATTCCACCCCTAAGGGGGTGTAAAAGGGTTAAATGTGTTTTTACGTATTTCTCTATATCTTTTAGGCACGATGAGATATCGTTTTGGTTTTCGTTTGCAAATGTAACCCATACTAATGTTTAAAAACTAATTTTTGGATTTTGAGAAATTCCACTTCTAAGGGGTTGTAAAAGGGTTAAATATGTTTTTACGTAGTTCTTAATATCTCAAGGCACAATGAGATATCGCCTTGGTTTTTGCTTGCAAATGTTACTGATACAAATGTTTAGAAACCAAATTCAAGATTTTTAGAAATTCCACCCTCAAAGTGGTGTAAAAGGGTTAAATGTGTTTTTACGTAATTTTAGAAATGTCTTATGCACGATGAGATATCGCCTTGATTTTTGTATGCAAATGTTACTCAGACAAATGTTTCAAAAACAATTTCAGGAGTTTATAAAATTCCACCCCTTAGTGGATGTAGAAGCGTTAAATATGTTTTTACGTATTTCTCAATATCTCAAGGCACAATGAGATATCGCCTTGTTTTTTGCTTTAAATGTTACTCATACAAATGTTTAAAAACGTATTTCAGGATTTTAAAAAATGCCACTGCTAAGGGACACCCTCTCAGGGGTTAGATATGTTTTCACGTATTTCTCAATATCGCTTAGGCACCTATAGATATCGCCTTGGTTTTTGCTTGCAAATGTTACTCATACAAATGTTTAAAAACCAATTTCAGGATTTCGAGAAATTCTACCCTTAAGGGGGTGTAAAAGAGTTAAATATGTTTTTACGTATTTCTCAATATCTCTTAGGCACGATGAAATATTGCCTTGGTTTTTGCTTGCAAATGTTACTCATACAAATGTTTGAAAACGTATTTTAGAAGTTTTTAAAATTCCACTCCTAAGGGGGTGTGAAAGGGTTAAATATGTTTTCACGTATTTCTCAATATCTCTTAGACACGATGAAATATCGCCTTGGTTTTTGTTTGCGAATGTTACTCATACAAATGTTTAAAAAACTATTCCAAGATTTTGAAAAATTCCACCCCTAAGGGGGTGTAAAAAGGTTAAATATGTTTTTACGTATTTCTCAATATCTCAAGGCACAATGAGATATCGCCTTGGTTTTGCTTGCAAATGTTACTCATTTAAATGTTTAAAAACCGAATTCAGGGTTTTGAGAAATTCCACCCCTAAGGGGTTTTGAAGAGTTACATATGTTTTTACGTATTTCTCGATATCTCTTAGGCACGATGAAATATCGCCTTGGTTTTTGCTTGCAAATGTTACTTATACAAATGTTTAAAAACAAGATTCAGGATTTTGGGAAATTCCTCCTCTAAGGGGGTGTAAAAGGGTTAAATTCGTTTTTACGTATTTCTCCATATCTCTTAGGCACGACGAGATATCGCCTTGGTTCTTGTTTGCAAATGTTACTCATACAAATGTTTAAAAAAATATTTCAGGATTTTTAGAAATTCCACCCCTAGGAGGGTGTAAAAGAGTTAAATATGTTTTTACGTATTTCTCAATATCTTTTAGACACGATGAAATATCGCCTTGGTTTTTGTTTGCAAATGTTACTCATACAAATGTTTGAAAATAAAATTCAGGATTTTTAGAAATTTCACCTCTAAGGGGGTGTAAAAGCGTTAAAAATTTTTTTACGTATTTCTCAATATCTCTTGGGCACGATGAGATATCGCCTTGGTTTTTGCTTGCAAATGTTACTCATACAAATAATCAAAAACGTATTTTAGGATTTTTAAAAATTCCACGCCCAAGGGGGTGTAAAAGGGTTTAATAAGTTTTTACGTATTTCTCAATATCTCAAGGCACAATGAGATATCGCCTTGGTTTTTGCTTGCAAATGTTAATCATACAAATATTTAAAAAACGATTTCAAGATTCTTAGAAATTCCACCCCTAAGGGGGCGTAAAAGTGTGAAATATGTTTTTGAGGTATTTCTCAAAATCTCTTAGGCACGACGAGATATCGTTAAATATGTTTTTACGTATTTCTCAATATCTCACGGCACAATAAGATTTCGCCTTGGTTTTTGCTTGCAAATGTTACTCATACAAATGTTTAAAAACCAATTTCAGGATTTTAGAAATTCCACCTTTGAGAGGGTGTAAAAGGGTTAAATATGTTTTTACGTATTTCTCGATATCTCTTAGGCACGACGAGATATCGCCTCGGTTTTCGCTTCTAAATGTTACTCATACGAATGTTTAAAAACCGATTTCAACATTTTTAGAAATTCCACGTTTGAGGGGGTGTAAAATGGTTAAATATGTTTTTACGTACTTCTCAATATCTCTGAGGCACGTTGAGATATCGCCTTGGTTTTTGCTTTCAAATGTTACTCATACAAATGTTCAAAAAACCATTTTAGGATTTTCAGAAATCCCACCCCTAAGGGAGTGTGAAAAGGTTAAATATGTTTTTACGTATTTCTCAATATCTCTTAGGCACGATGAAATATCGCCTCGGTTTTTGCTTGCAAATGTTACTCATACAAATGTTTAAAAACCAATTTCAGGATTTTAAAAAATGCTACCCCTAAGGGACACCTTCTTAGGGGTTAGATATGTTTTCACGTATTTCTCAATATCGCTTAGGCACGTTGAGATATCGCCTTGGTTTTTGCTTGCAAATGTTACTCATACAAATGTTTAAAAACCAATTTCATGATTTCGAGAAATTCCACCCCTAAGGGGGTGTAAAAGGGTTAAATAAGTTTTTACGTATTTCTCAATATCTCAAGGCACAATGAGATATCGCCTTGGTTTTTGCTTGCAAATATTACTCATACAAATGTTTAAAAAACGATTTTAAGATTTTTAGAAATTCCACCTCCAAGGAGGCGTAAAAGGGTTAAATATGTTTTTAGGTATTTCTCAAAATCACTTAGGCACGACGAGATATCGCCTTGGTTTTTGTCTGCAAATGTTACTCACACAAATGTTTAAAAACCAATTTCAGGATTCCGAGAAATTCCACCCCTATGGGGGCGTAAAAGGGTTAAATATGTTTTTGGGTATTTCTGAAAATCACTTAGGCACGACGAGATATCGCCTTGGTTTTTGCTTGCAAGTGTTAATCATACAAATGTTTGAAAACGTATTTTAGAATTTTTGAAAATTCCACCCCTAAGGGGGTGTGAAAGGGTTAAATGTGTTTTCACGTATTTCTCAATATCTCTTAGACACGATGAGATATCGCCTTGGTTTTTATTTGCAAATGTTACTCATACAAATGTTTAAAAAACCATTCCAAGATTTTAAAAAATTCCACCCCTAAGGGGGTGTAAAAGGGTTAAATATGTTTTTACGTACTTCTCAATATTTCTGAGTCACGTTGAGATATCGCCTTGGTTTTCGCTTTCAAATGTTACTCATATAAATGTTCAAAAAATCATTTTAGGATTTTGAGAAATTTCACCCGTAAGGGGATGTAAAAGAGTTAAATATGTTTTTACGTATTTCTCAATAACTCTTAGGCACGATGAAATATCGCCTTGGTTTTTGCTTGCAAATGTTACTCATACAAATGTTTGAAAACGTATTTTAGAATTTTTTAAAATTCCACTCCTAAGGGGGTGTGAAAGGGTTAAATATGTTTTCACGTATTTCTCAATATCTCTTAGACACGATGAGATATCGCCTTGGTTTTTGTTTGCGAATGTTACTCATACAAATGTTTGAAAAACGATTCCAAGATTTTAAAAAGTTCCACCCCTAAGGGGGTGTAAAAGGGTTAAATATGTTTTTACGTATTTCTCAATATCTCAAGGCACAATGAGATATCGCCTTGGTTTTGCTTGCAAATGTTACTCATTTAAATGTTTAAAAACCGAATTCAGGGTTTTGAGAAATTCCACCCCTAAGGGGGTTTTGAAGAGTTACATATGTTTTTACGTATTTCTCGATATCTCTTAGGCACGATGAAATATCGCCTTGGTTTTTGCTTGCAAACGTTACTTATACAAATGTTTAAAAACAAGATTCAGGATTTTGGGAAATTCCTCCCCTAAGGGGGTGTGAATAGGTTAAATTTGTTTTTACGTATTTCTCCATATCTCTTAGGCACGATGAGATATCGCCTTGGTTCTTGTTTGCAAATGTTACTCATACAAATGTTTGAAAATAAAATTCAGGATTTTTAGAAATTTCACCCCTAAGGGGGTGTAAAAGGGTTTAATAAGTTTTTACGTATTTCTCAATATCTCAAGGCACAATGAGATATCGCCTTGGTTTTTGCTTGCAAATGTTAATCATACAAATGTTTAAAAAACGATTTTAAGATTTTCAGAAATTCCACCTCTAAGGAGGCGTAAAAGGGTTAAATATGTTTTTAGGTATTTCTCAAAATCACTTAGGCACGACGAGATATCGCCTTGGTTTTTGTCTGCAAATGTTACTCACACAAATGTTTAAAAACCAATTTCAGGATTCCGAGAAATTCCACCCCTATGGGGGCGTAAAAGGGTTAAATATGTTTTTGGGTATTTCTGAAAATCACTTAGGCACGACGAGATATCGCCTTGGTTTTTGTCTGCAAATGTTACTCACACAAATGTTTAAAAACCAATTTCAGGATTCCGAGAAATTCCACCCCTAAGGGGGTGTAAAAGGGTTAAATATGTTTTTACGTATTTCTCAATATCTCTTAGACACGATGAGATATCGCCTTGGTTTTCGCTTCCAAATGTTACTCATACAAATGTTCAAAAACCAAATTGAGGACTATTAGAAATTCCACCCCTAAGTCGCTGTAAAAGGGTTAAATATTTTTGTACGTATTTCTTAATATCTCTTGGGCCCGATGAGATATCGCCTTGGTTCTTGCTTGCGAATGTTACTCATACAAATGTTTAAAAAACGATTTCAAGATTTTTAGAAATTCCACCTCTAAGGAGGCGTAAAAGGGTTAAACATGTTTTTAGGTATTTCTCAAAATCTCTTAGGCACGACGAGATATCGCCTTGGTTTTTGTCTGCAAATGTTACTCACACAATTGTTTAAAAACCAATTTCAGGATTTCGAGAAATTCCACCCCCAAGGGGGTGTAAAAGGGTTTAATATGTTATTACGTATTTCTCAATATCTCAAGGCACAATAAGATTTCGCCTTGGTTTTTGCTTGCAAATGTTACTCATACAAATGTTTAAAAACCAATTTCAAGACTTTTAGAAATTCTACCCCTGAGGCGGTGTAAAAGGGTTAAATATTTTTTTACGTATTTCTCGATATCTCTTAGGCACGATGAGGTATCGCTTTGGTTTTTGTTTCCAAATATTACTCATACAAATGTTCAAAAACCAATTTCAGGATTTTAAAAAATGCTACCCCTAAGGGACACCTTCTTAGGGTTAGATATGTTTTCACGTATTTCTTAATATCTCTTAGGCACGTTGAGATATCGCCTTGGTTTTTGCTTGCAAATGTTACTCATACAAATGTTTAAAAACCAATTTGAGAATTTCGAGAAATTCCACCCCTAAGGGGGTGTGAAAGGGTTAAATAAGTTTTTACGTATTTCTCAATACCTCAAGGCACAATGAGATATCGCCTTGGTTTTTGCTTGCAAATGTTAGTCATACAAATGTTTGAAAACCGATTTCAAGATTTTTAGAAATTCCACCCTTGAGGGGGTGTAAAAGGGTTAAATAAGTTTTTACGTATTTCTCAATATCTCAAGGCACAATGAGATATCGCCTTGGTTTTTGCTTGCAAATGTTACTTATACAAATAATCAAAAACGAATTTTAGGATTTTTAAAAATTCCACGCCCAAGGGGGTGTAAAAGGCTTTAATAAGTTTTTACGTATTTCTCAATATCTCAAGGCACAATGAGATATCGTCTTAGTTTTTGCTTGCAAATGTTAATCATACAAATGTTTGAAGAACGATTCTAAAATTTTTAGAAATTTTACCCCTAAGGGGGCGTAAAAGTGTTAAATATGTTTTTTAGGTATTTCTCAATATCTCAAGGCACAACAAGATTTCGCCTTGGTTTTTGCTTGCAAATGTTACTCATACAAATGTTTAAAAACCAATTTCAGGATTTTAGAAATTCCACCTTTGAGAGGGTGTAAAAGGGTTAAATATGTTTTTACGTATTTCTCGATATCTCTTAGGCACGACGAAATATCGCCTCGGTTTTCGCTTCTAAATGTTACTCATACAAATGTTTAAAAACCGATTTCAACATTTTTAGAAATTCCACTTTTGAGGGGGTGTGAAAAGGTTAAATATGTTTTTACGTATTTCTCAATATCTCTTAGGCACGATGAAATATCGCCTCGGTTTTCGCTTGCAAATGTTACTCATACAAATGTTTAAAAACCAATTTCAGGATTTTAAAAAATGCTACCCCTAAGGGACACCTTCTTAGGGGTTAGATATGTTTTCACGTATTTCTCAATATCGCTTAGGCACGTTGAGATATCGCCTTGGTTTTTGCTTGCAAATGTTACTCATACAAATGTTTAAAAACCAATTTCAGGATTTCGAGAAATTCCACCCCTAAGGGGGTGTAAAAGGGTTAAATAAGTTTTTACGTATTTCTCAATATCTCAAGGCACAATGAGATATCGCCTTGGTTTTTGCTTGCGAATGTTACTCATACAAATGTTTAAAAAATGATTTCAAGATTTTTAGAAATTCCACCTCTAAGGAGGCGTAAAAGGGTTAAATATGTTTTTAGGTATTTCTCAAAATCTCTTAGGCACGACGAGATATCGCCTTGGTTTTTGTCTGCAAATGTTACTCACACAATTGTTTAAAAACCAATTTCAGGATTTCGAGAAATTCCACCCCCAAGGGGGTGTAAAAGGGTTTAATATGTTATTACGTATTTCTCAATATCTCAAGGCACAATAAGATTTCGCCTTGGTTTTTGCTTGCAAATGTTACTCATACAAATGTTTAAAAACCAAATTCAGGATTTTGAGAAATTCCACCCCTAAAAAGGTGTAAAAAGGTTAAATATGTTTTTACGTATTTCTCAATATCTCTTAGGCACGATGATATATCGCCTTGGTTTTGTTTGCAAATGGTACTCATACAAATGTTTAAATTCAAAATTCAGGATTTTTCGAAATTTCACCCCTAAGGGGGTGTGAAAGCGTTAAATATTTTTTTACGTATTTCTCAATATCTCTTGGGCACAATGAGATATCGCCTTGGTTTTTGATTGCAAATGTTACTCAGACAAATGTTTCAAAACAATTTCAGGATTTTGAAAAATTCCACCCCTAAGGAAGTGTAAAAAGGTTAAATATGTTTTTACGTATTTCTTAATATCTCAAGGCACAATGAGATATCGCCTTGGTTTTTGCTTGCAAATGTTACTCATACAAATGTTTGAAAACGAAATTCAGGATTTTGAGAAATTCCTGCCACAAAGGGGTGTAAAAACGTTAATTATGTTTTTACGTATTTCTCAATATTTTTTAGGCACGATGATATATCGCCTTGGTTTTGTTTGCAAATGTTACTCATACAAATGTTCGAAAACGTATTTTAGGATTTTCAAAAATTCTACCCCTAAGAGGGTGTAAAAGGGTTGAATATGTTTTTACGTATTTCTCAATATCTCTTAGACACGATGAGATATCGCCTTGGTTTTTGCTTGCAAATGTTACTCATACAAATGTTTAAAAACCAATTTCAGGATTTCGAGAAATTCCACCCCTAAGGGGATGTAAAAGGGTTAAATAAGTTTTCACGTATTTCTTAATATCTTAAGGCACAATGAGATATTGCCTTGGTTTTTGCTTGCAAATGTTACGCATACAAATGTTTAAAAAATGATTTCAAGATTTTTAGAAATTCCATCACTAAAGGGGCGTAAAAGGGTTCAATATGTTTTTAGGTATTTCTCAAAATCTCTTAGGCACGACGAGATATCGCCTTGGTTTTTGCTTTCAAATGTTACTCATACAAATGTTCAAAAAACCATTTCAGGATTCCGAGAAATTCCACCCCTATGGGGGCGTAAAAGGGTTAAATATGTTTTTGGGTATTTCTGAAAATCACTTAGGCACGACGAGATATCGCCTTGGTTTTTGCTTGCAAGTGTTAATCATACAAATGTTTGAAAACGTATTTTAGAATTTTTGAAAATTCCACCCCTAAGGGGGTGTGAAAGGGTTAAATGTGTTTTCACGTATTTCTCAATATCTCTTAGACACGATGAGATATCGCCTTGGTTTTTATTTGCAAATGTTACTCATACAAATGTTTAAAAAACCATTCCAAGATTTTAAAAAATTCCACCCCTAAGGGGGTGTAAAAGGGTTAAATATGTTTTTACGTACTTCTCAATATTTCTGAGTCACGTTGAGATATCGCCTTGGTTTTCGCTTTCAAATGTTACTCATATAAATGTTCAAAAAATCATTTTAGGATTTTGAGAAATTTCACCCGTAAGGGGATGTAAAAGAGTTAAATATGTTTTTACGTATTTCTCAATATCTCTTAGGCACGATGAAATATCGCCTTGGTTTTTGCTTGCAAATGTTACTCATACAAATGTTTGAAAACGTATTTTAGAATTTTTTAAAATTCCACTCCTAAGGGGGTGTGAAAGGGTTAAATATGTTTTCACGTATTTCTCAATATCTCTTAGACACGATGAGATATCGCCTTGGTTTTTGTTTGCGAATGTTACTCATACAAATGTTTGAAAAACGATTCCAAGATTTTTAAAAATTCCACCCCTAAGGGGGTGTAAAAGGGTTAAATATGTTTTTACGTATTTCTCAATATCTCAAGGCACAATGAGATATCGCCTTGGTTTTGCTTGCAAATGTTATTCATTTAAATATTTAAAAACCGAATTCAGGGTTTTGAGAAATTCCACCCCTAAGGGGGTTTTGACGAGTTACATATGTTTTTACGTATTTCTCGATATCTCTTAGGCACGATGAAATATCGCCTTGGTTTTTGCTTGCAAACGTTACTTATACAAATGTTTAAAAATAAAATTCAGGATTTTTAGAAATTTCACCCCTAAGGGGGTGTAAAAGGGTTTAATAAGTTTTTACGTATTTCTCAATATCTCAAGGCACAATGAGATATCGCCTTGGTTTTTGCTTGCAAATGTTAATCATACAAATGTTTAAAAAACGATTTCAAGATTTTTAGAAATTCCACCCCTAAGGGGGCGTAAAAGTGTGAAATATGTTTTTTAGGTATTTCTCAAAATCTCTTAGGGACGACGAGATATCGCCTTGGTTTTTTTCTGCAAATGTTACTCACACAAATGTTTAAAAACCAATTTCAGAATTTCGAGAAATTCCACCCCTAAGGGGGTGTAAAAGGGTTAAATATGTTTTTACGTATTTCTCAATATCTCAAGGCACAACAAGATTTCGCCTTGGTTTTTGCTTGCAAATGTTACTCATACAAATGTTTAAAAACCAATTTCAGGATTTTAGAAATTCCACCTTTGAGAGGGTGTAAAAGGGTTAAATATGTTTTTACGTATTTCTCGATATCTCTTAGGCACGACGAGATATCGCCTACGTTTTCGCTTTCAAATGTTACTCATACAAATGTTTAAAAAACCATTTTAGGATTTTGAGAAATCCCACCCCTAAGGGGGTGTGAAAAGGTTAAATATGTTTTTACGTATTTCTCAATATCTTTTAGGCACGATGAAATATCGCCTCGGTTTTTGCTTGCAAATGTTACTCATACAAATGTTTAAAAACCAATTTCAGGATTTTAAAAAATGCTACCCCTAAGGGACACCTTCTTAGGGGTTAGATATGTTTTCACGTATTTCTCAATATCGCTTAGGCACGTTGAGATATCGCCTTGGTTTTTGCTTGCAAATGTTACTTATACAAATGTTTAAAAACCAATTTCATGATTTCGAGAAATTCCACCCCTAAGGGGGTGTAAAAGGGTTAAATAAGTTTTTACGTATTTCTCAATATCTCAAGGCACAATGAGATATCGCCTTGGTTTTTGCTTGCAAATATTACTCATACAAATGTTTAAAAAACGATTTTAAGATTTTTAGAAATTCCACCTCTAAGGAGGCGTAAAAGGGTTAAATATGTTTTTAGGTATTTCTCAAAATCACTTAGGCACGACGAGATATCGCCTTGGTTTTTGTCTGCAAATGTTACTCACACAAATGTTAAAAAACCAATTTCAGGATTCCGAGAAATTCCACCCCTAAGGGGGCGTAAAAGGGTTAAATATGTTTTTGGGTATTTCTGAAAATAACTTAGGCACGACGAGATATCGCCTTGGTTTTTGTCTGCAAATGTTACTCACACAAATGTTTAAAAACCAATTTCAGGATTCCGAGAAATTCCACCCCTAAGGGGGTGTAAAAGGGTTAAATATGTTTTTACGTATTTCTCAATATCTCTTAGACACGATGAGATATCGCCTTGGTTTTCGCTTTCAAATGTTACTCATACAAATGTTCAAAAACCAAATTAAGGACTATTAGAAATTCCACCCCTAAGTTGCTGTAAAAGCGTTAAATATTTTTGTACGTATTTCTTAATATCTCTTGGGCCCGATGAGATATCGCCTTGGTTCTTGCTTGCGAATGTTACTCATACAAATGTTTAAAAAACGATTTCAAGATTTTTAGAAATTCCACCTCTAAGGAGGCGTAAAAGGGTTAAATATGTTTTTAGGTATTTCTCAAAATCTCTTAGGCACGACGAGATATCGCCTTGGTTTTTGTCTGCAAATGTTACTCACACAATTGTTTAAAAACGAATTTCAGGATTTCGAGAAATTCCACCCCCAAGGGGGTGTAAAAGGGTTTAATATGTTATTACGTATTTCTCAATATCTCAAGGCACAATAAGATTTCGCCTTGGTTTTTGCTTGCAAATGTTACTCATACAAATGTTTAAAAACCAATTTCAAGACTTTTAGAAATTCTACCCCTGAGGCGGTGTAAAAGGGTTAAATATTTTTTTACGTATTTCTCGATATCTCTTAGGCACGATGAGGTATCGCTTTGGTTTTTGTTTCCAAATATTACTCATACAAATGTTTTAAAACCAATTTCAGGATTTTAAAAAATGCTACCCCTAAGGGACACCTTCTTAGGGTTAGATATGTTTTCACGTATTTCTCAATATCTCCTAGGCACGTTGAGATATCGCCTTGGTTTTTGCTTGCAAATGTTACTCATACAAATGTTCAAAAACCAATTTCAGGATTTCGAGAAATTCCACCCCTAAGGGGGTGTGAAAGGGTTAAATAAGTTTTTACGTATTGCTCAATACCTCAAGGCACAATGAGATATCGCCTTGGTTTTTGCTTGCAAATGTTAGTCATACAAATGTTTGAAAACCGATTTCAAGATTTTTAGAAATTCCACCCTTGAGGGGGTGTAAAAGGGTTAAATATGTTTTTACGTATTTCTCAATATCTCAAGGCACAATGAGATATCGGCTTGGTTTTTGCTTGTAAATGTTACTCATACAAATAATCAAAAACGTATTTTAGGATTTTTAAAAATTCCACGCCCAAGGGGGTGTAAAAGGGTTTAATAAGTTTTTACGTATTTCTCAATATCTCAAGGCACAATGAGATATCGTCTTAGTTTTTGCTTGCAAATGTTAATCATACAAATGTTTGAAGAACGATTTCAAAATTTTTAGAAATTTTACCCCTAAGGGGGCGTAAAAGTGTTAAATATGTTTTTTAGGTATTTCTCAAAATCTCTTAGGCACGACGAGATATCGCGTTGGTTTTTTTCTGCAAATGTTACTCACACAAATGTTTAAAAACCAATTTCAGGATATCGAGAAATTCCACCCCTAAGGGGGTGTAAATGGGTTGAATATGTTTTTACGTCTTTCTCAATATCTCTTAGTCATGATGAGATATTGCCTTGGTTTTTGTTTGCAAATGTTACTCATACAAACGTTTAAAAATCCATTTCAGGATTTTTTAAAATTCCACCCCTAAGGGGGTGTAAAAGGGTTAAATGTGTTTTTACGTATTTCTCTATATCTTTTAGGCACGATGAGATATCGTTTTGGTTTTCGTTTGCAAATGTAACCCATACTAATGTTTAAAAACTAATTTTTGGATTTTGAGAAATTCCACTTCTAAGGGGTTGTAAAAGGGTTAAATATGTTTTTACGTAGTTCTTAATATCTCAAGGCACAATGAGATATCGCCTTGGTTTTTGCTTGCAAATGTTACTGATACAAATGTTTAGAAACCAAATTCAAGATTTTTAGAAATTCCACCCTCAAAGTGGTGTAAAAGGGTTAAATGTGTTTTTACGTAATTTTAGAAATCTCTTATGCACGATGAGATATCGCCTTGATTTTTGTCTGCAAATGTTACTCAGACAAATGTTTCAAAAACAATTTCAGGAGTTTATACAATTCCACCCCTTAGTGGATGTAAAAGCGTTAAATATGTTTTTACGTATTTCTCAATATCTCAAGGCACAATGAGATATCGCCTTGTTTTTTGCTTTAAATGTTACGCATACAAATGTTTAAAAACCTATTTCAGGATTTTAAAAAATGCCACTGCTAAGGGACACCCTCTCAGGGGTTAGATATGTTTTCACGTATTTCTCAATATCGCTTAGGCACGTTGAGATATCGCCTTGGTTTTTGCTTGCAAATGTTCCTCATACAAATGTTCAAAAACCAATTTCAGGATTTCGAGAAATTCCACCCCTAAGTTGCTGTAAAAGGGTTAAATATTTTTGTACGTATTTCTTAATATCTCTTGGGCCCGATTAGATATCGCCTTGGTGCTTGCTTGCGAATGTTACTCATACAAATGTTTAAAAACCAATTTCAAGACTTTTAGAAATTCTACCCCTGAGGCGGTGTAAAAGGGTTAAATATTTTTTTACGTATTTCTCGATATCTCTTAGGCACGATGAGGTATCGCTTTGGTTTTTGTTTCCAAATATTACTCATACAAATGTTTAAAAACCAATTTCAGGATTTTAAAAAATGCTACCCCTAAGGGACACCTTCTTAGGGTTAGATATGTTTTCACGTAGTTCTCAATATCTCTTAGGCACGTTGAGATATCGCCTTGGTTTTTGCTTGCAAATGTTACTCATACAAATGTTTAAAAACCAATTTGAGAATTTCGAGAAATTCCACCCCTAAGGGGGTGTGAAAGGGTTAAATAAGTTTTTACGTATTTCTCAATACCTCAAGGCACAATGAGATATCGCCTTGGTTTTTGCTTGCAAATGTTAGTCATACAAATGTTTGAAAACCGATTTCAAGATTTTCAGAAATTCCACCCTTGAGGGGGTGTAAAAGGGTTAAATAAGTTTTTACGTATTTCTCAATATCTCAAGGCACAATGAGATATCGCCTTGGTTTTTGCTTGCAAATGTTACTTATACAAATAATCAAAAACGTATTTTAGGATTTTTAAAAATTCCACGCCCAAGGGGGTGTAAAAGGGTTTAATAAGTTTTTACGTATTTCTCAATGTCTCAAGGCACAATGAGATATCGTCTTAGTTTTTGCTTGCAAATGTTAATCATACAAATGTTTGAAGAACGATTCAAAAACTTTTAGAAATTTTACCCCTAAGGGGGCGTAAAAGTGTTAAATATGTTTTTAGGTATTTCTCAATATCTCAAGGCACAACAAGATTTCGCCTTGGTTTTTGCTTGCAAATGTTACTCATACAAATGTTTAAAAACCAATTTCAGGATTTTAGAAATTCCACCTTTGAGCGGGTGTAAAAGGGTTAAATATGTTTTTACGTATTTCTCGATATCTCTTAGGCACGACGAGATATCGCCTCGGTTTTCGCTTCTAAATGTTACTCATACAAATGTTTAAAAACCGATTTCAACATTTTTAGAAATTCCACTTTTGAGGGGGTGTAAAATGGTGAAATATGGTTTACGTACTTCTCAATATCTCTGAGGCACGTTGAGATATCGCCTTGGTTTTTGCTTTCAAATGTTACTCATACAAATGTTCAAAAAACCATTTGAGGATTTTGAGAAATCCCACCCCTAAGGGGGTGTGAAAAGGTTAAATATGTTTTTACGTATTTCTCAATATCTCTTAGGCACGATGAAATATCGCCTCGGTTTTTGCTTGCAAATGTTACTCATACAAATGTTTAAAAACCAATTTCAGGATTTTAAAAAATGCTACCCCTAAGGGACACCTTCTTAGGGGTTAGATATGTTTTCACGTATTTCTCAATATCGCTTAGGCACGTTGAGATATCGCCTTGGTTTTTGCTTGCAAATGTTACTCATACAAATGTTTAAAAACCAATTTCAGGATTTCGAGAAATTCCAACCCTAAGGGGGTGTAAAAGGGTTAAATAAGTTTTCACGTATTTCTCAATATCTCAAGGCACAATGAGATATCGCCTCGGTTTTTGCTTGCAAATGTTAATCATACAAATATTTAAAAAACGATTTCAAGATTTTTAGAAATTCCACCCCTAAGGGGGCGTAAAAGTGTGAAATATGTTTTTGAGGTATTTCTCAAAATCTCTTAGGCACGACGAGATATCGTTAAATATGTTTTTACGTATTTCTCAAAATCTCACGGCACAATAAGATTTCGCCTTGGTTTTTGCTTGCAAATGTTACTCATACAAATGTTTAAAAACCAATTTCAGGATTTTAGAAATTCCACCTTTGAGAGGGTGTAAAAGGGTTAAATATGTTTTTACGTATTTCTCGATATCTCTTAGGCACGACGAGATATCGCCTCGGGTTTCGCTTCTAAATGTTACTCATACGAATGTTTAAAAACCGATTTCAACATTTTTAGAAATTCCACGTTTGAGGGGGTGTAAAATGGTTAAATATGTTTTTACGTACTTCTCAATATCTCTGAGGCACGTTGAGATATCGCCTTGGTTTTTGCTTTCAAATGTTACTCATACAAATGTTCAAAAAACCATTTTAGGATTTTGAGAAATCCCACCCCTAAGGGGGTGTGAAAAGGTTAAATATGTTTTTACGTATTTCTCAATATCTCTTAGGCACGATGAAATATCGCCTCGGTTTTTGCTTGCAAATGTTACTCATACAAATGTTTAAAAACCAATTTCAGGATTTCAAAAAATGCTACCCCTAAGGGACACCTTCTTAGGGGTTAGATATGTTTTCACGTATTTCTCAATATCGCTTAGGCACGTTGAGATATCGCCTTGGTTTTTGCGTGCAAATGTTACTCATACAAATGTTTAAAAACCAATTTCAGGATTTCGAGAAATTCCACCCCTAAGGGGGTGTAAAAGGGTTAAATAAGTTTTTACGTATTTCTCAATATCTCAAGGCACAATGAGATATCGCCTTGGTTTTTGCTTGCAAATATTACTCATACAAATGTTTAAAAAACGATTTTAAGATTTTTAGAAATTCCACCTCTAAGGAGGCGTAAAAGGGTTAAATATGTTTTTAGGTATTTCTCAAAATCACGTAGGCACGACGATATATCGCCTTGGTTTTTGTCTGCAAATGTTACTCACACAAATGTTTAAAAACCAATTTCAGGATTCCGAGAAATTCCACCCCTAAGGGGGTGTAAAAAAGTTAAATAAGTTTCTACGTATTTCCCAATATCTCAAGGCACAATGAGATATCGCCTTGGTTTTTGCTCGCAAATGTTACTCATACAAATGTTCGAAGACCAATCACAAGATTTTTAGAAATTCAACCTCTAAGGGGGTCTAAAAGGGTTAAATATGTTTTTACGTATTTCTCGATATCTCTTAGGCACGATGGAATATCGCCTTGGTTTTTGCTTGCAAACGTTACTTATACAAATGTTTAAAAACAAGATTCAGGATTTTGGGAAATTCCTCCCCTAAGGGGGTGTAAAAGGGTTAAACTTGTTTTTACGTATTTCTCAATATCTCTTAGACACGATGAGATATCGCCTTGGTTATTGTTTGCAAATGTTACTCATACAAATGTTTGAAAAAACATTTCAGGATTTTTAGAAATTTCACCCCTAGGAGGGTGTAAAAGAGTTAATTATGTTTTTACGTATTTCTTAATATCTTTTAGACACGATGAAATATCGCCTTGGTTTTTGTTTGCAAATGTTACTCATACAAATGTTTGAAAATAAAATTCAGGATTTTTAGAAATTTCACCCCTAAGGGGGTGTAAAAGGGTTTAATAAGTTTTTACGTATTTCTCAATATCTCAAGGCACAATGAGATTTCGCCTTGGTTTTTGCTTGCAAATGTTACTCATACAAATGTTTAAAAACCAATTTCAGGATTTTAGAAATTCCACCTTTGAGAGGGTGTAAAAGGGTTAAATATGTTTTTACGTATTTCTCGATATCTCTTAGGCACGACGAGATATCGCCTCGGTTTTCGCTTCTAAATGTTACTCATACAAATGTTTAAAAACCGATTTCAACATTTTTAGAAATTCCACTTTTGAGGGGGTGTAAAATGGTGAAATATGGTTTACGTACTTCTCAATATCTCTGAGGCACGTTGAGATATCGCCTTGGTTCTTGCTTTCAAATGTTACTCATACAAATGTTCAAAAAACCATTTTAGGATTTTGAGAAATCCCACCCCTAAGGGGGTGTGAAAAGGTTAAATAAGTTTTTACGTATTTCTCAATATCTTTTAGGCACGATGAAATATCGCCTCGGTTTTTGCTTGCAAATGTCACTCATACAAATGTTTAAAAACCAATTTCAGGATTTTAAAAAATGCTACCCCTAAGGGACACCTTCTTAGTGGTTAGATATGTTTTCACGTATTTCTCAATATCGCTTAGGCACGTTGAGATATCGCCTTGGTTTTTGCTTGCAAATGTTACTCATACAAATGTTTAAAAACCAATTTCAGGATTTCGAGAAATTCCACCCCTAAGGGGGTGTAAAAGGGTTAAATAAGTTTTTACGTATTTCTCAATATCTCAAGGCACAATGAGATATCGCCTTGGTTTTTGCTTGCAAATATTACTCATACAAATGTTTAAAAAACCATTTTAAGATTTTTAGAAATTCCACCTCTAAGGAGGCGTAAAAGGGTTAAATATGTTTTTAGGTATTTCTCAAAATCACTTAGGCACGACGAGATATCGCCTTGGTTTTTGTCTGCAAATGTTACTCACACAAATGTTTAAAAACCAATTTCAGGATTCCGAGAAATTCCACCCCTAAGGGGGCGTAAAAGGGTTAAATATGTTTTTGGGTATTTCTGAAAATCACTTAGGCACGACGAGATATCGCCTTGGTTTTTGTCTGCAAATGTTACTCACACAAATGTTTAAAAACCAATTTCAGGATTCCGAGAAATTCCACCCCTAAGGGGGTGTAAAAGGGTTAAATATGTTTTTACGTATTTCTCAATATCTCTTAGACACGATGAGATATCGCCTTGGTTTTCGCTTTCAAATGTTACTCATACAAATGTTCAAAAACCAAATTAAGGACTATTAGAAATTCCACCCCTAAGTTGCTGTAAAAGCGTTAAATATTTTTGTACGTATTTCTTAATATCTCTTGGGCCCGATGAGATATCGCCTTGGTTCTTGCTTGCGAATGTTACTCATACAAATGTTTAAAAAACGATTTCAAGATTTTTAGAAATTCCACCTCTAAGGAGGCGTAAAAGGGTTAAATATGTTTTTAGGTATTTCTCAAAATCTCTTAGGCACGACGAGATATCGCCTTGGTTTTTGTCTGCAAATGTTACTCACACAATTGTTTAAAAACCAATTTCAGGATTTCGAGAAATTCCACCCCCAAGGGGGTGTAAAAGGGTTTAATATGTTATTACGTATTTCTCAATATCTCAAGGCACAATAAGATTTCGCCTTGGTTTTTGCTTGCAAATGTTACTCATACAAATGTTTAAAAACCAATTTCAAGACTTTTAGAAATTCTATCCCTGAGGCGGTGTAAAAGGGTTAAATATTTTTTTACGTATTTCTCGATATCTCTTAGGCACGATGAGGTATCGCTTTGGTTTTTGTTTCCAAATATTACTCATACAAATGTTTAAAAACCAATTTCAGGATTTTAAAAAATGCTACCCCTAAGGGACACCTTCTTAGGGTTAGACATGTTTTCACGTATTTCTCAATATCTCCTAGGCACGTTGAGATATCGCCTTGGTTTTTGCTTGCAAATGTTACTCATACAAATGTTCAAAAACCAATTTCAGGATTTCGAGAAATTCCACCCCTAAGGGGGTGTGAAAGGGTTAAATAAGTTTTTACGTATTTCTCAATACCTCAAGGCACAATGAGATATCGCCTTGGTTTTTGCTTGCAAATGTTAGTCATACAAATGTTTGAAAACCGATTTCAAGATTTTTAGAAATTCCACCCTTGAGGGGGTGTAAAAGGGTTAAATATGTTTTTACGTATTTCTCAATATCTCAAGGCACAATGAGATATCGGCTTGGTTTTTGCTTGTAAATGTTACTCATACAAATAATCAAAAACGTATTTTAGGATTCTTAAAAATTCCACGTCCAAGGGGGTGTAAAAGGGTTTAATAAGTTTTGACGTATTTCTCAATATCTCAAGGCACAATGAGATATCGTCTTAGTTTTTGCTTGCAAATGTTAATCATACAAATGTTTGAAGAACGATTTCAAAATTTTTAGAAATTTTACCCCTAAGGGGGCGTAAAAGTGTTAAAAATGTTTTTTAGGTATTTCTCAAAATCTCTTAGGCACGACGAGATATCGCGTTGGTTTTTTTCTGCAAATGTTACTCACACAAATGTTTAAAAACCAATTTCAGGATTTCGAGAAATTCCACCCCTAAGGGGGTGTAAAAGGGTTAAATATTTTTACGTACTTCTGAATATCTCTGAGGCACGATAAGATATCGCCTCATTTTGCTTGCAAATGTTACTCATACAAATGTTCAAAAAACAAATTCAAGATTTTTAGAAATTCCACCTCTAAGGGGGTGTAAATGGGTTGAATATGTTTTTACGTCTTTCTCAATATCTCTTAGTCATGATGAGATATTGCCTTGGTTTTTGTTTGCAAATGTTACTCATACAAACGTTTAAAAATCCATTTCAGGATTTTTTAAAATTCCACCCCTAAGGGGGTGTAAAAGGGTTAAATGTGTTTTTACGTATTTCTCTATATCTTTTAGGCACGATGAGATATCGTTTTGGTTTTCGTTTGCAAATGTAACCCATACTAATGTTTAAAAACTAATTTTTGGATTTTGAGAAATTCCACTTCTAAGGGGTTGTAAAAGGGTTAAATATGTTTTTACGTAGTTCTTAATATCTCAAGGCACAATGAAATATCGCCTTGGTTTTTGCTTGCAAATGTTACTGATACAAATGTTTAGAAACCAAATTCAAGATTTTTAGAAATTCCACCCTCAAAGTGGTGTAAAAGGGTTAAATGTGTTTTTACGTAATTTTAGAAATCTCTTATGCACGATGAGATATCGCCTTGATTTTTGTCTGCAAATGTTACTCAGACAAATGTTTCAAAAACAATTTCAGGAGTTTATACAATTCCACCCCTTAGTGGATGTAAAAGCGTTAAATATGTTTTTACGTATTTCTCTATATCTCAAGGCACAATGAGATATCGCCTTGTTTTTTGCTTTAGATGTTACTCATACGAATGTTTAAAAACCTATTTCAGGATTTTAAAAAATGCCACTGCTAAGGGACACCCTCTCAGGGGTTAGATATGTTTTCACGTATTTTTCAATATCGCTTAGGCACGTTGAGATATCGCCTTGGTTTTTGCTTGCAAATGTTACTCATACAAGGGTTTAAAAACCAATTTCAGGATTTCGAGAAATTCCACCCCTAAGGGGGTGTAAAAGGGTTAAATAAGTTTTTACGTATTTCTCAATATCTCAAGGCACAATGAGATATCGCCTTGGTTTTTGCTTGCAAATGTTAGTCATACAAATGTTTGAAAACCGATTTCAAGATTTTTAGAAATTCTACCCCTGAGGCGGTGTAAAAGGTTAAATATTTTTTTACGTATTTCTCGATATCTCTTAGGCACGATGAGGTATCGCTTTGGTTTTTGTTTCCAAATATTACTCATACAAATGTTTAAAAACCAATTTCAGGATTTTAAAAAATGCTACCCCTAAGGGACACCTTCTTAGGGTTAGATATGTTTTCACGTATTTCTCAATATCTCTTAGACACGTTGAGATATCGCCTTGGTTTTTGCTTGCAAATGTTACTCATACAAATGTTTTAAAAGCAATTCGAGAATTTCGAGAAATTCCACCCCTAAGGGGGTGTGAAAGGGTTAAATAAGTTTTTACGTATTTCTCAATACCTCAAGGCACAATGAGATATCGCCTTGGTTTTTGCTTGCAAATGTTAGTCATACAAATGTTTGAAAACCGATTTCAAGATTTTTAGAAATTCCACCCTTGAGGGGGTGTAAAAGGGTTAAATAAGTTTTTACGTATTTCTTAATATCTCAAGGCACAATGAGATATCGCCTTGGTTTTTGCTTGCAAATGTTACTTATACAAATAATCAAAAACGTATTTTAGGATTTTTAAAAATTCCACGCCCAAGGGGGTGTAAAAGGGTTCAATAAGTTTTTACGTATTTCTCAATATCTCAAGGCACAATGAGATATCGTCTTAGTTTTTGCTTGCAAATGTTAATCATACAAATGTTTGAAGAACGATTCTAAAATTTTTAGAAATTTTACCCCTAAGGGGGCGTAAAAGTGTTAAATATGTTTTTTAGGTATTTCTCAATATCTCAAGGCACAACAAGATTTCGCCTTGGTTTTTGCTTGCAAATGTTACTCATACAAATGTTTAAAAACCAATTTCAGGATTTTAGAAATTCCACCTTTGAGAGGGTGTAAAAGGGTTAAATATGTTTTTACGTATTTCTCGATATCTCTTAGGCACGACGAGATATCGCCTCGGTTTTCGCTTCTAAATGTTACTCATACAAATGTTTAAAAACCGATTTCAACATTTTTAGAAATTCCACTTTTGAGGGGGTGTAAAATGGTGAAATATGGTTTACGTACTTCTCAATATCTCTGAGGCACGTTGAGATATCGCCTTGGTTTTTGCTTTCAAATGTTACTCATACAAATGTTCAAAAAACCATTTGAGGATTTTGAGAAATCCCACCCCTAAGGGACACCTTCTTAGGGGTTAGATATGTTTTCACGTATTTCTCAATATCGCTTAGGCACGTTGAGATATCGCCTTGGTTTTTGCTTGCAAATGTTACTCATACAAATGTTTAAAAACCAATTTCAGGATTTCGAGAAATTCCACCCCTAAGGGGGTGTAAAAGGGTTAAATAAGTTTTTACGTATTTCTCATTATCTCAAGGCACAATGAGATATCGCCTTGGTTTTTGCTTGCGAATGTTACTCATACAAATGTTTAAAAAATGATTTCAAGATTTTTGGAAATTCCACCTCTGAGGAGGCGTAAAAGGGTTAAATATGTTTTTAGGTATTTCTCAAAATCTCTTAGGCACGACGAGATATCGCCTTGGTTTTTGTCTGCAAATGTTTCTCACACAATTGTTTAAAAACCGATTTCAGGATTTCGAGAAATTCCACTCCCAAGGGGGTGTAAAAGGGTTTAATATGTTATTACGTATTTCTCAATATCTCAAGGCACAATAAGATTTCGCCTTGGTTTTTGCTTGCAAATGTTACTCATACAAATGTTTAAAAACCAAATTCAGGATTTTGAGAAATTCCACCCCTAAAAAGGTGTAAAAAGGTTAAATATGTTTTTACGTATTTCTCAATATCTCTTAGGCACGATGATATATCGCCTTGGTTTTGTTTGCAAATGGTACTCATACAAATGTTTAAAATCAAAATTCAGGATTTTTCGAAATTTCACCCCTAAGGGGGTGTGAAAGCGTTAAATATTTTTTTACGTATTTCTCAATATCTCTTGGGCACAATGAGATATCGCCTTGGTTTTTATTTGCAAATGTTACTCAGACAAATGTTTCAAAACAATTTCAGGATTTTGAAAAATTCCACCCCTAAGGAAGTGTAAAAAGGTTTAATATGTTTTTACGTATTTCTTAATATCTCAAGGCACAATGAGATATCGCCTTGGTTTTTGCTTGCAAATGTTACTCATACAAATGTTTAAAAACGAAATTCAGGATTTTGAGAAATTCCTGCCACAAAGGGGTGTAAAAACGTTAATTATGTTTTTACGTATTTCTCAATATTTTGTATGCACGATGATATATCGCCTTGGTTTTGTTTGCAAATGTTACTCATACAAATGTTCGAAAACATATTTTAGGATTTTCAAAAATTCTACCCCTAAGAGGGTGTAAAAGGGTTGAATATGTTTTTACGTATTTCTCAATATCTCTTAGACACGATGAGATATCGCTTTGGTTTTTGCTTGCAAATGTTACTCATACAAATGTTTAAAAACCAATTTCAGGATTTCGAGAAATTCCACCCCTAAGGGGATGTAAAAGGGTTAAATAAGTTTTTACGTATTTCTTAATATCTTAAGGCACAATGAGATATTGCCTTGGTTTTTGCTTGCAAATGTTACGCATACAAATGTTTAAAAAATGATTTCAAGATTTTTAGAAATTCCATCACTAAAGTGGCGTAAAAGGGTTCAATATGTTTTTAGGTATTTCTCAAAATCTCTTAGGCACGACGAGATATCGCCTTGGTTTTTGCTTTCAAATGTTACTCATACAAATGTTCAAAAGACCATTTTAGGATTTTGAGAAATTTTACCCCTAAAAGGGTGTAAAAGTGTTAAATATGTTTTTACGTATTTCTCAATATCTCTTAGGCACGATGAAATATCGCCTTGGTTTTTGCTTGCAAGTGTTAATCATACAAATGTTTGAAAACGTATTTTAGAATTTTTGAAAATTCCACCCCTAAGGGGGTGTGAAAGGGTTAAATATGTTTTCACGTATTTCTCAATATCTCTTAGACACGATGAGATATCGCCTTGGTTTTTATTTGCAAATGTTACTCATACAAATGTTTAAAATACCATTCCAAGATTTTAAAAAATTCCACCCCTAAGGGGGTGTAAAAGGGTTAAATATGTTTTTACGTACTTCTCAATATTTCTGAGTCACGTTGAGATATCGCCTTGGTTTTCGCTTTCAAATGTTACACATATAAATGTTCAAAAAATCATTTTAGGATTTTGAGAAATTTCACCCGTAAGGGGATGTAAAAGAGTTAAATATGTTTTTACGTATTTCTCAATAACTCTTAGGCACGATGAAATATCGCCTTGGTTTTTGCTTGCAAATGTTACTCATACAAATGTTTGAAAACGTATTTTAGAATTTTTTAAAATTCCACTCCTAAGGGGGTGTGAAAGGGTTAAATATGTTTTCACGTATTTCTCAATATCTCTTAGACACGATGAGATATCGCCTTGGTTTTTGTTTGCGAATGTTACTCATACAAATGTTTGAAAAACGATTCCAAGATTTTAAAAAGTTCCACCCCTAAGGGGGTGTAAAAGGGTTAAATATGTTTTTACGTATTTCTCAATATCTCAAGGCACAATGAGATATCGCCTTGGTTTTGCTTGCAAATGTTACTCATTTAAATGTTTAAAAACCGAATTCAGGGTTTTGAGAAATTCCACCCCTAAGGGGGTTTTGAAGAGTTACATATGTTTTTACGTATTTCTCGATATCTCTTAGGCACGATGAAATATCGCCTTGGTTTTTGCTTGCAAACGTTACTTATACAAATGTTTAAAAACAAGATTCAGGATTTTGGGAAATTCCTCCCCTAAGGGGGTGTGAATAGGTTAAATTTGTTTTTACGTATTTCTCCATATCTCTTAGGCACGATGAGATATCGCCTTGGTTCTTGTTTGCAAATGTTACTCATACAAATGTTTGAAAATAAAATTCAGGATTTTTAGAAATTTAACCCCTAAGGGGGTGTAAAAGGGTTTAATAAGTTTTTACGTATTTCTCAATATCTCAAGGCACAATGAGATATCGCCTTGGTTTTTGCTTGCAAATGTTACTCATACAAATGTTTAAAAACCAATTTCAGGATTTTAGAAATTCCACCTTTGAGAGGGTGTAAAAGGGTTAAATATGTTTTTACGTATTTCTCGATATCTCTTAGACACGATGAGATATCGCCTTGGTTTTTGTTTGCGAATGTTACTCATACAAATGTTTGAAAAACGATTCCAAGATTTTAAAAAATTCCACCCCTAAGGGGGTGTAAAAGGGTTAAATATGTTTTTACGTATTTCTCAATATCTCAAGGCACAATGAGATATCGCCTTGGTTTTGCTTGCAAATGTTACTCATTTAAATGTTTAAAAACCGAATTCAGGGTTTTGAGAAATTCCACCCCTAAGGGGGTTTTGAAGAGTTACATATGTTTTTACGTATTTCTCGATATCTCTTAGGCACGATGAAATATCGCCTTGGTTTTTGCTTGCAAACGTTACTTATACAAATGTTTAAAAACAAGATTCAGGATTTTGGGAAATTCCTCCCCTAAGGGGGTGTGAAAGGGTTTAATTTGTTTTTACGTATTTCTCCATATCTCTTAGGCACGATGAGATATCGCCTTGGTTCTTGTTTGCAAATGTTACTCATACAAATGTTTAAAAAAATATTTCAGGATTTTTAGAAATTCCACCCCTAGGAGGGTGTAAAAGAGTTAATTATGTTTTTACTTATTTCTCAATATCTTTTAGACACGATGAAATATCGCCTTGGTTTTTGTTTGCAAATGTTACTCATACAAATGTTTAAAAAACGATTTTAAGATTTTTAGAAATTCCACCTCTAAGGAGGCGTAAAAGGGTTAAATATGTTTTTAGGTATTTCTCAAAATCACTTAGGCACGACGAGATATCGCCTTGGTTTTTGTCTGCAAATGTTACTCACACAAATGTTTAAAAACCAATTTCAGGATTCCGAGAAATTCCACCCCTATGGGGGCGTAAAAGGGTTAAATATGTTTTTGGGTATTTCTGAAAATCACTTAGGCACGACGAGATATCGCCTTGGTTTTTGTCTGCAAATGTTACTCACACAAATGTTTAAAAACCAATTTCAGGATTCCGAGAAATTCCACCCCTAAGGGGGTGTAAAAGGGTTAAATATGTTTTTACGTATTTCTCAATATCTCTTAGACACGATGAGATATCTCCTTGGTTTTCGCTTCCAAATGTTACTCATACAAATGTTCAAAAACCAAATTGAGGACTATTAGAAATTCCACCCCTAAGTTGCTGTAAAAGGGTTAAATATTTTTGTACGTATTTCTTAATATCTCTTGGGCCCGATGAGATATCGCCTTGGTTCTTGCTTGCGAATGTTACTCATACAAATGTTTAAAAAACGATTTCAAGATTTTTAGAAATTCCACCTCTAAGGAGGCGTAAAAGGGTTAAACATGTTTTTAGGTATTTCTCAAAATCTCTTAGGCACGACGAGATATCGCCTTGGTTTTTGTCTGCAAATGTTACTCACACAATTGTTTAAAAACCAATTTCAGGATTTCGAGAAATTCCACCCCCAAGGGGGTGTAAAAGGGTTTAATATGTTATTACGTATTTCTCAATATCTCAAGGCACAATAAGATTTCGCCTTGGTTTTTGCTTGCAAATGTTACTCATACAAATGTTTAAAAACCAATTTCAAGACATTTAGAAATTCTACCCCTGAGGCGGTGTAAAAGAGTTAAATATTTTTTTACGTATTTCTCGATATCTCTTAGGCACGATGAGGTATCGCTTTGGTTTTTGTTTCCAAATATTACTCATACAAATGTTTAAAAACCAATTTCAGGATTTTAAAAAATGCTACCCCTAAGGGACACCTTCTTAGGGTTAGATATGTTTTCACGTATTTCTCAATATCTCTTAGGCACGTTGAGATATCGCCTTGGTTTTTGCTTGCAAATGTTACTCATACAAATGTTTAAAAACCAATTTCAGAATTTCGAGAAATTCCACCCCTAAGGGGGTGTGAAAGGGTTAAATAAGTTTTTACGTATTTCTCAATACCTCAAGTCACAATGAGATATCGCCTTGGTTTTTGCTTGCAAATGTTAGTCATACAAATGTTTGAAAACCGATTTCAAGATTTTTAGAAATTCCACCCTTGAGGGGGTGTAAAAGGGTTAAATAAGTTTTTACGTATTTCTCAATATCTCAAGGCACAATGAGATATCGCCTTGGTTTTTGCTTGCAAATGTTACTTATACAAATAATCAAAAACGTATTTTAGGATTTTTAAAAATTCCACGCCCAAGGGGGTGTAAAAGGGTTTAATAAGTTTTTACGTATTTCTCAATATCTCAAGGCACAATGAGATATCGTCTTAGTTTTTGCTTGCAAATGTTAATCATACAAATGTTTGAAGAACGATTCTAAAATTTTTAGAAATTCTACCCCGAAGGGGGCGTAAAAGTGTTAAATATGTTTTTTAGGTATTTCTCAATATCTCAAGGCACAACAAGATTTCGCCTTGGTTTTTGCTTGCAAATGTTACTCATACAAATGTTTAAAAACCAATTTTAGGATTTTAGAAATTCCACCTTTGAGAGGGTGTAAAAGGGTTAAATATGTTTTTACGCATTTCTCGATATCTCTTAGACACGATGAGATATCGCCTTGGTTTTTATTTGCAAATGTTCCTCATACAAATGTTTAAAAAACGATTCCAAGATTTTAAAAAATTCCACCCCTAAGGGGGTGTAAAAGGGTTAAATATGTTTTTACGTACTTCTCAATATTTCTGAGTCACGTTGAGATATCGCCTTGGTTTTCGCTTTCAAATGTTACTCATATAAATGTTCAAAAAATCATTTTAGGATTTTGAGAAATTTCACCCGTAAGGGGATGTAAAAGAGTTAAATATGTTTTTACGTATTTCTCAATATCTCTTAGGCACGATGAAATATCGCCTTGGTTTTTGCTTGCAAATGTTACTCATACAAATGTTTGTAAACGTATTTTAGAATTTTTTAAAATTCCACTCCTAAGGGGGTGTGAAAGGGTTAAATATGTTTTCACGTATTTCTCAATATCTCTTAGACACGATGAGATATCGCCTTGGTTTTTGTTTGCGAATGTTACTCATACAAATGTTTGAAAAACGATTCCAAGATTTTAAAAAATTCCACCCCTAAGGGGGTGTAAAAGGGTTAAATATGTTTTTACGTATTTCTCAATATCTCAAGGCACAATGAGATATCGCCTTGGTTTTGCTTGCAAATGTTACTCATTTAAATGTTTAAAAACCGAATTCAGGGTTTTGAGAAATTCCACCCCTAAGGGGGTTTTGAAGAGTTACATATGTTTTTACGTATTTCTCGATATCTCTTAGGCACGATGAAATATCGCCTTGGTTTTTGCTTGCAAACGTTACTTATACAAATGTTTAAAAACAAGATTCAGGATTTTGGGAAATTCCTCCCCTAAGGGGGTGTGAAAGGGTTTAATTTGTTTTTACGTATTTCTCTATATCTCTTAGGCACGATGAGATATCGCCTTGGTTCTTGTTTGCAAATGTTACTCATACAAATGTTTAAAAAAATATTTCAGGATTTTTAGAAATTCCACCCCTAGGAGGGTGTAAAAGAGTTAATTATGTTTTTACTTATTTCTCAATATCTTTTAGACACGATGAAATATCGCCTTGGTTTTTGTTTGCAAATGTTACTCATACAAATGTTTAAAAAACGATTTTAAGATTTTTAGAAATTCCACCTCTAAGGAGGCGTAAAAGGGTTAAATATGTTTTTAGGTATTTCTCAAAATCACTTAGGCACGACGACATATCGCCTTGGTTTTTGTCTGCAAATGTTACTCACACAAATGTTTAAAAACCAATTTCAGGATTCCGAGAAATTCCACCCCTATGGGGGCGTAAAAGGGTTAAATATGTTTTTGGGTATTTCTGAAAATCACTTAGGCACGACGAGATATCGCCTTGGTTTTTGTCTGCAAATGTTACTCACACAAATGTTTAAAAACCAATTTCAGGATTCCGAGAAATTCCACCCCTAAGGGGGTGTAAAAGGGTTAAATATGTTTTTACGTATTTCTCAATATCTCTTAGACACGATGAGATATCTCCTTGGTTTTCGCTTCCAAATGTTACTCATACAAATGTTCAAAAACCAAATTGAGGACTATTAGAAATTCCACCCCTAAGTTGCTGTAAAAGGGTTAAATATTTTTGTACGTATTTCTTAATATCTCTTGGGCCCGATGAGATATCGCCTTGGTTCTTGCTTGCGAATGTTACTCATACAAATGTTTAAAAAACGATTTCAAGATTTTTAGAAATTCCACCTCTAAGGAGGCGTAAAAGGGTTAAACATGTTTTTAGGTATTTCTCAAAATCTCTTAGGCACGACGAGATATCGCCTTGGTTTTTGTCTGCAAATGTTACTCACACAATTGTTTAAAAACCAATTTCAGGATTTCGAGAAATTCCACCCCCAAGGGGGTGTAAAAGGGTTTAATATGTTATTACGTATTTCTCAATATCTCAAGGCACAATAAGATTTCGCCTTGGTTTTTGCTTGCAAATGTTACTCATACAAATGTTTAAAAACAAATTTCAAGACTTTTAGAAATTCTACCCCTGAGGCGGTGTAAAAGGGTTAAATATTTTTTTACGTATTTCTCGATATCTCTTAGGCACGATGAGGTATCGCTTTGGTTTTTGTTTCCAAATATTACTCATACAAATGTTTAAAAACCAATTTCAGGATTTTAAAAAATGCTACCCCTAAGGGACACCTTCTTAGGGTTAGATATGTTTTCACGTATTTCTCAATATCTCTTAGGAACGTTGAGATATCGCCTTGGTTTTTGCTTGCAAATGTTACTCATACAAATGTTTAAAAACCAATTTCAGAATTTCGAGAAATTCCACCCCTAAGGGGGTGTGAAAGGGTTAAATAAGTTTTTACGTATTTCTCAATACCTCAAGGCACAATGAGATATCGCCTTGGTTTTTGCTTGCAAATGTTAGTCATACAAATGTTTGAAAACCGATTTCAAGATTTTTAGAAATTCCACCCTTGAGGGGGTGTAAAAGGGTTAAATAAGTTTTTACGTATTTCTAAATATCTCAAGGCACAATGAGATATCGCCTTGGTTTTTGCTTGCAAATGTTACTTATACAAATAATCAAAAACCTATTTTAGGATTTTTAAAAATTCCACGCCCAAGGGGGTGTAAAAGGGTTTAATAAGTTTTTACGTATTTCTCAATATCTCAAGGCACAATGAGATATCGTCTTAGTTTTTGCTTGCAAATGTTAATCATACAAATGTTTGAAGAACGATTCTAAAATTTTTAGAAATTTTACCCCTAGGGGGGCGTAAAAGTTTTAAATATGTTTTTTAGGTATTTCTCAATATCTCAAGGCACAACAAGATTTCGCCTTGGTTTTTGCTTGCAAATGTTACTCATACAAATGTTTAAAAACCAATTTCAGGATTTTAGAAATTCCACCTTTGAGAGGGTGTAAAAGGGTTAAATATGTTTTTACGTATTTCTCGATATCTCTTAGGCACGATGAAATATCGCCTCGGTTTTCGCTTGCAAATGTTACTCATACAAATGTTTAAAAACCAATTTCAGGATTTTAAAAAATGCTACCCCTAAGGGACACCTTCTTAGGGGTTAGATATGTTTTCACGTATTTCTCAATATCGCTTAGGCACGTTGAGATATCGCCTTGGTTTTTGCTTGCAAATGTTACTCATACAAATGTTTAAAAACCAATTTCAGGATTTCGAGAAATTCCACCCCTAAGGGGGTGTAAAAGGGTTAAATAAGTTTTTACGTATTTCTCAATATCTCAAGGCACAATGAGATATCGCCTTGGTTTTTGCTTGCGAATGTTACTCATACAAATGTTTAAAAAATGATTTCAAGATTTTTAGAAATTCCACCTCTAAGGAGGCGTAAAAGGGTTAAATATGTTTTTAGGTATTTCTCAAAATCTCTTAGGCACGACGAGATATCGCCTTGGTTTTTGTCTGCAAATGTTACTCACACAATTGTTTAAAAACCAATTTCAGGATTTCGAGAAATTCCACCCCCAAGGGGGTGTAAAAGGGTTTAATATGTTATTACGTATTTCTCAATATCTCAAGGCACAATAAGATTTCGCCTTGGTTTTTGCTTGCAAATGTTACTCATACAAATGTTTAAAAACCAAATTCAGGATTTTGAGAAATTCCACCCCTAAAAAGGTGTAAAAAGGTTAAATATGTTTTTACGTATTTCTCAATATCTCTTAGGCACGATGATATATCGCCTTGGTTTTGTTTGCAAATGGTACTCATACAAATGTTTAAAATCAAAATTCAGGATTTTTCGAAATTTCACCCCTAAGGGGGTGTGAAAGCGTTAAATATTTTTTTACGTATTTCTCAATATCTCTTGGGCACAATGAGATATCGCCTTGGTTTTTGTTTGCAAATGTTACTCAGACAAATGTTTCAAAACAATTTCAGGATTTTGAAAAATTCCACCCCTAAGGACGTGTAAAAAGGTTAAATATGTTTTTACGTATTTCTTAATATCTCAAGGCACAATGAGATATCGCCTTGGTTTTTGCTTGCAAATGTTACTCATACAAATGTTTAAAAACGAAATTCAGGATTTTGAGAAATTCCTGCCACAAAGGGGTGTAAAAACGTTAATTATGTTTTTACGTATTTCTCAATATTTTTTAGGCACGATGATATATCGCCTTGGTTTTGTTTGCAAATGTTACTCATACAAATGTTCGAAAACGTATTTTAGGATTTTCAAAAATTCTACCCCTAAGAGGGTGTAAAAGGGTTGAATATGTTTTTACGTATTTCTCAATATCTCTTAGACACGATGAGATATCGCCTTGGTTTTTGCTTGCAAATGTTACTCTCATACAAATGTTTAAAAACCAATTTCAGGATTTCGAGAAATTCCACCCCTAAGGGGATGTAAAAGGGTTAAATAAGTTTTTACGTATTTCTTAATATCTTAAGGCACAATGAGATATTGCCTTGGTTTTTGCTTGCAAATGTTACGCATATAAATGTTTAAAAAATGATTTCAAGATTTTTAGAAATTCCATTACTAAGGGGGCGTAAAAGGGTTCAATATGTTTTTAGGTATTTCTCAAAATCTCTTAGGCACGACGAGATATCGCCTTGCTTTTTGCTTTCAAATGTTACTCATACAAATGTTCAAAAAACCATTTTAGGATTTTGAGAAATTTTACCCCTAAAAGGGTGTAAAAGTGTTAAATATGTTTTTACGTATTTCTCAATATCTCTTAGGCACGATGAAATATCGCCTTGGTTTTTGCTTGCAAGTGTTAATCATACAAATGTTTGAAAACGTATTTTAGAATTTTTGAAAATTCCACCCCTAAGGGGGTGTGAAAGGGTTAAATATGTTTTCACGTATTTCTCAATATCTCTTAGACACGATGAGGTATCGCCTTGGTTTTTATTTGCAAATGTTACTCATACAAATGTTTAAAAAACGATTTCAAGATTTTAAAAAATTCCACCCCTAAGGGGGTGTAAAAGGGTTAAATATGTTTTTACGTACTTCTCAATATTTCTGAGTCACGTTGAGATATCGCCTTGGTTTTCGCTTTCAAATGTTACTCATATAAATGTTCAAAAAATCATTTTAGGATTTTGAGAAATTCCACTCGTAAGGGGATGTAAAAGAGTTAAATATGTTTTTACGTATTTCTCAATATCTCTTAGGCACGATGAAATATCGCCTTGGTTTTTGCTTGCAAATGTTACTCATACAAATGTTTGAAAACGTATTTTAGAATTTTTTAAAATTCCACTCCTAAGGGGGTGTGAAAGGGTTAAATATGTTTTCACGTATTTCTCAATATCTCTTAGACACGATGAGATATCGCCTTGGTTTTTGTTTGCGAATGTTACTCATACAAATGTTTGAAAAACGATTCCAAGATTTTAACAAATTCCACCCCTAAGGGGGTGTAAAAGGGTTAAATATATTTTTACGTATTTCTCAATATCTCAAGGCACAATGAGATATCGCCTTGGTTTTGCTTGCAAATGTTACTCATTTAAATGTTTAAAAACCGAATTCAGGGTTTTGAGGAATTCCACCCCTAAGGGGGTTTTGAAGAGTTACATATGTTTTTACGTATTTCTCGATATCTCTTAGGCACGATGAAATATCGCCTTGGTTTTTGCTTGCAAACGTTACTTATACAAATGTTTAAAAACAAGATTCAGGATTTTGGGAAATTCCTCCCCTAAGGGGGTGTAAAAGGGTTAAATTTGTTTTTACGTATTTCTCCATATCTCTTAGGCACGATGAGATATCGCCTTGGTTCTTGTTTGCAAATGTTACTCATACAAGTGTTTAAAAAAATATTTCAGGATTTTTAGAAATTCCACCCCTAGGAGGGTGTAAAAGAGTTAATTATGTTTTTACGTATTTCTCAATATCTTTTAGACACGATGAAATATCGCCTTGGTTTTTGTTTGCAAATGTTACTCATACAAATGTTTGAAATCAAAATTCAGGATTTTTAGAAATTTCACCCCTAAGGGGGTGTAAAAGGGTTTAATAAGTTTTTACGTATTTCTCAATATCTCAAGGCACAATGAGATATCGCCTTGGTTTTTGCTTGCAAATGTTAATCATACAAATGTATAAAAAACGATTTCAAGATTTTTAGAAATTCTACCCCTAAGGGGGCGTAAAAGTGTGAAATATGTTTTTGAGGTATTTCTCAAAATCTCTTAGGCACGACGAGATATCGCCTTGGTTTTTTCCTGCAAATGTTACTCACACAAATGTTTGAAAACCAATTTCAGAATTTCGAGAAATTCCACCCCTAAGGGGGTGTAAAAGGGTTAAATATGTTTTTACGTATTTCTCAATATCTCAAGGCACAACAAGATTTCGCCTTGGTTTTTGCTTGCAAATGTTACTCATACAAATGTTTAAAAACCAATTTCAGGATTTTAGAAATTCCACCTTTGAGAGGGTGTAAAAGAGTTAAATATGTTTTTACGTATTTCTCGATATCTCTTAGGCACGACGAGATATCGCCTCGGTTTTCGCTTCTAAATGTTACTCATACAAATGTTTAAAAACCGATTTCAACATTTTTAGAAATTCCACTTTTGAGGGGGTGTAAAATGGTGAAATATGGTTTACGTACTTCTCAATATCTCTGAGGCACGTTGAGATATCGCCTTGGTTTTTGCTTTCAAATGTTACTCATACAAATGTTCAAAAAACCATTTTAGGATTTTGAGAAATCCCACCCCTAAGGGGGTGTGAAAAGGTTAAATATGTTTTTACGTATTTCTCAATATCTTTTAGGCACGATGAAATATCGCCTCGGTTTTTGCTTGCAAATGTTACTCATACAAATGTTTAAAAACCAATTTCAGGATTTTAAAAAATGCTACCCCTAAAGGACACCTTCTTAGGGGTTAGATATGTTTTCACGTATTTCTCAATATCGCTTAGGCACGTTGAGATATCGCCTTGGTTTTTGCTTGCAACTGTTACTCATACAAATGTTTAAAAACCAATTTCAGGATTTCGAGAAATTCCACCCCTAAGGGGGTGTAAAAGGGTTAAATAAGTTTTTACGTATTTCTCAATATCTCAAGGCACAATGAGATATCGCCTTGGTTTTTGCTTGCAAATATTACTCATACAAATGTTTAAAAAACGATTTTAAGATTTTTAGAAATTCCACCTCTAAGGAGGCGTAAAAGGGTTAAATATGTTTTTAGGTATTTCTCAAAATCACTTAGGCACGACGAGATATCGCCTTGGTTTTTGTCTGCAAATGTTACTCACACAAATGTTTAAAAACCAATTTCAGGATTCCGAGAAATTCTACCCCTAAGGGGGCGTAAAAGGGTTAAATATGTTTTTGGGTATTTCTGAAAATCACTTAGGCACGACGAGATATCGCCTTGGTTTTTGTCTGCAAATGTTACTCACACAAATGTTTAAAAACCAATTTCAGGATTCCGAGAAATTCCACCCCTAAGGGGGTGTAAAAGGGTTAAATATGTTTTTACGTATTTCTCAATATCTCTTAGACACGATGAGATATCGCCTTGGTTTTCGCTTTCAAATGTTACTCATACAAATGTTCAAAAACCGAATTGAGGACTATTAGAAATTCCACCCCTAAGTTGCTGTAAAAGGGTTAAATATTTTTGTACGTATTTCTTAATATCTCTTGGGCCCGATGAGATATCGCCTTGGTTCTTGCTTGCGAATGTTACTCATACAAATGTTTAAGAAATGATTTCAAGATTTTTAGAAATTCCACCTCTAAGGAGGCGTAAAAGGGTTAAATATGTTTTTAGGTATTTCTCAAAATCTCTTAGGCACGACGAGATATCGCCTTGGTTTTTGTCTGCAAATGTTACTCACACAATTGTTTAAAAACCAATTTCAGGATTTCGAGAAATTCTACCCCCAAGGGGGTGTAAAAGGGTTTAATATGTTATTACGTATTTCTCAATATCTCAAGGCACAATAAGATTTCGCCTTGGTTTTTGCTTGCAAATGTTACTCATACAAATGTTTAAAAACCAATTTCAGGATTTTAAAAAATGCTACCCCTAAGGGACACCTTCTTAGGGTTAGATATGTTTTCACGTATTTCTCAATATCTCTTAGGCACGTTGAGATATCGCCTTGGTTTTTGCTTGCAAATGTTACTCATACAAATGTTTAAAAACTAATTTCAGGATTTCGAGAAATTCCACCCCTAAGGGGGTGTGAAAGGGTTAAATAAGTTTTTACGTATTTCTCAATACCTCAAGGCACAATGAGATATCGCCTTGGTTTTTGCTTGCAAATGTTAGTCATACAAATGTTTGGAAACCGATTTCAAGATTTTTAGAAATTCCACCCTTGAGGGGGTGTAAAAGGGTTAAATATGTTTTTACGTATTTCTCAATCTCTCAAGGCACAATGAGATATCGCGTTCGTTTTTGCTTGCAAATATTACTCATACAAATAATCAAAAACGTATTTTAGGATTTTAAAAAATTCCACGCCCAAGGGGGTGTAAAAGGGTTTAATAAGTTTTTACGTATTTCTCAATATCTCAAGGCACAATGAGATATCGTCTTAGTTTTTGCTTGCAAAGGTTAATCATACAAATGTTTGAAGAACGATTTTAAAATTTTTAGAAATTTTACCTCTAAGGGGGCGTAAAAGTGTTAAATATGTTTTTTAGGTATTTCTCAAAATCTCTTAGGCACGACGAGATATCGCGCTGGTTTTTTTCTGCAAATGTTACTCACACAAATGTTTAAAAACCAATTTCAGGATTTCGAGAAATTCCACCCCTAAGGGGGTGTAAAAGGGTTAAATATTTTTACAGACTTCTGAATATCTCTGAGGCACGATAAGATATCGCCTCATTTTGCTTGCAAATGTTACTCATACAAATGTTCAAAAAACAAATTCAAGATTTTTAGAAATTCCACCTCTAAGGGGGTGTAAATGGGTTGAATATGTTTTTACGTCTTTCTCAATATCTCTTAGACATGATGAGATATTGCCTTGGTTTTTGTTTGCAAATGTTACTCATACAAACGTTTAAAAATCCATTTCAGGATTTTTCAAAATTCCACCCCTAAGGGGGTGTAAAAGGGTTAAATGTGTTTTTACGTATTTCTCTATATCTTTTAGGCACGATGAGATATCGTTTTGGTTTTCGTTTGCAAATGTAACCCATACTAATGTTTAAAAACTAATTTTTGGATTTTGAGAAATTCCACTTCTAAGGGGTTGTAAAAGGGTTAAATGTGTTTTTACGTAATTTTAGAAATCTCTTATGCACGATGAGATATCGCCTTGATTTTTGTCTGCAAATGTTACTCAGACAAATGTTTCAAAAACAATTTCAGGAGTTTATAAAATTCCACCCCTTAGTGGATGTAAAAGCGTTAAATATGTTTTTACGTATTTCTCAATATCTCAAGGCACAATGATATATCGCGTTGTTTTTTGCTTTAAATGTTACTCATACAAATGTTTAAAAACCTATTTCAGGATTTTAAAAAATGCCACTGCTAAGGGACACCTTCTCAGGGGTTAGATATGTTTTCACGTATTTCTCAATATCGCTTAGGCACGTTGAGATATCGCCGTGGTTTTTGCTTGCAAATGTTACTCATACAAATGTTTAAAAACCAATTTCAGGATTCCGAGAAATTCCACCCCTAAGGGGGTGTAAAAGGGTTAAATAAGTTTTTACGTATTTCTCAATATCTCAAGGCACAATGAGATATCGCCTTGGTTTTTGCTTGCAAATATTACTCATACAAATGTTTAAAAAACGATTTTAAGATTTTTAGAAATTCCACCTCTAAGGAGGCGTAAAAGGGTTAAATATGTTTTTAGGTATTTCTCAAAATCACTTAGGCGCGACGAGATATCGCCTTGGTTTTTGTCTGCAAATGTTACTCACACAAATGTTTAAAAACCAATTTCAGGATTCCGAGAAATTCCACCCCTATGGGGGCGTAAAAGGGTTAAATATGTTTTTGGGTATTTCTGAAAATCACTTAGGCACGACGAGATATCGCCTTGGTTTTTGTCTGCAAATGTTACTCACACAAATGTTTAAAAACCAATTTCAGGATTCAAGAAATTCCACCCCTAAGGGGGTGTAAAAGGGTTAAATATGTTTTTACGTATTTCTCAATATCTCTTAGACACGATGAGATATCGCCTTGGTTTTCGCTTTCAAATGTTACTCATACAAATGTCCAAAAACCAAATTGAGGACTATTAGAAGTTCCACCCCTAAGTTGCTGTAAAAGGGTTAAATATTTTTGTACGTATTTCTTAATATCTCTTGGGCCCGATGAGATATCGCCTTGGTTCTTGCTTGCGAATGTTACTCATACAAATGTTTAAAAAACGATTTCAAGATTTTTAGAAATTCCACCTCTAAGGAGGCGTAAAAGGGTTAAATATGTTTTTAGGTATTTCTCAAAATCTCTTAGGCACGACGAGATATCGCCTTGGTTTTTGTCTGCAAATGTTACTCACACAATTGTTTAAAAACCAATTTCAGGATTTCGAGAAATTCCACCCCCAAGGGGGTGTAAAAGGGTTTATTATGTTATTACGTATTTCTCAATATCTCAAGGCACAATAAGATTTCGCCTTGGTTTTTGCTTGCAAATGGTACTCATACAAATGTTTAAAAACCAATTTCAAGACTTTTAGAAATTCTACCCCTGAGGCGGTGTAAAAGGGTTAAATATTTTTTTACGTATTTCTCGATATCTCTTAGGCACGATGAGGTATCGCTTTGGTTTTTGTTTCCAAATATTACTCATACAAATGTTTAAAAACCAATTAGAGGATTTTAAAAAATGCTACCCCTAAGGGACACCTTCTTAGGGTTAGATATGTTTTCACGTATTTCTCAATATCTCAAGGCACAATAAGATTTCGCCTTGGTTTTTGCTTGCAAATGTTACTCATACAAATGTTTAAAAACCAATTTCAGGATTTTAGAAATTCCACCTTTGAGAGGGTGTAAAAGAGTTAAATATGTTTTTACGTATTTCTCAATATCTCTTAGGCACGACGAGATATCGCCTCGGTTTTCGCTTCTAAATGTTACTCATACAAATGTTTAAAAACCGATTTCGACATTTTTAGAAATTCCACTTTTGAGGGGGTGTAAAATGGTGAAATATGGTTTACGTACTTCTCAATATCTCTGAGGCACGTTGAGATATCGCCTTGGTTTTTGCTTTCAAATGTTACTCATACAAATGTTCAAAAAACCATTTTAGGATTTTGAGAAATCCCACCCCTAAGGGGGTGTGAAAAGGTTAAATATGTTTTTACGTATTTCTCAATATCTTTTAGGCACGATGAAATATCGCCTCGGTTTTTGCTTGCAAATGTTACTCATACAAATGTTTAAAAACCAATTTCAGGATTTTAAAAAATGCTACCCCTAAGGGACACCTTCTTAGGGGTTAGATATGTTTTCACGTATTTCTCAATATCGCTTAGGCACGTTGAGATATCGCCTTGGTTTTTGCTTGCAAATGTTAATCATACAAATGTTTAAAAACCAATTTCAGGATTTCGAGAAATTCCACCCCTAAGGGGGTGTAAAAGGGTTAAATAAGTTTTTACGTATTTCTCAATATCTCAAGGCACAATGAGATATCGCCTTGGTTTTTGCTTGCAAATATTACTCATACAAATGTTTAAAAAACGATTTTAAGATTTTTAGAAATTCCACCTCTAAGGAGGCGTAAAAGGGTTAAATATGTTTTTAGGTATTTCTCAAAATCACTTAGGCACGACGAGATATCGCCTTGGTTTTTGTCTGCAAATGTTACTCACACAAATGTTTAAAAACCAATTTCAGGATTCCGAGAAATTCCACCCCTAAGGGGGCGTAAAAGGGTTAAATATGTTTTTGGGTATTTCTGAAAATCACTTAGGCACGACGAGATATCGCCTTGGTTTTTGTCTGCAAATGTTACTCACACAAATGTTTAAAAACCAATTTCAGGATTCCGAGAAATTCCACCCCTAAGGGGGTGTAAAAGGGTTAAATATGTTTTTACGTATTTCTCAATATCTCTTAGACACGATGAGATATCGCCTTGGTTTTCGCTTTCAAATGTTACTCATACAAATGTTCAAAAACCGAATTGAGGACTATTAGAAATTCCACCCCTAAGTTGCTGTAAAAGGGTTAAATATTTTTGTACGTATTGCTTAATATCTCTTGGGCCCGATGAGATATCGCCTTGGTTCTTGCTTGCGAATGTTACTCATACAAATGTTTAAGAAACGATTTCAAGATTTTTAGAAATTCCACCTCTAAGGAGGCGTAAAAGGGTTAAATATGTTTTGAGGTATTTCTCAAAATCTCTTAGGCACGACGAGATATCGCCTTGGTTTTTGTCTGCAAATGTTACTCACACAATTGTTTAAAAACCAATTTCAGGATTTCGAGAAATTCTACCCCCAAGGGGGTGTAAAAGGGTTTAATATGTTATTACGTATTTCTCAATATCTCAAGGCACAATAAGATTTCGCCTTGGTTTTTGCTTGCAAATGTTACTCATACAAATGTTTAAAAACCAATTTCAGGATTTTAAAAAATGCTACCCCTAAGGGACACCTTCTTAGGGTTAGATATGTTTTCACGTATTTCTCAATATCTCAAGGCACAATAAGATTTCGCCTTGGTTTTTGCTTGCAAATGTTACTCATACAAATGTTTAAAAACCAATTTCAGGATTTCGAGAAATTCCACCCCCAAGGGGGTGTAAAAGGGTTAAATAAGTTTTTACGTATTTCTCAATACCTCAAGGCACAATGAGATATCGCCTTGGTTTTTGCTTGCAAATGTTAGTCATACAAATGTTTGAAAACCGATTTCAAGATTTTTAGAAATTCCACCCTTGAGGGGGTGTAAAAGGGTTAAATAAGTTTTTACGTATTTCTCAATATCTCAAGGCACAATGAGATATCGCCTTGGTTTTTGCTTGCAAATGTTACTTATACAAATAATCAAAAACGTATTTTAGGATTTTTAAAAATTCCACGCCCAAGGGGGTGTAAAAGGGTTTAATAAGTTTTTACGTATTTCTCAATATCTCAAGGCACAATGAGATATCGTCTTAGTTTTTGCTTGCAAATGTTAATCATACAAATGTTTGAAGAACGATTCTAAAATTTTTAGAAATTTTACCCCTAAGGGGGCGTAAAAGTGTTAAATATGTTTTTTAGGTATTTCTCAATATCTCAAGGCACAACAAGATTTCGCCTTGGTTTTTGCTTGCAAATGTTACTCATACAAATGTTTAAAAACCAATTTCAGGATTTTAGAAATTCCACCTTTGAGAGGGTGTAAAAGGGTTAAATATGTTTTTACGTATTTCTCGATATCTCTTAGACACGATGAGATACCGCCTTGGTTTTTATTTGCAAATGTTACTCATACAAATGTTTAAAAAACGATTCCAAGATTTTAAAAAATTCCACCCCTAAGGGGGTGTAAAAGGGTTAAATATGTTTTTACGTACTTCTCAATATTTCTGAGTCACGTTGAGATATCGCCTTGGTTTTCGCTTTCAAATGTTACTCATATAAATGTTCAAAAAATCATTTTAGGATTTTGAGAAATTTCACCCGTAAGGGGATGTAAAAGAGTTAAATATGTTTTTACGTATTTCTCAATATCTCTTGGCACGATGAAATATCGCCTTGGTTTTTGCTTGCAAATGTTACTCATACAAATGTTTGAAAACGTATTTTAGAATTTTTTTAAATTCCACTCCTAAGGGGGTGTGAAAGGGTTAAATATGTTTTCACGTATTTCTCAATATCTCTTAGACACGATGAGATATCGCCTTGGTTTTTGTTTGCGAATGTTACTCATACAAATGTTTGAAAAACGATTCCAAGATTTTAAAAAATTCCACCCCTAAGGGGGTGTAAAAGGGTTAAATATGTTTTTACGTATTTCTCAATATCTCAAGGCACAATGAGATATCGCCTTGGTTTTGCTTGCAAATGTTACTCATTTAAATGTTTAAAAACCGAATTCAGGGTTTTGAGAAATTCCACCCCTAAGGGGGTTTTGAAGAGTTACATATGTTTTTACGTATTTCTCGATATCTCTTAGGCACGATGAAATATCGCCTTGGTTTTTGCTTGCAAACGTTACTTATACAAATGTTTAAAAACAAGATTCAGGATTTTGGGAAATTCCTCCCCTAAGGGGGTGTGAAAGGGTTAAATTTGTTTTTACGTATTTCTCCATATCTCTTAGGCACGATGAGATATCGCCTTGGTTCTTGTTTGCAAATGTTACTCATACAAATGTTTAAAAAAATATTTCAGGATTTTTAGAAATTCCACCCCTAGGAGGGTGTAAAAGAGTTAATTATGTTTTTACTTATTTCTCAATATCTTTTAGACACGATGAAATATCGCCTTGGTTTTTGTTTGCAAATGTTACTCATACAAATGTTTAAAAAACGATTTTAAGATTTTTAGAAATTCCACCTCTAAGGAGGCGTAAAAGGGTTAAATATGTTTTTAGGTATTTCTCAAAATCACTTAGGCACGACGACATATCGCCTTGGTTTTTGTCTGCAAATGTTACTCACACAAATGTTTAAAAACGAATTTCAGGATTCCGAGAAATTCCACCCCTATGGGGGCGTAAAAGGGTTAAATATGTTTTTGGGTATTTCTGAAAATCACTTAGGCACGACGAGATATCGCCTTGGTTTTTGTCTGCAAATGTTACTCACACAAATGTTTAAAAACCAATTTCAGGATTCCGAGAAATTCCACCCCTAAGGGGGTGTAAAAGGGTTAAATATGTTTTTACGTATTTCTCAATATCTCTTAGACACGATGAGATATCTCCTTGGTTTTCGCTTCCAAATGTTACTCATACAAATGTTCAAAAACCAAATTGAGGACTATTAGAAATTCCACCCCTAAGTTGCTGTAAAAGGGTTAAATATTTTTGTACGTATTTCTTAATATCTCTTGGGCCCGATGAGATATCGCCTTGGTTCTTGCTTGCGAATGTTACTCATACAAATGTTTAAAAAACGATTTCAAGATTTTTAGAAATTCCACCTCTAAGGAGGCGTAAAAGGGTTAAACATGTTTTTAGGTATTTCTCAAAATCTCTTAGGCACGACGAGATATCGCCTTGGTTTTTGTCTGCAAATGTTACTCACACAATTGTTTAAAAACCAATTTCAGGATTTCGAGAAATTCCACCCCCAAGGGGGTGTAAAAGGGTTTAATATGTTATTACGTATTTCTCAATATCTCAAGGCACAATAAGATTTCGCCTTGGTTTTTGCTTGCAAATGTTACTCATACAAATGTTTAAAAACAAATTTCAAGACTTTTAGAAATTCTACCCCTGAGGCGGTGTAAAAGGGTTAAATATTTTTTTACGTATTTCTCGATATCTCTTAGGCACGATGAGGTATCGCTTTGGTTTTTGTTTCCAAATATTACTCATACAAATGTTTAAAAACCAATTTCAGGATTTTAAAAAATGCTACCCCTAAGGGACACCTTCTTAGGGTTAGATATGTTTTCACGTATTTCTCAATATCTCTTAGGCACGTTGAGATATCGCCTTGGTTTTTGCTTGCAAATGTTACTCATACAAATGTTTAAAAACCAATTTCAGAATTTCGAGAAATTCCACCCCTAAGGGGGTGTGAAAGGGTTAAATAAGTTTTTACGTATTTCTCAATACCTCAAGGCACAATGAGATATCGCCTTGGTTTTTGCTTGCAAATGTTAGTCATACAAATGTTTGAAAACCGATTTCAAGATTTTTAGAAATTCCACCCTTGAGGGGGTGTAAAAGGGTTAAATAAGTTTTTACGTATTTCTAAATATCTCAAGGCACAATGAGATATCGCCTTGGTTTTTGCTTGCAAATGTTACTTATACAAATAATCAAAAACGTATTTTAGGATTTTTAAAAATTCCACGCCCAAGGGGGTGTAAAAGGGTTTAATAAGTTTTTACGTATTTCTCAATATCTCAAGGCACAATGAGATATCGTCTTAGTTTTTGCTTGCAAATGTTAATCATACAAATGTTTGAAGAACGATTCTAAAATTTTTAGAAATTTTACCCCTAGGGGGGCGTAAAAGTGTTAAATATGTTTTTTAGGTATTTCTCAATATCTCAAGGCACAACAAGATTTCGCCTTGGTTTTTGCTTGCAAATGTTACTCATACAAATGTTTAAAAACCAATTTCAGGATTTTAGAAATTCCACCTTTGAGAGGGTGTAAAAGGGTTAAATATGTTTTTACGTATTTCTCGATATCTCTTAGGCACGACGAGATATCGCCTCGGTTTTCGCTTCTAAATGTTACTCATACAAATGTTTAAAAACCGATTTCAACATTTTTAGAAATTCCACTTTTGAGGGGGTGTGAAAAGGTTAAATATGTTTTTACGTATTTCTCAATATCTCTTAGGCACGATGAAATATCGCCTCGGTTTTCGCTTGCAAATGTTACTCATACAAATGTTTAAAAACCAATTTCAGGATTTTAAAAAATGCTACCCCTAAGGGACACCTTCTTAGGGGTTAGATATGTTTTCACGTATTTCTCAATATCGCTTAGGCACGTTGAGATATCGCCTTGGTTTTTGCTTGCAAATGTTACTCATACAAATGTTTAAAAACCAATTTCAGGATTTCGAGAAATTCCACCCCTAAGGGGGTGTAAAAGGGTTAAATAAGTTTTTACGTATTTCTCAATATCTCAAGGCACAATGAGATATCGCCTTGGTTTTTGCTTGCGAATGTTACTCATACAAATGTTTAAAAAATGATTTCAAGATTTTTAGAAATTCCACCTCTAAGGAGGCGTAAAAGGGTTAAATATGTTTTTAGGTATTTCTCAAAATCTCTTAGGCACGACGAGATATCGCCTTGGTTTTTGTCTGCAAATGTTACTCACACAATTGTTTAAAAACCAATTTCAGGATTTCGAGAAATTCCACCCCCAAGGGGGTGTAAAAGGGTTTAATATGTTATTACGTATTTCTCAATATCTCAAGGCACAATAAGATTTCGCCTTGGTTTTTGCTTGCAAATGTTACTCATACAAATGTTTAAAAACCAAATTCAGGATTTTGAGAAATTCCACCCCTAAAAAGGTGTAAAAAGGTTAAATATGTTTTTACGTATTTCTCAATATCTCTTAGGCACGATGATATATCGCCTTGGTTTTGTTTGCAAATGGTACTCATACAAATGTTTAAAATCAAAATTCAGGATTTTTCGAAATTTCACCCCTAAGGGGGTGTGAAAGCGTTAAATATTTTTTTACGTATTTCTCAATATCTCTTGGGCACAATGAGATATCGCCTTGGTTTTTGTTTGCAAATGTTACTCAGACAAATGTTTCAAAACAATTTCAGGATTTTGAAAAATTCCACCCCTAAGGACGTGTAAAAAGGTTAAATATGTTTTTACGTATTTCTTAATATCTCAAGGCACAATGAGATATCGCCTTGGTTTTTGCTTGCAAATGTTACTCATACAAATGTTTAAAAACGAAATTCAGGATTTTGAGAAATTCCTGCCACAAAGGGGTGTAAAAACGTTAATTATGTTTTTACGTATTTCTCAATATTTTTTAGGCACGATGATATATCGCCTTGGTTTTGTTTGCAAATGTTACTCATACAAATGTTCGAAAACGTATTTTAGGATTTTCAAAAATTCTACCCCTAAGAGGGTGTAAAAGGGTTGAATATGTTTTTACGTATTTCTCAATATCTCTTAGACACGATGAGATATCGCCTTGGTTTTTGCTTGCAAATGTTACTCTCATACAAATGTTTAAAAACCAATTTCAGGATTTCGAGAAATTCCACCCCTAAGGGGATGTAAAAGGGTTAAATAAGTTTTTACGTATTTCTTAATATCTTAAGGCACAATGAGATATTGCCTTGGTTTTTGCTTGCAAATGTTACGCATATAAATGTTTAAAAAATGATTTCAAGATTTTTAGAAATTCCATTACTAAGGGGGCGTAAAAGGGTTCAATATGTTTTTAGGTATTTCTAAAAATCTCTTAGGCACGACGAGATATCGCCTTGCTTTTCGCTTTCAAATGTTACTCATACAAATGTTCAAAAAACCATTTTAGGATTTTGAGAAATTTTACCCCTAAAAGGGTGTAAAAGTGTTAAATATGTTTTTACGTATTTTTCAATATCTCTTAGGCACGATGAAATATCGCCTTGGTTTTTGCTTGCAAGTGTTAATCATACAAATGTTTGAAAACGTATTTTAGAATTTTTGAAAATTCCACCCCTAAGGGGGTGTGAAAGGGTTAAATATGTTTTCACGTATTTCTCAATATCTCTTAGACACGATGAGGTATCGCCTTGGTTTTTATTTGCAAATGTTACTCATACAAATGTTTAAAAAACGATTTCAAGATTTTAAAAAATTCCACCCCTAAGGGGGTGTAAAAGGGTTAAATATGTTTTTACGTACTTCTCAATATTTCTGAGTCACGTTGAGATATCGCCTTGGTTTTCGCTTTCAAATGTTACTCATATAAATGTTCAAAAAATCATTTTAGGATTTTGAGAAATTCCACCCGTAAGGGGATGTAAAAGAGTTAAATATGTTTTTACGTATTTCTCAATATCTCTTAGGCACGATGAAATATCGCCTTGGTTTTTGCTTGCAAATGTTACTCATACAAATGTTTGAAAACGTATTTTAGAATTTTTTAAAATTCCACTCCTAAGGGGGTGTGAAAGGGTTAAATATGTTTTCACGTATTTCTCAATATCTCTTAGACACGATGAGATATCGCCTTGGTTTTTGTTTGCGAATGTTACTCATACAAATGTTTGAAAAACGATTCCAAGATTTTAACAAATTCCACCCCTAAGGGGGTGTAAAAGGGTTAAATATATTTTTACGTATTTCTCAATATCTCAAGGCACAATGAGATATCGCCTTGGTTTTGCTTGCAAATGTTACTCATTTAAATGTTTAAAAACCGAATTCAGGGTTTTGAGGAATTCCACCCCTAAGGGGGTTTTGAAGAGTTACATATGTTTTTACGTATTTCTCGATATCTCTTAGGCACGATGAAATATCGCCTTGGTTTTTGCTTGCAAACGTTACTTATACAAATGTTTAAAAACAAGATTCAGGATTTTGGGAAATTCCTCCCCTAAGGGGGTGTAAAAGGGTTAAATTTGTTTTTACGTATTTCTCCATATCTCTTAGGCACGATGAGATATCGCCTTGGTTCTTGTTTGCAAATGTTACTCATACAAATGTTTGAAATCAAAATTCAGGATTTTTAGAAATTTCACCCCTAAGGGGGTGTAAAAGGGTTTAATAAGTTTTTACGTATTTCTCAATATCTCAAGGCACAATGAGATATCGCCTTGGTTTTTGCTTGCAAATGTTAATCATACAAATGTATAAAAAACGATTTCAAGATTTTTAGAAATTCTACCCCTAAGGGGGCGTAAAAGTGTGAAATATGTTTTTGAGGTATTTCTCAAAATCTCTTAGGCACGACGAGATATCGCCTTGGTTTTTTCCTGCAAATGTTACTCACACAAATGTTTGAAAACCAATTTCAGAATTTCGAGAAATTCCACCCCTAAGGGGGTGTAAAAGGGTTAAATATGTTTTTACGTATTTCTCAATATCTCAAGGCACAACAAGATTTCGCCTTGGTTTTTGCTTGCAAATGTTACTCATACAAATGTTTAAAAACCAAATTCAGGATTTTGAGAAATTCCACCCCTAAAAAGGTGTAAAAAGGTTAAATATGTTTTTACGTATTTCTCAATATCTCTTAGGCACGATGATATATCGCCTTGGTTTTGTTTGCAAATGGTACTCATACAAATGTTTAAAATCAAAATTCAGGATTTTTCGAAATTTCACCCCTAAGGGGGTGTGAAAGCGTTAAATATTTTTTTACGTATTTCTCAATATCTCTTGGGCACAATGAGATATCGCCTTGGTTTTTGTTTGCAAATGTTACTCAGACAAATGTTTCAAAACAATTTCAGGATTTTGAAAAATTCCACCCCTAAGGACGTGTAAAAAGGTTAAATATGTTTTTACGTATTTCTTAATATCTCAAGGCACAATGAGATATCGCCTTGGTTTTTGCTTGCAAATGTTACTCATACAAATGTTTAAAAACGAAATTCAGGATTTTGAGAAATTCCTGCCACAAAGGGGTGTAAAAACGTTAATTATGTTTTTACGTATTTCTCAATATTTTTTAGGCACGATGATATATCGCCTTGGTTTTGTTTGCAAATGTTACTCATACAAATGTTCGAAAACGTATTTTAGGATTTTCAAAAATTCTACCCCTAAGAGGGTGTAAAAGGGTTGAATATGTTTTTACGTATTTCTCAATATCTCTTAGACACGATGAGATATCGCCTTGGTTTTTGCTTGCAAATGTTACTCTCATACAAATGTTTAAAAACCAATTTCAGGATTTCGAGAAATTCCACCCCTAAGGGGATGTAAAAGGGTTAAATAAGTTTTTACGTATTTCTTAATATCTTAAGGCACAATGAGATATTGCCTTGGTTTTTGCTTGCAAATGTTACGCATATAAATGTTTAAAAAATGATTTCAAGATTTTTAGAAATTCCATTACTAAGGGGGCGTAAAAGGGTTCAATATGTTTTTAGGTATTTCTAAAAATCTCTTAGGCACGACGAGATATCGCCTTGCTTTTTGCTTTCAAATGTTACTCATACAAATGTTCAAAAAACCATTTTAGGATTTTGAGAAATTTTACCCCTAAAAGGGTGTAAAAGTGTTAAATATGTTTTTACGTATTTTTCAATATCTCTTAGGCACGATGAAATATCGCCTTGGTTTTTGCTTGCAAGTGTTAATCATACAAATGTTTGAAAACGTATTTTAGAATTTTTGAAAATTCCACCCCTAAGGGGGTGTGAAAGGGTTAAATATGTTTTCACGTATTTCTCAATATCTCTTAGACACGATGAGGTATCGCCTTGGTTTTTATTTGCAAATGTTACTCATACAAATGTTTAAAAAACGATTTCAAGATTTTAAAAAATTCCACCCCTAAGGGGGTGTAAAAGGGTTAAATATGTTTTTACGTACTTCTCAATATTTCTGAGTCACGTTGAGATATCGCCTTGGTTTTCGCTTTCAAATGTTACTCATATAAATGTTCAAAAAATCATTTTAGGATTTTGAGAAATTCCACCCGTAAGGGGATGTAAAAGAGTTAAATATGTTTTTACGTATTTCTCAATATCTCTTAGGCACGATGAAATATCGCCTTGGTTTTTGCTTGCAAATGTTACTCATACAAATGTTTGAAAACGTATTTTAGAATTTTTTAAAATTCCACTCCTAAGGGGGTGTGAAAGGGTTAAATATGTTTTCACGTATTTCTCAATATCTCTTAGACACGATGAGATATCGCCTTGGTTTTTGTTTGCGAATGTTACTCATACAAATGTTTGAAAAACGATTCCAAGATTTTAACAAATTCCACCCCTAAGGGGGTGTAAAAGGGTTAAATATATTTTTACGTATTTCTCAATATCTCAAGGCACAATGAGATATCGCCTTGGTTTTGCTTGCAAATGTTACTCATTTAAATGTTTAAAAACCGAATTCAGGGTTTTGAGGAATTCCACCCCTAAGGGGGTTTTGAAGAGTTACATATGTTTTTACGTATTTCTCGATATCTCTTAGGCACGATGAAATATCGCCTTGGTTTTTGCTTGCAAACGTTACTTATACAAATGTTTAAAAACAAGATTCAGGATTTTGGGAAATTCCTCCCCTAAGGGGGTGTAAAAGGGTTAAATTTGTTTTTACGTATTTCTCCATATCTCTTAGGCACGATGAGATATCGCCTTGGTTCTTGTTTGCAAATGTTACTCATACAAGTGTTTAAAAAAATATTTCAGGATTTTTAGAAATTCCACCCCTAGGAGGGTGTAAAAGAGTTAATTATGTTTTTACGTATTTCTCAATATCTTTTAGACACGATGAAATATCGCCTTGGTTTTTGTTTGCAAATGTTACTCATACAAATGTTTGAAATCAAAATTCAGGATTTTTAGAAATTTCACCCCTAAGGGGGTGTAAAAGGGTTTAATAAGTTTTTACGTATTTCTCAATATCTCAAGGCACAATGAGATATCGCCTTGGTTTTTGCTTGCAAATGTTAATCATACAAATGTATAAAAAACGATTTCAAGATTTTTAGAAATTCTACCCCTAAGGGGGCGTAAAAGTGTGAAATATGTTTTTGAGGTATTTCTCAAAATCTCTTAGGCACGACGAGATATCGCCTTGGTTTTTTCCTGCAAATGTTACTCACACAAATGTTTGAAAACCAATTTCAGAATTTCGAGAAATTCCACCCCTAAGGGGGTGTAAAAGGGTTAAATATGTTTTTACGTATTTCTCAATATCTCTTAGACACGATGAGATATCTCCTTGGTTTTCGCTTCCAAATGTTACTCATACAAATGTTCAAAAACCAAATTGAGGACTATTAGAAATTCCACCCCTAAGTTGCTGTAAAAGGGTTAAATATTTTTGTACGTATTTCTTAATATCTCTTGGGCCCGATGAGATATCGCCTTGGTTCTTGCTTGCGAATGTTACTCATACAAATGTTTAAAAAACGATTTCAAGATTTTTAGAAATTCCACCTCTAAGGAGGCGTAAAAGGGTTAAACATGTTTTTAGGTATTTCTCAAAATCTCTTAGGCACGACGAGATATCGCCTTGGTTTTTGTCTGCAAATGTTACTCACACAATTGTTTAAAAACCAATTTCAGGATTTCGAGAAATTCCACCCCCAAGGGGGTGTAAAAGGGTTTAATATGTTATTACGTATTTCTCAATATCTCAAGGCACAATAAGATTTCGCCTTGGTTTTTGCTTGCAAATGTTACTCATACAAATGTTTAAAAACAAATTTCAAGACTTTTAGAAATTCTACCCCTGAGGCGGTGTAAAAGGGTTAAATATTTTTTTACGTATTTCTCGATATCTCTTAGGCACGATGAGGTATCGCTTTGGTTTTTGTTTCCAAATATTACTCATACAAATGTTTAAAAACCAATTTCAGGATTTTAAAAAATGCTACCCCTAAGGGACACCTTCTTAGGGTTAGATATGTTTTCACGTATTTCTCAATATCTCTTAGGCACGTTGAGATATCGCCTTGGTTTTTGCTTGCAAATGTTACTCATACAAATGTTTAAAAACCAATTTCAGAATTTCGAGAAATTCCACCCCTAAGGGGGTGTGAAAGGGTTAAATAAGTTTTTACGTATTTCTCAATACCTCAAGGCACAATGAGATATCGCCTTGGTTTTTGCTTGCAAATGTTAGTCATACAAATGTTTGAAAACCGATTTCAAGATTTTTAGAAATTCCACCCTTGAGGGGGTGTAAAAGGGTTAAATAAGTTTTTACGTATTTCTAAATATCTCAAGGCACAATGAGATATCGCCTTGGTTTTTGCTTGCAAATGTTACTTATACAAATAATCAAAAACGTATTTTAGGATTTTTAAAAATTCCACGCCCAAGGGGGTGTAAAAGGGTTTAATAAGTTTTTACGTATTTCTCAATATCTCAAGGCACAATGAGATATCGTCTTAGTTTTTGCTTGCAAATGTTAATCATACAAATGTTTGAAGAACGATTCTAAAATTTTTAGAAATTTTACCCCTAGGGGGGCGTAAAAGTGTTAAATATGTTTTTTAGGTATTTCTCAATATCTCAAGGCACAACAAGATTTCGCCTTGGTTTTTGCTTGCAAATGTTACTCATACAAATGTTTAAAAACCAATTTCAGGATTTTAGAAATTCCACCTTTGAGAGGGTGTAAAAGGGTTAAATATGTTTTTACGTATTTCTCGATATCTCTTAGGCACGACGAGATATCGCCTCGGTTTTCGCTTCTAAATGTTACTCATACAAATGTTTAAAAACCGATTTCAACATTTTTAGAAATTCCACTTTTGAGGGGGTGTGAAAAGGTTAAATATGTTTTTACGTATTTCTCAATATCTCTTAGGCACGATGAAATATCGCCTCGGTTTTCGCTTGCAAATGTTACTCATACAAATGTTTAAAAACCAATTTCAGGATTTTAAAAAATGCTACCCCTAAGGGACACCTTCTTAGGGGTTAGATATGTTTTCACGTATTTCTCAATATCGCTTAGGCACGTTGAGATATCGCCTTGGTTTTTGCTTGCAAATGTTACTCATACAAATGTTTAAAAACCAATTTCAGGATTTCGAGAAATTCCACCCCTAAGGGGGTGTAAAAGGGTTAAATAAGTTTTTACGTATTTCTCAATATCTCAAGGCACAATGAGATATCGCCTTGGTTTTTGCTTGCGAATGTTACTCATACAAATGTTTAAAAAATGATTTCAAGATTTTTAGAAATTCCACCTCTAAGGAGGCGTAAAAGGGTTAAATATGTTTTTAGGTATTTCTCAAAATCTCTTAGGCACGACGAGATATCGCCTTGGTTTTTGTCTGCAAATGTTACTCACACAATTGTTTAAAAACCAATTTCAGGATTTCGAGAAATTCCACCCCCAAGGGGGTGTAAAAGGGTTTAATATGTTATTACGTATTTCTCAATATCTCAAGGCACAATAAGATTTCGCCTTGGTTTTTGCTTGCAAATGTTACTCATACAAATGTTTAAAAACCAAATTCAGGATTTTGAGAAATTCCACCCCTAAAAAGGTGTAAAAAGGTTAAATATGTTTTTACGTATTTCTCAATATCTCTTAGGCACGATGATATATCGCCTTGGTTTTGTTTGCAAATGGTACTCATACAAATGTTTAAAATCAAAATTCAGGATTTTTCGAAATTTCACCCCTAAGGGGGTGTGAAAGCGTTAAATATTTTTTTACGTATTTCTCAATATCTCTTGGGCACAATGAGATATCGCCTTGGTTTTTGTTTGCAAATGTTACTCAGACAAATGTTTCAAAACAATTTCAGGATTTTGAAAAATTCCACCCCTAAGGACGTGTAAAAAGGTTAAATATGTTTTTACGTATTTCTTAATATCTCAAGGCACAATGAGATATCGCCTTGGTTTTTGCTTGCAAATGTTACTCATACAAATGTTTAAAAACGAAATTCAGGATTTTGAGAAATTCCTGCCACAAAGGGGTGTAAAAACGTTAATTATGTTTTTACGTATTTCTCAATATTTTTTAGGCACGATGATATATCGCCTTGGTTTTGTTTGCAAATGTTACTCATACAAATGTTCGAAAACGTATTTTAGGATTTTCAAAAATTCTACCCCTAAGAGGGTGTAAAAGGGTTGAATATGTTTTTACGTATTTCTCAATATCTCTTAGACACGATGAGATATCGCCTTGGTTTTTGCTTGCAAATGTTACTCTCATACAAATGTTTAAAAACCAATTTCAGGATTTCGAGAAATTCCACCCCTAAGGGGATGTAAAAGGGTTAAATAAGTTTTTACGTATTTCTTAATATCTTAAGGCACAATGAGATATTGCCTTGGTTTTTGCTTGCAAATGTTACGCATATAAATGTTTAAAAAATGATTTCAAGATTTTTAGAAATTCCATTACTAAGGGGGCGTAAAAGGGTTCAATATGTTTTTAGGTATTTCTAAAAATCTCTTAGGCACGACGAGATATCGCCTTGCTTTTTGCTTTCAAATGTTACTCATACAAATGTTCAAAAAACCATTTTAGGATTTTGAGAAATTTTACCCCTAAAAGGGTGTAAAAGTGTTAAATATGTTTTTACGTATTTTTCAATATCTCTTAGGCACGATGAAATATCGCCTTGGTTTTTGCTTGCAAGTGTTAATCATACAAATGTTTGAAAACGTATTTTAGAATTTTTGAAAATTCCACCCCTAAGGGGGTGTGAAAGGGTTAAATATGTTTTCACGTATTTCTCAATATCTCTTAGACACGATGAGGTATCGCCTTGGTTTTTATTTGCAAATGTTACTCATACAAATGTTTAAAAAACGATTTCAAGATTTTAAAAAATTCCACCCCTAAGGGGGTGTAAAAGGGTTAAATATGTTTTTACGTACTTCTCAATATTTCTGAGTCACGTTGAGATATCGCCTTGGTTTTCGCTTTCAAATGTTACTCATATAAATGTTCAAAAAATCATTTTAGGATTTTGAGAAATTCCACCCGTAAGGGGATGTAAAAGAGTTAAATATGTTTTTACGTATTTCTCAATATCTCTTAGGCACGATGAAATATCGCCTTGGTTTTTGCTTGCAAATGTTACTCATACAAATGTTTGAAAACGTATTTTAGAATTTTTTAAAATTCCACTCCTAAGGGGGTGTGAAAGGGTTAAATATGTTTTCACGTATTTCTCAATATCTCTTAGACACGATGAGATATCGCCTTGGTTTTTGTTTGCGAATGTTACTCATACAAATGTTTGAAAAACGATTCCAAGATTTTAACAAATTCCACCCCTAAGGGGGTGTAAAAGGGTTAAATATATTTTTACGTATTTCTCAATATCTCAAGGCACAATGAGATATCGCCTTGGTTTTGCTTGCAAATGTTACTCATTTAAATGTTTAAAAACCGAATTCAGGGTTTTGAGGAATTCCACCCCTAAGGGGGTTTTGAAGAGTTACATATGTTTTTACGTATTTCTCGATATCTCTTAGGCACGATGAAATATCGCCTTGGTTTTTGCTTGCAAACGTTACTTATACAAATGTTTAAAAACAAGATTCAGGATTTTGGGAAATTCCTCCCCTAAGGGGGTGTAAAAGGGTTAAATTTGTTTTTACGTATTTCTCCATATCTCTTAGGCACGATGAGATATCGCCTTGGTTCTTGTTTGCAAATGTTACTCATACAAGTGTTTAAAAAAATATTTCAGGATTTTTAGAAATTCCACCCCTAGGAGGGTGTAAAAGAGTTAATTATGTTTTTACGTATTTCTCAATATCTTTTAGACACGATGAAATATCGCCTTGGTTTTTGTTTGCAAATGTTACTCATACAAATGTTTGAAATCAAAATTCAGGATTTTTAGAAATTTCACCCCTAAGGGGGTGTAAAAGGGTTTAATAAGTTTTTACGTATTTCTCAATATCTCAAGGCACAATGAGATATCGCCTTGGTTTTTGCTTGCAAATGTTAATCATACAAATGTATAAAAAACGATTTCAAGATTTTTAGAAATTCTACCCCTAAGGGGGCGTAAAAGTGTGAAATATGTTTTTGAGGTATTTCTCAAAATCTCTTAGGCACGACGAGATATCGCCTTGGTTTTTTCCTGCAAATGTTACTCACACAAATGTTTGAAAACCAATTTCAGAATTTCGAGAAATTCCACCCCTAAGGGGGTGTAAAAGGGTTAAATATGTTTTTACGTATTTCTCAATATCTCAAGGCACAACAAGATTTCGCCTTGGTTTTTGCTTGCAAATGTTACTCATACAAATGTTTAAAAACCAAATTCAGGATTTTGAGAAATTCCACCCCTAAAAAGGTGTAAAAAGGTTAAATATGTTTTTACGTATTTCTCAATATCTCTTAGGCACGATGATATATCGCCTTGGTTTTGTTTGCAAATGGTACTCATACAAATGTTTAAAATCAAAATTCAGGATTTTTCGAAATTTCACCCCTAAGGGGGTGTGAAAGCGTTAAATATTTTTTTACGTATTTCTCAATATCTCTTGGGCACAATGAGATATCGCCTTGGTTTTTGTTTGCAAATGTTACTCAGACAAATGTTTCAAAACAATTTCAGGATTTTGAAAAATTCCACCCCTAAGGACGTGTAAAAAGGTTAAATATGTTTTTACGTATTTCTTAATATCTCAAGGCACAATGAGATATCGCCTTGGTTTTTGCTTGCAAATGTTACTCATACAAATGTTTAAAAACGAAATTCAGGATTTTGAGAAATTCCTGCCACAAAGGGGTGTAAAAACGTTAATTATGTTTTTACGTATTTCTCAATATTTTTTAGGCACGATGATATATCGCCTTGGTTTTGTTTGCAAATGTTACTCATACAAATGTTCGAAAACGTATTTTAGGATTTTCAAAAATTCTACCCCTAAGAGGGTGTAAAAGGGTTGAATATGTTTTTACGTATTTCTCAATATCTCTTAGACACGATGAGATATCGCCTTGGTTTTTGCTTGCAAATGTTACTCTCATACAAATGTTTAAAAACCAATTTCAGGATTTCGAGAAATTCCACCCCTAAGGGGATGTAAAAGGGTTAAATAAGTTTTTACGTATTTCTTAATATCTTAAGGCACAATGAGATATTGCCTTGGTTTTTGCTTGCAAATGTTACGCATATAAATGTTTAAAAAATGATTTCAAGATTTTTAGAAATTCCATTACTAAGGGGGCGTAAAAGGGTTCAATATGTTTTTAGGTATTTCTAAAAATCTCTTAGGCACGACGAGATATCGCCTTGCTTTTTGCTTTCAAATGTTACTCATACAAATGTTCAAAAAACCATTTTAGGATTTTGAGAAATTTTACCCCTAAAAGGGTGTAAAAGTGTTAAATATGTTTTTACGTATTTTTCAATATCTCTTAGGCACGATGAAATATCGCCTTGGTTTTTGCTTGCAAGTGTTAATCATACAAATGTTTGAAAACGTATTTTAGAATTTTTGAAAATTCCACCCCTAAGAGGGTGTGAAAGGGTTAAATATGTTTTCACGTATTTCTCAATATCTCTTAGACACGATGAGGTATCGCCTTGGTTTTTATTTGCAAATGTTACTCATACAAATGTTTAAAAAACGATTTCAAGATTTTAAAAAATTCCACCCCTAAGGGGGTGTAAAAGGGTTAAATATGTTTTTACGTACTTCTCAATATTTCTGAGTCACGTTGAGATATCGCCTTGGTTTTCGCTTTCAAATGTTACTCATATAAATGTTCAAAAAATCATTTTAGGATTTTGAGAAATTCCACCCGTAAGGGGATGTAAAAGAGTTAAATATGTTTTTACGTATTTCTCAATATCTCTTAGGCACGATGAAATATCGCCTTGGTTTTTGCTTGCAAATGTTACTCATACAAATGTTTGAAAACGTATTTTAGAATTTTTTAAAATTCCACTCCTAAGGGGGTGTGAAAGGGTTAAATATGTTTTCACGTATTTCTCAATATCTCTTAGACACGATGAGATATCGCCTTGGTTTTTGTTTGCGAATGTTACTCATACAAATGTTTGAAAAACGATTCCAAGATTTTAACAAATTCCACCCCTAAGGGGGTGTAAAAGGGTTAAATATATTTTTACGTATTTCTCAATATCTCAAGGCACAATGAGATATCGCCTTGGTTTTGCTTGCAAATGTTACTCATTTAAATGTTTAAAAACCGAATTCAGGGTTTTGAGGAATTCCACCCCTAAGGGGGTTTTGAAGAGTTACATATGTTTTTACGTATTTCTCGATATCTCTTAGGCACGATGAAATATCGCCTTGGTTTTTGCTTGCAAACGTTACTTATACAAATGTTTAAAAACAAGATTCAGGATTTTGGGAAATTCCTCCCCTAAGGGGGTGTAAAAGGGTTAAATTTGTTTTTACGTATTTCTCCATATCTCTTAGGCACGATGAGATATCGCCTTGGTTCTTGTTTGCAAATGTTACTCATACAAGTGTTTAAAAAAATATTTCAGGATTTTTAGAAATTCCACCCCTAGGAGGGTGTAAAAGAGTTAATTATGTTTTTACGTATTTCTCAATATCTTTTAGACACGATGAAATATCGCCTTGGTTTTTGTTTGCAAATGTTACTCATACAAATGTTTGAAATCAAAATTCAGGATTTTTAGAAATTTCACCCCTAAGGGGGTGTAAAAGGGTTTAATAAGTTTTTACGTATTTCTCAATATCTCAAGGCACAATGAGATATCGCCTTGGTTTTTGCTTGCAAATGTTAATCATACAAATGTATAAAAAACGATTTCAAGATTTTTAGAAATTCTACCCCTAAGGGGGCGTAAAAGTGTGAAATATGTTTTTGAGGTATTTCTCAAAATCTCTTAGGCACGACGAGATATCGCCTTGGTTTTTTCCTGCAAATGTTACTCACACAAATGTTTGAAAACCAATTTCAGAATTTCGAGAAATTCCACCCCTAAGGGGGTGTAAAAGGGTTAAATATGTTTTTACGTATTTCTCAATATCTCAAGGCACAACAAGATTTCGCCTTGGTTTTTGCTTGCAAATGTTACTCATACAAATGTTTAAAAACCAATTTCAGGATTTTAGAAATTCCACCTTTGAGAGGGTGTAAAAGAGTTAAATATGTTTTTACGTATTTCTCGATATCTCTTAGGCACGACGAGATATCGCCTCGGTTTTCGCTTCTAAATGTTACTCATACAAATGTTTAAAAACCGATTTCAACATTTTTAGAAATTCCACTTTTGAGGGGGTGTAAAATGGTGAAATATGGTTTACGTACTTCTCAATATCTCTGAGGCACGTTGAGATATCGCCTTGGTTTTTGCTTTCAAATGTTACTCATACAAATGTTCAAAAAACCATTTTAGGATTTTGAGAAATCCCACCCCTAAGGGGGTGTGAAAAGGTTAAATATGTTTTTACGTATTTCTCAATATCTTTTAGGCACGATGAAATATCGCCTCGGTTTTTGCTTGCAAATGTTACTCATACAAATGTTTAAAAACCAATTTCAGGATTTTAAAAAATGCTACCCCTAAAGGACACCTTCTTAGGGGTTAGATATGTTTTCACGTATTTCTCAATATCGCTTAGGCACGTTGAGATATCGCCTTGGTTTTTGCTTGCAACTGTTACTCATACAAATGTTTAAAAACCAATTTCAGGATTTCGAGAAATTCCACCCCTAAGGGGGTGTAAAAGGGTTAAATAAGTTTTTACGTATTTCTCAATATCTCAAGGCACAATGAGATATCGCCTTGGTTTTTGCTTGCAAATATTACTCATACAAATGTTTAAAAAACGATTTTAAGATTTTTAGAAATTCCACCTCTAAGGAGGCGTAAAAGGGTTAAATATGTTTTTAGGTATTTCTCAAAATCACTTAGGCACGACGAGATATCGCCTTGGTTTTTGTCTGCAAATGTTACTCACACAAATGTTTAAAAACCAATTTCAGGATTCCGAGAAATTCCACCCCTAAGGGGGCGTAAAAGGGTTAAATATGTTTTTGGGTATTTCTGAAAATCACTTAGGCACGACGAGATATCGCCTTGGTTTTTGTCTGCAAATGTTACTCACACAAATGTTTAAAAACCAATTTCAGGATTCCGAGAAATTCCACCCCTAAGGGGGTGTAAAAGGGTTAAATATGTTTTTACGTATTTCTCAATATCTCTTAGACACGATGAGATATCGCCTTGGTTTTCGCTTTCAAATGTTACTCATACAAATGTTCAAAAACCGAATTGAGGACTATTAGAAATTCCACCCCTAAGTTGCTGTAAAAGGGTTAAATATTTTTGTACGTATTTCTTAATATCTCTTGGGCCCGATGAGATATCGCCTTGGTTCTTGCTTGCGAATGTTACTCATACAAATGTTTAAGAAATGATTTCAAGATTTTTAGAAATTCCACCTCTAAGGAGGCGTAAAAGGGTTAAATATGTTTTTAGGTATTTCTCAAAATCTCTTAGGCACGACGAGATATCGCCTTGGTTTTTGTCTGCAAATGTTACTCACACAATTGTTTAAAAACCAATTTCAGGATTTCGAGAAATTCTACCCCCAAGGGGGTGTAAAAGGGTTTAATATGTTATTACGTATTTCTCAATATCTCAAGGCACAATAAGATTTCGCCTTGGTTTTTGCTTGCAAATGTTACTCATACAAATGTTTAAAAACCAATTTCAGGATTTTAAAAAATGCTACCCCTAAGGGACACCTTCTTAGGGTTAGATATGTTTTCACGTATTTCTCAATATCTCTTAGGCACGTTGAGATATCGCCTTGGTTTTTGCTTGCAAATGTTACTCATACAAATGTTTAAAAACTAATTTCAGGATTTCGAGAAATTCCACCCCTAAGGGGGTGTGAAAGGGTTAAATAAGTTTTTACGTATTTCTCAATACCTCAAGGCACAATGAGATATCGCCTTGGTTTTTGCTTGCAAATGTTAGTCATACAAATGTTTGGAAACCGATTTCAAGATTTTTAGAAATTCCACCCTTGAGGGGGTGTAAAAGGGTTAAATATGTTTTTACGTATTTCTCAATCTCTCAAGGCACAATGAGATATCGCGTTCGTTTTTGCTTGCAAATATTACTCATACAAATAATCAAAAACGTATTTTAGGATTTTAAAAAATTCCACGCCCAAGGGGGTGTAAAAGGGTTTAATAAGTTTTTACGTATTTCTCAATATCTCAAGGCACAATGAGATATCGTCTTAGTTTTTGCTTGCAAAGGTTAATCATACAAATGTTTGAAGAACGATTTTAAAATTTTTAGAAATTTTACCTCTAAGGGGGCGTAAAAGTGTTAAATATGTTTTTTAGGTATTTCTCAAAATCTCTTAGGCACGACGAGATATCGCGCTGGTTTTTTTCTGCAAATGTTACTCACACAAATGTTTAAAAACCAATTTCAGGATTTCGAGAAATTCCACCCCTAAGGGGGTGTAAAAGGGTTAAATATTTTTACAGACTTCTGAATATCTCTGAGGCACGATAAGATATCGCCTCATTTTGCTTGCAAATGTTACTCATACAAATGTTCAAAAAACAAATTCAAGATTTTTAGAAATTCCACCTCTAAGGGGGTGTAAATGGGTTGAATATGTTTTTACGTCTTTCTCAATATCTCTTAGACATGATGAGATATTGCCTTGGTTTTTGTTTGCAAATGTTACTCATACAAACGTTTAAAAATCCATTTCAGGATTTTTCAAAATTCCACCCCTAAGGGGGTGTAAAAGGGTTAAATGTGTTTTTACGTATTTCTCTATATCTTTTAGGCACGATGAGATATCGTTTTGGTTTTCGTTTGCAAATGTAACCCATACTAATGTTTAAAAACTAATTTTTGGATTTTGAGAAATTCCACTTCTAAGGGGTTGTAAAAGGGTTAAATGTGTTTTTACGTAATTTTAGAAATCTCTTATGCACGATGAGATATCGCCTTGATTTTTGTCTGCAAATGTTACTCAGACAAATGTTTCAAAAACAATTTCAGGAGTTTATAAAATTCCACCCCTTAGTGGATGTAAAAGCGTTAAATATGTTTTTACGTATTTCTCAATATCTCAAGGCACAATGATATATCGCGTTGTTTTTTGCTTTAAATGTTACTCATACAAATGTTTAAAAACCTATTTCAGGATTTTAAAAAATGCCACTGCTAAGGGACACCTTCTCAGGGGTTAGATATGTTTTCACGTATTTCTCAATATCGCTTAGGCACGTTGAGATATCGCCGTGGTTTTTGCTTGCAAATGTTACTCATACAAATGTTTAAAAACCAATTTCAGGATTCCGAGAAATTCCACCCCTAAGGGGGTGTAAAAGGGTTAAATAAGTTTTTACGTATTTCTCAATATCTCAAGGCACAATGAGATATCGCCTTGGTTTTTGCTTGCAAATATTACTCATACAAATGTTTAAAAAACGATTTTAAGATTTTTAGAAATTCCACCTCTAAGGAGGCGTAAAAGGGTTAAATATGTTTTTAGGTATTTCTCAAAATCACTTAGGCGCGACGAGATATCGCCTTGGTTTTTGTCTGCAAATGTTACTCACACAAATGTTTAAAAACCAATTTCAGGATTCCGAGAAATTCCACCCCTATGGGGGCGTAAAAGGGTTAAATATGTTTTTGGGTATTTCTGAAAATCACTTAGGCACGACGAGATATCGCCTTGGTTTTTGTCTGCAAATGTTACTCACACAAATGTTTAAAAACCAATTTCAGGATTCAAGAAATTCCACCCCTAAGGGGGTGTAAAAGGGTTAAATATGTTTTTACGTATTTCTCAATATCTCTTAGACACGATGAGATATCGCCTTGGTTTTCGCTTTCAAATGTTACTCATACAAATGTCCAAAAACCAAATTGAGGACTATTAGAAGTTCCACCCCTAAGTTGCTGTAAAAGGGTTAAATATTTTTGTACGTATTTCTTAATATCTCTTGGGCCCGATGAGATATCGCCTTGGTTCTTGCTTGCGAATGTTACTCATACAAATGTTTAAAAAACGATTTCAAGATTTTTAGAAATTCCACCTCTAAGGAGGCGTAAAAGGGTTAAATATGTTTTTAGGTATTTCTCAAAATCTCTTAGGCACGACGAGATATCGCCTTGGTTTTTGTCTGCAAATGTTACTCACACAATTGTTTAAAAACCAATTTCAGGATTTCGAGAAATTCCACCCCCAAGGGGGTGTAAAAGGGTTTATTATGTTATTACGTATTTCTCAATATCTCAAGGCACAATAAGATTTCGCCTTGGTTTTTGCTTGCAAATGGTACTCATACAAATGTTTAAAAACCAATTTCAAGACTTTTAGAAATTCTACCCCTGAGGCGGTGTAAAAGGGTTAAATATTTTTTTACGTATTTCTCGATATCTCTTAGGCACGATGAGGTATCGCTTTGGTTTTTGTTTCCAAATATTACTCATACAAATGTTTAAAAACCAATTAGAGGATTTTAAAAAATGCTACCCCTAAGGGACACCTTCTTAGGGTTAGATATGTTTTCACGTATTTCTCAATATCTCAAGGCACAATAAGATTTCGCCTTGGTTTTTGCTTGCAAATGTTACTCATACAAATGTTTAAAAACCAATTTCAGGATTTTAGAAATTCCACCTTTGAGAGGGTGTAAAAGAGTTAAATATGTTTTTACGTATTTCTCAATATCTCTTAGGCACGACGAGATATCGCCTCGGTTTTCGCTTCTAAATGTTACTCATACAAATGTTTAAAAACCGATTTCGACATTTTTAGAAATTCCACTTTTGAGGGGGTGTAAAATGGTGAAATATGGTTTACGTACTTCTCAATATCTCTGAGGCACGTTGAGATATCGCCTTGGTTTTTGCTTTCAAATGTTACTCATACAAATGTTCAAAAAACCATTTTAGGATTTTGAGAAATCCCACCCCTAAGGGGGTGTGAAAAGGTTAAATATGTTTTTACGTATTTCTCAATATCTTTTAGGCACGATGAAATATCGCCTCGGTTTTTGCTTGCAAATGTTACTCATACAAATGTTTAAAAACCAATTTCAGGATTTTAAAAAATGCTACCCCTAAGGGACACCTTCTTAGGGGTTAGATATGTTTTCACGTATTTCTCAATATCGCTTAGGCACGTTGAGATATCGCCTTGGTTTTTGCTTGCAAATGTTAATCATACAAATGTTTAAAAACCAATTTCAGGATTTCGAGAAATTCCACCCCTAAGGGGGTGTAAAAGGGTTAAATAAGTTTTTACGTATTTCTCAATATCTCAAGGCACAATGAGATATCGCCTTGGTTTTTGCTTGCAAATATTACTCATACAAATGTTTAAAAAACGATTTTAAGATTTTTAGAAATTCCACCTCTAAGGAGGCGTAAAAGGGTTAAATATGTTTTTAGGTATTTCTCAAAATCACTTAGGCACGACGAGATATCGCCTTGGTTTTTGTCTGCAAATGTTACTCACACAAATGTTTAAAAACCAATTTCAGGATTCCGAGAAATTCCACCCCTAAGGGGGCGTAAAAGGGTTAAATATGTTTTTGGGTATTTCTGAAAATCACTTAGGCACGACGAGATATCGCCTTGGTTTTTGTCTGCAAATGTTACTCACACAAATGTTTAAAAACCAATTTCAGGATTCCGAGAAATTCCACCCCTAAGGGGGTGTAAAAGGGTTAAATATGTTTTTACGTATTTCTAAATATCTCTTAGACACGATGAGATATCGCCTTGGTTTTCGCTTTCAAATGTTACTCATACAAATGTTCAAAAACCGAATTGAGGACTATTAGAAATTCCACCCCTAAGTTGCTGTAAAAGGGTTAAATATTTTTGTACGTATTGCTTAATATCTCTTGGGCCCGATGAGATATCGCCTTGGTTCTTGCTTGCGAATGTTACTCATACAAATGTTTAAGAAACGATTTCAAGATTTTTAGAAATTCCACCTCTAAGGAGGCGTAAAAGGGTTAAATATGTTTTGAGGTATTTCTCAAAATCTCTTAGGCACGACGAGATATCGCCTTGGTTTTTGTCTGCAAATGTTACTCACACAATTGTTTAAAAACCAATTTCAGGATTTCGAGAAATTCTACCCCCAAGGGGGTGTAAAAGGGTTTAATATGTTATTACGTATTTCTCAATATCTCAAGGCACAATAAGATTTCGCCTTGGTTTTTGCTTGCAAATGTTACTCATACAAATGTTTAAAAACCAATTTCAGGATTTTAAAAAATGCTACCCCTAAGGGACACCTTCTTAGGGTTAGATATGTTTTCACGTATTTCTCAATATCTCAAGGCACAATAAGATTTCGCCTTGGTTTTTGCTTGCAAATGTTACTCATACAAATGTTTAAAAACCAATTTCAGGATTTCGAGAAATTCCACCCCCAAGGGGGTGTAAAAGGGTTAAATAAGTTTTTACGTATTTCTCAATACCTCAAGGCACAATGAGATATCGCCTTGGTTTTTGCTTGCAAATGTTAGTCATACAAATGTTTGAAAACCGATTTCAAGATTTTTAGAAATTCCACCCTTGAGGGGGTGTAAAAGGGTTAAATAAGTTTTTACGTATTTCTCAATATCTCAAGGCACAATGAGATATCGCCTTGGTTTTTGCTTGCAAATGTTACTTATACAAATAATCAAAAACGTATTTTAGGATTTTTAAAAATTCCACGCCCAAGGGGGTGTAAAAGGGTTTAATAAGTTTTTACGTATTTCTCAATATCTCAAGGCACAATGAGATATCGTCTTAGTTTTTGCTTGCAAATGTTAATCATACAAATGTTTGAAAAACGATTCTAAAATTTTTAGAAATTTTACCCCTAAGGGGGCGTAAAAGTGTTAAATATGTTTTTTAGGTATTTCTCAATATCTCAAGGCACAACAAGATTTCGCCTTGGTTTTTGCTTGCAAATGTTACTCATACAAATGTTTAAAAACCAATTTCAGGATTTTAGAAATTCCACCTTTGAGAGGGTGTAAAAGGGTTAAATATGTTTTTACGTATTTCTCGATATCTCTTAGACACGATGAGATACCGCCTTGGTTTTTATTTGCAAATGTTACTCATACAAATGTTTAAAAAACGATTCCAAGATTTTAAAAAATTCCACCCCTAAGGGGGTGTAAAAGGGTTAAATATGTTTTTACGTACTTCTCAATATTTCTGAGTCACGTTGAGATATCGCCTTGGTTTTCGCTTTCAAATGTTACTCATATAAATGTTCAAAAAATCATTTTAGGATTTTGAGAAATTTCACCCGTAAGGGGATGTAAAAGCGTTAAATATGTTTTTACGTATTTCTCAATATCTCTTGGCACGATGAAATATCGCCTTGGTTTTTGCTTGCAAATGTTACTCATACAAATGTTTGAAAACGTATTTTAGAATTTTTTTAAATTCCACTCCTAAGGGGGTGTGAAAGGGTTAAATATGTTTTCACGTATTTCTCAATATCTCTTAGACACGATGAGATATCGCCTTGGTTTTTGTTTGCGAATGTTACTCATACAAATGTTTGAAAAACGATTCCAAGATTTTAAAAAATTCCACCCCTAAGGGGGTGTAAAAGGGTTAAATATGTTTTTACGTATTTCTCAATATCTCAAGGCACAATGAGATATCGCCTTGGTTTTGCTTGCAAATGTTACTCATTTAAATGTTTAAAAACCGAATTCAGGGTTTTGAGAAATTCCACCCCTAAGGGGGTTTTGAAGAGTTACATATGTTTTTACGTATTTCTCGATATCTCTTAGGCACGATGAAATATCGCCTTGGTTTTTGCTTGCAAACGTTACTTATACAAATGTTTAAAAACAAGATTCAGGATTTTGGGAAATTCCTCCCCTAAGGGGGTGTGAAAGGGTTAAATTTGTTTTTACGTATTTCTCCATATCTCTTAGGCACGATGAGATATCGCCTTGGTTCTTGTTTGCAAATGTTACTCATACAAATGTTTAAAAAAATATTTCAGGATTTTTAGAAATTCCACCCCTAGGAGGGTGTAAAAGAGTTAATTATGTTTTTACTTATTTCTCAATATCTTTTAGACACGATGAAATATCGCCTTGGTTTTTGTTTGCAAATGTTACTCATACAAATGTTTGAAAATAAAATTCAGGATTTTTAGAAATTTCACCCCTAAGGGGGTGTAAAAGGGTTTAATAAGTTTTTACGTATTTCTCAATATCTCAAGGCACAATGAGATATCGCCTTGGTTTTTGCTTGCAAATGTTAATCATACAAATGTTTAAGAAACGATTTTAAGATTTTCAGAAATTCCACCTCTAAGGAGGCGTAAAAAGGTTAAATATGTTTTAGGTATTTCTCAAAATCACTTAGGCACGACGAGATATCGCCTTGGTTTTTGTCTGCAAATGTTACTCACACAATTGTTTAAAAACCAATTTCAGGATTTCGAGAAATTCCACCCCCAAGGGGGTGTAAAAGGGTTTAATATGTTATTACGTATTTCTCAATATCTCAAGGCACAATAAGATTTCGCCTTGGTTTTTGCTTGCAAATGTTACTCATACAAATGTTTAAAAACCAATTTCAAGACTTTTAGAAATTCTACCCCTGAGGCGGTGTAAAAGGGTTAAATATTTTTTTACGTATTTCTCGATATCTCTTAGGCACGATGAGGTATCGCTTTGGTTTTTGTTTCCAAATATTACTCATACAAATGTTTAAAAACCAATTTCAGGATTTTAAAAAATGCTACCCCTAAGGGACACCTTCTTAGGGTTAGATATGTTTTCACGTATTTCTCAATATCTTATAGGCACGTTGAGATATCGCCTTGGTTTTTGCTTGCAAATGTTACTCATACAAATGTCTAAAAACCAATTTCAGAATTTCGAGAAATTCCACCCCTAAGGGGGTGTGAAAGGGTTAAATAAGTTTTTACGTATTTCTCAATACCTCAAGGCACAATGAGATATCGCCTTGGTTTTTGCTTGCAAATGTTAGTCATACAAATGTTTGAAAACCGATTTCAAGATTTTTAGAAATTCCACCCTTGAGGGGGTGTAAAAGGGTTAAATAAGTTTTTACGTATTTCTCAATATCTCAAGGCACAATGAGATATCGCCTTGGTTTTTGCTTGCAAATGTTACTTATACAAATAATCAAAAACGTATTTTAGGATTTTTAAAAATTCCACGCCCAAGGGGGTGTAAAAGGGTTTAATAAGTTTTTACGTATTTCTCAATATCTCAAGGCACAACAAGATTTCGCCTTGGTTTTTGCTTGCAAATGTTACTCATACGAATGTTTAAAAACCAATTTCAGGATTTTAGAAATTCCACCTTTGAGAGGGTGTAAAAGGGTTAAATATGTTTTTACGTATTTCTCGATATCTCTTAGGCACGGCGAGATATCGCCTCGGTTTTCGCTTCTAAATGTTACTCATACAAATGTTTAAAAACCGATTTCAACATTTTTAGAAATTCCACTTTTGAGGGGGTGTGAAAAGGTTAAATATGTTTTTACGTATTTCTCAATATCTCTTAGGCACGATGAAATATCGCCTCGGTTTTCGCTTGCAAATGTCACTCATACAAATGTTTAAAAACCAATTTCAGGATTTTAAAAAATGCTACCCCTAAGGGACACCTTCTTAGGGGTTAGATATGTTTTCACGTATTTCTCAATATCGCTTAGGCACGTTGAGATATCGCCTTGGTTTTTGCTTGCAAATGTTACTCATACAAATGTTTAAAAACCAAATTCAGGATTTTGAGAAATTCCACCCCTAAAAAGGTGTAAAAAGGTTAAATATGTTTTTACGTATTTCTCAATATCTCTTAGGCACGATGATATATCGCCTTGGTTTTGTTTGCAAATGGTACTCATACAAATGTTTAAAATCAAAATTCAGGATTTTTCGAAATTTCACCCCTAAGGGGGTGTGAAAGCGTTAAATATTTTTTTACGTATTTCTCAATATCTCTTGGGCACAATGAGATATCGCCTTGGTTTTTGTTTGCAAATGTTACTCAGACAAATGTTTCAAAACAATTTCAGGATTTTGAAAAATTCCACCCCTAAGGAAGTGTAAAAAGGTTAAATATGTTTTTACGTATTTCTTAATATCTCAAGGCACAATGAGATATCGCCTTGGTTTTTGCTTGCAAATGTTACTCATACAAATGTTTAAAAACGAAATTCAGGATTTTGAGAAATTCCTGCCACAAAGGGGTGTAAAAACGTTGATTATGTTTTTACGTATTTCTCAATATTTTTTAGGCACGATGATATATCGCCTTGGTTTTGTTTGCAAATGTTACTCATACAAATGTTCGAAAACGTATTTTAGGATTTTCAAAAATTCTACCCCTAAGAGGGTGTAAAAGGGTTGAATATGTTTTTACGTATTTCTCAATATCTCTTAGACACGATGAGATATCGCCTTGGTTTTTGCTTGCAAATGTTACTCATACAAATGTTTAAAAACGAATTTCAGGATTTCGAGAAATTCCACCCCTAAGGGGATGTAAAAGAGTTAAATAAGTTTTTACGTTTTTCTTAATATCTTAAGGCACAATGATATATTGCCTTGGTTTTTGCTTGCAAATGTTACGCATACAAATGTTTAAAAAATGATTTCAAGATTTTTAGAAATTCCATCACTAAGGGGGCGTAAAAGGGTTCAATATGTTTTTAGGTATTTCTCAAAATCTCTTAGGCACGACGAGATATCGCCTTGGTTTTTGCTTTCAAATGTTACTCATACAAATGTTCAAAAAATCATTTTAGGATTTTGAGAAATTTCACCCGTAAGGGGATGTAAAAGAGTTAAATATGTTTTTACGTATTTCTCAATATCTCTTAGGCACGATGAAATATCGCCTTGGTTTTTGCTTGCATATGTTACTCATACAAATGTTTGAAAACGTATTTTAGAATTTTTTAAAATTCCACTCCTAAGGGGGTGTGAAAGGGTTAAATATGTTTTCACGTATTTCTCAATATCTCTTAGACACGATGAGATATCGCCTTGGTTTTTGTTTGCGAATGTTACTCATACAAATGTTAGAAAAACGATTCCAAGATTTTAAAAAATTCCACCCGTAAGGGGGTGTAAAAGGGTTAAATATGTTTTTACGTATTTCTCAATATCTCAAGGCACAATGAGATATCGCCTTGGTTTTGCTTGCAAATGTTACTCATTTAAATGTTTAAAAACCGAATTCAGGGTTTTGAGAAATTCCACCCCTAAGGGGGTTTTGAAGAGTTACATATGTTTTTACGTATTTCTCGATATCTCTTAGGCACGATGAAATATCGCCTTGGTTTTTGCTTGCAAACGTTACTTATACAAATGTTTAAAAACAAGATTCAGGATTTTGGGAAATTCCTCCCCTAAGGGGGTGTGAAAGGGTTAAATTTGTTTTTACGTATTTCTCCATATCTCTTAGGCACGATGAGATATCGCCTTGGTTCTTGTTTGCAAATGTTACTCATACAAATGTTTAAAAAAATATTTCAGGATTTTTAGAAATTCCACCCCTAGGAGGGTGTAAAAGAGTTAATTATGTTTTTACTTATTTCTCAATATCTTTTAGACACGATGAAATATCGCCTTGGTTTTTGTTTGCAAATGTTACTCATACAAATGTTTGAAAATAAAATTCAGGATTTTTAGAAATTTCACCCCTAAGGGGGTGTAAAAGGGTTTAATAAGTTTTTACGTATTTCTCAATATCTCAAGGCACAATGAGATATCGCCTTGGTTTTTGCTTGCAAATGTTAATCATACAAATGTTTAAAAAACGATTTTAAGATTTTCAGAAATTCCACCTCTAAGGAGGCGTAAAAGGGTTAAATATGTTTTTAGGTATTTCTCAAAATCACTTAGGCACGACGAGATATCGCCTTGGTTTTTGTCTGCAAATGTTACTCACACAAATGTTTAAAAACCAATTTCAGGATTCCGAGAAATTCCACCCCTATGGGGGCGTAAAAGGGTTAAATATGTTTTTGGGTATTTCTGAAAATCACTTAGGCACGACGAGATATCGCCTTGGTTTTTGTCTGCAAATGTTACTCACACAAATGTTTAAAAACCAATTTCAGGATTCCGAGAAATTCCACCCCTAAGGGGGTGTAAAAGGGTTAAATATGTTTTTACGTATTTCTCAATATCTCTTAGACACGATGAGATATCTCCTTGGTTTTCGCTTCCAAATGTTACTCATACAAATGTTCAAAAACCAAATTGAGGACTATTAGAAATTCCACCCCTAAGTTGCTGTAAAAGGGTTAAATATTTTTGTACGTATTTCTTAATATCTCTTGGGCCCGATGAGATATCGCCTTGGTTCTTGCTTGCGAATGTTACTCATACAAATGTTTAAAAAACGATTTCAAGATTTTTAGAAATTCCACCTCTAAGGAGGCGTAAAAGGGTTAAACATGTTTTTAGGTATTTCTCAAAATCTCTTAGGCACGACGAGATATCGCCTTGGTTTTTGTCTGCAAATGTTACTCACACAATTGTTTAAAAACCAATTTCAGGATTTCGAGAAATTCCACCCCCAAGGGGGTGTAAAAGGGTTTAATATGTTATTACGTATTTCTCAATATCTCAAGGCACAATAAGATTTCGCCTTGGTTTTTGCTTGCAAATGTTACTCATACAAATGTTTAAAAACCAATTTCAAAACTTTTAGAAATTCTACCCCTGAGGCGGTGTAAAAGGGTTAAATATTTTTTTACGTATTTCTCGATATCTCTTAGGCACGATGAGGTATCGCTTTGGTTTTTGTTTCCAAATATTACTCATACAAATGTTTAAAAACCAATTTCAGGATTTTAAAAAATGCTACCCCTAAGGGACACCTTCTTAGGGTTAGATATGTTTTCACGTATTTCTCAATATCTCTTAGGCACGTTGAGATATCGCCTTGGTTTTTGCTTGCAAATGTTACTCATACAAATGTTTAAAAACCAATTTCAGAATTTCGAGAAATTCCACCCCTAAGGGGGTGTGAAAGGGTTAAATAAGTTTTTACGTATTTCTCAATACCTCAAGGCACAATGAGATATCGCCTTGGTTTTTGCTTGCAAATGTTAGTCATACAAATGTTTGAAAACCGATTTCAAGATTTTTAGAAATTCCACCCTTGAGGGGGTGTAAAAGGGTTAAATAAGTTTTTACGTATTTCTCAATATCTCAAGGCACAATGAGATATCGCCTTGGTTTTTGCTTGCAAATGTTACTTATACAAATAATCAAAAACGTATTTTAGGATTTTTAAAAATTCCACGCCCAAGGGGGTGTAAAAGGGTTTAATAAGTTTTTACGTATTTCTCAATATCTCAAGGCACAACAAGATTTCGCCTTGGTTTTTGCTTGCAAATGTTACTCATACAAATGTTTAAAAACCAATTTCAGGATTTCAGAAATTCCACCTTTGAGAGGGTGTAAAAGGGTTAAATATGTTTTTACGTATTTCTCGATATCTCTTAGGCACGGCGAGATATCGCCTCGGTTTTCGCTTCTAAATGTTTCTCATACAAATGTTTAAAAACCGATTTCAACATTTTTAGAAATTCCACTTTTGAGGGGGTGTGAAAAGGTTAAATATGTTTTTACGTATTTCTCAATATCTCTTAGGCACGATGAAATATCGCCTCGGTTTTCGCTTGCAAATGTCACTCATACAAATGTTTAAAAACCAATTTCAGGATTTTAAAAAATGCTACCCCTAAGGGACACCTTCTTAGGGGTTAGATATGTTTTCACGTATTTCTCAATATCGCTTAGGCACGTTGAGATATCGCCTTGGTTTTTGCTTGCAAATGTTACTCATACAAATGTTTAAAAACCAATTTCAGGATTTCGAGAAATTCCACCCCTAAGGGGGTGTAAAAGGGTTAAATAAGTTTTTACGTATTTCTCAATATCTCAAGGCACAATGAGATATCGCCTTGGTTTTTGCTTGCGAATGTTACTCATACAAATGTTTAAAAAATGATTTCAAGATTTTTAGAAATTCCACCTCTAAGGAGGCGTAAAAGGGTTAAATATGTTTTTAGGTATTTCTCAAAATCTCTTAGGCACGACGAGATATCGCCTTGGTTTTTGTCTGCAAATGTTACTCACACAATTGTTTAAAAACCAATTTCAGGATTTCGAGAAATTCCACCCCCAAGGGGGTGTAAAAGGGTTTAATATGTTATGACGTATTTCTCAATATCTCAAGGCACAATAAGATTTCGCCTTGGTTTTTGCTTGCAAATGTTACTCATACAAATGTTTAAAAACCAAATTCAGGATTTTGAGAAATTCCACCCCTAAAAAGGTGTAAAAAGGTTAAATATGTTTTTACGTATTTCTCAATATCTCTTAGGCACGATGATATATCGCCTTGGTTTTGTTTGCAAATGGTACTCATACAAATGTTTAAAATCAAAATTCAGGATTTTTCGAAATTTCACCCCTAAGGGGGTGTGAAAGCGTTAAATATTTTTTTACGTATTTCTCAATATCTCTTGGGCACAATGAGATATCGCCTTGGTTTTTGTTTGCAAATGTTACTCAGACAAATGTTTCAAAACAATTTCAGGATTTTGAAAAATTCCACCCCTAAGGAAGTGTAAAAAGGTTAAATATGTTTTTACGTATTTCTTAATATCTCAAGGCACAATGAGATATCGCCTTGGTTTTTGCTTGCAAATGTTACTCATACAAATGTTTAAAAACGAAATTCAGGATTTTGAGAAATTCCTGCCACAAAGGGGTGTAAAAACGTTAATTATGTTTTTACGTATTTCTCAATATTTTTTAGGCACGATGATATATCGCCTTGGTTTTGTTTGCAAATGTTACTCATACAAATGTTCGAAAACGTATTTTAGGATTTTCAAAAATTCTACCCCTAAGAGGGTGTAAAAGGGTTGAATATGTTTTTACGTATTTCTCAATATCTCTTAGACACGATGAGATATCGCCTTGGTTTTTGCTTGCAAATGTTACTCATACAAATGTTTAAAAACCAATTTCAGGATTTCGAGAAATTCCACCCCTAAGGGGATGTAAAAGGGTTAAATAAGTTTTTACGTTTTTCTTAATATCTTAAGGCACAATGAGATATTGCCTTGGTTTTTGCTTGCAAATGTTACGCATACAAATGTTTAAAAAATGATTTCAAGATTTTTAGAAATTCCATCACTAAGGGGGCGTAAAAGGGTTCAATATGTTTTTAGGTATTTCTCAAAATCTCTTAGGCACGACGAGATATCGCCTTGGTTTTTGCTTTCAAATGTTACTCATACAAATGTTCAAAAAACCATTTTAGGATTTTGAGAAATTTTACCCCTAAAAGGGTGTAAAAGTGTTAAATATGTTTTTACGTATTTCTCAATATCTCTTAGGCACGATGAAATATCGCCTTGGTTTTTGCTTGCAAGTGTTAATCATACAAATGTTTGAAAACGTATTTTAGAATTTTTGAAAATTCCACCCCTAAGGGGGTGTGAAAGGGTTAAATATGTTTTCACGTATTTCTCAATATCTCTTAGACACGATGAGGTATCGCCTTGGTTTTTATTTGCAAATGTTACTCATACAAATGTTTAAAAAACGATTTCAAGATTTTAAAAAATTCCACCCCTAAGAAGGTGTAAAAGGGTTAAATATGTTTTTACGTATTTCTCAATATCTCAAGGCACAATGAGATATCGCCTTGGTTTTGCTTGCAAATGTTACTCATTTAAATGTTTAAAAACCGAATTCAGGGTTTTGAGAAATTCCACCCCTAAGGGGGTTTTGAAGAGTTACATATGTTTTTACGTATTTCTCGATATCTCTTAGGCACGATGAAATATCGCCTTGGTTTTTGCTTGCAAACGTTACTTATACAAATGTTTAAAAACAAGATTCAGGATTTTGGGAAATTCCTCCCCTAAGGGGGTGTAAAAGCGTTAAATTTGTTTTCACGTATTTCTCTATATCTCTTAGGCACGATGAGATATCGCCTTGGTTCTTGTTTGCAAATGTTACTCATACAAATGTTTAAAAAAATATTTCAGGATTTTTAGAAATTCCACCCCTAGGAGGGTGTAAAAGAGTTAATTATGTTTTTACGTATTTCTCAATATCTTTTAGACACGATGAAATATCGCCTTGGTTTTTGTTTGCAAATGTTACTCATACAAATGTTTGAAATCAAAATTCAGGATTTTTAGAAATTTCACCCCTAAGGGGGTGTAAAAGGGTTTAATAAGTTTTTACGTATTTCTCAATATCTCAAGGCACAATGAGATATCGCCTTGGTTTTTGCTTGCAAATGTTAATCATACAAATGTTTAAAAAACGATTTCAAGATTTTTAGAAATTCCACCCCTAAGGGGGCGTAAAAGTGTGAAATATGTTTTTGAGGTATTTCTCAAAATCTCTTAGGCACGACGAGATATCGCCTTGGTTTTTTTCTGCAAATGTTACTCACACAAATGTTTAAAAACCAATTTCAGAATTTCGAGAAATTCCACCCCTAAGGGGGTGTAAAAGGGTTAAATATGTTTTTACGTATTTCTCAATATCTCAAGGCACAACAAGATTTCGCCTTGGTTTTTGCTTGCAAATGTTACTCATACAAATGTTTAAAAACCAATTTCAGGATTTTAGAAATTCCACCTTTGAGAGGGTGTAAAAGAGTTAAATATGTTTTTACGTATTTCTCGATATCTCTTAGGCACGACGAGATATCGCCTCGGTTTTCGCTTCTAAATGTTACTCATACAAATGTTTAAAAACCGATTTCAACATTTTTAGAAATTCCACTTTTGAGGGGGTGTAAAATGGTGAAATATGGTTTACGTACTTCTCAATATCTCTGAGGCACGTTGAGATATCGCCTTGGTTTTTGCTTTCAAATGTTACTCATACAAATGTTCAAAAAACCATTTTAGGATTTTGAGAAATCCCACCCCTAAGGGGGTGTGAAAAGGTTAAATATGTTTTTACGTATTTCTCAATATCTTTTAGGCACGATGAAATATCGCCTCGGTTTTTGCTTGCAAATGTTACTCATACAAATGTTTAAAAACCTATTTCAGGATTTTAAAAAATGCTACCCCTAAGGGACACCTTCTTAGGGGTTAGATATGTTTTCACGTATTTCTCAATATCGCTTAGGCACGTTGAGATATCGCCTTGGTTTTTGCTTGCAAATGTTACTCATACAAATGTTTAAAAACCAATTTCAGGATTTCGAGAAATGCCACCCCTAAGGGGGTGTGAAAGGGTTAAATAAGTTTTCACGTATTTCTCAATATCTCAAGGCACAATGAGATATCGCCTTGGTTTTTGCTTGCAAATATTACTCAAACAAATGTTTAAAAAACGATTTTAAGATTTTTAGAAATTCCACCTCTAAGGAGGCGTAAAAGGGTTAAATATGTTTTTACGTATTTCTCAATATCTCTTAGACACGATGAGATATCGCCTTGGTTTTCGCTTTCAAATGTTACTCATACAAATGTTCAAAAACCGAATTGAGGACTATTAGAAATTCCACCCCTAAGTTGCTGTAAAAGGGTTAAATATTTTTGTACGTATTTCTTAATATCTCTTGGGCCCGATGAGATATCGCCTTGGTTCTTGCTTGCGAATGTTACTCATACAAATGTTTAAGAAACGATTTCAAGATTTTTAGAAATTCCACCTCTAAGGAGGCGTAAAAGGGTTAAATATGTTTTTAGGTATTTCTCAAAATCTCTTAGGCACGACGAGATATCGCCTTGGTTTTTGTCTGCAAATGTTACTCACACAATTGTTTAAAAACCAATTTCAGGATTTCGAGAAATTCTACCCCCAAGGGGGTGTAAAAGGGTTTAATATGTTATTACGTATTTCTCAATATCTCAAGGCACAATAAGATTTCGCCTTGGTTTTTGCTTGCAAATGTTACTCATACAAATGTTTAAAAACCAATTTCAGGATTTTAAAAAATGCTACCCCTAAGGGACACGTTCTTAGGGTTAGATATGTTTTCACGTATTTCTCAATATCTCTTAGGCACGTTGAGATATCGCCTTGGTTTTTGCTTGCAAATGTTACTCATACAAATGTTTTAAAACTAATTTCAGGATTTCGAGAAATGCCACCCCTAAGGAGGTGTGAAAGGGTTAAATAAGTTTTTACGTATTTCTCAATACCTCAAGGCACAATGAGATATCGCCTTGGTTTTGTTTGCAAATGTTACTCATACAAATGTTCGAAAACGTATTTTAGGATTTTCAAAAATTCTACCCCTAAGAGGGTGTAAAAGGGTTGAATATGTTTTTACGTATTTCTCAATATCTCTTAGGCACGACGAGATATCGCCTTGGTTTTCGCTTTCAAATGTTACTCATACAAATGTCCAAAAACCAAATTGAGGACTATTAAAAATTCCACCCCTAAGTTGCTGTAAAAGCGTTAAATATTTTTGTACGTATTTCTTAGAATCTCTTGGGCCCGATGAGATATCGCCTTGGTTCTTGCTTGCGAATGTTACTCATACAAATGTTTAAAAAACGATTTCAAGATTTTTAGAAATTCCACCTCTAAGGAGGCGTAAAAGGGTTAAATATGTTTTTAGGTATTTCTCAAAATCTCTTAGGCACGACGAGATATCGCCTTGGTTTTTGTCTGCAAATGTTACTCACACAATTGTTTAAAAACCAATTTCAGGATTTCGAGAAATTCCACCCCCAAGGGGGTGTAAAAGGGTTTATTATGTTATTACGTATTTCTCAATATCTCAAGGCACAATAAGATTTCGCCTTGGTTTTTGCTTGCAAATGGTACTCATACTAATGTTTAAAAACCAATTTCAAGACTTTTAGAAATTCTACCCCTGAGGCGGTGTAAAAGGGTTAAATATTTTTTTACGTATTTCTCGATATCTCTTAGGCACGATGAGGTATCGCTTTGGTTTTTGTTTCCAAATATTACTCATACAAATGTTTAAAAACCAATACAAGGATTTTAAAAAATGCTACCCCTAAGGGACACCTTCTTAGGGTTAGATATGTTTTCACGTATTTCTCAATATCTCTTAGGCACGTTGAGATATCGCCTTGGTTTTTGCTTGCAAATGTTACTCATACAAATGTTTAAAAACCAATTTGAGAATTTCGAGAAATTCCACCCCTAAGGGGGTGTGAAAGGGTTAAATAAGTTTTTACGTATTTCTCAATACCTCAAGGCACAATGAGATATCGCCTTGGTTTTTGCTTGCAAATGTTAGTCATACAAATGTGTGAAAACCGATTTCAAGATTTTTAGAAATTCCACCCTTGAGGGGGTGTAAAAGGGTTAAATATGTTTTTACGTATTTCTCAATATCTCAAGGCACAATGAGATATCGCCTTGGTTTTTGCTTGCAAATGTTACTCATACAAATAATCAAAAACGTATTTTAGGATTTTTAAAAATTCCACGCCCAAGGGGGTGTAAAAGGGTTTAATAAGTTTTTACGTATTTCTCAATATCTCAAGGCACAATGAGATATCGTCTTAGATTTTGCTTGCAAATGTTAATCATACAAATGTTTGAAGAACGATTTCAAAATTTTCAGAAATTTTACCCCTAAGGGGGCGTAAAAGTGTTAAATATGTTTTTTAGGTATTTCTCAAAATCTCTTAGGCACGACGAGATATCGCGTTGGTTTTTTTCTGCAAATGTTACTCACACAAATGTTTAAAAACCAATTTCAGGATTTCGAGAAATTCCACCCCTAAGGGGGTGTAAAAGGGTTAAATATTTTTACAGACTCCTGAATATCTCTGAGGCACGATAAGATATCGCCTCATTTTGCTTGCAAATGTTACTCATACAAATGTTCAAAAAACAAATTCAAGATTTTTAGAAATTCCACCTCTAAGGGGGTGTAAATGGGTTGAATATGTTTTTACGTCTTTCTCAATATCTCTTGAACATGATGAGATATTGCCTTGGTTTTTGTTTGCAAATGTTACTCATACAAACGTTTAAAAATCCATTTCAGGATTTTTCAAAATTCCACCCCTAAGGGGGTGTAAAAGGGTTAAATGTGTTTTTACGTATTTCTCTATATCTTTTAGGCACGATGAGATATCGTTTTGGTTTTCGTTTGCAAATGTAACCCATACTAATGTTTAAAAACTAATTTTTGGATTTTGAGAAATTCCACTTCTAAGGGGTTGTAAAAGGGTTAAATGTGTTTTTACGTAATTTTAGAAATCTCTTATGCACGATGAGATATCGCCTTGATTTTTGTCTGCAAATGTTACTCAGACAAATGTTTCAAAAACAATTTCAGGAGTTTATAAAATTCCACCCCTTAGTGGATGTAAAAGCGTTAAATATGTTTTTACGCATTTCTCAATATCTCAAGGCACAATGATATATCGCGTTGTTTTTTGCTTTAAATGTTACTCATACAAATGTTTAAAAACCTATTTCAGGATTTTAAAAAATGCCACTGCTAAGGGACACCTTCTCAGGGGTTAGATATGTTTTCACGTATTTCTCAATATCGCTTAGGCACGTTGAGATATCGCCTTGGTTTTTGCTTGCAAATGTTACTCATACAAATGTTTAAAAAACAATTTCAGGATTTTAAAAAATGCTACCCCTAAGGGACACCTTCTTAGGGCTAGATATGTTTTCACGTATTTCTCAATATCTCTTAGGCACGTTGAGATATCGCCTTGGTTTTTGCTTGCAAATGTTACTCATACAAATGTTTAAAAACTAATTTCAGGATTTCGAGAAATTCCACCCCTAAGGGGGTGTGAAAGGGTTAAATAAGTTTTTACGTATTTCTCAATACCTCAAGGCACAATGAGATATCGCCTTGGTTTTTGCTTGCAAATGTTAGTCATACAAATGTTTGGAAACCGATTTCAAGATTTTTAGAAATTCCACCCTTGAGGGGGTGTAAAAGGGTTAAATATGTTTTTACGTATTTCTCAATCTCTCAAGGCACAATGAGATATCGCGTTCGTTTTTGCTTGCAAATATTACTCATACAAATAATCAAAAACGTATTTTAGGATTTTTAAAAATTCCACGCCCAAGGGGGTGTAAAAGGGTTTAATAAGTTTTTACGTATTTCTCAATATCTCAAGGCACAATGAGATATCGTCTTAGTTTTTGCTTGCAAATGTTAATCATACAAATGTTTGAAGAACGATTTTAAAATTTTTAGAAATTTTACCTCTAAGGGGGCGTAAAAGTGTTAAATATGTTTTTTAGGTATTTCTCAAAATCTCTTAGGCACGACGAGATATCGCGCTGGTTTTTTTCTGCAAATGTTACTCACACAAATGTTTAAAAACCAATTTCAGGATTTCGAGAAATTCCACCCCTAAGGGGGTGTAAAAGGGTTAAATATTTTTACAGACTTCTGAATATCTCTGAGGCACGATAAGATATCGCCTCATTTTGCTTGCAAATGTTACTCATACAAATGTTCAAAAAACAAATTCAAGATTTTTAGAAATTCCACCTCTAAGGGGGTGTAAATGGGTTGAATATGTTTTTACGTCTTTCTCAATATCTCTTAGACATGATGAGATATTGCCTTGGTTTTTGTTTGCAAATGTTACTCATACAAACGTTTAAAAATCCATTTCAGGATTTTTCAAAATTCCACCCCTAAGGGGGTGTAAAAGGGTTAAATGTGTTTTTACGTATTTCTCTATATCTTTTAGGCACGATGAGATATCGTTTTGGTTTTCGTTTGCAAATGTAACCCATACTAATGTTTAAAAACTAATTTTTGGATTTTGAGAAATTCCACTTCTAAGGGGTTGTAAAAGGGTTAAATGTGTTTTTACGTAATTTTAGAAATCTCTTATGCACGATGAGATATCGCCTTGATTTTTGTCTGCAAATGTTACTCAGACAAATGTTTCAAAAACAATTTCAGGAGTTTATAAAATTCCACCCCTTAGTGGATGTAAAAGCGTTAAATATGTTTTTACGTATTTCTCAATATCTCAAGGCACAATGATATATCGCGTTGTTTTTTGCTTTAAATGTTACTCATACAAATGTTTAAAAACCTATTTCAGGATTTTAAAAAATGCCACTGCTAAGGGACACCTTCTCAGGGGTTAGATATGTTTTCACGTATTTCTCAATATCGCTTAGGCACGTTGAGATATCGCCTTGGTTTTTGCTTGCAAATGTTACTCATACAAATGTTTAAAAACCAATTTCAGGATTTAAAAAAATGCTACCCCTAAGGGACACCTTCTTAGGGTTAGATATGTTTTCACGTATTTCTCAATATCTCTTAGGCACGTTGAGATATCGCCTTGGTTTTTGCTTGCAAATGTTACTCATACAAATGTTTAAAATCTAATTTCAGGATTTCGAGAAATTCCACCCCTAAGGGGGTGTGAAAGGGTTAAATAAGTTTTTACGTATTTCTCAATACCTCAAGGCACAATGAGATATCGCCTTGGTTTTTGCTTGCAAATGTTAGTCATACAAATGTTTGGAAACGGATTTCAAGATTTTTAGAAATTCCACCCTTGAGGGGGTGTAAAAGGGTTAAATATGTTTTTACGTATTTCTCAATCTCTCAAGGCACAATGAGATATCGCGTTCGTTTTTGCTTGCAAATATTACTCATACAAATAATCAAAAACGTATTTTAGGATTTTTAAAAATTCCACGCCCAAGGGGGTGTAAAAGGGTTTAATAAGTTTTTACGTATTTCTCAATATCTCAAGGCACAATGAGATATCGTCTTAGTTTTTGCTTGCAAATGTTAATCATACAAATGTTTGAAGAACGATTTTAAAATTTTTAGAAATTTTACCTCTAAGGGGGCGTAAAAGTGTTAAATATGTTTTTTAGGTATTTCTCAAAATCTCTTAGGCACGACGAGATATCGCGCTGGTTTTTTTCTGCAAATGTTACTCACACAAATGTTTAAAAACCAATTTCAGGATTTCGAGAAATTCCACCCCTAAGGGGGTGTAAAAGGGTTAAATATTTTTACAGACTTCTGAATATCTCTGAGGCACGATAAGATATCGCCTCATTTTGCTTGCAAATGTTACTCATACAAATGTTCAAAAAACAAATTCAAGATTTTTAGAAATTCCACCTCTAAGGGGGTGTAAATGGGTTGAATATGTTTTTACGTCTTTCTCAATATCTCTTAGACATGATGAGATATTGCCTTGGTTTTTGTTTGCAAATGTTACTCATACAAACGTTTAAAAATCCATTTCAGGATTTTTCAAAATTCCACCCCTAAGGGGGTGTAAAAGGGTTAAATGTGTTTTTACGTATTTCTCTATATCTTTTAGGCACGATGAGATATCGTTTTGGTTTTCGTTTGCAAATGTAACCCATACTAATGTTTGAAAACTAATTTTTGGATTTTGAGAAATTCCACTTCTAAGGGGTTGTAAAAGGGTTAAATGTGTTTTTACGTAATTTTAGAAATCTCTTATGCACGATGAGATATCGCCTTGATTTTTGTCTGCAAATGTTACTCAGACAAATGTTTCAAAAACAATTTCAGGAGTTTATAAAATTCCACCCCTTAGTGGATGTAAAAGCGTTAAATATGTTTTTACGTATTTCTCAATATCTCAAGGCACAATGATATATCGCGTTGTTTTTTTCTTTGAATGTTACTCATACAAATGTTTAAAAACCTATTTCAGGATTTTAAAAAATGCCACTGCTAAGGGACACCTTCTCAGGGGTTAGATATGTTTTCACGTATTTCTCAATATCGCTTAGGCACGTTGAGATATCGCCTTGGTTTTTGCTTGCAAATGTTACTCATACAAATGTTTAAAAACCAATTTCAGGATTCCGAGAAATTCCACCCCTAAGGGGGTGTAAAAGGGTTAAATAAGTTTTTACGTATTTCTCAATATCTCAAGGCACAATGAGATATCGCCTTGGTTTTTGCTTGCAAATATTACTCATACAAATGTTTAAAAAACGATTTTAAGATTTTTAGAAATTCCACCTATAAGGAGGCGTAAAAGGGTTAAATATGTTTTTAGGTATTTCTCAAAACCACTTAGGCACGACGAGATATCGCCTTGGTTTTTGTCTGCAAATGTTACTCACACAAATGTTTAAAAACCAATTTCAGGATTCCGAGAAATTCCACCCCTATGGGGGCGTAAAAGGGTTAAATATGTTTTTAGGTATTTCTCAAAATCTCTTAGGCACGACGAGATATCGCCTTGGTTTTTGTCTGCAAATGTTACTCACACAATTGTTTAAAAACCAATTTCAGGATTTCGAGAAATTCCACCCCCAAGGGGGTGTAAAAGGGTTTATTATGTTATTACGTATTTCTCAATATCTCAAGGCACAATAAGATTTCGCCTTGGTTTTTGCTTGCAAATGGTACTCATACAAATGTTTAAAAACCAATATCAAGACTTTTAGAAATTCTACCCCTGAGGCGGTGTAAAAGGGTTAAATATTTTTTTACGTATTTCTCGATATCTCTTAAGAAGGGACACCTTCTTAGGGTTAGATATGTTTTCACGTATTTCTCAATATCTCTTAGGCACGTTGAGATATCGCCTTGGTTTTTGCTTGCAAATGTTACTCATACAAATGTTTAAAAACTAATTTCAGGATTTCGAGAAATTCCACCCCTAAGGGGGTGTGAAAGGGTTAAATAAGTTTTTACGTATTTCTCAATACCTCAAGGCACAATGAGATATCGCCTTGGTTTTTGCTTGCAAATGTTAGTCATACAAATGTTTGGAAACCGATTTCAAGATTTTTAGAAATTCCACCCTTGAGGGGGTGTAAAAGGGTTAAATATGTTTTTACGTATTTCTCAATCTCTCAAGGCACAATGAGATATCGCGTTGTTTTTTGCTTTAAATGTTACTCATACAAATGTTTAAAAACCTATTTCAGGATTTTAAAAAATGCCACTGCTAAAGGACACCTTCTCAGGGGTTAGATATGTTTTCACGTATTTCTCAATATCGCTTAGGCACGTTGAGATATCGCCTTGGTTTTTGCTTGCAAATGTTACTCATACAAATGTTTAAAAACCAATTTCAGGATTTTAAAAAATGCTACCCCTAAGGGACACCTTCTTAGGGTTAGATATGTTTTCACGTATTTCTCAATATCTCTTAGGCACGTTGAGATATCGCCTTGGTTTTCGCTTTCAAATGTTACTCATACAAATGTCCAAAAACCAAATTGAGGACTATTAGAAATTCCACCCCTAAGTTGCTGTAAAAGCGTTAAATATTTTTGTACGTATTTCTTAGAATCTCTTGGGCCCGATGAGATATCGCCTTGGTTCTTGCTTGCGAATGTTACTCATACAAATGTTTAAAAAACGATTTCAAGATTTTTAGAAATTCCACCTCTAAGGAGGCGTAAAAGGGTTAAATATGTTTTTAGGTATTTCTCAAAATCTCTTAGGCACGACGAGATATCGCCTTGGTTTTTGTCTGCAAATGTTACTCACACAATTGTTTAAAAACCAATTTCAGGATTTCGAGAAATTCCACCCCCAAGGGGGTGTAAAAGGGTTTATTATGTTATTACGTATTTCTCAATATCTCAAGGCACAATAAGATTTCGCCTTGGTTTTTGCTTGCAAATGGTACTCATACAAATGTTTAAAAACCAATTTCAAGACTTTTAGAAATTCTACCCCTGAGGCGGTGTAAAAGGGTTAAATATTTTTTTACGTATTTCTCGATATCTCTTAGGCACGATGAGGTATCGCTTTGGTTTTTGTTTCCAAATATTACTCATACAAATGTTTAAAAACCAATACAAGGATTTTAAAAAATGCTACCCCTAAGGGACACCTTCTTAGGGTTAGATATGTTTTCACGTATTTCTCAATATCTCTTAGGCACGTTGAGATATCGCCTTGGTTTTTGCTTGCAAATGTTACTCATACAAATGTTTAAAAACCAATTTGAGAATTTCGAGAAACTCCACCCCTAAGGGGGTGTGAAAGGGTTAAATAAGTTTTTACGTATTTCTCAATACCTCAAGGCACAATGAGATATCGCCTTGGTTTTTGCTTGCAAATGTTAGTCATACAAATGTGTGAAAACCGATTTCAAGATTTTTAGAAATTCCACCCTTGAGGGGGTGTAAAAGGGTTAAATATGTTTTTACGTATTTCTCAATATCTCAAGGCACAATGAGATATCGCCTTGGTTTTTGCTTGCAAATGTTACTCATACAAATAATCAAAAACGTATTTTAGGATTTTTAAAAATTCCACGCCCAAGGGGGTGTAAAAGGGTTTAATAAGTTTTTACGTATTTCTCAATATCTCAAGGCACAATGAGATATCGTCTTAGATTTTGCTTGCAAATGTTAATCATACAAATGTTTGAAGAACGATTTCAAAATTTTCAGAAATTTTACCCCTAAGGGGGCGTAAAAGTGTTAAATATGTTTTTTAGGTATTTCTCAAAATCTCTTAGGCACGACGAGATATCGCGTTGGTTTTTTTCTGCAAATGTTACTCACACAAATGTTTAAAAACCAATTTCAGGATTTCGAGAAATCCCACCCCTAAGGGGGTGTAAAAGGGTTAAATATTTTTACAGACTCCTGAATATCTCTGAGGCACGATAAGATATCGCCTCATTTTGCTTGCAAATGTTACTCATACAAATGTTCAAAAAACAAATTCAAGATTTTTAGAAATTCCACCTCTAAGGGGGTGTAAATGGGTTGAATATGTTTTTACGTCTTTCTCAATATCTCTTGAACATGATGAGATATTGCCTTGGTTTTTGTTTGCAAATGTTACTCATACAAACGTTTAAAAATCCATTTCAGGATTTTTCAAAATTCTACCCCTAAGGGCGTGTAAAAGGGTTAAATGTGTTTTTACGTATTTCTCTATATCTTTTAGGCACGATGAGATATCGTTTTGGTTTTCGTTTGCAAATGTAACCCATACTAATGTTTAAAAACTAATTTTTGGATTTTGAGAAATTCCACTTCTAAGGGGTTGTAAAAGGGTTAAATGTGTTTTTACGTAATTTTAGAAATCTCTTATGCACGATGAGATATCGCCTTGATTTTTGTCTGCAAATGTTACTCAGACAAATGTTTCAAAAACAATTTCAGGAGTTTATAAAATTCCACCCCTTAGTGGATGTAAAAGCGTTAAATATGTTTTTACGCATTTCTCAATATCTCAAGGCACAATGATATATCGCGTTGTTTTTTGCTTTAAATGTTACTCATACAAATGTTTAAAAACCTATTTCAGGATTTTAAAAAATGCCACTGCTAAGGGACACCTTCTCAGGGGTTAGATATGTTTTCACGTATTTCTCAATATCGCTTAGGCACGTTGAGATATCGCCTTGGTTTTTGCTTGCAAATGTTACTCATACAAATGTTTAAAAAACAATTTCAGGATTTTAAAAAATGCTACCCCTAAGGGACACCTTCTTAGGGCTAGATATGTTTTCACGTATTTCTCAATATCTCTTAGGCACGTTGAGATATCGCCTTGGTTTTTGCTTGCAAATGTTACTCATACAAATGTTTAAAAACTAATTTCAGGATTTCGAGAAATTCCACCCCTAAGGGGGTGTGAAAGGGTTAAATAAGTTTTTACGTATTTCTCAATACCTCAAGGCACAATGAGATATCGCCTTGGTTTTTGCTTGCAAATGTTAGTCATACAAATGTTTGGAAACCGATTTCAAGATTTTTAGAAATTCCACCCTTGAGGGGGTGTAAAAGGGTTAAATATGTTTTTACGTATTTCTCAATCTCTCAAGGCACAATGAGATATCGCGTTCGTTTTTGCTTGCAAATATTACTCATACAAATAATCAAAAACGTATTTTAGGATTTTTAAAAATTCCACGCCCAAGGGGGTGTAAAAGGGTTTAATAAGTTTTTACGTATTTCTCAATATCTCAAGGCACAATGAGATATCGTCTTAGTTTTTGCTTGCAAATGTTAATCATACAAATGTTTGAAGAACGATTTTAAAATTTTTAGAAATTTTACCTCTAAGGGGGCGTAAAAGTGTTAAATATGTTTTTTAGGTATTTCTCAAAATCTCTTAGGCACGACGAGATATCGCGCTGGTTTTTTTCTGCAAATGTTACTCACACAAATGTTTAAAAACCAATTTCAGGATTTCGAGAAATTCCACCCCTAAGGGGGTGTAAAAGGGTTAAATATTTTTACAGACTTCTGAATATCTCTGAGGCACGATAAGATATCGCCTCATTTTGCTTGCAAATGTTACTCATACAAATGTTCAAAAAACAAATTCAAGATTTTTAGAAATTCCACCTCTAAGGGGGTGTAAATGGGTTGAATATGTTTTTACGTCTTTCTCAATATCTCTTAGACATGATGAGATATTGCCTTGGTTTTTGTTTGCAAATGTTACTCATACAAACGTTTAAAAATCCATTTCAGGATTTTTCAAAATTCCACCCCTAAGGGGGTGTAAAAGGGTTTAATGTGTTTTTACGTATTTCTCTATATCTTTTAGGCACGATGAGATATCGTTTTGGTTTTCGTTTGCAAATGTAACCCATACTAATGTTTAAAAACTAATTTTTGGATTTTGAGAAATTCCACTTCTAAGGGGTTGTAAAAGGGTTAAATGTGTTTTTACGTAATTTTAGAAATCTCTTATGCACGATGAGATATCGCCTTGATTTTTGTCTGCAAATGTTACTCAGACAAATGTTTCAAAAACAATTTCAGGAGTTTATAAAATTCCACCCCTTAGTGGATGTAAAAGCGTTAAATATGTTTTTACGTATTTCTCAATATCTCAAGGCACAATGATATATCGCGTTGTTTTTTGCTTTAAATGTTACTCATACAAATGTTTAAAAACCTATTTCAGGATTTTAAAAAATGCCACTGCTAAGGGACACCTTCTCAGGGGTTAGATATGTTTTCACGTATTTCTCAATATCGCTTAGGCACGTTGAGATATCGCCTTGGTTTTTGCTTGCAAATGTTACTCATACAAATGTTTAAAAACCAATTTCAGGATTCCGAGAAATTCCACCCCTAAGGGGGTGTAAAAGGGTTAAATAAGTTTTTACGTATTTCTCAATATCTCAAGGCACAATGAGATATCGCCTTGGTTTTTGCTTGCAAATATTACTCATACAAATGTTTAAAAAACGATTTTAAGATTTTTAGAAATTCCACCTCTAAGGAGGCGTAAAAGGGTTAAATATGTTTTTAGGTATTTCTCAAAATCACTTAGGCACGACGAGATATCGCCTTGGTTTTTGTCTGCAAATGTTACTCACACAAATGTTTAAAAACCAATTTCAGGATTCCGAGAAATTCCACCCCTATGGGGGCGTAAAAGGGTTAAATATGTTTTTGGGTATTTCTGAAAATCACTTAGGCACGACGAGATATCGCCTTGGTTTTTGTCTGCAAATGTTACTCACACAAATGTTTAAAAACCAATTTCAGGATTCAAGAAATTCCACCCCTAAGGGGGTGTAAAAGGGTTAAATATGTTTTTACGTATTTCTCAATATCTCTTAGACACGATGAGATATCGCCTTGGTTTTCGCTTTCAAATGTTACTCATACAAATGTCCAAAAACCAAATTGAGGACTATTAGAAATTCCACCCCTAAGTTGCTGTAAAAGGGTTAAATATTTTTGTACGTATTTCTTAATATCTCTTGGGCCCGATGAGATATCGCCTTGGTTCTTGCTTGCGAATGTTACTCATACAAATGTTTAAAAAACGATTTCAAGATTTTTAGAAATTCCACCTCTAAGGAGGCGTAAAAGGGTTAAATATGTTTTTAGGTATTTCTCAAAATCTCTTAGGCACGACGAGATATCGCCTTGGTTTTTGTCTGCAAATGTTACTCACACAATTGTTTAAAAACCAATTTCAGGATTTCGAGAAATTCCACCCCCAAGGGGGTGTAAAAGGGTTTATTATGTTATTACGTATTTCTCAATATCTCAAGGCACAATAAGATTTCGCCTTGGTTTTTGCTTGCAAATGGTACTCATACAAATGTTTAAAAACCAATTTCAAGACTTTTAGAAATTCTACCCCTGAGGCGTTGTAAAAGGGTTAAATATTTTTTTACGTATTTCTCGATATCTCTTAGGCACGATGAGGTATCGCTTTGGTTTTTGTTTCCAAATATTACTCATACAAATGTTTAAAAACCAATTTAAGGATTTTAAAAAATGCTACCCCTAAGGGACACCTTCTTAGGGTTAGATATGTTTTCACGTATTTCTCAATATCTCTTAGGCACGTTGAGATATCGCCTTGGTTTTTGCTTGCAAATGTTACTCATACAAATGTTTAAAAACCAATTTGAGAATTTCGAGAAATTCCACCCCTAAGAGGGTGTGAAAGGGTTAAATAAGTTTTTACGTATTTCTCAATACCTCAAGGCACAATGAGATATCGCCTTGGTTTTTGCTTGCAAATGTTAGTCATACAAATGTTTGAAAACCGATTTCAAGATTTTTAGAAATTCCACCCTTGAGGGGGTGTAAAAGGGTTAAATATGTTTTTACGTATTTCTCAATATCTCAAGGCACAATGAGATATCGCCTTGGTTTTTGCTTGCAAATGTTACTCATACAAATAATCAAAAACGTATTTTAGGATTTTTAAAAATTCCACGCCCAAGGGGGTGTAAAAGGGTTTAATAAGTTTTTACGTATTTCTCAATATCTCAAGGCACAATGAGATATCGTCTTAGATTTTGCTTGCAAATGTTAATCATACAAATGTTTAAAAAACGATTTCAAGATTTTTAGAAATTCCACCTCTAAGGAGGCGTAAAAGTGTTAAATATGTTTTTTAGGTATTTCTCAAAATCTCTTAGGCACGACGAGATATCGCGTTGGTTTTTTTCTGCAAATGTTACTCACACAAATGTTTAAAAACCAATTTCAGGATTTCGAGAAATTCCACCCCTAAGGGGGTGTAAAAGGGTTAAATATTTTTACAGACTTCTGAATATCTCTGAGGCACGATAAGATATCGCCTCATTTTGCTTGCAAATGTTACTCATACAAATGTTCAAAAAACAAATTCAAGATTTTTAGAAATTCCACCTCTAAGGGGGTGTAAATGGGTTGAATATGTTTTTACGTCTTTCTCAATATCTCTTAGACATGATGAGATATTGCCTTGGTTTTTGTTTGCAAATGTTACTCATACAAACGTTTAAAAATCCATTTCAGGATTTTTCAAAATTCCACCCCTAAGGGGGTGTAAAAGGGTTAAATGTGTTTTTACGTAATTTTAGAAATCTCTTATGCACGATGAGATATCGCCTTGATTTTTGTCTGCAAATGTTACTCAGACAAATGTTTCAAAAACAATTTCAGGAGTTTATAAAATTCCACCCCTTAGTGGATGTAAAAGCGTTAAATATGTTTTTACGTATTTCTCAATATCTCAAGGCACAATGATATATCGCGTTGTTTTTTGCTTTAAATGTTACTCATACAAATGTTTAAAAACCTATTTCAGGACTTTAAAAAATGCCACTGCTAAGGGACACCTTCTCAGGGGTTAGATATGTTTTCACGTATTTCTCAATATCGCTTAGGCAAGTTGAGATATCGCCTTGGTTTTTGCTTGCAAATGTTACTCATACAAATGTTTAAAAACCAATTTGTGGATTCCGAGAAATTCCACCCCTAAGGGGGTGTAAAAGGGTTAAATAAGTTTTTACGTATTTCTCAATATCTCAAGGCACAATGAGATATCGCCTTGGTTTTTGCTTGCAAATAAAGGGTGATTTTTTAAGAGCTTGAGAACTTTTTTTTAAAAAAAAACGCATAAAATTTGCAAAATCTCATCGGTTCTTTATTTGAAACGTTAGATTGGTCCATGACATTTACTTTTTGAAGATAATTTCATTTAAATGTTGACCGCGGCTGCGTCTTAGGTGGTCCATTCGGAAAGTCCAATTTTGGGCAACTTTTTCGAGCATTTCGGCCGGAATAGCCCGAATTTCTTCGGAAATGTTGTCTTCCAAAACTGGAATAGTTGCTGGCTTATTTCTGTAGACTTTAGACTTGACGTAGCCCCACAAAAAATAGTCTAAAGGCGTCAAATCGCATGATCTTGGTGGCCAACTTACCGGGCCATTTCTTGAGATGAATTGTTCTCCGAAGTTTTCGCTCAAAATGGCCATAGAATCGCGAGCTGTGTGGCATGTAGCGCCATCTTGTTGAAACCACATGTCAACTAAGTTCAGTTCTTCCATTTTTGGCAACAAAAAGTTTGTTAGCATCGAACGATAGCGATCGCCATTCACCGTAACGTTGCGTCCAACAGCATCTTTGAAAAAATACGGTCCAATGATTCCACCAGCGTACAAACCACACCAAACAGTGCATTTTTCGGGATGCATGGGCAGTTCTTGAACGGCTTCTGGTTGCTCTTCACTCCAAATGCGGCAATTTTGCCTATTTACGTAGCCATTCAACCAGAAATGAGCCTCATCGCTGAACAAAATTTGTCGATAAAAAAGCGGATTTTCTGCCAACTTTTCTAGGGCCCATTCACTGAAAATTCGACGTTGTGGCAGATCGTTCGGCTTCAGTTGTTGCAGGAGCTGTATTTTATACGGTTTTACACCAAGATCTTTGCGTAAAATCTTCCATGTCGTCGAATAACACAAACCCAATTGCTGCGAACGGCGACGAATCGACATTTCACGGTCTTCAGCAACATTCTCAGAAACAGACGCAATATTCTCTTCTGTACGCACTGTACGCATTCGTGTGGTTGGTTTAATGTCCAATAAAGTAAACTGAGTGCGAAACTTGGTCACAATCGCATTAATTGTTTGCTCACTTGGTCGATTATGTAGACCATAAATCGGACGTAAATCGCGAAACACTTTTCGAACCGAACACTGATTTTTGTAATAAAATTCAATTATTTGCAAGCGTTGCTCGTTAGTAAGTCTATTCATTATGAAATGTCAAAGCATACTGAGCATCTTTCTCTTTGACACCTTGTCTGAAATCCCGCGTGATCTGTCAAATACTAATGCATGAAAATCCTAACCTCAAAAAAATCACCCTTTATTACTCATACAAATGTTTAAAAAACGATTTCAAGATTTTTAGAAATTCCACCTCTAAGGAGGCGTAAAAGGGTTAAATATGTTTTTAGGTATTTCTCAAAATCACTTAGGCACGACGAGATATCGCCTTGGTTTTTGTCTGCAAATGTTACTCACACAAATGTTTAAAAACCAATTTCAGGATTCCGAGAAATTCCACCCCTATGGGGGCGTAAAAGGGTTAAATATGTTTTTGGGTATTTCTGAAAATCACTTAGGCACGACGAGATATCGCCTTGGTTTTTGTCTGCAAATGTTACTCACACAAATGTTTAAAAACCAATTTCAGGATTCAAGAAATTCCACCCCTAAGGGGGTGTAAAAGGGTTAAATATGTTTTTACGTATTTCTCAATATCTCTTAGACACGATGAGATATCGCCTTGGTTTTCGCTTTCAAATGTTACTCATACAAATGTCCAAAAACCAAATTGAGGACTATTAGAAATTCCACCCCTAAGTTGCTGTAAAAGGGTTAAATATTTTTGTACGTATTTCTTAATATCTCTTGGGCCCGATGAGATATCGCCTTGGTTCTTGCTTGCGAATGTTACTCATACAAATGTTTAAAAAACGATTTCAAGATTTTTAGAAATTCCACCTCTAAGGAGGCGTAAAAGGGTTAAATATGTTTTTAGGTATTTCTCAAAATCTCTTAGGCACGACGAGATATCGCCTTGGTTTTTGTCTGCAAATGTTACTCACACAATTGTTTAAAAACCAATTTCAGGATTTCGAGCAATTCCACCCCCAAGGGGGTGTAAAAGGGTTTATTATGTTATTACGTATTTCTCAATATCTCAAGGCACAATAAGAGATCGCTTTGGTTTTTGCTTGCAAATGTTACTCATACAAATAATCAAAAACGTATTTTAGGATTTTTAAAAATTCCACGCCCAAGGGGGTGTAAAAGGGTTTAATAAGTTTTTACGTATTTCTCAATATCTCAAGGCACAATGAGATATCGTCTTAGATTTTGCTTGCAAATGTTAATCATACAAATGTTTGAAGAACGATTTCAAAATTTTCAGAAATTTTACCCCTAAGGGGGCGTAAAAGTGTTAAATATGTTTTTTAGGTATTTCTCAAAATCTCTTAGGCACGACGAGATATCGCGTTGGTTTTTTTCTGCAAATGTTACTCACACAAATGTTTAAAAACCAACTTCAGGATTTCGAGAAATTCCACCCCTAAGGGGGTGTAAAAGAGTTAAATATTTTTACGTACTTCTGAATATCTCTGAGGCACGCAAAGATATCGCCTCATTTTGCTTGCAAATGTTACTCATACAAATGTTCAAAAAACAAATTCAAGATTTTTAGAAATTCCACCTCTAAGGGGGTGTAAATGGGTTGAATATGTTTTTACGTCTTTCTCAATATCTCTTAGACATGATGAGATATTGCCTTGGTTTTTGTTTGCAAATGTTACTCATACGAACGTTTAAAAATCCATTTCAGGATTTTTTAAAATTCCACCCCTAAGGGGGTGTAAAAGGGTTAAATGATTTTTACGTATTTCTCTATATCTTTTAGGCACGATGAGATATCGTTTTGGTTTTCGTTTGCAAATGTAACCCATACTAATGTTTAAAAACTAATTTTTGGATTTTGAGAAATTCCACTTCTAAGGGGTTGTAAAAGGGTTAAATATGTTTTTACGTAGTTCTTAATATCTCGAGGCACAATGAGATATCGCCTTGGATTTTGCTTGCAAATGTTACTGATACAAATGTTTAGAAACCAAATTCAAGATTTTTAGAAATTCCACCCTCAAAGTGGTGTAAAAGGGTTAAATGTGTTTTTACGTAATTTTAGAAATCTCTTATGCACGATGAGATATCGCCTTGATTTTTGTCTGCAAATGTTACTCAGACAAATGTTTCAAAAACAAATTCAGGAGTTTATAAAATTCCACCCCTTAGGGGATGTAAAAGCGTTAAATATGTTTTTACGTATTTCTCAATATCTCAAGGCACAATGCGATATCGCCTTGTTTTTTGCTTTAAATGTTACTCATACAAATGTTTAAAAACCTATTTCAGGATTTTAAAAAATGCCACTGCTAAGGGACACCCTCTCAGGGGTTAAATACGTTTTCACGTATTTCTCAATATCTCTTAGGCACGTTGAGATATCGCCTTGGTTTTTGCTTGCAAATGTTACTCATACAAATGTTCAAAAACCAATTTCAGGATTTCGAGAAATTCCACCCCTAAGGGGGTGTAAAAGAGTTAAATAAGTTTTTACGTATTTCTCAATACCTCAAGGCACAATGAGATATCGCCTTGGTTTTTGCTTGCAAATGTTAGTCATACAAATGTTTGGAAACCGATTTCAAGATTTTTAGAAATTCCACCCTTGAGGGGGTGTAAAAGGGTTAAATATGTTTTTACGTATTTCTCAATCTCTCAAGGCACAATGAGATATCGCGTTCGTTTTTGCTTGCAAATATTACTCATACAAATAATCAAAAACGTATTTTAGGATTTTAAAAAATTCCACGCCCAAGGGGGTGTAAAAGGGTTTAATAAGTTTTTACGTATTTCTCAATATCTCAAGGCACAATGAGATATCGTCTTAGTTTTTGCTTGCAAATGTTAATCATACAAATGTTTGAAGAACGATTTTAAAATTTTTAGAAATTTTACCTCTAAGGGGGCGTAAAAGTGTTAAATATGTTTTTTAGGTATTTCTCAAAATCTCTTAGGCACGACGAGATATCGCGCTGGTTTTTTTCTGCAAATGTTACTCACACAAATGTTTAAAAACCAATTTCAGGATTTCGAGAAATTCCACCCCTAAGGGGGTGTAAAAGGGTTAAATATTTTTACAAACTTCTGAATATCTCTGAGGCACGATAAGATATCGCCTCATTTTGCTTGCAAATGTTACTCATACAAATGTTCAAAAAACAAATTCAAGATTTTTAGAAATTCCACCTCTAAGGGGGTGTAAATGGGTTGAATATGTTTTTACGTCTTTCTCAATATCTCTTGGACATGATGAGATATTGCCTTGGTTTTTGTTTGCAAATATTACTCATACAAACGTTTAAAAATCCATTTCAGGATTTTTCAAAATTCCACCCCTAAGGGGGTGTAAAAGGGTTTAATGTGTTTTTACGTATTTCTCTATATCTTTTAGGCACGATGAGATATCGTTTTGGTTTTCGTTTGCAAATGTAACCCATACTAATGTTTAAAAACTAATTTTTGGATTTTGAGAAATTCAACTTCTAAGGGGTTGTAAAAGGGTTAAATGTGTTTTTACGTAATTTTAGAAATCTCTTATGCACGATGAGATATCGCCTTGATTTTTGTCTGCAAATGTTACTCAGACAAATGTTTCAAAAACAATTTCAGGAGTTTATAAAATTCCACCCCTTAGTGGATGTAAAAGCGTTAAATATGTTTTTACGTATTTCTCAATATCTCAAGGCACAATGATATATCGCGTTGTTTTTTGCTTTAAATGTTACTCATACAAATGTTTAAAAACCTATTTCAGGATTTTAAAAAATGCCACTGCTAAGGGACACCTTCTCAGGGGTTAGATATGTTTTCACGTATTTCTCAATATCGCTTAGGCACGTTGAGATATCGCCTTGGTTTTTGCTTGCAAATGTTACTCATACAAATGTTTAAAAACCAATTTCAGGATTCCGAGAAATTCCACCCCTAAGGGGGTGTAAAAGGGTTAAATAAGTTTTTACGTATTTCTCAATATCTCAAGGCACAATGAGATATCGCCTTGGTTTTTGCTTGCAAATATTACTCATACAAATGTTTAAAAAACGATTTTAAGATTTTTAGAAATTCCACCTCCAAGGAGGCGTAAAAGGGTTAAATATGTTTTTAGGTATTTCTCAAAATCACTTAGGCACGACGAGATATCGCCTTGGTTTTTGTCTGCAAATGTTACTCACACAAATGTTTAAAAACCAATTTCAGGTTTCCGAGAAATTCCACCCCTATGGGGGCGTAAAAGGGTTAAATATGTTTTTGGGTATTTCTGAAAATCACTTAGGCACGACGAGATATCGCCTTGGTTTTTGTCTGCAAATGTTACTCACACAAATGTTTAAAAACCAATTTCAGGATTCAAGAAATTCCACCCCTAAGGGGGTGTAAAAGGGTTAAATATGTTTTTACGTATTTCTCAATATCTCTTAGACACGATGAGATATCGCCTTGGTTTTCGCTTTCAAATGTTACTCATACAAATGTCCAAAAACCAAATTGAGGACTATTAGAAATTCCACCCCTAAGTTGCTGTAAAAGGGTTAAATATTTTTGTACGTATTTCTTAATATCTCTTGGGCCCGATGAGATATCGCCTTGGTTCTTGCTTGCGAATGTTACTCATACAAATGTTTAAAAAACGATTTCAAGATTTTTAGAAATTCCACCTCTAAGGAGGCGTAAAAGGGTTAAATATGTTTTTAGGTATTTCTCAAAATCTCTTAGGCACGACGAGATATCGCCTTGGTTTTTGTCTGCAAATGTTACTCACACAATTGTTTAAAAACGAATTTCAGGATTTCGAGAAATTCCACCCCCAAGGGGGTGTAAAAGTGTTTATTATGTTATTACGTATTTCTCAATGTCTCAAGGCACAATAAGATTTCGCCTTGGTTTTTGCTTGCAAATGGTACTCATACAAATGTTTAAAAACCAATTTCAAGACTTTTAGAAATTCTACCCCTGAGGCGTTGTAAAAGGGTTAAATATTTTTTTACGTATTTCTCGATATCTCTTAGGCACGATGAGGTATCGCTTTGGTTTTTGTTTCCAAATATTACTCATACAAATGTTTAAAAACCAATTTAAGGATTTTAAAAAATGCTACCCCTAAGGGACACCTTCTTAGGGTTAGATATGTTTTCACGTATTTCTCAATATCTCTTAGGCACGTTGAGATATCGCCTTGGTTTTTGCTTGCAAATGTTACTCATACAAATGTTTAAAAACCAATTTGAGAATTTCGAGAAATTCCACCCTTAAGGGGGTGTGAAAGGGTTAAATAAGTTTTTACGTATTTCTCAATACCTCAAGGCACAATGAGATATCGCCTTGGTTTTTGCTTGCAAATGTTAGTCATACAAATGTTTGAAAACCGATTTCAAGATTTTTAGAAATTCCACCCTTGAGGGGGTGTAAAAGGGTTAAATATGTTTTTACGTATTTCTCAATATCTCAAGGCACAATGAGATATCGCCTTGGTTTTTGCTTGCAAATGTTACTCATACAAATAATCAAAAACGTATTTTAGGATTTTTAAAAATTCCACGCCCAAGGGGGTGTAAAAGGGTTTAATAAGTTTTTACGTATTTCTCAATATCTCAAGGCACAATGAGATATCGTCTTAGATTTTGCTTGCAAATGTTAATCATACAAATGTTTAAAAAACGATTTCAAGATTTTTAGAAATTCCACCTCTAAGGAGGCGTAAAAGTGTTAAATATGTTTTTTAGGTATTTCTCAAAATCTCTTAGGCACGACGAGATATCGCGTTGGTTTTTTTCTGCAAATGTTACTCACACAAATGTTTAAAAACCAATTTCAGGATTTCGAGAAATTCCACCCCTAAGGGGGTGTAAAAGGGTTAAATATTTTTACAGACTTCTGAATATCTCTGAGGCACGATAAGATATCGCCTCATTTTGCTTGCAAATGTTACTCATACAAATGTTCAAAAAACAAATTCAAGATTTTTAGAAATTCCACCTCTAAGGGGGTGTAAATGGGTTGAATATGTTTTTACGTCTTTCTCAATATCTCTTAGACATGATGAGATATTGCCTTGGTTTTTGTTTGCAAATGTTACTCATACAAACGTTTAAAAATCCATTTCAGGATTTTTCAAAATTCCACCCCTAAGGGGGTGTAAAAGGGTTAAATGTGTTTTTACGTAATTTTAGAAATCTCTTATGCACGATGAGATATCGCCTTGATTTTTGTCTGCAAATGTTACTCAGACAAATGTTTCAAAAACAATTTCAGGAGTTTATAAAATTCCACCCCTTAGTGGATGTAAAAGCGTTAAATATGTTTTTACGTATTTCTCAATATCTCAAGGCACAATGATATATCGCGTTGTTTTTTGCTTTAAATGTTACTCATACAAATGTTTAAAAACCTATTTCAGGATTTTTAAAAATGCCACTGCTAAGGGACACCTTCTCAGAGGTTAGATATGTTTTCACGTATTTCTCAATATCGCTTAGGCAAGTTGAGATATCGCCTTGGTTTTTGCTTGCAAATGTTACTCATACAAATGTTTAAAAACCAATTTCAGGATTCCGAGAAATTCCACCCCTAAGGGGGTGTAAAAGGGTTAAATAAGTTTTTACGTATTTCTCAATATCTCAAGGCACAATGAGATATCGCCTTGGTTTTTGCTTGCAAATATTACTCATACAAATGTTTAAAAAACGATTTCAAGATTTTGAGAAATTCCACCTCTAAGGAGGCGTAAAAGGGTTAAATATGTTTTAAGTATTTCTCAAAATCACTTAGGCACGACGAGATATCGCCTTGGTTTTTGTCTGCAAATGTTACTCACACAAATGTTTAAAAACCAATTTCAGGATTCCGAGAAATTCCACCCCTATGGGGGCGTAAAAGGGTTAAATATGTTTTTGGGTATTTCTGAAAATCACTTAGGCACGACGAGATATCGCCTTGGTTTTTGTCTGCAAATGTTACTCACACAAATGTTTAAAAACCAATTTCAGGATTCAAGAAATTCCACCCCTAAGGGGGTGTAAAAGGGTTAAATATGTTTTTACGTATTTCTCAATATCTCTTAGACACGATGAGATATCGCCTTGGTTTTCGCTTTCAAATGTTACTCATACAAATGTCCAAAAACCAAATTGAGGACTATTAGAAATTCCACCCCTAAGTTGCTGTAAAAGGTTTAAATATTTTTGTACGTATTTCTTAATATCTCTTGGGCCCGATGAGATATCGCCTTGGTTCTTGCTTGCGAATGTTACTCATACAAATGTTTAAAAAACGATTTTAAGATTTTTAGAAATTCCACCTCTAAGGAGGCGTAAAAGGGTTAAATATGTTTTTAGGTATTTCTCAAAATCTCTTAGGCACGACGAGATATCGCCTTGGTTTTTGTCTGCAAATGTTACTCACACAATTGTTTAAAAACAAATTTCAGGATTTCGAGAAATTCCACCTCCAAGGGGGTGCAAAAGGGTTTATTATGTTATTACGTATTTCTCAATATCTCAAGGCACAATAAGATTTCGCCTTGGTTTTTGCTTGCAAATGTTACTCATACAAATGTTTAAAAACCAATTTCAAGACTTTTAGAAATTCTACCCCTGAGGCGGTGTAAAAGGGTTAAATATTTTTTTACGTATTTCTCGATATCTCTTAGGCACGATGAGGTATCGCTTTGGTTTTTGTTTCCAAATATTACTCATACAAATGTTTAAAAACCAATTTAAGGATTTTAAAAAATGCTACCCCTAAGGGACACCTTCTTAGGGTTAGATATGTTTTCACGTATTTCTCAATATCTCTTAGGCACGTTGAGATATCGCCTTGGTTTTTGCTTGCAAATGTTACTCATACAAATGTTTAAAAACCAATTTGAGAATTTCGAGAAATTCCACCCCCAAGGGGGTGTGAAAGGGTTAAATAAGTTTTTACGTATTTCTCAATACCTCAAGGCACAATGAGATATCGCCTTGGTTTTTGCTTGCAAATGTTAGTCATACAAATGTTTGAAAACCGATTTCAAGATTTTTAGAAATTCCACCCTTGAGGGGGTGTAAAAGGGTTAAACATGTTTTTACGTATTTCTCAATATCTCAAGGCACAATGAGATATCGCCTTGGTTTTTGCTTGCAAATGTTACTCATACAAATAATCAAAAATGTATTTTAGGATTTTTAAAAATTCCACGCCCAAGGGGGTGTAAAAGGGTTTAATAAGTTTTTACGTATTTCTCAATATCTCAAGGCACAATGAGATATCGTCTTAGATTTTGCTTGCAAATGTTAATCATACAAATGTTTGAAGAACGATTTCAAAATTTTCAGAAATTTTACCCCTAAGGGGGCGTAAAAGTGTTAAATATGTTTTTTAGGTATTTCTCAAAATCTCTTAGGCACGACGAGATATCGCGTTGGTTTTTTTCTGCAAATGTTACTCACACAAATGTTTAAAAACCAATTTCAGGATTTCGAGAAATTCCACCCCTAAGGGGGTGTAAAAGGGTTAAATATTTTTACGTACTTCTGAATATCTCTGAGGCACGATAAGATATCGCCTCATTTTGCTTGCAAATGTTACTCATACAAATGTTCAAAAACAAATTCAAGATTTTTAGAAATTCCACCTCTAAGGGGGTGTAAATGGGTTGAATATGTTTTTACGTCTTTCTCAATATCTCTTAGACATGATGAGATATTGCCTTGGTTTTTGTTTGCAAATGTTACTCATACGAACGTTTAAAAATCCATTTCAGGATTTTTTAAAATTCCACCCCTAAGGGGGTGTAAAAGGGTTAAATGATTTTTACGTATTTCTCTATATCTTTTAGGCACGATGAGATATCGTTTTGGTTTTCGTTTGCAAATGTAACCCATACTAATGTTTAAAAACTAATTTTTGGATTTTGAGAAATTCCACTTCTAAGGGGTTGTAAAAGGGTTAAATATGTTTTTACGTAGTTCTTAATATCTCAAGGCACAATGAGATATCGCCTTGGATTTTGCTTGCAAATGTTACTGATACAAATGTTTAGAAACCAAATTCAAGATTTTTAGAAATTCCACCCTCAAAGTGGTGTAAAACGGTTAAATGTGTTTTTACGTAATTTTAGAAATCTCTTATGCACGATGAGATATCGCCTTGATTTTTGTCTGCAAATGTTACTCAGACAAATGTTTCAAAAACAATTTCAGGAGTTTATAAAATTCCACCCCTTAGGGGATGTAAAAGCGTTAAATATGTTTTTACGTATTTCTCAATATGTCAAGGCACAATGCGATATCGCCTTGTTTTTTGCTTTAAATGTTACTCATACAAATGTTTAAAAACCTATTTCAGGATTTTAAAAAATGCCACTGCTAAGGGACACCCTCTCAGGGGTTAAATACGTTTTCACGTATTTCTCAATATCTCTTAGGCACGTTGAGATATCGCCTTGGTTTTTGCTTGCAAATGTTACTCATACAAATGTTTAAAAACCAATTTCCGGATTTCGAGAAATTCCACCCCTAAGGGGGTGTAAAAGGGTTAAATAAGTTTTTACGTATTTCTCAATATCTCAAGGCACAATGAGATATCGCCTTGGTTTTTGCTTGCAAATGTTACTCATACAAATGTTCAAAGACCAACCTCAAGATTTTTAGAAATTCCACCTCTAAGGGGGTGTAAAAGGGTTAAATAGGTTTTTACGTATTTTTCAAAATCTCTTAGACACGATGAGATATCGCCTTGGTTTTCGCTTTCAAATGTTACTCATAAAATGTTCAAAAACCAAATAGAGGATTATTAGAAATTCCACCCCTAAGATGCTGTAAAAGGGTTAAATATTTTTGTACGTATTTCTTAATATCTCTTGGGCCCGATGAGATATCGCCTTGGTTCTTGCTTGCGAATGTTGCTCATACAAATGTTTAAAAATCGATTTCAAGATTTTTAGAAATTATACCCCTAAGAGGGTGTAAAAGGGTTAAATATATTTTTACGTATTTCTTGATATCTTTCAGGCACGATGAGATATCGCCTTGGTTCTTGTTTCCAAATGTTATTCATACAAATGTTTAAAAACGTATTTTAGGATTTTGAAGAATGCCACACCTAAGGGACACCCTCTTGGGGGTTAAATACTTTTTCACGTATTTCTCAATATTTCTTAGGCACGTTGAGATAGCGCCTTGGTTTTTATTTCCAAATGTGACTCATACAAATGTTTAAAAACCAATTTCAGGATTTTAGAAATTCCACTCCTAAGGAGGTGTAAAAGGGTTCAATATGTTTTTACGTATTTCTCAATATCTCAGGGCACAATGAGATATCGCCTTGGTTTTTGCTTGCAAATGTTACTCATACAAATGTTTAAAAAACGATTTTAATATTTTTAGAAATTCCACCTCTATGGGGGCGTAAAGGGGTTGGATATGTTTTTAGGTATTGCTGAAAATCTCTTAAACACGACGATATATCGCCTTGGTTTTTGTTTCCAAATGTTTTTCATACAAATGTTTAAAAACCAATTTCAGGATTTTAGAAATTCCACTCCTAAGGAGGTGTAAAAGGGTTCAATATGTTTTTACGTATTTCTCAATATCTCAAGGCACAATGAGATATCGCCTTGGTTTTCGCTTTCAAATGTTACTCATACAAATGTTCAAAAACCAAATTGAGGATTATTAGAAATTCCACCCCTAAGTTGCTGTAAAAGGGTTAAATATTTTTGTACGTATTTCTTAATATCTCTTGGGCCCGATGAGATATCGCCTTGGTTCTTGCTTGCGAATGTTACTCATACAAATGTTTAAAAAACGATTTGAAGATTTTTAGATATTCCACCTCTAAGGAGGCGTAAAAGGGTTAAATATGTTTTTAGGTATTTCTCAAAATCTCTTAGGCACAACGAGATATCGCCTTGGTTTTTGTCTGCAAATGTTACTCACACAATTGTTTAAAAACCAATTTCAGGATTTCGAGAAATTCCACCCCCAAGGGGGTGTAAAAGGGTTTAATATGTTATTACGTATTTCTCAATATCTCAAGGCACGATAAGATTTCGCCTTGGTTTTTGCTTGCAAATGTTACTCATACAAATGTTTAAAAACCAAATTCAGGATTTTGAGAAATTCCACCCCTAAAAAGGTGTAAAAAGGTTAAATATGTTTTTACGTATTTCTCAATATCTCTTAGGCACGATGATATATCGGCTTGGTTTTGTTTGCAAATGTAACTCATACAAATGTTTAAAAACGTATTTTAGGATTTTTAAAAATTCTACCCCTAAGGGGGTGTAAAAGGGTTAAATATGTTTTGACGTATTTCTCAATATCTCTCAGACACGATGAAATATCGCGTTGGTTTTTTTCTGCAAATGTTACTCACACAAATGTTTAAAAACCAATTTCAGGATTACGAGAAATTCCACCCCTAAGGGGGTGTAAAAGGGTTAAATATTTTTACGTATTTCTGAATATCTCTGAGGCACGATAAGATATCGTCTCATTTTGCTTGCAAATGTTACTCATACAAATGTTCAAAAAACAAATTCAAGATTTTTAGAAATTCCACCTCTAAGGGGGTGTAAATGGGTTGAATATGTTTTTACGTCTTTCTCAATATCTCTTAGACATGATGAGATATTGCCTTGGTTTTTGTTTGCAAATGTTACTCATACAAACGTTTAAAAATCCATTTCAGGATTTTTTAAAATTCCACCCCTAAGGGGGTGTAAAAGGGTTAATCGTGTTTTTACGTATTTCTCTATATCTTTTAGGCACGATGAGATATCGTTTTGGTTTTCGTTTGCAAATGTAACCCATACTAATGTTTAAAAACTAATTTTTGGATTTTGAAAAATTCCACTTCTAAGGGGTTGTAAAAGGGTTAAATATGTTTTTACGTAGTTCTTAATATCTCAAGGCACAATGAGATATCGCCTTGGTTTTTGCTTGCAAATGTTACTGATACAAATGTTTAGAAACCAAATTAAAGATTTTTAGAAATTCCACCCTCAAAGTGGTGTAAAAGGGTTAAATGTGTTTTTACGTAATTTTAGAAATCTCTTATGCACGATGAGATATCGCCTTGACTTTTGTCTGCAAATGTTACTGAGACAAATGTTTCAAAAACAATTTCAGGAGTTTATAAAATTCCACCCCTTAGGGGATGTAAAAGCGTTAAATATGTTTTTACGTATTTCTCAATATCTCAAGGCACAATGAGATATCGCCTTGTTTTTTGCTTTAAATGTTACTCATACAAATGTTTAAAAACCTATTTCAGGATTTTAAAAAATGCCACTGCTAAGGGACACCCTCTCAGGGGTTAAATACGATTTCACGTATTTCTCAATATCTTTTAGGCACGTTGAGATATCGCCTTGGTTTTTGCTTGCAAATGTTACTCATACAAATGTTTAAAAACCAATTTCAGGATTTCGAGAAATTCCACCCCTAAGGGGGTGTAAAAGGGTTAAATAAGTTTTTACGTATTTCTCAATATCCCAAGGCACAATGAGATATCGCCTTGGTTTTTGCTTGCAAATGTTACTCATACAAATGTTCAAAGACCAACCTCAAGATTTTTAGAAATTCCACCTCTAAGGGGGTGTAAAAGGGTTAAATAGGTTTTTACGTATTTTTCAAAATCTCTAAGACACGATGAGATATCGCCTTGGTTTTCGCTTTCAAATGTTACTCATACAAATGTTCAAAAACCAAATTGAGGATTATTAGAAATTCCACCCCTAAGATGCTGTAAAAGGGTTAAATATTTTTGTACGTATTTCTTAATATCTCTTGGGCCCGATGAGATATCGCCTTGGTTCTTGCTTGAGAATGTTGCTCATACAAATGTTTAAAAATCGATTTCAAGATTTTTAGAAATTATACCCCTAAGAGGGTGTAAAAAGTTAAATATATTTTTACGTATTTCTTGATATCTCTCAGGCACGATGAGATATCGCCTTGGTTCTTGTTTCCAAATGTTATTCATACAAATGTTTAAAAACGTATTTCAGGATTTTGAAAAATGCCACCCCTAAGGGACACCCTCTTGGGGGTTAAATACTTTTTCACGTATTTCTCAATATTTCTTAGGCACGTTGAGATAGCGCCTTGGTTTTTGTTTCCAAATGTGACTCATACAAATGTTTAAAAACCAATTTCAGGATTTTAGAAATTCCACTCCTAAGGAAATGTAAAAGGGTTCAATATGTTTTTACGTATTTCTCAATATCTCAGGGCACAATGAGATATCGCCTTGGTTTTTGCTTGCAAATGTTACTCATACAAATGTTTAAAAAACGATTTTAATATTTTTAGAAATTCCACCTCTAAGGGGGCGTAAAGGGGTTGGATATGTTTTTAGGTATTGCTCAAAATCTCTTAAACACGACGATATATCGCCTTGGTTTTTGTTTCCAAATGTTACTCATACAAATGTTTAAAAACCAATTTCAGGATTTTAGAAATTCCACTCCTAAGGAGGTGTAAAAGGGTTCAATATGTTTTTACGTATTTCTCAATATCTCAAGGCACAATGAGATATCGCCTTGGTTTTCGCTTTTAAATGTTACTCATACAAATGTTCAAAAACCAAATTGAGGATTATTAGAAATTCCACCCCTAAGTTGCTGTAAAAGGGTTAAATATTTTTGTACGTATTTCTTAATATCTCTTGGGCCCGATGAGATATCGCTTTGGTTCTTGCTTGCGAATGTTACTCATACAAATGTTTAAAAAACGATTTGAAAATTTTTAGAAATTCCACCTCTAAGGAGGCGTAAAAGGGTTAAATATGTTTTTAGGTATTTCTCAAAATCTCTTAGGCACAACGAGATATCGCCTTGGTTTTTGTCTGCAAATGTTACTCACACAATTGTTTAAAAACCAATTTCAGGATTTCGAGAAATTCCACCCCCAAGGGGGTGTAAAAGGGTTTAATATGTTATTACGTATTTCTCAATATCTCAAGGCACAATAAGATTTCGCCTTGGTTTTTGCTTGCAAATGTTACTCATACAAATGTTTAAAAACCAATTTCAGGATTTCGAGAAATTCCACCCCTAAGGGGGTGTAAAAGGGTTAAATAAGTTTTTACGTTTTTCCTAATATCTTAAGGCACAATGATATATTGCCTTGGTTTTTGCTTGCAAATGTTACGCATACAAATGTTTAAAAAATGATTTCAAGATTTTTAGAAATTCCATCACTAAGGGGGCGTAAAAGGGTTCAATATGTTTTTAGGTATTTCTCAAAATCTCTTAGGCACGACGAGATATCGCCTTGGTTTTTGCTTTCAAATGTTACTCATACAAATGTTCAAAAAACCATTTTAGGATTTTGAGAAATTTTACCCCTAAAAGAGTGTAAAAGTGTTAAATATGTTTTTACGTATTTCTCAATATCTCTTAGGCACGATGAAATATCGCCTTGGTTTTTGCTTGCGAATGTTAATCATACAAATGTTTGAAAACGTATTTTAGAATTTTTGAAAATTCCACCCCTAACGGGGTGTGAAAGGGTTAAATATGTTTTCACGTATTTCTCAATATCTCTTAGACACGATGAGATATCGCCTTGGTTTTTATTTGCAAATGTTACTCATACAAATGTTTAAAAAACGATTCCGGGATTTTGAAAAATTCCACCCCTAAGGGGGTGTAAAAGGGTTAAATATGTTTTTACGTACTTCTCAATATCTCTGAGTCACGTTGAGATATCGCCTTGGTTTTCGCTTTCAAATGTTACTTATATAAATGTTCAAAAAATCATTTTAGGATTTTGAGAAATTCCACCCGTAAGGGGATGTAAAAGAGTTAAATATGTTTTTACGTATTTCTCAATATCTCTTAGGCACGATGAAATATCGCCTTGGTTTTTGCTTGCAAATGTTACTCATACAAATGTTTGAAAACGTATTTTAGAATTTTTTAAAATTCCACTCCTAAGGGGGTGTGAAAGGGTTAAATATGTTTTCACGTATTTCTCAATATCTCTTAGACACGATGAGATATCGCCTTGGTTTTTGTTTGCGAATGTTACTCATACAAATGTTTGAAAAACGATTCCAAGATTTTGAAAAATTCCACCCCTAAGGGGGTGTAAAAGGGTTAAATATGTTTTTACGTATTTCTCAATATCTCAAGGCACAATGAGATATCGCCTTGGTTTTGCTTGCAAATGTTACTCATTTAAATGTTTAAAAACCGAATTCAGGGTTTTGAGAAATTCCACCCCTAAGGGGGTTTTGAAGAGTTACATATGTTTTTACGTATTTCTCAATATCTCTTAGGCACGATGAAATATCGCCTTGGTTTTTGCTTGCAAATGTTAATCATACAAATGTTTGAAAACGTATTTTAGAATTTTTGAAAATTCCACCCCTAACGGGGTGTGAAAGGGTTAAATATGTTTTCACGTATTTCTCAATATCTCTTAGACACGATAAGATATCGCCTTGGTTTTTATTTGCAAATGTTACTCATACAAATGTTTAAAAAACGATTCCGGGATTTTAAAAAATTCCACCCCTAAGGGGGTGTAAAAGGGTTAAATATGTTTTCACGTATTTCTCAATATCTCTTAGACACGATGAGATATCGCCTTGGTTTTTGTTTGCGAATGTTACTCATACAAATGTTTGAAAAACGATTGCAAGATTTTGAAAAATTCCACCCCTAAGGGGGTGTAAAAGGGTTAAATATGTTTTTACGTATTTCTCAATATCTCAAGGCACAATGAGATATCGCCTTGGTTTTGCTTGCAAATGTTACTCATTTAAATGTTTAAAAACCGAATTCAGGGTTTTGAGAAATTCCACCCATAAGGGGGTTTTGAAGAGTTACATATGTTTTTACGTATTTCTCAATATCTCAAGGCACAATGCGATATCGCCTTGTTTTTTGCTTTAAATGTTACTCATAGAAATGTTTAAAAACCTATTTCAGGATTTTAAAAAATGCCACTGCTAAGGGACACCCTCTCAGGAGTTAAATACGTTTTCACGTATTTCTCAATATCTCTTAGGCACGTTGAGATATCGCCTTGGTTTTTGCTTGCAAATGTTACTCATACAAATGTTTAAAAACCAATTTCAGGATTTCGAGAAATTCCACCCCTAAGGGGGTGTAAAAGGGTTAAATAAGTTTTCACGTATTTCTCAATATCTCAAGGCACAATGAGATATCGCCTTGGTTTTTGCTTGCAAATGTTACTCATACAAATGTTCAAAGACCAACCTCAAGATTTTTAGAAATTCCACCTCTAAGGGGGTGTAAAAGGGTTAAATAGGTTTTTACGTATTTTTCAAAATCTCTTGGACACGATGAGATATCGCCTTGGTTTTTGCTTTCAAATGTTACTCATACAAATGTTCAAAAACCAAATTGAGGATTATTAGAAATTCCACCCCTAAGATGCTGTAAAAGGGTTAAATATTTTTGTACGTATTTCTTAATATCTCTTGGGCCCGATGAGATATCGCCTTGGTTCTTGCTTGCGAATGTTGCTCATACAAATGTTTAAAAATTGATTTCAAGATTTTTAGAAATTATACCCCTGAGAGGGTGTAAAAGGGTTAAATATATTTTTACGTATTTCTTGATATCTCTCAGGCACGATGAGATATCGCCTTGGTTCTTGTTTCCAAATGTTATTCATACAAATGTTTAAAAACGTATTTCAGGATTTTGAAAAATGCCACCCCTAAGGGACACCCTCTTGGGGGTTAAATACTTTTTCACGTATTTCTCAATATTTCTTAGGCACGTTGAGATAGCGCCTTGGTTTTTGTTTCCAAATGTGACTCATACAAATGTTTAAAAACCAATTTCAGGATTTTAGAAATTCCACTCCTAAGGAGGTGTAAAAGGGTTCAATATGTTTTTACGTATTTCTCAATATCTCAGGGCACAATGAGATATCGCCTTGGTTTTTGCTTGCAAATGTTACTCATACAAATGTTTAAAAAACGATTTTAATATTTTTAGAAATTCCACCTCTAAGGGGGCGTAAAGGGGTTGGATATGTTTTTAGGTATTGCTCAAAATCTCTTAAACACGACGATATATCGCCTTGGTTTTTGTTTCCAAATGTTACTCATACAAATGTTTAAAAACCAATTTCAGGATTTTAGAAATTCCACTCCTAAGGAGGTGTAAAAGGGTTCAATATGTTTTTACGTATTTCTCAATATCTCAAGGCACAATGAGATATCGCCTTGGTTTTCGCTTTCAAATGTTACTCATACAAATGTTCAAAAACCAAATTGAGGATTATTAGAAATTCCACCCCTAAGTTGCTGTAAAAGGGTTAAATATTTTTGTACGTATTTCTTAATATCTCTTGGGCCCGATGAGATATCGCCTTGGTTCTTGCTTGCGAATGTTACTCATACAAATGTTTAAAAAACGATTTCAAGATTTAGAGATATTCCACCTCTAAGGAGGCGTAAAAGGGTTAAATATGTTTTTAGGTATTTCTCAAAATCACTTAGGCACAACGAGATATCGCCTTGGTTTTTGTCTGCAAATGTTACTCACACAATTGTTTAAAAACCAATTTCAGGACTTCGAGAAATTCCACCCCCAAGGGGGTGTAAAAGGGTTTAATATGTTATTACGTATTTCTCAATATCTCAAGGCACAATAAGATTTCGCCTTGGTTTTTGCTTGCAAATGTTACTCATACAAATGTTTAAAAACCAAATTCAGGATTTTGAGAAATTCCACCCCTAAAAAGGTGTAAAAAGTTTAAATATGTTTTTACGTATTTCTCAATATCTCTTAGGCACGATGATATATCGCCTTGGTTTTGTTTGCAAATGTAACTCATACAAATGTTTAAAAACGTATTTTAGGATTTTTAAAAATTCTACCCCTAAGGGGGTGTAAAAGGGTTAAATATGTTTTGACGTATTTCTCAATATCTCTTAGACACGATGAAATATCGCCTTGGTTTTTGCTTGCAAATGTTACTCATACAAATGTTTGAAAACGTATTTTAGAATTTTTTAAAATTCCACTCCTAAGGGGGTGTGAAAGGGTTAAATATGTTTTCACGTATTTCTCAATATCTCTTAGACACGATGAGATATCGCCTTGGTTTTTGTTTGCGAATGTTACTCATACAAATGTTTGAAAAACGATTCCAAGATTTTGAAAAATTCCACCCCTAAGGGGGTGTAAAAGGGTTAAATATGTTTTTACGTATTTCTCAATATCTCTTAGACACGATGAGATATCGCCTTGGTTTTTGTTTGCGAATGTTACTCATACAAATGTTTGAAAAACGATTCCAAGATTTTGAAAAATTCCACCCCTAAGGGGGTGTAAAAGGGTTAAATATGTTTTTACGTATTTCTCAATATCTCAAGGCACAATGAGATATCGCCTTGGTTTTGCTTGCAAATGTTACTCATTTAAATGTTTAAAAACCGAATTCAGGGTTTTGAGAAATTCCACCCCTAAGGGGGTTTTAAAGAGTTACATATGTTTTTACGTATTTCTCAATATCTCTTAGGCACGATGAAATATCGCCTTGGTTTTTGCTTGCAAATGTTAATCATACAAATGTTTGAAAACGTATTTTAGAATTTTTGAAAATTCCACCCCTAACGGGGTGTGAAAGGGTTAAATATGTTTTCACGTATTTCTCAATATCTCTTAGACACGATAAGATATCGCCTTGGTTTTTATTTGCAAATGTTACTCATACAAATGTTTAAAAAACGATTCCGGGATTTTAAAAAATTCCACCCCTAAGGGGGTGTAAAAGGGTTAAATATGTTTTCACGTATTTCTCAATATCTCTTAGACACGATGAGATATCGCCTTGGTTTTTGTTTGCGAATGTTACTCATACAAATGTTTGAAAAACGATTGCAAGATTTTGAAAAATTCCACCCCTAAGGGGGTGTAAAAGGGTTTAATATGTTTTTACGTATTTCTCAATATCTCAAGGCACAATGAGATATCGCCTTGGTTTTGCTTGCAAATGTTACTCATTTAAATGTTTAAAAACCGAATTCAGGGTTTTGAGAAATTCCACCCCTAAGGGGGTTTTGAAGAGTTACATATGTTTTTACGTATTTCTCAATATCTCAAGGCACAATGCGATATCGCCTTGTTTTTTGCTTTAAATGTTACTCATACAAATGTTTAAAAACCTATTTCAGGATTTTAAAAAATGCCACTGCTAAGGGACACCCTCTCAGGAGTTAAATACGTTTTCACGTATTTCTCAATATCTCTTAGGCACGTTGAGATATCGCCTTGGTTTTTGCTTGCAAATGTTACTCATACAAATGTTTAAAAACCAATTTCAGGATTTCGAGAAATTCCACCCCTAAGGGGGTGTAAAAGGGTTAAATAAGTTTTCACGTATTTCTCAATATCTCAAGGCACAATGAGATATCGCCTTGGTTTTTGCTTGCAAATGTTACTCATACAAATGTTCAAAGACCAACCTCAAGATTTTTAGAAATTCCACCTCTAAGGGGGTGTAAAAGGGTTAAATAGGTTTTTACGTATTTTTCAAAATCTCTTGGACACGATGAGATATCGCCTTGGTTTTTGCTTTCAAATGTTACTCATACAAATGTTTAAAAACCAAATTGAGGATTATTAGAAATTCCACCCCTAAGATGCTGTAAAAGGGTTAAATATTTTTGTACGTATTTCTTAATATCTCTTGGGCCCGATGAGATATCGCCTTGGTTCTTGCTTGCGAATGTTGCTCATACAAATGTTTAAAAATCGATTTCAAGATTTTTAGAAATTATACCCCTAAGAGGGTGTAAAAGGGTTAAATATATTTTTACGTATTTCTTGATATCTCTCAGGCACGATGAGATATCGCCTTGGTTCTTGTTTCCAAATGTTATTCATACAAATGTTTAAAAACGTATTTCAGGATTTTGAAAAATGCCACACCTAAGGGACACCCTCTTGGGGGTTAAATACTTTTTCACGTATTTCTCAATATTTCTTAGGCACGTTGAGATAGCGCCTTGGTTTTTGTTTCCAAATGTGACTCATACAAATGTTTAAAAACCAATTTCAGGATTTTAGAAATTCCACTCCTAAGGAGGTGTAAAAGGGTTCAATATGTTTTTACGTATTTCTCAATATCTCAGGGCACAATGAGATATCGCCTTGGTTTTTGCTTGCAAATGTTACTCATACAAATGTTTAAAAAACAATTTTAATATTTTTAGAAATTCCACCTCTATGGGGGCGTAAAGGGGTTGGATATGTTTTTAGGTATTGCTCAAAATCTCTTAAACACGACGATATATCGCCTTGGTTTTTGTTTCCAAATGTTACTCATACAAATGTTTAAAAACCAATTTCAGGATTTTAGAAATTCCACTCCTAAGGAGGTGTAAAAGGGTTCAATATGTTTTTACGTATTTCTCAATATCTCAAGGCACAATGAGATATCGCCTTGGTTTTCGCTTTCAAATGTTACTCATACAAATGTTCAAAAACCAAATTGAGGATTATTAGAAATTCCACCCCTAAGTTGCTGTAAAAGGGTTAAATATTTTTGTACGTATTTCTTAATATCTCTTGGGCCCGATGAGATATCGCCTTGGTTCTTGCTTGCGAATGTTAATCATACAAATGTTTAAAAAACGATTTCAAGATTTTTGATATTCCACCTCTAAGGAGGCGTAAAAGGGTTAAATATGTTTTTAGGTATTTCTCAAAATCTCTTAGGCACAACGAGATATCGCCTTGGTTTTTGTCTGCAAATGTTACTCACACAATTGTTTAAAAACCAATTTCAGGATTTCGAGAAATTCCACCCCCAAGGGGGTGTAAAAGGGTTTAATATGTTATTACGTATTTCTCAATATCTCAAGGCACAATAAGATTTCGCCTTGATTTTTGTTTGCAAATGTTACTCATACAAACGTTTAAAAATCCATTCCAGGATTTTTTAAAATTCCACCCCTAAGGGGGTGTAAAAGGGTTAAATGTGTTTTTACGTATTTCTCTATATCTTTTAGGCACGATGAGATATCGTTTTGGTTTTCGTTTGCAAATGTAACCCATACTAATGTTTAAAAACTAAGTTTTGGATTTTGAGAAATTCCACTTCTAAGGGGTTGTAAAAGGGTTAAATATGTTTTTACGTAGTTCTTAATATCTCAAGGCACAATGAGATATCGCCTTGGTTTTTGCTTATAAATGTTACTGATACAAATGTTTAGAAACCAAATTCAAGATTTTTAGAAATTCCACCCTCAAAGTGGTGTAAAAGGGTTAAATGTATTTTTACGTAATTTTAGAAATCTCTTATGCACGATGAGATATCGCCTTGATTTTTGTCTGCAAATGTTACTCAGACAAATGTTTCAAAAACAATTTCAGGAGTTTATAAAATTCCACCCCTTAGGGGATGTAAAAGCGTTAAATATGTTTTTACGTATTTCTCAGTATCTCAAGGCACAATGAGATATCGCCTTGTTTTTTGCTTTAAATGTTACTCATACAAATGTTTAAAAACCTATTTCAGGATTTTAAAAAATGCCACTGCTAAGGGACACTATCTCAGGGGTTAAATACGATTTCACGTATTTCTCAATATCTTTTAGGCACGTTGAGATATCGCCTTGGTTTTTGCTTGCAAATGTTACTCATACAAATGTTTAAAAACCAATTTCAGGATTTCGAAAAATTCCACCCCTAAGGGGGTGTAAAAGGTGTAAGATTTATATTCACATTATTATGTTCAGAAGTGGTTATTATTTATAAGTACAAGTTAAGCATATCTGAATTGAACAAATTTTTCTTTAGTCGCACATAAGGGTTGTAATTAATATTGACTCGCCGCAATTACTCTTGCTTTACATGATGTCAAAGTCTATCTTATATAAATATACATGGTTTCTGGTTATTTTCCTTGACATAAATACTTTTTAAAACTTATCTGAGATTTAGATGTTGACAAGTCGATGGCTCTTTCTTTTCGACTCTGGGGATTGTTGAACCGTCCAGGATTCCTCGTTTCTCATAATCCAAGAAATAGTAAGAATATCGAATACAGCCAAGGGTGTCCACATATGACTTTTGTCGATCCAAGAGCTCAACGTCGTCGATATAGAAAGTGTCGGATAAAGATTGGGTCAATTGAGCTCGGCGTCCCCAGAGAGAAAGAGAACGAAAGCCTCTAGGCTCGTCTTACCTAACTTATTTTATCTACGAGCATGCGCCTTCCTTTCGTTCGCACGGCGCACGTCTCCCCCCTACTCACATCGATCCTGGATCCTACTTACTCAGCTCCTTACATTTAAAAGTTCGCTTACAAAGGGTTAAATAAGTTTTTACGTATTTCTCAATATCTCAAGGCACAATGAGATATCGCCTTGGTTTTACCTTGCAAATGTTACTCATACAAATGTTCAAAGACCAACCTCAAGATTTTTAGAAATTCCACCTCTAAGGGGGTGTAAAAGGGTTAAATAGGTTTTTACGTATTTTTCAAAATCTCTAAGACACGATGAGATATCGCCTTGGTTTTCGCTTTCAAATGTTACTCATACAAATGTTCAAAAAACAAATTGAGGATTATTAGAAATTCCACCCCTAAGATGCTGTAAAAGGGTTAAATATTTTTGTACGTATTTCTTAATATCTCTTGGGCCCGATGAGATATCGCCTTGGTTCTTGCTTGCGAATGTTGCTCATACAAATGTTTAAAAATCGATTTCAAGATTTTTAGAAATTATACCCCTAAGAGGGTGTAAAAAGTTAAATATATTTTTACGTATTTCTTGATATCTCTCAGGCACGATGAGATATCGCCTTGGTTCTTGTTTCCAAATGTTATTCATACAAATGTTTAAAAACGTATTTCAGGATTTTGAAAAATGCCACCCCTAAGGGACACCCTCTTGGGGGTTAAATACTTTTTCACGTATTTCTCAATATTTCTTAGGCACGTTGAGATAGCGCCTTGGTTTTTGTTTCCAAATGTGACTCATACAAATGTTTAAAAACCAATTTCAGGATTTTAGAAATTCCACTCCTAAGGAAATGTAAAAGGGTTCAATATGTTTTTACGTATTTCTCAATATCTCAGGGCACAATGAGATATCGCCTTGGTTTTTGCTTGCAAATGTTACTCATACAAATGTTTAAAAAACGATTTTAATATTTTTAGAAATTCCACCTCTAAGGGGGCGTAAAGGGGTTGGATATGTTTTTAGGTATTGCTCAAAATCTCTTAAACACGACGATATATCGCCTTGGTTTTTGTTTCCAAATGTTACTCATACAAATGTTTAAAAACCAATTTCAGGATTTTAGAAATTCCACTCCTAAGGAGGTGTAAAAGGGTTCAATATGTTTTTACGTATTTCTCAATATCTCAAGGCACAATGAGATATCGCCTTGGTTTTCACTTTTAAATGTTACTCATACAAATGTTCAAAAACCAAATTGAGGATTATTAGAAATTCCACCCCTAAGTTGCTGTAAAAGGGTTAAATATTTTTGTACGTATTTATTAATATCTCTTGGGCCCGATGAGATATCGCTTTGGTTCTTGCTTGCGAATGTTACTCATACAAATGTTTAAAAAACGATTTGAAGATTTTTAGAAATTCCACCTCTAAGGAGGCGTAAAAGGGTTAAATATGTTTTTAGGTATTTCTCAAAATCTCTTAGGCACAACGAGATATCGCCTTGGTTTTTGTCTGCAAATGTTACTCACACAATTGTTTAAAAACCGATTTCAGGATTTCGAGAAATTCCACCCCCAAGGGGGTGTAAAAGGGTTTAATATGTTATTACGTATTTCTCAATATCTCAAGGCACAATAAGATTTCGCCTTGGTTTTTGCTTGCAAATGTTACTCATACAAATGTTTAAAAACCAATTTCAGGATTTCGAGAAATTCCACCCCTAAGGGGGTGTAAAAGGGTTAAATAAGTTTTTACGTTTTTCTTAATATCTTAAGGCACAATGAGATATTGCCTTGGTTTTTGCTTGCAAATGTTACGCATACAAATGTTTAAAAAATGATTTCAAGATTTTTAGAAATTCCATCACTAAGGGGGCGTAAAAGGGTTCAATATGTTTTTAGGTATTTCTCAAAATCTCTTAGGCACGACGAGATATCGCCTCGGTTTTTGCTTTCAAATGTTACTCATACAAATGTTCAAAAAACCATTTTAGGATTTTGAGAAATTTTACCCCTAAAAGAGTGTAAAAGTGTTAAATATGTTTTTACGTATTTCTCAATATCTCTTAGGCACGATGAAATATCGCCTTGGTTTTTGCTTGCGAATGTTAATCATACAAATGTTTAAAAACGTATTTTAGAATTTTTGAAAATTCCACCCCTAACGGGGTGTGAAAGGGTTAAATATGTTTTCACGTATTTCTCAATATCTCTTAGACACGATGAGATATCGCCTTGGTTTTTATTTGCAAATGTTACTCATACAAATGTTTAAAAAACGATTCCGGGATTTTGAAAAATTCCACCCCTAAGGGGGTGTAAAAGGGTTAAATATGTTTTTACGTACTTCTCAATATCTCTGAGTCACGTTGAGATATCGCCTTGGTTTTCGCTTTCAAATGTTACTTATATAAATGTTCAAAAAATCATTTTAGGATTTTGAGAAATTCCACCCGTAAGGGGATGTAAAAGAGTTAAATATGTTTTTACGTATTTCTCAATATCTCTTAGGCACGATGAAATATCGCCTTGGTTTTTGCTTGCAAATGTTACTCATACAAATGTTTGAAAACGTATTTTAGAATTTTTTAAAATTCCACTCCTAAGGGGGTGTGAAAGGGTTAAATATGTTTTCACGTATTTCTCAATATCTCTTAGACACGATGAGATATCGCCTTGGTTTTTGTTTGCGAATGTTACTCATACAAATGTTTGAAAAACGATTCCAAGATTTTGAAAAATTCCACCCCTAAGGGGGTGTAAAAGGGTTAAATATGTTTTTACGTATTTCTCAATATCTCAAGGCACAATGAGATATCGCCTTGGTTTTGCTTGCAAATGTTACTCATTTAAATGTTTAAAAACCGACATCAGGGTTTTGAGAAATTCCACCCCTGAGGGGGTTTTGAAGAGTTACATATGTTTTTACGTATTTCTCGATATCTCTTAGGCACGATGAAATATCGCCTTGGTTTTTGCTTGCAAACGTTACTTATACAAATGTTTAAAAACAAGATTCAGGATTTTGGGAAATTCCTCCCCTAAGGGGGTGTAAAAGGGTTAAATTTGTTTTTACGTATTTCTCCATATCTCTTAGGCACGATGAGATATCGCCTTGGTTCTTGTTTGCAAATGTTACTCATACAAATGTTTAAAAAAATATTTCAGGATTTTTAGAAATTCCACCCCTAGGAGGGTGTAAAAGAGTTAATTATGTTTTTACGTATTTCTCAATATCTTTTAGACACGATGAAATATCGCCTTGGTTTTTGTTTGCAAATGTTACTCATACAAATGTTTGAAATCAAAATTCAGGATTTTTAGAAATTTCACCCCTAAGGGGGTGTAAAAGGGTTTAATAAGTTTTTACGTATTTCTCAATATCTCAAGGCACAATGAGATATCGCCTTGGTTTTTGCTTGCAAATGTTAATCATACAAATGTTTAAAAAACGATTTCAAGATTTTTAGAAATTCCACCCCTAAGGGGGCGTAAAAGTGTGAAATATGTTTTTGAGGTATTTCTCAAAATCTCTTAGGCACGACGAGATATCGCCTTGGTTTTTTTCTGGAAATGTTACTCACACAAATGTTTAAAAACCAATTTCAGAATTTCGAGAAATTCCACCCCTAAAGGGGTGTAAAAGGGTTAAATATGTTTTTACGTATTTCTCAATATCTCAAGGCACAACAAGATTTCGCCTTGGTTTTTGCTTGCAAATGTTACTCATACAAATGTTTAAAAACCAATTTCAGGATTTTAGAAATTCCACCTTTGAGAGGGTGTAAAAGAGTTAAATATGTTTTTACGTATTTCTCGATATCTCAAGGCACAATGAGATATCGCCTTGGTTTTTGCTTGCAAATGTTAGTCATACAAATGTTTGAAAACCGATTTCAAGATTTTTAGAAATTCCACCCTTCAGGGGGTGTAAAAGGGTTAAATATGTTTTTACGTATTTCTCAATATCTCAAGGCACAATGAGATATCGCCTTGGTTTTTGCTTGCAAATGTTACTCATACAAATAATCAAAAACGTATTTTAGGATTTTTAAAAATTCCACGCCCAAGGGGGTGTAAAAGGGTTTAATAAGTTTTTACGTATTTCTCAATATCTCAAGGCACAATGAGATATCGTCTTAGATTTTGCTTGCAAATGTTAATCATACAAATGTTTGAAGAACGATTTCAAAATTTTCAGAAATTTTACCCCTAAGGGGGCGTAAAAGTGTTAAATATGTTTTTTAGGTATTTCTCAAAATCTCTTAGGCACGACGAGATATCGCGTTGGTTTTTTTCTGCAAATGTTACTCACACAAATGTTTAAAAACCAATTTCAGGATTTCGAGAAATTCCACCCCTAAGGGGGTGTAAAAGGGTTAAATATTTTTACGTACTTTTGAATATCTCTGAGGCACGATAAGATATCGCCTCATTTTGCTTGCAAATGTTACTCATACAAATGTTCAAAAAACAAATTCAAGATTTTTAGAAATTCCACCTCTAAGGGGGTGTAAATGGGTTGAATATGTTTTTACGTCTTTCTCAATATCTCTTAGACATGATGAGATATTGCCTTGGTTTTTGTTTGCAAATGTTACTCATATAACGTTTAAAAATCCATTTCAGGATTTTTAAAAATTCCACCCCTAAGGGGGTGTAAAAGGGTTAAATGTGTTTTTACGTATTTCTCTATATCTTTTAGGCACGATGAGATATCGTTTTGGTTTTCGTTTGCAAATGTAACCCATACTAATGTTTAAAAACTAATTTTTGGATTTTGAGAAATTCCACTTCTAAGGGGTTGTAAAAGGGTTAAATATGTTTTTACGTAGTTCTTAATATCTCAAGGCACAATGAGATATCGCCTTGGTTTTTGCTTGCAAATGTTACTGATACAAATGTTTAGAAACCAAATTCAAGATTTTTAGGCATTCCACCCTCAAAGTGGTGTAAAAGGGTTAAATGTGTTTTTACGTAATTTTAGAAATCTCTTATGCACGATGAGATATCGCCTTGATTTTTGTCTGCAAATGTTACTCAGACAAATGTTTCAAAAACAATTTCAGGAGTTTATAAAATTCCACCCCTTAGGGGATGTAAAAGCGTTAAATATGTTTTTACGTATTTCTCAATATCTCAAGGCACAATGCGATATCGCCTTGTTTTTTGCTTTAAATGTTACTCATACAAATGTTTAAAAACCTATTTCAGGATTTTTAAAAATGCCACTGCTAAGGGACACCCTCTCAGGGGTTAAATACGTTTTCACGTATTTCTCAATATCTCTTAGGCACGTTGAGATATCGCCTTGGTTTTTGCTTGCAAATGTTACTCATACAAATGTTTAAAAACAATTTCAGGATTTCGAGAAATTCCACCCCTAAGGGGGTGTAAAAGGGTTAAATAAGTTTTTACGTATTTCTCAATATCTCAAGGCACAATGAGATATCGCCTTGGTTTTTGCTTGCAAATGTTACTCATACAAATGTTCAAAGACCAACCTCAAGATTTTTAGAAATTCCACCTCTAAGGGGGTGTAAAAGGGTTAAATAGGTTTTTACGTATTTTTCAAAGTCTCTTAGACACGATGAGATATCGCCTTGGTTTTCGCTTTCAAATGTTACTCATACAAATGTTCAAAAACCGAATTGAGGATTATTAGAAATTCCACCCCTAAGATGCTGTAAAAGGGTAAAATATTTTTGTACCTATTTCTTAATATCTCTTGGGCCCGATGAGATATCGCCTTGGTTCTTGCTTGCGAATGTTGCTCATACAAATGTTTAAAAATCGATTTCAAGATTTTTAGAAATTATACCCCTAAGAGGGTGTAAAAGGGTTAAATATTTTTTTACGTATTTCTTGATATCTCTCAGGCACGATGAGATATCGCCTTGGTTCTTGTTTCCAAATGTTATTCATACAAATGTTTAAAAACGTATTTCAGGATTTTGAAAAATGCCACCCCTAAGGGACACCCTCTTAGGGGTTAAATACTTTTTCACGTATTTCTCAATATTTCTTAGGCACGTTGAGATAGCGCCTTGGTTTTTGTTTCCAAATGTGACTCATACAAATGTTTAAAAACCAATTTCAGGATTTTAGAAATTCCACTCCTAAGGAGGTGTAAAAGGGTTCAATATGTTTTTACGTATTTCTCAATATCTCAGGGCACAATGAGATATCGCCTTGGTTTTTGCTTGCAAATGTTACTCATACAAATGTTTAAAAAACGATTTTAATATTTTTAGAAATTCCACCTCTACGGGGGCGTAAAGGGGTTGGATATGTTTTTAGGTATTGCTCAAAATCTCTTAAACACGACGATATATCGCCTTGGTTTTTGTTTCCAAATGTTACTCATACAAATGTTTAAAAACCAATTTCAGGATTTTAGAAATTCCACTCCTAAGGAGGTGTAAAAGGGTTCAATATGTTTTTACGTATTTCTCAATATCTCAAGGCACAATGAGATATCGCCTTGGTTTTCGCTTTCAAATGTTACTCATACAAATGTTCAAAAACCAAATTGAGGATTATTAGAAATTCCACCCCTAAGTTGCTGTAAAAGGGTTAAATATTTTTGTACGTATTTCTTAATATCTCTTGGGCCCGATGAGATATCGCCTTGGTTCTTGCTTGCGAATGTTACTCATACAAATGTTTAAAAAACGATTTCAAGATTTTTAGATATTCCACCTCTAAGGAGGCGTAAAATGGTTAAATATGTTTTTAGGTATTTCTCAAAATCACTTAGGCACAACGAGATATCGCCTTGGTTTTTGTCTGCAAATGTTACTCACACAATTGTTTAAAAACCAATTTCAGGACTTCGAGAAATTCCACCCCCAAGGGGGTGTAAAAGGGTTTAATATGTTATTACGTTCTTCTCAATATCTCAAGGCACAATAAGATTTCGCCTTGGTTTTTGCTTGCAAATGTTACTCATACAAATGTTTAAAAACCAAATTCAGGATTTTGAGAAATTCCACCCCTAAAAAGGTGTAAAAAGGTTAAATATGTTTTTACGTATTTCTCAATATCTCTTAGGCACGATGATATATCGCCTTGGTTTTGTTTGCAAATGTAACTCATACAAATGTTTAAAAACGTATTTTAGGATTTTTAAAAATTCTAGCCCTAAGGGGGTGTAAAAGGGTTAAATATGTTTTGACGTATTTCTCAATATCTCTTAGACACGATGAAATATCGCCTTGGTTTTTGCTTGCAAATGTTACTCATACAAATGTTTGAAAACGTATTTTAGAATTTTTTAAAATTCCACTCCTAAGGGGGTGTGAAAGGGTTAAATATGTTTTCACGTATTTCTCAATATCTCTTAGACACGATGAGATATCGCCTTGGTTTTTGTTTGCGAATGTTACTCATACAAATGTTTGAAAAACCATTCCAAGATTTTGAAAAATTCCACCCCTAAGGGGGTGTAAAAGGGTTAAATATGTTTTTACGTATTTCTCAATATCTCTTAGACACGATGAAATATCGCCTTGGTTTTTGCTTGCAAATGTTACTCATACAAATGTTTAAAAACCTATTTCAGGATTTTAAAAAATGCCACTGCTAAGGGACACCCTCTCAGGGGTTAAATACGTTTTCACGTATTTCTCAATATCTCTTAGGCACGTTGAGATATCGCCTTGGTTTTTGCTTGCAAATGTTACTCATACAAATGTTTAAAAACAATATTCAGGATTTCGAGAAATTCCACCCCTAAGGGGGTGTAAAAGGGTTAAATAAGTTTTTACGTATTTCTCAATATCTCAAGGCACAATGAGATATCGCCTTGGTTTTTGCTTGCAAATGTTACTCATACAAATGTTCAAAGACCAACCTCAAGATTTTTAGAAATTTCACCTCTAAGGGGGTGTAAAAGGGTTAAATAGTTTTTTACGTATTTTTCAAAATCTCTTAGACACGATGAGATATCGCCTTGGTTTTCGCTTTCAAATGTTACTCATACAAATGTTCAAAAACCAAATTGAGGATTATTAGAAATTCCACCCCTAAGATGCTGTAAAAGGGTTAAATATTTTTGTACGTATTTCTTAATATCTCTTGGGCCCGATGAGATATCGCCTTGGTTTTCGCTTTCAAATGTTACTCATATAAATGTTCAAAAAATCATTTTAGGATTTTGAGAAATTCCACCCGTAAGGGGATGTAAAAGAGTTAAATATGTTTTTACGTATTTCTCAATATCTCTTAGGCACGATGAAATATCGCCTTGGTTTTTGCTTGCAAATGTTACTCATACAAATGTTTGGAAACGTATTTTAGAATTTTTTAAAATTCCACTCCTAAGGGGGTGTGAAAGGGTTAAATATGTTTTCACGTATTTCTCAATATCTCTTAGACACGATGAGATATCGCCTTGGTTTTTGTTTGCGAATGTTACTCATACAAATGTTTGAAAAACGATTCCAAGATTTTGAAAAATTCCACCCCTAAGGGGGTGTAAAAGGGTTAAATATGTTTTTACGTATTTCTCAATATCTCAAGGCACAATGAGATATCGCCTTGGTTTTGCTTGCAAATGTTACTCATTTAAATGTTTAAAAACCGACATCAGGGTTTTGAGAAATTCCACCCCTAAGGGGGTTTTGAAGAGTTACATATGTTTTTACGTATTTCTCGATATCTCTTAGGCACGATGAAATATCGCCTTGGTTTTTGCTTGCAAACGTTACTTATACAAATGTTTAAAAACGAGATTCAGGATTTTGGGAAATTCCTCCCCTAAGGAGGTGTAAAAGGGTTAAATTTGTTTTTACGTATTTCTCCATATCTCTTAGGCACGATGAGATATCGCCTTGGTTCTTGTTTGCAAATGTTACTCATACAAATGTTTAAAAAAATATTTCAGGATTTTTAGAAATTCCACCCCTAGGAGGGTGTAAAAGAGTTAATTATGTTTTTACGTATTTCTCAATATCTTTTAGACACGATGAAATATCGCCTTGGTTTTTGTTTGCAAATGTTACTCATACAAATGTTTGAAATCAAAATTCAGGATTTTTAGAAATTTCACCCCTAAGGGGGTGTAAAAGGGTTTAATAAGTTTTTACGTATTTCTCAATATCTCAAGGCACAATGAGATATCGCCTTGGTTTTTGCTTGCAAATGTTAATCATACAAATGTTTAAAAAACGATTTCAAGATTTTTAGAAATTCCACCCCTAAGGGGGCGTAAAAGTGTGAAATATGTTTTTGAGGTATTTCTCAAAATCTCTTAGGCACGACGAGATATCGCCTTGGTTTTTTTCTGGAAATGTTACTCACACAAATGTTTAAAAACCAATTTCAGAATTTCGAGAAATTCCACCCCTAAAGGGGTGTAAAAGGGTTAAATATGTTTTTACGTATTTCTCAATATCTCAAGGCACAACAAGATTTCGCCTTGGTTTTTGCTTGCAAATGTTACTCATACAAATGTTTAAAAACCAATTCCAGGATTTTAGAAATTCCACCTTTGAGAGGGTGTAAAAGAGTTAAATATGTTTTTACGTATTTCTCGATATCTCAAGGCACAATGAGATATCGCCTTCGTTTTTGCTTGCAAATGTTAGTCATACAAATGTTTGAAAACCGATTTCAAGATTTTTAGAAATTCCACCCTTCAGGGGGTGTAAAAGGGTTAAATATGTTTTTACGTATTTCTCAATATCTCAAGGCACAATGAGATATCGCCTTGGTTTTTGCTTGCAAATGTTACTCATACAAATAATCAAAAACGTATTTTAGGATTTTTAAAAATTCCACGCCCAAGGGGGTGTAAAAGGGTTTAATAAGTTTTTACGTATTTCTCAATATCTCAAGGCACAATGAGATATCGTCTTAGATTTTGCTTGCAAATGTTAATCATACAAATGTTTGAGGAACGATTTCAAAATTTTCAGAAATTTTACCCCTAAGGGGGCGTAAAAGTGTTAAATATGTTTTTTAGGTATTTCTCAAAATCTCTTAGGCACGACGAGATATCGCGTTGGTTTTTTTCTGCAAATGTTACTCACACAAATGTTTAAAAACCAATTTCAGGATTTCGAGAAATTCCACCCCTAAGGGGGTGTAAAAGGGTTAAATATTTTTACGTACTTCTGAATATCTCTGAGGCACGATAAGATATCGCCTCATTTTGCTTGCAAATGTTACTCATACAAATGTTCAAAAAACAAATTCAAGATTTTTAGAAATTCCACCTCTAAGGGGGTGTAAATGGGTTGAATATGTTTTTACGTCTTTCTCAATATCTCTTAGACATGATGAGATATTGCCTTGGTTTTTGTTTGCAAATGTTACTCATATAACGTTTAAAAATCCATTTCAGGATTTTTTAAAATTCCACCCCTAAGGGGGTGTAAAAGGGTTAAATGTGTTTTTACGTATTTCTCTATATCTTTTAGGCACGATGAGATATCGTTTTGGTTTTCGTTTGCAAATGTAACCCATACTAATGTTTGAAAACTAATTTTTGGATTTTGAGAAATTCCACTTCTAAGGGGTTGTAAAAGGGTTAAATATGTTTTTACGTAGTTCTTAATATCTCAAGGCACAATGAGATATCGCCTTGGTTTTTGCTTGCAAATGTTACTGATACAAATGTTTAGAAACCAAATTCAAGATTTTTAGAAATTCCACCCTCAAAGTGGTGTAAAAGGGTTAAATGTGTTTTTACGTAATTTTAGAAATCTCTTATGCACGATGAGATATCGCCTTGATTTTTGTCTGCAAATGTTACTCAGACAAATGTTTCAAAAACAATTTCAGGAGTTTATAAAATTCCACCCCTTAGGGGATGTAAAAGCGTTAAATATGTTTTTACGTATTTCTCAATATCTCAAGGCACAATGCGATATCGCCTTGTTTTTTGCTTTAAATGTTACTCATACAAATGTTTAAAAACCTATTTCAGGATTTTTAAAAATGCCACTGCTAAGGGACACCCTCTCAGGGGTTAAATACGTTTTCACGTATTTCTCAATATCTCTTAGGCACGTTGAGATATCGCCTTGGTTTTTGCTTGCAAATGTTACTCATACAAATGTTTAAAAACCAATTTCAGGATTTCGAGAAATTCCACCCCTAAGGGGGTGTAAAAGGGTTAAATAAGTTTTTACGTATTTCTCAATATCTCAAGGCACAATGAGATATCGCCTTGGTTTTTGCTTGCAAATGTTACTCATACAAATGTTCAAAGACCAACCTCAAGATTTTTAGAAATTCCACCTCTAAGGGGGTGTAAAAGGGTTAAATAGGTTTTTACGTATTTTTCAAAATCTCTTAGACACGATGAGATATCGCCTTGGTTTTCGCTTTCAAATGTTACTCATACAAATGTTCAAAAACCGAATTGAGGATTATTAGAAATTCCACCCCTAAGATGCTGTAAAAGGGTTAAATATTTTTGTACCTATTTCTTAATATCTCTTGGGCCCGATGAGATATCGCCTTGGTTCTTGCTTGCGAATGTTGCTCATACAAATGTTTAAAAATCGATTTCAAGATTTTTAGAAATTATACCCCTAAGAGGGTGTAGAAGGGTTAAATATATTTTTACGTATTTCTTGATATCTCTCAGGCACGATGAGATATCGCCTTGGTTCTTGTTTCCAAATGTTATTCATACAAATGTTTAAAAACGTATTTCAGGATTTTGAAAAATGCCACCCCTAAGGGACACCCTCTTAGGGGTTAAATACTTTTTCACGTATTTCTCAATATTTCTTAGGCACGTTGAGATAGCGCCTTGGTTTTTGTTTCCAAATGTGACTCATACAAATGTTTAAAAACCAATTTCAGGATTTTAGAAATTCCACTCCTAAGGAGGTGTAAAAGGGTTCAATATGTTTTTACGTATTTCTCAATATCTCAGGGCACAATGAGATATCGCCTTGGTTTTTGCTTGCAAATGTTACTCATACAAATGTTTAAAAAACGATTTTAATATTTTTAGAAATTCCACCTCTAAGGGGGCGTAAAGGGGTTGGATATGTTTTTAGGTATTGCTCAAAATCTCTTAAACACGACGATATATCGCCTTGGTTTTTGTTTCCAAATGTTACTCATACAAATGTTTAAAAACCAATTTCAGGATTTTAGAAATTCCACTCCTAAGGAGGTGTGAAAGGGTTCAATATGTTTTTACGTATTTCTCAATATCTCAAGGCACAATGAGATATCGCCTTGGTTTTCGCTTTCAAATGTTACTCATACAAATGTTTAAAAACCAAATTGAGGATTATTAGAAATTCCACCCCTAAGTTGCTGTAAAAGCGTTAAATATTTTTGTACGTATTTCTTGATATCTCTTGGGCCCGATGAGATATCGCCTTGGTTCTTGCTTGCGAATGTTACTCATACAAATGTTTAAAAAACGATTTCAAGATTTTTAGATATTCCACCTCTAAGGAGGCGTAAAAGGGTTAAATATGTTTTTAGGTATTTCTCAAAATCACTTAGGCACAACGAGATATCGCCTTGGTTTTTGTCTGCAAATGTTACTCACACAATTGTTTAAAAACCAATTTCAGGACTTCGAGAAATTCCACCCCCAAGGGGGTGTAAAAGGGTTTAATATGTTATTACGTATTTCTCAATATCTCAAGGCACAATAAGATTTCGCCTTGGTTTTTGCTTGCAAATGTTACTCATACAAATGTTTAAAAACCAAATTCAGGATTTTGAGAAATTCCACCCCTAAAAAGGTGTAAAAAGGTTAAATATGTTTTTACGTATTTCTCAATATCTCTTAGGCACGATGATATATCGCCTTGGTTTTGTTTGCAAATGTAACTCATACAAATGTTTAAAAACGTATTTTAGGATTTTTAAAAATTCTAGCCCTAAGGGGGTGTAAAAGGGTTAAATATGTTTTGACGTATTTCTCAATATCTCTTAGACACGATGAAATATCGCCTTGGTTTTTGCTTGCAAATGTTACTCATACAAATGTTTGAAAACGTATTTTAGAATTTTTTAAAATTCCACTCCTAAGGGGGTGTGAAAGGGTTAAATATGTTTTCACGTATTTCTCAATATCTCTTAGACACGATGAGATATCGCCTTGGTTTTTGTTTGCGAATGTTACTCATACAAATGTTTGAAAAACCATTCCAAGATTTTGAAAAATTCCACCCCTAAGAGGGTGTAAAAGGGTTAAATATGTTTTTACGTATTTCTCAATATCTCTTAGACACGATGAAATATCGCCTTGGTTTTTGCTTGCAAATGTTACTCATACAAATGTTTAAAAACCTATTTCAGGATTTTAAAAAATGCCACTGCTAAGGGACACCCTCTCAGGGGTTAAATACGTTTTCACGTATTTCTCAATATCTCTTAGGCACGTTGAGATATCGCCTTGGTTTTTGCTTGCAAATGTTACTCATACAAATGTTTAAAAACAAATTTCAGGATTTCGAGAAATTCCACCCCTAAGGGGGTGTAAAAGGGTTAAATAAGTTTTTACGTATTTCTCAATATCTCAAGGCACAATGAGATATCGCCTTGGTTTTCGCTTGCAAATGTTACTCATACAAATGTTCAAAGACCAACCTCAAGATTTTTAGAAATTTCACCTCTAAGGGGGTGTAAAAGGGTTAAATAGTTTTTTACGTATTTTTCAAAATCTCTTAGACACGATGAGATCTCGCCTTGGTTTTCGCTTTCAAATGTTACTCATACAAATGTTCAAAAACCAAATTGAGGATTATTAGAAATTCCACCCCTAAGTTGCTGTAAAAGGGTTAAATATTTTTGTACGTATTTCTTAATATCTCTTGGGCCCGATGAGATATCGCCTTGGTTCTTGCTTGCGAATGTTACTCATACAAATGTTTAAAAAACGATTTCAAGATTTTTGATATTCCACCTCTAAGGAGGCGTAAAAGGGTTAAATATGTTTTTAGGTATTTCTCAAAATCTCTTAGGCACAACGAGATATCGCCTTGGTTTTTGTCTGCAAATGTTACTCACACAATTGTTTAAAAACCAATTTCAGGATTTCGAGAAATTCCACCCCCAAGGGGGTGTAAAAGGGTTTAATATGTTATTACGTATTTCTCAATATCTCAAGGCACAATAAGATTTCGCCTTGGTTTTTGCTTGCAAATGTTACTCATACAAAGGTTTAAAAACCAAATTCAGGATTTTGAGAAATTCCACCCCTAAAAAGGTGTAAAAAGGTTAAATATGTTTTTACGTATTTCTCAATATCTCTTAGGCACGATGATATATCGCCTTGGTTTTGTTTGCAAATGTAACTCATACAAATGTTTAAAAACGTATTTTAGGATTTTTAAAAATTCTACTCCTAAGGGGGTGTAAAAGGGTTAAATATGTTTTGACGTATTTCTCAATATCTCTTAGACACGATGAAATATCGCGTTGGTTTTTTTCTGCAAATGTTACTCACACAAATGTTTAAAAACCAATTTCAGGATTTCGAGAAATTCCACCCCTAAGGGGGTGTAAAAGGGTTAAATATTTTTACGTATTTCTGAATATCTCTGAGGCACGATAAGATATCGTCGCATTTTGCTTGCAAATGTTACTCATACAAATGTTCAAAAAACAAATTCAAGATTTTTAGAAATTCCACCTCTAAGGGGGTGTAAATGGGTTGAATATGTTTTTACGTCTTTCTCAATATCTCTTAGACATGATGAGATATTGCCTTGGTTTTTGTTTGCAAATGTTACTCATACAAACGTTTAAAAATCCATTTCAGGATTTTTTAAAATTCCACCCCTAAGGGGGTGTAAAAGGGTTAAATGTGTTTTTACGTATTTCTCTATATCTTTTAGGCACGATGAGATATCGTTTTGGTTTTCGCTTGCAAATGTAACCCATACTAATGTTTAAAAACTAATTTTTGGATTTTGAGAAATTCCACTTCTAAGGGGTTGTAAAAGGGTTTAATATGTTTTTACGTAGTTCTTAATATCTCAAGGCACAATGAGATATCGCCTTGGTTTTTGCTTGCAAATGTTACTGATACAAATGTTTAGAAACCAAATTCAAGATTTTCAGAAATTCCACCCTCAAAGTGGTGTAAAAGGGTTAAATGTGTTTTTACGTAATTTTAGAAATCTCTTATGCACGATGAGATATCGCCTTGATTTTTGTCTGCAAATGTTACTCAGACAAATGTTTCAAAAACAATTTCAGGAATTTATAAAATTCCACCCCTTAGGGGATGTAAAAGGGTTTAATAAGTTTTTACGTATTTCTCAATATCTCAAGGCACAATAAGATATCGTCTTAGATTTTGCTTGCAAATGTTAATCATACAAATGTTTGAAGAACGATTTCAAAATTTTCAGAAATTTTACCCCTAAGGGGGCGTAAAAGTGTTAAATATGTTTTTTAGGTATTTCTCAAAATCTCTTAGGCACGACGAGATATCGCGTTGGTTTTTTTCTGCAAATGTTACTCACACAAATGTTTAAAAACCAATTTCAGGATTTCGAGAAATTCCACCCCTAAGGGGGTGTGAAAGGGTTAAATATTTTTACGTACTTCTGAATATCTCTGAGGCACGATAAGATATCGCCTCATTTTGCTTGCAAATGTTACTCATACAAATGTTCAAAAAACAAATTCAAGATTTTTAGAAATTCCACCTCTAAGGGGGTGTAAATGGGTTGAATATGTTTTTACGTCTTTCTCAATATCTTTTAGACATGATGAGATATTGCCTTGGTTTTTGTTTGCAAATGTTACTCATATAACGTTTAAAAATCCATTTCAGGATTTTTTAAAATTCCACCCCTAAGGGGGTGTAAAAGGGTTAAATGTGTTTTTACGTATTTCTCTATATCTTTTAGGCACGATGAGATATCGTTTTGGTTTTCGTTTGCAAATGTAACCCATACTAATGTTTAAAAACTAATTTTTGGATTTTGAGAATTTCCACTTCTAAGGGGTTGTAAAAGGGTTAAATATGTTTTTACGTAGTTCTTAATATCTCAAGGCACAATGAGATATCGCCTTGGTTTTTGCTTGCAAATGTTACTGATACAAATGTTTAGAAACCGAATTCAAGATTTTCAGAAATTCCACCCTCAAAGTGGTGTAAAAGGGTTGAATGTGTTTTTACGTAATTTTAGAAATCTCTTATGCACGATGAGATATCGCCTTGATTTTTGTCTGCAAATGTTACCCAGACAAATGTTTCAAAAACAATTTCAGGAGTTTATAAAATTCCACCCCTTAGGGGATGTAAAAGCGTTAAATATGTTTTTACGTATTTCTCAATATCTCAAGGCATAATGCGATATCGCCTTGTTTTTTGCTTTAAATGTTACTCATACAAATGTTTAAAAACCTATTTCAGGATTTTTAAAAATGCCACTGCTAAGGGACACCCTCTCAGGGGTTAAATACGTTTTCACGTATTTCTCAATATCTCTTAGGCACGTTGAGATATCGCCTTGGTTTTTGCTTGCAAATGTTACTCATACAAATGTTTAAAAACCAATTTCAGGATTTCGAGAAATTCCACCCCTAAGGGGGTGTAAAAGGGTTAAATAAGTTTTTACGTATTTCTAAATATCTCAAGGCACAATGAGATATCGCCTTGGTTTTTGCTTGCAAATGTTACTCATACAAATGTTCAAAGACCAACCTCAAGATTTTTAGAAATTCCACCTCTAAGGGGGTGTAAAAGGGTTAAATAGGTTTTTACGTATTTTTTAAAATCTCTTAGACACGATGAGATATCGCCTTGGTTTTCGCTTTCAAATGTTACTCATACAAATGTTCAAAAACCGAATTGAGGATTATTAGAAATTCCACCCCTAAGATGCTGTAAAAGGGTTAAATATTTTTGTACGTATTTCTTAATATCTCTTGGGCCCGATGAGATATCGCCTTGGTTCTTACTTGCGAATGTTGCTCATACAAATGTTTAAAAATCGATTTCAAGATTTTTAGAAATTATACCCCTAAGAGGGTGTAAAAGGGTTAAATATATTTTTACGTATTTCTTGATATCTCTCAGGCACGATGAGATATCGCCTTGGTTCTTGTTTCCAAATGTTATTCATACAAATGTTTAAAAACGTATTTCAGGATTTTGAAAAATGCCACCCCTAAGGGACACCCTCTTGGGGGTTAAATACTTTTTCACGTATTTCTCAATATTTCTTAGGCACGTTGAGATAGCGCCTTGGTTTTTGTTTCCAAATGTGACTCATACAAATGTTTAAAAACCAATTTCAGGATTTTAGAAATTCCACTCCTAAGGAGGTGTAAAAGGGTTCAATATGTTTTTACGTATTTCTCAATATCTCAGGGCACAATGAGATATCGCCTTGGTTTTTGCTTGCAAATGTTACTCATACAAATGTTTAAAAAACGATTTTAATATTTTTAGAAATTCCACCTCTAAGGGGGCGTAAAGGGGTTGGATATGTTTTTAGGTATTGCTCAAAATCTCTTAAACACGACGATATATCGCCTTGGTTTTTGTTTCCAAATGTTACTCATACAAATGTTTAAAAACCAATTTCAGGATTTTAGAAATTCCACTCCTAAGGAGGTGTAAAAGGGTTCAATATGTTTTTACGTATTTCTCAATATCTCAAGGCACAATGAGATATCGCCTTGGTTTTCGCTTTCAAATGTTACTCATACAAATGTTCAAAAACCAAATTGAGGATTATTAGAAATTCCACCCCTAAGTTGCTGTAAAAGGGTTAAATATTTTTGTACGTATTTCTTAATATCTCTTGGGCCCGATGAGATATCGCCTTGGTTCTTGCTTGCGAATGTTACTCATACAAATGTTTAAAAAACGATTTCAAGATTTAGAGATATTCCACCTCTAAGGAGGCGTAAAAGGGTTAAATATGTTTTTAGGTATTTCTCAAAATCACTTAGGCACAACGAGATATCGCCTTGGTTTTTGTCTGCAAATGTTACTCACACAATTGTTTAAAAACCAATTTCAGGACTTCGAGAAATTCCACCCCCAAGGGGGTGTAAAAGGGTTTAATATGTTATTACGTATTTCTCAATATCTCAAGGCACAATAAGATTTCGCCTTGGTTTTTGCTTGCAAATGTTACTCATACAAATGTTTAAAAACCAAATTCAGGATTTTGAGAAATTCCACCCCTAAAAAGGTGTAAAAAGGTTAAATATGTTTTCACGTATTTCTCAATATCTCTTAGGCACGATGATATATCGCCTTGGTTTTGTTTGCAAATGTAACTCATACAAATGTTTAAAAACGTATTTTAGGATTTTTAAAAATTCTACCCCTAAGGGGTGTAAAAGGGTTAAATATGTTTTCACGTATTTCTCAATATCTCTTAGACACGATGAGATATCGCCTTGGTTTTTGTTTGCGAATGTTACTCATACAAATGTTTGAAAAACGATTCCAAGATTTTGAAAAATTCCACCCCTAAGGGGGTGTAAAAGGGTTAAATATGTTTTTACGTATTTCTCAATATCTCTTAGACACGATGAGATATCGCCTTGGTTTTTGTTTGCGAATGTTACTCATACAAATGTTTGAAAAACGATTCCAAGATTTTGAAAAATTCCACCCCTAAGGGGGTGTAAAAGGGTTAAATATGTTTTTACGTATTTCTCAATATCTCAAGGCACAATGAGATATCGCCTTGGTTTTGCTTGCAAATGTTACTCATTTAAATGTTTAAAAACCGAATTCAGGGTTTTGAAAAATTCCACCCCTAAGGGGGTTTTGAAGAATTACATATGTTTTTACGTATTTCTCAATATCTCTTAGGCACGATGAAATATCGCCTTGGTTTTTGCTTGCAAATGTTAATCATAAAAATGTTTGAAAACGTATTTTAGAATTTTTGAAAATTCCACCCCTAACGGGGTGTGAAAGGGTTAAATATGTTTTCACGTATTTCTCAATATCTCTTAGACACGATAAGATATCGCCTTGGTTTTTATTTGCAAATGTTACTCATACAAATGTTTAAAAAACGATTCCGGGATTTTAAAAAATTCCACCCCTAAGGGGGTGTAAAAGGGTTAAATATGTTTTCACGTATTTCTCAATATCTCTTAGACACGATGAGATATCGCCTTGGTTTTTGTTTGCGAATGTTACTCATACAAATGTTTGAAAAACGATTGCAAGATTTTGAAAAATTCCACCCCTAAGGGGGTGTAAAAGGGTTAAATATGTTTTTACGTATTTCTCAATATCTCAAGGCACAATGAGATATCGCCTTGATTTTGCTTGCAAATGTTACTCATTTAAATGTTTAAAAACCGAATTCAGGGTTTTGAGAAATTCCACCCCTAAGGGGGTTTTGAAGAGTTACATATGTTTTTACGTATTTCTCAATATCTCAAGGCACAATGCGATATCGCCTTGTTTTTTGCTTTAAATGTTACTCATACAAATGTTTAAAAACCTATTTCAGGATTTTAAAAAATGCCACTGCTAAGGGACACCCTCTCAGGAGTTAAATACGTTTTCACGTATTTCTCAATATCTCTTAGGCACGTTGAGATATCGCCTTGGTTTTTGCTTGCAAATGTTACTCATACAAATGTTTAAAAACCAATTTCAGGATTTCGAGAAATTCCACCCCTAAGGGGGTGTAAAAGGGTTAAATAAGTTTTCACGTATTTCTCAATATCTCAAGGCACAATGAGATATCGCCTTCGTTTTTGCTTGCAAATGTTACTCATACAAATGTTCAAAGACCAACCTCAAGATTTTTAGAAATTCCACCTCTAAGGGGGTGTAAAAGGGTTAAATAGGTTTTTACGTATTTTTCAAAATCTCTTGGACACGATGAGATATCGCCTTGGTTTTTGCTTTCAAATGTTACTCATACAAATGTTCAAAAACCAAATTGAGGATTATTAGAAATTCCACCCCTAAGTTGCTGTAAAAGGGTTAAATATTTTTGTACGTATTTCTTAATATCTCTTGGGCCCGATGAGATATCGCCTTGGTTCTTGCTTGCGAATGTTACTCATACAAATGTTTAAAAAACGATTTCAAGATTTAGAGATATTCCACCTCTAAGGAGGCGTAAAAGGGTTAAATATGTTTTTAGGTATTTCTCAAAATCACTTAGGCACAACGAGATATCGCCTTGGTTTTTGTCTGCAAATGTTACTCACACAATTGTTTAAAAACCAATTTCAGGACTTCGAGAAATTCCACCCCCAAGGGGGTGTAAAAGGGTTTAATATGTTATTACGTATTTCTCAATATCTCAAGGCACAATAAGATTTCGCCTTGGTTTTTGCTTGCAAATGTTACTCATACAAATGTTTAAAAACCAAATTCAGGATTTTGAGAAATTCCACCCCTAAAAAGGTGTAAAAAGGTTAAATATGTTTTTACGTATTTCTCAATATCTCTTAGGAACGATGATATATCGCCTTGGTTTTGTTTGCAAATGTAACTCATACAAATGTTTAAAAACGTATTTTAGGATTTTTAAAAATTCTACCCCTAAGGGGTGTAAAAGGGTTGAATATGTTTTGACGTATTTCTCAATATCTCTTAGACACGATGAAATATCGCCTTGGTTTTTGCTTGCAAATGTTACTCATACAAATGTTTGAAAACGTATTTTAGAATTTTTTAAAATTCCACTCCTAAGGGGGTGTGAAAGGGTTAAATATGTTTTCACGTATTTCTCAATATCTCTTAGACACGATGAGATATCGCCTTGGTTTTTGTTTGCGAATGTTACTCATACAAATGTTTGAAAAACGATTCCAAGATTTTGAAAAATTCCACCCCTAAGGGGGTGTAAAAGGGTTAAATATGTTTTTACGTATTTCTCAATATCTCTTAGACACGATGAGATATCGCCTTGGTTTTTGTTTGCGAATGTTACTCATACAAATGTTTGAAAAACGATTCCAAGATTTTGAAAAATTCCACCCCTAAGGGGGTGTAAAAGGGTTAAATATGTTTTTACGTATTTCTCAATATCTCAAGGCACAATGAGATATCGCCTTGGTTTTGCTTGCAAATGTTACTCATTTAAATGTTTAAAAACCGAATTCAGGGTTTTGAGAAATTCCACCCCTAAGGGGGTTTTGAAGAATTACATATGTTTTTACGTATTTCTCAATATCTCTTAGGCACGATGAAATATCGCCTTGGTTTTTGCTTGCAAATGTTAATCATACAAATGTTTGAAAACGTATTTTAGAATTTTTGAAAATTCCACCCCTAACGGGGTGTGAAAGGGTTAAATATGTTTTCACGTATTTCTCAATATCTCTTAGACACGATAAGATATCGCCTTGGTTTTTATTTGCAAATGTTACTCATACAAATGTTTAAAAAACGATTCCGGGATTTTAAAAAATTCCACCCCTAAGGGGGTGTAAAAGGGTTAAATATGTTTTCACGTATTTCTCAATATCTCTTAGACACGATGAGATATCGCCTTGGTTTTTGTTTGCGAATGTTACTGATACAAATGTTTGAAAAACGATTGCAAGATTTTGAAAAATTGCACCCCTAAGGGGGTGTAAAAGGGTTAAATATGTTTTTACGTATTTCTCAATATCTCAAGGCACAATGAGATATCGCCTTGGTTTTGCTTGCAAATGTTACTCATTTAAATGTTTAAAAACCGAATTCAGGGTTTTGAGAAATTCCACCCCTAAGGGGGTTTTGAAGAGTTACATATGTTTTTACGTATTTCTCAATATCTCAAGGCACAATGCGATATCGCCTTGTTTTTTGCTTTAAATGTTACTCATACAAATGTTTAAAAACCTATTTCAGGATTTTAAAAAATGCCACTGCTAAGGGACACCCTCTCAGGAGTTAAATACGTTTTCACGTATTTCTCAATATCTCTTAGGCACGTTGAGATATCGCCTTGGTTTTTGCTTGCAAATGTTACTCATACAAATGTTTAAAAACCAATTTCAGGATTTCGAGAAATTCCACCCCTAAGGGGGTGTAAAAGGGTTAAATAAGTTTTCACGTATTTCTCAATATCTTAAGGCACAATGAGATATCGCCTTGGTTTTTGCTTGCAAATGTTACTCATACAAATGTTCAAAGACCAACCTCAAGATTTTTAGAAATTCCACCTCTAAGGGGGTGTAAAAGGGTTAAATAGGTTTTTACGTATTTTTCAAAATCTCTTGGACACGATGAGATATCGCCTTGGTTTTTGCTTTCAAATGTTACTCATACAAATGTTCAAAAACCAAATTGAGGATTATTAGAAATTCCACCCCTAAGATGCTGTAAAAGGGTTAAATATTTTTGTACGTATTTCTTAATATCTCTTGGGCCCGATGAGATATCGCCTTGGTTCTTGCTTGCGAATGTTGCTCATACAAATGTTTAAAAATCGATTTCAAGATTTTTAGAAATTATACCCCTAAGAGGGTGTAAAAGGGTTAAATATATTTTTACGTATTTCTTGATATCTCTCAGGCACGATGAGATATCGCCTTGGTTCTTGTTTCCAAATGTTATTCATACAAATGTTTAAAAACGTATTTCAGGATTTTGAAAAATGCCACACCTAAGGGACACCCTCTTGGGGGTTAAATACTTTTTCACGTATTTCTCAATATTTCTTAGGCACGTTGAGATAGCGCCTTGGTTTTTGTTTCCAAATGTGACTCATACAAATGTTTAAAAACCAATTTCAGGATTTTAGAAATTCCACTCCTAAGGAAATGTAAAAGGGTTCAATATGTTTTTACGTATTTCTCAATATCTCAGGGCACAATGAGATATCGCCTTGGTTTTTGCTTGCAAATGTTACTCATACAAATGTTTAAAAAACGATTTTAATATTTTTAGAAATTCCACCTCTAAGGGGGCGTAAAGGGGTTGGATATGTTTTTAGGTATTGCTCAAAATCTCTTAAACACGACGATATATCGCCTTGGTTTTTGTTTCCAAATGTTACTCATACAAATGTTTAAAAACCAATTTCAGGATTTTAGAAATTCCACTCCTAAGGAGGTGTAAAAGGGTTCAATATGTTTTTACGTATTTCTCAATATCTCAAGGCACAATGAGATATCGCCTTGGTTTTCGCTTTTAAATGTTACTCATACAAATGTTCAAAAACCAAATTGAGGACTATTAGAAATTCCACCCCTAAGTTGCTGTAAAAGGGTTAAATATTTTTGTACGTATTTCTTAATATCTCTTGGGCCCGATGAGATATCGCTTTGGTTCTTGCTTGCGAATGTTACTCATACAAATGTTTAAAAAACGATTTGAAGATTTTTAGAAATTCCACCTCTAAGGAGGCGTAAAAGGGTTAAATATGTTTTTAGGTATTTCTCAAAATCTCTTAGGCACAACGAGATATCGCCTTGGTTTTTGTCTGCAAATGTTACTCACACAATTGTTTAAAAACCAATTTCAGGATTTCGAGAAATTCCACCCCCAAGGGGGTGTAAAAGGGTTTAATATGTTATTACGTATTTCTCAATATCTCAAGGCACAATAAGATTTCGCCTTGGTTTTTGCTTGCAAATGTTACTCATACAAATGTTTAAAAACCAATTTCAGGATTTCGAGAAATTCCACCCCTAAGGGGGTGTAAAAGGGTTAAATAAGTTTTTACGTTTTTCTTAATATCTTAAGGCACAATGAGATATTGCCTTGGTTTTCGCTTGCAAATGTTACGCATACAAATGTTTAAAAAATGATTTCAAGATTTTTAGAAATTCCATCACTAAGGGGGCGTAAAAGGGTTCAATATGTTTTTAGGTATTTCTCAAAATCTCTTAGGCACGACGAGATATCGCCTTGGTTTTTGCTTTCAAATGTTACTCATACAAATGTTCAAAAAACCATTTTAGGATTTTGAGAAATTTTACCCCTAAAAGAGTGTAAAAGTGTTAAATATGTTTTTACGTATTTCTCAATATCTCTTAGGCACGATGAAATATCGCCTTGGTTTTTGCTTGCGAATGTTAATCATACAAATGTTTAAAAACGTATTTTAGAATTTTTGAAAATTCCACCCCTAACGGGGTGTGAAAGGGTTAAATATGTTTTCACGTATTTCTCAATATCTCTTAGACACGATGAGATATCGCCTTGGTTTTTATTTGCAAATGTTACTCATACAAATGTTTAAAAAACGATTCCGGGATTTTGAAAAATTCCACCCCTAAGGGGGTGTAAAAGGGTTAAATATGTTTTTACGTACTTCTCAATATCTCTGAGTCACGTTGAGATATCGCCTTGGTTTTCGCTTTCAAATGTTACTTATATAAATGTTCAAAAAATCATTTTAGGATTTTGAGAAATTCCACCCGTAAGGGGATGTAAAAGAGTTAAATATGTTTTTACGTATTTCTCAATATCTCTTAGGCACGATGAAATATCGCCTTGGTTTTTGCTTGCAAATGTTACTCATACAAATGTTTGAAAACGTATTTTAGAATTTTTTAAAATTCCACTCCTAAGGGGGTGTGAAAGGGTTAAATATGTTTTCACGTATTTCTCAATATCTCTTAGACACGATGAGATATCGCCTTGGTTTTTGTTTGCGAATGTTACTCATACAAATGTTTGAAAAACGATTCCAAGATTTTGAAAAATTCCACCCCTAAGGGGGTGTAAAAGGGTTAAATATGTTTTCACGTATTTCTCAATATCTCTTAGACACGATAAGATATCGCCTTGGTTTTTATTTGCAAATGTTACTCATACAAATGTTTAAAAAACGATTCCGGGATTTTAAAAAATTCCACCCCTAAGGGGGTGTAAAAGGGTTAAATATGTTTTTACGTACTTCTCAATATCTCTGAGTCACGTTGAGATATCGCCTTGGTTTTCGCTTTCAAATGTTACTCATATAAATGTTCAAAAAATCATTTTAGGATTTTGAGAAATTCCACCCGTAAGGGGATGTAAAAGAGTTAAATATGTTTTTACGTATTTCTCAATATCTCTTAGGCACGATGAAATATCGCCTTGGTTTTTGCTTGCAAATGTTACTCATACAAATGTTTGGAAACGTATTTTAGAATTTTTTAAAATTCCACTCCTAAGGGGGTGTGAAAGGGTTAAATATGTTTTCACGTATTTCTCAATATCTCTTAGACACGATGAGATATCGCCTTGGTTTTTGTTTGCGAATGTTACTCATACAAATGTTTGAAAAACGATTCCAAGATTTTGAAAAATTCCACCCCTAAGGGGGTGTAAAAGGGTTAAATATGTTTTTACGTATTTCTCAATATCTCAAGGCACAATGAGATATCGCCTTGGTTTTGCTTGCAAATGTTACTCATTTAAATGTTTAAAAACCGACATCAGGGTTTTGAGAAATTCCACCCCTAAGGGGGTTTTGAAGAGTTACATATGTTTTTACGTATTTCTCGATATCTCTTAGGCACGATGAAATATCGCCTTGGTTTTTGCTTGCAAACGTTACTTATACAAATGTTTAAAAACGAGATTCAGGATTTTGGGAAATTCCTCCCCTAAGGGGGTGTAAAAGGGTTAAATTTGTTTTTACGTATTTCTCCATATCTCTTAGGCACGATGAGATATCGCCTTGGTTCTTGTTTGCAAATGTTACTCATACAAATGTTTAAAAAAATATTTCAGGATTTTTAGAAATTCCACCCCTAGGAGGGTGTAAAAGAGTTAATTATGTTTTTACGTATTTCTCAATATCTTTTAGACACGATGAAATATCGCCTTGGTTTTTGTTTGCAAATGTTACTTATACAAATGTTTGAAATCAAAATTCAGGATTTTTAGAAATTTCACCCCTAAGGGGGTGTAAAAGGGTTTAATAAGTTTTTACGTATTTCTCAATATCTCAAGGCACAATGAGATATCGCCTTGGTTTTTGCTTGCAAATGTTAATCATACAAATGTTTAAAAAACGATTTCAAGATTTTTAGAAATTCCACCCCTAAGGGGGCGTAAAAGTGTGAAATATGTTTTTGAGGTATTTCTCAAAATCTCTTAGGCACGACGAGATATCGCCTTGGTTTTTTTCTGGAAATGTTACTCACACAAATGTTTAAAAACCAATTTCAGAATTTCGAGAAATTCCACCCCTAAAGGGGTGTAAAAGGGTTAAATATGTTTTTACGTATTTCTCAATATCTCAAGGCACAACAAGATTTCGCCTTGGTTTTTGCTTGCAAATGTTACTCATACAAATGTTTAAAAACCAATTTCAGGATTTTAGAAATTCCACCTTTGAGAGGGTGTAAAAGAGTTAAATATGTTTTTACGTATTTCTCGATATCTCAAGGCACAATGAGATATCGCCTTGGTTTTTGCTTGCAAATGTTAGTCATACAAATGTTTGAAAACCGATTTCAAGATTTTTAGAAATTCCACCCTTCAGGGGGTGTAAAAGGGTTAATTATGTTTTTACGTATTTCTCAATATCTCAAGGCACAATGAGATATCGCCTTGGTTTTTGCTTGCAAATGTTACTCATACAAATAATCAAAAACGTATTTTAGGATTTTTAAAAATTCCACGCCCAAGGGGGTGTAAAAGGGTTTAATAAGTTTTTACGTATTTCTCAATATCTCAAGGCACAATGAGATATCGTCTTAGATTTTGCTTGCAAATGTTAATCATACAAATGTTTGAAGAACGATTTCAAAATTTTCAGAAATTTTACCCCTAAGGGGGCGTAAAAGTGTTAAATATGTTTTTTAGGTATTTCTCAAAATCTCTTAGGCACGACGAGATATCGCGTTGGTTTTTTTCTGCAAATGTTACTCACACAAATGTTTAAAAACCAATTTCAGGATTTCGAGAAATTCCACCCCTAAGGGGGTGTAAAAGGGTTAAATATTTTTACGTACTTCTGAATATCTCTGAGGCACGATAAGATATCGCCTCATTTTGCTTGCAAATGTTACTCATACAAATGTTCAAAAAACAAATTCAAGATTTTTAGAAATTCCACCTCTAAGGGGGTGTAAATGGGTTGAATATGTTTTTACGTCTTTCTCAATATCTCTTAGACATGATGAGATATTGCCTTGGTTTTTGTTTGCAAATGTTACTCATATAACGTTTAAAAATCCATTTCAGGATTTTTTAAAATTCCACCCCTAAGGGGGTGTAAAAGGGTTAAATGTGTTTTTACGTATTTCTCTATATCTTTTAGGCACGATGAGATATCGTTTTGGTTTTCGTTTGCAAATGTAACCCATACTAATGTTTAAAAACTAATTTTTGAATTTTGAGAAATTCCACTTCTAAGGGGTTGTAAAAGGGTTAAATATGTTTTTACGTAGTTCTTAATATCTCAAGGCACAATGAGATATCGCCTTGGTTTTTGCTTGCAAATGTTACTGATACAAATGTTTAGAAACCAAATTCAAGATTTTTAGAAATTCCACCCTCAAAGTGGTGTAAAAGGGTTAAATGTGTTTTTACGTAATTTTAGAAATCTCTTATGCACGATGAGATATCGCCTTGATTTTTGTCTGCAAATGTTACTCAGACAAATGTTTCAAAAACAATTTCAGGAGTTTATAAAATTCCACCCCTTAGGGGATGTAAAAGCGTTAAATATGTTTTTACGTATTTCTCAATATCTCAAGGCACAATGCGATATCGCCTTGATTTTTGCTTTAAATGTTACTCATACAAATGTTTAAAAACCTATTTCAGGATTTTTAAAAATGCCACTGCTAAGGGACACCCTCTCAGGGGTTAAATACGTTTTCACGTATTTCTCAATATCTCTTAGGCACGTTGAGATATCGCCTTGGTTTTTGCTTGCAAATGTTACTCATACAAATGTTTAAAAACCAAATTCAGGATTTTGAGAAATTCCACCCCTAAAAAGGTGTAAAAAGGTTAAATATGTTTTTACGTATTTCTCAATATCTCTTAGGCACGATGATATATCGCCTTGGTTTTGTTTGCAAATGTAACTCATACAAATGTTTAAAAACGTATTTTAGGATTTTTAAAAATTCTAGCCCTAAGGGGGTGTAAAAGGGTTAAATATGTTTTGACGTATTTCTCAATATCTCTTAGACACGATGAAATATCGCCTTGGTTTTTGCTTGCAAATGTTACTCATACAAATGTTCTAAAACGTATTTTAGAATTTTTTAAAATTCCACTCCTAAGGGGGTGTGAAAGGGTTAAATATGTTTTCACGTATTTCTCAATATCTCTTAGACACGATGAGATATCGCCTTGGTTTTTGTTTGCGAATGTTACTCATACAAATGTTTGAAAAACCATTCCAAGATTTTGAAAAATTCCACCCCTAAGGGGGTGTAAAAGGGTTAAATATGTTTTTACGTATTTCTCAATATCTCTTAGACACGATGAAATATCGCCTTGGTTTTTGCTTGCAAATGTTACTCATACAAATGTTTAAAAACCTATTTCAGGATTTTAAAAAATGCCACTGCTAAGGGACACCCTCTCAGGGGTTAAATACGTTTTCACGTATTTCTCAATATCTCTAAGGCACGTTGAGATATCGCCTTGGTTTTTGCTTGCAAATGTTACTCATACAAATGTTTAAAAACAAATTTCAGGATTTCGAGAAATTCCACCCCTAAGGGGGTGTAAAAGGGTTAAATAAGTTTTTACGTATTTCTCAATATCTCAAGGCACAATGAGATATCGCCTTGGTTTTTGCTTGCAAATGTTACTCATACAAATGTTCAAAGACCAACCTCAAGATTTTTAGAAATTTCACCTCTAAGGGGGTGTAAAAGGGTTAAATAGTTTTTTACGTATTTTTCAAAATCTCTTAGACACGATGAGATATCGCCTTGGTTTTCGCTTTCAAATGTTACTCATACAAATGTTCAAAAACCAAATTGAGGATTATTAGAAATTCCACCCCTAAGATGCTGTAAAAGGGTTAAATATTTTTGTACGTATTTCTTAATATCTCTTGGGCCCGATGAGATATCGCCTTGGTTCTTGCTTGCGAATGTTGCTCATACAAATGTTTAAAAATCGATTTCAAGATTTTTAGAAATTATACCCCTAAGAGGGTGTAAAAGGGTTAAATATATTTTTACGTATTTCTTGATATCTCTCAGGCACGATGAGATATCGCCTAGGTTCTTGTTTCCAAATGTTATTCATACAAATGTTTAAAAACGTATTTCAGGATTTTGAAAAATGCCACACCTAAGGGACACCCTCTTGGGGGTTAAATACTTTTTCACGTATTTCTCAATATTTCTTAGGCACGTTGAGATAGCGCCTTGGTTTTTGTTTCCAAATGTGACTCATACAAATGTTTAAAAACCAATTTCAGGATTTTAGAAATTCCACTCCTAAGGAGGTGTAAAAGGGTTCAATATGTTTTTACGTACTTCTCAATATCTCAGGGCACAATGAGATATCGCCTTGGTTTTTGCTTGCAAATGTTACTCATACAAATGTTTAAAAAACGATTTTAATATTTTTAGAAATTCCACCTCTATGGGGGCGTAAAGGGGTTGGATATGTTTTTAGGTATTGCTCAAAATCTCTTAAACACGACGATATATCGCCTTGGTTTTTGTTTCCAAATGTTACTCATACAAATGTTTAAAAACCAATTTCAGGATTTTAGCAATTCCACTCCTAAGGAGGTGTAAAAGGGTTCAATATGTTTTTACGTATTTCTCAATATCTCAAGGCACAATGAGATATCGCCTTGGTTTTCGCTTTCAAATGTTACTCATACAAATGTTCAAAAACCAAATTGAGGATTATTAGAAATTCCACCCCTAAGTTGCTGTAAAAGGGTTAAATATTTTTGTACGTATTTCTTAATATCTCTTGGGCCCGATGAGATATCGCCTTGGTTCTTGCTTGCGAATGTTACTCATACAAATGTTTAAAAAACGATTTCAAGATTTTTGATATTCCACCTCTAAGGAGGCGTAAAAGGGTTAAATATGTTTTTAGGTATTTCTCAAAATCTCTTAGGCACAACGAGATATCGCCTTGGTTTTTGTCTGCAAATGTTACTCACACAATTGTTTAAAAAACAATTTCAGGATTTCGAGAAATTCCACCCCCAAGGGGGTGTAAAAGGGTTTAATATGTTATTACGTATTTCTCAATATCTCAAGGCACAATAAGATTTCGCCTTGGTTTTTGCTTGCAAATGTTACTCATACAAAGGTTTAAAAACCAAATTCAGGATTTTGAGAAATTCCACCCCTAAAAAGGTGTAAAAAGGTTAAATATGTTTTTACGTATTTCTCAATATCTCTTAGGCACGATGATATATCGCCTTGGTTTTGTTTGCAAATGTAACTCATACAAATGTTTAAAAACGTATTTTAGGATTTTTAAAAATTCTACTCCTAAGGGGGTGTAAAAGGGTTAAATATGTTTTGACGTATTTTTCAATATCTCTTAGACACGATGAAATATCGCGTTGGTTTTTTTCTGCAAATGTTACTCACACAAATGTTTAAAAACCAATTTCAGGATTTCGAGAAATTCCACCCCTAAGGGGGTGTAAAAGGGTTAAATATTTTTACGTATTTCTGAATATCTCTGAGGCACGATAAGATATCGTCGCATTTTGCTTGCAAATGTTACTCATACAAATGTTCAAAAAACAAATTCAAGATTTTTAGAAATTCCACCTCTAAGGGGGTGTAAATGGGTTGAATATGTTTTTACGTCTTTCTCAATATCTCTTAGACATGATGAGATATTGCCTTGGTTTTTGTTTGCAAATGTGACTCATACAAACGTTTAAAAATCCATTTCAGGATTTTTTAAAATTCCACCCCTAAGGGGGTGTAAAAGCGTTAAATGTGTTTTTACGTATTTCTCTATATCTTTTAGGCACGATGAGATATCGTTTTGGTTTTCGCTTGCAAATGTAACCCATACTAATGTTTAAAAACTAATTTTTGGATTTTGAGAAATTCCACTTCTAAGGGGTTGTAAAAGGGTTTAATATGTTTTTACGTAGTTCTTAATATCTCAAGGCACAATGAGATATCGCCTTGGTTTTTGCTTGCAAATGTTACTGATACAAATGTTTAGAAACCAAATTCAAGATTTTTAGAAATTCCACCCTCAAAGTGGTGTAAAAGGGTTAAATGTGTTTTTACGTAATTTTAGAAATCTCTTATGCACGATGAGATATCGCCTTGATTTTTGTCTGCAAATGTTACTCAGACAAATGTTTCAAAAACAATTTCAGGAGTTTATAAAATTCCACCCCTTAGGGGATGTAAAAGGGTTTAATAAGTTTTTACGTATTTCTCAATATCTCAAGGCACAATAAGATATCGTCTTAGATTTTGCTTGCAAATGTTAATCATACAAATGTTTGAAGAACGATTTCAAAATTTTCAGAAATTTTACCCCTAAGGGGGCGTAAAAGTGTTAAATATGTTTTTTAGGTATTTCTCAAAATCTCTTAGGCACGACGAGATATCGCGTTGGTTTTTTTCTGCAAATGTTACTCACACAAATGTTTAAAAACCAATTTCAGGATTTCGAGAAATTCCACCCCTAAGGGGGTGTAAAAGGGTTAAATATTTTTACGTACTTCTGAATATCTCTGAGGCACGATAAGATATCGCCTCATTTTGCTTGCAAATGTTACTCATACAAATGTTCAAAAAACAAATTCAAGATTTTTAGAAATTCCACCTCTAAGGGGGTGTAAATGGGTTGAATATGTTTTTACGTCTTTCTCAATATCTTTTAGACATGATGAGATATTGCCTTGGTTTTTGTTTGCAAATGTTACTCATATAACGTTTAAAAATCCATTTCAGGATTTTTTAAAATTCCACCCCTAAGGGGGTGTAAAAGCGTTAAATGTGTTTTTACGTATTTCTCTATATCTTTTAGGCACGATGAGATATCGTTTTGGTTTTCGCTTGCAAATGTAACCCATACTAATGTTTAAAAACTAATTTTTGGATTTTGAGAAATTCCACTTCTAAGGGGTTGTAAAAGGGTTTAATATGTATTTACGTAGTTCTTAATATCTCAAGGCACAATGAGATATCGCCTTGGTTTTTGCTTGCAAATGTTACTGATACAAATGTTTAGAAACCAAATTCAAGATTTTTAGAAATTCCACCCTCAAAGTGGTGTAAAAGGGTTAAATGTGTTTTTACGTAATTTTAGAAATCTCTTATGCACGATGAGATATCGCCTTGATTTTTGTCTGCAAATGTTACTCAGACAAATGTTTCAAAAACAATTTCAGGAGTTTATAAAATTCCACCCCTTAGGGGATGTAAAAGGGTTTAATAAGTTTTTACGTATTTCTCAATATCTCAAGGCACAATAAGATATCGTCTTAGATTTTGCTTGCAAATGTTAATCATACAAATGTTTGAAGAACGATTTCAAAATTTTCAGAAATTTTACCCCTAAGGGGGCGTAAAAGTGTTAAATATGTTTTTTAGGTATTTCTCAAAATCTCTTAGGCACGACGAGATATCGCCTTGGTTTTTGTTTGCGAATGTTACTCATACAAATGTTTGAAAAACGATTCCAAGATTTTGAAAAATTCCACCCCTAAGGGGGTGTAAAAGGGTTAAATATGTTTTTACGTATTTCTCAATATCTCAAGGCACAATGAGATATCGCCTTGGTTTTTGCTTGCAAATGTTACTCATACAAATGTTTGGAAACGTATTTTAGAATTTTTTAAAATTCCACTCCTAAGGGGGTGTGAAAGGGTTAAATATGTTTTCACGTATTTCTCAATATCTCTTAGACACGATGAGATATCGCCTTGGTTTTTGTTTGCGAATGTTACTCATACAAATGTTTGAAAAACGATTCCAAGATTTTGAAAAATTCCACCCCTAAGGGGGTGTAAAAGGGTTAAATATGTTTTTACGTATTTCTCAATATCTCAAGGCACAATGAGATATCGCCTTGGTTTTGCTTGCAAATGTAACTCATTTAAATGTTTAAAAACCGACATCAGGGTTTTGAGAAATTCCACCCCTAAGGGGGTTTTGAAGAGTTACATATGTTTTTACGTATTTCTCGATATCTCTTAGGCACGATGAAATATCGCCTTGGTTTTTGCTTGCAAACGTTACTTATACAAATGTTTAAAAACGAGATTCAGGATTTTGGGAAATTCCTCCCCTAAGGGGGTGTAAAAGGGTTAAATTTGTTTTTACGTATTTCTCCATATCTCTTAGGCACGATGAGATATCGCCTTGGTTCTTGTTTGCAAATGTTACTCATACAAATGTTTAAAAAAATATTTCAGGATTTTTAGAAATTCCACCCCTAGGAGGGTGTAAAAGAGTTAATTATGTTTTTACGTATTTCTCAATATCTTTTAGACACGATGAAATATCGCCTTGGTTTTTGTTTGCAAATGTTACTTATACAAATGTTTGAAATCAAAATTCAGGATTTTTAGAAATTTCACCCCTAAGGGGGTGTAAAAGGGTTTAATAAGTTTTTACGTATTTCTCAATATCTCAAGGCACAATGAGATATCGCCTTGGTTTTTGCTTGCAAATGTTAATCATACAAATGTTTAAAAAACGATTTCAAGATTTTTAGAAATTCCACCCCTAAGGGGGCGTAAAAGTGTGAAATATGTTTTTGAGGTATTTCTCAAAATCTCTTAGGCACGACGAGATATCGCCTTGGTTTTTTTCTGGAAATGTTACTCACACAAATGTTTAAAAACCAATTTCAGAATTTCGAGAAATTCCACCCCTAAAGGGGTGTAAAAGGGTTAAATATGTTTTTACGTATTTCTCAATATCTCAAGGCACAACAAGATTTCGCCTTGGTTTTTGCTTGCAAATGTTACTCATACAAATGTTTAAAAACCAATTTCAGGATTTTAGAAATTCCACCTTTGAGAGGGTGTAAAAGAGTTAAATATGTTTTTACGTATTTCTCGATATCTCAAGGCACAATGAGATATCGCCTTGGTTTTTGCTTGCAAATGTTAGTCATACAAATGTTTGAAAACCGATTTCAAGATTTTTAGAAATTCCACCCTTCAGGGGGTGTAAAAGGGTTAATTATGTTTTTACGTATTTCTCAATATCTCAAGGCACAATGAGATATCGCCTTGGTTTTTGCTTGCAAATGTTACTCATACAAATAATCAAAAACGTATTTTAGGATTTTTTAAAATTCCACGCCCAAGGGGGTGTAAAAGGGTTTAATAAGTTTTTACGTATTTCTCAATATCTCAAGGCACAATGAGATATCGTCTTAGATTTTGCTTGCAAATGTTAATCATACAAATGTTTGAAGAACGATTTCAAAATTTTCAGAAATTTTACCCCTAAGGGGGCGTAAAAGTGTTAAATATGTTTTTTAGGTATTTCTCAAAATCTCTTAGGCACGACGAGATATCGCGTTGGTTTTTTTCTGCAAATGTTACTCACACAAATGTTTAAAAACCAATTTCAGGATTTCGAGAAATTCCACCCCTAAGGGGGTGTAAAAGGGTTAAATATTTTTACGTACTTCTGAATATCTCTGAGGCACGATAAGATATCGCCTCATTTTGCTTGCAAATGTTACTCATACAAATGTTCAAAAAACAAATTCAAGATTTTTAGAAATTCCACCTCTAAGGGGGTGTAAATGGGTTGAATATGTTTTTACGTCTTTCTCAATATCTCTTAGACATGATGAGATATTGCCTTGGTTTTTGTTTGCAAATGTTACTCATATAACGTTTAAAAATCCATTTCAGGATTTTTTAAAATTCCACCCCTAAGGGGGTGTAAAAGGGTTAAATGTGTTTTTACGTATTTCTCTATATCTTTTAGGCACGATGAGATATCGTTTTGGTTTTCGTTTGCAAATGTAACCCATACTAATGTTTAAAAACTAATTTTTGGATTTTGAGAAATTCCACTTCTAAGGGGTTGTAAAAGGGTTAAATATGTTTTTACGTAGTTCTTAATATCTCAAGGCACAATGAGATATCGCCTTGGTTTTTGCTTGCAAATGTTACTGATACAAATGTTTAGAAACCAAATTCAAGATTTTTAGAAATTCCACCCTCAAAGTGGTGTAAAAGGGTTAAATGTGTTTTTACGTAATTTTAGAAATCTCTTATGCACGATGAGATATCGCCTTGATTTTTGTCTGCAAATGTTACTCAGACAAATGTTTCAAAAACAATTTCAGGAGTTTATAAAATTCCACCCCTTAGGGGATGTAAAAGCGTTAAATATGTTTTTACGTATTTCTCAATATCTCAAGGCACAATGCGATATCGCCTTGTTTTTTGCTTTAAATGTTACTCATACAAATGTTTAAAAACCTATTTCAGGATTTTTAAAAATGCCACTGCTAAGGGACACCCTCTCAGGGGTTAAATACGTTTTCACGTATTTCTCAATATCTCTTAGGCACGTTGAGATATCGCCTTGGTTTTTGCTTGCAAATGTTACTCATACAAATGTTTAAAAACCAAATTCAGGATTTTGAGAAATTCCACCCCTAAAAAGGTGTAAAAAGGTTAAATATGTTTTTACGTATTTCTCAATATCTCTTAGGCACGATGATATATCGCCTTGGTTTTGTTTGCAAATGTAACTCATACAAATGTTTAAAAACGTATTTTAGGATTTTTAAAAATTCTAGCCCTAAGGGGGTGTAAAAGGGTTAAATATGTTTTGACGTATTTCTCAATATCTCTTAGACACGATGAAATATCGCCTTGGTTTTTGCTTGCAAATGTTACTCATACAAATGTTCTAAAACGTATTTTAGAATTTTTTAAAATTCCACTCCTAAGGGGGTGTGAAAGGGTTAAATATGTTTTCACGTATTTCTCAATATCTCTTAGACACGATGAGATATCGCCTTGGTTTTTGTTTGCGAATGTTACTCATACAAATGTTTGAAAAACCATTCCAAGATTTTGAAAAATTCCACCCCTAAGGGGGTGTAAAAGGGTTAAATATGTTTTTACGTATTTCTCAATATCTCTTAGACACGATGAAATATCGCCTTGGTTTTTGCTTGCAAATGTTACTCATACAAATGTTTAAAAACCTATTTCAGGATTTTAAAAAATGCCACTGCTAAGGGACACCCTCTCAGGGGTTAAATACGTTTTCACGTATTTCTCAATATCTCTTAGGCACGTTGAGATATCGCCTTGGTTTTTGCTTGCAAATGTTACTCATACAAATGTTTAAAAACAAATTTCAGGATTTCGAGAAATTCCACCCCTAAGGGGGTGTAAAAGGGTTAAATAAGTTTTTACGTATTTCTCAATATCTCAAGGCACAATGAGATATCGCCTTGGTTTTTGCTTGCAAATGTTACTCATACAAATGTTCAAAGACCAACCTCAAGATTTTTAGAAATTTCACCTCTAAGGGGGTGTAAAAGGGTTAAATAGTTTTTTACGTATTTTTCAAAATCTCTTAGACACGATGAGATATCGCCTTGGTTTTCGCTTTCAAATGTTACTCATACAAATGTTCAAAAACCAAATTGAGGATTATTAGAAATTCCACCCCTAAGATGCTGTAAAAGGGTTAAATATTTTTGTACGTATTTCTTAATATCTCTTGGGCCCGATGAGATATCGCCTTGGTTCTTGCTTACGAATGTTGCTCATACAAATGTTTAAAAATCGATTTCAAGATTTTTAGAAATTATACCCCTAAGAGGGTGTAAAAGGGTTAAATATATTTTTACGTATTTCTTGATATCTCTCAGGCACGATGAGATATCGCCTAGGTTCTTGTTTCCAAATGTTATTCATACAAATGTTTAAAAACGTATTTCAGGATTTTGAAAAATGCCACACCTAAGGGACACCCTCTTGGGGGTTAAATACTTTTTCACGTATTTCTCAATATTTCTTAGGCACGTTGAGATAGCGCCTTGGTTTTTGTTTCCAAATGTGACTCATACAAATGTTTAAAAACCAATTTCAGGATTTTAGAAATTCCACTCCTAAGGAGGTGTAAAAGGGTTCAATATGTTTTTACGTACTTCTCAATATCTCAGGGCACAATGAGATATCGCCTTGGTTTTTGCTTGCAAATGTTACTCATACAAATGTTTAAAAAACGATTTTAATATTTTTAGAAATTCCACCTCTATGGGGGCGTAAAGGGGTTGGATATGTTTTTAGGTATTGCTCAAAATCTCTTAAACACGACGATATATCGCCTTGGTTTTTGTTTCCAAATGTTACTCATACAAATGTTTAAAAACCAATTTCAGGATTTTAGCAATTCCACTCCTAAGGAGGTGTAAAAGGGTTCAATATGTTTTTACGTATTTCTCAATATCTCAAGGCACAATGAGATATCGCCTTGGTTTTCGCTTTCAAATGTTACTCATACAAATGTTCAAAAACCAAATTGAGGATTATTAGAAATTCCACCCCTAAGTTGCTGTAAAAGGGTTAAATATTTTTGTACGTATTTCTTAATATCTCTTGGGCCCGATGAGATATCGCCTTGGTTCTTGCTTGCGAATGTTACTCATACAAATGTTTAAAAAACGATTTCAAGATTTTTGATATTCCACCTCTAAGGAGGCGTAAAAGGGTTAAATATGTTTTTAGGTATTTCTCAAAATCTCTTAGGCACAACGAGATATCGCCTTGGTTTTTGTCTGCAAATGTTACTCACACAATTGTTTAAAAAACAATTTCAGGATTTCGAGAAATTCCACCCCCAAGGGGGTGTAAAAGGGTTTAATATGTTATTACGTATTTCTCAATATCTCAAGGCACAATAAGATTTCGCCTTGGTTTTTGCTTGCAAATGTTACTCATACAAAGGTTTAAAAACCAAATTCAGGATTTTGAGAAATTCCACCCCTAAAAAGGTGTAAAAAGGTTAAATATGTTTTTACGTATTTCTCAATATCTCTTAGGCACGATGATATATCGCCTTGGTTTTGTTTGCAAATGTAACTCATACAAATGTTTAAAAACGTATTTTAGGATTTTTAAAAATTCTACTCCTAAGGGGGTGTAAAAGGGTTAAATATGTTTTGACGTATTTTTCAATATCTCTTAGACACGATGAAATATCGCGTTGGTTTTTTTCTGCAAATGTTACTCACACAAATGTTTAAAAACCAATTTCAGGATTTCGAGAAATTCCACCCCTAAGGGGGTGTAAAAGGGTTAAATATTTTTACGTATTTCTGAATATCTCTGAGGCACGATAAGATATCGTCGCATTTTGCTTGCAAATGTTACTCATACAAATGTTCAAAAAACAAATTCAAGATTTTTAGAAATTCCACCTCTAAGGGGGTGTAAATGGGTTGAATATGTTTTTACGTCTTTCTCAATATCTCTTAGACATGATGAGATATTGCCTTGGTTTTTGTTTGCAAATGTGACTCATACAAACGTTTAAAAATCCATTTCAGGATTTTTTAAAATTCCACCCCTAAGGGGGTGTAAAAGCGTTAAATGTGTTTTTACGTATTTCTCTATATCTTTTAGGCACGATGAGATATCGTTTTGGTTTTCGCTTGCAAATGTAACCCATACTAATGTTTAAAAACTAATTTTTGGATTTTGAGAAATTCCACTTCTAAGGGGTTGTAAAAGGGTTTAATATGTTTTTACGTAGTTCTTAATATCTCAAGGCACAATGAGATATCGCCTTGGTTTTTGCTTGCAAATGTTACTGATACAAATGTTTAGAAACCAAATTCAAGATTTTTAGAAATTCCACCCTCAAAGTGGTGTAAAAGGGTTAAATGTGTTTTTACGTAATTTTAGAAATCTCTTATGCACGATGAGATATCGCCTTGATTTTTGTCTGCAAATGTTACTCAGACAAATGTTTCAAAAACAATTTCAGGAGTTTATAAAATTCCACCCCTTAGGGGATGTAAAAGGGTTTAATAAGTTTTTACGTATTTCTCAATATCTCAAGGCACAATAAGATATCGTCTTAGATTTTGCTTGCAAATGTTAATCATACAAATGTTTGAAGAACGATTTCAAAATTTTCAGAAATTTTACCCCTAAGGGGGCGTAAAAGTGTTAAATATGTTTTTTAGGTATTTCTCAAAATCTCTTAGGCACGACGAGATATCGCGTTGGTTTTTTTCTGCAAATGTTACTCACACAAATGTTTAAAAACCAATTTCAGGATTTCGAGAAATTCCACCCCTAAGGGGGTGTAAAAGGGTTAAATATTTTTACGTACTTCTGAATATCTCTGAGGCACGATAAGATATCGCCTCATTTTGCTTGCAAATGTTACTCATACAAATGTTCAAAAAACAAATTCAAGATTTTTAGAAATTCCACCTCTAAGGGGGTGTAAATGGGTTGAATATGTTTTTACGTCTTTCTCAATATCTTTTAGACATGATGAGATATTGCCTTGGTTTTTGTTTGCAAATGTTACTCATATAACGTTTAAAAATCCATTTCAGGATTTTTTAAAATTCCACCCCAAAGGGGGTGTAAAAGGGTTAAATGTGTTTTTACGTATTTCTCTATATCTTTTAGGCACGATGAGATATCGTTTTGGTTTTCGTTTGCAAATGTAACCCATACTAATGTTTAAAAACTAATTTTTGGATTTTGAGAATTTCCACTTCTAAGGGGTTGTAAAAGGGTTAAATATGTTTTTACGTAGTTCTTAATATCTCAAGGCACAATGAGATATCGCCTTGGTTTTTGCTTGCAAATGTTACTGATACAAATGTTTAGAAACCGAATTCAAGATTTTTAGAAATTCCACCCTCAAAGTGGTGTAAAAGGGTTAAATGTGTTTTTACGTAATTTTAGAAATCTCTTATGCACGATGAGATATCGCCTTGATTTTTGTCTGCAAATGTTACTCAGACAAATGTTTCAAAAACAATTTCAGGAGTTTATAAAATTCCACCCCTTAGGGGATGTAAAAGGGTTTAATAAGTTTTTACGTATTTCTCAATATCTCAAGGCACAATAAGATATCGTCTTAGATTTTGCTTGCAAATGTTAATCATACAAATGTTTGAAGAACGATTTCAAAATTTTCAGAAATTTTACCCCTAAGGGGGCGTAAAAGTGTTAAATATGTTTTTTAGGTATTTCTCAAAATCTCTTAGGCACGACGAGATATCGCGTTGGTTTTTTTCTGCAAATGTTACTCACACAAATGTTTAAAAACCAATTTCAGGATTTCGAGAAATTCCACCCCTAAGGGGGTGTAAAAGGGTTAAATATTTTTACGTACTTCTGAATATCTCTGAGGCACGATAAGATATCGCCTCATTTTGCTTGCAAATGTTACTCATACAAATGTTCAAAAAACAAATTCAAGATTTTTAGAAATTCCACCTCTAAGGGGGTGTAAATGGGTTGAATATGTTTTTACGTCTTTCTCAATATCTTTTAGACATGATGAGATATTGCCTTGGTTTTTGTTTGCAAATGTTACTCATATAACGTTTAAAAATCCATTTCAGGATTTTTTAAAATTCCACCCCAAAGGGGGTGTAAAAGGGTTAAATGTGTTTTTACGTATTTCTCTATATCTTTTAGGCACGATGAGATATCGTTTTGGTTTTCGTTTGCAAATGTAACCCATACTAATGTTTAAAAACTAATTTTTGGATTTTGAGAATTTCCACTTCTAAGGGGTTGTAAAAGGGTTAAATATGTTTTTACGTAGTTCTTAATATCTCAAGGCACAATGAGATATCGCCTTGGTTTTTGCTTGCAAATGTTACTGATACAAATGTTTAGAAACCGAATTCAAGATTTTTAGAAATTCCACCCTCAAAGTGGTGTAAAAGGGTTGAATGTGTTTTTACGTAATTTTAGAAATCTCTTATGCACGATGAGATATCGCCTTGATTTTTGTCTGCAAATGTTACTCAGACAAATGTTTCAAAAACAATTTCAGGAGTTTATAAAATTCCACCCCTTAGGGGATGTAAAAGCGTTAAATATGTTTTTACGTATTTCTCAATATCTCAAGGCACAATGCGATATCGCCTTGTTTTTTGCTTCAAATGTTACTCATACAAATGTTTAAAAACCTATTTCAGGATTTTTAAAACTGCCACTGCTAAGGGACACCCTCTCAGGTGTTAAATACGTTTTCACGTATTTCTCAATATCTCTTAGGCACGTTGAGATATCGCCTTGGTTTTTGCTTGCAAATGTTACTCATACAAATGTTTAAAAACCAATTTCAGGATTTCGAGAAATTCCACCCCTAAGGGGGTGTAAAAGGGTTAAATAAGTTTTTACGTATTTCTCAATATCTCAAGGCACAATGAGATATCGCCTTGGTTTTTGCTTGCAAATGTTACTCATACAAATGTTCAAAGACCAACCTCAAGATTTTTAGAAATTCCACCTCTAAGGGGGTGTAAAAGGGTTAAATAGGTTTTTACGTATTTTTCAAAATCTCTTAGACACGATGAGATATCGCCTTGGTTTTCGCTTTCAAATGTTACTCATACAAATGTTCAAAAACCGAATTGAGGATTATTAGAAATTCCACCCCTAAGATGCTGTAAAAGGGTTAAATATTTTTGTACGTATTTCTTAATATCTCTTGGGCCCGATGAGATATCGCCTTGGTTCTTGCTTGCGAATGTTGCTCATACAAATGTTTAAAAATCGATTTCAAGATTTTTAGAAATTATACCCCTAAGAGGGTGTAAAAGGGTTAAATATATTTTTACGTATTTCTTGATATCTCTCAGGCACGATGAGATATCGCCTTTGTTCTTGTTTCCAAATGTTATTCATACAAATGTTTAAAAACGTATTTCAGGATTTTGAAAAATGCCACACCTAAGGGACACCCTCTTGGGGGTTAAATACTTTTTCACGTATTTCTCAATATTTCTTAGGCACGTTGAGATAGCGCCTTGGTTTTTGTTTCCAAATGTGACTCATACAAATGTTTAAAAACCAATTTCAGGATTTTAGAAATTCCACTCCTAAGGAGGTGTAAAAGGGTTTAATATGTTTTTACGTATTTCTCAATATCTCAGGGCACAATGAGATATCGCCTTGGTTTTTGCTTGCAAATGTTACTCATCAAATGTTTAAAAAACAATTTTAATATTTTTAGAAATTCCACCTCTATGGGGGCGTAAAGGGGTTGGATATGTTTTTAGGTATTGCTCAAAATCTCTTAAACACGACGATATATCGCCTTGGTTTTTGTTTCCAAATGTTACTCATACAAATGTTTAAAAACCAATTTCAGGATTTTAGAAATTCCACTCCTAAGGAGGTGTAAAAGGGTTCAATATGTTTTTACGTATTTCTCAATATCTCAAGGCACAATGAGATATCGCCTTGGTTTTCGCTTTCAAATGTTACTCATACAAATGTTTAAAAACCAAATTGAGGATTATTAGAAATTCCACCCCTAAGTTGCTGTAAAAGGGTTAAATATTTTTGTACGTATTTCTTAATATCTCTTGGGCCCGATGAGATATCGCCTTGGTTCTTGCTTGCGAATGTTACTCATACAAATGTTTAAAAAACGATTTCAAGATTTTTGATATTCCACCTCTAAGGAGGCGTAAAAGGGTTAAATATGTTTTTAGGTATTTCTCAAAATCTCTTAGGCACAACGAGATATCGCCTTGGTTTTTGTCTGCAAATGTTACTCACACAATTGTTTAAAAACGAATTTCAGGATTTCGAGAAATTCCACCCCCAAGGGGGTGTAAAAGGGTTTAATATGTTATTACGTATTTCTCAATATCTCAAGGCACAATAAGATTTCGCCTTGGTTTTTGTTTGCAAATGTTACTCATACAAACGTTTAAAAATCCATTCCAGGATTTTTTAAAATTCCACCCCTAAGGGGGTGTAAAAGGGTTAAATGTGTTTTTACGTATTTCTCTATATCTTTTAGGCACGATGAGATATCGTTTTGGTTTTCGTTTGCAAATGTAACCCATACTAATGTTTAAAAACTAATTTTTGGATTTTGAGAAATTCCACTTCTAAGGGGTTGTAAAAGGGTTAAATATGTTTTTACGTAGTTCTTAATATCTCAAGGCACAATGAGATATCGCCTTGGTTTTTGCTTATAAATGTTACTGATACAAATGTTTAGAAACCAAATTCAAGATTTTTAGAAATTCCACCCTCAAAGTGGTGTAAAAGGGTTAAATGTATTTTTACGTAATTTTAGAAATCTCTTATGCACGATGAGATATCGCCTTGATTTTTGTCTGCAAATGTTACTCAGACAAATGTTTCAAAAACAATTTCAGGAGTTTATAAAATTCCACCCCTTAGGGGATGTAAAAGCGTTAAATATGTTTTTACGTATTTCTCAGTATCTCAAGGCACAATGAGATATCGCCTTGTTTTTTGCTTTAAATGTTACTCATACAAATGTTTAAAAACCTATTTCAGGATTTTAAAAAATGCCACTGCTAAGGGACACCCTCTCAGGGGTTAAATACGATTTCACGTATTTCTCAATATCTTTTAGGCACGTTGAGATATCGCCTTGGTTTTTGCTTGCAAATGTTACTCATACAAATGTTTAAAAACCAATTTCAGGATTTCGAAAAATTCCACCCCTAAGGGGGTGTAAAAGGGTTAAATAAGTTTTTACGTATTTCTCAATATCTCAAGGCACAATGAGATATCGCCTTGGTTTTACCTTGCAAATGTTACTCATACAAATGTTCAAAGACCAACCTCAAGATTTTTAGAAATTCCACCTCTAAGGGGGTGTAAAAGGGTTAAATAGGTTTTTACGTATTTTTCAAAATCTCTAAGACACGATGAGATATCGCCTTGGTTTTCGCTTTCAAATGTTACTCATACAAATGTTCAAAAACCAAATTGAGGATTATTAGAAATTCCACCCCTAAGATGCTGTAAAAGGGTTAAATATTTTTGTACGTATTTCTTAATATCTCTTGGGCCCGATGAGATATCGCCTTGGTTCTTGCTTGCGAATGTTGCTCATACAAATGTTTAAAAATCGATTTCAAGATTTTTAGAAATTATACCCCTAAGAGGGTGTAAAAAGTTAAATATATTTTTACGTATTTCTTGATATCTCTCAGGCACGATGAGATATCGCCTTGGTTCTTGTTTCCAAATGTTATTCATACAAATGTTTAAAAACGTATTTCAGGATTTTGAAAAATGCCACCCCTAAGGGACACCCTCTTGGGGGTTAAATACTTTTTCACGTATTTCTCAATATTTCTTAGGCACGTTGAGATAGCGCCTTGGTTTTTGTTTCCAAATGTGACTCATACAAATGTTTAAAAACCAATTTCAGGATTTTAAAAATTCCACTCCTAAGGAAATGTAAAAGGGTTCAATATGTTTTTACGTATTTCTCAATATCTCAGGGCACAATGAGATATCGCCTTGGTTTTTGCTTGCAAATGTTACTCATACAAATGTTTAAAAAACGATTTTAATATTTTTAGAAATTCCACCTCTAAGGGGGCGTAAAGGGGTTGGATATGTTTTTAGGTATTGCTCAAAATCTCTTAAACACGACGATATATCGCCTTGGTTTTTGTTTCCAAATGTTACTCATACAAATGTTTGAAAACCAATTTCAGGATTTTAGAAATTCCACTCCTAAGGAGGTGTAAAAGGGTTCAATATGTTTTTACGTATTTCTCAATATCTCAAGGCACAATGAGATATCGCCTTGGTTTTCGCTTTTAAATGTTACTCATACAAATGTTCAAAAACCAAATTGAGGATTATTAGAAATTCCACCCCTAAGTTGCTGTAAAAGGGTTAAATATTTTTGTACGTATTTCTTAATATCTCTTGGGCCCGATGAGATATCGCTTTGGTTCTTGCTTGCGAATGTTACTCATACAAATGTTTAAAAAACGATTTGAAGATTTTTAGAAATTCCACCTCTAAGGAGGCGTAAAAGGGTTAAATATGTTTTTAGGTATTTCTCAAAATCTCTTAGGCACAACGAGATATCGCCTTGGTTTTTGTCTGCAAATGTTACTCACACAATTGTTTAAAAACCAATTTCAGGATTTCGAGAAATTCCACCCCCAAGGGGGTGTAAAAGGGTTTAATATGTTATTACGTATTTCTCAATATCTCAAGGCACAATAAGATTTCGCCTTGGTTTTTGCTTGCAAATGTTACTCATACAAATGTTTAAAAACCAATTTCAGGATTTCGAGAAATTCCACCCCTAAGGGGGTGTAAAAGGGTTAAATAAGTTTTTACGTTTTTCTTAATATCTTAAGGCACAATGAGATATTGCCTTGGTTTTTGCTTGCAAATGTTACTCATACAAATGTTCAAAAAACCATTTTAGGATTTTGAGAAATTTTACCCCTAAAAGAGTGTAAAAGTGTTAAATATGTTTTTACGTATTTCTCAATATCTCTTAGGCACGATGAAATATCGCCTTGGTTTTTGCTTGCGAATGTTAATCATACAAATGTTTAAAAACGTATTTTAGAATTTTTGAAAATTCCACCCCTAAGGGGGTGTAAAAGGGTTAAATATGTTTTTACGTACTTCTCAATATCTCTGAGTCACGTCGAGATATCGCCTTGGTTTTCGCTTTCAAATGTTACTTATATAAATGTTCAAAAAATCATTTTAGGATTTTGAGAAATTCCACCCGTAAGGGGATGTAAAAGAGTTAAATATGTTTTTACGTATTTCTCAATATCTCTTAGGCACGATGAAATATCGCCTTGGTTTTTGCTTGCAAATGTTACTCATACAAATGTTTGAAAACGTATTTTAGAATTTTTTAAAATTCCACTCCTAAGGGGGTGTGAAAGGGTTAAATATGTTTTCACGTATTTCTCAATATCTCTTAGACACGATGAGATATCGCCTTGGTTTTTGTTTGCGAATGTTACTCATACAAATGTTTGAAAAACGATTCCAAGATTTTGAAAAATTCCACCCCTAAGGGGGTGTAAAAGGGTTAAATATGTTTTTACGTATTTCTCAATATCTCAAGGCACAATGAGATATCGCCTTGGTTTTGCTTGCAAATGTTACTCATTTAAATGTTTAAAAACCGAATTCAGGGTTTTGAGAAATTCCACCCCTAAGGGGGTTTTGAAGAGTTACATATGTTTTTACGTATTTCTCAATATCTCTTAGGCACGATGAAATATCGCCTTGGTTTTTGCTTGCAAATGTTAATCATACAAATGTTTGAAAACGTATTTTAGAATTTTTGAAAATTCCACCCCTAACGGGGTGTGAAAGGGTCAAATATGTTTTCACGTATTTCTCAATATCTCTTAGACACGATAAGATATCGCCTTGGTTTTTATTTGCAAATGTTACTCATACAAATGTTTGAAAAACGATTCCGGGATTTTAAAAAATTCCACCCCTAAGGGGGTGTAAAAGGGTTAAATATGTTTTTACGTACTTCTCAATATCTCTGAGTCACGTTGAGATATCGCCTTGGTTTTCGCTTTCAAATGTTACTCATATAAATGTTCAAAAAATCATTTTAGGATTTTGAGAAATTCCACCCGTAAGGGGATGTAAAAGAGTTAAATATGTTTTTACGTATTTCTCAATATCTGTTAGGCACGATGAAATATCGCCTTGGTTTTTGCTTGCAAATGTTACTCATACAAATGTTTGGAAACGTATTTTAGAATTTTTTAAAATTCCACTCCTAAGGGGGTGTGAAAGGGTTAAATATGTTTTCACGTATTTCTCAATATCTCTTAGACACGATGAGATATCGCCTTGGTTTTTGTTTGCGAATGTTACTCATACAAATGTTTGAAAAACGATTCCAAGATTTTGATAAATTCCACCCCTAAGGGGGTGTAAAAGGGTTAAATATGTTTTTACGTATTTCTCAATATCTCAAGGCACAATGAGATATCGCCTTGAATTTGCTTGCAAATGTTACTCATTTAAATGTTTAAAAACCGACATCAGGGTTTTGAGAAATTCCACCCCTAAGGGGGTTTTGAAGAGTTACATATGTTTTTACGTATTTCTCGATATCTCTTAGGCACGATGAAATATCGCCTTGGTTTTCGCTTGCAAACGTTACTTATACAAATGTTTAAAAACGAGATTCAGGATTTTGGGAAATTCCTCCCCTAAGGGGGTGTAAAAGGGTTAAATTTGTTTTTACGTATTTCTCCATATCTCTTAGGCACGATGAGATATCGCCTTGGTTCTTGTTTGCAAATGTTACTCATACAAATGTTTAAAAAAATATTTCAGGATTTTTAGAAATTCCACCCCTAGGAGGGTGTAAAAGAGTTAATTATGTTTTTACGTATTTCTCAATATCTTTTAGACACGATGAAATATCGCCTTGGTTTTTGTTTGCAAATGTTACTCATACAAATGTTTGAAATCAAAATTCAGGATTTTTAGAAATTTCACCCCTAAGGGGGTGTAAAAGGGTTTAATAAGTTATTACGTATTTCTCAATATCTCAAGGCACAATAAGATTTCGCCTTGGTTTTTGCTTGCAAATGTTACTCATACAAATGTTTTAAAACCAATTTCAGGATTTCGAGAAATTCCACCCCTAAGGGGGTGTAAAAGGGTTAAATAAGTTTTTACGTTTTTCTTAATATCTTAAGGCACAATGAGATATTGCCTTGGTTTTTGCTTGCAAATGTTACTCATACAAATGTTCAAAAAACCATTTTAGGATTTTGAGAAATTTTACCCCTAAAAGAGTGTAAAAGTGTTAAATATGTTTTTACGTATTTCTCAATATCTCTTAGGCACGATGAAATATCGCCTTGGTTTTTGCTTGCGAATGTTAATCATACAAATGTTTAAAAACGTATTTTAGAATTTTTGAAAATTCCACCCCTAACGGGGTGTGAAAGGGTTAAATATGTTTTAACGTATTTCTCAATATCTCTTAGACACGATGAGATATCGCCTTGGTTTTTATTTGCAAATGTTACTCATACAAATGTTTAAAAAACGATTCCGGGATTTTGAAAAATTCCACCCCTAAGGGGGTGTAAAAGGGTTAAATATGTTTTTACGTACTTCTCAATATCTCTGAGTCACGTTGAGATATCGCCTTGGTTTTCGCTTTCAAATGTTACTTATATAAATGTTCAAAAAATCATTTTAGGATTTTGAGAAATTCCACCCGTAAGGGGATGTAAAAGAGTTAAATATGTTTTTACGTATTTCTCAATATCTCTTAGGCACGATGAAATATCGCCTTGGTTTTTGCTTGCAAATGTTACTCATACAAATGTTTGAAAACGTATTTTAGAATTTTTTAAAATTCCACTCCTAAGGGGGTGTGAAAGGGTTAAATATGTTTTCACGTATTTCTCAATATCTCTTAGACACGATGAGATATCGCCTTGGTTTTTGTTTGCGAATGTTACTCATACAAATGTTTGAAAAACGATTCCAAGATTTTGAAAAATTCCACCCCTAAGGGGGTGTAAAAGGGTTAAATATGTTTTTACGTATTTCTCAATATCTCAAGGCACAATGAGATATCGCCTTGGTTTTGCTTGCAAATGTTACTCATTTAAATGTTTAAAAACCGAATTCAGGGTTTTGAGAAATTCCACCCCTAAGGGGGTTTTGAAGAGTTACATATGTTTTTACGTATTTCTCAATATCTCTTAGGCACGATGAAATATCGCCTTGGTTTTTGCTTGCAAATGTTAATCATACAAATGTTTGAAAACGTATTTTAGAATTTTTGAAAATTCCACCCCTAACGGGGTGTGAAAGGGTCAAATATGTTTTCACGTATTTCTCAATATCTCTTGGACACGATAAGATATCGCCTTGGTTTTTATTTGCAAATGTTACTCATACAAATGTTTGAAAAACGATTCCGGGATTTTAAAAAATTCCACCCCTAAGGGGGTGTAAAAGGGTTAAATATGTTTTTACGTACTTCTCAATATCTCTGAGTCACGTTGAGATATCGCCTTGGTTTTCGCTTTCAAATGTTACTCATATAAATGTTCAAAAAATCATTTTAGGATTTTGAGAAATTCCACCCGTAAGGGGATGTAAAAGAGTTAAATATGTTTTTACGTATTTCTCAATATCTCTTAGGCACGATGAAATATCGCCTTGGTTTTTGCTTGCAAATGTTACTCATACAAATGTTTGGAAACGTATTTTAGAATTTTTTAAAATTCCACTCCTAAGGGGGTGTGAAAGGGTTAAATATGTTTTCACGTATTTCTCAATATCTCTTAGACACGATGAGATATCGCCTTGGTTTTTGTTTGCGAATGTTACTCATACAAATGTTTGAAAAACGATTCCAAGATTTTGATAAATTCCACCCCTAAGGGGGTGTAAAAGGGTTAAATATGTTTTTACGTATTTCTCAATATCTCAAGGCACAATGAGATATCGCCTTGGATTTGCTTGCAAATGTTACTCATTTAAATGTTTAAAAACCGACATCAGGGTTTTGAGAAATTCCACCCCTAAGGGGGTTTTGAAGAGTTACATATGTTTTTACGTATTTCTCGATATCTCTTAGGCACGATGAAATATCGCCTTGGTTTTTGCTTGCAAACGTTACTTATACAAATGTTTAAAAACGTGATTCAGGATTTTGGGAAATTCCTCCCCTAAGGGGGTGTAAAAGGGTTAAATATTTTTACGTATTTCTCTATATCTTTTAGGCACGATGAGATATCGTTTTGGTTTTCGCTTGCAAATGTAACCCATACTAATGTTTAAAAACTAATTTTTGGATTTTGAGAAATTCCACTTCTAAGGAGTTGTAAAAGGGTTTAATATGTTTTTACGTAGTTCTTAATATCTCAAGGCACAATGAGATATCGCCTTGGTTTTTGCTTGCAAATGTTACTGATACAAATGTTTAGAAACCAAATTCAAGATTTTTAGAAATTCCACCCTCAAAGTGGTGTAAAAGGGTTAAATGTGTTTTTACGTAATTTTAGAAATCTCTTATGCACGATGAGATATCGCCTTGATTTTTGTCTGCAAATGTTACTCAGACAAATGTTTCAAAAACAATTTCAGGAGTTTATAAAATTCCACCCCTTAGGGGATGTAAAAGGGTTTAATAAGTTTTTACGTATTTCTCAATATCTCAAGGCACAATAAGATATCGTCTTAGATTTTGCTTGCAAATGTTAATCATACAAATGTTTGAAGAACGATTTCAAAATTTTCAGAAATTTTACCCCTAAGGGGGCGTAAAAGTGTTAAATATGTTTTTTAGGTATTTCTCAAAATCTCTTAGGCACGACGAGATATCGCGTTGGTTTTTTTCTGCAAATGTTACTCACACAAATGTTTAAAAACCAATTTCAGGATTTCGAGAAATCCCACCCCTAAGGGGGTGTAAAAGGGTTAAATATTTTTACGTACTTCTGAATATCTCTGAGGCACGATAAGATATCGCCTCATTTTGCTTGCAAATGTTACTCATACAAATGTTCAAAAAACAAATTCAAGATTTTTAGAAATTCCACCTCTAAGGGGGTGTAAATGTGTTGAATATGTTTTTACGTCTTTCTCAATATCTTTTAGACATGATGAGATATTGCCTTGGTTTTTGTTTGCAAATGTTACTCATATAACGTTTAAAAATCCATTTCAGGATTTTTTAAAATTCCACCCCTAAGGGGGTGTAAAAGGGTTAAATGTGTTTTTACGTATTTCTCTATATCTTTTAGGCACGATGAGATATCGTTTTGGTTTTCGTTTGCAAATGTAACCCATACTAATGTTTAAAAACTAATTTTTGGATTTTGAGAAATTCCACTTCTAAGGGGTTGTAAAAGGGTTAAATATGTTTTTACGTAGTTCTTAATATCTCAAGGCACAATGAGATATCGCCTTGGTTTTTGCTTGCAAATGTTACTGATACAAATGTTTAGAAACCGAATTCGAGATTTTTAGAAATTCCACTCTCAAAGTGGTGTAAAAGGGTTGAATGTGTTTTTACGTAATTTTAGAAATCTCTTATGCACGATGAGATATCGCCTTGATTTTTGTCTGCAAATGTTACTCAGACAAATGTTTCAAAAACAATTTCAGGAGTTTATAAAATTCCACCCCTTAGGGGATGTAAAAGCGTTAAATATGTTTTTACGTATTTCTCAATATCTCAAGGCACAATGCGATATCGCCTTGTTTTTTGCTTTAAATGTTACTCATACAAATGTTTAAAAACCTATTTCAGGATTTTAAAAAATGCCACTGCTAAGGGACACCCTCTCAGGGGTTAAATACGTTTTCACGTATTTCTCAATATCTCTTAGGCACGTTGAGATATCGCCTTGGTTTTTGCTTGCAAATGTTACTCATACAAATGTTTAAAAACAAATTTCAGGATTTCGAGAAATTCCACCCCTAAGGGGGTGTAAAAGGGTTAAATAAGTTTTTACGTATTTCTCAATATCTCAAGGCACAATGAGATATCGCCTTGGTTTTTGCTTGCAAATGTTACTCATACAAATGTTCAAAGACCAACCTCAAGATTTTTAGAAATTTCACCTCTAAGGGGGTGTAAAAGGGTTAAATAGTTTTTTACGTATTTTTCAAAATCTCTTAGACACGATGAGATATCGCCTTGGTTTTCGCTTTCAAATGTTACTCATACAAATGTTCAAAAACCAAATTGAGGATTATTAGAAATTCCACCCCTAAGATGCTGTAAAAGGGTTAAATATTTTTGTACGTATTTCTTAATATCTCTTGGGCCCGATGAGATATCGCCTTGGTTCTTGCTTGCGAATGTTGCTCATACAAATGTTTAAAAATCGATTTCAAGATTTTTAGAAATTATACCCCTAAGAGGGTGTAAAAGGGTTAAATATATTTTTACGTATTTCTTGATATCTCTCAGGCACGATGAGATATCGCCTTGGTTCTTGTTTCCAAATGTTATTCATACAAATGTTTAAAAACGTATTTCAGGATTTTGAAAAATGCCACACCTAAGGGACACCCTCTTGGGGGTTAAATACTTTTTCACGTATTTCTCAATATTTCTTAGGCACGTTGAGATAGCGCCTTGGTTTTTGTTTCCAAATGTGACTCATACAAATGTTTAAAAACCAATTTCAGGATTTTAGAAATTCCACTCCTAAGGAGGTGTAAAAGGGTTCAATATGTTTTTACGTACTTCTCAATATCTCAGGGCACAATGAGATATCGCCTTGGTTTTTGCTTGCAAATGTTACTCATACAAATGTTTAAAAAACGATTTTAATATTTTTAGAAATTCCACCTCTAAGGGGGCGTAAAGGGGTTGGATATGTTTTTAGGTATTGCTCAAAATCTCTTAAACACGACGATATATCGCCTTGGTTTTTGTTTCCAAATGTTACTCATACAAATGTTTAAAAACCAATTTCAGGATTTTAGAAATTCCACTCCTAAGGAGGTGTAAAAGGGTTCAATATGTTTTTACGTATTTCTCAATATCTCAAGGCACAATGAGATATCGCCTTGGTTTTCGCTTTCAAATGTTACTCATACAAATGTTCAAAAACCAAATTGAGGATTATTAGAAATTCCACCCCTAAGTTGCTGTAAAAGGGTTAAATATTTTTGTACGTATTTCTTAATATCTCTTGGGCCCGATGAGATATCGCCTTGGTTCTTGCTTGCGAATGTTACTCATACAAATGTTTAAAAAACGATTTCAAGATTTAGAGATATTCCACCTCTAAGGAGGCGTAAAAGGGTTAAATATGTTTTTAGGTATTTCTCAAAATCACTTAGGCACAACGAGATATCGCCTTGGTTTTTGTCTGCAAATGTTACTCACACAATTGTTTAAAAACCAATTTCAGGACTTCGAGAAATTCCACCCCCAAGGGGGTGTAAAAGGGTTTAATATGTTATTACGTATTTCTCAATATCTCAAGGCACAATAAGATTTCGCCTTGGTTTTTGCTTGCAAATGTTACTCATACAAATGTTTAAAAAGCAAATTCAGGATTTTGAGAAATTCCACCCCTAAAAAGGTGTAAAAAGGTTAAATATGTTTTTACGTATTTCTCAATATCTCTTAGGCACGATGATATATCGCCTTGGTTTTGTTTGCAAATGTAACTCATACAAATGTTTAAAAACGTATTTTAGGATTTTTAAAAATTCTACCCCTAAGGGGGTGTAAAAGGGTTAAATATGTTTTGACGTATTTCTCAATATCTCTTAGACACGATGAAATATCGCCTTGGTTTTTGCTTGCAAATGTTACTCATACAAATGTTTGAAAACGTATTTTAGAATTTTTTGAAATTCCACTCCTAAGGGGGTGTGAAAGGGTTAAATATGTTTTCACGTATTTCTCAATATCTCTTAGACACGATGAGATATCGCCTTGGTTTTTGTTTGCGAATGTTACTCATACAAATGTTTGAAAAACGATTCCAAGATTTTGAAAAATTCCACCCCTAAGGGGGTGTAAAAGGGTTAAATATGTTTTTACGTATTTCTCAATATCTCTTAGACACGATGAAATATCGCCTTGGTTTTTGCTTGCAAATGTTACTCATACAAATGTTTAAAAACCTATTTCAGGATTTTAAAAAATGCCACTGCTAAGGGACACCCTCTCAGGGGTTAAATACGTTTTCACGTATTTCTCAATATCTCTTAGGCACGTCGAGATATCGCCTTGGTTTTTGCTTGCAAATGTTACTCATACAAATGTTTAAAAGCCAATTTCAGGATTTCGAGAAATTCCACCCCTAAGGGGGTGTAAAAGGGTTCAATAAGTTTTTACGTTTTTCTCAATATCTCAAGGCACAATGAGATATCGCCTTGGTTTTTGCTTGCAAATGTTACTCATACAAATGTTCAAAGACCAACCTCAAGATTTTTAGAAATTTCACCTCTAAGGGGGTGTAAAAGGGTTAAATAGGTTTTTACGTATTTTTCAAAATCTCTTAGACACGATGAGATATCGCCTTGGTTTTTGCTTGCAAATGTTACTCATACAAATGTTTAAAAAACGATTTTAATATTTTTAGAAATTCCACCTCTATGGGGGCGTAAAGGGGTTGGATATGTTTTTAGGTATTGCTCAAAATCTCTTAAACACGACGATATATCGCCTTGGTTTTTGTTTCCAAATGTTACTCATACAAATGTTTAAAAACCAATTTCCGGATTTTAGAAATTCCACTCCTAAGGAGGTGTAAAAGGGTTCAATATGTTTTTACGTATTTCTCAATATCTCAAGGCACAATGAGATATCGCCTTGGTTTTCGCTTTCAAATGTTACTCATACAAATGTTCAAAAACCAAATTGAGGATTATTAGAAATTCCACCCCTAAGTTGCTGTAAAAGGGTTAAATATTTTTGTACGTATTTCTTAATATCTCTTGGGCCCGATGAGATATCGCCTTGGTTCTTGCTTGCGAATGTTACTCATACAAATGTTTAAAAAACGATTTCAAGATTTTTGATATTCCACCTCTAAGGAGGCGTAAAAGGGTTAAATATGTTTTTAGGTATTTCTCAAAATCTCTTAGGCACAACGAGATATCGCCTTGGTTTTTGTCTGCAAATGTTACTCACACAATTGTTTAAAAACCAATTTCAGGATTTCGAGAAATTCCACCCCCAAGGGGGTGTAAAAGGGTTTAATATGTTATTACGTATTTCTCAATATCTCAAGGCACAATAAGATTTCGCCTTGGTTTTTGCTTGCAAATGTTACTCATACAAAGGTTTAAAAACCAAATTCAGGATTTTGAGAAATTCCACCCCTAAAAAGGTGTAAAAAGGTTAAATATGTTTTTACGTATTTCTCAATATCTCTTAGGCACGATGCTATATCGCCTTGGTTTTGTTTGCAAATGTAACTCATACAAATGTTTAAAAACGTATTTTAGGATTTTTAAAAATTCTACTCCTAAGGGGGTGTAAAAGGGTTAAATATGTTTTGACGTATTTCTCAATATCTCTTAGACACGATGAAATATCGCGTTGGTTTTTTTCTGCAAATGTTACTCACACAAATGTTTAAAAACCAATTTCAGGATTTCGAGAAATTCCACCCCTAAGGGGGTGTAAAAGGGTTAAATATTTTTACGTATTTCTGAATATCTCTGAGGCACGATAAGATATCGTCTCATTTTGCTTGCAAATGTTACTCATACAAATGTTTAAAAAACAAATTCAAGATTTTTAGAAATTCCACCTCTAAGGGGGTGTAAATGGGTTGAATATGTTTTTACGTCTTTCTCAATATCTCTTAGACATGATGAGATATTGCCTTGGTTTTTGTTTGCAAATGTTACTCATACAAACGTTTAAAAATCCATTTCAGGATTTTTTAAAATTCCACCCCTAAGGGGGTGTAAAAGGGTTAAATGTGTTTTTACGTATTTCTCTATATCTTTTAGGCACGATGAGATATCGTTTTGGTTTTCGCTTGCAAATGTAACCCATACTAATGTTTAAAAACTAATTTTTGGATTTTGAGAAATTCCACTTCTAAGGGGTTGTAAAAGGGTTAAATATGTTTTTACGTAGTTCTTAATATCTCAAGGCACAATGAGATATCGCCTTGGTTTTTGCTTGCAAATGTTACTGATACAAATGTTTAGAAACCAAATTCAAGATTTTTAGAAATTCCACCCTCAAAGTGGTGTAAAAGGGTTAAATGTGTTTTTACGTAATTTTAGAAATCTCTTATGCACGATGAGATATCGCCTTGATTTTTGTCTGCAAATGTTACTCAGACAAATGTTTCAAAAACAATTTCAGGAGTTTATAAAATTCCACCCCTTAGGGGATGTAAAAGCGTTAAATATGTTTTTACGTATTTCTCAATATCTCAAGGCACAATGAGATATCGCCTTGTTTTTTGCTTTAAATGTTACTCATACAAATGTTTAAAAACCTATTTCAGGATTTTAAAAAATGCCACTGCTAAGGGACACCCTCTCAGGGGTTAAATACGATTTCACGTATTTCTCAATATCTTTTAGGCACGTTGAGATATCGCCTTGGTTTTTGCTTGCAAATGTTACTCATACAAATGTTTAAAAACCAATTTCAGGATTTCGAGAAATTCCACCCCTAAGGGTGTGTAAAAGGGTTAAATAAGTTTTTACGTATTTCTTAATATCTCAAGGCACAATGAGATATCGCCTTGGTTTTTGCTTGCAAATGTTACTCATACAAATGTTCAAAGACCAACCTCAAGATTTTTAGAAATTCCACCTCTAAGGGGGTGTGAAAGGGTTAAATAGGTTTTTACGTATTTTACAAAATCTCTAAGACACGATGAGATATCGCTTTGGTTTTCGCTTTCAAATGTTACTCATACAAATGTTCAAAAACCAAACTGAGGATTATTAGAAATTCCACCCCTAAGATGCTGTAAAAGGGTTAAATATTTTTGTACGTATTTCTTAATATCTCTTGGGCCCGATGAGATATCGCCTTGGTTCTTGCTTGCGAATGTTGCTCATACAAATGTTTAAAAATCGATTTCAAGATTTTTAGAAATTATACCCCTAAGAGGGTGTAAAAGGGTTAAATATATTTTTACGTATTTCTTGATATCTCTCAGGCACGATGAGATATCGCCTTGGTTCTTGTTTCCAAATGTTATTCATACAAATGTTTAAAAACGTATTTCAGGATTTTGAAAAATGCCACACCTAAGGGACACCCTCTTGGGGGTTAAATACTTTTTCACGTATTTCTCAATATTTCTTAGGCACGTTGAGATAGCGCCTTGGTTTTTGTTTCCAAATGTGACTCATACAAATGTTTAAAAACCAATTTCAGGATTTTAGAAATTCCACTCCTAAGGAGGTGTAAAAGGGTTCAATATGTTTTTACGTACTTCTCAATATCTCAGGGCACAATGAGATATCGCCTTGGTTTTTGCTTGCAAATGTTACTCATACAAATGTTTAAAAAACGATTTTAATATTTTTAGAAATTCCACCTCTAAGGGGGCGTAAAGGGGTTGGATATGTTTTTAGGTATTGCTCAAAATCTCTTAAACACGACGATATATCGCCTTGGTTTTTGTTTCCAAATGTTACTCATACAAATGTTTAAAAACCAATTTCAGGATTTTAGAAATTCCACTCCTAAGGAGGTGTAAAAGGGTTCAATATGTTTTTACGTATTTCTCAATATCTCAAGGCACAATGAGATATCGCCTTGGTTTTCGCTTTCAAATGTTACTCATACAAATGTTCAAAAACCAAATTGAGGATTATTAGAAATTCCACCCCTAAGTTGCTGTAAAAGGGTTAAATATTTTTGTACGTATTTCTTAATATCTCTTGGGCCCGATGAGATATCGCCTTGGTTCTTGCTTGCGAATGTTACTCATACAAATGTTTAAAAAACGATTTCAAGATTTAGAGATATTCCACCTCTAAGGAGGCGTAAAAGGGTTAAATATGTTTTTAGGTATTTCTCAAAATCACTTAGGCACAACGAGATATCGCCTTGGTTTTTGTCTGCAAATGTTACTCACACAATTGTTTAAAAACCAATTTCAGGACTTCGAGAAATTCCACCCCCAAGGGGGTGTAAAAGGGTTTAATATGTTATTACGTATTTCTCACTATCTCAAGGCACAATAAGATTTCGCCTTGGTTTTTGCTTGCAAATGTTACTCATACAAATGTTTAAAAAGCAAATTCAGGATTTTGAGAAATTCCACCCCTAAAAAGGTGTAAAAAGGTTAAATATGTTTTTACGTATTTCTCAATATCTCTTAGGCACGATGATATATCGCCTTGGTTTTGTTTGCAAATGTAACTCATACAAATGTTTAAAAACGTATTTTAGGATTTTTAAAAATTCTACCCCTAAGGGGGTGTAAAAGGGTTAAATATGTTTTGACGTATTTCTCAATATCTCTTAGACACGATGAAATATCGCCTTGGTTTTTGCTTGCAAATGTTACTCATACAAATGTTTGAAAACGTATTTTAGAATTTTTTGAAATTCCACTCCTAAGGGGGTGTGAAAGGGTTAAATATGTTTTCACGTATTTCTCAATATCTCTTAGACACGATGAGATATCGCCTTGGTTTTTGTTTGCGAATGTTACTCATACAAATGTTTGAAAAACGATTCCAAGATTTTGAAAAATTCCACCCCTAAGGGGGTGTAAAAGGGTTAAATATGTTTTTACGTATTTCTCAATATCTCTTAGACACGATGAAATATCGCCTTGGTTTTTGCTTGCAAATGTTACTCATACAAATGTTTAAAAACCTATTTCAGGATTTTAAAAAATGCCACTGCTAAGGGACACCCTCTCAGGGGTTAAATACGTTTTCACGTATTTCTCAATATCTCTTAGGCACGTTGAGATATCGCCTTGGTTTTTGCTTGCAAATGTTACTCATACAAATGTTTAAAAGCCAATTTCAGGATTTCGAGAAATTCCACCCCTAAGGGGGTGTAAAAGGGTTCAATAAGTTTTTACGTATTTCTCAATATCTCAAGGCACAATGAGATATCGCCTTGGTTTTTGCTTGCAAATGTTACTCATACAAATGTTCAAAGACCAACCTCAAGATTTTTAGAAATTTCACCTCTAAGGGGGTGTAAAAGGGTTAAATAGGTTTTTACGTATTTTTCAAAATCTCTTAGACACGATGAGATATCGCCTTGGTTTTTGCTTGCAAATGTTACTCATACAAATGTTTAAAAAACGATTTTAATATTTTTAGAAATTCCACCTCTATGGGGGCGTAAAGGGGTTGGATATGTTTTTAGGTATTGCTCAAAATCTCTTAAACACGACGATATATCGCCTTGGTTTTTGTTTCCAAATGTTACTCATACAAATGTTTAAAAACCAATTTCCGGATTTTAGAAATTCCACTCCTAAGGAGGTGTAAAAGGGTTCAATATGTTTTTACGTATTTCTCAATATCTCAAGGCACAATGAGATATCGCCTTGGTTTTCGCTTTCAAATGTTACTCATACAAATGTTCAAAAACCAAATTGAGGATTATTAGAAATTCCACCCCTAAGTTGCTGTAAAAGGGTTAAATATTTTTGTACGTATTTCTTAATATCTCTTGGGCCCGATGAGATATCGCCTTGGTTCTTGCTTGCGAATGTTACTCATACAAATGTTTAAAAAACGATTTCAAGATTTTTGATATTCCACCTCTAAGGAGGCGTAAAAGGGTTAAATATGTTTTTAGGTATTTCTCAAAATCTCTTAGGCACAACGAGATATCGCCTTGGTTTTTGTCTGCAAATGTTACTCACACAATTGTTTAAAAACCAATTTCAGGATTTCGAGAAATTCCACCCCCAAGGGGGTGTAAAAGGGTTTAATATGTTATTACGTATTTCTCAATATCTCAAGGCACAATAAGATTTCGCCTTGGTTTTTGCTTGCAAATGTTACTCATACAAAGGTTTAAAAACCAAATTCAGGATTTTGAGAAATTCCACCCCTAAAAAGGTGTAAAAAGGTTAAATATGTTTTTACGTATTTCTCAATATCTCTTAGGCACGATGCTATATCGCCTTGGTTTTGTTTGCAAATGTAACTCATACAAATGTTTAAAAACGTATTTTAGGATTTTTAAAAATTCTACTCCTAAGGGGGTGTAAAAGGGTTAAATATGTTTTGACGTATTTCTCAATATCTCTTAGACACGATGAAATATCGCGTTGGTTTTTTTCTGCAAATGTTACTCACACAAATGTTTAAAAACCAATTTCAGGATTTCGAGAAATTCCACCCCTAAGGGGGTGTAAAAGGGTTAAATATTTTTACGTATTTCTGAATATCTCTGAGGCACGATAAGATATCGTCTCATTTTGCTTGCAAATGTTACTCATACAAATGTTTAAAAAACAAATTCAAGATTTTTAGAAATTCCACCTCTAAGGGGGTGTAAATGGGTTGAATATGTTTTTACGTCTTTCTCAATATCTCTTAGACATGATGAGATATTGCCTTGGTTTTTGTTTGCAAATGTTACTCATACAAACGTTTAAAAATCCATTTCAGGATTTTTTAAAATTCCACCCCTAAGGGGGTGTAAAAGGGTTAAATGTGTTTTTACGTATTTCTCTATATCTTTTAGGCACGATGAGATATCGTTTTGGTTTTCGCTTGCAAATGTAACCCATACTAATGTTTAAAAACTAATTTTTGGATTTTGAGAAATTCCACTTCTAAGGGGTTGTAAAAGGGTTAAATATGTTTTTACGTAGTTCTTAATATCTCAAGGCACAATGAGATATCGCCTTGGTTTTTGCTTGCAAATGTTACTGATACAAATGTTTAGAAACCAAATTCAAGATTTTTAGAAATTCCACCCTCAAAGTGGTGTAAAAGGGTTAAATGTGTTTTTACGTAATTTTAGAAATCTCTTATGCACGATGAGATATCGCCTTGATTTTTGTCTGCAAATGTTACTCAGACAAATGTTTCAAAAACAATTTCAGGAGTTTATAAAATTCCACCCCTTAGGGGATGTAAAAGCGTTAAATATGTTTTTACGTATTTCTCAATATCTCAAGGCACAATGAGATATCGCCTTGTTTTTTGCTTTAAATGTTACTCATACAAATGTTTAAAAACCTATTTCAGGATTTTAAAAAATGCCACTGCTAAGGGACACCCTCTCAGGGCTTAAATACGATTTCACGTATTTCTCAATATCTTTTAGGCACGTTGAGATATCGCCTTGGTTTTTGCTTGCAAATGTTACTCATACAAATGTTTAAAAACCAATTTCAGGATTTCGAGAAATTCCACCCCTAAGGGGGTGTAAAAGGGTTAAATAAGTTTTTACGTATTTCTCAATATCTCAAGGCACAATGAGATATCGCCTTGGTTTTTGCTTGCAAATGTTACTCATACAAATGTTCAAAGACCAACCTCAAGATTTTTAGAAATTCCACCTCTAAGGGGGTGTGAAAGGGTTAAATAGGTTTTTACGTATTTTACAAAATCTCTAAGACACGATGAGATATCGCCTTGGTTTTCGCTTTCAAATGTTACTCATACAAATGTTCAAAAACCAAACTGAGGATTATTAGAAATTCCACCCCTAAGATGCTGTAAAAGGGTTAAATATTTTTGTACGTATTTCTTAATATCTCTTGGGCCCGATGAGATATCGCCTTGGTTCTTGCTTGCGAATGTTGCTCATACAAATGTTTAAAAATCGATTTCAAGATTTTTAGAAATTATACCCCTAAGAGGGTGTAAAAAGTTAAATATATTTTTACGTATTTCTTGATATCTCTCAGGCACGATGAGATATCGCCTTGGTTCTTGTTTCCAAATGTTATTCATACAAATGTTTAAAAACGTATTTCAGGATTTTGAAAAATGCCACCCCTAAGGGACACCCTCTTGGGGGTTAAATACTTTTTCACGTATTTCTCAATATTTCTTAGGCACGTTGAGATAGCGCCTTGGTTTTTGTTTCCAAATGTGACTCATACAAATGTTTAAAAACCAATTTCAGGATTTTAGAAATTCCACTCCTAAGGAAATGTAAAAGGGTTCAATATGTTTTTACGTATTTCTCAATATCTCAGGGCACAATGAGATATCGCCTTGGTTTTTGCTTGCAAATGTTACTCATACAAATGTTTAAAAAACGATTTTAATATTTTTAGAAATTCCACCTCTAAGGGGGCGTAAAGGGGTTGGATATGTTTTTAGGTATTGCTCAAAATTTCTTAAACACGACGATATATCGCCTTGGTTTTTGTTTCCAAATGTTACTCATACAAATGTTTAAAAACCAATTTCAGGATTTTAGAAATTCCACTCCTAAGGAGGTGTAAAAGGGTTCAATATGTTTTTACGTATTTCTCAATATCTCAAGGCACAATGAGATATCGCCTTGGTTTTCGCTTTTAAATGTTACTCATACAAATGTTCAAAAACCAAATTGAGGATTATTAGAAATTCCACCCCTAAGTTGCTGTGAAAGGGTTAAATATTTTTGTACGTATTTCTTAATATCTCTTGGGCCCGATGAGATATCGCTTTGGTTCTTGCTTGCGAATGTTACTCATACAAATGTTTAAAAAACGATTTGAAGATTTTTAGAAATTCCACCTCTAAGGAGGCGTAAAAGGGTTAAATATGTTTTTAGGTATTTCTCAAAATCTCTTAGGCACAACGAGATATCGCCTTGGTTTTTGTCTGCAAATGTTACTCACACAATTGTTTAATAACCAATTTCAAGATTTCGAGAAATTCCACCCCCAAGGGGGTGTGAAAGGGTTTAATATGTTATTACGTATTTCTCAATATCTCAAGGCACAATAAGATTTCGCCTTGGTTTTTGCTTGCAAATGTTACTCATACAAATGTTTAAAAACCAATTTCAGGATTTCGAGAAATTCCACCCCTAAGGGGGTGTAAAAGGGTTAAATAAGTTTTTACGTATTTCTTAATATCTTAAGGCACAATGAGATATTGCCTTGGTTTTTGCTTGCAAATGTTACGCATACAAATGTTTAAAAAATGATTTCAAGATTTTTAGAAATTCCATCACTAAGGGGGCGTAAAAGGGTTCAATATGTTTTTAGGTATTTCTCAAAATTTCTTAGGCACGACGAGATATCGCCTTGGTTTTTGCTTTCAAATGTTACTCATACAAATGTTCAAAAAACCATTTTAGGATTTTGAGATATTTTACCCCTAAAAGAGTGTAAAAGTGTTAAATATGTTTTTACGTATTTCTCAATATCTCTTAGGCACGATGAAATATCGCCTTGGTTTTTGCTTGCGAATGTTAATCATACAAATGTTTGAAAACGTATTTTAGAATTTTTGAAAATTCCACCCCTAACGGGGTGTGAAAGGGTTAAATATGTTTTCAAGTATTTCTCAATATCTCTTAGACACGATGAGATATCGCCTTGGTTTTTATTTGCAAATGTTACTCATACAAATGTTTAAAAAACAATTCCGGGATTTTAAAAAATTCCACCCCTAAGGGGGTGTAAAAGGGTTAAATATGTTTTTACGTACTTCTCAATATCTCTGAGTCACGTTGAGATATCGCCTTGGTTTTCGCTTTCAAATGTTACTTATATAAATGTTCAAAAAATCATTTTAGGATTTTGAGAAATTCCACCCGTTAGGGGATGTAAAAGAGTTAAATATGTTTTTACGTATTTCTCAATATCTCTTAGGCACGATAAAATATCGCCTTGGTTTTTGCTTGCAAATGTTACTCATACAAATGTTTGAAAACGTATTTTAGAATTTTCTAAAATTCCACTCCTAAGGGGGTGTGAAAGGGTTAAATATGTTTTCACGTATTTCTCAATATCTCTTAGACACGATGAGATATCGCCTTGGTTTTTGTTTGCGAATGTTACTCATACAAATGTTTGAAAAACGATTCCAAGATTTTAAAAAATTCCACCCCTAAGGGGGTGTAAAAGGGTTAAATATGTTTTTACTTATTTCTCAATATCTCAAGGCACAATGAGATATCGCCTTGGTTTTGCTTGCAAATGTTACTCATTTAAATGTTTAAAAACCGAATTCAGGGTTTTGAGAAATTCCACCCCTAAGGGGGTTTTGAAGAGTTACATATGTTTTTACGTATTTCTCGATATCTCTTAGCCACGATGAAATATCGCCTTGGTTTTTGCTTGCAAACGTTACTTATACAAATGTTTAAAAACAAGATTCAGGATTTTGGGAAATTCCTCCCCTAAGGGGGTGTAAAAGGGTTAAATTTGTTTTTACGTATTTCTCCATATCTCTTAGGCACGATGAGATATCGCCTTGGTTCTTGTTTGCAAATGTTACTCATACAAATGTTTAGAAAAATATTTCAGGATTTTTAGAAATTCCACCCCTAGGAGGGTGTAAAAGAGTTAATTATGTTTTTACGTATTTCTCAATATCTTTTAGACACGATGAAATATCGCCTTGGTTTTTGTTTGCAAATGTTACTCATACAAATGTTTGAAATCAAAATTCAGGATTTTTGGAAATTTCACCCCTAAGGGGGTGTAAAAGGGTTTACTAAGTTTTTACGTATTTCTCAATATCTCAAGGCACAATGAGATATCGCCTTGGTTTTTGCTTGCAAATGTTAATCATACAAATGTTTAAAAAACGATTTCAAGATTTTTAGAAATTCCACCCCTAAGGGGGCGTAAAAGTGTGAAATATGTTTTTGAGGTATTTCTCAAAATCTCTTAGGCACGACGAGATATCGCCTTGGTTTTTTTCTGCAAATGTTACTCACACAAATGTTTAAAAACCAATTTCAGAATTTCGAGAAATTCCACCCCTAAGGGGGTGTAAAGGGGTTAAATATGTTTTTACGTATTTCTCAACATCTCAAGGCACAACAAGATTTCGCCTTGGTTTTTGCTTGCAAATGTTACTCATACAAATGTTTAAAAACCAATTTCAGGATTTGAGAAATTCCACCTTTGAGAGGGTGTAAAAGAGTTAAATATGTTTTTACGTATTTCTCGATATCTCTTAGGCACGACGAGATATCGCCTCGGTTTTCGCTTCTAAATGTTACTCATGCAAATGTTTAAAAACCGATTTCAACATTTTTAGAAATTCCACTTTTGAGGGGGTGTAAAATGGTGAAATATGGTTTACGTACTTCTCAATATCTCTGAGGCACGTTGAGATATCGCCTTGGTTTTTGCTTTCAAATGTTACTCATACAAATGTTCAAAAAACCATTTTAGGATTTTGAGAAATCCCACCCCTAAGGGGGTGTGAAAAGGTTAAATTTGTTTTTACGTATTTCTCAATATCTTTTAGGCACGATAAAATATCGCCTCGGTTTTTGCTTGCAAATGTTACTCATACAAATGTTTAAAAACCAATTTCAGGATTTCGAGAAATTCCACCCCTAAGGGAGTGTAAAAGGGTTAAATATTTTTACGTACTTCTGAATATCTCTGAGGCACGATAAGATATCGCCTCATTTTGCTTGCAAATGTTACTCATACAAATGTTCAAAAAACAAATCCAAGATTTTTAGAAATTCCACCTCTAAGGGGGTGTAAATGGGTTGAATATGTTTTTACGTCTTTCTCAATATCTCTTAGACATGATGAGATATTGCCTTGGTTTTTGTTTGCAAATGTTACTCATACAAACGTTTAAAAATCCATTTCAGGATTTTTCAAAATTCCACCCCTAAGGGGGTGTAAAAGGGTTAAATGTGTTTTTACGTATTTCTCTATATCTTTTAGGCACGATGAGATATCGTTTTGGTTTTCGTTTGCAAATGTAACCCATACTAATGTTTAAAAACTAATTTTTGGATTTTGAGAAATTCCACTTCTAAGGGGTTTTAAAAGGGTTAAATATGTTTTTACGTAGTTCTTAATATCTCAAGGCACAATGAGATATCGCCTTGGTTTTTGCTTGCAAATGTTACTGATACAAATGTTTAGAAACCAAATTCAAGATTTTTAGAAATTCCACCCTCAAAGTGGTGTAAAAGAGTTAAATGTGTTTTTACGTAATTTTAGAAATCTCTTATGCACGATGAGATATCGCCTTGATTTTTGTCTGCAAATGTTACTCAGACAAATGTTTCAAAAACAATTTCAGGAGTTTATAAAATTCCACCCCTTAGTGGATGTGAAAGCGTTAAATATGTTTTTACGTATTTCTCAATATCTCAAGGCGCAATGAGATATCGCCTTGTTTTTTGCTTTAAATGTTACTCATACAAATGTTTAAAAACCTATTTCAGGATTTTAAAAAATGCCACTGCTAAGGGACACCCTCTCAGGGGTTAGATATGTTTTCACGTATTTCTCAATATCGCTTAGGCACGTTGAGATATCGCCTTGGTTTTTGCTTGCAAATGTTACTCATACAAATGTTTAAAAAACAATTTCAGGATTCCGAGAAATTCCACCCCTAAGGGGGTGTAAAAGGGTTAAATAAGTTTTTACGTATTTCTCAATATCTCAAGGCACAATGAGATATCGCTTTGGTTTTTGCTTGCAAATATTACTCATACAAATGTTTAAAAAACGATTTTAAGATTTTTAGAAATTCCACCTCTAAGGAGGCGTAAAAGGGTTAAATATGTTTTTAGGTATTTCTCAAAATCAGTTAGGCACGACGAGATATCGCCTTGGTTTTTGTCTGCAAATGTTACTCACACAAATGTTTAAAAACCAATTTCAGGATTCCGAGAAATTCCACCCCTATGGGGGCGTAAAAGGGTTAAATATGTTTTTGGGTATTTCTGAAAATCACTTAGGCACGACGAGATATCGCCTTGGTTTTTGTCTGCAAATGTTACTCACACAAATGTTTAAAAACCAATTTCAGGATTCAAGAAATTCCACCCCTAAGGGGGTGTAAAAGGGTTAAATATGTTTTTACGTATTTCTCAATATCTCTTAGACACGATGAGATATCGCCTTGGTTTTCGCTTTCAAATGTTACTCATACAAATGTTCAAAAACCAAATTGAGGACTATTAGAAATTCCACCCCTAAGTTGCTGTAAAAGCGTTAAATATTTTTGTACGTATTTCTTAATATCTCTTGGGCCCGATGAGATATCGCCTTGGTTCTTGCTTGCGAATGTTACTCATACAAATGTTTAAAAACGTATTTTAGGATTTTTAAAAATTCTACTCCTAAGGGGGTGTAAAAGGGTTAAATATGTTTTGACGTATTTCTCAATATCTCTTAGACACGATGAAATATCGCGTTGGTTTTTTTCTGCAAATGTTACTCACACAAATGTTTAAAAACCAATTTCAGGATTTCGAGAAATTCCACCCCTAAGGGGGTGTAAAAGGGTTAAATATTTTTACGTATTTCTGAATATCTCTGAGGCACGATAAGATATCGTCTCATTTTGCTTGCAAATGTTACTCATACAAATGATTAAAAAACAAATTCAAGATTTTTAGAAATTCCACCTCTAAGGGGGTGTAAATGGGTTGAATATGTTTTTACGTCTTTCTCAATATCTCTTAGACATGATGAGATATTGCCTTGGTTTTTGTTTGCAAATGTTACTCATACAAACGTTTAAAAATCCATTTCAGGATTTTTTAAAATTCCACCCCTAAGGGGGTGTAAAAGGGTTAAATGTGTTTTTACGTATTTCTCTATATCTTTTAGGCACGATGAGATATCGTTTTGGTTTTCGCTTGCAAATGTAACCCATACTAATGTTTAAAAACTAATTTTTGGATTTTGAGAAATTCCACTTCTAAGGGGTTGTAAAAGGGTTAAATATGTTTTTACGTAGTTCTTAATATCTCAAGGCACAATGAGATATCGCCTTGGTTTTTGCTTGCAAATGTTACTGATACAAATGTTTAGAAACCAAATTCAAGATTTTTAGAAATTCCACCCTCAAAGTGGTGTAAAAGGGTTAAATGTGTTTTTACGTAATTTTAGAAATCTCTTATGCACGATGAGATATCGCCTTGATTTTTGTCTGCAAATGTTACTCAGACAAATGTTTCAAAAACAATTTCAGGAGTTTATAAAATTCCACCCCTTAGGGGATGTAAAAGCGTTAAATATGTTTTTACGTATTTCTCAATATCTCAAGGCACAATGAGACATCGCCTTGTTTTTTGCTTTAAATGTTACTCATACAAATGTTTAAAAACCTATTTCAGGATTTTAAAAAATGCCACTGCTAAGGGACACCCTCTCAGGGGTTAAATACGATTTCACGTATTTCTCAATATCTTTTAGGCACGTTGAGATATCGCCTTGGTTTTTGCTTGCAAATGTTACTCATACAAATGTTTAAAAACCAATTTCAGGATTTCGAGAAATTCCACCCCTAAGGGGGTGTAAAAGGGTTAAATAAGTTTTTACGTATTTCTCAATATCTCAAGGCACAATGAGATATCGCCTTGGTTTTTGCTTGCAAATGTTACTCATACAAATGTTCAAAGACCAACCTCAAGATTTTTAGAAATTCCACCTCTAAGGGGGTGTGAAAGGGTTAAATAGGTTTTTACGTATTTTACAAAATCTCTAAGACACGATGAGATATCGCCTTGGTTTTCGCTTTCAAATGTTACTCATACAAATGTTCAAAAACCAAACTGAGGATTATTAGAAATTCCACCCCTAAGATGCTGTAAAAGGGTTAAATATTTTTGTACGTATTTCTTAATATCTCTTGGGCCCGATGAGATATCGCCTTGGTTCTTGCTTGCGAATGTTGCTCATACAAATGTTTAAAAATCGATTTCAAGATTTTTAGAAATTATACCCCTAAGAGGGTGTAAAAAGTTAAATATATTTTTACGTATTTCTTGATATCTCTCAGGCACGATGAGATATCGCCTTGGTTCTTGTTTCCAAATGTTATTCATACAAATGTTTAAAAACGTATTTCAGGATTTTGAAAAATGCCACCCCTAAGGGACACCCTCTTGGGGGTTAAATACTTTTTCACGTATTTCTCAATATTTCTTAGGCACGTTGAGATAGCGCCTTGGTTTTTGTTTCCAAATGTGACTCATACAAATGTTTAAAAACCAATTTCAGGATTTTAGAAATTCCACTCCTAAGGAAATGTAAAAGGGTTCAATATGTTTTTACGTATTTCTCAATATCTTAGGGCACAATGAGATATCGCCTTGGTTTTTGCTTGCAAATGTTACTCATACAAATGTTTAAAAAACGATTTTAATATTTTTAGAAATTCCACCTCTAAGGGGGCGTAAAGGGGTTGGATATGTTTTTAGGTATTGCTCAAAATTTCTTAAACACGACGATATATCGCCTTGGTTTTTGTTTCCAAATGTTACTCATACAAATGTTTAAAAACCAATTTCAGGATTTTAGAAATTCCACTCCTAAGGAGGTGTAAAAGGGTTCAATATGTTTTTACGTATTTCTCAATATCTCAAGGCACAATGAGATATCGCCTTGGTTTTCGCTTTTAAATGTTACTCATACAAATGTTCAAAAACCAAATTGAGGATTATTAGAAATTCCACCCCTAAGTTGCTGTAAAAGGGTTAAATATTTTTGTACGTATTTCTTAATATCTCTTGGGCCCGATGAGATATCGCTTTGGTTCTTGCTTGCGAATGTTACTCATACAAATGTTTAAAAAACGATTTGAAGATTTTTAGAAATTCCACCTCTAAGGAGGCGTAAAAGGGTTAAATATGTTTTTAGGTATTTCTCAAAATCTCTTAGGCACAACGAGATATCGCCTTGGTTTTTGTCTGCAAATGTTACTCACACAATTGTTTAATAACCAATTTCAAGATTTCGAGAAATTCCACCCCCAAGGGGGTGTGAAAGGGTTTAATATGTTATTACGTATTTCTCAATATCTCAAGGCACAATAAGATTTCGCCTTGGTTTTTGCTTGCAAATGTTACTCATACAAATGTTTAAAAACCAATTTCAGGATTTCGAGAAATTCCACCCCTAAGGGGGTGTAAAAGGGTTAAATAAGTTTTTACGTATTTCTTAATATCTTAAGGCACAATGAGATATTGCCTTGGTTTTTGCTTGCAAATGTTACGCATACAAATGTTTAAAAAATGATTTCAAGATTTTTAGAAATTCCATCACTAAGGGGGCGTAAAAGGGTTCAATATGTTTTTAGGTATTTCTCAAAATTTCTTAGGCACGACGAGATATCGCCTTGGTTTTTGCTTTCAAATGTTACTCATACAAATGTTCAAAAAACCATTTTAGGATTTTGAGAAATTTTACCCCTAAAAGAGTGTAAAAGTGTTAAATATGTTTTTACGTATTTCTCAATATCTCTTAGGCACGATGAAATATCGCCTTGGTTTTTGCTTGCGAATGTTAATCATACAAATGTTTGAAAACGTATTATAGAATTTTTGAAAATTCCACCCCTAACGGGGTGTGAAAGGGTTAAATATGTTTTCAAGTATTTCTCAATATCTCTTAGACACGATGAGATATCGCCTTGGTTTTTATTTGCAAATGTTACTCATACAAATGTTTAAAAAACAATTCCGGGATTTTAAAAAATTCCACCCCTAAGGGGGTGTAAAAGGGTTAAATATGTTTTTACGTACTTCTCAATATCTCTGAGTCACGTTGAGATATCGCCTTGGTTTTCGCTTTCAAATGTTACTTATATAAATGTTCAAAAAATCATTTTAGGATTTTGAGAAATTCCACCCGTAAGGGGATGTAAAAGAGTTAAATATGTTTTTACGTATTTCTCAATATCTCTTAGGCACGATGAAATATCGCCTTGGTTTTTGCTTGCAAATGTTACTCATACAAATGTTTGAAAACGTATTTTAGAATTTTCTAAAATTCCACTCCTAAGGGGGTGTGAAAGGGTTAAATATGTTTTCACGTATTTCTCAATATCTCTTAGACACGATGAGATATCGCCTTGGTTTTTGTTTGCGAATGTTACTCATACAAATGTTTGAAAAACGATTCCAAGATTTTAAAAAATTCCACCCCTAAGGGGGTGTAAAAGGGTTAAATATGTTTTTACTTATTTCTCAATATCTCAAGGCACAATGAGATATCGCCTTGGTTTTGCTTGCAAATGTTACTCATTTAAATGTTTAAAAACCGAATTCAGGGTTTTGAGAAATTCCACCCCTAAGGGGGTTTTGAAGAGTTACATATGTTTTTACGTATTTCTCGATATCTCTTAGCCACGATGAAATATCGCCTTGGTTTTTGCTTGCAAACGTTACTTATACAAATGTTTAAAAACAAGATTCAGGATTTTGGGAAATTCCTCCCCTAAGGGGGTGTAAAAGGGTTAAATTTGTTTTTACGTATTTCTCCATATCTCTTAGGCACGATGAGATATCGCCTTGGTTCTTGTTTGCAAATGTTACTCATACAAATGTTTAGAAAAATATTTCAGGATTTTTAGAAATTCCACCCCTAGGAGGGTGTAAAAGAGTTAATTATGTTTTTACGTATTTCTCAATATCTTTTAGACACGATGAAATATCGCCTTGGTTTTTGTTTGCAAATGTTACTCATACAAATGTTTGAAATCAAAATTCAGGATTTTTGGAAATTTCACCCCTAAGGGGGTGTAAAAGGGTTTACTAAGTTTTTACGTATTTCTCAATATCTCAAGGCACAATGAGATATCGCCTTGGTTTTTGCTTGCAAATGTTAATCATACAAATGTTTAAAAAACGATTTCAAGATTTTTAGAAATTCCACCCCTAAGGGGGCGTAAAAGTGTGAAATATGTTTTTGAGGTATTTCTCAAAATCTCTTAGGCACGACGAGATATCGCCTTGGTTTTTTTCTGCAAATGTTACTCACACAAATGTTTAAAAACCAATTTCAGAATTTCGAGAAATTCCACCCCTAAGGGGGTGTAAAGGGGTTAAATATGTTTTTACGTATTTCTCAACATCTCAAGGCACAACAAGATTTCGCCTTGGTTTTTGCTTGCAAATGTTACTCATACAAATGTTTAAAAACCAATTTCAGGATTTGAGAAATTCCACCTTTGAGAGGGTGTAAAAGAGTTAAATATGTTTTTACGTATTTCTCGATATCTCTTAGGCACGACGAGATATCGCCTCGGTTTTCGCTTCTAAATGTTACTCATGCAAATGTTTAAAAACCGATTTCAACATTTTTAGAAATTCCACTTTTGAGGGGGTGTAAAATGGTGAAATATGGTTTACGTACTTCTCAATATCTCTGAGGCACGTTGAGATATCGCCTTGGTTTTTGCTTTCAAATGTTACTCATACAAATGTTCAAAAAACCATTTTAGGATTTTGAGAAATCCCACCCCTAAGGGGGTGTGAAAAGGTTAAATTTGTTTTTACGTATTTCTCAATATCTTTTAGGCACGATAAAATATCGCCTCGGTTTTTGCTTGCAAATGTTACTCATACAAATGTTTAAAAACCAATTTCAGGATTTCGAGAAATTCCACCCCTAAGGGAGTGTAAAAGGGTTAAATATTTTTACGTACTTCTGAATATCTCTGAGGCACGATAAGATATCGCCTCATTTTGCTTGCAAATGTTACTCATACAAATGTTCAAAAAACAAATCCAAGATTTTTAGAAATTCCACCTCTAAGGGGGTGTAAATGGGTTGAATATGTTTTTACGTCTTTCTCAATATCTCTTAGACATGATGAGATATTGCCTTGGTTTTTGTTTGCAAATGTTACTCATACAAACGTTTAAAAATCCATTTCAGGATTTTTCAAAATTCCACCCCTAAGGGGGTGTAAAAGGGTTAAATGTGTTTTTACGTATTTCTCTATATCTTTTAGGCACGATGAGATATCGTTTTGGTTTTCGTTTGCAAATGTAACCCATACTAATGTTTAAAAACTAATTTTTGGATTTTGAGAAATTCCACTTCTAAGGGGTTTTGAAAGGGTTAAATATGTTTTTACGTAGTTCTTAATATCTCAAGGCACAATGAGATATCGCCTTGGTTTTTGCTTGCAAATGTTACTGATACAAATGTTTAGAAACCAAATTCAAGATTTTTAGAAATTCCACCCTCAAAGTGGTGTAAAAGAGTTAAATGTGTTTTTACGTAATTTTAGAAATCTCTTATGCACGATGAGATATCGCCTTGATTTTTGTCTGCAAATGTTACTCAGACAAATGTTTCAAAAACAATTTCAGGAGTTTATAAAATTCCACCCCTTAGTGGATGTGAAAGCGTTAAATATGTTTTTACGTATTTCTCAATATCTCAAGGCGCAATGAGATATCGCCTTGTTTTTTGCTTTAAATGTTACTCATACAAATGTTTAAAAACCTATTTCAGGATTTTAAAAAATGCCACTGCTAAGGGACACCCTCTCAGGGGTTAGATATGTTTTCACGTATTTCTCAATATCGCTTAGGCACGTTGAGATATCGCCTTGGTTTTTGCTTGCAAATGTTACTCATACAAATGTTTAAAAACCAATTTCAGGATTCCGAGAAATTCCACCCCTAAGGGGGTGTAAAAGGGTTAAATAAGTTTTTACGTATTTCTCAATATCTCAAGGCACAATGAGATATCGCTTTGGTTTTTGCTTGCAAATATTACTCATACAAATGTTTAAAAAACGATTTTAAGATTTTTAGAAATTCCACCTCTAAGGAGGCGTAAAAGGGTTAAATATGTTTTTAGGTATTTCTCAAAATCAGTTAGGCACGACGAGATATCGCCTTGGTTTTTGTCTGCAAATGTTACTCACACAAATGTTTAAAAACCAATTTCAGGATTCCGAGAAATTCCACCCCTATGGGGGCGTAAAAGGGTTAAATATGTTTTTGGGTATTTCTGAAAATCACTTAGGCACGACGAGATATCGCCTTGGTTTTTGTCTGCAAATGTTACTCACACAAATGTTTAAAAACCAATTTCAGGATTCAAGAAATTCCACCCCTAAGGGGGTGTAAAAGGGTTAAATATGTTTTTACGTATTTCTCAATATCTCTTAGACACGATGAGATATCGCCTTGGTTTTCGCTTTCAAATGTTACTCATACAAATGTTCAAAAACCAAATTGAGGACTATTAGAAATTCCACCCCTAAGTTGCTGTAAAAGCGTTAAATATTTTTGTACGTATTTCTTAATATCTCTTGGGCCCGATGAGATATCGCCTTGGTTCTTGCTTGCGAATGTTACTCATACAAATGTTTAAAAAACGATTTCAAGATTTTTAGAAATTCCACGTCTAAGGAGGCGTAAAAGGGTTAAATATGTTTTTAGGTATTTCTCAAAATCTCTTAGGCACGACGAGATATCGCCTTGGTTTTTGTCTGCAAATGTTACTCACACAATTGTTTAAAAACCAATTTCAGGATTTCGAGAAATTCCACCCCCAAGGGGGTGTAAAAGGGTTTAATATGTTATTACGTATTTCTCAATATCTCAAGGCACAATAAGATTTCGCCTTGGTTTTTGCTTTAAATGTTACTCATACAAATGTTTGAAAATCAATTTCAAGACTTTTAGAAATTCTACCCCTGAGGCGGTGTAAAAGGGTTAAATATTTTTTTACGTATTTCTCGATATCTCTTAGGCACGATGAGGTATCGCTTTGGTTTTTGTTTCCAAATATTACTCATACAAATGTTTAGAAACCAATTTAAGGATTTTAAAAAATGCTACCCCTAAGGGACACCTTAGGGTTAGATATGTTTTCACGTATTTCTCAATATCTCTTAGGCACGTTGAGATATCGCCTTGGTTTTTGCTTGCAAATGTTACTCATACAAATGTTTAAAAACCAATTTGAGAATTTCGAGAAATTCCACCCCTAAGGGGGTGTGAAAGGGTTAAATAAGTTTTTACGTATTTCTCAATACCTCAAGGCACAATGAGATATCGCCTTGGTTTTTGCTTGCAAATGTTAGTCATACAAATGTTTGAAAACCGATTTCAAGATTTTTAGAAATTCCACCCTCGAGGGGGTGTAAAAGGGTTAAATATGTTTTTACGTATTTCTCAATATCTCAAGGCACAATGAGATATCGCCTTGGTTTTTGCTTGCAAATGTTACTCATACAAATAATCAAAAACGTATTTTAGGATTTTTAAAAATTCCACGCCCAAGGGGGTGTAAAAGGGTTTAATAAGTTTTTACGTATTTCTCAATATCTCAAGGCACAATGAGATATCGTCTTAGATTTTGCTTGCAAATGTTAATCATACAAATGTTTGAAGAACGATTTCAAAATTTTTAGAAATTTTACCCCTAAGGGGGCGTAAAAGTGTTAAATATGTTTTTTAGGTATTTCTCAAAATCTCTTAGGCACGACGAGATATCGCGTTGGTTTTTTTCTGCAAATGTTACTCACACAAATGTTTGAAAACTAATTTCAGGATTTCGAGAAATTCCACCCCTAAGGGGGTGTAAAAGGGTTAAATATTTTTACGTACTTCTGAATATCTCTGAGGCACGATAAGATATCGCCTCATTTTGCTTGCAAATGTTACTCATACAAATGTTCAAAAAACAAATTCAAGATTTTTAGAAATTCCACCTCTAAGGGGGTGTAAATGGGTTGAATATGTTTTTACGTCTTTCTTAATATCTCTTAGACATGATGAGATATTGCCTTGGTTTTTGTTTGCAAATGTTACTCATACAAACGTTTAAAAATCCATTTCAGGATTTTTTAAAATTCCACCCCTAAGGGGGTGTAAAAGGGTTAAATGTGTTTTTACGTATTTCTCTATATCTTTTAGGCACGATGAGATATCCTTTTGGTTTTCGTTTGCAAATGTAACCCATACTAATGTTTAAAAACTAATTTTTGGATTTTGAGAAATTCCACTTCTAAGGGGTTGTAAAAGGGTTAAATATGTTTTTACGTAGTTCTTAATATCTCAAGGCACAATGAGATATCGCCTTGGTTTTTGCTTGCAAATGTTACTGATACAAATGTTTAGAAACCAAATTCAAGATTTTTAGAAATTCCACCCTCAAAGTGGTGTAAAAGGGTTGAATGTGTTTTTACGTAATTTTAGAAATCTCTTATGCACGATGAGATATCGCCTTGATTTTTGTCTGCAAATGTTACTCAGACAAATGTTTCAAAAACAATTTCAGGAGTTTATAAAATTCCACCCCTTAGGGGATGTAAAAGCGTTAAATATGTTGTAACGGTAATTTCAACGTTATCATATATTTTATTTTTCGTGGGAATTCGGGCTCGACACTGAACTAATTAATGTAGACTTCAGAGTGGTGACAAGTGATGTTTTATTGGTGAAGAAAAATTTATCGCCAGACCTCCTTCTTTTTATATTACAATTATCAAATTTCCGAGGATTCCCGTTGACGCTTGGGATGCACCGATTAATTTCACAATTTATATATTTTATTGGTGATGCGCGGGTTCTCGGTATTACTCGAACGTCTATTATGGTTCGTGGCGCAGTTCCACTATAACTATATTTCGTTCGTCGCTATATCTATCCCGCACAGCTTGCTGTCCTCGCTCGCACTCACTCCTTTATTACTCGGTGTTACACGGTATTATCCGATATTTTTCGCACTGAGATTTCACTTCTCGTTCACGCCAATTTGCATTTTCTCTTATTATAGGGTGTATGAACCCTATTTACAATTCTTTAGCACTCTTACGCTTCTCTCGCTCATCCCCTCGTCTTATTTATTCTATGTTTTAGTGCTACTTATTCTATATTTAATTACGATTATCCTATTTCTATGTTTCTGACTTTTATCTTTTGGTCTCGAAAATCAGGGAATTCCCTCGATTTTAGTTATTATTATTTCGGCTTATTCGGGCGCAAATTCCCGGTATTTCAGAGCTCGAGCTATGGTTACACACTCACACACCACACTACTTGTATAGAGTGTAGAAACTCTATTTACAATTCTTTCTCTTTCTTTCTCGTCTTCCTTGCACTCTGTCTCCGTTCTACTTAGGTGATTTTGCGTTTTGCAGAAACTTTCGCTGGTTTAAAAATCCGATCGACTTCTTTCCCGAAATCTTTTCACTGAATATAATGCACTTATACTATATGCTTAACGCTATCCTCTTATTACTATTTCATTAAATACTGCTCGCAGTTGATGCACTTAATTTCCTATTCCTATCTCTATTCACCTTATACACTAACTTAATTTTTATCACTTGTTATTGTTAATTATCTAGTTATTTCTTGCCTGTCTTTTTCTTTCTCGCGGGCTGCTGGGTGTCACCCACTTGTTTTTACTTTTCCTGTGCTCACACCGACTCTACTAGATGTAATTTAAAAATAACTCCTAAATTTCTACTTTTTAATTAGAATTCTTCAATATTTAGGTTTTTCGTGATAAGAGGACGATCGAACCAAGAGAGCTCCCACTCTTCGCACCGGCCTTTTATACCCTTCCGCTCGCTCCGCTTTGCCCTACGTCATCAGATTCTTAGTTTGAATTTCGACGCATTTCCTGGTTTCGGCGTCCGCCGTTATCGCGCTCACCGCCTTCCCCTCACCGCTTGGCCAAAATCAGTTGGTCGCTGTCCTGTTGTTATGTCAGCGAGGGCATTCCGATGGCGTGACGTCGCATGTTTTTCACGCGAGTTCGGTGGCCTATTGCCCGCGAACTTCGGTACACTTGTACCGAAGCCTTTTCACAGGTGTTCTTCTGTTTCTCTATATTCCGAGTCTGTTTTGCCTCCTCGAGCTGTTCGAAATACCGAACGATGCCTGAAACCCTATGTTCGCCTCGATGATTTTTGTATAACATCCTGCGCTAGTACGTGTAACTATGTTACAATGTTTTTACGTATTTCTCAATATCTCAAGGCACAATGCGATATCGCCTTGTTTTTTGCTTCAAATGTTACTCATACAAATGTTTAAAAACCTATTTCAGGATTTTAAAAAATGCCACTGCTAAGGGACACCCTCTCAGGGGTTAAATACGTTTTCACGTATTTCTCAATATCTCTTAGGCACGTTGAGATATCGCCCTGGTTTTTGCTTGCAAATGTTACTCATACAAATGTTTAAAAACCAATTTCAGGATTTCGAGAAATCCCACCTCTAAGGGGGTGTAAAAAGGTAAAATATGTTTTTACGAATTTTTCAAAATCTCTTAGACACGATGAGATATCGCCTTGGTTTTCGCTTTCAAATGTTACTCATACAAATGTTCAAAAACCTAATTAAGGATTATTAGAAATTCCACCCCTAAGATGCTGTAAAAGGGTTAAATATTTTTGTACGTATTTCTTAATATCTCTTGGGCCCGATGAGATATCGCCTTGGTTCTTGCTTGCGAATGTTGCTCATACAAATGTTTAAAAATCGATTTCAAGATTTTTAGAAATTATACCCCTAAGAGGGTGTAAAAGGGTTAAATATATTTTTACGTATTTCTTGATATCTCTCAGGCACGATGAGATATCGCCTTGGTTCTTGTTTCCAAATGTTATTCATACAAATGTTTAAAAACGTATTTCAGGATTTTGAAAAATGCCACCCCTAAGGGACACCCTCTTGGGGGTTAAATACTTTTTCACGTATTTCTCAATATTTCTTAGGCACGTTGAGATAGCGCCTTGGTTTTTGTTTCCAAATGTGACGCATACAAATGTTTAAAAACCAATTTCAGGATTTTAGAAATTCCACTCCTAAGGAGGTGTAAAAGGGTTCAATATGTTTTTACGTATTTCTCAATATCTCAGGGCACAATGAGATATCGCCTTGGTTTTTGCTTGCAAATGTTACTCATACAAATGTTTAAAAAACGATTTTAATATTTTTAGAAATTCCACCTCTAAGGGGGCGTAAAGGGGTTGGATATGTTTTTAGGTATTGCTCAAAATCTCTTAAACACGACGATATATCGCCTTGGTTTTTGTTTCCAAATGTTACTCATACAAATGTTTAAAAACCAATTTCAGGATTTTAGAAATTCCACTCCTAAGGAGGTGTAAGAGGGTTCAATATGTTTTTACGTATTTCTCAATATCTCAAGGCACAATGAGATATCGCCTTGGTTTTCGCTTTCAAATGTTACTCATACAAATGTTCAAAAACCAAATTGAGGATTATTAGAAATTCCACCCCTAAGTTGCTGTAAAAGGGTTAAATATTTTTGTACGTATTTCTTAATATCTCTTGGGCCCGATGAGATATCGCCTTGGTTCTTGCTTGCGAATGTTACTCATACAAATGTTTAAAAAACGATTTCAAGATTTTTAGAAATTCCACCTCTAAGGAGGCGTAAAAGGGTTAAATATGTTTTTAGGTATTTCTCAAAATCTCTTAGGCACAACGAGATATCGCCTTGGTTTTTGTCTGCAAATGTTACTCACACAATTGTTTAAAAACTAATTTCAGGATTTCGAGAAATTCCACCCCCAAGGGGGTGTAAAAGGGTTTAATATGTTATTACGTATTTCTCAATATCTCAAGGCACAATAAGATTTCGCCTTGGTTTTTGCTTGCAAATGTTACTCATACAAATGTTTAAAAACCAAATTCAGGATTTTGAGAAATTCCACCCCTAAAAAGGTGTAAAAAGGTTAAATATGTTTTTACGTATTTCTCAATATCTCTTAGGCACGATGATATATCGCCTTGGTTTTGTTTGCAAATGTAACTCATACAAATGTTTAAAAACGTATTTTAGGATTTTTATAAATTCCACCCCTAAGGGGGTGTAAAAGGGTTAAATATTTTTACGTACTTCTGAATATCTCTGAGGCACGATAAGATATCGTCTCATTTTGCTTGCAAATGTTACTCATACAAATGTTCAAAAAACAAATTCAAGATTTTTAGAAATTCCACCTCTAAGGGGGTGTAAATGGGTTGAATATGTTTTTACGTCTTTCTCAATATCTCTTAGACATGATGAGATATTGCCTTGGTTTTTGTTTGCAAATGTTACTCATACAAACGTTTAAAAATCCATTTCAGGATTTTTTAAAATTCCACCCCTAAGGGGGTGTAAAAGGGTTAAATGTGTTTTTACGTATTTCTCTATATCTTTTAGGCACGATGAGATATCGTTTTGGTTTTCGTTTGCAAATGTAACCCATACTAATGTTTAAAAACTAATTTTTGGATTTTGAGAAATTCCACTTCTAAGGGGTTGTAAAAGGGTTGAATATGTTTTTACGTAGTTCTTAATATCTCAAGGCACAATAAGATATCGCCTTGGTTTTTGCTTGCAAATGTTACTGATACAAATGTTTAGAAACCAAATTCAAGATTTTTAGAAATTCCACCCTCAAAGTGGTGTAAAAGGGTTAAATGTGTTTTTACGTAATTTTAGAAATCTCTTATGCATGATGAGATATCGCCTTGATTTTTGTCTGCAAATGTTACTCAGACAAATGTTTCAAAAACAATTTCAGGAGTTTATAAAATTCCACCTCTTAGGGGATGTAAAAGCGTTAAATATGTTTTTACGTATTTCTCAATATCTCAAGGCACAATGAGATATCGCCTTGTTTTTTGCTTTAAATGTTACTCATACAAATGTTTAAAAACCTATTTCAGGATTTTAAAAAATGCCACTGCTAAGGGACACCCTCTCAGGGGTTAAATACGTTTTCACGTATTTCTAAATATCTTTTAGGCACGTTGAGATATCGCCTTGGTTTTTGCTTGCAAATGTTACTCATACAAATGTTTAAAAACCAATTTCAGGATTTCGAGAAATTCCACCCCTAAGGGGGTGTAAAAGGGTTAAATAAGTTTTTACGTATTTCTCAATATCTCAAGGCACAATGAGATATCGCCTTGGTTTTTGCTTGCAAATGTTACTCATACAAATGTTTAAAAAACCATTTTAGGATTTTGAGAAATCCCACCCCTAAGGGGGTGTAAAAAGGTAAAATATGTTTTTACGTATTTCTCAATATCTCTTAGGCACGATGAAATATCGCCTCGGCTTTTGCTGGCAAATGTTACTCATACAAATATTTAAAAACGTATTATAGAATTTTTAAAAATTCCACCCCTAAGGGGGTGTAAAAAGGTTAAATATTTTTGTACGTATTTCTTAATATCTCTTGGGCCCGATGAGATATCGCCTTGGTTCTTGCTTGCAAATGTTACTCATACAAATGTTTAAAAATCGATTTCAAGATTTTAAGAAATTCTAACCCTAAGGGGGTGTAAAAGGGTCAAATATGTTTTTACCTATTGCTTAAAATCTCTTAGGCACGACGAGATATCGCCTTGGTTTTTGTTTACAAATGTTAATCATACAAATGCTTAAAAACCAATTTCAGGATTTTAGAAATTCCACTCCTAAAGAGGTGTAAAAGGGTTAAATATGTTTTTACGTATTTTTAGCAATCTCTTATGCTTGATGAGATATCGCCTTGGTTTTTGTTTGCAAATGTTACTCAGACAAATGTTTCAAAAACACTTTCAGGATTTTGAAAAATTCTACCCCTAAGGGGGTGTAAAAGGGTTAAATATGTTTTTAAGTATTTCTTAATATCTCAAGGCACAATGAGATATCGCCTTGGTTTTTGCTTGCAAATTTTACTCATACAAATGTTTAAAAACCAAATTTAGGATTTTGAGAAATTCTACCCCTAAAGAAGTGTAAAAAGGTTAAATATGTTTTTACGTATTTCTCAATATCTCTTAGGCACGATGATATATCGCCTTGGTTTTGTTTGCAAATGTTACTCATACAAATGTTCGAAAACAAATTTTAGGATTTTCAAATTTTCTACCCTTAAGGGGGTGTAAAAGGTTAAATATGTTTTTACGTATTTCTCAATATCTCTTAGACACGATGAGATATCGCCTTGGTTTTTGCTTGCAAATGTTACTCATACAAATGTTCAAAAACCGATTTCAAGACTTTTAGAAATACTACCCCTGAGGAGGTGTAAAAGGGTTGAATATTTTTTTACGTATTTCTCGATATCTTTTAGGCACGATGAGATATCGCTTTGGTTTTTGTTTCCAAATGTTACTCATGCAAATGTTAAAAAACTAATTTCAGGATTTTAAAATTTTTTAAAATTCCACGCCTAAGAAGGTGTAAAAGGGTTTAATATGTTTTTACGTACATCTCAATATCTCTGAGTCACGTTGAGATATCGCCTTGGTTTTTGCTTTCAAATGTTACTCATATAAATGTTCAAAAAATCATTTTAGGATTTTGAGAAATTCCACCCGTAAGGGGGTGTAAAAGAGTTAAATGAGTTTTTACGTATTTCTCAATATCTCTTAGGCACGATGAAATATCGCCTTGGTTTTTGCTTGCAAATGTTACTCATACAAATGTTCGAAAACGTATTTTAGAAGTTTTTAAAATTCCACTCCTAAGGGGGTGTGAAAGGGTTAAATATGTTTTCACGTATTTCTCAATATCTCTTAGACACGATGAGATATCGCCTTGGTTTTTGTTTGCGAATGTTACTCATACAAATGTTTAAAAAACGATTCCAAGATTTTGAAAAATTCCACCCCTAAGGGGGTGTAAAAGGGTTAAATATGTTTTTACGTATTTCTCAATATCTCAAGGCACAATGAGATATCGCCTTGGTTTTGCTTGCAAATGTTACTCATTTAAATGTTTAAAAACCGAATTCAGGGTTTTGAGAAATTCCACCCCTAAGGGGTTTTGAAGAGTTACATATGTTTTTACGTATTTCTCGATATCTCTTAGGCACGATGAAATATCGCCTTGGTTTTTGCTTGCAAACGTTACTTATACAAATGTTTAAAAACAAGATTCAGGATTTTGGGAAATTCCTCCCCTAAGGGGGTGTAAAAGGGTTAAATTTGTTTTTACGTATTTCTCCATATCTCTTAGGCACGATGAGATATCGCCTTGGTTCTTGTTTGCAAATGTTACTCATACAAATGTCTAAAAAAATATTTCAGGATTTTTAGAAATTCCACCCCTAGGAGGGTGTAAAAAAGTTAATTATGTTTTTACGTCCTTCTCAATATCTTTTAGACACGATGAAATATCGCCTTGGTTTTTGTTTGCAAATGTTACTCATACAAATGTTTGAAAATGAAATTCAGGATTTTTAGAAATTTCACCTCTAAGGGGGTGTAAAAGCGTTAAAATTTTTTTTACGTATTTCTCAATATCTCTTGGGCACGATGAGATATCGCCTTGGTTTTTGCTTGCAAATGTTACTCATACAAATAATCAAAAACGTATTTTAGAATTTTTAAAAATTCCACGCCCAAGGGGGTGTAAAAGGGTTTAATAAGTTTTTACGTATTTCTCAATATCTCAAGGCACAATGAGATATCGCCTTGGTTTTTGCTTGCAAATGTTAATCATACAAATATTTCAAAAACGATTTCAAGATTTTTAGAAATTCCACCTTTGAGAGGGTGTAAAAGGATTAAATATGTTTTTACGTATTTCTCGATATCTCTTAGGCACGACGAGATATCGCCTCGGTTTTCGCTTCTAAATGTTACTCATACGAATGTTTAAAAACCGATTTCAACATTTTTAGAAATTCCACGTTTGAGGGGGTGTAAAATGGTTAAATATGTTTTTACGTACTTCTCAATATCTCTGAGGCACGTTGAGATATCGCCTTGGTTTTTGCTTTCAAATGTTACTCATACAAATGTTCAAAAAAATATTTAAGGATTTTGAGAAATCCCACCCCTAAGGGGGTGTGAAAAGGTTAAATATGTTTTTACGTATTTCTCAATATCTCTTAGGCACAATGAAATATCGCCTCGGTTTTTGCTTGCAAATGTTACTCATACAAATGTTTAAAAACCAATTTCAGGATTTTAAAAAATGCTACCCCTAAGGGACACCTTCTTAGGGGTTAGATATGTTTTCACGTATTTATCAATATCGCTTAGGCACGTTGAGATATCGTCTTGGTTTTTGCTTGCAAATGTTACTCATACAAATGTTTAAAAACCAATTTCAGGATTTCGAGAAATTCCACCCCTAAGGGGGTGTAAAAGGGTTAAATAAGTTTTTACGTATTTCTCAATATCTCAAGGCACAATGAGATATCGCCTTGGTTTTTGCTTGCAAATATTACTCATACAAATGTTTAAAAAACGATTTTAAGATTTTTAGAAATTCCACCTCTAAGGAGGCGTAAAAGGGTTAAATATGTTTTTAGGTATTTCTCAAAATCACTTAGGCACGACGAGATATCGCCTCGGTTTTCGCTTCTAAATGTTACTCATACGAATGTTTAAAAACCGATTTCAACATTTTTAGAAATTCCACGTTTGAGGGGGTGTAAAATGGTTAAATATGTTTTTACGTACTTCTCAATATCTCTGAGGCACGTTGAGATATCGCCTTGGTTTTTGCTTTCAAATGTTACTCATACAAATGTTCAAAAAAATATTTTAGGATTTTGAGAAATCCCACCCCTAAGGGGGTGTGAAAAGGTTAAATATGTTTTGACGTATTTCTCAATATCTCTTAGACACGATGAAATGGCGCGTTGGTTTTTTTCTGCAAATGTTACTCACACAAATGTTTAAAAACCAATTTCAGGATTTCGAGAAATTCCACCCCTAAGGGGGTGTAAAAGGGTTAAATATTTTTACGTACTTCTAAATATCTCTGAGGCACGATAAGATATCGTCTCATTTTGCTTGCAAATGTTACTCATACAAATGTTCAAAAAACAAATTCAAGATTTTTAGAAATTCCACCTCTAAGGGGGTGTAAATGGGTTGAATATGTTTTTACGTCTTTCTCAATATCTCTTAGACATGATGAGATATTGCCTTGGTTTTTGTTTGCAAATGTTACTCATACAAACGTTTAAAAATCCATTTCAGGATTTTTTAAAATTCCACCCCTAAGGGGGTGTAAAAGGGTTAAATGTGTTTTTACGTATTTCTCTATATCTTTTAGGCACGATGAGATATCGTTTTGGTTTTCGTTTGCAAATGTAACCTATACTAATGTTTAAAAACTAATTTTTGGATTTTGAGAAATTCCACTTCTAAGGGGTTGTAAAAGGGTTAAATATGTTTTTACGTAGTTCTTAATATCTCAAGGCACAATGAGATATCGCCTTGGTTTTCGCTTGCAAATGTTACTGATACAAATGTTTAGAAACCAAATTCAAGATTTTTAGAAATTCCACCCTCAAAGTGGTGTAAAAGGGTTAAATGTGTTTTTACGTAATTTTAGAAATCTCTTATGCACGATGAGATATCGCCTTGATTTTTGTCTGCAAATGTTACTCAGACAAATGTTTCAAAAACAATTTCAGGAGTTTATAAAATTCCACCCCTTAGGGGATGTAAAAGCGTTAAATATGTTTTTACGTATTTCATAATATCTCAAGGCACAATGAGATATCGCCTTGTTTTTTGCTTTAAATGTTACTCATACAAATGTTTAAAAACCTATTTCAGGATTTTAAAAAATGCCACTGCTAAGGGACACCCTCTCAGGGGTTAAATACGATTTCACGTATTTCTCAATATCTTTTAGGCACGTTGAGATATCGCCTTGGTTTTGCTTGCAAATGTTACTCATACAAATGTTTAAAAACCAATTTCAGGATTTCGAGAAATTCCACCCCTAAGGGGGTGTAAAAGGGTTAAATAAGTCTTTACGTATTTCTCAATATCTCAAGGCACAATGAGATATCGCCTTGGTTTTTGCTTGCAAATGTTACTCATACAAATGTTCAAAGACCAACCTCAAGATTTTTAGAAATTCCACCTCTAAGGGGGTGTAAAAAGGTTAAATAGGTTTTTACGTATTTTTCAAAATCTCTTAGACACGATGAGATATCGCCTTGGTTTTCGCTTTCAAATGTTACTCATACAAATGTTCAAAAACCAAATTGAGGATTATTAGAAATTCCACCCCTAAGATGCTGTAAAAGGGTTAAATATTTTTGTACGTATTTCTTAATATCTCTTGGGCCCGATGAGATATCGCCTTGGTTCTTGCTTGCGAATGTTGCTCATACAAATGTTTAAAAATCGATTTGAAGATTTTTAGAAATTCCACCTCTAAGGAGGCGTAAAAGGGTTAAATATGTTTTTAGGTATTTCTCAAAATCTCTTAGGCACAACGAGATATCGCCTTGGTTTTTGTCTGCAAATGTTACTCACACAATTGTTTAAAAACCAATTTTAGGATTTCGAGAAATTTCACCCCCAAGGGGGTGTAAAAGGGTTTAATATGTTATTCCGTATTTCTCAATATCTCAAGGCACAATAAGATTTCGCCTTGGTTTTTGCTTGCAAATGTTACTCATACAAATGTTTAAAAACCAATTTTAGGATTTCGAGAAATTCCACCCCTAAGGGGATGTAAAAGGGTTAAATAAGTTTTTACGTATTTCTTAATATCTTAAGGCACAATGAGATATTGCCTTGGTTTTTGCTTGCAAATGTTACGCATACAAATGTTTAAAAAATGATTTCAAGATTTTTAGAAATTCCATCACTAAGGGGGCGTAAAAGGGTTCAATATGTTTTTAGGTATTTCTCAAAATCTCTTAGGCACGACGAGATATCGCCTTGGTTTTTGCTTTCAAATGTTACTCATACAAATGTTCAAAAACTCATTTTAGGATTTTGAGAAATTTTACCCCTAAAAGGGTGTAAAAGTGTTAAATATGTTTTTACGTATTTCTCAATATCTCTTAGGCACGATGAAATATCGCCTTGGTTTTTGCTTGCAAATGTTAATCATACAAATGTTTGAAAACGTATTTTAGAATTTTTGAAAATTCCACCCCTAACGGGGTGTGAAAGGGTTAAATATGTTTTCACGTATTTCTCAATATCTCTTAGACACGATGAGATATCGCCTTGGTTTTTATTTGCAAATGTTACTCATACAAATGTTTAAAAAACGATTCCGGGATTTTTTAAAATTCCACCCCTAAGGGGGTGTGAAAGGGTTAAATATGTTTTTACGTATTTCTCGATATCTCTTAGGCACGATGAAATATCGCCTTGGTTTTTGCTTGCAAACGTTACTTATACAAATGTTTAAAAACAAGATTCAGGATTTTGGGAAATTCCTCCCCTAAGGGGGTGTAAAAGGGTTAAATTTGTTTTTACGTATTTCTCCATATCTCTTAGGCACGATGAGATATCGCCTTGGTTCTTGTTTGCAAATGTTACTCATACAAATATTCAAAAAACTATTTCAGGATTTTTAGAAATTCCACCCCTAGGAGGGTGTAAAAGAGTTAATTATGTTTTTACGTATTTCTCAATATCTTTTAGACACGATAAAATATCGCCTTGGTTTTTGTTTGCAAATGTTACTCATACAAATGTTTGAAATCAAAATTCAGGATTTTTAGAAATTTCACCCCTAAGGGGGTGTAAAAGGGTTTAATAAGTTTTTACGTATTTCTCAATATCTCAAGGCACAATGAGATATCGCCTTGGTTTTTGCTTGCAAATGTTAATCATACAAATGTTTAAAAAACGATTTCAAGATTTTTAGAAATTCCACCCCTAAGGGGGCGTAAAAGTGTGAAATATGTTTTTGAGGTATTTCTCAAAACCTCTTAGGCACGACGAGATATCGCCTTGGTTTTTTTCTGCAAATGTTACTCACACAAATGTTTAAAAACCAATTTCAGAATTTCGAGAAATTCCACCCCTAAGGGGGTGTAAAAGGGTTAAATATGTTTTTACGTATTTCTCAATATCTCAAGGCACAACAAGGTTTCGCCTTGATTTTTGCTTGCAAATGTTACTCATACAAATGTTTAAAAACCAATTTCAGGAATTTAGAAATTCCACCTTTGAGAGGGTGTAAAAGAGTTAAATATGTTTTTACGTATTTCTCGATATCTCTTAGGCACGACGAGATATCGCCTCGATTTTCGCTTCTAAATGTTACTCATACAAATGTTTAAAAACCGATTTCAACATTTTTAGAAATTCCACTTTTGAGGGGGTGTAAAATGGTGAAATATGGTTAACGTACTTTTCAATATCTCTGAGGCACGTTGAGATATCGCCTTGGTTTTTGCTTTCAAATGTTACTCATACAAATGTTCAAAAAACCATTTTAGGATTTTGAGAAATCCCACCCCTAAGGGGGTGTGAAAAGGTTAAATATGTTTTTACGTATTTCTCAATATCTTTTAGGCACGATGAAATATCGCCTCGGTTTTTGCTTGCAAATGTTACTCATACAAATGTTTAAAAACCAATTTCAGGATTTTAAAAAATGCTACCCCTAAGGGACACCTTCTTAGGGGTTAGATATGTTTTCACGTATTTCTCAATATCGCTTAGGCACGTTGAGATATCGCCTTGGTTTTTGCTTGCAAATGTTACTCATACAAATGTTTAAAAACCAATTTCAGGATTTCGAGAAATTCCACCCCTAAGGGGGTGTAAAAGGGTTAAATATTTTTACGTACTTCTGAATATCTCTGAGGCACGATAAGATATCGCCTCATTTTGCTTGCAAATGTTACTCATACAAATGTTCAAAAAACAAATTCAAGATTTTTAGAAATTCCACCTCTAAGGGGGTGTAAATGGGTTGAATATGTTTTTACGTCTTCCTCAATATCTCTTAGACATGATGAGATATTGCCTTGGTTTTTGTTTGCAAATGTTACTCATACAAACGTTTAAAAATCCATTTCAGGATTTTTCAAAATTCTACCCCTAAGGGGGTGTAAAAGGGTTAAATGTGTTTTTACGTATTTCTCTATATCTTTTAGGCACGATGAGATATCGTTTTGGTTTTCGTTTGCAAATGTAACCCATACTAATGTTTAAAAACTAATTTTTGGATTTTGAGAAATTCCACATCTAAGGGGTTGTAAAAGGGTTAAATATGTTTTTACGTAGTTCTTAATATCTCAAGGCACAATGAGATATCGCCTTGGTTTTTGCTTGCAAATGTTACTGATACAAATGTTTAGAAACCAAATTCAAGATTTTTAGGAATTCCACCCTCAAAGTGGTGTAAAAGGGTTAAATGTGTTTTTACGTAATTTTAGAAATCTCTTATGCACGATGAGATATCGCCTTGATTTTTGTCTGCAAATGTTACTCAGACAAATGTTTCAAAAACAATTTCAGGAGTTTATAAAATTCCGCCCCTTAGTGGATGTAAAAGCGTTAAATATGTTTTTACGTATTTCTCAATATCTCAAGGCACAATGAGATATCGCCTTGTTTTTTGCTTTAAATGTTACTCATACAAATGTTTAAAAACTTATTTCAGGATTTTAAAAAATGCCACTGCTAAGGGACACCCTCTCAGGGGTTAGATATGTTTTCACGTATTTCTCAATATCGCTTAGGCACGTTGAGATATCGCCTTGGTTTTTGCTTGCAAATGTAACTCATACAAATGTTTAAAAACCAATTTCAGGATTCCGAGAAATTCCACCCCTAAGGGGGTGTAAAAGGGTTAAATAAGTTTTTACGTATTTCTCAATATCTCAAGGCACAATGAGATATCGCTTTGGTTTTTGCTTGCAAATATTACTCATACAAATGTTTAAAAAACGATTTTAAGATTTTTAGAAATTCCACCTCTAAGGAGGCGTAAAAGGGTTAAATATGTTTTTAGGTATTTCTCAAAATCACTTAGGCACGACGAGATATCGCCTTGGTTTTTGTCTGCAAATGTTACTCACACAAATGTTTAAAAACCAATTTCAGGATTCAAGAAATTCCACCCCTAAAGGGGTGTAAAAGGGTTAAATATGTTTTTACGTATTTCTCAATATCTCTTAGACACGATGAGATATCGCCTTGGTTTTCGCTTTCAAATGTTACTCATACAAATGTTCAAAAACCAAATTGAGGACTATTAGAAATTCCACCCCTAAGTTGCTGTAAAAGGGTTAAATATTTTTGTACGTATTTCTTAATATCTCTTGGGCCCGATGAGATATCGCCTTGGTTCTTGCTTGCGAATGTTACTCATACAAATGTTTAAAAACCAATTTCAGGATTTTAAAAAATGCTACCCCTAAGGGACACCTTCTTAGGGGTTAGATATGTTTTCACGTATTTCTCAATATCGCTTAGGCACGTTGAGATATCGCCTTCGTTTTTGCTTGCAAATGTTACTCATACAAATGTTTAAAAACCAATTTCAGGATTTCGAGAAATTCCACCCCTAAGGGGGTGTAAAAGGGTCAAATAAGTTTTTAAGTATTTCTCAATATCTCAAGGCACAATGAGATATCGCCTTGGTTTTCGCTTTCAAATGTTACTCATACAAATGTTTAAAAATCGATTTCAAGATTTTTAGAAATTATACCCCTAAGAGGGTGTAAAAAGTTAAATATATTTTTACGTATTTCTTGATATCTCTCAGGCACGATGAGATATCGCCTTGGTTCTTGTTTCCAAATGTTATTCATACAAATGTTTAAAAACGTATTTCAGGATTTTGAAAAATGCCACCCCTAAGGGACACCCTCTTGGGGGTTAAATACTTTTTCACGTATTTCTCAATATTTCTTAGGCACGTTGAGATAGCGCCTTGGTTTTTGTTTCCAAATGTGACTCATACAAATGTTTAAAAACCAATTTCAGGATTTTAGAAATTCCACTCCTAAGGAAATGTAAAAGGGTTCAATATGTTTTTACGTATTTCTCAATATCTCAGGGCACAATGAGATATCGCCTTGGTTTTTGTCTGCAAATGTTACTCACACAAATGTTTAAAAACCAATTTCAGGATTCCGAGAAATTCCACCCCTATGGGGGCGTAAAAGGGTTAAATATGTTTTTGGGTATTTCTGAAAATCACTTAGGCACGACGAGATATCGCCTTGGTTTTTTTCTGCAAATGTTACTCACACAAATGTTTAAAAACCAATTTCAGGATTTCGAGAAATTCCACCCCTAAGGGGGTGTAAAAGGGTTAAATATTTTTACGTACTTCTGAATATCTCTGAGGCACGATAAGATATCGCCTCATTTTGCTTGCAAATGTTACTCATACAAATGTTCAAAAAACAAATTCAAGATTTTTAGAAATTCCACCTCTAAGGGGGTGTAAATGGGTTGAATATGTTTTTACGTCTTTCTCAATATCTCTTAGACATGATGAGATATTGCCTTGGTTTTTGTTTGCAAATGTTACTCATACAAACGTTTAAAAATCCATTTCAGGATTTTTCAAAATTCCACCCCTAAGGGGGTGTAAAAGGGTTAAATGTGTTTTTACGTATTTCTCTATATCTTTTAGGCACGATGAGATATCGTTTTGGTTTTCGTTTGCAAATGTAACCCATACTAATGGTTAAAAACTAATTTTTGGATTTTGAGAAATTCCACTTCTAAGGGGTTGTAAAAGGGTAAAATGTGTTTTTACGTAATTTTAGAAATCTCTTATGCACGATGAGATATCGCCTTGATTTTTGTCTGCAAATGTTACTCAGACAAATGTTTCAAAAACAATTTCAGGAGTTTATAAAATTCCACCCCTTAGTGGATGTAAAAGCGTTAAATATGTTTTTACGTATTTCTCAATATCTCAAGGCACAATGATATATCGCGTTGTTTTTTGCTTTAAATGTTTACTCATACAAATGTTTAAAAACCTATTTCAGGATTTTAAAAAATGCCACTGCTAAGGGACACCTTCTCAGGGGTTAGATATGTTTTCACGTATTTCTCAATATCGCTTAGGCACGTTGAGATATCGCCTTGGTTTTTGCTTGCAAATGTTACTCATACAAATGTTTAAAAACCAATTTCAGTATTCCGAGAAATTCCACCCCTAAGGGGGTGTAAAAGGGTTAAATAAGTTTTTACGTATTTCTCAATATCTCAAGGCACAATGAGATATCGCCTTGGTTTTTGCTTGCAAATATTACTCATACAAATGTTTAAAAAACGATTTTAAGATTTTTAGAAATTCCACCTCTAAGGAGGCGTAAAAGGGTTAAATATGTTTTTAGGTATTGCTCAAAATCACTTAGGCACGACGAGATATCGCCTTGGTTTTTGTCTGCAAATGTTACTCACACAAATGTTTAAAAACCAATTTCAGGATTCCGAGAAATTCCACCCCTATGGGGGCGTAAAAGGGTTAAATATGTTTTTGGGTATTTCTGAAAATCACTTAGGCACGACGAGATATCGCCTTGGTTTTTGTCTGCAAATGTTACTCACACAAATGTTTAAAAACCAATTTCAGGACTCAAGAAATTCCACCCCTAAGGGGGTGTAAAAGGGTTAAATATGTTTTTACGTATTTCTCAATATCTCTTAGACACGATGAGATATCGCCTTGGTTTTCGCTTTCAAATGTTACTCATACAAATGTTCAAAAACCGAATTGAGGACTATTAGAAATTCCACCCCTAAGTTGCTGTAAAAGGGTTAAATATTTTTGTACGTATTTCTTAATATCTCTTGGGCCCGATGAGATATCGCCTTGGTTCTTGCTTGCGAATGTTACTCATACAAATGTTTAAGAAACGATTTCAAGATTTTTAGAAATTCCACCTCTAAGGAGGCGTAAAAGGGTTAAATATGTTTTTAGGTATTTCTCAAAATCTCTTAGGCCCGATGAGATATCGCCTTGGTTCTTGCTTGCGAATGTTGCTCATACAAATGTTTAAAAATCGATTTCAAGATTTTTAGAAATTAGACCCCTAAGAGGGTGTAAAAGGGTTAAATATATTTTTACGTATTTCTTGATATCTCTCAGGCACGATGAGATATCGCCTTGGTTCTTGTTTCCAAATGTTATTCATACAAATGTTTAAAAACGTATTTCAGGATTTTGAAAAATGCCACACCTAAGGGACACCCTCTTGGGGCTTAAATACTTTTTCACGTATTTCTCAATATTTCTTAGGCACGTTGAGATAGCGCCTTGGTTTTTGTTTCCAAATGTGACTCATACAAATGTTTAAAAACCAATTTCAGGATTTTAGAAATTCCACTCCTAAGGAGGTGTAAAAGGGTTCAATATGTTTTTACGTATTTCTCAATATCTCAGGGCACAATGAGATATCGCCTTGGTTTTTGCTTGCAAATGTTACTCATACAAATGTTTAAAAAACGATTTTAATATTTTTAGAAATTCCACCTCTATAGGGACGTAAAGGGGTTGGATATGTTTTTAGGTATTGCTCAAAATCTCTTAAACACGACGATATATCGCCTTGGTTTTTGTTTCCAAATGTTACTCATACAAATGTTTAAAAACCAATTTCAGGATTTTAGAAATTCCACTCCTAAGGAGGTGTAAAAGGGTTCAATATGTTTTTACGTATTTCTCAATATCTCAAGGCACAATGAGATATCGCCTTGGTTTTCGCTTTCAAATGTTACTCATACAAATGTTCAAAAACCAAATTGAGGATTATTAGAAATTCCACCCCTAAGTTGCTGTAAAAGGGTTAAATATTTTTGTACGTATTTCTTAATATCTCTTGGGCCCGATGAGATATCGTCTTGGTTCTTGCTTGCGAATGTTACTCATACAAATGTTTAAAAAACGATTTCAAGATTTTTAGATATTCCACCTCTAAGGAGGCGTAAAAGGGTTAAATATGTTTTTAGGTATTTCTCAAAATCTCTTAGGCACAACGAGATATCGCCTTGGTTTTTGTCTGCAAATGTTACTCACACAATTGTTTAAAAACCAATTTCAGGATTTCGAGAAATTCCACCCCCAAGGGGGTGTAAAAGGGTTTAATATGTTATTACGTATTTCTCAATATCTCAAGGCACAATAAGATTTCGCCTTGGTTTTTGCTTGCAAATGTTACTCATACAAATGTTTAAAAACCAAATTCAGGATTTTGAGAAATTCCACCCCTAAAAAGGTGTAAAAAGGTTAAATATGTTTTTACGTATTTCTCAATATCTCTTAGGCACGATGATATATCGCCTTGGTTTTGTTTGCAAATGTAACTCATACAAATGTTTGAAAACGTATTTTAGGATTTTTAAAAATTCTACCCCTAAGGGGGTGTAAAAGGGTTAAATATGTTTTGACGTATTTCTCAATATCTCTTAGACACGATGAAATGGCGCGTTGGTTTTTTTCTGCAAATGTTACTCACACAAATGTTTAAAAACCAATTTCAGGATTTCGAGAAATTCCACCCCTAAGGGGGTGTAAAAGGGTTAAATATTTTTACGTACTTCTAAATATCTCTGAGGCACGATAAGATATCGTCTCATTTTGCTTGCAAATGTTACTCATACAAATGTTCAAAAAACAAATTCAAGATTTTTAGAAATTCCACCTCTAAGGGGGTGTAAATGGGTTGAATATGTTTTTACGTCTTTCTCAATATCTCTTAGACATGATGAGATATTGCCTTGGTTTTTGTTTGCAAATGTTACTCATACAAACGTTTAAAAATCCATTTCAGGATTTTTTAAAATTCCACCCCTAAGGGGGTGTAAAAGGGTTAAATGTGTTTTTACGTATTTCTCTATATCTTTTAGGCACGATGAGATATCGTTTTGGTTTTCGTTTGCAAATGTAACCCATACTAATGTTTAAAAACTAATTTTTGGATTTTGAGAAATTCCACTTCTAAGGGGTTGTAAAAGGGTTAAATATGTTTTTACGTAGTTCTTAATATCTCAAGGCACAATGAGATATCGCCTTGGTTTTCGCTTGCAAATGTTACTGATACAAATGTTTAGAAACCAAATTCAAGATTTTTAGAAATTCCACCCTCAAAGTGGTGTAAAAGGGTTAAATGTGTTTTTACGTAATTTTAGAAATCTCTTATGCACGATGAGATATCGCCTTGATTTTTGTCTGCAAATGTTACTCAGACAAATGTTTCAAAAACAATTTCAGGAGTTTATAAAATTCCACCCCTTAGGGGATGTAAAAGCGTTAAATATGTTTTTACGTATTTCATAATATCTCAAGGCACAATGAGATATCGCCTTGTTTTTTGCTTTAAATGTTACTCATACAAATGTTTAAAAACCTATTTCAGGATTTTAAAAAATGCCACTGCTAAGGGACACCCTCTCAGGGGTTAAATACGATTTCACGTATTTCTCAATATCTTTTAGGCACGTTGAGATATCGCCTTGGTTTTGCTTGCAAATGTTACTCATACAAATGTTTAAAAACCAATTTCAGGATTTCGAGAAATTCCACCCCTAAGGGGGTGTAAAAGGGTTAAATAAGTTTTTACGTATTTCTCAATATCTCAAGGCACAATGAGATATCGCCTTGGTTTTTGCTTGCAAATGTTACTCATACAAATGTTCAAAGACCAACCTCAAGATTTTTAGAAATTCCACCTCTAAGGGGGTGTAAAAAGGTTAAATAGGTTTTTACGTATTTTTCAAAATCTCTTAGACACGATGAGATATCGCCTTGGTTTTCGCTTTCAAATGTTACTCATACAAATGTTCAAAAACCAAATTGAGGATTATTAGAAATTCCACCCCTAAGATGCTGTAAAAGGGTTAAATATTTTTGTACGTATTTCTTAATATCTCTTGGGCCCGATGAGATATCGCCTTGGTTCTTGCTTGCGAATGTTGCTCATACAAATGTTTAAAAATCGATTTGAAGATTTTTAGAAATTCCACCTCTAAGGAGGCGTAAAAGGGTTAAATATGTTTTTAGGTATTTCTCAAAATCTCTTAGGCACAACGAGATATCGCCTTGGTTTTTGTCTGCAAATGTTACTCACACAATTGTTTAAAAACCAATTTTAGGATTTCGAGAAATTTCACCCCCAAGGGGGTGTAAAAGGGTTTAATATGTTATTCCGTATTTCTCAATATCTCAAGGCACAATAAGATTTCGCCTTGGTTTTTGCTTGCAAATGTTACTCATACAAATGTTTAAAAACCAATTTTAGGATTTCGAGAAATTCCACCCCTAAGGGGATGTAAAAGGGTTAAATAAGTTTTTACGTATTTCTTAATATCTTAAGGCACAATGAGATATTGCCTTGGTTTTTGCTTGCAAATGTTACGCATACAAATGTTTAAAAAATGATTTCAAGATTTTTAGAAATTCCATCACTAAGGGGGCGTAAAAGGGTTCAATATGTTTTTAGGTATTTCTCAAAATCTCTTAGGCACGACGAGATATCGCCTTGGTTTTTGCTTTCAAATGTTACTCATACAAATGTTCAAAAACTCATTTTAGGATTTTGAGAAATTTTACCCCTAAAAGGGTGTAAAAGTGTTAAATATGTTTTTACGTATTTCTCAATATCTCTTAGGCACGATGAAATATCGCCTTGGTTTTTGCTTGCAAATGTTAATCATACAAATGTTTGAAAACGTATTTTAAGATTTTTAGAAATTCCACCTCTAAGGAGGCGTAAAAGGGTTAAATATGTTTTTAGGTATTTCTCAAAATCACTTAGGCACGACGAGATATCGCCTTGGTTTTTGTCTGCAAATGTTACTCACACAAATGTTTAAAAACAAATTTCAGGATTCCGAGAAATTCCACCCCTATGGGGGCGTAAAAGGGTTAAATATGTTTTTGGGTATTTCTGAAAATCACTTAGGCACGACGAGATATCGCCTTGGTTTTTGTCTGCAAATGTTACTCACACAAATGTTTAAAAACCAATTTCAGGATTCAAGAAATTCCACCCCTAAAGGGGTGTAAAAGGGTTAAATATGTTTTTACGTATTTCTCAATATCTCTTAGACACGATGAGATATCGCCTTGGTTTTCGCTTTCAAATGTTACTCATACAAATGTTCAAAAACCAAATTGAGGACTATTAGAAATTCCACCCCTAAGTTGCTGTAAAAGGGTTAAATATTTTTGTACGTATTTCTTAATATCTCTTGGGCCCGATGAGATATCGCCTTGGTTCTTGCTTGCGAATGTTACTCATACAAATGTTTAAAAACCAATTTCAGGATTTTAAAAAATGCTACCCCTAAGGGACACCTTCTTAGGGGTTAGATATGTTTTCACGTATTTCTCAATATCGCTTAGGCACGTTGAGATATCGCCTTCGTTTTTGCTTGCAAATGTTACTCATACAAATGTTTAAAAACCAATTTCAAGATTTCGAGAAATTCCACCCCTAAGGGGGTGTAAAAGGGTCAAATAAGTTTTTAAGTATTTCTCAATATCTCAAGGCACAATGAGATATCGCCTTGGTTTTCGCTTTCAAATGTTACTCATACAAATGTTCAAAAACCAAATTGAGGACTATTAGAAATTCCACCCCTAAGTTGCTGTAAAAGGGTTAAATATTTTTGTACGTATTTCTTAATATCTCTTGGGCCCGATGAGATATCGCCTTGGTTCTTGCTTGCGAATGTTACTCATACAAATGTTTAAAAAACGATTTCAAGATTTTTAGAAATTCCACCTCTAAGGAGGCGTAAAAGGGTTAAACATGTTTTTAGGTATTTCTCAAAATCTCTTAGGCACGACGAGATATCGCCTTGGTTTTTGTCTGCAAATGTTACTCACACAATTGTTTAAAAACCAATTTCAGGATTTCGAGAAATTCCACCCCCAAGGGGGTGTAAAAGGGTTTAATATGTTATTACGTATTTCTCAATATCTCAAAGCACAATAAGATTTCGCCTTGGTTTTTGCTTGCAAATGTTACTCATACAAATGTTTAAAAACCAATTTCAAGACTTTTAGAAATTCTACCCCTGAGGCGGTGTAAAAAGGTTAAATATTTTTTTACGTATTTCTCGATATCTCTTAGGCACGATGAGGTATCGCTTTGGTTTTTGTTTCCAAATATTACTCATACAAATGTTTAAAAACCAATTTCAGGATTTTAAAAAATGCTACCCCTAAGGGACACCTTCTTAGGGTTAGATATGTTTTCACGTATTTCTCAATATCTCTTAGGCACGTTGAGATATCGCCTTGGTTTTTGCTTGCAAATGTTACTCATACAAATGTTTAAAAACCAATTTGAGAATTTCGAGAAATTCCACCCCTAAGGGGGTGTGAAAGGGTTAAATAAGTTTTTACGTATTTCTCAATACCTCAAGGCACAATGAGATATCGCCTTGGTTTTTGCTTGCAAATGTTAGTCATACAAATGTTTGAAAACCGATTTTAAGATTTTTAGAAATTCCACCCTTGAGGGGGTGTAAAAGGGTTAAATAAGTTTTTACGTATTTCTCAATATCTCAAGGCACAATGAGATATCGCCTTGGTTTTTGCTTGCAAATGTTACTTATACAAATAATCAAAAACGTATTTTAGGATTTTTAAAAATTCCACGCCCAAGGGGGTGTAAAAGGGTTTAATAAGTTTTTACGTATTTCTCAATATCTCAAGGCACAATGAGATATCGTCTTAGTTTTTGCTTGCAAATGTTAATCATACAAATGTTTGAAGAACGATTCTAAAATTTTTAGAAATTTTACCCCTAAGGGGGCGTAAAAGTGTTAAATATGTTTTTTAGGTATTTCTCAATATCTCAAGGCACAACAAGATTTCGCCTTGGTTTTTGCTTGCAAATGTTACTCATACAAATGTTTAAAAACCAATTTCAGGATTTTAGAAATTCCACCTTTGAGAGGGTGTAAAAGGGTTAAATATGTTTTTACGTATTTCTCGATATCTCTTAGGCACGACGAGATATCGCCTCGGTTTTCGCTTCTAAATGTTACTCATACAAATGTTTAAAAACTGATTTCAACATTTTTAGAAATTCCACTTTTGAGGGGGTGTAAAATGGTGAAATATGGTTTACGTACTTCTCAATATCTCTGAGGCACGTTGAGATATCGCCTTGGTTTTTGCTTTCAAATGTTACTCATACAAATGTTCAAAAAACCATTTGAGGATTTTGAGAAATCCCACCCCTAAAGGGGTGTGAAAAGGTTAAATATGTTTTTACGTATTTCTCAATATCTCTTAGGCACGATGAAATATCGCCTCGGTTTTTGCTTGCAAATGTTACTCATACAAATGTTTAAAAACAAATTTCAGGATTTTAAAAAATGCTACCCCTAAGGGACACCTTCTTAGGGGTTAGATATGTTTTCACGTATTTCTCAATATCGCTTAGGCACGTTGAGATATCGCCTTCGTTTTTGCTTGCAAATGTTACTCATACAAATGTTTAAAAACCAATTTCAGGATTTCGAGAAATTCCACCCCTAAGGGGGTGTAAAAAGGTTAAATAAGTTTTTACGTATTTCTCAATATCTCAAGGCACAATGAGATATCGCCTTGGTTTTTGCTTGCGAATGTTACTCATACAAATGTTTAAAAAATGATTTCAAGATTTTTAGAAATTCCATCTCTAAGGAGGCGTAAAAGAGTTAAATATGTTTTTAGGTATTTCTCAAAATCTCTTAGGCACGACGAGATATCGCCTTGGTTTTTGTCTGCAAATGTTACTCACACAATTGTTTAAAAACCAATGTCAGGATTTCGAGAAGGTCCACCCCCAAGGGGGTGTAAAAGAGTTTAATATGTTATTGTGTATTTCTCAATATCTCAAGGCACAATAAGATTTCGCCTTGGTTTTTGCTTGCAAATGTTACTCATACAAATGTTTAAAAACCAAATTCAAGATTTTGAGAAATTCCACCCCTAAAAAGGTGTAAAAAGGTTAAATATGTTTTTACGTATTTCTCAATATCTCTTAGGCACGATGATATATCGCCTTGGTTTTGTTTGCAAATGGTACTCATACAAATGTTTAAAATCAAAATTCAGGATTTTTCGAAATTTCACCCCTAAGGGGGTGTGAAAGCGTTAAATATTTTTTTACGTATTTCTCAATATCTCTTGGGCACAATGAGATATCGCCTTGGTTTTTGTTTGCAAATGTTACTCAGACAAATGTTTCAAAACAATTTCAGGATTTTGAAAAATTCCACCCCTAAGGAAGTGTAAAAAGGTTTAATATGTTTTTACGTATTTCTTAATATCTCAAGGCACAATGAGATATCGCCTTGGTTTTTGCTTGCAAATGTTACTCATACAAATGTTTAAAAACAAAATTCAGGATTTTGAGAAATTCCTGCCACAAAGGGGTGTAAAAACGTTAATTATGTTTTTACGTATTTCTCAATATTTTTTAGGCACGATGATATATCGCCTTGGTTTTGTTTGCAAATGTTACTCATACAAATGTTCGAAAACGTATTTTAGGATTTTCAAAAATTTACCCCTAAGAGGGTGTAAAAGGGTTGAATATGTTTTTACGTATTTCTCCATATCTCTTAGACACGATGAGATATCGCCTTGGTTTTTGCTTGCAAATGTTACTCATACAAATGTTTAAAAACCAATTTCAGGATTTCGAGAAATTCCACCCCTAAGGGGATGTAAAAGTGTTAAATAAGTTTTTATGTATTTCTTAATATCTTAAGGCACAATGAGATATTGCCTTGGTTTTTGCTTGCAAGTGTTAATCATACAAATGTTTGAAAACGTATTTTAGAATTTTTGAAAATTCCACCCCTAAGGGGGTGTGAAAGGGTTAAATAGGTTTTCACGTATTTCTCAATATCTCTTAGACACGATGAGATATCGCCTTGGTTTTTATTTGCAAACGTTACTCATACAAACGTTTAAAAAACGATTCCAAGATTTTAAAAAATTCCACCCCTAAGGGGGTGTAAAAGGGTTAAATATGTTTTTACGTACTTCTCAATATTTCTGAGTCACGTTGAGATATCGCCTTGGTTTTCGCTTTCAAATGTTACTCATATAAATGTTCAAAAAATCATTTTAGGATTTTGAGAAATTCCACCCGTAAGGGGATGTAAAAGAGTTAAATACGTTTTTACGTATTTCTCAATATCTCTTAGGCACGATGAAATATCGCCTTGGTTTTTGCTTGCAAATGTTACTCATACAAATGTTTGAAAACGTATTTTAGAATTTTTTAAAATTCCACTCCTAAGGGGGTGTGAAAGGGTTAAATATGTTTTCACGTATTTCTCAATATCTCTTAGACACGATGAGATATCGCCTTGGTTTTTGTTTGCGAATGTTACTCATACAAATGTTTGAAAAACGATTCCAAGATTTTGAAAAATTCCACCCCTAAGGGGGTGTAAAAGGGTTAAATATGTTTTTACGTATTTCTCAATATCTCAAGGCACAATGAGATATCGCCTTGGTTTTGCTTGCAAATGTTACTCATTTAAATGTTTAAAAACCGAATTCAGGGTTTTGAGAAATTCCACCCCTAAGGGGGTTTTGAAGAGTTACATATGTTTTTACGTATTTCTCGATATCTCTTAGGCACGATGAAATAGCGCCTTGGTTTTTGCTTGCAAACGTTACTTATACAAATGTTCAAAAACAAGATTCAGGATTTTGGGAAATTCCTCCCCTAAGGGGGTGTAAGAGGGTCAAATTTGTTTTTACGTATTTCTCCATATCTCTTAGGCACGATGAGATATCGCCTTGGTTCTTGTTTGCAAATGTTACTCATACAAATGTTTAAAAAAATATTTCAGGATTTTTAGAAATTCCACCCCTAGGAGGGTGTAAAAGAGTTAATTATGTTTTTACGTATTTCTTAATATCTTTTAGACACGATGAAATATCGCCTTGGTTTTTGTTTGCAAATGTTACTCATACAAATGTTTGAAAATAAAATTCAGGATTTTTAGAAATTTCACCCCTAAGGGGGTGTAAAAGGGTTTAATAAGTTTTTACGTATTTCTCAATATCTCAAGGCACAATGAGATATCGCCTTGGTTTTTGCTTGCAAATGTTAATCATACAAATGTTTAAAAAACGATTTCAAGATTTTTAGAAATTCCACCCCTAAGGGGGCGTAAAAGTGTGAAATATGTTTTTGAGGTATTTCTCAAAATCTCTTAGGCACGACGAGATATCGCCTTGGTTTTTTTCTGCAAATGTTACTCACACAAATGTTTAAAAACCAATTTCAGAATTTCGAGAAATTCCACCCCTAAGGGGGTGTAAAAGGGTTAAATATGTTTTTACGTATTTCTCAATATCTCAAGGCACAACAAGATTTCGCTTTGGTTTTTGCTTGCAAATGTTACTCATACAAATGTTTAAAAACCAATTTCAGGATTTTAGAAATTCCACCTTTGAGAGGGTGTAAAAGAGTTAAATATGTTTTTACGTATTTCTCGATATCTCTTAGGCACGACGAGATATCGCCTCGGTTTTCGCTTCTAAATGTTACTCATACAAATGTTTAAAAACCGATTTCAACATTTTTAGAAATTCCACTTTTGAGGGGGTGTAAAATGGTGAAATATGGTTTACGCACTTCTCAAAATCACTTAGGCACGACGAGATATCGCCTTGGTTTTTGTCTGCAAATGTTACTCACACAAATGTTTAGAAACCAATTTCAGGATTCCGAGAAATTCCACCCCTAAGGGGGCGTAAAAGGGTTAAATATGTTTTTGGGTATTTCTGAAAATCACTTAGGCACGACGAGATATCGCCTTGGTTTTTGTCTGCAAATGTTACTCACACAAATGTTTAAAAACCAATTTCAGGATTCCGAGAAATTCCACCCCTAAGGGGGTGTAAAAGGGTTAAATATGTTTTTACGTATTTCTCAATATCTCTTAGACACGATGAGATATCGCCTTGGTTTTCGCTTTCAAATGTTACTCATACAAATGTTCAAAAACCAAATTGAGGACTAGTAGAAATTCCACCCCTAAGTTGCTGTAAAAGGGTTGAATATTTTTGTACGTATTTCTTAATATCTCTTGGGCCCGATGAGATATCGCCTTGGTTCTTGCTTGCGAATGTTACTCATACAAATGTTTAAGAAACGATTTTAAGATTTTTAGAAATTCCACCTCTAAGGAGGCGTAAAAGGGTTAAATATGTTTTTAGGTATTTCTCAAAATCTCTTAGGCACGACGAGATATCGCCTTGGTTTTTGTCTGCAAATGTTACTCACACAATTGTTTAAAAACCAATTTCAGGATTTCAAGAAATTCCACCCCCAAGGGGGTGTAAAAGGGTTTAATATGTTATTACGTATTTCTCAATATCTCAAGGCACAATAAGATTTCGCCTTGGTTTTTGCTTGCAAATGTTACTCATACAAATGTTTAAATACCAATTTCAGGATTTTAAAAAATGCTACCCCTAAGGGACACCTTCTTAGGGTTAGATATGTTTTCACGTATTTCTCAATATCTCTTAGGCACGTTGAGATATCGCCTTGGTTTTTGCTTGCAAATGTTACTCATACAAACGTTTAAAAACTAATTTCAGGATTTCGAGAAATTCCACCCCTAAGGGGGTGTGAAAGGGTTAAATAAGTTTTTACGTATTTCTCAATACCTCAAGGCACAATGAGATATCGCCTTGGTTTTTGCTTGCAAATGTTAGTCATACAAATGTTTGGAAACCGATTTCAAGATTTTTAGAAATTCCACCCTTGAGGGGGTGTAAAAGGGTTAAATAGGTTTTTACGTATTTCTCAATATCTCAAGGCACAATGAGATATCGCGTTCGTTTTTGCTTGCAAATGTTACTCATACAAATAATCAAAAACGTATTTTAGGATTTTTAAAAATTCCACGCCCAAGGGGGTGTAAAAGGGTTTAATAAGTTTTTACGTATTTCTTAATATCTCAAGGCACAATGAGATATCGTCTTAGTTTTTGCTTGCAAATGTTAATCATACAAATGTTTGAAGAACGATTTCAAAATTTTCAGAAATTTTACCCCTAAGGGGGCGTAAAAGTGTTAAATATGTTTTTTAGGTATTTCTCAAAATCTCTTAGGCACGACGAGATATCGCGTTGGTTTTTTTCTGCAAATGTTACTCACACAAATGTTTAAAAACCGATTTCAGGATTTCGAGAAATTCCACCCCTAAGGGGGTGTAAAAGGGTTAAATATTTTTACGTACTTCTGAATATCTCTGAGGCACGATAAGATATCGCCTCATTTTGCTTGCAAATGTTACTCATACAAATGTTCAAAAAACAAATTCAAGATTTTTAGAAATTCCACCTCTAAGGGGGTGTAAATGGGTTGAATATGTTTTTACGTCTTTCTCAATATCTCTTAGACATGATGAGATATTGCCTTGGTTTTTGTTTGCAAATGTTACTCATACAAACGTTTGAAAATCCATTTCAGGATTTTTCAAAATTCTACCCCTAAGGGGGTGTAAAAGGGTTAAATGTGTTTTTACGTATTTCTCTATATCTTTTAGGCACGATGAGATATCGTTTTGGTTTTCGTTTGCAAATGTAACCCATACTAATGTTTGAAAACTAATTTTTGGATTTTGAGAAATTCCACATCTAAGGGGTTGTAAAAGGGTTAAATATGTTTTTACGTAGTTCTTAATATCTCAAGGCACAATGAGATATCGCCTTGGTTTTTGCTTGCAAATGTTACTGATACAAATGTTTAGAAACCAAATTCAAGATTTTTAGAAATTCCACCCTCAAAGTGGTGTAAAAGGGTTAAATGTGTTTTTACGTAATTTTAGAAATCTCTTATGCACGATGAGATATCGCCTTGATTTTTGTCTGCAAATGTTACTCAGACAAATGTTTCAAAAACAATTTCAGGAGTTTATAAAATTCCGCCCCTTAGTGGATGTAAAAGCGTTAAATATGTTTTTACGTATTTCTCAATATCTCAAGGCACAATGAGATATCGCCTTGTTTTTTGCTTTAAATGTTACTCATACAAATGTTTAAAAACTTATTTCAGGATTTTAAAAAATGCCACTGCTAAGGGACACCCTCTCAGGGGTTAGATATGTTTTCACGTATTTCTCAATATCGCTTAGGCACGTTGAGATATCGCCTTGGTTTTTGCTTGCAAATGTAACTCATACAAATGTTTAAAAACCAATTTCAGGATTCCGAGAAATTCCACCCCTAAGGGGGTGTAAAAGGGTTAAATAAGTTTTTACGTATTTCTCAATATCTCAAGGCACAATGAGATATCGCTTTGGTTTTTGCTTGCAAATATTACTCATACAAATGTTTAAAAAACGATTTTAAGATTTTTAGAAATTCCACCTCTAAGGAGGCGTAAAAGGGTTAAATATGTTTTTAGGTATTTCTCAAAATCACTTAGGCACGACGAGATATCGCCTTGGTTTTTGTCTGCAAATGTTACTCACACAAATGTTTAAAAACAAATTTCAGGATTCCGAGAAATTCCACCCCTATGGGGGCGTAAAAGGGTTAAATATGTTTTTGGGTATTTCTGAAAATCACTTAGGCACGACGAGATATCGCCTTGGTTTTTGTCTGCAAATGTTACTCACACAAATGTTTAAAAACCAATTTCAGGATTCAAGAAATTCCACCCCTAAAGGGGTGTAAAAGGGTTAAATATGTTTTTACGTATTTCTCAATATCTCTTAGACACGATGAGATATCGCCTTGGTTTTCGCTTTCAAATGTTACTCATACAAATGTTCAAAAACCAAATTGAGGACTATTAGAAATTCCACCCCTAAGTTGCTGTAAAAGGGTTAAATATTTTTGTACGTATTTCTTAATATCTCTTGGGCCCGATGAGATATCGCCTTGGTTCTTGCTTGCGAATGTTACTCATACAAATGTTTAAAAACCAATTTCAGGATTTTAAAAAATGCTACCCCTAAGGGACACCTTCTTAGGGGTTAGATATGTTTTCACGTATTTCTCAATATCGCTTAGGCACGTTGAGATATCGCCTTCGTTTTTGCTTGCAAATGTTACTCATACAAATGTTTAAAAACCAATTTCAGGATTTCGAGAAATTCCACCCCTAAGGGGGTGTAAAAGGGTCAAATAAGTTTTTAAGTATTTCTCAATATCTCAAGGCACAATGAGATATCGCCTTGGTTTTCGCTTTCAAATGTTACTCATACAAATGTTCAAAAACCAAATTGAGGACTATTAGAAATTCCACCCCTAAGTTGCTGTAAAAGGGTTAAATATTTTTGTACGTATTTCTTAATATCTCTTGGGCCCGATGAGATATCGCCTTGGTTCTTGCTTGCGAATGTTACTCATACAAATGTTTAAAAAACGATTTCAAGATTTTTAGAAATTCCACCTCTAAGGAGGCGTAAAAGGGTTAAACATGTTTTTAGGTATTTCTCAAAATCTCTTAGGCACGACGAGATATCGCCTTGGTTTTTGTCTGCAAATGTTACTCACACAATTGTTTAAAAACCAATTTCAGGATTTCGAGAAATTCCACCCCCAAGGGGGTGTAAAAGGGTTTAATATGTTATTACGTATTTCTCAATATCTCAAAGCACAATAAGATTTCGCCTTGGTTTTTGCTTGCAAATGTTACTCATACAAATGTTTAAAAACCAATTTCAAGACTTTTAGAAATTCTACCCCTGAGGCGGTGTAAAAAGGTTAAATATTTTTTTACGTATTTCTCGATATCTCTTAGGCACGATGAGGTATCGCTTTGGTTTTTGTTTCCAAATATTACTCATACAAATGTTTAAAAACCAATTTCAGGATTTTAAAAAATGCTACCCCTAAGGGACACCTTCTTAGGGTTAGATATGTTTTCACGTATTTCTCAATATCTCTTAGGCACGTTGAGATATCGCCTTGGTTTTTGCTTGCAAATGTTACTCATACAAATGTTTAAAAACCAATTTGAGAATTTCGAGAAATTCCACCCCTAAGGGGGTGTGAAAGGGTTAAATAAGTTTTTACGTATTTCTCAATACCTCAAGGCACAATGAGATATCGCCTTGGTTTTTGCTTGCAAATGTTAGTCATACAAATGTTTGAAAACCGATTTCAAGATTTTTAGAAATTCCACCCTTGAGGGGGTGTAAAAGGGTTAAATAAGTTTTTACGTATTTCTCAATATCTCAAGGCACAATGAGATATCGCCTTGGTTTTTGCTTGCAAATGTTACTTATACAAATAATCAAAAACGTATTTTAGGATTTTTAAAAATTCCACGCCCAAGGGGGTGTAAAAGGGTTTAATAAGTTTTTACGTATTTCTCAATATCTCAAGGCACAATGAGATATCGTCTTAGTTTTTGCTTGCAAATGTTAATCATACAAATGTTTGAAGAACGATTCTAAAATTTTTAGAAATTTTACCCCTAAGGGGGCGTAAAAGTGTTAAATATGTTTTTTAGGTATTTCTCAATATCTCAAGGCACAACAAGATTTCGCCTTGGTTTTTGCTTGCAAATGTTACTCATACAAATGTTTAAAAACCAATTTTAGGATTTTAGAAATTCCACCTTTGAGAGGGTGTAAAAGGGTTAAATATGTTTTTACGTATTTCTCGATATCTCTTAGGCACGACGAGATATCGCCTCGGTTTTCGCTTCTAAATGTTACTCATACAAATGTTTAAAAACTGATTTCAACATTTTTAGAAATTCCACTTTTGAGGGGGTGTAAAATGGTGAAATATGGTTTACGTACTTCTCAATATCTCTGAGGCACGTTGAGATATCGCCTTGGTTTTTGCTTTCAAATGTTACTCATACAAATGTTCAAAAAACCATTTGAGGATTTTGAGAAATCCCACCCCTAAAGGGGTGTGAAAAGGTTAAATATGTTTTTACGTATTTCTCAATATCTCTTAGGCACGATGAAATATCGCCTCGGTTTTTGCTTGCAAATGTTACTCATACAAATGTTTAAAAACAAATTTCAGGATTTTAAAAAATGCTACCCCTAAGGGACACCTTCTTAGGGGTTAGATATGTTTTCACGTATTTCTCAATATCGCTTAGGCACGTTGAGATATCGCCTTCGTTTTTGCTTGCAAATGTTACTCATACAAATGTTTAAAAACCAATTTCAGGATTTCGAGAAATTCCACCCCTAAGGGGGTGTAAAAAGGTTAAATAAGTTTTTACGTATTTCTCAATATCTCAAGGCACAATGAGATATCGCCTTGGTTTTTGCTTGCGAATGTTACTCATACAAATGTTTAAAAAATGATTTCAAGATTTTTAGAAATTCCACCTCTAAGGAGGCGTAAAAGAGTTAAATATGTTTTTAGGTATTTCTCAAAATCTCTTAGGCACGACGAGATATCGCCTTGGTTTTTGTCTGCAAATGTTACTCACACAATTGTTTAAAAACCAATGTCAGGATTTCGAGAAGGTCCACCCCCAAGGGGGTGTAAAAGAGTTTAATATGTTATTGTGTATTTCTCAATATCTCAAGGCACAATAAGATTTCGCCTTGGTTTTTGCTTGCAAATGTTACTCATACAAATGTTTAAAAACCAAATTCAAGATTTTGAGAAATTCCACCCCTAAAAAGGTGTAAAAAGGTTAAATATGTTTTTACGTATTTCTCAATATCTCTTAGGCACGATGATATATCGCCTTGGTTTTGTTTGCAAATGGTACTCATACAAATGTTTAAAATCAAAATTCAGGATTTTTCGAAATTTCACCCCTAAGGGGGTGTGAAAGCGTTAAATATTTTTTTACGTATTTCTCAATATCTCTTGGGCACAATGAGATATCGCCTTGGTTTTTGTTTGCAAATGTTACTCAGACAAATGTTTCAAAACAATTTCAGGATTTTGAAAAATTCCACCCCTAAGGAAGTGTAAAAAGGTTTAATATGTTTTTACGTATTTCTTAATATCTCAAGGCACAATGAGATATCGCCTTGGTTTTTGCTTGCAAATGTTACTCATACAAATGTTTAAAAACAAAATTCAGGATTTTGAGAAATTCCTGCCACAAAGGGGTGTAAAAACGTTAATTATGTTTTTACGTATTTCTCAATATTTTTTAGGCACGATGATATATCGCCTTGGTTTTGTTTGCAAATGTTACTCATACAAATGTTCGAAAACGTATTTTAGGATTTTCAAAAATTTTACCCCTAAGAGGGTGTAAAAGGGTTGAATATGTTTTTACGTATTTCTCCATATCTCTTAGACACGATGAGATATCGCCTTGGTTTTTGCTTGCAAATGTTACTCATACAAATGTTTAAAAACCAATTTCAGGATTTCGAGAAATTCCACCCCTAAGGGGATGTAAAAGTGTTAAATAAGTTTTTATGTATTTCTTAATATCTTAAGGCACAATGAGATATTGCCTTGGTTTTTGCTTGCAAGTGTTAATCATACAAATGTTTGAAAACGTATTTTAGAATTTTTGAAAATTCCACCCCTAAGGGGGTGTGAAAGGGTTAAATAGGTTTTCACGTATTTCTCAATATCTCTTAGACACGATGAGATATCGCCTTGGTTTTTATTTGCAAACGTTACTCATACAAACGTTTAAAAAACGATTCCAAGATTTTAAAAAATTCCACCCCTAAGGGGGTGTAAAAGGGTTAAATATGTTTTTACGTACTTCTCAATATTTCTGAGTCACGTTGAGATATCGCCTTGGTTTTCGCTTTCAAATGTTACTCATATAAATGTTCAAAAAATCATTTTAGGATTTTGAGAAATTCCACCCGTAAGGGGATGTAAAAGAGTTAAATACGTTTTTACGTATTTCTCAATATCTCTTAGGCACGATGAAATATCGCCTTGGTTTTTGCTTGCAAATGTTACTCATACAAATGTTTGAAAACGTATTTTAGAATTTTTTAAAATTCCACTCCTAAGGGGGTGTGAAAGGGTTAAATATGTTTTCACGTATTTCTCAATATCTCTTAGACACGATGAGATATCGCCTTGGTTTTTGTTTGCGAATGTTACTCATACAAATGTTTGAAAAACGATTCCAAGATTTTGAAAAATTCCACCCCTAAGGGGGTGTAAAAGGGTTAAATATGTTTTTACGTATTTCTCAATATCTCAAGGCACAATGAGATATCGCCTTGGTTTTGCTTGCAAATGTTACTCATTTAAATGTTTAAAAACCGAATTCAGGGTTTTGAGAAATTCCACCCCTAAGGGGGTTTTGAAGAGTTACATATGTTTTTACGTATTTCTCGATATCTCTTAGGCACGATGAAATAGCGCCTTGGTTTTTGCTTGCAAACGTTACTTATACAAATGTTCAAAAACAAGATTCAGGATTTTGGGAAATTCCTCCCCTAAGGGGGTGTAAAAGGGTCAAATTTGTTTTTACGTATTTCTCCATATCTCTTAGGCACGATGAGATATCGCCTTGGTTCTTGTTTGCAAATGTTACTCATACAAATGTTTAAAAAAATATTTCAGGATTTTTAGAAATTCCACCCCTAGGAGGGTGTAAAAGAGTTAATTATGTTTTTACGTATTTCTTAATATCTTTTAGACACGATGAAATATCGCCTTGGTTTTTGTTTGCAAATGTTACTCATACAAATGTTTGAAAATAAAATTCAGGATTTTTAGAAATTTCACCCCTAAGGGGGTGTAAAAGGGTTTAATAAGTTTTTACGTATTTCTCAATATCTCAAGGCACAATGAGATATCGCCTTGGTTTTTGCTTGCAAATGTTAATCATACAAATGTTTAAAAAACGATTTCAAGATTTTTAGAAATTCCACCCCTAAGGGGGCGTAAAAGTGTGAAATATGTTTTTGAGGTATTTCTCAAAATCTCTTAGGCACGACGAGATATCGCCTTGGTTTTTTTCTGCAAATGTTACTCACACAAATGTTTAAAAACCAATTTCAGAATTTCGAGAAATTCCACCCCTAAGGGGGTGTAAAAGGGTTAAATATGTTTTTACGTATTTTTCAATATCTCAAGGCACAACAAGATTTCGCTTTGGTTTTTGCTTGCAAATGTTACTCATACAAATGTTTAAAAACCAATTTCAGGATTTTAGAAATTCCACCTTTGAGAGGGTGTAAAAGAGTTAAATATGTTTTTACGTATTTCTCGATATCTCTTAGGCACGACGAGATATCGCCTCGGTTTTCGCTTCTAAATGTTACTCATACAAATGTTTAAAAACCGATTTCAACATTTCTAGAAATTCCACTTTTGAGGGGGTGTAAAATGGTGAAATATGGTTTACGCACTTCTCAATATCTCTGAGGCACGTTGAGATATCGCCTTGGTTTTTGCTTTCAAATGTTACTCATACAAATGTTCAAAAAACCATTTTAGGATTTTGAGAAATCCCACCCCTAAAGGGGTGTGAAAAGGTTAAATATGTTTTTACGTATTTCTCAATATCTTTTAGGCACGATGAAATATCGCCTCGGTTTTTGCTTGCAAATGTTACTCATACAAATGTTTAAAAACCAATTTCAGGATTTTAAAAAATGCTACCCCTAAGGGACACCTTCTTAGGGGTTAGATATGTTTTCACGTATTTCTCAATATCGCTTAGGCACGTTGAGATATCGCCTTGGTTTTTGCTTGCAAATGTTACTCATACAAATGTTTAAAAACCAATTTCAGGATTTCGAGAAATTCCACCCCTAAGGGGGTGTAAAAGGGTTAAATAAGTTTTTACGTATTTCTCAATATCTCAAGGCACAATGAGATATCGCCTTGGTTTTTGCTTGCAAATATTACTCATACAAATGTTTAAAAAACGATTTTAAGATTTTTAGAAATTCCACCTCTAAGGAGGCGTAAAAGGGTTAAATATGTTTTTAGGTATTTCTCAAAATCACTTAGGCACGACGAGATATCGCCTTGGTTTTTGTCTGCAAATGTTACTCACACAAATGTTTAGAAACCAATTTCAGGATTCCGAGAAATTCCACCCCTAAGGGGGCGTAAAAGGGTTAAATATGTTTTTGGGTATTTCTGAAAATCACTTAGGCACGACGAGATATCGCCTTGGTTTTTGTCTGCAAATGTTACTCACACAAATGTTTAAAAACCAATTTCAGGATTCCGAGAAATTCCACCCCTAAGGGGGTGTAAAAGGGTTAAATATGTTTTTACGTATTTCTCAATATCTCTTAGACACGATGAGATATCGCCTTGGTTTTCGCTTTCAAATGTTACTCATACAAATGTTCAAAAACCAAATTGAGGACTAGTAGAAATTCCACCCCTAAGTTGCTGTAAAAGGGTTGAATATTTTTGTACGTATTTCTTAATATCTCTTGGGCCCGATGAGATATCGCCTTGGTTCTTGCTTGCGAATGTTACTCATACAAATGTTTAAGAAACGATTTTAAGATTTTTAGAAATTCCACCTCTAAGGAGGCGTAAAAGGGTTAAATATGTTTTTAGGTATTTCTCAAAATCTCTTAGGCACGACGAGATATCGCCTTGGTTTTTGTCTGCAAATGTTACTCACACAATTGTTTAAAAACCAATTTCAGGATTTCGAGAAATTCCACCCCCAAGGGGGTGTAAAAGGGTTTAATATGTTATTACGTATTTCTCAATATCTCAAGGCACAATAAGATTTCGCCTTGGTTTTTGCTTGCAAATGTTACTCATACAAATGTTTAAATACCAATTTCAGGATTTTAAAAAATGCTACCCCTAAGGGACACCTTCTTAGGGTTAGATATGTTTTCACGTATTTCTCAATATCTCTTAGGCACGTTGAGATATCGCCTTGGTTTTTGCTTGCAAATGTTACTCATACAAACGTTTAAAAACTAATTTCAGGATTTCGAGAAATTCCACCCCTAAGGGGGTGTGAAAGGGTTAAATAAGTTTTTACGTATTTCTCAATACCTCAAGGCACAATGAGATATCGCCTTGGTTTTTGCTTGCAAATGTTAGTCATACAAATGTTTGGAAACCGATTTCAAGATTTTTAGAAATTCTACCCTTGAGGGGGTGTAAAAGGGTTAAATATGTTTTTACGTATTTCTCAATATCTCAAGGCACAATGAGATATCGCGTTCGTTTTTGCTTGCAAATGTTACTCATACAAATAATCAAAAACGTATTTTAGGATTTTTAAAAATTCCACGCCCAAGGGGGTGTAAAAGGGTTTAATAAGTTTTTACGTATTTCTTAATATCTCAAGGCACAATGAGATATCGTCTTAGTTTTTGCTTGCAAATGTTAATCATACAAATGTTTGAAGAACGATTTCAAAATTTTTAGAAATTTTACCCCTAAGGGGGCGTAAAAGTGTTAAATATGTTTTTTAGGTATTTCTCAAAATCTCTTAGGCACGACGAGATATCGCGTTGGTTTTTTTCTGCAAATGTTACTCACACAAATGTTTAAAAACGAATTTCAGGATTTCGAGAAATTCCACCCCTAAGGGGGTGTAAAAGGGTTAAATATTTTTACAGACTTCTGAATATCTCTGAGGCACGATAAGATATCGCCTCATTTTGCTTGCAAATGTTACTCATACAAATGGTCAAAAAACAAATTCAAGATTTTTAGAAATTCCACCTCTAAGGGGGTGTAAATGGGTTGAATATGTTTTTACGTCTTTCTCAATATCTCTTAGACATGATGAGATATTGCCTTGGTTTTTGTTTGCAAATGTTACTCATACAAACGTTTAAAAATCCATTTCAGGATTTTTCAAAATTCCACCCCTAAGGGGGTGTAAAAGGGTTAAATGTGTTTTTACGTATTTCTCTATATCTTTTAGGCACGATGAGATATCGTTTTGGTTTTCGTTTGCAAATGTAACCCATACTAATGTTTAAAAACTAATTTTTGGATTTTGAGAAATTCCACTTCTAATGGGTTGTAAAAGGGTTAAATGTGTTTTTACGTAATTTTAGAAATCTCTTATGCACGATGAGATATCGCCTTGATTTTTGTCTGCAAATGTTACTCAGACAAATGTTTCAAAAACAATTTCAGGAGTTTATAAAATTCCACCCCTTAGTGGATGTAAAAGCGTTAAATATGTTTTTACGTATTTCTCAATATCTCAAGGCACAATGATATATCGCGTTGTTTTTTGCTTTAAATGTTACTCATACAAATGTTTAAAAACCTATTTCAGGATTTTAAAAAATGCCACTGCTAAGGGACACCTTCTCAGGGGTTAGATATGTTTTCACGTATTTCTCAATATCGCTTAGGCACGTTGAGATATCGCCTTGGTTTTTGCTTGCAAATGTTACTCATACAAATGTTTAAAAACCAATTTCAGGATTCCGAGAAATTCCACCCCTAAGAGGGTGTAAAAGGGTTAAATAAGTTTTTACGTATTTCTCAATATCTCAAAGCACAATGAGATATCGCCTTGGTTTTTGCTTGCAAATATTACTCATACAAATGTTTAAAAAACGATTTTAAGATTTTTAGAAATTTCACCTCTAAGGAGGCGTAAAAGGGTTAAATATGTTTTTAGGTATTTCTCAAAATCACTTAGGCACGACGAGATATCGCCTTGGTTTTTGTCTGCAAATGTTACTCACATAAATGTTTAAAAACCAATTTCAGGATTCCGAGAAATTCCACCCCTATGGGGGCGTAAAAGGGTTAAATATGTTTTTGGGTATTTCTGAAAATCACTCAGGCACGACGAGATATCGCCTTGGTTTTTGTCTGCAAATGTTACTCACACAAATGTTTAAAAACCAATTTCAGGATTCAAGAAATTCCACCCCTAAGGGGGTGTAAAAGGGTTAAATATGTTTTTACGTATTTCTCAATATCTCTTAGACACGATGAGATATCGCCTTGGTTTTCGCTTTCAAATGTTACTCATACAAATGTTCAAAAACCAAATTGAGGACTATTAGAAATTCCACCCCTAAGTTGCTGTAAAAGGGTTAAATATTTTTGTACGTATTTCTTAATATCTCTTGGGCCCGATGAGATATCGCCTTGGTTCTTGCTTGCGAATGTTACTCATACAAATGTTTAAAAAACAATTTCAAGATTTTTAGAAATTCCACCCCTAAGGGGGCGTAAAAGTGTGAAATATGTTTTTGAGGTATTTCTCAAAACCTCTTAGGCACGACGAGATATCGCCTTGGTTTTTTTCTGCAAATGTTACTCACACAAATGTTTAAAAACCAATTTCAGAATTTCGAGAAATTCCACCCCTAAGGGGGTGTAAAAGGGTTAAATATGTTTTTACGTATTTCTCAATATCTCAAGGCACAACAAGGTTTCGCCTTGATTTTTGCTTGCAAATGTTACTCATACAAATGTTTAAAAACCAATTTCAGGAATTTAGAAATTCCACCTTTGAGAGGGTGTAAAAGAGTTAAATATGTTTTTACGTATTTCTCGATATCTCTTAGGCACGACGAGATATCGCCTCGGTTTTCGCTTCTAAATGTTACTCATACAAATGTTTAAAAACCGATTTCAACATTTTTAGAAATTCCACTTTTGAGGGGGTGTAAAATGGTGAAATATGGTTAACGTACTTCTCAATATCTCTGAGGCACGTTGAGATATCGCCTTGGTTTTTGCTTTCAAATGTTACTCATACAAATGTTCAAAAAACCATTTTAGGATTCTGAGAAATCCCACCCCTAAGGGGGTGTGAAAAGGTTAAATATGTTTTTACGTATTTCTCAATATCTTTTAGGCACGATGAAATATCGCCTCGGTTTTTGCTTGCAAATGTTAGTCATACAAATGTTTAAAAACCAATTTCAGGATTTCGAGAAATTCCACCCCTAAGGGGGTGTAAAAGGGTTAAATATTTTTACGTACTTCTGAATATCTCTGAGGCACGATAAGATATCGCCTCATTTTGCTTGCAAATGTTACTCATACAAATGTTCAAAAAACAAATTCAAGATTTTTAGAAATTCCACCTCTAAGGGGGTGTAAATGGGTTGAATATGTTTTTACGTCTTTCTCAATATCTCTTAGACATGATGAGATATTGCCTTGGTTTTTGTTTGCAAATGTTACTCATACAAACGTTTGAAAATCCATTTCAGGATTTTTTAAAATTCCACCCCTAAGGGGGTGTAAAAGGGTTAAATGTGTTTTTACGTATTTCTCTATATCTTTTAGGCACGATGAGATATCGTTTTGGTTTTCGTTTGCAAATGTAACCCATACTAATGTTTAAAAACTAATTTTTGGATTTTGAGAAATTCCACTTCTAAGGGGTTGTAAAAGGGTTAAATATGTTTTTACGTAGTTCCTAATATCTCAAGGCACAATGAGATATCGCCTTGGATTTTGCTTGCAAATGTTACTGATACAAATGTTTAGAAACCAAATTCAAGATTTTTAGAAATTCCACCCTCAAAGTATTGTAAAAAGGTTAAATGTGTTTTTACGTAATTTTAGAAATCTCTTATGCACGATGAGATATCGCCTTGATTTTTGTCTGCAAATGTTACTCAGACAAATGTTTCAAAAACAATTTCAGGAGTTTATAAAATTCCACCCCTTAGGGGATGTAAAAGCGTTAAATATGTTTTTGCGTATTTCTCAATATCTCAAGGCACAATGCGATATCGCCTTGTTTTTTGCTTTAAATGTTACTCATACAAATGTTTAAAAACCTATTTCAGGATTTTAAAAAATGCCACTGCTTGGGACACCATCTCAGGGGTCAAATACGTTTTCACGTATTTCTCAATATCTCTTAGGCACGTTGAGATATCGCCTTGGTTTTTGCTTGCAAATGTTACTCATACAAATGTTTAAAAACCAATTTCAGGATTTCGAGAAATTCCACCCCTAAGGGGGTGTAAAAGGGTTAAATAAGTTTTTACGTATTTCTCAATATCTCAAGGCTCAATGAGATATCGCCTTGGTTTTTGCTTGCAAATGTTACTCATACAAATGTTCAAAGACCAACCTCAAGATTTTTAGAAATTCCACCTCTAAGGGGGTGTAAAAGCGTTAAATAGGTTTTTACGTATTTTTCAAAATCTCTTAGACACGATGAGATATCGCTTTGGTTTTCGCTTTCAAATGTTACTCATACAAATGTTCAAAAACCAAATTGAGGATTATTAGAAATTCCACCCCTAAGATGCTGTAAAAGGGTTAAATATTTTTGTACGTATTTCTTAATATCTCTTGGGCCCGATGAGATATCGCCTTGGTTCTTGCTTGCGAATGTTGCTCATACAAATGTTTAAAAATCGATTTCAAGATTTTTAGAAATTAGACCCCTAAGAGGGTGTAAAAGGGTTAAATATATTTTTACGTATTTCTTGATATCTCTCAGGCACGATGAGATATCGCCTTGGTTCTTGTTTCCAAATGTTATTCATACAAATGTTTAAAAACGTATTTCAGGATTTTGAAAAATGCCACACCTAAGGGACACCCTCTTGGGGCTTAAATACTTTTTCACGTATTTCTCAATATTTCTTAGGCACGTTGAGATAGCGCCTTGGTTTTTGTTTCCAAATGTGACTCATACAAATGTTTAAAAACCAATTTCAGGATTTTAGAAATTCCACTCCTAAGGAGGTGTAAAAGGGTTCAATATGTTTTTACGTATTTCTCAATATCTCAGGGCACAATGAGATATCGCCTTGGTTTTTGCTTGCAAATGTTACTCATACAAATGTTTAAAAAACGATTTTAATATTTTTAGAAATTCCACCTCTATAGGGGCGTAAAGGGGTTGGATATGTTTTTAGGTATTGCTCAAAATCTCTTAAACACGACGATATATCGCCTTGGTTTTTGTTTCCAAATGTTACTCATACAAATGTTTAAAAACCAATTTCAGGATTTTAGAAATTCCACTCCTAAGGAGGTGTAAAAGGGTTCAATATGTTTTTACGTATTTCTCAATATCTCAAGGCACAATGAGATATCGCCTTGGTTTTCGCTTTCAAATGTTACTCATACAAATGTTCAAAAACCAAATTGAGGATTATTAGAAATTCCACCCCTAAGTTGCTGTAAAAGGGTTAAATATTTTTGTACGTATTTCTTAATATCTCTTGGGCCCGATGAGATATCGTCTTGGTTCTTGCTTGCGAATGTTACTCATACAAATGTTTAAAAAACGATTTCAAGATTTTTAGATATTCCACCTCTAAGGAGGCGTAAAAGGGTTAAATATGTTTTTAGGTATTTCTCAAAATCTCTTAGGCACAACGAGATATCGCCTTGGTTTTTGTCTGCAAATGTTACTCACACAATTGTTTAAAAACCAATTTCAGGATTTCGAGAAATTCCACCCCCAAGGGGGTGTAAAAGGGTTTAATATGTTATTACGTATTTCTCAATATCTCAAGGCACAATAAGATTTCGCCTTGGTTTTTGCTTGCAAATGTTACTCATACAAATGTTTAAAAACCAAATTCAGGATTTTGAGAAATTCCACCCCTAAAAAGGTGTAAAAAGGTTAAATATGTTTTTACGTATTTCTCAATATCTCTTAGGCACGATGATATATCGCCTTGGTTTTGTTTGCAAATGTAACTCATACAAATGTTTAAAAACGTATTTTAGGATTTTCAAAAATTCTACCCCTAAGGGGGTGTAAAAGGGTTAAATATGTTTTGACGTATTTCTCAATATCTCTTAGACACGATGAAATGGCGCGTTGGTTTTTTTCTGCAAATGTTACTCACACAAATGTTTAAAAACCAATTTCAGGATTTCGAGAAATTCCACCCCTAAGGGGGTGTAAAAGGGTTAAATATTTTTACGTACTTCTGAATATCTCTGAGGCACGATAAGATATCGTCTCATTTTGCTTGCAAATGTTACTCATACAAATGTTCAAAAAACAAATTCAAGATTTTTAGAAATTCCACCTCTAAGGGGGTGTAAATGGGTTGAATATGTTTTTACGTCTTTCTCAATATCTCTTAGACATGATGAGATATTGCCTTGGTTTTTGTTTGCAAATGTTACTCATACAAACGTTTAAAAATCCATTTCAGGATTTTTTAAAATTCCACCCCTAAGGGGGTGTAAAAGGGTTAAATGTGTTTTTACGTATTTCTCTATATCTTTTAGGCACGATGAGATATCGTTTTGGTTTTCGTTTGCAAATGTAACCCATACTAATGTTTAAAAACTAATTTTTGGATTTTGAGAAATTCCACTTCTAAGGGGTTGTAAAAGGGTTAAATATGTTTTTACGTAGTTCTTAATATCTCAAGGCACAATGAGATATCGCCTTGGTTTTTGCTTGCAAATGTTACTGATACAAATGTTTAGAAACCAAATTCAAGATTTTTAGAAATTCCACCCTCAAAGTGGTGTAAAAGGGTTAAATGTGTTTTTACGTAATTTTAGAAATCTCTTATGCACGATGAGATATCGCCTTGATTTTTGTCTGCAAATGTTACTCAGACAAATGTTTCAAAAACAATTTCAGGAGTTTATAAAATTCCACCCCTTAGGGGATGTAAAAGCGTTAAATATGTTTTTACGTATTTCATAATATCTCAAGGCACAATGAGATATCGCCTTGTTTTTTGCTTTAAATGTTACTCATACAAATGTTTAAAAACCTATTTCAGGATTTTAAAAATGCCACTGCTAAGGGACACCCTCTCAGGGGTTAAATACGATTTCACGTATTTCTCAATATCTTTTAGGCACGGTGAGATATCGCCTTGGTTTTTGCTTGCAAATGTTACTCATACAAATGTTTAAAAACCAATTTCAGGATTTCGAGAAATTCCACCCCTAAGGGGGTGTAAAAGGGTTAAATAAGTTTTTACGTATTTCTCAATATCTCAAGGCACAATGAGATATCGCCTTGGTTTTTGCTTGCAAATGTTACTCATACAAATGTTCAAAGACCAACCTCAAGATTTTTAGAAATTCCACCTCTAAGGGGGTGTAAAAAGGTTAAATAGGTTTTTACGTATTTTTCAAAATCTCTTAGACACGATGAGATATCGCCTTGGTTTTCGCTTTCAAATGTTACTCATACAAATGTTCAAAAACCAAATTGAGGATTATTAGAAATTCCACCCCTAAGATGCTGTAAAAGGGTTAAATATTTTTGTACGTATTTCTTAATATCTCTTGGGCCCGATGAGATATCGCCTTGGTTCTTGCTTGCGAATGTTGCTCATACAAATGTTTAAAAATCGATTTCAAGATTTTTAGAAATTATACCCCTAAGAGGGTGTAAAAAGTTAAATATATTTTTACGTATTTCTTGATATCTCTCAGGCACGATGAGATATCGCCTTGGTTCTTGTTTCCAAATATTATTCATACAAATGTTTAAAAACGTATTTCAGGATTTTGAAAAATGCCACCCCTAAGGGACACCCTCTTGGGGGTTAAATACTTTTTCACGTTTTTCTCAATATTTCTTAGGCACGTTGAGATAGCGCCTTGGTTTTTGTTTCCAAATGTGACTCATACAAATGTTTAAAAACCAATTTCAGGATTTTAGAAATTCCACTCCTAAGGAGGTGTAAAAGGGTTCAATATGTTTTTACGTATTTCTCAATATCTCAGGGCACAATGAGATATCGCCTTGGTTTTTGCTTGCAAATGTTACTCATACAAATGTTTAAAAAACGATTTTAATATTTTTAGAAATTCCACCTCTAAGGGGGCGTAAAGGGGTTGGATATGTTTTTAGGTATTGCTCAAAATCTCTTAAACACGACGATATATCGCCTTGGTTTTTGTTTCCAAATGTTACTCATACAAATGTTTAAAAACCAATTTCAGGATTTTAGAAATTCCACTCCTAAGGAGGTGTAAAAGGGTTCAATACGTTTTTACGTATTTCTCAATATCTCAAGGCACAATGAGATATCGCCTTGGTTTTCGCTTTCAAATGTTACTCATACAAATGTCCAAAAACCAAATTGAGGATTATTAGAAATTCCACCCCTAAGTTGCTGTAAAAGGGTTAAATATTTTTGTACGTATTTCTTAATATCTCTTGGGCCCGATGAGATATCGCTTTGTTTCTTGCTTGCGAATGTTACTCATACAAATGTTTAAAAAACGATTTGAAGATTTTTAGAAATTCCACCTCTAAGGAGGCGTAAAAGGGTTAAATATGTTTTTAGGTATTTCTCAAAATCTCTTAGGCACAACGAGATATCGCCTTGGTTTTTGTCTGCAAATGTTACTCACACAATTGTTTAAAAACCAATTTTAGGATTTCGAGAAATTTCACCCCCAAGGGGGTGTAAAAGGGTTTAATATGTTATTACGTATTTCTCAATATCTCAAGGCACAATAAGATTTCGCCTTGGTTTTTGCTTGCAAATGTTACTCATACAAATGTTTAAAAACCAATTTTAGGATTTCGAGAAATTCCACCCCCAAGGGGGTGTAAAAGGGTTAAATAAGTTTTTACGTATTTCTTAATATCTTAAGGCACAATGAGATATTGCCTTGGTTTTTGCTTGCAAATGTTACGCATACAAATGTTTAAAAAATGATTTCAAGATTTTTAGAAATTCCATCACTAAGGGGGCGTAGAAGGGTTCAATATGTTTTTAGGTATTTCTCAAAATCTTTTAGGCACGACGAGATATCGCCTTGGTTTTTGCTTTCAAATGTTACTCATACAAATGTTCAAAAACTCATTTTAGGATTTTGAGAAATTTTACCCCTAAAAGGGTGTAAAAGTGTTAAATATGTTTTTACGTATTTCTCAATATCTCTTAGGCACGATGAAATATCGCCTTGGTTTTTGCTTGCAAATGTTAATCATACAAATGTTTGAAAACGTATTTTAGAATTTTTGAAAATTCCACCCCTCACGGGGTGTGAAAGGGTTAAATATGTTTTCACGTATTTCTCAATATCTCTTAGACACGATGAGATATCGCCTTGGTTTTTATTTGCAAATGTTACTCATACAAATGTTTAAAAAACGATTCCGGGATTTTAAAAAATTCCACCCCTAAGGGGGTGTAAAAGGGTTAAATATGTTTCTACGTACTTCTCAATATCTCTGAGTTACGTTGAGATATCGCCTTGGTTTTCGCTTTTAAATGTTACTCATATGAATGTTAAAAAAATCATTTTAGGATTTTGAGAAATTCCACCCGTAAGGGGATGTAAAAGAGTTAAATATGTTTTTACGTATTTCTCAATATCTCTTAGGCACGATGAAATATCGCCTTGGTTTTTGCTTGCAAATGTTACTCATACAAATGTTTGAAAACGTATTTTAGAATTTTTTAAAATTCCACCCCTAAGGGGGTGTGAAAGGGTTAAATATGTTTTCACGTATTTCTCAATATCTCTTAGACACGATGAGATATCGCCTTGGTTTTTGTTTGCGAATGTTACTCATACAAATGTTTGAAAAACGATTCCAAGATTTTGAAAAATTCCACCCCTAAGGGGGTGTAAAAGGGTTAAATATGTTTTTACGTATTTCTCAATATCTCAAGGCACAATGAGATATCGCCTTGGTTTTGCTTGCAAATGTTACTCATTTAAATGTTTAAAAACCGAATTCAGGGTTTTGAGAAATTCCACCCCTAAGGGGGTTTTGAAGAGTTACATATGTTTTTACGTATTTCTCGATATCTCTTAGGCACGACGAAATATCGCCTTGGTTTTTGCTTGCAAACGTTACTTATACAAATGTTTAAAAACAAGATTCAGGATTTTGGGAAATTCCTCCCCTAAGGGGGTGTAAAAGGGTTAAATTTGTTTTTACGTATTTCTCCATATCTCTTAGGCACGATGAGATATCGCCTTGGTTCTTGTTTGCAAATGTTACTCATACAAATGTTTAAAAAACTATTTCAGGATTTTTAGGAATTCCACCCCTAGGAGGGTGTAAAAGAGTTAATTATGTTTTTACGTATTTCTCAATATCTTTTAGACACGATGAAATATCGCCTTGGTTTTTGTTTGCAAATGTTACTCATACAAATGTTTGAAATCAAAATTCAGGATTTTTAGAAATTTCACCCCTAAGGGGGTGTAAAAGGGTTTAATAAGTTTTTACGTATTTCTCAATATCTCAAGGCACAATGAGATATCGCCTTGGTTTTTGCTTGCAAATGTTAATCATACAAATGTTTAAAAAACGATTTCAAGATTTTTAGAAATTCCACCCCTAAGGGGGCGTAAAAGCTTGAAATATGTTTTTGAGGTATTTCTCAAAACCTCTTAGGCACGACGAGATATCGCCTTGGTTTTTTTCTGCAAATGTTACTCACACAAATGTTTAAAAACCAATTTCAGAATTTCGAGAAATTCCACCCCTAAGGGGGTGTAAAAGGGTTAAATATGTTTTTACGTATTTCTCAATATCTCAAGGCACAACAAGGTTTCGCCTTGATTTTTGCTTGCAAATGTTACTCATACAAATGTTTAAAAACCAATTTCAGGAATTTAGAAATTCCACCTTTGAGAGGGTGTAAAAGAGTTAAATATGTTTTTACGTATTTCTCGATATCTCTTAGGCACGACGAGATATCGCCTCGGTTTTCGCTTCTAAATGTTACTCATACAAATGTTTAAAAACCGATTTCAACATTTTTAGAAATTCCACTTTTGAGGGGGTGTAAAATGGTGAAATATGGTTAACGTACTTCTCAATATCTCTGAGGCACGTTGAGATATCGCCTTGGTTTTTGCTTTCAAATGTTACTCATACAAATGTTCAAAAAACCATTTTAGGATTTTGAGAAATCCCACCCCTAAGGGGGTGTGCAAAGGTTAAATATGTTTTTACGTATTTCTCAATATCTTTTAGGCACGATGAAATATCGCCTCGGTTTTTGCTTGCAAATGTTACTCATACAAATGTTTAAAAACCAATTTCAGGATTTTAAAAAATGCTACCCCTAAGGGACACCTTCTTAGGGGTTAGATATGTTTTCACGTATTTCTCAATATCGCTTAGGCACGTTGAGATATCGCCTTGGTTTTTGCTTGCAAATGTTACTCATACAAATGTTTAAAAACCAATTTCAGGATTTCGAGAAATTCCACCCCTAAGGGGGTGTAAAAGGGTTAAATATTTTTACGTACTTCTGAATATCTCTGAGGCACGATAAGATATCGCCTCATTTTGCTTGCAAATGTTACTCATACAAATGTTCAAAAAACAAATTCAAGATTTTTAGAAATTCCACCTCTAAGGGGGTGTAAATGGGTTGAATATGTTTTTACGTTTTCCTCAATATCTCTTAGACATGATGAGATATTGCCTTGGTTTTTGTTTGCAAATGTTACTCATACAAACGTTTAAAAATCCATTTCAGGATTTTTCAAAATTCCACCCCTAAGGGGGTGTAAAAGGGTTAAATGTGTTTTTACGTATTTCTCTATATCTTTTAGGCACGATGAGATATCGTTTTGGTTTTCGTTTGCAAATGTAACCCATACTAATGTTTAAAAACTAATTTTTGGATTTTGAGAAATTCCACATCTAAGGGGTTGTAAAAGGGTTAAATATGTTTTTACGTAGTTCTTAATATCTCAAGGCACAATGAGATATCGCCTTGGTTTTTGCTTGCAAATGTTACTGATACAAATGTTTAGAAACCAAATTCAAGATTTTTAGAAATTCCACCCTCAAAGTGGTGTAAAAGGGTTAAATGTGTTTTTACGTAATTTTAGAAATCTCTTATGCACGATGAGATATCGCCTTGATTTTTGTCTGCAAATGTTACTCAGACAAATGTTTCAAAAACAATTTCAGGAGTTTATAAAATTCCGCCCCTTAGTGAATGTAAAAGCGTTAAATATGTTTTTACGTATTTCTCAATATCTCAAGGCACAATGAGATATCGCCTTGTTTTTTGCTTTAAATGTTACTCATACAAATGTTTAAAAACCTATTTCAGGATTTTAAAAAATGCCACTGCTAAGGGACACCCTCTCAGGGGTTAGATATGTTTTCACGTATTTCTCAATATCGCTTAGGCACGTTGAGATATCGCCTTGGTTTTTGCTTGCAAATGTAACTCATACAAATGTTTAAAAACCAATTTCAGGATTCCGAGAAATTCCACCCCTAAGGGGGTGTAAAAGGGTTAAATAAGTTTTTACGTATTTCTCAATATCTCAAGGCACAATGAGATATCGCTTTGGTTTTTGCTTGCAAATATTACTCATACAAATGTTTAAAAAACGATTTTAAGATTTTTAGAAATTCCACCTCTAAGGAGGCGTAAAAGGGTTAAATATGTTTTTAGGTATTTCTCAAAATCACTTAGGCACGACGAGATATCGCCTTGGTTTTTGTCTGCAAATGTTACTCACACAAATGTTTAAAAACCAATTTCAGGATTCCGAGAAATTCCACCCCTATGGGAGCGTAAAAGGGTTAAATATGTTTTTGGGTATTTCTGAAAATCACTTAGGCACGACGAGATATCGCCTTGGTTTTTGTCTGCAAATGTTACTCACACAAATGTTTAAAAACCAATTTCAGGATTCAAGAAATTCCACCCCTAAAGGGGTGTAAAAGGGTTAAATATGTTTTTACGTATTTCTCAATATCTCTTAGACACGATGAGATATCGCCTTGGTTTTCGCTTTCAAATGTTACTCATACAAATGTTCAAAAACCAAATTGAGGACTATTAGAAATTCCACCCCTAAGTTGCTGTAAAAGGGTTAAATATTTTTGTACGTATTTCTTAATATCTCTTGGGCCCGATGAGATATCGCCTTGGTTCTTGCTTGCGAATGTTACTCATACAAATGTTTAAAAAACGATTTCAAGATTTTTAGAAATTCCACCTCTAAGGAGGCGTAAAAGGGTTAAATATGTTTTTAGGTATTTCTCAAAATCTCTTAGGCACGAAGAGATATCGCCTTGGTTTTTGTCTGCAAATGTTACTCACACAATTGTTTAAAAACCAATTTCAGGATTTCGAGAAATTCTACCCCCAAGGGGGTGTAAAAGGGTTTAATATGTTATTACGTATTTCTCAATATCTCAAGGCACAATAAGAATTCGCCTTGGGTTTTGCTTTAAATGTTACTCATACAAATGTTTAAAAACCAATTTCAAGACTTTTAGAAATTCTACCCCTGAGGCGGTGTAAAAGGGTTAAATATTTTTTTACGTATTTCTCGATATCTCTTAGGCACGATGAGGTATCGCTTTGGTTTTTGTTTCCAAATATTACTCATACAAATGTTTAAAAACCAATTTAAGGATTTTAAAAAATGCTACCCCTAAGGGACACCTTAGGGTTAGATATGTTTTCACGTATTTCTCAATATCTCTTAGGCACGTTGAGATATCGCCTTGGTTTTTGCTTGGAAATGTTACTCATACAAATGTTTAAAAACCAATTTGAGAATTTCGAGAAATTCCACCCCTAAAGGGGTGTGAAAGGGTTAAATAAGTTTTTACGTATTTCTCAATACCTCAAGGCACAATGAGATATCGCCTTGGTTTTCGCTTGCAAATGTTAGTCATACAAATGTTTGAAAACCGATTTCAAGATTTTTAGAAATTCCACCCTTGAGGGGGTGTAAAAGGGTTAAATATGTTTTTACGTATTTCTCAATATCTCAAGGCACAATGAGATATCGCCTTGGTTTTTGCTTGCAAATGTTACTCATACAAATAATCAAAAACGTATTTTAGGATTTTTAAAAATTCCACGCCCAAGGGGGTGTAAAAGGGTTTAATACGTTTTTACGTATTTCTCAATATCTCAAGGCACAATGAGATATCGTCTTAGATTTTGCTTGCAAATGTTAATCATACAAATGTTTGAAGAACGATTTCAAAATTTTTAGAAATTTTACCCCTAAGGGGGCGTAAAAGTGTTAAATATGTTTTTTAGGTATTTCTCAAAATCTCTTATGCACGACGAGATATCGCGTTGGTTTTTTTCTGCAAATGTTACTCACACAAATGTTTAAAAACTAATTTCAGGATTTCGAGAAATTCCACCCCTAAGGGGGTGTAAAAGGGTTAAATATTTTTACGTACTTCTGAATATCTCTGAGGCACGATAAGATATCGCCTCATTTTGCTTGCAAATGTTACTCATACAAATGTTCAAAAAACAAATTCAAGATTTTTAGAAATTCCACCTCTAAGGGGGTGTAAATGGGTTGAATATGTTTTTACGTCTTTCTCAATATCTCTTAGACATGATGAGATATTGCCTTGGTTTTTGTTTGCAAATGTTACTCATACAAACGTTTAAAAATCCATTTCAGGATTTTTTAAAATTCCACCCCTAAGGGGGTGTAAAAGGGTTAAATGTATTTTTACGTATTTCTCTATATCTTTTAGGCACGATGAGATATCGTTTTGGTTTTCGTTTGCAAATGTAACCCATACTAATGTTTAAAAACTAATTTTTGGATTTTGAGAAATTCCACTTCTAAGGGGTTGTAAAAGGGTTAAATATGTTTTTACGTAGTTCTTAATATCTCAAGACACAATGAGATATCGCCTTGGTTTTTGCTTGCAAAAGTTACTGATACAAATGTTTAGAAACCAAATTCAAGATTTTTAGAAATTCCACCCTCAAAGTGGTGTAAAAGGGTTAAATGTGTTTTTACGTAATTTTAGAAATCTCTTATGCACGATGAGATATCGCCTTGATTTTTGTCTGCAAATGTTACTCAGACAAATGATTCAAAAACAATTTCAGGAGTTTATAAAATTCCACCCCTTAGGGGATGTAAAAGCGTTAAATATGTTTTTACGTATTTCTCAATATCTCAAGGCACAATGAGATATCGCCTTGTTTTTTGCTTTAAATGTTACTCATACAAATGTTTAAAAACCTATTTCAGGATTTTAAAAAATGCAACTGCTAAGGGACACCCTCTCAGGGGTTAAATACGTTTTCACGTATTTCTCAATATCTTTTAGGCACGTTGAGATATCGCCTTGGTTTTTGCTTGCAAATGTTAGTCATACAAATGTTTAAAAACCAATTTCAGGATTTCGAGAAATTCCACCCCTAAGGGGGTGTAAAAGGGTTAAATAAGTTTTTACGTATTTCTCAATATCTCAAGGCACAATGAGATATCGCCTTGGTTTTTGCTTGCAAATGTTACTCATACAAATGTTCAAAGACCAACCTCAAGATTTTTAGAAATTCTACCTCTGAGGGGGTGTAAAAGGGTTAAATAGGTTTTTACGTATTTTTCAAAATCTCTTAGACACGATGAGATATCGCCTTGGTTTTCGCTTTCAAATGTTACTCATACAAATGTTCAAAAAGCAAATTGAGGATTATTAGAAATTCCACCCCTAAGATGCTGTAAAAGGGTTAAATATTTTTGTACGTATTTCTTAATATGTCTTGGGCCCGATGAGATATCGCCTTGGTTCTTGCTTGCGAATGTTGCTCATACAAATGTTTAAAAATCGATTTCAAGATTTTTAGAAATTATACCCCTAAGAGGGTGTAAAAAGTTAAATATATTTTTACGTATTTCTTGATATCTCTCAGGCACGATGAGATATCGCCTTGGTTTTTGCTTGCAAATGTTACTCATACAAATGTTTAAAAACCAATTTCAAGACTTTTAGAAATTCTACCCCTGAGGCGGTGTAAGAGGGTTAAATATTTTTTTACGTATTTCTCGATATCTCTTAGGCACGTTGAGATATCGCCTTGGTTTTTGCTTGCAAATGTTACTCATAAGAATGTTTAAAAACAAATTTCAGGATTTCGAGAAATTCCACCGCTAAGGGGGTGTGAAAGGGTTAAATAAGTTTTTACGTATTTCTCAATACCTCAAGGCACAATGAGATATCGCCTTGGTTTTTGCTTGCAAATGTTAGTCATACAAATGTTTGAAAACCGATTTCAAGATTTTTAGAAATTCCACCCTTGAGGGAGTGTAAAAGGGTTAAATATGTTTTTACGTATTTCTCAATACCTCAAGGCACAATGAGATATCGCCTTGGTTTTTGCTTGCAAATGTTACTCATACAAATAATCAAAAACGTATTTTAGGATTTTTAAAAATTCCACGCCCAAGGGGGTGTAAAAGGGTTTAATAAGTTTTTACGTATTTCTCAATATCTCAAGGCACAATGAGATATCGCCTTGGTTTGTGCTTGCAAATGTTAGTCATACAAATGTTTAAAGAACGATTTCAAAATTTTTAGAAATTCCCCCCCTAAGGGGGCGTAAAAGTGTTAAATATGTTTTTGAGGTATTTCTCAAAATCTCTTAGGCACGACGAGATATCGCGTTGGTTTTTTTCTGCAAATGTTACTCACACAAATGTTTAAAAACCAATTTCAGGATTTCGAGAAATTCCACCCCTAAGGGGGTGTAAAAAGGTTAAATATGTTTTTACGTACTTCTGAATATCTCTGAGGCACGATAAGATATCGCCTCATTTTGCTTGCAAATGTTACTCATACAAATGTTCAAAAAACAAATTCAAGATTTTTAGAAATTCCACCTCTAAGGGGGTGTAATAAAGTTGAATATGTTTTTACGTCTTTCTCAATATCTCTCAGACATGATGAGATATTGCCTTGGTTTTTGTTTGCAAATGTTACTCATACAAACGTTTAAAAACTAATTTCAGGATTTTTTAAAATTCCACCCCTAAGGGGGTGTAAAAGGGTTAAATGTGTTTTTACGTATTTCTCTATATCTTTTAGGCACGATGAGATATCGTTTTGGTTTTCGTTTGCAAATGTAACCCATACTAATGTTTAAAAACTAATTTTTGGATTTTGAGAAATTCCACTTCTAAGGGGTTGTAAAAGGGTTAAATATGTTTTTACGTAGTTCTTAATATCTCAAGGCACAATGAGATATCGCCTTGGTTTTTGCTTGCAAATGTTACTCATACAAATGTTCAAAGACCAACCTCAAGATTTTTAGAAATTCCACCTCTAAGGGGGTGTAAAAGGGTTAAATAGGTTTTTACGTATTTCTCAAAATCTCTTAGACACGATGAGATATCGCCTTGGTTTTCGCTTTCAAATGTTACTCATACGAATGTTCAAAAACCAAATTGAGGATTATTAGAAATTCCACCCCTAAGATGCTGTAAAAGGGTTAAATATTTTTGTACGTATTTCTTAATATCTCTTGGGCCCGATGAGATATCGCCTTGGTTCTTGCTTGCGAATGTTGCTCATACAATTGTTTAAAAATCGATTTCAAGATTTTTAGAAATTATACGCCTAAGAGGGTGTAAAAGGGTTAAATATGTTTTTACGTATTTCTTGATATCTCTCAGGCACGATGAGATATCGCCTTGGTTCTTGTTTCCAAATGTTATTCATACAAATGTTTAAAAACGTATTTCAGGATTTTAGAAATTCCACTCCTAAGGAGGTGTAAAAGGGTTCAATATGTTTTTACGTATTTCTCAATATCTCAAGGCACAATGAGATATCGCCTTGGTTTTTGCTTGCAAATGTTACTCATACAAATGTTCAAAAACGTATTTTTTAATTTTCAAAAAATCCACGACTAAGGGGGTGCAAAAGGGTTAAATATATTTTTACGTATTTTTAGAAATCTCTTATGCACGATGAGATATCGCCTTGGTTTTTGTTTGCAAATGTTACTTAAACAAATGTTTTGAAAACTATTTCAGGATTTCGAGAAATTCTACCCCTAAGGGGGTGTAAAAGGGTTAAATAAGTTTTTACGTATTTCTCAATATCTTAAGGCACAATGAGATATCGCCTTGGTTCTTGCTTGCAAATGTTACGCATACAAATGTTAAAAAAATGATTTCAAGATTTTTAGAAATTCCACCTTTAAGGGGGCGTAAAAGGGTTCAATTTGTTTTTAGGTATTTCTCAAAATCTCTTGGGCACGACGAGATATCGCCTTGGTTTTTGTCTGCAAATGTTACTCACACAAATGTTTAAAAATCAATTTCAGGATTTCGAGAAATTCCACCCCTAAGGGGGTGTAAAAGGGTTAAATATGATTTTACGTATTTCTGAATATCTCAAGGCACAATGAGATATCGCCTTGGTTTTTGCTTGCAAATGTTACTCATACAAAAAATCAAAAACGTATTTTAGGATTTTTAAAAATTCCACGCCTAAGGGGGTGTAAAAGCGTTTAATATATTTTTACGTATTTCTCAATATCTCAAGGCACAATGAGATATCGCCTTGGTTTTTGCTTGCAAATGTTATTCATACAAATGTTTAAAAAACGATTTCGAGATTTTTAGAAATTCAACCCCCAAGGGGGCGTAAAAGTGTAAAATATGTATTTAGGTATTTCTCAAAATCTCTTAGGCACGACGAGATATCGCCTTGGTTTTTTTCTGCAAATGTTACTCACACAAATGTTTAAAAACCAATTTCAGGATTTCGAGAAATTCTACCCCTAAGGGGGTGTAAAAGAGTTAAATAGTTTTTTACGTACTTCTGAATATCTCTGAGGCACGATGAGATATCGCCTTATTTTGCTTGCAAATGTTACTCATACAAATGTTCAAAAACGGAATTCGAGATTTCTAGAAATTCCACCTCTAAGGGGGTGTAAAAGAGTTAAATATGTTTTTACGTCTTTCTCAATATCTCTTAGACATGATGAGATATTGCCTTGGTTTTTTTTCCAAATGTTACTCATACAAATGTTTAAAAACCAATTTCTGGATTTTAAAAAATGCTACCCCTAAAGGACACCTTCTTAGGGGTTAGATATGTTTTCACGTATTTCTCAATATCTCTTAGGCACGTTGAGATATCGCCTTGGTTTTCACTTTCAAATGTTACTCATACAAATGTTCAAAAACCAAATTGAGGATTATTAGAAATTCCACCCCTAAGATGCTGTAAAAGGGTTAAATATTTTTGTACGTATTTCTTAATATCTCTTGGGCCCGATGAGATATCGCCTTGGTTCTTGCTTGCGAATGTTGCTCATACAAATGTTTAAAAATCGATTTCAAGATTTTTAGAAATTATACCCCTAAGAGGGTGTAAAAAGTTAAATATATTTTTACGTATTTCTTGATATCTCTCAGGCACGATGAGATATCGCCTTGGTTCTTGTTTCCAAATGTTATTCATACAAATGTTTAAAAACCAATTTCAGGATTTTAGAAATTCCACTCCTAAGGAGGTGTAAAAGGGTTCAATACGTTTTTACGTATTTCTCAATATCTCAAGGCACAATGAGATATCGCCTTGGTTTTCGCTTTCAAATGTTACTCATACAAATGTCCAAAAACCAAATTGAGGATTATTAGAAATTCCACCCCTAAGTTGCTGTAAAAGGGTTAAATATTTTTGTACGTATTTCTTAATATCTCTTGGGCCCGATGAGATATCGCTTTGTTTCTTGCTTGCGAATGTTACTCATACAAATGTTTAAAAAACGATTTGAAGATTTTTAGAAATTCCACCTCTAAGGAGGCGTAAAAGGGTTAAATATGTTTTTAGGTATTTCTCAAAATCTCTTAGGCACAACGAGATATCGCCTTGGTTTTTGTCTGCAAATGTTACTCACACAATTGTTTAAAAACCAATTTTAGGATTTCGAGAAATTTCACCCCCAAGGGGGTGTAAAAGGGTTTAATATGTTATTACGTATTTCTCAATATCTCAAGGCACAATAAGATTTCGCCTTGGTTTTTGCTTGCAAATGTTACTCATACAAATGTTTAAAAACCAATTTTAGGATTTCGAGAAATTCCACCCCCAAGGGGGTGTAAAAGGGTTAAATAAGTTTTTACGTATTTCTTAATATCTTAAGGCACAATGAGATATTGCCTTGGTTTTTGCTTGCAAATGTTACGCATACAAATGTTTAAAAAATGATTTCAAGATTTTTAGAAATTCCATCACTAAGGGGGCGTAGAAGGGTTCAATATGTTTTTAGGTATTTCTCAAAATCTTTTAGGCACGACGAGATATCGCCTTGGTTTTTGCTTTCAAATGTTACTCATACAAATGTTCAAAAACTCATTTTAGGATTTTGAGAAATTTTACCCCTAAAAGGGTGTAAAAGTGTTAAATATGTTTTTACGTATTTCTCAATATCTCTTAGGCACGATGAAATATCGCCTTGGTTTTTGCTTGCAAATGTTAATCATACAAATGTTTGAAAACGTATTTTAGAATTTTTGAAAATTCCACCCCTCACGGGGTGTGAAAGGGTTAAATATGTTTTCACGTATTTCTCAATATCTCTTAGACACGATGAGATATCGCCTTGGTTTTTATTTGCAAATGTTACTCATACAAATGTTTAAAAAACGATTCCGGGATTTTAAAAAATTCCACCCCTAAGGGGGTGTAAAAGGGTTAAATATGTTTCTACGTACTTCTCAATATCTCTGAGTTACGTTGAGATATCGCCTTGGTTTTCGCTTTTAAATGTTACTCATATGAATGTTAAAAAAATCATTTTAGGATTTTGAGAAATTCCACCCGTAAGGGGATGTAAAAGAGTTAAATATGTTTTTACGTATTTCTCAATATCTCTTAGGCACGATGAAATATCGCCTTGGTTTTTGCTTGCAAATGTTACTCATACAAATGTTTGAAAACGTATTTTAGAATTTTTTAAAATTCCACCCCTAAGGGGGTGTGAAAGGGTTAAATATGTTTTCACGTATTTCTCAATATCTCTTAGACACGATGAGATATCGCCTTGGTTTTTGTTTGCGAATGTTACTCATACAAATGTTTGAAAAACGATTCCAAGATTTTGAAAAATTCCACCCCTAAGGGGGTGTAAAAGGGTTAAATATGTTTTTACGTATTTCTCAATATCTCAAGGCACAATGAGATATCGCCTTGGTTTTGCTTGCAAATGTTACTCATTTAAATGTTTAAAAACCGAATTCAGGGTTTTGAGAAATTCCACCCCTAAGGGGGTTTTGAAGAGTTACATATGTTTTTACGTATTTCTCGATATCTCTTAGGCACGATGAAATATCGCCTTGGTTTTTGCTTGCAAACGTTACTTATACAAATGTTTAAAAACAAGATTCAGGATTTTGGGAAATTCCTCCCCTAAGGGGGTGTAAAAGGGTTAAATTTGTTTTTACGTATTTCTCCATATCTCTTAGGCACGATGAGATATCGCCTTGGTTCTTGTTTGCAAATGTTACTCATACAAATGTTTAAAAAACTATTTCAGGATTTTTAGAAATTCCACCCCTAGGAGGGTGTAAAAGAGTTAATTATGTTTTTACGTATTTCTCAATATCTTTTAGACACGATGAAATATCGCCTTGGTTTTTGTTTGCAAATGTTACTCATACAAATGTTTGAAATCAAAATTCAGGATTTTTAGAAATGTCACCCCTAAGGGGGTGTAAAAGGGTTTAATAAGTTTTTACGTATTTCTCAATATCTCAAGGCACAATGAGATATCGCCTTGGTTTTTGCTTGCAAATGTTAATCATACAAATGTTTAAAAAACGATTTCAAGATTTTTAGAAATTCCACCCCTAAGGGGGCGTAAAAGTGTGAAATATGTTTTTGAGGTATTTCTCAAAACCTCTTAGGCACGACGAGATATCGCCTTGGTTTTTTTCTGCAAATGTTACTCACACAAATGTTTAAAAACCAATTTCAGAATTTCGAGAAATTCCACCCCTAAGGGGGTGTAAAAGGGTTAAATATGTTTTTACGTATTTCTCAATATCTCAAGGCACAACAAGGTTTCGCCTTGATTTTTGCTTGCAAATGTTACTCATACAAATGTTTAAAAACCAATTTCAGGAATTTAGAAATTCCACCTTTGAGAGGGTGTAAAAGAGTTAAATATGTTTTTACGTATTTCTCGATATCTCTTAGGCACGACGAGATATCGCCTCGGTTTTCGCTTCTAAATGTTACTCATACAAATGTTTAAAAACCGATTTCAACATTTTTAGAAATTCCACTTTTGAGGGGGTGTAAAATGGTGAAATATGGTTAACGTACTTCTCAATATCTCTGAGGCACGTTGAGATATCGCCTTGGTTTTTGCTTTCAAATGTTACTCATACAAATGTTCAAAAAACCATTTTAGGATTTTGAGAAATCCCACCCCTAAGGGGGTGTGCAAAGGTTAAATATGTTTTTACGTATTTCTCAATATCTTTTAGGCACGATGAAATATCGCCTCGGTTTTTGCTTGCAAATGTTACTCATACAAATGTTTAAAAACCAATTTCAGGATTTTGAAAAATGCTACCCCTAAGGGACACCTTCTTAGGGGTTAGATATGTTTTCACGTATTTCTCAATATCGCTTAGGCACGTTGAGATATCGCCTTGGTTTTTGCTTGCAAATGTTACTCATACAAATGTTTAAAAACCAATTTCAGGATTTCGAGAAATTCCACCCCTAAGGGGGTGTAAAAGGGTTAAATATTTTTACGTACTTCTGAATATCTCTGAGGCACGATAAGATATCGCCTCATTTTGCTTGCAAATGTTACTCATACAAATGTTCAAAAAACAAATTCAAGATTTTTAGAAATTCCACCTCTAAGGGGGTGTAAATGGGTTGAATATGTTTTTACGTTTTCCTCAATATCTCTTAGACATGATGAGATATTGCCTTGGTTTTTGTTTGCAAATGTTACTCATACAAACGTTTAAAAATCCATTTCAGGATTTTTCAAAATTCCACCCCTAAGGGGGTGTAAAAGGGTTAAATGTGTTTTTACGTATTTCTCTATATCTTTTAGGCACGATGAGATATCGTTTTGGTTTTCGTTTGCAAATGTAACCCATACTAATGTTTAAAAACTAATTTTTGGATTTTGAGAAATTCCACATCTAAGGGGTTGTAAAAGGGTTAAATATGTTTTTACGTAGTTCTTAATATCTCAAGGCACAATGAGATATCGCCTTGGTTTTTGCTTGCAAATGTTACTGATACAAATGTTTAGAAACCAAATTCAAGATTTTTAGAAATTCCACCCTCAAAGTGGTGTAAAAGGGTTAAATGTGTTTTTACGTAATTTTAGAAATCTCTTATGCACGATGAGATATCGCCTTGATTTTTGTCTGCAAATGTTACTCAGACAAATGTTTCAAAAACAATTTCAGGAGTTTATAAAATTCCGCCCCTTAGTGAATGTAAAAGCGTTAAATATGTTTTTACGTATTTCTCAATATCTCAAGGCACAATGAGATATCGCCTTGTTTTTTGCTTTAAATGTTACTCATACAAATGTTTAAAAACCTATTTCAGGATTTTAAAAAATGCCACTGCTAAGGGACACCCTCTCAGGGGTTAGATATGTTTTCACGTATTTCTCAATATCGCTTAGGCACGTTGAGATATCGCCTTGGTTTTTGCTTGCAAATGTAACTCATACAAATGTTTAAAAACCAATTTCAGGATTCCGAGAAATTCCACCCCTAAGGGGGTGTAAAAGGGTTAAATAAGTTTTTACGTATTTCTCAATATCTCAAGGCACAATGAGATATCGCTTTGGTTTTTGCTTGCAAATATTACTCATACAAATGTTTAAAAAACGATTTTAAGATTTTTAGAAATTCCACCTCTAAGGAGGCGTAAAAGGGTTAAATATGTTTTTAGGTATTTCTCAAAATCACTTAGGCACGACGAGATATCGCCTTGGTTTTTGTCTGCAAATGTTACTCACACAAATGTTTAAAAACCAATTTCAGGATTCCGAGAAATTCCACCCCTATGGGAGCGTAAAAGGGTTAAATATGTTTTTGGGTATTTCTGAAAATCACTTAGGCACGACGAGATATCGCCTTGGTTTTTGTCTGCAAATGTTACTCACACAAATGTTTAAAAACCAATTTCAGGATTCAAGAAATTCCACCCCTAAAGGGGTGTAAAAGGGTTAAATATGTTTTTACGTATTTCTCAATATCTCTTAGACACGATGAGATATCGCCTTGGTTTTCGCTTTCAAATGTTACTCATACAAATGTTCAAAAACCAAATTGAGGACTATTAGAAATTCCACCCCTAAGTTGCTGTAAAAGGGTTAAATATTTTTGTACGTATTTCTTAATATCTCTTGGGCCCGATGAGATATCGCCTTGGTTCTTGCTTGCGAATGTTACTCATACAAATGTTTAAAAAACGATTTCAAGATTTTTAGAAATTCCACCTCTAAGGAGGCGTAAAAGGGTTAAATATGTTTTTAGGTATTTCTCAAAATCTCTTAAGCACGAAGAGATATCGCCTTGGTTTTTGTCTGCAAATGTTACTCACACAATTGTTTAAAAACCAATTTCAGGATTTCGAGAAATTCTACCCCCAAGGGGGTGTAAAAGGGTTTAATATGTTATTACGTATTTCTCAATATCTCAAGGCACAATAAGAATTCGCCTTGGGTTTTGCTTTAAATGTTACTCATACAAATGTTTAAAAACCAATTTCAAGACTTTTAGAAATTCTACCCCTGAGGCGGTGTAAACGGGTTAAATATTTTTTTACGTATTTCTCGATATCTCTTAGGCACGATGAGGTATCGCTTTGGTTTTTGTTTCCAAATATTACTCATACAAATGTTTAAAAACCAATTTAAGGATTTTAAAAAATGCTACCCCTAAGGGACACCTTAGGGTTAGATATGTTTTCACGTATTTCTCAATATCTCTTAGGCACGTTGAGATATCGCCTTGGTTTTTGCTTGGAAATGTTACTCATACAAATGTTTAAAAACCAATTTGAGAATTTCGAGAAATTCCACCCCTAAAGGGGTGTGAAAGGGTTAAATAAGTTTTTACGTATTTCTCAATACCTCAAGGCACAATGAGATATCGCCTTGGTTTTCGCTTGCAAATGTTAGTCATACAAATGTTTGAAAACCGATTTCAAGATTTTTAGAAATTCCACCCTTGAGGGGGTGTAAAAGGGTTAAATATGTTTTTACGTATTTCTCAATATCTCAAGGCACAATGAGATATCGCCTTGGTTTTTGCTTGCAAATGTTACTCATACAAATAATCAAAAACGTATTTTAGGATTTTTAAAAATTCCACGCCCAAGGGGGTGTAAAAGGGTTTAATACGTTTTTACGTATTTCTCAATATCTCAAGGCACAATGAGATATCGTCTTAGATTTTGCTTGCAAATGTTAATCATACAAATGTTTGAAGAACGATTTCAAAATTTTTAGAAATTTTACCCCTAAGGGGGCGTAAAAGTGTTAAATATGTTTTTTAGGTATTTCTCAAAATCTCTTATGCACGACGAGATATCGCGTTGGTTTTTTTCTGCAAATGTTACTCACACAAATGTTTAAAAACTAATTTCAGGATTTCGAGAAATTCCACCCCTAAGGGGGTGTAAAAGGGTTAAATATTTTTACGTACTTCTGAATATCTCTGAGGCACGATAAGATATCGCCTCATTTTGCTTGCAAATGTTACTCATACAAATGTTCAAAAAACAAATTCAAGATTTTTAGAAATTCCACCTCTAAGGGGGTGTAAATGGGTTGAATATGTTTTTACGTCTTTCTCAATATCTCTTAGACATGATGAGATATTGCCTTGGTTTTTGTTTGCAAATGTTACTCATACAAACGTTTAAAAATCCATTTCAGGATTTTTTAAAATTCCACCCCTAAGGGGGTGTAAAAGGGTTAAATGTATTTTTACGTATTTCTCTATATCTTTTAGGCACGATGAGATATCGTTTTGGTTTTCGTTTGCAAATGTAACCCATACTAATGTTTAAAAACTAATTTTTGGATTTTGAGAAATTCCACTTCTAAGGGGTTGTAAAAGGGTTAAATATGTTTTTACGTAGTTCTTAATATCTCAAGACACAATGAGATATCGCCTTGGTTTTTGCTTGCAAAAGTTACTGATACAAATGTTTAGAAACCAAATTCAAGATTTTTAGAAATTCCACCCTCAAAGTGGTGTAAAAGGGTTAAATGTGTTTTTACGTAATTTTAGAAATCTCTTATGCACGATGAGATATCGCCTTGATTTTTGTCTGCAAATGTTACTCAGACAAATGATTCAAAAACAATTTCAGGAGTTTATAAAATTCCACCCCTTAGGGGATGTAAAAGCGTTAAATATGTTTTTACGTATTTCTCAATATCTCAAGGCACAATGAGATATCGCCTTGTTTTTTGCTTTAAATGTTACTCATACAAATGTTTAAAAACCTATTTCAGGATTTTAAAAAATGCAACTGCTAAGGGACACCCTCTCAGGGGTTAAATACGTTTTCACGTATTTCTCAATATCTTTTAGGCACGTTGAGATATCGCCTTGGTTTTTGCTTGCAAATGTTAGTCATACAAATGTTTAAAAACCAATTTCAGTATTTCGAGAAATTCCACCCCTAAGGGGGTGTAAAAGGGTTAAATAAGTTTTTACGTATTTCTCAATATCTCAAGGCACAATGAGATATCGCCTTGGTTTTTGCTTGCAAATGTTACTCATACAAATGTTCAAAGACCAACCTCAAGATTTTTAGAAATTCTACCTCTGAGGGGGTGTAAAAGGGTTAAATAGGTTTTTACGTATTTTTCAAAATCTCTTAGACACGATGAGATATCGCCTTGGTTTTCGCTTTCAAATGTTACTCATACAAATGTTCAAAAAGCAAATTGAGGATTATTAGAAATTCCACCCCTAAGATGCTGTAAAAGGGTTAAATATTTTTGTACGTATTTCTTAATATGTCTTGGGCCCGATGAGATATCGCCTTGGTTCTTGCTTGCGAATGTTGCTCATACAAATGTTTAAAAATCGATTTCAAGATTTTTAGAAATTATACCCCTAAGAGGGTGTAAAAAGTTAAATATATTTTTACGTATTTCTTGATATCTCTCAGGCACGATGAGATATCGCCTTGGTTTTTGCTTGCAAATGTTACTCATACAAATGTTTAAAAACCAATTTCAAGACTTTTAGAAATTCTACCCCTGAGGCGGTGTAAGAGGGTTAAATATTTTTTTACGTATTTCTCGATATCTCTTAGGCACGTTGAGATATCGCCTTGGTTTTTGCTTGCAAATGTTACTCATAAGAATGTTTAAAAACAAATTTCAGGATTTCGAGAAATTCCACCGCTAAGGGGGTGTGAAAGGGTTAAATAAGTTTTTACGTATTTCTCAATACCTCAAGGCACAATGAGATATCGCCTTGGTTTTTGCTTGCAAATGTTAGTCATACAAATGTTTGAAAACCGATTTCAAGATTTTTAGAAATTCCACCCTTGAGGGAGTGTAAAAGGGTTAAATATGTTTTTACGTATTTCTCAATACCTCAAGGCACAATGAGATATCGCCTTGGTTTTTGCTTGCAAATGTTACTCATACAAATAATCAAAAACGTATTTTAGGATTTTTAAAAATTCCACGCCCAAGGGGGTGTAAAAGGGTTTAATAAGTTTTTACGTATTTCTCAATATCTCAAGGCACAATGAGATATCGCCTTGGTTTGTGCTTGCAAATGTTAGTCATACAAATGTTTAAAGAACGATTTCAAAATTTTTAGAAATTCCCCCCCTAAGGGGGCGTAAAAGTGTTAAATATGTTTTTGAGGTATTTCTCAAAATCTCTTAGGCACGACGAGATATCGCGTTGGTTTTTTTCTGCAAATGTTACTCACACAAATGTTTAAAAACCAATTTCAGGATTTCGAGAAATTCCACCCCTAAGGGGGTGTAAAAAGGTTAAATATGTTTTTACGTACTTCTGAATATCTCTGAGGCACGATAAGATATCGCCTCATTTTGCTTGCAAATGTTACTCATACAAATGTTCAAAAAACAAATTCAAGATTTTTAGAAATTCCACCTCTAAGGGGGTGTAATAAAGTTGAATATGTTTTTACGTCTTTCTCAATATCTCTCAGACATGATGAGATATTGCCTTGGTTTTTGTTTGCAAATGTTACTCATACAAACGTTTAAAAACTAATTTCAGGATTTTTTAAAATTCCACCCCTAAGGGGGTGTAAAAGGGTTAAATGTGTTTTTACGTATTTCTCTATATCTTTTAGGCACGATGAGATATCGTTTTGGTTTTCGTTTGCAAATGTAACCCATACTAATGTTTAAAAACTAATTTTTGGATTTTGAGAAATTCCACTTCTAAGGGGTTGTAAAAGGGTTAAATATGTTTTTACGTAGTTCTTAATATCTCAAGGCACAATGAGATATCGCCTTGGTTTTTGCTTGCAAATGTTACTCATACAAATGTTCAAAGACCAACCTCAAGATTTTTAGAAATTCCACCTCTAAGGGGGTGTAAAAGGGTTAAATAGGTTTTTACGTATTTCTCAAAATCTCTTAGACACGATGAGATATCGCCTTGGTTTTCGCTTTCAAATGTTACTCATACGAATGTTCAAAAACCAAATTGAGGATTATTAGAAATTCCACCTCTAAGATGCTGTAAAAGGGTTAAATATTTTTGTACGTATTTCTTAATATCTCTTGGGCCCGATGAGATATCGCCTTGGTTCTTGCTTGCGAATGTTGCTCATACAATTGTTTAAAAATCGATTTCAAGATTTTTAGAAATTATACGCCTAAGAGGGTGTAAAAGGGTTAAATATGTTTTTACGTATTTCTTGATATCTCTCAGGCACGATGAGATATCGCCTTGGTTCTTGTTTCCAAATGTTATTCATACAAATGTTTAAAAACGTATTTCAGGATTTTAGAAATTCCACTCCTAAGGAGGTGTAAAAGGGTTCAATATGTTTTTACGTATTTCTCAATATCTCAAGGCACAATGAGATATCGCCTTGGTTTTTGCTTGCAAATGTTACTCATACAAATGTTCAAAAACGTATTTTTTAATTTTCAAAAAATCCACGACTAAGGGGGTGCAAAAGGGTTAAATATATTTTTACGTATTTTTAGAAATCTCTTATGCACGATGAGATATCGCCTTGGTTTTTGTTTGCAAATGTTACTTAAACAAATGTTTTGAAAACTATTTCAGGATTTCGAGAAATTCTACCCCTAAGGGGGTGTAAAAGGGTTAAATAAGTTTTTACGTATTTCTCAATATCTTAAGGCACAATGAGATATCGCCTTGGTTCTTGCTTGCAAATGTTACGCATACAAATGTTAAAAAAATGATTTCAAGATTTTTAGAAATTCCACCTTTAAGGGGGCGTAAAAGGGTTCAATTTGTTTTTAGGTATTTCTCAAAATCTCTTGGGCACGACGAGATATCGCCTTGGTTTTTGTCTGCAAATGTTACTCACACAAATGTTTAAAAATCAATTTCAGGATTTCGAGAAATTCCACCCCTAAGGGGGTGTAAAAGGGTTAAATATGATTTTACGTATTTCTGAATATCTCAAGGCACAATGAGATATCGCCTTGGTTTTTGCTTGCAAATGTTACTCATACAAAAAATCAAAAACGTATTTTAGGATTTTTAAAAATTCCACGCCTAAGGGGGTGTAAAAGCGTTTAATATATTTTTACGTATTTCTCAATATCTCAAGGCACAATGAGATATCGCCTTGGTTTTTGCTTGCAAATGTTATTCATACAAATGTTTAAAAAACGATTTCGAGATTTTTAGAAATTCAACCCCCAAGGGGGCGTAAAAGTGTAAAATATGTATTTAGGTATTTCTCAAAATCTCTTAGGCACGACGAGATATCGCCTTGGTTTTTTTCTGCAAATGTTACTCACACAAATGTTTAAAAACCAATTTCAGGATTTCGAGAAATTCTACCCCTAAGGGGGTGTAAAAGAGTTAAATAGTTTTTTACGTACTTCTGAATATCTCTGAGGCACGATGAGATATCGCCTTATTTTGCTTGCAAATGTTACTCATACAAATGTTCAAAAACGGAATTCGAGATTTCTAGAAATTCCACCTCTAAGGGGGTGTAAAAGAGTTAAATATGTTTTTACGTCTTTCTCAATATCTCTTAGACATGATGAGATATTGCCTTGGTTTTTTTTCCAAATGTTACTCATACAAATGTTTAAAAACCAATTTCTGGATTTTAAAAAATGCTACCCCTAAAGGACACCTTCTTAGGGGTTAGATATGTTTTCACGTATTTCTCAATATCTCTTAGGCACGTTGAGATATCGCCTTGGTTTTCACTTTCAAATGTTACTCATACAAATGTTCAAAAACCAAATTGAGGATTATTAGAAATTCCACCCCTAAGATGCTGTAAAAGGGTTAAATATTTTTGTACGTATTTCTTAATATCTCTTGGGCCCGATGAGATATCGCCTTGGTTCTTGCTTGCGAATGTTGCTCATACAAATGTTTAAAAATCGATTTCAAGATTTTTAGAAATTATACCCCTAAGAGGGTGTAAAAAGTTAAATATATTTTTACGTATTTCTTGATATCTCTCAGGCACGATGAGATATCGCCTTGGTTCTTGTTTCCAAATGTTATTCATACAAATGTTTAAAAACGTATTTCAGGATTTTGAAAAATGCCACCCCTAAGGGACACCCTCTTGGGGGTAATACTTTTTCACGTTTTTCTCAATATTTCTTAGGCACGTTGAGATAGCGCCTTGGTTTTTGTTTCCAAATGTGACTCATACAAATGTTTAAAAACCAATTTCAGGATTTTAGAAATTCCACTCCTAAGGAGGTGTAAAAGGGTTCAATATGTTTTTACGTATTTCTCAATATCTCAGGGCACAATGAGATATCGCCTTGGTTTTTGCTTGCAAATGTTACTCATACAAATGTTTAAAAAACGATTTTAATATTTTTAGAAATTCCACCTCTAAGGGGGCGTAAAGGGGTTGGATATGTTTTTAGGTATTGCTAAAAATCTCTTAAACACGACGATATATCGCCTTGGTTTTTGTTTCCAAATGTTACTCATACAAATGTTTAAAAACCAATTTCAGGATTTTAGAAATTCCACTCCTAAGGAGGTGTAAAAGGGTTCAATACGTTTTTACGTATTTCTCAATATCTCAAGGCACAATGAGATATCGCCTTGGTTTTCGCTTTCAAATGTTACTCATACAAATGTCCAAAAACCAAATTGAGGATTATTAGAAATTCCACCCCTAAGTTGCTGTAAAAGGGTTAAATATTTTTGTACGTATTTCTTAATATCTCTTGGGCCCGATGAGATATCGCTTTGTTTCTTGCTTGCGAATGTTACTCATACAAATGTTTAAAAAACGATTTGAAGATTTTTAGAAATTCCACCTCTAAGGAGGCGTAAAAGGGTTAAATATGTTTTTAGGTATTTCTCAAAATCTCTTAGGCACAACGAGATATCGCCTTGGTTTTTGTCTGCAAATGTTACTCACACAATTGTTTAAAAACCGATTTTAGGATTTCGAGAAATTTCACGCCCAAGGGGGTGTAAAAGGGTTTAATATGTTATTACGTATTTCTCAATATCTCAAGGCACAATAAGATTTCGCCTTGGTTTTTGCTTGCAAATGTTACTCATACAAATGTTTAAAAACCAATTTTAGGATTTCGAGAAATTCCACCCCTAAGGGGGTGTAAAAGGGTTAAATAAGTTTTTACGTATTTCTTAATATCTTAAGGCACAATGAGATATTGCCTTGGTTTTTGCTTGCAAATGTTACGCATACAAATGTTTAAAAAATGATTTCAAGATTTTTAGAAATTCCATCACTAAGGGGGCGTAAAAGGGTTCAATATGTTTTTAGGTATTTCTCAAAATCTCTTAGGCACGACGAGATATCGCCTTGGTTTTTGCTTTCAAATGTTACTCATACAAATGTTCAAAAACTCATTTTAGGATTTTGAGAAATTTTACCCCTAAAAGGGTGTAAAAGTGTTAAATATGTTTTTACGTATTTCTCAATATCTCTTAGGCACGATGAAATATCGCCTTGGTTTTTGCTTGCAAATGTTAATCATACAAATGTTTGAAAACGTATTTTAGAATTTTTGAAAATTCCACCCCTAACGGGGTGTGAAAGGGTTAAATATGTTTTCACGTATTTCTCAATATCTCTTAGACACGATGAGATATCGCCTTGGTTTTTATTTGCAAATGTTACTCATACAAATGTTTAAAAAACGATTCCGGGATTTTAAAAAATTCCACCCCTAAGGGGGTGTAAAAGGGTTAAATATGTTTTTACGTACTTCTCAATATCTCTGAGTTACGTTGAGATATCGCCTTGGTTTTCGCTTTTAAATGTTACTCATATAAATGTTCAAAAAATCATTTTAGGATTTTGAGAAATTCCACCCGTAAGGGGATGTAAAAGAGTTAAATATGTTTTTACGTATTTCTCAATATCTCTTAGGCACGATGAAATATCGCCTTGGTTTTTGCTTGCAAATGTTACTCATACAAATGTTTGAAAACGTATTTTAGAATTTTTTAAAATTCCACCCCTAAGTGGGTGTGAAAGGGTTAAATATGTTTTCACGTATTTCTCAATATCTCTTAGACACGATGAGATATCGCCTTGGTTTTTGTTTGCGAATGTTACTCATACAAATGTTTGAAAAACGATTCCAAGATTTTGAAAAATTCCACCCCTAAGGGGGTGTAAAAGGGTTAAATATGTTTTTACGTATTTCTCAATATCTCAAGGCACAATGAGATATCGCCTTGGTTTTGCTTGCAAATGTTACTCATTTAAATGTTTAAAAACCGAATTCAGGGTTTTGAGAAATTCCACCCCTAAGGGGGTTTTGAAGAGTTACATATGTTTTTACGTATTTCTCGATATCTCTTAGGCACGATGAAATATCGCCTTGGTTTTTGCTTGCAAACGTTACTTATACAAATGTTTAAAAACAAGATTCAGGATTTTGGGAAATTCCTCCCCTAAGGGGGTGTAAAAGGGTTAAATTTGTTTTTACGTATTTCTCCATATCTCTTAGGCACGATGAGATATCGCCTTGGTTCTTGTTTGCAAATGTTACTCATACAAATGTTTAAAAAACTATTTCAGGATTTTTAGAAATTCCACCCCTAGGAGGGTGTAAAAGAGTTAATTATGTTTTTACGTATTTCTCAATATCTTTTAGACACGATGAAATATCGCCTTGGTTTTTGTTTGCAAATGTTACTCATACAAATGTTTGAAATCAAAATTCAGGATTTTTAGGAATTTCACCCCTAAGGGGGTGTAAAAGGGTTTAATAAGTTTTTACGTATTTCTCAATATCTCAAGGCACAATGAGATATCGCCTTGGTTTTTGCTTGCAAATGTTAATCATACAAATGTTTAAAAAACGATTTCAAGATTTTTAGAAATTCCACCCCTAAGGGGGCGTAAAAGTGTGAAATATGTTTTTGAGGTATTTCTCAAAACCTCTTAGGCACGACGAGATATCGCCTTGGTTTTTTTCTGCAAATGTTACTCACACAAATGTTTAAAAACCAATTTCAGAATTTCGAGAAATTCCACCCCTAAGGGGGTGTAAAAGGGTTAAATATGTTTTTACGTATTTCTCAATATCTCAAGGCACAACAAGGTTTCGCCTTGATTTTTGCTTGCAAATGTTACTCATACAAATGTTTAAAAACCAATTTCAGGAATTTAGAAATTCCACCTTTGAGAGGGTGTAAAAGAGTTAAATATGTTTTTACGTATTTCTCGATATCTCTTAGGCACGACGAGATATCGCCTCGGTTTTCGCTTCTAAATGTTACTCATACAAATGTTTAAAAACCGATTTCAACATTTTTAGAAATTCCACTTTTGAGGGGGTGTAAAATGGTGAAATATGGTTAACGTACTTCTCAATATCTCTGAGGCACGTTGAGATATCGCCTTGGTTTTTGCTTTCAAATGTTACTCATACAAATGTTCAAAAAACCATTTTAGGATTTTGAGAAATCCCACCCCTAAGGGGGTGTGAAAAGGTTAAATATGTTTTTACGTATTTCTCAATATCTTTTAGGCACGATGAAATATCGCCTTGGTTTTCGCTTTCAAATGTTACTCATACAAATGTTCAAAAACCAAATTGAGGACTATTAGAAAGTCCACCCCTAAGTTGCTGTAAAAGGGTTAAATATTTTTGTACGTATTTCTTAATATCTCTTGGGCCCGATGAGATATCGCCTTGGTTCTTGCTTGCGAATGTTACTCATACAAATGTTTAAAAAACGATTTCAAGATTTTTAGAAATTCCACCTCTAAGGAGGCGTAAATGGGTTGAATATGTTTTTACGTCTTCCTCAATATCTCTTAGACATGATGAGATATTGCCTTGGTTTTTGTTTGCAAATGTTACTCATACAAACGTTTAAAAATCCATTTCAGGATTTTTCAAAATTCCACCCCTAAGGGGGTGTAAAAGGGTTAAATGTGTTTTTACGTATTTCTCTATATCTTTTAGGCACGATGAGATATCGTTTTGGTTTTCGTTTGCAAATGTAACCCATACTAATGTTTAAAAACTGATTTTTGGATTTTGAGAAATTCCACATCTAAGGGGTTGTAAAAGGGTTAAATATGTTTTTACGTAGTTCTTAATATCTCAAGGCACAATGAGATATCGCCTTGGTTTTTGCTTGCAAATGTTACTGATACAAATGTTTAGAAACCAAATTCAAGATTTTTAGAAATTCCACCCTCAAAGTAGTGTAAAAGGGTTAAATGTGTTTTTACGTAATTTTAGAAATCTCTTATGCACGATGAGATATCGCCTTGATTTTTGTCTGCAAATGTTACTCAGACAAATGTTTCAAAAACAATTTCAGGAGTTTATAAAATTCCGCCCCTTAGTGGATGTAAAAGCGTTAAATATGTTTTTACGTATTTCTCAATATCTCAAGGCACAATGAGATATCGCCTTGTTTTTTGCTTTAAATGGTACTCATACAAATGTTTAAAAACCTATTTCAGGATTTTAAAAAATGCCACTGCTAAGGGACACCCTCTCAGGGGTTAGATATGTTTTCACGTATTTCTCAATATCGCTTAGGCACGTTGAGATATCGCCTTGGTTTTTGCTTGCAAATGTAACTCATACAAATGTTTAAAAACCAATTTCAGGATTCCGAGAAATTCCACCCCTAAGGGGGTGTAAAAGGGTTAAATAAGTTTTTACGTATTTCTCAATATCTCAAGGCACAATTAGATATCGCTTTGGTTTTTGCTTGCAAATATTACTCATACAAATGTTTAAAAAACGATTTTAAGATTTTTAGAAATTCCACCTCTAAGGAGGCGTAAAAGGGTTAAATATGTTTTTAGGTATTTCTCAAAATCACTTAGGCACGACGAGATATCGCCTTGGTTTTTGTCTGCAAATGTTACTCACACAAATGTTTAAAAACCAATTTCAGGATTCCGAGAAATTCCACCGCTATGGGGGCGTAAAAGGGTTAAATATGTTTTTGGGTATTTCTGAAAATCACTTAGGCACGACGAGATATCGCCTTGGTTTTTGTCTGCAAATGTTACTCACACAAATGTTTAAAAACCAATTTCAGGATTCAAGAAATTCCACCCCTAAAGGGGTGTAAAAGGGTTAAATATGTTTTTACGTATTTCTCAATATCTCTTAGACACGATGAGATATCGCCTTGGTTTTCGCTTTCAAATGTTACTCATACAAATGTTCAAAAACCAAATTGAGGACTATTAGAAAGTCCACCCCTAAGTTGCTGTAAAAGGGTTTAATATTTTTGTACGTATTTCTTAATATCTCTTGGGCCCGATGAGATATCGCCTTGGTTCTTGCTTACGAATGTTACTCATACAAATGTTCAAAAAACAAATTCAAGATTTTTAGAAATTCCACCTCTAAGGGGGTGTAAATGGGTTGAATATGTTTTTACGTCTTTCTCAATATCTCTTAGACATGATGAGATATTGCCTTGGTTTTTGTTTGCAAATGTTACTCATACAAACGTTTAAAAATCCATTTCAGGATTTTTCAAAATTCCACCCCTAAGGGGGTGTAAAAGGGTTAAATGTATTTTTACGTATTTCTCTATATCTTTTAGGCACGATGAGATATCGTTTTGGTTTTCGTTTGCAAATGTAACCCATACTAATGTTTAAAAACTAATTTTTGGATTTTGAGTAATTCCACTTCTAAGGGGTTGTAAAAGGGTTAAATATGTTTTTACGTATTTCTTAATATCTCAAGACACAATGAGATATCGCCTTGGTTTTTGCTTGCAAAAGTTACTGATACAAATGTTTAGAAACCAAATTCAAGATTTTTAGAAATTCCACCCTCAAAGTGGTGTAAAAGGGTTAAATGTGTTTTTACGTAATTTTAGAAATCTCTTATGCACGATGAGATATCGCCTTGATTTTTGTCTGCAAATGTTACTCAGACAAATGATTCAAAAACGATTTCAGGAGTTTATAAAATTCCACCCCTTAGGGGATGTAAAAGCGTTAAATATGTTTTTACGTATTTCTCAATATCTCAAGGCACAATGAGATATCGCCTCGTTTTTTGCTTTAAATGTTACTCATACAAATGTTTAAAAACCTATTTCAGGATTTTAAAAAATGCAACTGCTAAGGGACACCCTCTCAGGGGTTAAATACGTTTTCACGTATTTCTCAATATCTTTTAGGCACGTTGAGATATCGCCTTGGTTTTTGCTTGCAAATGTTAGTCATACAAATGTTTAAAAACCAATTTCAGGATTTCGAGAAATTCCACCCCTAAGGGGGTGTAAAAGGGTTAAATAATTTTCTACGTATTTCTCAATATCTCAAGGCACAATGAGATATCGCCTTGGTTTTTGCTTGCAAATGTTACTCATACAAATGTTCAAAGACCAACCTCAAGATTTTTAGAAATTCTACCTCTAAGGGGGTGTAAAAGGGTTAAATAGGTTTTTACGTATTTTTCAAAATCTCTTAGACACGATGAGATATCGCCTTGGTTTTCGCTTTCAAATGTTACTCATACAAATGTTCAAAAACCAAATTGAGGATTATTAGAAATTCCACCCCTAAGATGCTGTAAAAGGGTTAAATATTTTTGTACGTATTTCTTAATATGTCTTGGGCCCGATGAGATATCGCCTTGGTTCTTGCTTGCGAATGTTGCTCATACAAATGTTTAAAAATCGATTTCAAGATTTTTAGAAATTATACCCCTAAGAGGGTGTAAAAAGTTAAATATATTTTTACGTATTTCTTGATATCTCTCAGGCACGATGAGATATCGCCTTGGTTTTTGCTTGCAAATGTTACTCATACAAATGTTTAAAAACCAATTTCAAGACTTTTAGAAATTCTACCCCTGAGGCGGTGTAAGAGGGTTAAATATTTTTTTACGTATTTCTCGATATCTCTTAGGCACGTTGAGATATCGCCTTGGTTTTTGCTTGCAAATGTTACTCATAAGAATGTTTAAAAACAAATTTCAGGATTTCGAGAAATTCCACCGCTAAGGGGGTGTGAAAGGGTTAAATAAGTTTTTACGTATTTCTCAATACCTCAAGGCACAATGAGATATCGCCTTGGTTTTTGCTTGCAAATGTTAGTCATACAAATGTTTGAAAACCGATTTCAAGATTTTTAGAAATTCCACCCTTGAGGGAGTGTAAAAGGGTTAAATATGTTTTTACGTATTTCTCAATACCTCAAGGCACAATGAGATATCGCCTTGGTTTTTGCTTGCAAATGTTACTCATACAAATAATCAAAAACGTATTTTAGGATTTTTAAAAATTCCACGCCCAAGGGGGTGTAAAAGGGTTTAATAAGTTTTTACGTATTTCTCAATATCTCAAGGCACAATGAGATATCGCCTTGGTTTGTGCTTGCAAATGTTAGTCATACAAATGTTTAAAGAACGATTTCAAAATTTTTAGAAATTCCCCCCCTAAGGGGGCGTAAAAGTGTTAAATATGTTTTTGAGGTATTTCTCAAAATCTCTTAGGCACGACGAGATATCGCGTTGGTTTTTTTCTGCAAATGTTACTCACACAAATGTTTAAAAACCAATTTCAGGATTTCGAGAAATTCCACCCCTAAGGGGGTGTAAAAAGGTTAAATATGTTTTTACGTACTTCTGAATATCTCTGAGGCACGATAAGATATCGCCTCATTTTGCTTGCAAATGTTACTCATACAAATGTTCAAAAAACAAATTCAAGATTTTTAGAAATTCCACCTCTAAGGGGGTGTAATAAAGTTGAATATGTTTTTACGTCTTTCTCAATATCTCTCAGACATGATGAGATATTGCCTTGGTTTTTGTTTGCAAATGTTACTCATACAAACGTTTAAAAACTAATTTCAGGATTTTTTAAAATTCCACCCCTAAGGGGGTGTAAAAGGGTTAAATGTGTTTTTACGTATTTCTCTATATCTTTTAGGCACGATGAGATATCGTTTTGGTTTTCGTTTGCAAATGTAACCCATACTAATGTTTAAAAACTAATTTTTGGATTTTGAGAAATTCCACTTCTAAGGGGTTGTAAAAGGGTTAAATATGTTTTTACGTAGTTCTTAATATCTCAAGGCACAATGAGATATCGCCTTGGTTTTTGCTTGCAAATGTTACTCATACAAATGTTCAAAGACCAACCTCAAGATTTTTAGAAATTCCACCTCTAAGGGGGTGTAAAAGGGTTAAATAGGTTTTTACGTATTTCTCAAAATCTCTTAGACACGATGAGATATCGCCTTGGTTTTCGCTTTCAAATGTTACTCATACGAATGTTCAAAAACCAAATTGAGGATTATTAGAAATTCCACCCCTAAGATGCTGTAAAAGGGTTAAATATTTTTGTACGTATTTCTTAATATCTCTTGGGCCCGATGAGATATCGCCTTGGTTCTTGCTTGCGAATGTTGCTCATACAATTGTTTAAAAATCGATTTCAAGATTTTTAGAAATTATACGCCTAAGAGGGTGTAAAAGGGTTAAATATGTTTTTACGTATTTCTTGATATCTCTCAGGCACGATGAGATATCGCCTTGGTTCTTGTTTCCAAATGTTATTCATACAAATGTTTAAAAACGTATTTCAGGATTTTAGAAATTCCACTCCTAAGGAGGTGTAAAAGGGTTCAATATGTTTTTACGTATTTCTCAATATCTCAAGGCACAATGAGATATCGCCTTGGTTTTTGCTTGCAAATGTTACTCATACAAATGTTCAAAAACGTATTTTTTAATTTTCAAAAAATCCACGACTAAGGGGGTGCAAAAGGGTTAAATATATTTTTACGTATTTTTAGAAATCTCTTATGCACGATGAGATATCGCCTTGGTTTTTGTTTGCAAATGTTACTTAAACAAATGTTTTGAAAACTATTTCAGGATTTCGAGAAATTCTACCCCTAAGGGGGTGTAAAAGGGTTAAATAAGTTTTTACGTATTTCTCAATATCTTAAGGCACAATGAGATATCGCCTTGGTTCTTGCTTGCAAATGTTACGCATACAAATGTTAAAAAAATGATTTCAAGATTTTTAGAAATTCCACCTTTAAGGGGGCGTAAAAGGGTTCAATTTGTTTTTAGGTATTTCTCAAAATCTCTTGGGCACGACGAGATATCGCCTTGGTTTTTGTCTGCAAATGTTACTCACACAAATGTTTAAAAATCAATTTCAGGATTTCGAGAAATTCCACCCCTAAGGGGGTGTAAAAGGGTTAAATATGATTTTACGTATTTCTGAATATCTCAAGGCACAATGAGATATCGCCTTGGTTTTTGCTTGCAAATGTTACTCATACAAAAAATCAAAAACGTATTTTAGGATTTTTAAAAATTCCACGCCTAAGGGGGTGTAAAAGCGTTTAATATATTTTTACGTATTTCTCAATATCTCAAGGCACAATGAGATATCGCCTTGGTTTTTGCTTGCAAATGTTATTCATACAAATGTTTAAAAAACGATTTCGAGATTTTTAGAAATTCAACCCCCAAGGGGGCGTAAAAGTGTAAAATATGTATTTAGGTATTTCTCAAAATCTCTTAGGCACGACGAGATATCGCCTTGGTTTTTTTCTGCAAATGTTACTCACACAAATGTTTAAAAACCAATTTCAGGATTTCGAGAAATTCTACCCCTAAGGGGGTGTAAAAGAGTTAAATAGTTTTTTACGTACTTCTGAATATCTCTGAGGCACGATGAGATATCGCCTTATTTTGCTTGCAAATGTTACTCATACAAATGTTCAAAAACGGAATTCGAGATTTCTAGAAATTCCACCTCTAAGGGGGTGTAAAAGAGTTAAATATGTTTTTACGTCTTTCTCAATATCTCTTAGACATGATGAGATATTGCCTTGGTTTTTTTTCCAAATGTTACTCATACAAATGTTTAAAAACCAATTTCTGGATTTTAAAAAATGCTACCCCTAAAGGACACCTTCTTAGGGGTTAGATATGTTTTCACGTATTTCTCAATATCTCTTAGGCACGTTGAGATATCGCCTTGGTTTTCACTTTCAAATGTTACTCATACAAATGTTCAAAAACCAAATTGAGGATTATTAGAAATTCCACCCCTAAGATGCTGTAAAAGGGTTAAATATTTTTGTACGTATTTCTTAATATCTCTTGGGCCCGATGAGATATCGCCTTGGTTCTTGCTTGCGAATGTTGCTCATACAAATGTTTAAAAATCGATTTCAAGATTTTTAGAAATTATACCCCTAAGAGGGTGTAAAAAGTTAAATATATTTTTACGTATTTCTTGATATCTCTCAGGCACGATGAGATATCGCCTTGGTTCTTGTTTCCAAATGTTATTCATACAAATGTTTAAAAACGTATTTCAGGATTTTGAAAAATGCCACCCCTAAGGGACACCCTCTTGGGGGTAATACTTTTTCACGTTTTTCTCAATATTTCTTAGGCACGTTGAGATAGCGCCTTGGTTTTTGTTTCCAAATGTGACTCATACAAATGTTTAAAAACCAATTTCAGGATTTTAGAAATTCCACTCCTAAGGAGGTGTAAAAGGGTTCAATATGTTTTTACGTATTTCTCAATATCTCAGGGCACAATGAGATATCGCCTTGGTTTTTGCTTGCAAATGTTACTCATACAAATGTTTAAAAAACGATTTTAATATTTTTAGAAATTCCACCTCTAAGGGGGCGTAAAGGGGTTGGATATGTTTTTAGGTATTGCTCAAAATCTCTTAAACACGACGATATATCGCCTTGGTTTTTGTTTCCAAATGTTACTCATACAAATGTTTAAAAACCAATTTCAGGATTTTAGAAATTCCACTCCTAAGGAGGTGTAAAAGGGTTCAATACGTTTTTACGTATTTCTCAATATCTCAAGGCACAATGAGATATCACCTTGGTTTTCGCTTTCAAATGTTACTCATACAAATGTCCAAAAACCAAATTGAGGATTATTAGAAATTCCACCCCTAAGTTGCTGTAAAAGGGTTAAATATTTTTGTACGTATTTCTTAATATCTCTTGGGCCCGATGAGATATCGCTTTGTTTCTTGCTTGCGAATGTTACTCATACAAATGTTTAAAAAACGATTTGAAGATTTTTAGAAATTCCACCTCTAAGGAGGCGTAAAAGGGTTAAATATGTTTTTAGGTATTTCTCAAAATCTCTTAGGCACAACGAGATATCGCCTTGGTTTTTGTCTGCAAATGTTACTCACACAATTGTTTAAAAACCGATTTTAGGATTTCGAGAAATTTCACGCCCAAGGGGGTGTAAAAGGGTTTAATATGTTATTACGTATTTCTCAATATCTCAAGGCACAATAAGATTTCGCCTTGGTTTTTGCTTGCAAATGTTACTCATACAAATGTTTAAAAACCAATTTTAGGATTTCGAGAAATTCCACCCCTAAGGGGGTGTAAAAGGGTTAAATAAGTTTTTACGTATTTCTTAATATCTTAAGGCACAATGAGATATTGCCTTGGTTTTTGCTTGCAAATGTTACGCATACAAATGTTTAAAAAATGATTTCAAGATTTTTAGAAATTCCATCACTAAGGGGGCGTAAAAGGGTTCAATATGTTTTTAGGTATTTCTCAAAATCTCTTAGGCACGACGAGATATCGCCTTGGTTTTTGCTTTCAAATGTTACTCATACAAATGTTCAAAAACTCATTTTAGGATTTTGAGAAATTTTACCCCTAAAAGGGTGTAAAAGTGTTAAATATGTTTTTACGTATTTCTCAATATCTCTTAGGCACGATGAAATATCGCCTTGGTTTTTGCTTGCAAATGTTAATCATACAAATGTTTGAAAACGTATTTTAGAATTTTTGAAAATTCCACCCCTAACGGGGTGTGAAAGGGTTAAATATGTTTTCACGTATTTCTCAATATCTCTTAGACACGATGAGATATCGCCTTGGTTTTTATTTGCAAATGTTACTCATACAAATGTTTAAAAAACGATTCCGGGATTTTAAAAAATTCCACCCCTAAGGGGGTGTAAAAGGGTTAAATATGTTTTTACGTACTTCTCAATATCTCTGAGTTACGTTGAGATATCGCCTTGGTTTTCGCTTTTAAATGTTACTCATATAAATGTTCAAAAAATCATTTTAGGATTTTGAGAAATTCCACCCGTAAGGGGATGTAAAAGAGTTAAATATGTTTTTACGTATTTCTCAATATCTCTTAGGCACGATGAAATATCGCCTTGGTTTTTGCTTGCAAATGTTACTCATACAAATGTTTGAAGACGTATTTTAGAATTTTTTAAAATTCCACCCCTAAGTGGGTGTGAAAGGGTTAAATATGTTTTCACGTATTTCTCAATATCTCTTAGACACGATGAGATATCGCCTTGGTTTTTGTTTGCGAATGTTACTCATACAAATGTTTGGAAAACGATTCCAAGATTTTGAAAAATTCCACCCCTAAGGGGGTGTAAAAGGGTTAAATATGTTTTTACGTATTTCTCAATATCTCAAGGCACAATGAGATATCGCCTTGGTTTTGCTTGCAAATGTTACTCATTTAAATGTTTAAAAACCGAATTCAGGGTTTTGAGAAATTCCACCCCTAAGGGGGTTTTGAAGAGTTACATATGTTTTTACGTATTTCTCGATATCTCTTAGGCACGATGAAATATCGCCTTGGTTTTTGCTTGCAAACGTTACTTATACAAATGTTTAAAAACAAGATTCAGGATTTTGGGAAATTCCTCCCCTAAGGGGGTGTAAAAGGGTTAAATTTGTTTTTACGTATTTCTCCATATCTCTTAGGCACGATGAGATATCGCCTTGGTTCTTGTTTGCAAATGTTACTCATACAAATGTTTAAAAAACTATTTCAGGATTTTTAGAAATTCCACCCCTAGGAGGGTGTAAAAGAGTTAATTATGTTTTTACGTATTTCTCAATATCTTTTAGACACGATGAAATATCGCCTTGGTTTTTGTTTGCAAATGTTACTCATACAAATGTTTGAAATCAAAATTCAGGATTTTTAGGAATTTCACCCCTAAGGGGGTGTAAAAGGGTTTAATAAGTTTTTACGTATTTCTCAATATCTCAAGGCACAATGAGATATCGCCTTGGTTTTTGCTTGCAAATGTTAATCATACAAATGTTTAAAAAACGATTTCAAGATTTTTAGAAATTCCACCCCTAAGGGGGCGTAAAAGTGTGAAATATGTTTTTGAGGTATTTCTCAAAACCTCTTAGGCACGACGAGATATCGCCTTGGTTTTTTTCTGCAAATGTTACTCACACAAATGTTTAAAAACCAATTTCAGAATTTCGAGAAATTCCACCCCTAAGGGGGTGTAAAAGGGTTAAATATGTTTTTACGTATTTCTCAATATCTCAAGGCACAACAAGGTTTCGCCTTGATTTTTGCTTGCAAATGTTACTCATACAAATGTTTAAAAACCAATTTCAGGAATTTAGAAATTCCACCTTTGAGAGGGTGTAAAAGAGTTAAATATGTTTTTACGTATTTCTCGATATCTCTTAGGCACGACGAGATATCGCCTCGGTTTTCGCTTCTAAATGTTACTCATACAAATGTTTAAAAACCGATTTCAACATTTTTAGAAATTCCACTTTTGAGGGGGTGTAAAATGGTGAAATATGGTTAACGTACTTCTCAATATCTCTGAGGCACGTTGAGATATCGCCTTGGTTTTTGCTTTCAAATGTTACTCATACAAATGTTCAAAAAACCATTTTAGGATTTTGAGAAATCCCACCCCTAAGGGGGTGTGAAAAGGTTAAATATGTTTTTACGTATTTCTCAATATCTTTTAGGCACGATGAAATATCGCCTTGGTTTTCGCTTTCAAATGTTACTCATACAAATGTTCAAAAACCATATTGAGGACTATTAGAAAGTCCACCCCTAAGTTGCTGTAAAAGGGTTAAATATTTTTGTACGTATTTCTTAATATCTCTTGGGCCCGATGAGATATCGCCTTGGTTCTTGCTTGCGAATGTTACTCATACAAATGTTTAAAAAACGATTTCAAGATTTTTAGAAATTCCACCTCTAAGGAGGCGTAAATGGGTTGAATATGTTTTTACGTCTTCCTCAATATCTCTTAGACATGATGAGATATTGCCTTGGTTTTTGTTTGCAAATGTTACTCATACAAACGTTTAAAAATCCATTTCAGGATTTTTCAAAATTCCACCCCTAAGGGGGTGTAAAAGGGTTAAATGTGTTTTTACGTATTTCTCTATATCTTTTAGGCACGATGAGATATCGTTTTGGTTTTCGTTTGCAAATGTAACCCATACTAATGTTTAAAAACTGATTTTTGGATTTTGAGAAATTCCACATCTAAGGGGTTGTAAAAGGGTTAAATATGTTTTTACGTAGTTCTTAATATCTCAAGGCACAATGAGATATCGCCTTGGTTTTTGCTTGCAAATGTTACTGATACAAATGTTTAGAAACCAAATTCAAGATTTTTAGAAATTCCACCCTCAAAGTAGTGTAAAAGGGTTAAATGTGTTTTTACGTAATTTTAGAAATCTCTTATGCACGATGAGATATCGCCTTGATTTTTGTCTGCAAATGTTACTCAGACAAATGTTTCAAAAACAATTTCAGGAGTTTATAAAATTCCGCCCCTTAGTGGATGTAAAAGCGTTAAATATGTTTTTACGTATTTCTCAATATCTCAAGGCACAATGAGATATCGCCTTGTTTTTTGCTTTAAATGGTACTCATACAAATGTTTAAAAACCTATTTCAGGATTTTAAAAAATGCCACTGCTAAGGGACACCCTCTCAGGGGTTAGATATGTTTTCACGTATTTCTCAATATCGCTTAGGCACGTTGAGATATCGCCTTGGTTTTTGCTTGCAAATGTAACTCATACAAATGTTTAAAAACCAATTTCAGGATTCCGAGAAATTCCACCCCTAAGGGGGTGTAAAAGGGTTAAATAAGTTTTTACGTATTTCTCAATATCTCAAGGCACAATTAGATATCGCTTTGGTTTTTGCTTGCAAATATTACTCATACAAATGTTTAAAAAACGATTTTAAGATTTTTAGAAATTCCACCTCTAAGGAGGCGTAAAAGGGTTAAATATGTTTTTAGGTATTTCTCAAAATCACTTAGGCACGACGAGATATCGCCTTGGTTTTTGTCTGCAAATGTTACTCACACAAATGTTTAAAAACCAATTTCAGGATTCCGAGAAATTCCACCGCTATGGGGGCGTAAAAGGGTTAAATATGTTTTTGGGTATTTCTGAAAATCACTTAGGCACGACGAGATATCGCCTTGGTTTTTGTCTGCAAATGTTACTCACACAAATGTTTAAAAACCAATTTCAGGATTCAAGAAATTCCACCCCTAAAGGGGTGTAAAAGGGTTAAATATGTTTTTACGTATTTCTCAATATCTCTTAGACACGATGAGATATCGCCTTGGTTTTCGCTTTCAAATGTTACTCATACAAATGTTCAAAAACCAAATTGAGGACTATTAGAAAGTCCACCCCTAAGTTGCTGTAAAAGGGTTTAATATTTTTGTACGTATTTCTTAATATCTCTTGGGCCCGATGAGATATCGCCTTGGTTCTTGCTTGCGAATGTTACTCATACAAATGTTCAAAAAACAAATTCAAGATTTTTAGAAATTCCACCTCTAAGGGGGTGTAAATGGGTTGAATATGTTTTTACGTCTTTCTCAATATCTCTTAGACATGATGAGATATTGCCTTGGTTTTTGTTTGCAAATGTTACTCATACAAACGTTTAAAAATCCATTTCAGGATTTTTCAAAATTCCACCCCTAAGGGGGTGTAAAAGGGTTAAATGTATTTTTACGTATTTCTCTATATCTTTTAGGCACGATGAGATATCGTTTTGGTTTTCGTTTGCAAATGTAACCCATACTAATGTTTAAAAACTAATTTTTGGATTTTGAGTAATTCCACTTCTAAGGGGTTGTAAAAGGGTTAAATATGTTTTTACGTATTTCTTAATATCTCAAGACACAATGAGATATCGCCTTGGTTTTTGCTTGCAAAAGTTACTGATACAAATGTTTAGAAACCAAATTCAAGATTTTTAGAAATTCCACCCTCAAAGTGGTGTAAAAGGGTTAAATGTGTTTTTACGTAATTTTAGAAATCTCTTATGCACGATGAGATATCGCCTTGATTTTTGTCTGCAAATGTTACTCAGACAAATGATTCAAAAACGATTTCAGGAGTTTATAAAATTCCACCCCTTAGGGGATGTAAAAGCGTTAAATATGTTTTTACGTATTTCTCAATATCTCAAGGCACAATGAGATATCGCCTTGTTTTTTGCTTTAAATGTTACTCATACAAATGTTTAAAAACCTATTTCAGGATTTTAAAAAATGCAACTGCTAAGGGACACCCTCTCAGGGGTTAAATACGTTTTCACGTATTTCTCAATATCTTTTAGGCACGTTGAGATATCGCCTTGGTTTTTGCTTGCAAATGTTAGTCATACAAATGTTTAAAAACCAATTTCAGGATTTCGAGAAATTCCACCCCTAAGGGGGTGTAAAAGGGTTAAATAATTTTCTACGTATTTCTCAATATCTCAAGGCACAATGAGATATCGCCTTGGTTTTTGCTTGCAAATGTTACTCATACAAATGTTCAAAGACCAACCTCAAGATTTTTAGAAATTCTACCTCTAAGGGGGTGTAAAAGGGTTAAATAGGTTTTTACGTATTTTTCAAAATCTCTTAGACACGATGAGATATCGCCTTGGTTTTCGCTTTCAAATGTTACTCATACAAATGTTCAAAAACCAAATTGAGGATTATTAGAAATTCCACCCCTAAGATGCTGTAAAAGGGTTAAATATTTTTGTACGTATTTCTTAATATGTCTTGGGCCCGATGAGATATCGCCTTGGTTCTTGCTTGCGAATGTTGCTCATACAAATGTTTAAAAATCGATTTCAAGATTTTTAGAAATTATACCCCTAAGAGGGTGTAAAAAGTTAAATATATTTTTACGTATTTCTTGATATCTCTCAGGCACGATGAGATATCGCCTTGGTTTTTGCTTGCAAATGTTACTCATACAAATGTTTAAAAACCAATTTCAAGACTTTTAGAAATTCTACCCCTGAGGCGGTGTAAGAGGGTTAAATATTTTTTTACGTATTTCTCGATATCTCTTAGGCACGTTGAGATATCGCCTTGGTTTTTGCTTGCAAATGTTACTCATAAGAATGTTTAAAAACAAATTTCAGGATTTCGAGAAATTCCACCGCTAAGGGGGTGTGAAAGGGTTAAATAAGTTTTTACGTATTTCTCAATACCTCAAGGCACAATGAGATATCGCCTTGGTTTTTGCTTGCAAATGTTAGTCATACAAATGTTTGAAAACCGATTTCAAGATTTTTAGAAATTCCACCCTTGAGGGAGTGTAAAAGGGTTAAATATGTTTTTACGTATTTCTCAATACCTCAAGGCACAATGAGATATCGCCTTGGTTTTTGCTTGCAAATGTTACTCATACAAATAATCAAAAACGTATTTTAGGATTTTTAAAAATTCCACGCCCAAGGGGGTGTAAAAGGGTTTAATAAGTTTTTACGTATTTCTCAATATCTCAAGGCACAATGAGATATCGCCTTGGTTTGTGCTTGCAAATGTTAGTCATACAAATGTTTAAAGAACGATTTCAAAATTTTTAGAAATTCCACCCCTAAGGGGGCGTAAAAGTGTTAAATATGTTTTTGAGGTATTTCTCAAAATCTCTTAGGCACGACGAGATATCGCGTTGGTTTTTTTCTGCAAATGTTACTCACACAAATGTTTAAAAACCAATTTCAGGATTTCGAGAAATTCCACCCCTAAGGGGGTGTAAAAAGGTTAAATATGTTTTTACGTACTTCTGAATATCTCTGAGGCACGATAAGATATCGCCTCATTTTGCTTGCAAATGTTACTCATACAAATGTTCAAAAAACAAATTCAAGATTTTTAGAAATTCCACCTCTAAGGGGGTGTAATAAAGTTGAATATGTATTTACGTCTTTCTCAATATCTCTCAGACATGATGAGATATTGCCTTGGTTTTTGTTTGCAAATGTTACTCATACAAACGTTTAAAAACTAATTTCAGGATTTTTTAAAATTCCACCCCTAAGGGGGTGTAAAAGGGTTAAATGTGTTTTTACGTATTTCTCTATATCTTTTAGGCACGATGAGATATCGTTTTGGTTTTCGTTTGCAAATGTAACCCATACTAATGTTTAAAAACTAATTTTTGGATTTTGAGAAATTCCACTTCTAAGGGGTTGTAAAAGGGTTAAATATGTTTTTACGTAGTTCTTAATATCTCAAGGCACAATGAGATATCGCCTTGGTTTTTGCTTGCAAATGTTACTCATACAAATGTTCAAAGACCAACCTCAAGATTTTTAGAAATTCCACCTCTAAGGGGGTGTAAAAGGGTTAAATAGGTTTTTACGTATTTCTCAAAATCTCTTAGACACGATGAGATATCGCCTTGGTTTTCGCTTTCAAATGTTACTCATACGAATGTTCAAAAACCAAATTGAGGATTATTAGAAATTCCACCCCTAAGATGCTGTAAAAGGGTTAAATATTTTTGTACGTATTTCTTAATATCTCTTGGGCCCGATGAGATATCGCCTTGGTTCTTGCTTGCGAATGTTGCTCATACAATTGTTTAAAAATCGATTTCAAGATTTTTAGAAATTATACGCCTAAGAGGGTGTAAAAGGGTTAAATATGTTTTTACGTATTTCTTGATATCTCTCAGGCACGATGAGATATCGCCTTGGTTCTTGTTTCCAAATGTTATTCATACAAATGTTTAAAAACGTATTTCAGGATTTTAGAAATTCCACTCCTAAGGAGGTGTAAAAGGGTTCAATATGTTTTTACGTATTTCTCAATATCTCAAGGCACAATGAGATATCGCCTTGGTTTTTGCTTGCAAATGTTACTCATACAAATGTTCAAAAACGTATTTTTTAATTTTCAAAAAATCCACGACTAAGGGGGTGCAAAAGGGTTAAATATATTTTTACGTATTTTTAGAAATCTCTTATGCACGATGAGATATCGCCTTGGTTTTTGTTTGCAAATGTTACTTAAACAAATGTTTTGAAAACTATTTCAGGATTTCGAGAAATTCTACCCCTAAGGGGGTGTAAAAGGGTTAAATAAGTTTTAACGTATTTCTCAATATCTTAAGGCACTATGAGATATCGCCTTGGTTCTTGCTTGCAAATGTTACGCATACAAATGTTAAAAAAATGATTTCAAGATTTTTAGAAATTCCACCTTTAAGGGGGCGTAAAAGGGTTCAATTTGTTTTTAGGTATTTCTCAAAATCTCTTGGGCACGACGTGATATCGCCTTGGTTTTTGTCTGCAAATGTTACTCACACAAATGTTTAAAAATCAATTTCAGGATTTCGAGAAATTCCACCCCTAAGGGGGTGTAAAAGGGTTAAATATGATTTTACGTATTTCTGAATATCTCAAGGCACAATGAGATATCGCCTTGGTTTTTGCTTGCAAATGTTACTCATACAAAAAATCAAAAACGTATTTTAGGATTTTTAAAAATTCCACGCCTAAGGGGGTGTAAAAGCGTTTAATATATTTTTACGTATTTCTCAATATCTCAAGGCACAATGAGATATCGCCTTGGTTTTTGCTTGCAAATGTTATTCATACAAATGTTTAAAAAACGATTTCGAGATTTTTAGAAATTCCACCCCCAAGGGGGCGTAAAAGTGTAAAATATGTATTTAGGTATTTCTCAAAATCTCTTAGGCACGACGAGATATCGCCTTGGTTTTTTTCTGCAAATGTTACTCACACAAATGTTTAAAAACCAATTTCAGGATTTCGAGAAATTCTACCCCTAAGGGGGTGTAAAAGAGTTAAATAGTTTTTTACGTACTTCTGAATATCTCTGAGGCACGATGAGATATCGCCTTATTTTGCTTGCAAATGTTACTCATACAAATGTTCAAAAACGGAATTCGAGATTTCTAGAAATTCCACCTCTAAGGGGGTGTAAAAGAGTTAAATATGTTTTTACGTCTTTCTCAATATCTCTTAGACATGATGAGATATTGCCTTGGTTTTTGTTTCCAAATGTTACTCATACAAATGTTTAAAAACCAATTTCTGGATTTTAAAAAATGCTACCCCTAAAGGACACCTTCTTAGGGGTTAGATATGTTTTCACGTATTTCTCAATATCTCTTAGGCACGTTGAGATATCGCCTTGGTTTTCGCTTGCAAATGTTACTCATACAAATGTTTAAAAACCAATTTCAGGATTTCGAGAAATTCCACCCCTACGGGGGTGTGAAAGGGTTAAATAAGTTTTTACGTATTTCTCAATACCTCAAGGCACAATGAGATATCGCCTTGGTTTTTGCTTGCAAATATTACTCATACAAATGTTTAAAAAACGATTTCAAGATTTTTAGAAATTCCACCTCTAAGGAGGCGTAAAAGGGTTAAATATGTTTTTAGGTATTTCTCAAAATCTCTTAGGCACGACGAGATATCGCCTTGGTTTTTGTCTGCAAATGTTACTCACACAAATGTTTAAAAACCAATTTCAGAATTTCGAGAAATTTTACCCCTAAGGGGGTGTAAAAGGGTTAAATATGTTATTACGTATTTCTCAATATCTCAAGGCACAATAAGATATCGCCTTGGTTGTTGCTTGCAAATGTTACTCATACAAATGTTTAAAAACCAACATCAGGATTTTGAGAAATTCCACCCCTAAAAAGGTGTAAAAAGGTTAAATATGTTTTTACGTATTTCTCAATATCTCTTAGGCACGATGATATATCGCCTTAGTTTTGTTTGCAAATGTAACTCATACAAATGTTTAAAAACGTATTTTGGGATTTTTAAAAATTCCACCCCTAAGGGGGTGTCAAAGGGTTAAATATGTTTTCACGTATTTCTCAATATCTCTTGGACACGATGAAATATCGCCTTGGTTTTTGTTTGCAAATGGTACTCTTACGAATGTTTAAAAATAAAATTCAGCATTTTTAGAAATTTCACCCCTAGGGGGGTGTAAAAGCGTTAAATATTTTTTTGAGTATTTCTCAATATCTTTTGGGCACGATGAGATATCGCCTTGGTTTTTGCTTGCAAATGTTATTCATACAAATGTTTAAAAAACGATTTCGAGATTTTTAGAAATTCCACCCCCAAGGGGGCGTAAAAGTGTTAAATATGTATTTAGGTATTTCTCAAAATCTCTTAGGCACGACGAGATATCGCCTTGGTTTTTTTCTGCAAATGTTACTCACACAAATGTTTAAAAACCAATTTCAGCATTTTGATAAATTCTACCCCTAAGGGGGTGTAAAAGAGTTAAATATGTTTTTACGTACTTCTGAATATCTCTGAGGCACGATGGGTCATCGCCTTATTTTGCTTGCAAATGTTACTCATACAAATGTTCAAAAACGGAATTCGAGATTTCTAGAAATTCCACCTCTAAGGGGGTGTAAAAGAGTTAAATATGTTTTTACGTCTTTCTCAATATCTCTTAGACATGATGAGATATTGCCTTGGTTTTTGTTTCCAAATGTTACTCATACAAATGTTTAAAAACCAATTTCTGGATTTTAAAAAATGCTACCCCTAAGGGACACCTTCTTAGGGGTTAGATATGTTTTCACGTATTTCTCAATATCTCTTAGGCACGTTGAGATATCGCCTTGGTTTTCGCTTGCAAATTTTACTCATACAAATGTTTAAAAACCAATTTCAGGATTTCGAGAAATTCCACCCCTACGGGGGTGTGAAAGGGTTAAATAAGTTTTTACGTATTTCTCAATACCTCAAGGCACAATGAGATATCGCCTTGGTTTTTGCTTGCAAATATTACTCATACAAATGTTTAAAAAACGATTTCAAGATTTTTAGAAATTCCACCTCTAAGGAGGCGTAAAAGGGTTAAATATGTTTTTAGGTATTTCTCAAAATCTCTTAGGCACGACGAGATATCGCCTTGGTTTTTGTCTGCAAATGTTACTCACACAAATGTTTAAAAACCAATTTCAGAATTTCGAGAAATTTTACCCCTAAGGGGGTGTAAAAGGGTTAAATATGTTATTACGTATTTCTCAATATCTCAAGGCACAATAAGATATCGCCTTGGTTGTTGCTTGCAAATGTTACTCATACAAATGTTTAAAAACCAACATCAGGATTTTGAGAAATTCCACCCCTAAAAAGGTGTAAAAAGGTTAAATATGTTTTTACGTATTTCTCAATATCTCTTAGGCACGATGATATATCGCCTTAGTTTTGTTTGCAAATGTAACTCATACAAATGTTTAAAAACGTATTTTGGGATTTTTAAAAATTCCACCCCTAAGGGGGTGTCAAAGGGTTAAATATGTTTTCACGTATTTCTCAATATCTCTTGGACACGATGAAATATCGCCTTGGTTTTTGTTTGCAAATGGTACTCTTACAAATGTTTAAAAATAAAATTCAGCATTTTTAGAAATTTCACCCCTAGGGGGGTGTAAAAGCGTTAGATATTTTTTTGAGTATTTCTCAATATCTTTTGGGAACGATGAGATATCGCCTTGGTTTTTGCTTTCAAATGTTACTCATACAAATGTTTAAAAACAAATTTTAGGATTTTTAGAAATTCCTCCCCTAAGGGTGTGTAAAAGTGTTAAATTTGTTTTTACGTATTTCTCAATATCTTTTAGACACGATGAGATATCGCCTTGGTTTTTGTTTGCAAATCTTACTCATACAAATGTTTAAAGAACGATTTCAAGATTTTTAGAAATTCCACCCCTAAGGGGGCGTAAAAGTATTAAATATGTTTTTGAGGTATTCCTCTAAATCTCTTAGGCACGACGAGATATCGCCTTGGATTTTTTTGCAAATGTTACTCAGACAAATGTTTCAAAAACGATTTCAAGATTTTGAAAAATTCCACCCCTAAGGGCGTGTCAAAGGGTTAAATATGTTTTTACGTACGTCTGAATATCTCTGAGGCACGATGAGATATCGCCTTATTTTGCTTGCAAATGTTACTCATACAAATGTTCAAAAACCAAATTCAAGATTTTTAGAAATTCCACCTCTAAGGGGGTGTAAAAGGTTAAATGTGTTTTTACGTATTTCTCTTTATCTTTTAGGCACGATGAGATATCGTTTTGGTTTTCGTTTGCAAATGTTACTCATACTTATGTTTAAAAACTAATTTTCGGATTTTGAGAATCTCCACTTCTAAGGGGTTGTAAAAGGGTTAAATATGTTTTTACGTAGTTCTCAATTCCTCAAGGCACAATGAGATATCGCCTTGGTTTTTGCTTGCAAATGTTACTGATACAAATGTTTAGAAACCAAATTCAAGGTTTTTAGAAATTCCACCCTCAAAGTGGTGTAAAAGGGTTAAATGTGTTTTTACGTAATTTTAGAAATCTCTTATGCACGATGAGATATCGCCTTGATTTTTGTCTGCAAATGTTACTCAGACAAATGTTTCAAAAACAATTTCGGGATTTTATAAAATTCCACCCCTAGAGGGTGTAAAAGGGTTAAATATGTTTTTACGTATTTCTCAATATCTCTTAGGCACGATGAAATATCGCCTTGGTTTTTGCTTGCAAATGTTACTCATACAAATGTTTAAAAACGAATTCTAGGATTTTTAGAAATTCCTCCCCTAAGGGTGTGTAAAAGTGTTAAATTTGTTTTTACGTATTTCTCAATATCTTTTAGACACGATGAGATATCGCCTTGGTTTTTGTTTGCAAATCTTACTCATACAAATGTTTAAAAATAAAATTCAGGATTTTTAGAAATTTCACCCTTAAGGGGGTGTAAAAGCGTTAAATATTTTTTTACGTATTTCTTAATATCTCGTGGGCCCGATGAGATATCGCCTTGGTTCTTGCTTGCGAATGTTACTCATACAAATGTTTAAAAATCGATTTCAAGATTTTTAGAAATTCCAACCCTAAGAGGGTGTAAAAGGGTTCAATATGTTTTTACGTATTTCTCGATATCTCTTAGGCACGATGAGATATCGCCTTGGTTCTTGTTTCCAAATGTTAATCATACAAATGTTTAAAAACCTATTTCAGGATTTTGAAAAATGCCACCCCTAAGGGACACCCTCTTAGGGGTTTAATACGTTTTCACGTATTTCTCAATACTTTTTAGGCACGTTGAGATATCGCCTTGGTTTTTGCTTGCAAATACTACTCATACAAACGTTTAAAAACCAATTTCAGGATTTCGAGAAATTCTACCCCTAAGGGGGTGTAAAAGGGTTAAATAAGTCTTTACGTATTTCTCTATATCTCAAGGCACAATGAGATATCGCCTTGGTTTTTGCTTTCAAATGTTACTCATACAAATGTTTGAAAAAAGATTTTAAGATTTTTAGAAATTCCACCCCTAAGAGGGCGTAAAAGGGTTGAATATGTTTTTACGTATTTCTTAAAATCTCTTGAGCACGACGAGATATCGCCTTGGTTTTTGCTTGCAAATACTACTCATACAAATGTTTAAAAACCAATTTCAGGATTTCGAGAAATTCTACCCCTAAGGGGGTGTAAAAGGATTAAATATGTTTTCACGTATTTCTCAATATCTCTTAGACACGATGAGATATCGCCTTGGTTTTTGTTTGCAAATGTTACTCATATAAATGTTTAAAAAACAATTCCAGGATTTTGAAAAATTCCACCCTAAGGGGGTGTAAAAGGGTTAAATATGTTTTTACGTATTTCTCAATATCTCAAGGTACAATGAAATATCGCCTTGGTTTTTGCTTGCAAATGTTACTCATACAAATGTTTAAAAACAAATTTTAGGATTTTTAGAAATTCCTCCCCTAAGGGTGTGTAAAAGTGTTAAATTTGTTTTTACGTATTTCTCAATATCTCTTAGACACGATGAGATATCGCCTTGGTTTTTGTTTGCAAATCTTACTCATACAAATGTTTAAAAATAAAATTCAGGATTTTTAGAAATTTCACCCCTAAGGGGGTGTAAAAGCGTTAAATATTTTTTTACGTATTTCTCAATATCTTTTGGGCACGATGAGATATCGCCTTGGTTTTTGTTTGCAAATGTTACTTATACAAATGTTTAAAAACCGGTTTCAAGATTTTTAGAAATTCCACCCTTAAGAGGGTCTAAAAGGGTTAAATATGTTTTTATATTACTGATACAAATGTTTAGAAACCAAATTCAAGATTTTTAGAAATTCCACCCTCAAAGTGGTGTAAAAGGGTTAAATGTGTTTTTACGTAATTTTAGAAATCTTTTATCCGCGATGAGATATCGCTTTGGTTTTTGTCTGCGAATGTTACTCAGACAAATGTTTCAAAAACGATTTCAGGATTTTAAAAAATTCCACCCCTAAGGGGGTGTAAAAGGGTTAAATATATTTTTACGTATTTCTCAATATCTCAAGGCACAATGAGATATCGCCTTGGTTTTTGCATGCAAATAATACTCATACAAATGTTTAAAAACCTATTTCAGGATTTTAAAAAATGCCACCGCTAAGGGACACCCTCTTAGGTGTTAAATACGTTTTCACGTATTTCTTAATATCTCTTGGGCACGTTGAGATATCGCCTTGGTTTTTGTTTGCAAATGTTACTCATATAAATGTTTAAAAAACAATTCCAGGATTTTGAAAAATTCCACCCCTAAGGGGGTGTAAAAGGGTTAAATATGTTTTTACGTATTTCTCAATATCTCAAGGCACAATGAGATATCGTCTTGGTTTTGCTTGCAAATGTTACTCATTTAAATGTTTAAAAACCGAATTCAGGGTTTTGAGAAATTCCACCCCTAAGGGGGTTTTGAAGAGTTACATATGTTTTTACGTATTTCTCGATATCTCTTAGGCACGATGAAATATCGCCTTGGTTTTTGCTTGCAAATGTTACTCATACAAATGTTTAAAAACAAATTTTAGGATTTTTAGAAATTCCTCCCCTAAGGGTGTGTAAAAGTGTTAAATATGTTGTTACGTACTTCTCAATATCTCTGAGGCACGTTGAGATATCGCCTTGGTTTTTGCTTTCAAATGTTACTCATACAAATGTTCAAAAAACCATTTTAGGATTTTGAAAAATTCCACCCCTAAGGGGGTGTAAAAGGGTTAAATATGTTTTTACGTATTTCTCAATATCTCTTAGGCACGATGAAATATCGCCTTGGTTTTTGCTTGCAAATGTTACTCATACAAATGTTTGAAAACGTAATTTAGAATTTTTCGAAATTCCACCCCTAAGGGGGTTTTGAAGAGTTACATATGTTTTTACGTATTTCTCGATATCTCTTAGGCACGATGAAATATCGCCTTGGTTTTTGCTTGCAAACGTTACTTATACAAATGTTTAAAAACAAGATTCAGGATTTTGGGAAATTCCTCCCCTAAGGGGGTGTAAAAGGGTTAAATTTGTTTTTACGTATTTCTCTATATCTCTTAGGCACGATGAGATATCGCCTTGGTTCTTGTTTGCAAATGTTACTCATACAAATGTTTAAAAAACTATTTCAGGATTTTTAGAAATTCCACCCCTAGGAGGGTGTAAAAGAGTTAATTATGTTTTTACGTATTTCTCAATATCTTTTAGACACGATGAAATATCGCCTTGGTTTTTGTTTGCAAATGTTACTCATACAAATGTTTGAAATCAAAATTCAGGATTTTTAGGAATTTCACCCCTAAGGGGGTGTAAAAGGGTTTAATAAGTTTTTACGTATTTCTCAATATCTCAAGGCACAATGAGATATCGCCTTGGTTTTTGCTTGCAAATGTTAATCATACAAATGTTTGAAAAACGATTTCAAGATTTTTAGAAATTCCACCCCTAAGGGGGCGTAAAAGTGTGAAATATGTTTTTGAGGTATTTCTCAAAACCTCTTAGGCACGACGAGATATCGCCTTGGTTTTTTTCTGCAAATGTTACTCACACAAATGTTTAAAAACCAATTTCAGAATTTCGAGAAATTCCACCCCTAAGGGGGTGTAAAAGGGTTAAATATGTTTTTACGTATTTCTCAATATCTCAAGGCACAACAAGGTTTCGCCTTGATTTTTGCTTGCAAATGTTACTCATACAAATGTTTAAAAACCAATTTCAGGAATTTAGAAATTCCACCTTTGAGAGGGTGTAAAAGAGTTAAATATGTTTTTACGTATTTCTCGATATCTCTTAGGCACGACGAGATATCGCCTCGGTTTTCGCTTCTAAATGTTACTCATACAAATGTTTAAAAACCGATTTCAACATTTTTAGAAATTCCACTTTTGAGGGGGTGTAAAATGGTGAAATATGGTTAACGTACTTCTCAATATCTCTGAGGCACGTTGAGATATCGCCTTGGTTTTTGCTTTCAAATGTTACTCATACAAATGTTCAAAAAACCATTTTAGGATTTTGAGAAATCCCACCCCTAAGGGGGTGTGAAAAGGTTAAATATGTTTTTACGTATTTCTCAATATCTTTTAGGCACGATGAAATATCGCCTCGGTTTTTGCTTGCAAATGTTACTCATACAAATGTTTAAAAACCAATTTCAGGATTTTAAAAAATGCTACCCCTAAGGGACACCTTCTTAGGGGTTAGATATGTTTTCACGTATTTCTCAATATCGCTTAGGCACGTTGAGATATCGCCTTGGTTTTTGCTTGCAAATGTTACTCATACAAATGTTTAAAAACCAATTTCAGGATTTCGAGAAATTCCACCCCTAAGGGGGTGTAAAAGGGTTAAATATTTTTACGTACTTCTGAATATCTCTGAGGCACGATAAGATATCGCCTCATTTTGCTTGCAAATGTTACTCATACAAATGTTCAAAAAACAAATTCAAGATTTTTAGAAATTCCACCTCTAAGGGGGTGTAAATGGGTTGAATATGTTTTTACGTCTTCCTCAATATCTCTTAGACATGATGAGATATTGCCTTGGTTTTTGTTTGCAAATGTTACTCATACAAACGTTTAAAAATCTATTTCAGGATTTTTCAAAATTCCACCCCTAAGGGGGTGTAAAAGGGTTAAATGTGTTTTTACGTATTTCTCTATATCTTTTAGGCACGATGAGATATCGTTTTGGTTTTCGTTTGCAAATGTAACCCATACTAATGTTTAAAAACTGATTTTTGGATTTTGAGAAATTCCACATCTAAGGGGTTGTAAAAGGGTTAAATATGTTTTTACGTAGTTCTTAATATCTCAAGGCACAATGAGATATCGCCTTGGTTTTTGCTTGCAAATGTTACTGATACAAATGTTTAGAAACCAAATTCAAGATTTTTAGAAATTCCACCCTCAAAGTAGTGTAAAAGGGTTAAATGTGTTTTTACGTAATTTTAGAAATCTCTTATGCACGATGAGATATCGCCTTGATTTTTGTCTGCAAATGTTACTCAGACAAATGTTTCAAAAACAATTTCAGGAGTTTATAAAATTCCGCCCCTTAGTGGATGTAAAAGCGTTAAATATGTTTTTACGTATTTCTCAATATCTCAAGGCACAATGAGATATCGCCTTGTTTTTTGCTTTAAATGTTACTCATACAAATGTTTAAAAACCTATTTCAGGATTTTAAAAAATGCCACTGCTAAGGGACACCCTCTCAGGGGTTAGATATGTTTTCACGTATTTCTCAATATCGCTTAGGCACGTTGAGATATCGCCTTGGTTTTTGCTTGCAAATGTAACTCATACAAATGTTTAAAAACCAATTTCAGGATTCCGAGAAATTCCACCCCTAAGGGGGTGTAAAAGGGTTAAATAAGTTTTTACGTATTTCTCAATATCTCAAGGCACAATGAGATATCGCTTTGGTTTTTGCTTGCAAATATTACTCATACAAATGTTTAAAAAACGATTTTAAGATTTTTAGAAATTCCACCTCTAAGGAGGCGTAAAAGGGTTAAATATGTTTTTAGGTATTTCTCAAAATCACTTAGGCACGACGAGATATCGCCTTGGTTTTTGTCTGCAAATGTTACTCACACAAATGTTTAAAAACCAATTTCAGGATTCCGAGAAATTCCACCCCTATGGAGGCGTAAAAGGGTTAAATATGTTTTTGGGTATTTCTGAAAATCACTTAGGCACGACGAGATATCGCCTTGGTTTTTGTCTGCAAATGTTACTCACACAAATGTTTAAAAACCAATTTCAGGATTCAAGAAATTCCACCCCTAAAGGGGTGTAAAAGGGTTAAATATGTTTTTACGTATTTCTCAAAATCTCTTAGGCACGAAGAGATATCGCCTTGGTTTTTGTCTGCAAATGTTACTCACACAATTGTTTAAAAACCAATTTCAGGATTTCGAGAAATTCTACCCCCAAGGGGGTGTAAAAGGGTTTAATATGTTATTACGTATTTCTCAATATCTCAAGGCACAATAAGAATTCGCCTTGGGTTTTGCTTTAAATGTTACTCATACAAATGTTTAAAAACCAATTTCAAGACTTTTAGAAATTCTACCCCTGAGGCGGTGTAAAAGGGTTAAATATTTTTTTACGTATTTCTCGATATCTCTTAGGCACGATGAGGTATCGCTTTGGTTTTTGTTTCCAAATATTACTCATACAAATGTTTAAAAACCAATTTAAGGATTTTAAAAAATGCTACCCCTAAGGGACACCTTAGGGTTAGATATGTTTTCACGTATTTCTCAATATCTCTTAGGCACGTTGAGATATCGCCTTGGTTTTTGCTTGCAAATGTTACTCATACAAATGTTTAAAAACCAATTTGAGAATTTCGAGAAATTCCACCCCTAAAGGGGTGTGAAAGGGTTAAATGAGTTTTTACGTATTTCTCAATACCTCAAGGCACAATGAGATATCGCCTTGGTTTTCGCTTGCAAATGTTAGTCATACAAATGTTTGAAAACCGATTTCAAGATTTTTAGAAATTCCACCCTTGAGGGGGTGTAAAAGGGTTAAATATGTTTTTACGTATTTCTCAATATCTCAAGGCACAATGAGATATCGCCTTGGTTTTTGCTTGCAAATGTTACTCATACAAATAATCAAAAACGAATTTTAGGATTTTTAAAAATTCCACGCCCAAGGGGGTGTAAAAGGGTTTAATAAGTTTTTACGTATTTCTCAATATCTCAAGGCACAATGAGATATCGTCTTAGATTTTGCTTGCAAATGTTAATCATACAAATGTTTGAAGAACGATTTCAAAATTTTTAGAAATTTTACCCCTAAGGGGGCGTAAAAGTGTTAAATATGTTTTTTAGGTATTTCTCAAAATCTCTTATGCACGACGAGATATCGCGTTGGTTTTTTTCTGCAAATGTTACTCACACAAATGTTTAAAAACTAATTTTAGGATTTCGAGAAATTCCACCCCTAAGGGGGTGTAAAAGGGTTAAATATTTTTACGTACTTCTGAATATCTCTGAGGCACGATAAGATATCGCCTCATTTTGCTTGCAAATGTTACTCATACAAATGTTCAAAAAACAAATTCAAGATTTTTAGAAATTCCACCTCTAAGGGGGTGTAAATGGGTTGAATATGTTTTTACGTCTTTCTCAATATCTCTTAGACATGATGAGATATTGCCTTGGTTTTTGTTTGCAAATGTTTATCATACAAACGTTTAAAAATCCATTTCAGGATTTTTCAAAATTCCACCCCTAAGGGGGTGTAAAAGGGTTAAATGTATTTTTACGTATTTCTCTATATCTTTTAGGCACGATGAGATATCGTTTTGGTTTTCGTTTGCAAATGTAACCCATACTAATGTTTAAAAACTAATTTTTGGATTTTGAGTAATTCCACTTCTAAGGGGTTGTAAAAGGGTTAAATATGTTTTTACGTAGTTCTTAATATCTCAAGACACAATGAGATATCGCCTTGGTTTTTGCTTGCAAAAGTTACTGATACAAATGTTTAGAAACCAAATTCAAGATTTTTAGAAATTCCACCCTCAAAGTGGTGTAAAAGGGTTAAATGTGTTTTTACGTAATTTTAGAAATCTCTTATGCACGATGAGATATCGCCTTGATTTTTGTCTGCAAATGTTACTCAGACAAATGATTCAAAAACAATTTCAGGAGTTTATAAAATTCCACCCCTTAGGGGATGTAAAAGCGTTAAATATGTTTTTACGTATTTCTCAATATCTCAAGGCACAATGAGATATCGCCTTGTTTTTTGCTTTAAATGTTACTCATACAAATGTTTAAAAACCTATTTCAGGATTTTAAAAAATGCAACTGCTAAGGGACACCCTCTCAGGGGTTAAATACGTTTTCACGTATTTCTCAATATCTTTTAGGCACGTTGAGATATCGCCTTGGTTTTTGCTTGCAAATGTTAGTCATACAAATGTTTAAAAACCAATTTCAGGATTTCGAGAAATTCCACCCCTAAGGGGGTGTAAAAGGGTTAAATAAGTTTTTACGTATTTCTCAATATCTCAAGGCACAATGAGATATCGCCTTGGTTTTTGCTTGCAAATGTTACTCATACAAATGTTCAAAGACCAACCTCAAGATTTTTAGAAATTCTACCTCTAAGGGGGTGTAAAAGGGTTAAATAGGTTTTTACGTATTTTTCAAAATCTCTTAGACACGATGAGATATCGCCTTGGTTTTCGCTTTCAAATGTTACTCATACAAATGTTCAAAAACCAAATTGAGGATTATTAGAAATTCCACCCCTAAGATGCTGTAAAAGGGTTAAATATTTTTGTACGTATTTCTTAATATGTCTTGGGCCCGATGAGATATCGCCTTGGTTCTTGCTTGCGAATGTTGCTCATACAAATGTTTAAAAATCGATTTCAAGATTTTTAGAAATTATACCCCTAAGAGGGTGTAAAAAGTTAAATATATTTTTACGTATTTCTTGATATCTCTCAGGCACGATGAGATATCGCCTTGGTTTTTGCTTGCAAATGTTACTCATACAAATGTTTAAAAACCAATTTCAAGACTTTTAGAAATTTTACCCCTGAGGCGGTGTAAGAGGGTTAAATATTTTTTTACGTATTTCTCGATATCTCTTAGGCACGTTGAGATATCGCCTTGGTTTTTGCTTGCAAATGTTACTCATAAGAATGTTTAAAAACAAATTTCAGGATTTCGAGAAATTCCACCGCTAAGGGGGTGTGAAAGGGTTAAATAAGTTTTTACGTATTTCTCAATACCTCAAGGCACAATGAGATATCGCCTTGGTTTTTGCTTGCAAATGTTAGTCATACAAATGTTTGAAAACCGATTTCAAGATTTTTAGAAATTCCACCCTTGAGGGAGTGTAAAAGGGTTAAATATGTTTTTACGTATTTCTCAATACCTCAAGGCACAATGAGATATCGCCTTGGTTTTTGCTTGCAAATGTTACTCATACAAATAATCAAAAACGTATTTTAGGATTTTTAAAAATTCCACGCCCAAGGGGGTGTAAAAGGGTTTAATAAGTTTTTACGTATTTCTCAATATCTCAAGGCACAATGAGATATCGCCTTGGTTTGTGCTTGCAAATGTTAGTCATACAAATGTTTAAAGAACGATTTCAAAATTTTTAGAAATTCCACCCCTAAGGGGGCGTAAAAGTGTTAAATATGTTTTTGAGGTATTTCTCAAAATCTCTTAGACACGATGAGATATCGCCTTGGTTTTCGCTCTCAAATGTTACTCATACGAATGTTCAAAAACGAAATTGAGGATTATTAGAAATTCCACCCCTAAGATGCTGTAAAAGGGTTAAATATTTTTGTACGTATTTCTTAATATCTCTTGGGCCCGATGAGATATCGCCTTGGTTCTTGCTTGCGAATGTTGCTCATACAATTGTTTAAAAATCGATTTCAAGATTTTTAGAAATTATACGCCTAAGAGGGTGTAAAAGGGTTAAATATGTTTTTACGTATTTCTTGATATCTCTCAGGCACGATGAGATATCGCCTTGGTTCTTGTTTCCAAATGTTATTCATACAAATGTTTAAAAACGTATTTCAGGATTTTAGAAATTCCACTCCTAAGGAGGTGTAAAAGGGTTCAATATGTTTTTACGTATTTCTCAATATCTCAAGGCACAATGAGATATCGCCTTGGTTTTTGCTTGCAAATGTTACTCATACAAATGTTCAAAAACGTATTTTTTAATTTTCAAAAAATCCACGACTAAGGGGGTGCAAAAGGGTTAAATATATTTTTACGTATTTTTAGAAATCTCTTATGCACGATGAGATATCGCCTTGGTTTTTGTTTGCAACTGTTACTTAAACAAATGTTTTGAAAACTATTTCAGGATTTCGAGAAATTCTACCCCTAAGGGGGTGTAAAAGGGTTAAATAAGTTTTTACGTATTTCTCAATATCTTAAGGCACAATGAGATATCGCCTTGGTTCTTGCTTGCAAATGTTACGCATACAAATGTTAAAAAAATGATTTCAAGATTTTTAGAAATTCCACCTTTAAGGGGGCGTAAAAGGGTTCAATTTGTTTTTAGGTATTTCTCAAAATCTCTTGGGCACGACGAGATATCGCCTTGGTTTTTGTCTGCAAATGTTACTCACACAAATGTTTAAAAATCAATTTCAGGATTACGAGAAATTCCACCCCTAAGGGGGTGTAAAAGGGTTAAATATGATTTTACGTATTTCTGAATATCTCAAGGCACAATGAGATATCGCCTTGGTTTTTGCTTGCAAATGTTACTCATACAAAAAATCAAAAACGTATTTTAGGATTTTTAAAAATTCCACGCCTAAGGGGGTGTAAAAGCGTTTAATATATTTTTACGTATTTCTCAATATCTCAAGGCACAATGAGATATCGCCTTGGTTTTTGCTTGCAAATGTTATTCATACAAATGTTTAAAAAACGATTTCGAGATTTTTAGAAATTCAACCCCCAAGGGGGCGTAAAAGTGTAAAATATGTATTTAGGTATTTCTCAAAATCTCTTAGGCACGACGAGATATCGCCTTGGTTTTTTTCTGCAAATGTTACTCACACAAATGTTTAAAAACTAATTTCAGGATTTCGAGAAATTCTACCCCTAAGGGGGTGTAAAAGAGTTAAATAGTTTTTTACGTACTTCTGAATATCTCTGAGGCACGATGAGATATCGCCTTATTTTGCTTGCAAATGTTACTCATACAAATGTTCAAAAACGGAATTCGAGATTTCTAGAAATTCCACCTCTAAGGGGGTGTAAAAGAGTTAAATATGTTTTTACGTCTTTCTCAATATCTCTTAGACATGATGAGATATTGCCTTGGTTTTTTTTCCAAATGTTACTCATACAAATGTTTAAAAACCAATTTCTGGATTTTAAAAAATGCTACCCCTAAAGGACACCTTCTTAGGGGTTAGATATGTTTTCACGTATTTCTCAATATCTCTTAGGCACGTTGAGATATCGCCTTGGTTTTCGCTTTCAAATGTTACTCATACAAATGTTCAAAAACCAAATTGAGGATTATTAGAAATTCCACCCCTAAGATGCTGTAAAAGGGTTAAATATTTTTGTACGTATTTCTTAATATCTCTTGGGCCCGATGAGATATCGCCTTGGTTCTTGCTTGCGAATGTTGCTCATACAAATGTTTAAAAATCGATTTCAAGATTTTTAGAAATTATACCCCTAAGAGGGTGTAAAAAGTTAAATATATTTTTACGTATTTCTTGATATCTCTCAGGCACGATGAGATATCGCCTTGGTTCTTGTTTCCAAATGTTATTCATACAAATGTTTAAAAACGTATTTCAGGATTTTGAAAAATGCCACCCCTAAGGGACACCCTCTTGGGGGTTAAATACTTTTTCACGTTTTTCTCAATATTTCTTAGGCACGTTGAGATAGCGCCTTGGTTTTTGTTTCCAAATGTGACTCATACAAATGTTTAAAAACCAATTTCAGGATTTTAGAAATTCCACTCCTAAGGAGGTGTAAAAGGGTTCAATATGTTTTTACGTATTTCTCAATATCTCAGGGCACAATGAGATATCGCCTTGGTTTTTGCTTGCAAATGTTACTCATACAAATGTTTAAAAAACGATTTTAATATTTTTAGAAATTCCACCTCTAAGGGGGCGTAAAGGGGTTGGATATGTTTTTAGGTATTGCTCAAAATCTCTTAAACACGACGATATATCGCCTTGGTTTTTGTTTCCAAATGTTACTCATACAAATGTTTAAAAACCAATTTCAGGATTTTAGAAATTCCACTCCTAAGGAGGTGTAAAAGGGTTCAATACGTTTTTACGTATTTCTCAATATCTCAAGGCACAATGAGATATCGCCTTGGTTTTCGCTTTCAAATGTTACTCATACAAATGTCCAAAAACCAAATTGAGGATTATTAGAAATTCCACCCCTAAGTTGCTGTAAAAGGGTTAAATATTTTTGTACGTATTTCTTAATATCTCTTGGGCCCGATGAGATATCGCTTTGTTTCTTGCTTGCGAATGTTACTCATACAAATGTTTAAAAAACGATTTGAAGATTTTTAGAAATTCCACCTCTAAGGAGGCGTAAAAGGGTTAAATATGTTTTTAGGTATTTCTCAAAATCTCTTAGGCACAACGAGATATCGCCTTGGTTTTTGTCTGCAAATGTTACTCACACAATTGTTTAAAAACCGATTTTAGGATTTCGAGAAATTTCACCCCCAAGGGGGTGTAAAAGGGTTTAATATGTTATTACGTATTTCTCAATATCTCAAGGCACAATAAGATTTCGCCTTGGTTTTTGCTTGCAAATGTTACTCATACAAATGTTTAAAAACCAATTTTAGGATTTCGAGAAATTCCACCCCTAAGGGGGTGTAAAAGGGTTAAATAAGTTTTTACGTATTTCTTAATATCTTAAGGCACAATGAGATATTGCCTTGGTTTTTGCTTGCAAATGTTACGCATACAAATGTTTAAAAAATGATTTCAAGATTTTTAGAAATTCCATCACTAAGGGGGCGTAAAAGGGTTCAATATGTTTTTAGGTATTTCTCAAAATCTCTTAGGCACGACGAGATATCGCCTTGGTTTTTGCTTTCAAATGTTACTCATACAAATGTTCAAAAACTCATTTTAGGATTTTGAGAAATTTTACCCCTAAAAGGGTGTAAAAGTGTTAAATATGTTTTTACGTATTTCTCAATATCTCTTAGGCACGATGAAATATCGCCTTGGTTTTTGCTTGCAAATGTTAATCATACAAATGTTTGAAAACGTATTTTAGAATTTTTGAAAATTCCACCCCTAACGGGGTGTGAAAGGGTTAAATATGTTTTCACGTATTTCTCAATATCTCTTAGACACGATGAGATATCGCCTTGGTTTTTATTTGCAAATGTTACTCATACAAATGTTTAAAAAAGAATTCCGGGATTTTAAAAAATTCCACCCCTAAGGGGGTGTAAAAGGGTTAAATATGTTTTTACGTACTTCTCAATATCTCTGAGTTACGTCGAGATATCGCCTTGGTTTTCGCTTTTAAATGTTACTCATATAAATGTTCAAAAAATCATTTTAGGATTTTGAGAAATTCCACCCGTAAGGGGATGTAAAAGAGTTAAATATGTTTTTACGTATTTCTCAATATCTCTTAGGCACGATGAAATATCGCCTTGGTTTTTGCTTGCAAATGTTACTCATACAAATGTTTGAAAACGTATTTTAGAATTTTTTAAAATTCCACCCCTAAGTGGGTGTGAAAGGGTTAAATATGTTTTCACGTATTTCTCAATATCTCTTAGACACGATGAGATATCGCCTTGGTTTTTGTTTGCGAATGTTACTCATACAAATGTTTGAAAAACGATTCCAAGATTTTGAAAAATTCCACCCCTAAGGGGGTGTAAAAGGGTTAAATATGTTTTTACGTATTTCTCAATATCTCAAGGCACAATGAGATATCGCCTTGGTTTTGCTTGCAAATGTTACTCATTTAAATGTTTAAAAACCGAATTCAGGGTTTTAAGAAATTCCACCCCTAAGGGGGTTTTGAAGAGTTACATATGTTTTTACGTATTTCTCGATATCTCTTAGGCACGATGAAATATCGCCTTGGTTTTTGCTTGCAAACGTTACTTATACAAATGTTTAAAAACAAGATTCAGGATTTTGGGAAATTCCTCCCCTAAGGGGGTGTAAAAGGGTTAAATTTGTTTTTACGTATTTCTCCATATCTCTTAGGCACGATGAGATATCGCCTTGGTTCTTGTTTGCAAATGTTACTCATACAAATGTTTAAAAAACTATTTCAGGATTTTTAGAAATTCCACCCCTAGGAGGGTGTAAAAGAGTTAATTATGTTTTTACGTATTTCTCAATATCTTTTAGACACGATGAAATATCGCCTTGGTTTTTGTTTGCAAATGTTACTCATACAAATGTTTGAAATCAAAATTCAGGATTTTTAGGAATTTCACCCCTAAGGGGGTGTAAAAGGGTTTAATAAGTTTTTACGTATTTCTCAATATCTCAAGGCACAATGAGATATCGCCTTGGTTTTTGCTTGCAAATGTTAATCATACAAATGTTTAAAAACCAATTTCAGGATTTTAAAAAATGCTACCCCTAAGGGACACCTTCTTAGGGGTTAGATATGTTTTCACGTATTTCTCAATATCGCTCAGGCACGTTGAGATATCGCCTTGGTTTTTGCTTGCAAATGTTACTCATACAAATGTTTAAAAACCAATTTCAGGATTTCGAGAAATTCCACCCCTAAGGGGGTGTAAAAGGGTTAAATATTTTTACGTACTTCTGAATATCTCTGAGGCACGATAAGATATCGCCTCATTTTGCTTGCAAATGTTACTCATACAAATGTTCAAAAAACAAATTCAAGATTTTTAGAAATTCCACCTCTAAGGGGGTGTAAATGGGTTGAATATGTTTTTACGTCTTCCTCAATATCTCTTAGACATGATGAGATATTGCCTTGGTTTTTGTTTGCAAATGTTACTCATACAAACGTTTAAAAATCCATTTCAGGATTTTTCAAAATTCCACCCCTAAGGGGGTGTAAAAGGGTTAAATGTGTTTTTACGTATTTCTCTATATCTTTTAGGCACGATGAGATATCGTTTTGGTTTTCGTTTGCAAATGTAACCCATACTAATGTTTAAAAACTGATTTTTGGATTTTGAGAAATTCCACATCTAAGGGGTTGTAAAAGGGTTAAATATGTTTTTACGTAGTTCTTAATATCTCAAGGCACAATGAGATATCGCCTTGGTTTTTGCTTGCAAATGTTACTGATACAAATGTTTAGAAACCAAATTCAAGATTTTTAGAAATTCCACCCTCAAAGTAGTGTAAAAGGGTTAAATGTGTTTTTACGTAATTTTAGAAATCTCTTATGCACGATGAGATATCGCCTTGATTTTTGTCTGCAAATGTTACTCAGACAAATGTTTCAAAAACAATTTCAGGAGTTTATAAAATTCCGCCCCTTAGTGGATGTAAAAGCGTTAAATATGTTTTTACGTATTTCTCAATATCTCAAGGCACAATGAGATATCGCCTTGTTTTTTGCTTTAAATGTTACTCATACAAATGTTTAAAAACCTATTTCAGGATTTTAAAAAATGCCACTGCTAAGGGACACCCTCTCAGGGGTTAGATATGTTTTCACGTATTTCTCAATATCGCTTAGGCACGTTGAGATATCGCCTTGGTTTTTGCTTGCAAATGTAACTCATACAAATGTTTAAAAACCAATTTCAGGATTCCGAGAAATTCCACCCCTAAGGGGGTGTAAAAGGGTTAAATAAGTTTTTACGTATTTCTCAATATCTCAAGGCACAATGAGATATCGCTTTGGTTTTTGCTTGCAAATATTACTCATACAAATGTTTAAAAAACGATTTTAAGATTTTTAGAAATTCCACCTCTAAGGAGGCGTAAAAGGGTTAAATATGTTTTTAGGTATTTCTCAAAATCACTTAGGCACGACGAGATATCGCCTTGGTTTTTGTCTGCAAATGTTACTCACACAAATGTTTAAAAACCAATTTCAGGATTCCGAGAAATTCCACCCCTATGGGGGCGTAAAAGGGTAAATATGTTTTTGGGTATTTCTGAAAATCACTTAGGCACGACGAGATATCGCCTTGGTTTTTGTCTGCAAATGTTACTCACACAAATGTTTAAAAACCAATTTCAGGATTCAAGAAATTCCACCCCTAAAGGGGTGTAAAAGGGTTAAATATGTTTTTACGTATTTCTCAATATCTCTTAGACACGATGAGATATCGCCTTGGTTTTCGCTTTCAAATGTTACTCATACAAATGTTCAAAAACCAAATTGAGGACTATTAGAAAGTCCACCCCTAAGTTGCTGTAAAAGGGTTAAATATTTTTGTACGTATTTCTTAATATCTCTTGGGCCCGATGAGATATCGCCTTGGTTCTTGCTTGCGAATGTTACTCATACAAATGTTTAAAAAACGATTTCAAGATTTTTAGAAATTCCACCTCTAAGGAGGCGTAAAAGGGTTAAATATGTTTTTAGGTATTTCTCAAAATCTCTTAGGCACGAAGAGATATCGCCTTGGTTTTTGTCTGCAAATGTTACTCACACAATTGTTTAAAAACCAATTTCAGGATTTCGAGAAATTCTACCCCCAAGGGGGTGTAAAAGGGTTTAATATGTTATTACGTATTTCTCAATATCTCAAGGCACAATAAGAATTCGCCTTGGGTTTTGCTTTAAATGTTACTCATACAAATGTTTAAAAACCAATTTCAAGACTTTTAGAAATTCTACCCCTGAGGCGGTGTAAAAGGGTTAAATATTTTTTTACGTATTTCTCGATATCTCTTAGGCACGATGAGGTATCGCTTTGGTTTTTGTTTCCAAATATTACTCATACAAATGTTTAAAAACCAATTTAAGGATTTTAAAAAATGCTACCCCTAAGGGACACCTTAGGGTTAGATATGTTTTCACGTATTTCTCAATATCTCTTAGGCACGTTGAGATATCGCCTTGGTTTTTGCTTGCAAATGTTACTCATACAAATGTTTAAAAACCAATTTGAGAATTTCGAGAAATTCCACCCCTAAAGGGGTGTGAAAGGGTTAAATAAGTTTTTACGTATTTCTCAATACCTCAAGGCACAATGAGATATCGCCTTGGTTTTCGCTTGCAAATGTTAGTCATACAAATGTTTGAAAACCGATTTCAAGATTTTTAGAAATTCCACCCTTGAGGGGGTGTAAAAGGGTTAAATATGTTTTTACGTATTTCTCAATATCTCAAGGCACAATGAGATATCGCCTTGGTTTTTGCTTGCAAATGTTACTCATACAAATAATCAAAAACGTATTTTAGGATTTTTAAAAATTCCACGCCCAAGGGGGTGTAAAAGGGTTTAATAAGTTTTTACGTATTTCTCAATATCTCAAGGCACAATGAGATATCGTCTTAGATTTTGCTTGCAAATGTTAATCATACAAATGTTTGAAGAACGATTTCAAAATTTTTAGAAATTTTACCCCTAAGGGGGCGTAAAAGTGTTAAATATGTTTTTTAGGTATTTCTCAAAATCTCTTATGCACGACGAGATATCGCGTTGGTTTTTTTCTGCAAATGTTACTCACACAAATGTTTAAAAACTAATTTTAGGATTTCGAGAAATTCCACCCCTAAGGGGGTGTAAAAGGGTTAAATATTTTTACGTACTTCTGAATATCTCTGAGGCACGATAAGATATCGCCTCATTTTGCTTGCAAATGTTACTCATACAAATGTTCAAAAAACAAATTCAAGATTTTTAGAAATTCCACCTCTAAGGGGGTGTAAATGGGTTGAATATGTTTTTACGTCTTTCTCAATATCTCTTAGACATGATGAGATATTGCCTTGGTTTTTGTTTGCAAATGTTACTCATACAAACGTTTAAAAATCCATTTCAGGATTTTTCAAAATTCCACCCCTAAGGGGGTGTAAAAGGGTTAAATGTATTTTTACGTATTTCTCTATATCTTTTAGGCACGATGAGATATCGTTTTGGTTTTCGTTTGCAAATGTAACCCATACTAATGTTTAAAAACTAATTTTTGGATTTTGAGTAATTCCACTTCTAAGGGGTTGTAAAAGGGTTAAATATGTTTTTACGTAGTTCTTAATATCTCAAGACACAATGAGATATCGCCTTGGTTTTTGCTTGCAAAAGTTACTGATACAAATGTTTAGAAACCAAATTCAAGATTTTTAGAAATTCCACCCTCAAAGTGGTGTAAAAGGGTTAAATGTGTTTTTACGTAATTTTAGAAATCTCTTATGCACGATGAGATATCGCCTTGATTTTTGTCTGCAAATGTTACTCAGACAAATGATTCAAAAACAATTTCAGGAGTTTATAAAATTCCACCCCTTAGGGGATGTAAAAGCGTTAAATATGTTTTTACGTATTTCTCAATATCTCAAGGCACAATGAGATATCGCCTTGTTTTTTGCTTTAAATGTTACTCATACAAATGTTTAAAAACCTATTTCAGGATTTTAAAAAATGCAACTGCTAAGGGACACCCTCTCAGGGGTTAAATACGTTTTCACGTATTTCTCAATATCTTTTAGGCACGTTGAGATATCGCCTTGGTTTTTGCTTGCAAATGTTAGTCATACAAATGTTTAAAAACCAATTTCAGGATTTCGAGAAATTCCACCCCTAAGGGGGTGTAAAAGGGTTAAATAATTTTCTACGTATTTCTCAATATCTCAAGGCACAATGAGATATCGCCTTGGTTTTTGCTTGCAAATGTTACTCATACAAATGTTCAAAGACCAACCTCAAGATTTTTAGAAATTCTACCTCTAAGGGGGTGTAAAAGGGTTAAATAGGTTTTTACGTATTTTTCAAAATCTCTTAGACACGATGAGATATCGCCTTGGTTTTCGCTTTCAAATGTTACTCATACAAATGTTCAAAAACCAAATATAGGATTATTAGAAATTCCACCCCTAAGATGCTGTAAAAGGGTTAAATATTTTTGTACGTATTTCTTAATATGTCTTGGGCCCGATGAGATATCGCCTTGGTTCTTGCTTGCGAATGTTGCTCATACAAATGTTTAAAAATCGATTTCAAGATTTTTAGAAATTATACCCCTAAGAGGGTGTAAAAAGTTAAATATATTTTTACGTATTTCTTGATATCTCTCAGGCACGATGAGATATCGCCTTGGTTTTTGCTTGCAAATGTTACTCATACAAATGTTTAAAAACCAATTTCAAGACTTTTAGAAATTCTACCCCTGAGGCGGTGTAAGAGGGTTAAATATTTTTTTACGTATTTCTCGATATCTCTTAGGCACGTTGAGATATCGCCTTGGTTTTTGCTTGCAAATGTTACTCATAAGAATGTTTAAAAACAAATTTCAGGATTTCGAGAAATTCCACCGCTAAGGGGGTGTGAAAGGGTTAAATAAGTTTTTACGTATTTCTCAATACCTCAAGGCACAATGAGATATCGCCTTGGTTTTTGCTTGCAAATGTTAGTCATACAAATGTTTGAAAACCGATTTCAAGATTTTTAGAAATTCCACCCTTGAGGGAGTGTAAAAGGTTTAAATATGTTTTTACGTATTTCTCAATACCTCAAGGCACAATGAGATATCGCCTTGGTTTTTGCTTGCAAATGTTACTCATACAAATAATCAAAAACGTATTTTAGGATTTTTAAAAATTCCACGCCCAAGGGGGTGTAAAAGGGTTTAATAAGTTTTTACGTATTTCTCAATATCTCAAGGCACAATGAGATATCGCCTTGGTTTGTGCTTGCAAATGTTAGTCATACAAATGTTTAAAGAACGATTTCAAAATTTTTAGAAATTCCACCCCTAAGGGGGCGTAAAAGTGTTAAATATGTTTTTGAGGTATTTCTCAAAATCTCTTAGGCACGACGAGATATCGCGTTGGTTTTTTTCTGCAAATGTTACTCACACAAATGTTTAAAAACCAATTTCAGGATTTCGAGAAATTCCACCCCTAAGGGGGTGTAAAAAGGTTAAATATGTTTTTACGTACTTCTGAATATCTCTGAGGCACGATAAGATATCGCCTCATTTTGCTTGCAAATGTTACTCATACAAATGTTCAAAAAACAAATTCAAGATTTTTAGAAATTCCACCTCTAAGGGGGTGTAATAAAGTTGAATATGTTTTTACGTCTTTCTCAATATCTCTCAGACATGATGAGATATTGCCTTGGTTTTTGTTTGCAAATGTTACTCATACAAACGTTTAAAAACTAATTTCAGGATTTTTTAAAATTCCACCCCTAAGGGGGTGTAAAAGGGTTAAATGTGTTTTTACGTATTTCTCTATATCTTTTAGGCACGATGAGATATCGTTTTGGTTTTCGTTTGCAAATGTAACCCATACTAATGTTTAAAAACTAATTTTTGGATTTTGAGAAATTCCACTTCTAAGGGGTTGTAAAAGGGTTAAATATGTTTTTACGTAGTTCTTAATATCTCAAGGCACAATGAGATATCGCCTTGGTTTTTGCTTGCAAATGTTACTCATACAAATGTTCAAAGACCAACCTCAAGATTTTTAGAAATTCCACCTCTAAGGGGGTGTAAAAGGGTTAAATAGGTTTTTACGTATTTCTCAAAATCTCTTAGACACGATGAGATATCGCCTTGGTTTTCGCTTTCAAATGTTACTCATACGAATGTTCAAAAACGAAATTGAGGATTATTAGAAATTCCACCCCTAAGATGCTGTAAAAGGGTTAAATATTTTTGTACGTATTTCTTAATATCTCTTGGGCCCGATGAGATATCGCCTTGGTTCTTGCTTGCGAATGTTGCTCATACAATTGTTTAAAAATCGATTTCAAGATTTTTAGAAATTATACGCCTAAGAGGGTGTAAAAGGGTTAAATATGTTTTTACGTATTTCTTGATATCTCTCAGGCACGATGAGATATCGCCTTGGTTCTTGTTTCCAAATGTTATTCATACAAATGTTTAAAAACGTATTTCAGGATTTTAGAAATTCCACTCCTAAGGAGGTGTAAAAGGGTTCAATATGTTTTTACGTATTTCTCAATATCTCAAGGCACAATGAGATATCGCCTTGGTTTTTGCTTGCAAATGTTACTCATACAAATGTTCAAAAACGTATTTTTTAATTTTCAAAAAATCCACGACTAAGGGGGTGCAAAAGGGTTAAATATATTTTTACGTATTTTTAGAAATCTCTTATGCACGATGAGATATCGCCTTGGTTTTTGTTTGCAAATGTTACTTAAACAAATGTTTTGAAAACTATTTCAGGATTTCGAGAAATTCTACCCCTAAGGGGGTGTAAAAGGGTTAAATAAGTTTTTACGTATTTCTCAATATCTTAAGGCACAATGAGATATCGCCTTGGTTCTTGCTTGCAAATGTTACGCATACAAATGTTAAAAAAATGATTTCAAGATTTTTAGAAATTCCACCTTTAAGGGGGCGTAAAAGGGTTCAATTTGTTTTTAGGTATTTCTCAAAATCTCTTGGGCACGACGTGATATCGCCTTGGTTTTTGTCTGCAAATGTTACTCACACAAATGTTTAAAAATCAATTTCAGGATTTCGAGAAATTCCACCCCTAAGGGGGTGTAAAAGGGTTAAATATGATTTTACGTATTTCTGAATATCTCAAGGCACAATGAGATATCGCCTTGGTTTTTGCTTGCAAATGTTACTCATACAAAAAATCAAAAACGTATTTTAGGATTTTTAAAAATTCCACGCCTAAGGGGGTGTAAAAGCGTTTAATATATTTTTACGTATTTCTCAATATCTCAAGGCACAATGAGATATCGCCTTGGTTTTTGCTTGCAAATGTTATTCATACAAATGTTTAAAAAACGATTTCGAGATTTTTAGAAATTCCACCCCCAAGGGGGCGTAAAAGTGTAAAATATGTATTTAGGTATTTCTCAAAATCTCTTAGGCACGACGAGATATCGCCTTGGTTTTTTTCTGCAAATGTTACTCACACAAATGTTTAAAAACCATTTTCAGGATTTCGAGAAATTCTACCCCTAAGGGGGTGTAAAAGAGTTAAATAGTTTTTTACGTACTTCTGAATATCTCTGAGGCACGATGAGATATCGCCTTATTTTGCTTGCAAATGTTACTCATACAAATGTTCAAAAACGGAATTCGAGATTTCTAGAAATTCCACCTCTAAGGGGGTGTAAAAGAGTTAAATATGTTTTTACGTCTTTCTCAATATCTCTTAGACATGATGAGATATTGCCTTGGTTTTTGTTTCCAAATGTTACTCATACAAATGTTTAAAAACCAATTTCTGGATTTTAAAAAATGCTACCCCTAAAGGACACCTTCTTAGGGGTTAGATATGTTTTCACGTATTTCTCAATATCTCTTAGGCACGTTGAGATATCGCCTTGGTTTTCGCTTGCAAATGTTACTCATACAAATGTTTAAAAACCAATTTCAGGATTTCGAGAAATTCCACCCCTACGGGGGTGTGAAAGGGTTAAATAAGTTTTTACGTATTTCTCAATACCTCAAGGCACAATGAGATATCGCATTGGTTTTTGCTTGCAAATATTACTCATACAAATGTTTAAAAAACGATTTCAAGATTTTTAGAAATTCCACCTCTAAGGAGGCGTAAAAGGGTTAAATATGTTTTTAGGTATTTCTCAAAATCTCTTAGGCACGACGAGATATCGCCTTGGTTTTTGTCTGCAAATGTTACTCACACAAATGTTTAAAAACCAATTTCAGAATTTCGAGAAATTTTACCCCTAAGGGGGTGTAAAAGGGTTAAATATGTTATTACGTATTTCTCAATATCTCAAGGCACAATAAGATATCGCCTTGGTTGTTGCTTGCAAATGTTACTCATACAAATGTTTAAAAACCAACATCAGGATTTTGAGAAATTCCACCCCTAAAAAGGTGTAAAAAGGTTAAATATGTTTTTACGTATTTCTCAATATCTCTTAGGCACGATGATATATCGCCTTAGTTTTGTTTGCAAATGTAACTCATACAAATGTTTAAAAACGTATTTTGGGATTTTTAAAAATTCCACCCCTAAGGGGGTGTCAAAGGGTTAAATATGTTTTCACGTATTTCTCAATATCTCTTGGACACGATGAAATATCGCCTTGGTTTTTGTTTGCAAATGGTACTCTTACAAATGTTTAAAAATAAAATTCAGCATTTTTAGAAATTTCACCCCTAGGGGGGTGTAAAAGCGTTAAATATTTTTTTGAGTATTTCTCAATATCTTTTGGGCACGATGAGATATCGCCTTGGTTTTTGCTTGCAAATGTTATTCATACAAATGTTTAAAAAACGATTTCGAGATTTTTAGAAATTCCACCCCCAAGGGCGCGTAAAAGTGTTAAATATGTATTTAGGTATTTCTCAAAATCTCTTAGGCACGACGAGATATCGCCTTGGTTTTTTTCTGCAAATGTTACTCACACAAATGTTTAAAAACCAATTTCAGCATTTTGATAAATTCCACCCCTAAGGGGGTGTAAAAGAGTTAAATATGTTTTTACGTACTTCTGAATATCTCTGAGGCACGATGGGTCATCGCCTTATTTTGCTTGCAAATGTTACTCATACAAATGTTCAAAAACGGAATTCGAGATTTCTAGAAATTCCACCTCTAAGGGGGTGTAAAAGAGTTAAATATGTTTTTACGTATTTCTCTATATCTCAAGGCACAATGAGATATCGCCTTGGTTTTTGCTTTCAAATGTTACTCATACAAATGTTTGAAAAAAGATTTTAAGATTTTTAGAAATTCCACCCTTAAGAGGGCGTAAAAGGGTTGAATATGTTTTTACGTATTTCTTAAAATCTCTTGAGCACGACGAGATATCGCCTTGGTTTTTGCTTGCAAATACTACTCATACAAATGTTTAAAAACCAATTTCAGGATTTCGAGAAATTCTACCCCTAAGGGGGTGTAAAAGGATTAAATATGTTTTCACGTATTTCTCAATATCTCTTAGACACGATGAGATATCGCCTTGGTTTTTGTTTGCAAATGTTACTCATATAAATGTTTAAAAAACAATTCCAGGATTTTGAAAAATTCCACCCTAAGGGGGTGTAAAAGGGTTAAATATGTTTTTACGTATTTCTCAATATCTCAAGGTACAATGAAATATCGCCTTGGTTTTTGCTTGCAAATGTTACTCATACAAATGTTTAAAAACAAATTTTAGGATTTTTAGAAATTCCTCCCCTAAGGGTGTGTAAAAGTGTTAAATTTGTTTTTACGTATTTCTCAATATCTCTTAGACACGATGAGATATCGCCTTGGTTTTTGTTTGCAAATCTTACTCATACAAATGTTTAAAAATAAAATTCAGGATTTTTAGAAATTTCACCCCTAAGGGGGTGTAAAAGCGTTAAATATTTTTTTACGTATTTCTCAATATCTTTTGGGCACGATGAGATATCGCCTTGGTTTTTGTTTGCAAATGTTACTTATACAAATGTTTAAAAACCGGTTTCAAGATTTTTAGAAATTCCACCCTTAAGAGGGTCTAAAAGGGTTAAATATGTTTTTATATTACTGATACAAATGTTTAGAAACCAAATTCAAGATTTTTAGAAATTCCACCCTCAAAGTGGTGTAAAAGGGTTAAATGTGTTTTTACGTAATTTTAGAAATCTTTTATCCGCGATGAGATATCGCTTTGGTTTTTGTCTGCGAATGTTACTCAGACAAATGTTTCAAAAACGATTTCAGGATTTTAAAAAATTCCACCCCTAAGGGGGTGTAAAAGGGTTAAATATATTTTTACGTATTTCTCAATATCTCAAGGCACAATGAGATATCGCCTTGGTTTTTGCATGCAAATAATACTCATACAAATGTTTAAAAACCTATTTCAGGATTTTAAAAAATGCCACCGCTAAGGGACACCCTCTTAGGTGTTAAATACGTTTTCACGTATTTCTCAATATCTCTTGGGCACGTTGAGATATCGCCTTGGTTTTTGTTTGCAAATGTTACTCATATAAATGTTTAAAAAACAATTCCAGGATTTTGAAAAATTCCACCCCTAAGGGGGTGTAAAAGGGTTAAATATGTTTTTACGTATTTCTCAATATCTCAAGGCACAATGAGATATCGTCTTGGTTTTGCTTGCAAATGTTACTCATTTAAATGTTTAAAAACCGAATTCAGGGTTTTGAGAAATTCCACCCCTAAGGGGGTTTTGAAGAGTTACATATGTTTTTACGTATTTCTCGATATCTCTTAGGCACGATGAAATATCGCCTTGGTTTTTGCTTGCAAATGTTACTCATACAAATGTTTAAAAACAAATTTTAGGATTTTTAGAAATTCCTCCCCTAAGGGTGTGTAAAAGTGTTAAATATGTTGTTACGTACTTCTCAATATCTCTGAGGCACGTTGAGATATCGCCTTGGTTTTTGCTTTCAAATGTTACTCATACAAATGTTCAAAAAACCATTTTAGGATTTTGAAAAATTCCACCCCTAAGGGGGTGTAAAAGGGTTAAATATGTTTTTACGTATTTCTCAATATCTCTTAGGCACGATGAAATATCGCCTTGGTTTTTGCTTGCAAATGTTACTCATACAAATGTTTGAAAACGTAATTTAGAATTTTTCGAAATTCCACCCCTAAGGGGGTGTGAAAGGGTTAAATATGTTTTCACGTATTTCTCAATATCACAAGGCACAATGAGATATCGCCTTGGTTTTTGCTTGCAAATGTTACTCATACAAATGTTCAAAGACCAACCTCAAAATTTTTAGAAATTCCACCTCTAAGGGGGTGTAAAAGGGTTAAATATGTTTTTACATATTTCTCAATATCTCTTAGACACGATGAGATATCGCCTTGGTTTTCGCTTTCAAATGTTACTCATACAAATGTTCAAAAACGAAATTGAGGATTATTAGAATTTCCACCCCTAAGTTGCTGTAAAAGGGTTAAATATTTTTGTACGTATTTCTTAATATCTCTTGGGCCCGATGACATATCGCCTTGGTTCTTGCTTGCGAATGTTACTCCTACAAATGTTTAAAAATCGATTTGAAGATTTTTAGAAATTCCACCCCTAAGAAGGTGTAAAAGGGTTAAATATGTTTTTACGTATTTCTCGATATCTCTTAGTCACGATGAGATATCGCCTTGGTTCTTGTTTCCAAATGTTAATCATACAAATGTTTAAAAACCTATTTCAGGATTTTGAAAAATGCCACCCCTAAGGGACACCCTCTTAGGGGTTTAATACGTTTTCACGTATTTCTCAATATTTTTTAGGCACGTTGAGATATCGCCTTGGTTTTTGCTTGCAAATACTACTCATACAAACGTTTAAAAACCAATTTCAGGATTTCGAGAAATTCTACCCCTAAGGGGGTGTAAAAGGGTTAAATAAGTTTTTACGTATTTCTCTATATCTCAAGGCACAATGAGATATCGCCTTGGTTTTTGCTTTCAAATGTTACTCATACAAATGTTTGAAAAAAGATTTCAGGATTTCGAGAAATTCTACCCCTAAGGGGGTGTAAAAGGGTTAAATATGTTTTCACGTATTTCTCAATATCTCTTAGACACGATGAGATATCACCTTGGTTTTTGTTTGCAAATGTTACTCATATAAATGTTTAAAAAACAATTCCAGGATTTCGAAAAATTCAACCCCTAAGGGGGTGTAAAAGGGTTAAATTTGTTTTTACGTATTTCTCAATATCTCTTAGACACGATGAGATATCGCCTTGGTTTTTGTTTGCAAATCTTACTCATACAAATGTTTAAAAATAAAATTCAGGATTTTTAGAAATTTCACCCCTAAGGGGGTGTAAAAGCGTAAAATATTTTTTTACGTATTTCTCAATATCTTTTGGGCACGATGAGATATCGCCTTGGTTTTTGTTTGCAATCGTTACTCATACAAATGTTTAAAAACCGGTTTCAAGATTTTTAGAAATTCCACCCTTGAGAGGGTCTAAAAGGGTTAAATATGTTTTTACATTACTGATACAAATGTTTAGAAACCAAATTCAAGATTTTTAGAAATTCCACCCTCAAAGTGGTGTAAAAGAGTTAAATGTGTTTTTACGTAATTTTAGAAATCGTTTATGCACGATGAGATATCGCTTTGGTTTTTGTCTGCGAATGTTACTCAGACAAATGTTTCAAAAACGATTTCAGGATTTTAAAAAATTCCACCCCTAAGGGGGTGTAAAAGGGTTAAATATGTTTTTACGTATTTCTCAATATCTCAAGGCACAATGAGATATCGCCTTGGTTTTTGCATGCAAATAATACTCATACAAATGTTTAAAAACCTATTTCAGGATTTAAAAAAATGCCACCGCTAAGGGACACCCTCTTAGGTGTTAAATACGTTTTTACGAATTTCTAGAAATCTCTTATGCACGATGAGATATCGCCTTGGTTTTTGCTTGCAAATACTACTCATACAAACGTTTAAAAACCAATTTCAGGATTTCGAGAAATTCTACCCCTAAGAGGGTGTAAAAGGGTTAAATATGTTTTTACGTATTTCTCATTATCTCGAGGCACAATGAGATATCGCCTTGGTTTTTGCATGCAAATAATACTCATACGAATGTTTAAAAACCTAGTTCAGGATTTTAAAAAATGCCACCGCTAAGGGACACCTTCTTAGGTGTTAAATACGTTTTCACGTATTTCTCAATATCTCTTGGGCACGTTGAGATATCGCCTTGGTTTTTGCTTGCAAATGTTACTCATACAAATGTTTAAAAACCAATTTCAGGATTTCGAGAATTTTCACCCCTAAGGGGGTGTAAAAGGGTTAAATAAAATTTTACGTATTTCTTAATATCTCAAGGCACAATGAGATATCGCCTTGGTTTTTGCTTGCAAATGTTACTCATACAAATGTTCAAGAATGTATTTAGGATTTTTAAAAATTCCACGCCTAAGGGGGTGTAAAAAGGTTAAATATGTTTTTACGAATTTCTAGAAGTCTCTTATGCACGATGAGATATCGCCTTGGTTTTTGCTTGCAAATGTTACTCATACAAATGTTCAAAAACCGATTTCAAGACTTTTAGAAATTCCACCTCTAAGGGGGTGTAAAAGGGTTAAATGTGTTTTCACGCATTTCTCAATATCTCTTGGGCACGTTGAGATATCGCCTTGGTTTTTGCTTGCAAATGTTACTCATACAAATGTTTAAAAACCAATTTCAGGATTTCGAGAATTTCCACCCATAAGGGGGTGTAAAGGGGTTAAATAAAATTTTACGTATTTCTCAATATCTCAAGGCACAATGAGATATCGCCTTGGTTTTTGCTTGCAAATGTTATTGATACAAATGTTTAGAAACCAAATTCAAGATTTTTAGAAATTCCACCCTCAAAGTGGTGTAAAAGGGTTAAATGTGTTTTTACGTAATTTTAGAAATCTCTTATGCACGATGAGATATCGCCTTGGTTTTTGCTTGCGAATGTTACCCATACAAATGTTCAAAAACCGATTTCAAGACTTTTAGAAATTCTACCCCTGAGGAGGTGTAAAAGGGTTGAATATTTTTTTACGTATTTCTCGATATCTCTTATGCACGATGAGATATCGCTTTGGTTTTTGTTTCCAAATGTTACTCATACAAATGTTAAAATACCAATTTCAGGATTTTGAAATTTTTTAAAATTCCACGTTTAAGGGGGTGTAAAAGGGTTTAATATGTTTTTACGTATTTTAAGAAATCTCTTATGCACGATGGGATATCGTCTTGGTTTTTGTTTGCAAATGTTACTCAGACAAATGTTTCAAAACAATTTCAGGATTTTCAAAAATTCTACCCCTAAGAGGGTGTAAAAGGGTTGAATATGTTTTAACGTATTTCTCAATATCTCTTAGACACGATGAGATATCGCCTTGGTTTTTGTTTGCAAATGTTACTCATACAAATGTTTAAAAACCAATTTCAGGATTTCGAGAAATTCCACCCCTAAGGGGGTGTAAAAGAGTTAAATAAGTTTTTACGTATTTCTCAATATCTTAAGGCACAATGAGATATTGCCTTGGTTTTTGCTTGCAAATGTTACGCATACAAATGTTTAAAAAATGATTTTAAGATTTTTAGAAGTTCCATCCCTAAGGGGGCGTAAAAAGGTTCAATATGTTTTTAGGTATTTCTCAAAATCTCTTAGGCACGACGAGATATCGCCTTGGTTTTTGCTTTCAAATGTTACTCATACAAATGTTCAAAAAACCATTTTAGGATTTTGAGAAATTTTACCCCTAAAAGGGTGTAAAAGGGTTAAATATGTTTTTACGTATTTCTCAATATCTCTTAGGCACGATGAAATATCGCCTTGGTTTTTGCTTGCAAATGTTAATCATACAAATGTTTGAAAACGTATTTTAGAATTTTTAAAAATTCCAATCCTAAGGGGGTGTGAAAGGGTTAAATATGTTTTCACGTATTTCTCAATATCTCTTAGACACGATGAGATATCGCCTTGGTTTTTGTTTGCTAATGTTACTCATACAAATGTTTGAAAAACGATTCCAAGATTTTGAAAAATTCCACCCCTAAGGGGGTGTAAAAGGGTTAAATATGTTTTTACGTATTTCTCAATATCTCAAGGCACAATGAGATATCGCCTTAGTTTTGCTTGCAAATGTTACTCATTTAAATGTTTAAAAACCGAATTCAGGGTTTTGAGAAATTCCACCCCTAAGGGGGTTTTGAAGAGTTACATATGTTTTTACGTATTTCTCGATATCTCTTAGGCACGATAAAATATCGCCTTGGTTTTTGCTTGCAAATGTTACTTATACAAATGTTTAAAAACAAGATTCAGGATTTTGAGAAATTCCTCCCCTGAGGGGGTGTAAAAGGGTTAAATAAGTTTTTACGTATTTCTCAATATCTCCTAGACACGATAAGATATCGCCTTGGTTTTTGCTTGCAAATATTACTCATACAAATGTTTAAAAAACGATTTCAAGATTTTTAGAAATTCCACCTCTAAGGAGGCGTAAAAGGGTTAAATATGTTTTTAGGTATTTCTCAAAATCTCTTAGGCACGACGGAATATCGCCTTGGTTTTTGTCTGCAAATATTACTCACACAAATGTTTAAAAACCAATTTCAGAATTTCGAGAAATTTTACCCCTAAGGGGGTGTAAACGGTTAAATATGTTATTACGTATTTCTCAATATCTCAAGGCACAATAAGATTTCGCCTTGGTTGTTGCTTGCAAATGTTACTCATACAAATGTTTAAAAACCAAATTCAGGATTTTGAGAAATTCCACCCCTAAAAAGGTGTAAAAAGGTTAAATATGTTTTTACGTATTTCTCAATATCTCTTAGGCACGATGAGATATCGCCTTGGTTCTTGTTTCCAAATGTTAATCATACAAATGTTTAAAAACCTATTTCAGGATTTTAAAAAATGCCGCCCCTAAGGGACACCCTCTTAGGGGTTTAATACGTTTTCACGTATTTCTCAATATTTTTTAGGCACGTTGAGATATCGCCTTGGTTTTTGCTTGCAAATACTACTCATACAAACGTTTAAAAACCAATTTCAGGATTTCGAGAAATTCTACCCCTAAGGGGGTGTAAAAGGGTTAAATAAGTTTTTACGTATTTCTCTATATCTCAAGGCACAATGAGATATCGCCTTGGTTTTTGCTTTCAAATGTTACTCATACAAATGTTTGAAAAAAGGTTTCAGGATTTCGAGAAATTCTACCCCTAAGGGGGTGTAAAAGGGTTAAATATGTTTTCACGTATTTCTCAATATCTCTTAGACACGATGAGATATCGCCTTGGTTTTTGTTTGCAAATGTTACTCATATAAATGTTTAAAAAACAATTCCAGGATTTCGAAAAATTCTACCCCTGAGGGGGTGTAAAAGGGTTAAATATGTTTTCACGTATTTCTCAATATCTCTTAGGCACGATGAAATATCGCCTTGGTTTTTGCTTGCAAATGTTACTCATACAAATGTTTGAAAAACGATTCCAAGATTTTGAAAAATTCCACCCCTAAGGGGGTGTAAAAGGGTTAAATATGTTTTTACGTATTTCTTAATATCTCAAGGCACAATGAGATATCGCCTTGGTCTTGCTTGCAAATGTTACTCATTTAAATGTTTAAAAACCGAATTCAGGGTTTTGAGAAATTCCACCCCTAAGGGGGTTTTGAAGAGTTACATATGTTTTTACGTATTTCTCGATATCTCTTAGGCACGATAAAATATCGCCTTGGTTTTTGCTTGCAAATGTTACTTATACAAATGTTTAAAAACAAGATTCAGGATTTTGAGAAATTCCTCCCCTAAGGGGGTGTAAAAGGGTTAAATATGTTTTCACGTATTTCTCAATACCTCTTAGACACGATGAGATATCGCCTTGGTTTTTGTTTGCGAATGTTACTCATACAAATGTTTGAAAAACGATTCCAAGATTTCGAGAATTTCCACCCCTAAGGAGGTGTAAACGGGTTAAATAAAATTTTACGTATTTCTTAATATCTCAAGGCACAATGAGATATCGCCTTGATTTTTGCTTGCAAATGTTACTCATACAAATGTTCAAGAATGTATTTTGGGATTTTTTAAAATTCCAAGCCTAAGGGGGTGTAAAAAGGTTAATTATGTTTTTACGTTTTTTTAGAAATCTTTTATGCACGATGAGATATCGCCTTGTTTTTTGTTTGCAAATGTTACTCAGACAAATGTTTAAAAAACTATTCCAGGATTTTAAAAAATTCCACCCTAAGGGGGTGTAAAAGGGTTAAATATGTTTTTACGTACTTCTCAATATCTCTGAGGCACGTTGAGATATCGCCTTGGTTTTTGCTTTCAAATGTTACTCATACAAAAGTTCAAAAAACCATTTTAGGATTTTCAAAAATTCCACCCCTAAGGGGGTGTAAAAGGGTTAAATATGTTTTTACGTATTTCTCAATATCTCTTAGGCACGATGAAATATCGCCTTGGTTTTTGCTTGCAAATGTTACTCATACAAATGTTTGAAAACGTAATTTAGAATTTTTAAAAATTCCACCCCTAAGGGGGTGTGAAAGGGTTAAATATGTTTTCACGTATTTCTCAATATCTCAAGGCACAATGAGATATCGCCTTGGTTTTTGCTTGCAAATGTTACTCATACAAATGTTCAAAGACCAACCTCAAAATTTTTAGAAATTCCACCTCTAAGGGGGTGTAAAAGGGTTAAATATGTTTTTACGTATTTCTCAATATCTCTTAGACACGATGAGATATCGCCTTGGTTTTCGCTTTCAAATGTTACTCATACAAATGTTCAAAAACGAAATTAAGGATTATTAGAAATTCCAGCCCTAAGTTGCTGTAAAAGGGTTAAATATTTTTGTACGTATTTCTTAATATCTCTTGGGCCCGATGAGATATCGCCTTGGTTCTTGCTTGCGAATGTTACTCCTACAAATGTTTAAAAATCGATTTGAAGATTTTTAGAAATTCCACCCCTAAGAAGGTGTAAAAGGGTTAAATATGTTTTTACGTATTTCTCGATATCTCTTAGGCACGATGAGATATCGCCTTGGTTCTTGTTTCCAAATGTTAATCATACAAATGTTTAAAAACCAATTTCAGGATTTCGAGAAATTCCACCCCTAAGGGGGTGTGAAAGGGTTAAATAAGTTTTTACGTATTTCTCAATACCTCAAGGCACAATGAGATATCGCCTTGGTTTTTGCTTGCAAATATTACTCATATAAATGTTTAAAAAACAATTCCAGGATTTTGAAAAATTCCACCCCTAAGGGGGTGTAAAAGGGTTTAATTTGTTTTTACGTATTTCTCGATATCTCTTAGACACGATGAGATATCGCCTTGGTTTTTGTTTGCAAATCTTACTCATACAAATGTTTAAAAAGAAAATTCAGGATTTTTAGAAATTTCACCCCTAAGGGCGTGTAAAAGCGTTAAATATTTTTTTACGTATTTCTCAATATCTTTTGGGCACGATGAGATATCGCCTTGGTTTTTGTTTGCAAATGTTACTCATACAAATGTTTAAAAACCGGTTTCAAGATTTTTAGAAATTCCACCCTTGAGAGGGTCTAAAAGGGTTAAATATGTTTTTACATTACTGATACAAATGTTTAGAAACCAAATTCAAGATTTTTAGAAATTCCACCTTCAAAGTGGTGTAAAAGGGTTAAATGTGTTTTTACGTAATTTTAGAAATCTTTTATGCACGATGAGATATCGCTTTGGTTTTTGTCTGCGAATGTTACTCAGACAAATGTTTCAAAAACGATTTCAGGATTTTAAAAAATTCCACCCCTAAGGGGGTGTAAAAGGGTTGAATATATTTTTACGTATTTCTCAATATCTCTTAGGCACGATGAAATATCGCCTTGGTTTTTGCTTGCAAATGTTACTCATACAAATGTTTGAAAACGTATTTTAGAATTTTTTAAAATTCCACCCCTAAGTGGGTGTGAAAGGGTTAAATATGTTTTCACGTATTTCTCAATATCTCTTAGACACGATGAGATATCGCCTTGGTTTTTGTTTGCGAATGTTACTCATACAAATGTTTGAAAAACGATTCCAAGATTTTGAAAAATTCCACCCCTAAGGGGGTGTAAAAGGGTTAAATATGTTTTTACGTATTTCTCAATATCTCAAGGCACAATGAGATATCGCCTTGGTTTTGCTTGCAAATGTTACTCATTTAAATGTTTAAAAACCGAATTCAGGGTTTTGAGAAATTCCACCCCTAAGGGGGTTTTGAAGAGTTACATATGTTTTTACGTATTTCTCGATATCTCTTAGGCACGATGAAATATCGCCTTGGTTTTTGCTTGCAAACGTTACTTATACAAATGTTTAAAAACAAGATTCAGGATTTTGGGAAATTCCTCCCCTAAGGGGGTGTAAAAGGGTTAAATTTGTTTTTACGTATTTCTCCATATCTCTTAGGCACGATGAGATATCGCCTTGGTTCTTGTTTGCAAATGTTACTCATACAAATGTTTAAAAAACTATTTCAGGATTTTTAGAAATTCCACCCCTAGGAGGGTGTAAAAGAGTTAATTATGTTTTTACGTATTTCTCAATATCTTTTAGACACGATGAAATATCGCCTTGGTTTTTGTTTGCAAATGTTACTCATACAAATGTTTGAAATCAAAATTCAGGATTTTTAGAAATTTCACCCCTAAGGGGGTGTAAAAGGGTTTAATAAGTTTTTACGTATTTCTCAATATCTCAAGGCACAATGAGATATCGCCTTGGTTTTTGCTTGCAAATGTTAATCATACAAATGTTTAAAAAACGATTTCAAGATTTTTAGAAATTCCACCCCTAAGGGGGCGTAAAAGTGTGAAATATGTTTTTGAGGTATTTCTCAAAACCTCTTAGGCACGACGAGATATCGCCTTGGTTTTTTTCTGCAAATGTTACTCACACAATTGTTTAAAAACCAATTTCAGGATTTCGAGAAATTCTACCCCCAAGGGGGTGTAAAAGGGTTTAATATGTTATTACGTATTTCTCAATATCTCAAGGCACAATAAGAATTCGCCTTGGGTTTTGCTTTAAATGTTACTCATACAAATGTTTAAAAACCAATTTCAAGACTTTTAGAAATTCTACCCCTGAGGCGGTGTAAAAGGGTTAAATATTTTTTTACGTATTTCTCGATATCTCTTAGGCACGATGAGGTATCGCTTTGGTTTTTGTTTCCAAATATTACTCATACAAATGTTTAAAAACCAATTTAAGGATTTTAAAAAATGCTACCCCTAAGGGACACCTTAGGGTTAGATATGTTTTCACGTATTTCTCAATATCTCTTAGGCACGTTGAGATATCGCCTTGGTTTTTGCTTGCAAATGTTACTCATACAAATGTTTAAAAACCAATTTGAGAATTTCGAGAAATTCCACCCCTAAAGGGGTGTGAAAGGGTTAAATAAGTTTTTACGTATTTCTCAATACCTCAAGGCACAATGAGATATCGCCTTGGTTTTCGCTTGCAAATGTTAGTCATACAAATGTTTGAAAACCGATTTCAAGATTTTTAGAAATTCCACCCTTGAGAAGGTGTAAAAGGGTTAAATATGTTTTTACGTATTTCTCAATATCTCAAGGCACAATGAGATATCGCCTTGGTTTTTGCTTGCAAATGTTACTCATACAAATAATCAAAAACGTATTTTAGGATTTTTAAAAATTCCACGCCCAAGTGGGTGTAAAAGGGTTTAATAAGTTTTTACGTATTTCTCAATATCTCAAGGCACAATGAGATATCGTCTTAGATTTTGCTTGCAAATGTTAATCATACAAATGTTTGAAGAACGATTTCAAAATTTTTAGAAATTTTACCCCTAAGGGGGCGTAAAAGTGTTAAATATGTTTTTTAGGTATTTCTCAAAATCTCTTATGCACGACGAGATATCGCGTTGGTTTTTTTCTGCAAATGTTACTCACACAAATGTTTAAAAACTAATTTTAGGATTTCGAGAAATTCCACCCCTAAGGGGGTGTAAAAGGGTTAAATATTTTTACGTACTTCTGAATATCTCTGAGGCACGATAAGATATCGCCTCATTTTGCTTGCAAATGTTACTCATACAAATGTTCAAAAAACAAATTCAAGATTTTTAGAAATTCCACCTCTAAGGGGGTGTAAATGGGTTGAATATGTTTTTACGTCTTTCTCAATATCTCTTAGACATGATGAGATATTGCCTTGGTTTTTGTTTGCAAATGTTACTCATACAAACGTTTAAAAATTCATTTCAGGATTTTTCAAAATTCCACCCCTAAGGGGGTGTAAAAGGGTTAAATGTATTTTTACGTATTTCTCTATATCTTTTAGGCACGATGAGATATCGTTTTGGTTTTCGTTTGCAAATGTAACCCATACTAATGTTTAAAAACTAATTTTTGGATTTTGAGAAATTCCACTTCTAAGGGGTTGTAAAAGGGTTAAATATGTTTTTACGTAGTTCTTAATATCTCAAGACACAATGAGATATCGCCTTGGTTTTTGCTTGCAAAAGTTACTGATACAAATGTTTAGAAACCAAATTCAAGATTTTTAGAAATTCCACCCTCAAAGTGGTGTAAAAGGGTTAAATGTGTTTTCACGTAATTTTAGAAATCTCTTATGCACGATGAGATATCGCCTTGATTTTTGTCTGCAAATGTTACTCAGACAAATGATTCAAAAACAATTTCAGGAGTTTATAAAATTCCACCCCTTAGGGGATGTAAAAGCGTTAAATATGTTTTTACGTATTTCTCAATATCTCAAGGCACAATGAGATATCGCCTTGTTTTTTGCTTTAAATGTTACTCATACAAATGTTTAAAAACCTATTTCAGGATTTTAAAAAATGCAACTGCTAAGGGACACCCTCTCAGGGGTTAAATACGTTTTCACGTATTTCTCAATATCTTTTAGGCACGTTGAGATATCGCCTTGGTTTTTGCTTGCAAATGTTAGTCATACAAATGTTTAAAAACCAATTTCAGGATTTCGAGAAATTCCACCCCTAAGGGGGTGTAAAAGGGTTAAATAAGTTTTTACGTATTTCTCAATATCTCAAGGCACAATGAGATATCGCCTTGGTTTTTGCTTGCAAATGTTACTCATACAAATGTTCAAAGACCAACCTCAAGATTTTTAGAAATTCTACCTCTAAGGGGGTGTAAAAGGGTTAAATAGGTTTTTACGTATTTTTCAAAATCTCTTAGACACGATGAGATATCGCCTTGGTTTTCGCTTTCAAATGTTACTCATACAAATGTTCAAAAACCAAATTGAGGATTATTAGAAATTCCACCCCTAAGATGCTGTAAAAGGGTTAAATATTTTTGTACGTATTTCTTAATATGTCTTGGGCCCGATGAGATATCGCCTTGGTTCTTGCTTGCGAATGTTGCTCATACAAATGTTTAAAAATCGATTTCAAGATTTTTAGAAATTATACCCCTAAGAGGGTGTAAAAAGTTAAATATATTTTTACGTATTTCTTGATATCTCTCAGGCACGATGAGATATCGCCTTGGTTTTTGCTTGCAAATGTTACTCATACAAATGTTTAAAAACCAATTTCAAGACTTTTAGAAATTCTACCCCTGAGGCGGTGTAAGAGGGTTAAATATTTTTTTACGTATTTCTCGATATCTCTTAGGCACGTTGAGATATCGCCTTGGTTTTTGCTTGCAAATGTTACTCATAAGAATGTTTAAAAACAAATTTCAGGATTTCGAGAAATTCCACCGCTAAGGGGGTGTGAAAGGGTTTAATAAGTTTTTACGTATTTCTCAATACCTCAAGGCACAATGAGATATCGCCTTGGTTTTTGCTTGCAAATGTTAGTCATACAAATGTTTGAAAACCGATTTCAAGATTTTTAGAAATTCCACCCTTGAGGGAGTGTAAAAGGGTTAAATATGTTTTTACGTATTTCTCAATACCTCAAGGCACAATGAGATATCGCCTTGGTTTTTGCTTGCAAATGTTACTCATACAAATAATCAAAAACGTATTTTAGGATTTTCAAAAATTCCACGCCCAAGGGGGTGTAAAAGGGTTTAATAAGTTTTTACGTATTTCTCAATATCTCAAGGCACAATGAGATATCGCCTTGGTTTGTGCTTGCAAATGTTAGTCATACAAATGTTTAAAGAACGATTTCAAAATTTTTAGAAATTCCACCCCTAAGGGGGCGTAAAAGTGTTAAATATGTTTTTGAGGTATTTCTCAAAATCTCTTAGGCACGACGAGATATCGCGTTGGTTTTTTTCTGCAAATGTTACTCACACAAATGTTTAAAAACCAATTTCAGGATTTCGAGAAATTCCACCCCTAAGGGGGTGTAAAAAGGTTAAATATGTTTTTACGTACTTCTGAATATCTCTGAGGCACGATAAGATATCGCCTCATTTTGCTTGCAAATGTTACTCATACAAATGTTCAAAAAACAAATTCAAGATTTTTAGAAATTCCACCTCTAAGGGGGTGTAATAAAGTTGAATATGTTTTTACGTCTTTCTCAATATCTCTCAGACATGATGAGATATTGCCTTGGTTTTTGTTTGCAAATGTTACTCATACAAACGTTTAAAAACTAATTTCAGGATTTTTTAAAATTCCACCCCTAAGGGGGTGTAAAAGGGTTAAATGTGTTTTTACGTATTTCTCTATATCTTTTAGGCACGATGAGATATCGTTTTGGTTTTCGTTTGCAAATGTAACCCATACTAATGTTTAAAAACTAATTTTTGGATTTTGAGAAATTCCACTTCTAAGGGGTTGTAAAAGGGTTAAATATGTTTTTACGTAGTTCTTAATATCTCAAGGCACAATGAGATATCGCCTTGGTTTTTGCTTGCAAATGTTACTCATACAAATGTTCAAAGACCAACCTCAAGATTTTTAGAAATTCCAGCTCTAAGGGGGTGTAAAAGGGTTAAATAGGTTTTTACGTATTTCTCAAAATCTCTTAGACACGATGAGATATCGCCTTGGTTTTCGCTTTCAAATGTTACTCATACGAATGTTCAAAAACCAAATTGAGGATTATTAGAAATTCCACCCCTAAGATGCTGTAAAAGGGTTAAATATTTTTGTACGTATTTCTTAATATCTCTTGGGCCCGATGAGATATCGCCTTGGTTCTTGCTTGCGAATGTTGCTCATACAATTGTTTAAAAATCGATTTCAAGATTTTTAGAAATTATACGCCTAAGAGGGTGTAAAAGGGTTAAATATGTTTTTACGTATTTCTTGATATCTCTCAGGCACGATGAGATATCGCCTTGGTTCTTGTTTCCAAATGTTATTCATACAAATGTTTAAAAACGTATTTCAGGATTTTAGAAATTCCACTCCTAAGGAGGTGTAAAAGGGTTCAATATGTTTTTACGTATTTCTCAATATCTCAAGGCACAATGAGATATCGCCTTGGTTTTTGCTTGCAAATGTTACTCATACAAATGTTCAAAAACGTATTTTTTAATTTTCAAAAAATCCACGACTAAGGGGGTGCAAAAGGGTTAAATATATTTTTACGTATTTTTAGAAATCTCTTATGCACGATGAGATATCGCCTTGGTTTTTGTTTGCAAATGTTACTTAAACAAATGTTTTGAAAACTATTTCAGGATTTCGAGAAATTCTACCCCTAAGGGGGTGTAAAAGGGTTAAATAAGTTTTTACGTATTTCTCAATATCTTAAGGCACAATGAGATATCGCCTTGGTTCTTGCTTGCAAATGTTACGCATACAAATGTTAAAAAAATGATTTCAAGATTTTTAGAAATTCCACCTTTAAGGGGGCGTAAAAGGGTTCAATTTGTTTTTAGGTATTTCTCAAAATCTCTTGGGCACGACGAGATATCGCCTTGGTTTTTGTCTGCAAATGTTACTCACACAAATGTTCAAAAATCAATTTCAGGATTTCGAGAAATTCCACCCCTAAGGGGGTGTAAAAGGGTTAAATATGATTTTACGTATTTCTGAATATCTCAAGGCACAATGAGATATCGCCTTGGTTTTTGCTTGCAAATGTTACTCATACAAAAAATCAAAAACGTATTTTAGGATTTTTAAAAATTCCACGCCTAAGGGGGTGTAAAAGCGTTTAATATATTTTTACGTATTTCTCAATATCTCAAGGCACAATGAGATATCGCCTTGGTTTTTGCTTGCAAATGTTATTCATACAAATGTTTAAAAAACGATTTCGAGATTTTTAGAAATTCCACCCCCAAGGGGGCGTAAAAGTGTAAAATATGTATTTAGGTATTTCTCAAAATCTCTTAGGCACGACGAGATATCGCCTTGGTTTTTTTCTGCAAATGTTACTCACACAAATGTTTAAAAACCAATTTCAGGATTTCGAGAAATTCTACCCCTAAGGGGGTGTAAAAGAGTTAAATAGTTTTTTACGTACTTCTGAATATCTCTGAGGCACGATGAGATATCGCCTTATTTTGCTTGCAAATGTTACTCATACAAATGTTCAAAAACGGAATTCGAGATTTCTAGAAATTCCACCTCTAAGGGGGTGTAAAAGAGTTAAATATGTTTTTACGTCTTTCTCAATATCTCTTAGACATGATGAGATATTGCCTTGGTTTTTGTTTCCAAATGTTACTCATACAAATGTTTAAAAACCAATTTCTGGATTTTAAAAAATGCTACCCCTAAAGGACACCTTCTTAGGGGTTAGATATGTTTTCACGTATTTCTCAATATCTCTTAAGCACGTTGAGATATCGCCTTGGTTTTCGCTTGCAAATGTTACTCATACAAATGTTTAAAAACCAATTTCAGGATTTCGAGAAATTCCACCCCTACGGGGGTGTGAAAGGGTTAAATAAGTTTTTACGTATTTCTCAATACCTCAAGGCACAATGAGATATCGCCTTGGTTTTTGCTTGCAAATATTACTCATACAAATGTTTAAAAAACGATTTCAAGATTTTTAGAAATTCCACCTCTAAGGAGGCGTAAAAGGGTTAAATATGTTTTTAGGTATTTCTCAAAATCTCTTAGGCACGACGAGATATCGCCTTGGTTTTTGTCTGCAAATGTTACTCACACAAATGTTTAAAAACCAATTTCAGAATTTCGAGAAATTTTACCCCTAAGGGGGTGTAAAAGGGTTAAATATGTTATTACGTATTTCTCAATATCTCAAGGCACAATAAGATATCGCCTTGGTTGTTGCTTGCAAATGTTACTCATACAAATGTTTAAAAACCAACATCAGGATTTTGAGAAATTCCACCCCTAAAAAGGTGTAAAAAGGTTAAATATGTTTTTACGTATTTCTCAATATCTCTTAGGCACGATGATATATCGCCTTAGTTTTGTTTGCAAATGTAACTCATACAAATGTTTAAAAACGTATTTTGGGATTTTTAAAAATTCCACCCCTAAGGGGGTGTCAAAGGGTTAAATATGTTTTCACGTATTTCTCAATATCTCTTGGACACGATGAAATATCGCCTTGGTTTTTGGTAGCAAATGGTACTCTTACAAATGTTTAAAAATAAAATTCAGCATTTTTAGAAATTTCACACCTAGGGGGGTGTAAAAGCGTTAAATATTTTTTTGAGTATTTCTCAATATCTTTTGGGCACGATGAGATATCGCCTTGGTTTTTGCTTGCAAATGTTATTCATACAAATGTTTAAAAAACGATTTCGAGATTTTTAGAAATTCCACCCCCAAGGGGGCGTAAAAGTGTTAAATATGTATTTAGGTATTTCTCAAAATCTCTTAGGCACGACGAGATATCGCCTTGGTTTTTTTCTGCAAATGTTACTCACACAAATGTTTAAAAACCAATTTCAGCATTTTGATAAATTCCACCCCTAAGGGGGTGTAAAAGAGTTAAATATGTTTTTACGTACTTCTGAATATCTCTGAGGCACGATGGGTCATCGCCTTATTTTGCTTGCAAATGTTACTCATACAAATGTTCAAAAACGGAATTCGAGATTTCTAGAAATTCCACCTCTAAGGGGGTGTAAAAGAGTTAAATATGTTTTTACGTCTTTCTCAATATCTCTTAGACATGATGAGATATTGCCTTGGTTTTTGTTTCCAAATGTTACTCATACAAATGTTTAAAAACCAATTTCTGGATTTTAAAAAATGCTACCCCTAAGGGACACCTTCTTAGGGGTTAGATATGTTTTCACGTATTTCTCAATATCTCTTAGGCACGTTGAGATATCGCCTTGGTTTTCGCTTGCAAATTTTACTCATACAAATGTTTTAAAACCAATTTCAGGATTTCGAGAAATTCCACCCCTACGGGGGTGTGAAAGGGTTAAATAAGTTTTTACGTATTTCTCAATACCTCAAGGCACAATGAGATATCGCCTTGGTTTTTGCTTGCAAATATTACTCATACAAATGTTTAAAAAACGATTTCAAGATTTTTAGAAATTCCACCTCTAAGGAGGCGTAAAAGGGTTAAATATGTTTTTAGGTATTTCTCAAAATCTCTTAGGCACGACGAGATATCGCCTTGGTTTTTGTCTGCAAATGTTACTCACACAAATGTTTAAAAACCAATTTCAGAATTTCGAGAAATTTTACCCCTAAGGGGGTGTAAAAGGGTTAAATATGTTATTACGTATTTCTCAATATCTCAAGGCACAATAAGATATCGCCTTGGTTGTTGCTTGCAAATGTTACTCATACAAATGTTTAAAAACCAACATCAGGATTTTGAGAAATTCCACCCCTAAAAAGGTGTAAAAAGGTTAAATATGTTTTTACGTATTTCTCAATATCTCTTAGGCACGATGATATATCGCCTTAGTTTTGTTTGCAAATGTAACTCATACAAATGTTTAAAAACGTATTTTGGGATTTTTAAAAATTCCACCCCTAAGGGGGTGTCAAAGGGTTAAATATGTTTTCACGTATTTCTCAATATCTCTTGGACACGATGAAATATCGCCTTGGTTTTTGTTTGCAAATGGTACTCTTACAAATGTTTAAAAATAAAATTCAGCATTTTTAGAAATTTCACCCCTAGGGGGGTGTAAAAGCGTTAGATATTTTTTTGAGTATTTCTCAATATCTTTTGGGCACGATGAGATATCGCCTTGGTTTTTGCTTTCAAATGTTACTCATACAAATGTTTAAAAACAAATTTTAGGATTTTTAGAATTTCCTCCCCTAAGGGTGTGTAAACGTGTTAAATTTGTTTTTACGTATTTCTCAATATCTTTTAGACACGATGAGATATCGCCTTGGTTTTTGTTTGCAAATCTTACTCATACAAATGTTTAAAGAACGATTTCAAGATTTTTAGAAATTCCACCCCTAAGGGGGCGTAAAAGTATTAAATATGTTTTTGAGGTATTCCTCTAAATCTCTTAGGCACGACGAGATATCGCCTTGGATTTTTTTGCAAATGTTACTCAGACAAATGTTTCAAAAACAATTTCAAGATTTTGAAAAATTCCACCCCTAAGGGCGTGTCAAAGGGTTAAATATGTTTTTACGTACGTCTGAATATCTCTGAGGCACGATGAGATATCGCCTTATTTTGCTTGCAAATGTTACTCATACAAATGTTCAAAAACCAAATTCAAGATTTTTAGAAATTCCACCTCTAAGGGGGTGTAAAAGGTTAAATGTGTTTTTACGTATTTCTCTTTATCTTTTAGGCACGATGAGATATCGTTTTGGTTTTCGTTTGCAAATGTTACTCATACTTATGTTTAAAAACTAATTTTCGGATTTTGAGAAATTCCACTTCTAAGGGGTTGTAAAAGGGTTAAATATGTTTTTACGTAGTTCTCAATTCCTCAAGGCACAATGAGATATCGCCTTGGTTTTTGCTTGCAAATGTTACTGATACAAATGTTTAGAAACCAAATTCAAGGTTTTTAGAAATTCCACCCTCAAAGTGGTGTAAAAGGGTTAAATGTGTTTTTACGTAATTTTAGAAATCTCTTATGCACGATGAGATATCGCCTTGATTTTTGTCTGCAAATGTTACTCAGACAAATTTTTCAAAAACAATTTCAGGATTTTATAAAATTCCACCCCTAGAGGGTGTAAAAGGGTTAAATAGGTTTTTACGTATTTCTCAATATCTCTTAGGCACGATGAAATATCGCCTTGGTTTTTGCTTGCAAATGTTACTCATACAAATGTTTAAAAACGAATTTTAGGATTTTTAGAAATTCCTCCCCTAAGGGTGTGTAAAAGTGTTAAATTTGTTTTTACGTATTTCTCAATATCTTTTAGACACGATGAGATATCGCCTTGGTTTTTGTTTGCAAATCTTACTCATACAAATGTTCAAAAATAAAATTCAGGATTTTTAGAAATTTCACCCTTAAGGGGGTGTAAAAGCGTTAAATATTTTTTTACGTATTTCTTAATATCTCGTGGGCCCGATGAGATATCGCCTTGGTTCTTGCTTGCGAATGTTACTCATACAAATGTTTAAAAATCGATTTCAAGATTTTTAGAAATTCCAACCCTAAGAGGGTGTAAAAGGGTTAAATATGTTTTTACGTATTTCTCGATATCTCTTAGGCACGATGAGATATCGCCTTGGTTCTTGTTTCCAAATGTTAATCATACAAATGTTTAAAAACCTATTTCAGGATTTTGAAAAATGCCACCCCTAAGGGACACCCTTTTAGGGGTTTAATACGTTTTCACGTATTTCTCAATATTTTTTAGGCACGTTGAGATATCGCCTTGGTTTTTGCTTGCAAATACTACTCATACAAACGTTTAAAAACCAATTTCAGGATTTCGAGAAATTCTACCCCTAAGGGGGTGTAAAAGGGTTAAATAAGTTTTTACGTATTTCTCTATATCTCAAGGCACAATGAGATATCGCCTTGGTTTTTGCTTTCAAATGTTACTCATACAAATGTTTGAAAAAAGATTTTAAGATTTTCAGAAATTCCACCCCTAAGAGGGCGTAAAAGGGTTGAATATGTTTTTACGTATTTCTTAAAATCTCTTGAGCACGACGAGATATCGCCTTGGTTTTTGCTTGCAAATACTACTCAAACAAATGTTTAAAAACCAATTTCAGGATTTCGAGAAATTCTACCCCTAAGGGGGTGTAAAAGGATTAAATATGTTTTCACGTATTTTTCAATATCTCTTAGACACGATGAGATATCGCCTTGGTTTTTGTTTGCAAATGTTACTCATATAAATGTTTGAAAAACAATTCCAGGATTTTGAAAAATTCCACCCTAAGGGGGTGTAAAAGGGTTAAATATGTTTTTACGTATTTCTCAATATCTCAAGGTACAATGAAATATCGCCTTGGTTTTTTCTTGCAAATGTTACTCATACAAATGTTTAAAACAAATTTTAGGATTTTTAGAAATTCCTCCCCTAAGGGTGTGTAAAAGTGTTAAATTTGTTTTTACGTATTTCTCAATATCTCTTAGACACGATGAGATATCGCCTTGGTTTTTGTTTGCAAATCTTACTCATACAAATGTTTAAAAATAAAATTCAGGATTTTTAGAAATTTCACCCCTAAGGGGGTGTAAAAGCGTTAAATATTTTTTTACGTATTTCTCAATATCTTTTGGGCACGATGAGATATCGCCTTGGTTTTTGTTTGCAAATGTTACTTATACAAATGTTTAAAAACCGGTTTCAAGATTTTTAGAAATTCCACCCTTAAGAGGGTCTAAAAGGGTTAAATATGTTTTTATATTACTGATACAAATGTTAAGAAACCAAATTCAAGATTTTTAGAAATTCCACCCTCAAAGTGGTGTAAAAGGGTTAAATGTGTTTTTACGTAATTTTAGAAATCTTTTATCCACGATGAGATATCGCTTTGGTTTTTGTCTGCGAATGTTACTCAGACAAATGTTTCAAAAACGATTTCAGGATTTTAAAAAATTCCACCCCTAAGGGGGTGTAAAAGGGTTAAATATATTTTTACGTATTTCTCAATATCTCAAGGCACAATGAGATATCGCCTTGGTTTTTGCATGCAAATAATACTCATACAAATGTTTAAAAACCTATTTCAGGATTTTAAAAAATGCCACCGCTAAGGGACACCCTCTTAGGTGTTAAATACGTTTTCACGTATTTCTCAATATCTCTTGGGCACGTTGAGATATCGCCTTGGTTTTTGTTTGCAAATGTTACTCATATAAATGTTTAAAAACCAATTTCAGGATTTCGAGAAATTCTACCCCTAAGGGGGTGTAAAAGGGTTAAATAAGTTTTTACGTATTTCTCTATATCTCAAGGCACAATGAGATATCGCCTTGGTTTTTGCTTTCAAATGTTACTCATACAAATGTTTGAAAAAAGGTTTCAGGATTTCGAGAAATTCTACCCCTAAGGGGGTGTAAAAGGGTTAAATATGTTTTCACGTATTTCTCAATATCTCTTAGACACGATGAGATATCGCCTTGGTTTTTGTTTGCAAATGTTACTCATATAAATGTTTAAAAAACAATTCCAGGATTTCGAAAAATTCTAACCCTAAGGGGGTGTAAAAGGGTTAAATATGTTTTCACGTATTTCTCAATATCTCTTAGGCACGATGAAATATCGCCTTGGTTTTTGCTTGCAAATGTTACTTATACAAATGTTTGAAAAACGATTCCAAGATTTTGAAAAATTCCACCCCTAAGGGGGTGTAAAAGGGTTAAATATGTTTTTACGTATTTCTTAATATCTCAAGGCACAATGAGATATCGCCTTGGTCTTGCTTGCAAATGTTACTCATTTAAATGTTTAAAAACCGAATTCAGGGTTTTGAGAAATTCCACCCCTAAGGGGGTTTTGAAGAGTTACATATGTTTTTACGTATTTCTTGATATCTCTCAGGCACGATGAGATATCGCCTTGGTTCTTGTTTCCAAATGTTATTCATACAAATGTTTAAAAACGTATTTCAGGATTTTAGAAATTCCACTCCTAAGGAGGTGTAAAAGGGTTCAATATGTTTTTACGTATTTCTCAATATCTCAAGGCACAATGAGATATCGCCTTGGTTTTTGCTTGCAAATGTTACTCATACAAATGTTCAAAAACGTATTTTTTAATTTTCAAAAAATCCACGACTAAGGGGGTGCAAAAGGGTTAAATATATTTTTACGTATTTTTAGAAATCTCTTATGCACGATGAGATATCGCCTTGGTTTTTGTTTGCAAATGTTACTTAAACAAATGTTTTGAAAACTATTTCAGGATTTCGAGAAATTCTACCCCTAAGGGGGTGTAAAAGGGTTAAATAAGTTTTTACGTATTTCTCAATATCTTAAGGCACAATGAGATATCGCCTTGGTTCTTGCTTGCAAATGTTACGCATACAAATGTTAAAAAAATGATTTCAAGATTTTTAGAAATTCCACCTTTAAGGGGGCGTAAAAGGGTTCAATTTGTTTTTAGGTATTTCTCAAAATCTCTTGGGCACGACGAGATATCGCCTTGGTTTTTGTCTGCAAATGTTACTCACACAAATGTTCAAAAATCAATTTCAGGATTTCGAGAAATTCCACCCCTAAGGGGGTGTAAAAGGGTTAAATATGATTTTACGTATTTCTGAATATCTCAAGGCACAATGAGATATCGCCTTGGTTTTTGCTTGCAAATGTTACTCATACAAAAAATCAAAAACGTATTTTAGGATTTTTAAAAATTCCACGCCTAAGGGGGTGTAAAAGCGTTTAATATATTTTTACGTATTTCTCAATATCTCAAGGCACAATGAGATATCGCCTTGGTTTTTGCTTGCAAATGTTATTCATACAAATGTTTAAAAAACGATTTCGAGATTTTTAGAAATTCCACCCCCAAGGGGGCGTAAAAGTGTAAAATATGTATTTAGGTATTTCTCAAAATCTCTTAGGCACGACGAGATATCGCCTTGGTTTTTTTCTGCAAATGTTACTCACACAAATGTTTAAAAACCAATTTCAGGATTTCGAGAAATTCTACCCCTAAGGGGGTGTAAAAGAGTTAAATAGTTTTTTACGTACTTCTGAATATCTCTGAGGCACGATGAGATATCGCCTTATTTTGCTTGCAAATGTTACTCATACAAATGTTCAAAAACGGAATTCGAGATTTCTAGAAATTCCACCTCTAAGGGGGTGTAAAAGAGTTAAATATGTTTTTACGTCTTTCTCAATATCTCTTAGACATGATGAGATATTGCCTTGGTTTTTGTTTCCAAATGTTACTCATACAAATGTTTAAAAACCAATTTCTGGATTTTAAAAAATGCTACCCCTAAAGGACACCTTCTTAGGGGTTAGATATGTTTTCACGTATTTCTCAATATCTCTTAGGCACGTTGAGATATCGCCTTGGTTTTCGCTTGCAAATGTTACTCATACAAATGTTTAAAAACCAATTTCAGGATTTCGAGAAATTCCACCCCTACGGGGGTGTGAAAGGGTTAAATAAGTTTTTACGTATTTCTCAATACCTCAAGGCACAATGAGATATCGCCTTGGTTTTTGCTTGCAAATATTACTCATACAAATGTTTAAAAAACGATTTCAAGATTTTTAGAAATTCCACCTCTAAGGAGGCGTAAAAGGGTTAAATATGTTTTTAGGTATTTCTCAAAATCTCTTAGGCACGACGAGATATCGCCTTGGTTTTTGTCTGCAAATGTTACTCACACAAATGTTTAAAAACCAATTTCAGAATTTCGAGAAATTTTACCCCTAAGGGGGTGTAAAAGGGTTAAATATGTTATTACGTATTTCTCAATATCTCAAGGCACAATAAGATATCGCCTTGGTTGTTGCTTGCAAATGTTACTCATACAAATGTTTAAAAACCAACATCAGGATTTTGAGAAATTCCACCCCTAAAAAGGTGTAAAAAGGTTAAATATGTTTTTACGTATTTCTCAATATCTCTTAGGCACGATGATATATCGCCTTAGTTTTGTTTGCAAATGTAACTCATACAAATGTTTAAAAACGTATTTTGGGATTTTTAAAAATTCCACCCCTAAGGGGGTGTCAAAGGGTTAAATATGTTTTCACGTATTTCTCAATATCTCTTGGACACGATGAAATATCGCCTTGGTTTTTGTTTGCAAATGGTACTCTTACAAATGTTTAAAAATAAAATTCAGCATTTTTAGAAATTTCACCCCTAGGGGGGTGTAAAAGCGTTAAATATTTTTTTGAGTATTTCTCAATATCTTTTGGGCACGATGAGATATCGCCTTGGTTTTTGCTTGCAAATGTTATTCATACAAATGTTTAAAAAACGATTTCGAGATTTTTAGAAATTCCACCCCCAAGGGGGCGTAAAAGTGTTAAATGTGTATTTAGGTATTTCTCAAAATCTCTTAGGCACGACGAGATATCGCCTTGGTTTTTTTCTGCAAATGTTACTCACACAAATGTTTAAAAACCAATTTCAGCATTTTGATAAATTCCACCCCTAAGGGGGTGTAAAAGAGTTAAATATGTTTTTACGTACTTCTGAATATCTCTGAGGCACGATGGGTCATCGCCTTATTTTGCTTGCAAATGTTACTCATACAAATGTTCAAAAACGGAATTCGAGATTTCTAGAAATTCCACCTCTAAGGGGGTGTAAAAGAGTTAAATATGTTTTTACGTCTTTCTCAATATCTCTTAGACATGATGAGATATTGCCTTGGTTTTTGTTTCCAAATGTTACTCATACAAATGTTTAAAAACCAATTTCTGGATTTTAAAAAATGCTACCCCTAAGGGACACCTTCTTAGGGGTTAGATATGTTTTCACGTATTTCTCAATATCTCTTAGGCACGTTGAGATATCGCCTTGGTTTTCGCTTGCAAATTTTACTCATACAAATGTTTAAAAACCAATTTCAGGATTTCGAGAAATTCCACCCCTACGGGGGTGTGAAAGGGTTAAATAAGTTTTTACGTATTTCTCAATACCTCAAGGCACAATGAGATATCGCCTTGGTTTTTGCTTGCAAATATTACTCATACAAATGTTTAAAAAACGATTTCAAGATTTTTAGAAATTCCACCTCTAAGGAGGCGTAAAAGGGTTAAATATGTTTTTAGGTATTTCTCAAAATCTCTTAGGCACGACGAGATATCGCCTTGGTTTTTGTCTGCAAATGTTACTCACACAAATGTTTAAAAACCAATTTCAGAATTTCGAGAAATTTTACCCCTAAGGGGGTGTAAAAGGGTTAAATATGTTATTACGTATTTCTCAATATCTCAAGGCACAATAAGATATCGCCTTGGTTGTTGCTTGCAAATGTTACTCATACAAATGTTTAAAAACCAACATCAGGATTTTGAGAAATTCCACCCCTAAAAAGGTGTAAAAAGGTTAAATATGTTTTTACGTATTTCTCAATATCTCTTAGGCACGATGATATATCGCCTTAGTTTTGTTTGCAAATGTAACTCATACAAATGTTTAAAAACGTATTTTGGGATTTTTAAAAATTCCACCCCTAAGGGGGTGTCAAAGGGTTAAATATGTTTTCACGTATTTCTCAATATCTCTTGGACACGATGAAATATCGCCTTGGTTTTTGTTTGCAAATGGTACTCTTACAAATGTTTAAAAATAAAATTCAGCATTTTTAGAAATTTCACCCCTAGGGGGGTGTAAAAGCGTTAGATATTTTTTTGAGTATTTCTCAATATCTTTTGGGCACGATGAGATATCGCCTTGGTTTTTGCTTTCAAATGTTACTCATACAAATGTTTAAAAACAAATTTTAGGATTTTTAGAATTTCCTCCCCTAAGGGTGTGTAAACGTGTTAAATTTGTTTTTACGTATTTCTCAATATCTTTTAGACACGATGAGATATCGCCTTGGTTTTTGTTTGCAAATCTTACTCATACAAATGTTTAAAGAACGATTTCAAGATTTTTAGAAATTCCACCCCTAAGGGGGCGTAAAAGTATTAAATATGTTTTTGAGGTATTCCTCTAAATCTCTTAGGCACGACGAGATATCGCCTTGGATTTTTTTGCAAATGTTACTCAGACAAATGTTTCAAAAACAATTTCAAGATTTTGAAAAATTCCACCCCTAAGGGCGTGTCAAAGGGTTAAATATGTTTTTACGTACGTCTGAATATCTCTGAGGCACGATGAGATATCGCCTTATTTTGCTTGCAAATGTTACTCATACAAATGTTCAAAAACCAAATTCAAGATTTTTAGAAATTCCACCTCTAAGGGGGTGTAAAAGGTTAAATGTGTTTTTACGTATTTCTCTTTATCTTTTAGGCACGATGAGATATCGTTTTGGTTTTCGTTTGCAAATGTTACTCATACTTATGTTTAAAAACTAATTTTCGGATTTTGAGAAATTCCACTTCTAAGGGGTTGTAAAAGGGTTAAATATGTTTTTACGTAGTTCTCAATTCCTCAAGGCACAATGAGATATCGCCTTGGTTTTTGCTTGCAAATGTTACTGATACAAATGTTTAGAAACCAAATTCAAGGTTTTTAGAAATTCCACCCTCAAAGTGGTGTAAAAGGGTTAAATGTGTTTTTACGTAATTTTAGAAATCTCTTATGCACGATGAGATATCGCCTTGATTTTTGTCTGCAAATGTTACTCAGACAAATTTTTCAAAAACAATTTCAGGATTTTATAAAATTCCACCCCTAGAGGGTGTAAAAGGGTTAAATATGTTTTTACGTATTTCTCAATATCTCTTAGGCACGATGAAATATCGCCTTGGTTTTTGCTTGCAAATGTTACTCATACAAATGTTTAAAAACGAATTTTAGGATTTTTAGAAATTCCTCCCCTAAGGGTGTGTAAAAGTGTTAAATTTGTTTTTACGTATTTCTCAATATCTTTTAGACACGATGAGATATCGCCTTGGTTTTTGTTTGCAAATCTTACTCATACAAATGTTCAAAAATAAAATTCAGGATTTTTAGAAATTTCACCCTTAAGGGGGTGTAAAAGCGTTAAATATTTTTTTACGTATTTCTTAATATCTCGTGGGCCCGATGAGATATCGCCTTGGTTCTTGCTTGCGAATGTTACTCATACAAATGTTTAAAAATCGATTTCAAGATTTTTAGAAATTCCAACCCTAAGAGGGTGTAAAAGGGTTAAATATGTTTTTACGTATTTCTCGATATCTCTTAGGCACGATGAGATATCGCCTTGGTTCTTGTTTCCAAATGTTAATCATACAAATGTTTAAAAACCTATTTCAGGATTTTGAAAAATGCCACCCCTAAGGGACACCCTTTTAGGGGTTTAATACGTTTTCACGTATTTCTCAATATTTTTTAGGCACGTTGAGATATCGCCTTGGTTTTTGCTTGCAAATACTACTCATACAAACGTTTAAAAACCAATTTCAGGATTTCGAGAAATTCTACCCCTAAGGGGGTGTAAAAGGGTTAAATAAGTTTTTACGTATTTCTCTATATCTCAAGGCACAATGAGATATCGCCTTGGTTTTTGCTTTCAAATGTTACTCATACAAATGTTTGAAAAAAGATTTTAAGATTTTCAGAAATTCCACCCCTAAGAGGGCGTAAAAGGGTTGAATATGTTTTTACGTATTTCTTAAAATCTCTTGAGCACGACGAGATATCGCCTTGGTTTTTGCTTGCAAATACTACTCATACAAATGTTTAAAAACCAATTTCAGGATTTCGAGAAATTCTACCCCTAAGGGGGTGTAAAAGGATTAAATATGTTTTCACGTATTTTTCAATATCTCATAGACACGATGAGATATCGCCTTGGTTTTTGTTTGCAAATGTTACTCATATAAATGTTTGAAAAACAATTCCAGGATTTTGAAAAATTCCACCCTAAGGGGGTGTAAAAGGGTTAAATATGTTTTTACGTATTTCTCAATATCTCAAGGTACAATGAAATATCGCCTTGGTTTTTTCTTGCAAATGTTACTCATACAAATGTTTAAAACAAATTTTAGGATTTTTAGAAATTCCTCCCCTAAGGGTGTGTAAAAGTGTTAAATTTGTTTTTACGTATTTCTCAATATCTCTTAGACACGATGAGATATCGCCTTGGTTTTTGTTTGCAAATCTTACTCATACAAATGTTTAAAAATAAAATTCAGGATTTTTAGAAATTTCACCCCTAAGAGGGTGTAAAAGCGTTAAATATTTTTTTACGTATTTCTCAATATCTTTTGGGCACGATGAGATATCGCCTTGGTTTTTGTTTGCAAATGTTACTTATACAAATGTTTAAAAACCGGTTTCAAGATTTTTAGAAATTCCACCCTTAAGAGGGTCTAAAAGGGTTAAATATGTTTTTATATTACTGATACAAATGTTTAGAAACCAAATTCAAGATTTTTAGAAATTCCACCCTCAAAGTGGTGTAAAAGGGTTAAATGTGTTTTTACGTAATTTTAGAAATCTTTTATCCACGATGAGATATCGCTTTGGTTTTTGTCTGCGAATGTTACTCAGACAAATGTTTCAAAAACGATTTCAGGATTTTAAAAAATTCCACCCCTAAGGGGGTGTAAAAGGGTTAAATATATTTTTACGTATTTCTCAATATCTCAAGGCACAATGAGATATCGCCTTGGTTTTTGCATGCAAATAATACTCATACAAATGTTTAAAAACCTATTTCAGGATTTTAAAAAATGCCACCGCTAAGGGACACCCTCTTAGGTGTTAAATACGTTTTCACGTATTTCTCAATATCTCTTGGGCACGTTGAGATATCGCCTTGGTTTTTGTTTGCAAATGTTACTCATATAAATGTTTAAAAACCAATTTCAGGATTTCGAGAAATTCTACCCCTAAGGGGGTGTAAAAGGGTTAAATAAGTTTTTACGTATTTCTCTATATCTCAAGGCACAATGAGATATCGCCTTGGTTTTTGCTTTCAAATGTTACTCATACAAATGTTTGAAAAAAGGTTTCAGGATTTCGAGAAATTCTACCCCTAAGGGGGTGTAAAAGGGTTAAATATGTTTTCACGTATTTCTCAATATCTCTTAGACACGATGAGATATCGCCTTGGTTTTTGTTTGCAAATGTTACTCATATAAATGTTTAAAAAACAATTCCAGGATTTCGAAAAATTCTACCCCTAAGGGGGTGTAAAAGGGTTAAATATGTTTTCACGTATTTCTCAATATCTCTTAGGCACGATGAAATATCGCCTTGGTTTTTGCTTGCAAATGTTACTTATACAAATGTTTGAAAAACGATTCCAAGATTTTGAAAAATTCCACCCCTAAGGGGGTGTAAAAGGGTTAAATATGTTTTTACGTATTTCTTAATATCTCAAGGCACAATGAGATATCGCCTTGGTCTTGCTTGCAAATGTTACTCATTTAAATGTTTAAAAACCGAATTCAGGGTTTTGAGAAATTCCACCCCTAAGGGGGTTTTGAAGAGTTACATATGTTTTTACGTATTTCTCGATATCTCTTAGGCACGATAAAATATCGCCTTGGTTTTTGCTTGCAAATGTTACTTATACAAATGTTTAAAAACAAGATTCAGGATTTTGAGAAATTCCTCCCCTAAGGGGGTGTAAAAGGGTTAAATATGTTTTCACGTATTTCTCAATACCTCTTAGACACGATGAGATATCGCCTTGGTTTTTGTTTGCGAATGTTACTCATACAAATGTTTGAAAAACGATTCCAAGATTTCGAGAATTTCCACCCCTAAGGAGGTGTAAACGGGTTAAATAAAATTTTACGTATTTCTTAATATCTCAAGGCACAATGAGATATCGCCTTGATTTTTGCTTGCAAATGTTACTCATACAAATGTTCAGGAATGTATTTTGGGATTTTTTAAAATTCCAAGCCTAAGGGGGTGTCAAAAGGTTAATTATGTTTTTACGTTTTTTTAGAAATCTTTTATGCACGATGAGATATCGCCTTGTTTTTTGTTTGCAAATGTTACTCAGACAAATGTTTAAAAAACTATTCCAGGATTTTAAAAAATTCCACCCTAAGGGGGTGTAAAAGGGTTAAATATGTTTTTACGTACTTCTCAATATCTCTTAGGCACGTTGAGATATCGCCTTGGTTTTTGCTTTCAAATGTTACTCATACAAAAGTTCAAAAAACCATTTTAGGATTTTCAAAAATTCCACCCCTAAGGGGGTGTAAAAGGGTTAAATATGTTTTTACGTATTTCTCAATATCTCTTAGGCACGATGAAATATCGCCTTGGTTTTTGCTTGCAAATGTTACTCATACAAATGTTTGAAAACGTAATTTAGAATTTTTAAAAATTCCACCCCTAAGGGGGTGTGAAAGGGTTAAATATGTTTTCACGTATTTCTCAATATCTCAAGGCACAATGAGATATCGCCTTGGTTTTTGCTTGCAAATGTTACTCATACAAATGTTCAAAGACAAACCTCAAAATTTTTAGCAATTCCACCTCTAAGGGGGTGTAAAAGGGTTAAATATGTTTTTACGTATTTCTCAATATCTCTTAGACACGATGAGATATCGCCTTGGTTTTCGCTTTCAAATGTTACTCATACAAATGTTCAAAAACGAAATTAAGGATTATTAGAAATTCCAGCCCTAAGTTGCTGTAAAAGGGTTAAATATTTTTGTACGTATTTCTTAATATCTTTTGGGCCCGATGAGATATCGCCTTGGTTCTTGCTTGCGAATGTTACTCCTACAAATGTTTAAAAATCGATTTGAAGATTTTTAGAAATTCCACCCCTAAAAAGGTGTAAAAGGGTTAAATATGTTTTTACGTATTTCTCGATATCTCTTAGGCACGATGAGATATCGCCTTGGTTCTTGTTTCCAAATGTTAATCATACAAATGTTTAAAAACCAATTTCAGGATTTCGAGAAATTCCACCCCTAAGGGGGTGTGAAAGGGTTAAATAAGTTTTTACGTATTTCTCAATACCTCAAGGCACAATGAGATATCGCCTTGGTTTTTGCTTGCAAATATTACTCATATAAATGTTTAAAAAACAATTCCAGGATTTTGAAAAATTCCACCCCTAAGGGGGTGTAAAAGGGTTTAATTTGTTTTTACGTATTTCTCGATATCTCTTAGACACGATGAGATATCGCCTTGGTTTTTGTTTGCAAATCTTACTCATACAAATGTTTAAAAATAAAATTCAGGATTTTTAGAAATTTCACCCCTAAGGGCGTGTAAAAGCGTTAAATATTTTTTCACGTATTTCTCAATATCTTTTGGGCACGATGAGATATCGCCTTGGTTTTTGTTTGCAAATGTTACTCATACAAATGTTTAAAAACCGGTTTCAAGATTTTTAGAAATTCCACCCTTGAGAGGGTCTAAAAGGGTTAAATATGTTTTTACATTACTGATACAAATGTTTAGAAACCAAATTCAAGATTTTTAGAAATTCCACCTTCAAAGTGGTGTAAAAGGGTTAAATGTGTTTTTACGTAATTTTAGAAATCTTTTATGCACGATGAGATATCGCTTTGGTTTTTGTCTGCGAATGTTACTCAGACAAATGTTTCAAAAACGATTTCAGGATTTTAAAAAATTCCAGCCCTAAGGGGGTGTAAAAGGGTTAAATATGTTTTTACGTATTTCTTAATATCTCAAGGCACAATGAGATATCACCTTGGTTTTTGCATGCAAATAATACTCATACAAATGTTTAAAAACCTATTTCAGGATTTTAAAAAATGCCACCGCTAAGGGACACCCTCTTAGGTGTTAAATACGTTTTCACGTATTTCTCAATATCTCTTGGGCACGTTGAAATATCGCCTTGGTTTTTGCTTGCAAATGTTACTCATACAAATGTTTAAAACCAATTTCAGGATTTCGAGAATTTCCACCCCTAAGGGAGTGTAAAAGGGTTAAATAAAGATTTACGTATTTCTTAATATCTCAAGGCACAATGAGATATCGCCTTGGTTTTTGCTTGCAAATGTTACTCATACAAATGTTCAAGAATGTATTTAGGATTTTTTAAAATTCCACGCCTAAGGGGGTGTAAAAAGGTTAAATATGTTTTTACGAATTTCTAGAAATCTCTTATGCACGATGAGATATCGCCTTGTTTTTTGTTTGCAAATGTTACTCAGACAAATGTTTAGAAAACTATTCTAGGATTTTTAAAAATTCCACCCCTAAGGGGGTGTAAAAGGGTTAAATATGTTTTTACGTATTTCTCAATATCTCGAGGCACAATGAGATATCGTCTTGGTTTTTGCATGCAAATAATACTCATACAAATGTTTAAAAACCTATTTCAGGATTTTAAAGAATGCCACCGCTAAGGGTCACCCTCTTAGGTGTTAAATACGTTTTCACGTATTTCTCAATATCTCTTGGGCACGTTGAGATATCGCCTTGGTTTTTGCTTGCAAATGTTACTCATACAAATGTTTAAAAACCAATTTCAGGATTTCGAGAATTTCCACCCCTAAGGGGGTGTAAAAGGCTTAAATAAAATTTTACGTATTTCTTAATATCTCAAGGCACAATGAGATATCGCCTTGGTTTTTGCTTGCAAATGTTACTCATACAAATGTTCAAGAATGTATTTAGGATTTTTGAAAATTCCACGCCTAAGGGGGTGTAAAAAGGTTAAATATGTTTTTACGAATTTCTAGAAGTCTCTTATGCACGATGAGATATCGCCTTGGTTTTTGCTTGCAAATGTTACTCAGACAAATGTTTCAAAACAATTTCAGGATTTTCAAAAATTCTACCCCTAAGAGGGTGTAAAAGGGTTGAATATGTTTTTACGTATTTCTCAATATCTCTTAGACACGATGAGATATCGCCTTGGTTTTTGCTTGCAAATGTTACTCAGACAAATGTTTCAAAACAATTTCAGGATTTTGAGAAATTTTACCCCTGAAAGGGTGTAAAAGGGTTAAATATGTTTTTACGTATTTCTCAATATCTCTTAGGCACGATGAAATATCGCCTTGGTTTTTGCTTGCAAATGTTACTTATACAAATGTTTAAAAACAAGATTCAGGATTTTGAGAAATTCCTCCCCTAAGGGGGTGTAAAAGGGTTAAATATGTTTTCACGTATTTCTCAATATCTCTTAGACACGATGAGATATCGCCTTGGTTTTTGTTTGCGAATGTTACTCATACAAATGTTTGAAAAACGATTCCAAGATTTCGAGAATTTCCACCCCTAAGGAGGTGTAAAAGGGTTAAATAAAATTTTACGTATTTCTTAATATCTCAAGGCACAATGAGATATCGCCTTGGTTTTTGCTTGCAAATGTTACTCATACAAATGTTCAAGAATGTATTTTAGGATTTTTAAAAATTCCAAGCCTAAGGGGGTGTAAAAAGGTTGATTATGTTTTTACGTATTTTTAAAAATCTCTTATGCACGATGAGATATCGCCTTGTTTTTTGTTTGCAAATGTTACTCAGACAAATGTTTAAAAAACTATTCCAGGATTTTAAAAAATTCCACCCCTAAGGGGGTGTAAAAGGGTTAAATATGTTTTTACGTACTTCTCAATATCTTAAGGCACAATGAGATATCGCCTTGGTTCTTGCTTGCAAATGTTACGCATACAAATGTTAAAAAAATGATTTCAAGATTTTTAGAAATTCCACCCCTAAGGGGGCGTAAAAGGGTTCAATATGTTTTAAGGTATTTCTCAAAATCTCTTAGGCACGACGAGATATCGCCTTGGTTTTTGCTTTCAAATGATACTCATACAAATGTTCAAAAAACCATTTTAGGATTTTGAGAAATTTTACCCCTAAAAGGGTGTAAAAGGGTTAAATATGTTTTTACGTATTTCTTAATATCTCTTAGGCACGATGAAATATCGCCTTGGTTTTTGCTTGCAAATGTTAATCATACAAATGTTTGAAAACGTATTTTAGAATTTTTAAAAATTCCAATCCTAAGGGGGTGTGAAAGGGTTAAATATGTTTTCACGTATTTCTGAATATCTCTTAGACACGATGAGATATCGCCTTGGTTTTTGTTTGCAAATGTTACTCATACAAATGTTTAAAAAACGATTCCGGGATTTTGGAAAATTCCACCCCTAAGGGGGTGTAAAAGGGTTAAATATGTTTTTACGTACTTCTCAATATCTCTGAGTCACGTTGAGATATCGCCTTGGTTTTTGCTTTCAAATGTTACTCATATAAATGTTCAAAAAATCATTTTAGGATTTTGAGAAATTCCACCCGTAAGGGGGTGTAAAAGAGTTAAGCATGTTTTTACGTATTTCTCAATATCTCTTAGGCACGATGAAATATCGCCTTGGTTTTTGCTTGCAAATGTTAATCATACAAATGTTTGAAAAACGATTCCAAGATTTTGAAAAATTCCACCCTTAAAGGGGTGTAAAAGGGTTAAATATGTTTTCACGTATTTCTCAATATCTCATGGCACAATGAGATATCGCCTTGGTTTTGCTTGCAAATGTTACTCATTTCAATGTTTAAAAACCGAATTCAGGGTTTTGAGAAATTCCACCCCTAAAGGGGTTTTGAAGAGTTACATATGTTTTTACGTATTTCTCGATATCTCTTAGGCACGATAAAATATCGCCTTGGTTTTTGCTTGCAAATGTTACTTATACAAATGTTTAAAAACAAGATTCAGGATTTTGAGAAATTCCTCCCCTAAGGGGGTGTAAAAGGGTTAAATATGTTTTCACGTATTTCTCAATATCTCTTAGACACGATGAGATATCGCCTTGGTTTTTGTTTGCGAATGTTACTCATACAAATGTTTGAAAAACGATTCCAAGATTTCGAGAATTTCCACCCCTAAGGAGGTGTAAAACGGTTAAATAAAATTTTACGTATTTCTTAATATCTCAAGGCACAATGAGATATCGCCTTGGTTTTTGCTAGCAAATGTTACTCATACAAATGTTCAAGAATGTATTTTAGGATTTTTAAAAATTCTAAGCCTAAGGGGGTGTAAAAAGGTTAATTATGTTTTTACGTATTTTTAGAAATCTTTTATGCACGATGAGATATCGCCTTGTTTTTTGTTTGCAAATGTTACTCAGACAAATGTTTAAAAAACTATTCCAGGATTTTAAAAAATTCCACCCCTAAGGGGGTGTAAAAGGGTTAAATATGTTTTTACGTACTTCTCAATATCTCTGAGGCACGTTGAGATATCGCCTTGGTTTTTGCTTTCAAATGTTACTCATACAAATGTTTGAAAACGTAATTTAGAATTTTTAAAAATTCCACCCCTAAGTGGGTGTGAAAGGGTTAAATATGTTTTCACGTATTTCTCAATATCTCTTAGACACGATGAGATATCGCCTTGGTTTTTGCTTGCAAATGTTACTCATACAAATGTTTAAAAACCAATTTCAGGATTTCGAGAAATTCCACCCCTAAGGGGGTGTAAAAGGGTTAAATAACTTTTTACGTATTTCTCAATATCTTAAGGCACAATGAGATATCGCCTTGGTTCTTGCTTGCAAATGTTACGCATACAAATGTTAAAAAAATGATTTGAAGATTTTTAGAAATTCCACCCCTAAGGGGGCGTAAAAGGGTTCAATATGTTTTTAGGTATTTCTCAAAATCTCTTGGACACGACGAGATATCGCCTTGGTTTTTGTCTGCAAATGTTACTCACACAAATGTTTAAAAATCAATTTCAGGATTTCGAGAAATTCCACCCCTAAGGGGGTGTAAAAGGCTTAAATATGTTTTTACGTATTTCTGAATATCTCAAGGCACAATGAGATATCGCCTTGGTTTTTGCTTGCAAATGTTACTCATACAAAAAATCAAAAACGTATTTTAGGATTTTTAAAAATTCCACGCCTAAGGGGGTGTAAAAGCGTTTAATATATTTTTACGTATTTCTCAATATCTCAAGGCACAATGAGATATCGCCTTGGTTTTTGCTTAAAAATGTTATTCATACAAATGTTTAAAAAACGATTTCAAGATTTTTAGAAATTCCACCCCCAAGGGGGCGTAAAAGTGTTAAATATGTATTTAGGTATTTCTCAAAATCTCTTAGGCACGACGAGATATCGCCTTGGTTTTTTTCTGCAAATGTTACTCACACAAATGTTTAAAAACCAATTTCAGGATTCCGAGAAATTCCACCCCTAACGTGGTGTAAAAGAGTTAAATATGTTTTTACGTACTTCTGAATATCTCTGAGGCACTATGAGATATCGCCTTATTTTGCTTGCAAATGTTACTCATACAAATGTTCAAAAACCGAATTCGAGATTTCTAGAAATTCCACCTCTAAGGGGGTGTAAAAGGGTTAAATATGTTTTTACGTCTTTCTCAATATCTCTTAGACATGATGAGATATTGCCTTGGTTTTTGTTTCCAAATGTTACTCATACAAATGTTTAAAAACCAATTTCTGGATTTTAAAAAATGCTACCCCTAAGGGACACTTTCTTAGGGGTTAGATATGTTTTCACCTATTTCTGAATATCTCTTAGGCACGTTGAGATATCGCCTTGGTTTTTGCTTGCAAATGTTACTCATACAAATTTTTAAAAACCAATTTCAGGATTTCGAGAAATTTCACCCCTACGGGGGTGTGAAAGGGTTAAATAAGTTTTTACGTATTTCTCAATACCTCAAGGCACAATGAGATATCGCTTTGGTTTTTGCTTGCAAATATTACTCATACAAATGTTTAAAAAACGATTTCAAGATTTTTAGAAATTCCACCTCTAAGGAGGCGTAAAAGGGTTAAATATGTTTTTAGGTATTTCTCAAAATCTCTTAGGCACGACGAGATATCGCCTTGGTTTTTGTCTGCAAATGTTACTCACACAAATGTTTAAAAACCAATTTCAGAATTTCGAGAAATTTTACCCCTAAGGGGGTGTAAAAGGGTTAAATATGTTATTACGTATTTCTCAATATCTCAAGGCACAATAAGATATCGCCTTGGTTGTTGCTTGCAAATGTTACTCATACAAATGTTTAAAAACCAAATTCAGGATTTTGAGAAATTCCACCCCTAAAAAGGTGTAAAAAGGTTAAATATGTTTTTACGTATTTCTCAATATCTCTTAGGCACGATGATATATCGCCTTAGTTTTGTTTGCAAATGTAACTCATACAAATGTTTAAAAACGTATTTTGGGATTTTTAAAAATTCCGGCCCTAAGGGGGTGTCAAAGGGTTAAATATGTTTTCACGTTTTTCTCAATATCTCTTGGACACGATGAAATATCGCCTTGGTTTTTGTTTGCAAATGGTACTCTTACAAATGTTTAAAAATAAAATTCAGCATTTTTAGAAATTTCACCCCTAGGGGGGTGTAAAAGCGTTAAATATTTTTTTGAGTATTTCTCAATATCTTTTGGGCACGATGAGATATCGCCTTGGTTTTTGCTTTTAAATGTTACTCATACAAATGTTCAAAAAACTATTTTAGGATTTCAAGAAATTCCACCTTTAAGGGGGTGTAAAAGGGTTAAATATGTTTTGAAGTATTTCTCAATATCTCTTGGGCACGATGAGATATCGCCTTGGTTTTTGCTTGCAAATGTTACTCATACAAATAATCAAAAACATATTTTAGGATTTTTAAAAATTCCACGCCCAAGGGGGTGTAAAAGGTTTTAATAAGTTTTTACGTATTTCTCAATATCTCAAGGCACAATGAGATATCGTCTTGGTTTTTGCTTGCAAATGTTAATCATACAAATGTTTAAAGAACGATTTCAAGATTTTTAGAAATTCCACCCCTAAGGGGGCGTAAAAGTGTTAAATATGTTTTTGAGGTATTTCTCAAAATCTCTTAGGCACGACGAGATATCGCCTTGGATTTGTTTGCAAATGTTACTCAGACAAATGTTTCAAAAACAATTTCAAGATTTTGAAAAATTCCACCCCTAAGGGCGTGTAAAAGGGTTAAATATGTTTTTACGTACGTCTGAATATCTCTGAGGCACGATGAGATATCGCCTTATTTTGCTTGCAAATGTTATTCATACAAATGTTCAAAAACCAAATTCATGATTTTTAGAAATTCCACCTCTAAGGGGGTGTAAAAGGGTTTAATGTGTTTTTACGTATTTCTCTATATCTTTTAGGCACGATGAGATATCGTTTTGGTTTTTGTTTGCAAATGTTACTCATACTAATGTTTAAAAACTAATTTTTGGATTTTGAGAAATTCCACTTCTAAGGGGTTTTGAAAGGGTTAAATATGTTTTTACGTAGTTCTCAATATCTCAAGGCACAATGAGATATCGCCTTGGTTTTTGCTTGCAAATGTTATTGATACAAATGTTTAGAAACCAAATTCAAGATTTTTAGAAATTCCACCCTCAAAGTGGTGTAAAAGGGTTAAATGTGTTTTTACGTAATTTTAGAAATCTCTTATGCACGATGAGATATCGCCTTGGTTTTTGCTTGCAAATGTTACTCATACAAATGTTCAAAAACCGATTTCAAGACTTTTAGAAATTCTACCCCTGAGGAGGTGTAAAAGGGTTGAATATTTTTTTACGTATTTCTCGATATCCCTTAGGCACGATGAGATATCGCTTTGGTTTTTGTTTCCAAATGTTACTCATACAAATGTTAAAAAACCAATTTCAGGATTTTGAAATTTTTTAAAATTCCACGCCTAAGGGGGTGTAAAAGAGTTTAATATGTTTTTACGTATTTTAAGAAATCTCTTATGCACGATAGGATATCGCCTTGGTTTTTGTTTGCAAATGTTACTCACACAAATTTTTCAAAACAATTTCAGGATTTTCAAAAATTCTACCCCTAAGAGGGTGTAAAAGGGTTGAATATGTTTTTACGTATTTCTCAATATCTTTTAGACACGATGAAATATGGCCTTGGTTTTTGCTTGCAAATGTTACTCATACAAATGTTTAAAAACCAAATTTCAGGATTTCGAGAAATTCCACCCCTAAGGGGGTGTAAAAGGGTTAAATAAGTTTTTACGTATTTTTCAATATCTTAAGGCACAATGAGATATTGCCTTGGTTTTTGCTTGCAAATGTTACGCATACAAATGTTTAAAAAATGATTCCAAGATTTTTAGAAGTTCCATCCCTAAGGGGGCGTAAAAAGGTTCAATATGTTTTTAGGTATTTCTCAAAATCTCTTAGGCACGACGAGATATCGCCTTGGTTTTTGCTTTCAAATGTTACTCATACAAATGTTCAAATAACAATTTTGGGATTTTGAGAAATTTTACCCCTAAAAGGGTGTAAAAGGGTTAAATATGTTTTTACGTATTTCTCAATATCTCTTAGGCACGATGAAATATCGCCTTGGTTTTTGCTTGCAAATGTTAATCATACAGATGTTTGAAAATGTATTTTAGAATTTTTAAAAATTCCAATCCTAAGGGGGTGTGAAAGGGTTAAATATGTTTTCACGTATTTCTCAATATCTCTTAGACACGATGAGATATCGCCTTGGTTTTTGTTTGCAAATGTTACTCATACAAATATTTAAAAAACGATTCCGGGATTTTGAAAAATTCCACCCCTAAGGGGGTGTAAAAGGGTTAAATATGTTTTTACGTACTTCTCATTATCTCTGAGTCACGTTGAGATATCGCCTTGGTTTTTGCTTTCAAATGTTACTCTCATAAATGTTCAAAAAATCATTTTAGGATTTTGAGAAATTCCACCCGTAAGGGGGTGTAAAAGAGTTGAATATGTTTTTACGTATTTCTCAATATCTTCTAGGCACGATGAAATATCGCCTTGGTTTTTGCTTGCAAATGTTACTCATACAAATGTTTGAAAACGTATTTTAGAATTTTTTAAAATTCCACTCCTAAGGGGGTGTGAAAGGGTTAAATATGCTTTCACGTATTTCTCAATATCTCTTAGACACGATGAGATATCGCCTTGGTCTTGCTTGCAAATGTTACTCATTTAAATGTTTAAAAACCGAATTCAGGGTTTTGAGAAATTCCACCCTCAAGGGGGCGTAAAAGTGTTAAATATGTTTTTGAGTTATTTCTCAAAATCTCTTAGGCACGACGAGAAATCGCCTTGGTTTTTTTCTGCAAATGTTACTCACACAAATGTTTAAAAACCAAATTCAAGATTTTGAGAAATTCCACCCCTAAAAAGGTGTAAAAGGGTTAAATATGTTTTTACGTATTTCTCAATATCTCTTAAAAACGATGATATATCGCCTTGGTTTTGTTTGCAAATGTTGCTCATTTAAATGTTTAAAAACCGAATTCAGGGTTTTGAGAAATTCCACCCCTAAGGGGGTTTTGAAGAGTTACATATGTTTTTACGTATTCCTCGATATCTCTTAGGCACGATAAAATATCGCCTTGGTTTTTGCTTGCAAATGTTACTTATACAAATGTTTAAAAACAAGATTCAGGATTTTGAGAAATTCCTCCCCTAAGGGGGTGTAAAAGGGTTAAATATGTTTTCACGTATTTCTCAATACCTCTTAGACACGATGAGATATCGCCTTGGTTTTTGTTTGCAAATGTTACTGATACAAATGTTTGAAAAACGATTCCAAGATTTCGAGAATTTCCACCCCTAAGGAGGTGTAAACGGGTTTAATAAAATTTTACGTATTTCTTAATATCTCAAGGCACAATGAGATATCGCCTTGGTTTTTGCTTGCAAATGTTACTCATACAAATGTTCAAGAATGTATTTTGGGATTTTTTAAAATTCCAAGCCTAAGGGGGTGTAAAAAGGTTAATTATGTTTTTACGTTTTTTTAGAAATCTTTTATGCACGATGAGATATCGCCTTGTTTTTTGTTTGCAAATGTTACTCAGACAAATGTTTAAAAAACTATTCCAGGATTTTAAAAAATTCCACCCAAAGGGGGTGTAAAAGGGTTAAATATGTTTTTACGTACTTCTCAATATCTCTGAGGCACGTTGAGATATCGCCTTGGTTTTTGCTTTCAAATGTTACTCATACAAATGTTCAAAAAACCATTTTAGGATTTTGAAAAATTCCACCCCTAAGGGGGTGTAAAAGGGTTAAATATGTTTTTACGTATTTCTCAATATCTCTTAGGCACGATGAAATATCGCCTTGGTTTTTGCTTGCAAATGTTACTCATACAAATGTTTGAAAACGTAATTCAGAATTTTTAAAAATTCCACCCCTAAGGGGGTGTGAAAGGGTTAAATATGTTTTCACGTATTTCTCAATATCTCAAGGCACAATGAGATATCGCCTTGGTTTTTGCTTGCAAATGTTACTCATACAAATGTTTAAAGACCAACCTCAAAATTTTTAGAAATTCCACCTCTAAGGGGGTGTAAAAGGGTTAAATATGTTTTTACGTATTTCTCAATATCTCTTAGACACGATGAGATATCGCCTTGGTTTTTGTTTGCAAATGTTACTCATATAAATGTTTAAAAAACAATCCCAGGATTTCGAAAAATTCTACCCCTAAGGGGGTGTAAAAGGGTTAAATATGTTTTCACGTATTTCTCAATATCTCTTAGGCACGATGAAATATCGCCTTGGTTTTTGCTTGCAAATGTTACTCATACAAATGTTTGAAAAACGATTCCAAGATTTTGAAAAATTCCACCCCTAAGGGGGTGTAAAAAGGTTAAATATGTTTTTACGTATTTCTTATCATCTCAAGGCACAATGAGATATCGCCTTGGTCTTGCTTGCAAATGTTACTCATTTAAATGTTTAAAAACCGAATTCAGGGTTTTGAGAAATTCCACCCCTAAGGGGGTTTTGAAGAGTTACATATGTTTTTACGTATTTCTCGATATCTCTTAGGCACGATAAAATATCGCCTTGGTTTTTGCTTGCAAATGTTACTTATACAAATGTTTAAAAACAAGATTCAGGATTTTGAGAAATTCCTCCCCTAAGGGGGTGTAAAAGGGTTAAATATGTTTTCACGTATTTCTCAATACCTCTTAGACACGATGAGATATCGCCTTGGTTTTTGTTTGCGAATGTTACTCATACAAATGTTTGAAAAACGATTCCAAGATTTCGAGAATTTCCACCCCTAAGGAGGTGTAAACGGGTTAAATAAAATTTTACGTATTTCTTAATATCTCAAGGCACAATGAGATATCGCCTTGGTTTTTGCTTGCAAATGTTACTCATACAAATGTTCAAGAATGTATTTTGGGATTTTTTTAAATTCCAAGCCTAAGGGGGTGTAAAAAGGTTAATTATGTTTTTACGTTTTTTTAGAAATCTTTTATGCACGATGAGATATCGCCTTGTTTTTTGTTTGCAAATGTTACTCAGACAAATGTTTAAAAAACTATTCCAGGATTTTTAAAAATTCCACCCTAAGGGGGTGTAAAAGGGTTAAATATGTTTTTACGTACTTCTCAATATCTCTGAGGCACGTTGAGATAACGCCTTGGTTTTTGCTTTCAAATGTTACTCATACAAAAGTTCAAAAAACCATTTTAGGATTTTCAAAAATTCCACCCCTAAGGGGGTGTAAAAGGGTTAAATATGTTTTTACGTATTTCTCAATATCTCTTAGGCACGATGAAATATCGCCTTGGTTTTTGCTTGCAAATGTTACTCATACAAATGTTTGAAAACGTAATTTAGAATTTTTAAAAATTCCACCCCTAAGGGGGTGTGAAAGGGTTAAATATGTTTTCACGTATTTCTCAATATCTCAAGGCACAATGAGATATCGCCTTGGTTTTTGCTTGCAAATGTTACTCATACAAATGTTCAAAGACCAACCTCAAAATTTTTAGAAATTCCACCTCTAAGGGGGTGTAAAAGGGTTAAATATGTTTTTACGTATTTCTCAATATCTCTTAGACACGATGAGATATCGCCTTGGTTTTAGCTTTCAAATGTTACTCATACAAATGTTCAAAAACGAAATTGAGGATTATTAGAAATTCCACCCCTAAGTTGCTGTAAAAGGGTTAAATATTTTTGTACGTATTTCTTAATATCTCTTGGGCCCGATGAGATATCGCCTTGGTTCTTGCTTGCGAATGTTACTCCTACAAATGTTTAAAAATCGATTTGAAGATTTTTAGAAATTCCACCCCTAAGAAGGTGTAAAAGGATTAAATATGTTTTTACGTATTTCTCGATATCTCTTAGGCACGATGAGATATCGCCTTGGTTCTTGTTTCCAAATGTTAATCATACAAATGTTTAAAAACCAATTTCAGGATTTCGAGAAATTCCACCCCTAAGGGGGTGTGAAAGGGTTAAATAAGTTTTTACGTATTTCTCAATACCTCAAGGCACAATGAGATATCGCCTTGGTTTTTGCTTGCAAATATTACTCATATAAATGTTTAAAAAACAATTCCAGGATTTTGAAAAATTCCACCCCTAAAGGGGTGTAAAAGGGTTTAATTTGTTTTTACGTATTTCTCAATATCTCTTAGACACGATGAGATATCGCCTTGGTTTTTGTTTGCAAATCTTACTCATACAAATGTTTAAAAATAAAATTCAGGATTTTTAGAAATTTCACCCCTAAGGGCGTGTAAAAGCGTTAAATATTTTTTTACGTATTTCTCAATATCTTTTGGGCACGATGAGATATCGCCTTGGTTTTTGTTTGCAAATGTTACTCATACAAATGTTTAAAAACCGGTTTCAAGATTTTTAGAAATTCCACCCTTGAGAGGGTCTAAAAGGGTTAAATATGTTTTTACATTACTGATACAAATGTTTAGAAACCAAATTCAAGATTTTTAGAAATTCCACCTTCAAAGTGGTGTAAAAGGGTTAAATGTGTTTTTACGTAATTTTAGAAATCTTTTATGCACGATGAGATATCGCTTTGGTTTTTGTCTGCGAATGTTACTCAGACAAATGTTTCAAAAACGATTTCAGGATTTTAAAAAATTCCACCCCTAAGGGGGTGTAAAAGGGTTAAATATGTTTTTACGTATTTCTCAATATCTCAAGGCACAATGAGATTTCACCTTGGTTTTTGCATGCAAATAATACTCATACAAATGTTTAAAAACCTATTTCAGGATTTTAAAAAATGCCACCGCTAAGGGACACCCTCTTAGGTGTTAAATACGTTTTCACGTATTTCTCAATATCTCTTGGGCACGTTGAAATATCGCCTTGGTTTTTGCTTGCAAATGTTACTCATACAAATGTTTAAAACCAATTTCAGGATTTCGAGAATTTCCACCCCTAAGGGAGTGTAAAAGGGTTAAATAAAATTTTACGTATTTCTTAATATCTCAAGGCACAATGAGATATCGCCTTGGTTTTTGCTTGCAAATGTTACTCATACAAATGTTCAAGAATGTATTTAGGATTTTTTAAAATTCCACGCCTAAGGGGGTGTAAAAAGGTTAAATATGTTTTTACGAATTTCTAGAAATATCTTATGCACGATGAGATATCGCCTTGTTTTTTGTTTGCAAATGTTACACAGACAAATGTTTAAAAAACTATTCTAGGATTTTTAAAAATTCCACCCCTAGGGGGTGTAAAAGGGTTAAATATGTTTTTACGTATTTCTCAATATCTCGAGGCACAATGAGATATCGCCTTGGTTTTTGCATGCAAATAATACTCATACAAATGTTTAAAAACCTATTTCAGGATTTTAAAAAATGCCACCGCTAAGGGACACCCTCTTAGGTGTTAAATACGTTTTCACGTATTTCTCAATATCTCTTGGGCACGTTGAGATATCGCCTTGGTTTTTGCTTGCAAATGTTACTCATACAAATGTTTAAAAACCAATTTCAGGATTTCGAGAATTTCCACCCCTAAGGGGGTGTAAAAGGCTTAAATAAAATTTTACGTATTTCTTAATATCTCAAGGCACAATGAGATATCGCCTTGGTTTTTGCTTGCAAATGTTACTCATACAAATGTTCAAGAATGTATTTAGGATTTTTAAAAATTCCACGCCTAAGGGGGTGTAAAAAGGTTAAATATGTTTTTACGAATTTCTAGAAGTCTCTTATGCACGATGAGATATCGCCTTGGTTTTTGCTTGCAAATGTTACTCAGACAAATGTTTCAAAACAATTTCAGGATTTTCAAAAATTCTACCCTTAAGAGGGTGTAAAAGGGTTGAATATTTTTTTACGTATTTCTCGATATCCCTTAGGCACGATGAGATATCGCTTTGGTTTTTGTTTCCAAATGTTACTCATACAAATATTTAAAAAACGATTCCGGGATTTTGAAAAATTCCACCCCTAAGGGGGTGTAAAAGGGTTAAATATGTTTTTACGTACTTCTCATTATCTCTGAGTCACGTTGAGATATCGCCTTGGTTTTTGCTTTCAAATGTTACTCTCATAAATGTTCAAAAAATCATTTTAGGATTTTGAGAAATTCCACCCGTAAGGGGGTGTAAAAGAGTTGAATATGTTTTTACGTATTTCTCAATATCTCTTAGGCACGATGAAATATCGCCTTGGTTTTTGCTTGCAAATGTTACTCATACAAATGTTTGACAACGTATTTTAGAATTATTTAAAATTCCACTCCTAAGGGGGTGTGAAAGGGTTAAATATGCTTTCACGTATTTCTCAATATCTCTTAGACACGATGAGATATCGCCTTGGTCTTGCTTGCAAATGTTACTCATTTAAATGTTTAAAAACCGAATTCAGGGTTTTGAGAAATTCCACCCCTAAGGAGGTTTTGAAGAGTTACATATGTTTTTACGTATTTCTCGATATCTCTTAGGCACGATAAAATATCGCCTTGGTTTTTGCTTGCAAATGTTACTTATACAAATGTTTAAAAACAAGATTCAGGATTTTGAGAAATTCCTGCCCTAAGGGGGTGTAAAAGGGTTAAATATGTTTTCACGTATTTCTCAATACCTCTTAGACACGATGAGATATCGCCTTGGTTTTTGTTTGCAAATGTTACTGATACAAATGTTTGAAAAACGATTCCAAGATTTCGAGAATTTCCACCCCTAAGGAGGTGTAAACGGGTTAAATAAAATTTTACGTATTTCTTAATATCTCAAGGCACAATGAGATATCGCCTTGGTTTTTGCTTGCAAATGTTACTCATACAAATGTTCAAGAATGTATTTTGGGATTTTTTTAAATTCCAAGCCTAAGGGGGTGTAAAAAGGTTAATTATGTTTTTACGTTTTTTTAGAAATCTTTTATGCACGATGAAATATATCCTTGTTTTTTGTTTGCAAATGTTACTCAGACAAATGTTTCAAAAACTATTCCAGGATTTTGAAAAATTCCACCCTAAGGGGGTGTAAAAGGGTTAAATATGTTTTTACGTACTTCTCAATATCTCTGAGGCACGTTGAGATATTGCCTTGGTTTTTGCTTTCAAATGTTACTCATACAAATGTTCAAAAAACCATTTTAGGATTTTGAAAAATTCCACCCCTAAGGGGGTGTAAAAGGGTTAAATATGTTTTTACGTATTTCTCAATATCTCTTAGGCACGATGAAATATCGCCTTGGTTTTTGCTTGCAAATGTTACTCATACAAATGTTTGAAAACGTAATTTAGAATTTTTAAAAATTCCACCCCTAAGGGGGTGTGAAAGGGTTAAATATGTTTTCACGTATTTCTCAATATCTCAAGGCACAATGAGATATCGCCTTGGTTTTTGCTTGCAAATGTTACTCATACAAATGTTCAAAGACCAACCTCAAAATTTTTAGAAATTCCACCTCTAAGGGGGTGTAAAAGGGTTAAATATGTTTTTACGTATTTCTCAATATCTCTTAGACACGATGAGATATCGCCTTGGTTTTCGCTTTCAAATGTTACTCATACAAATGTTCAAAAACGAAATTGAGGATTATTAGAAATTCCACCCCTAAGTTGCTGTAAAAGGGTTAAATATTTTTGTACGTATTTCTTAATATCTCTTGGGCCCGATGAGATATCGCCTTGGTTCTTGCTTGCGAATGTTACTCCTACAAATGTTTAAAAATCGATTTCAAGATTTTTAGAAATTCCACCCCTAAGAAGGTGTAAAAGGGTTAAATATGTTTTTACGTATTTCTCGATATCTCTTAGGCACGATGAGATATCGCCTTGGTTTTTGTTTGCATATCTTACTCATACAAATGTTTAAAAACCTATTTCAGGATTTTAAAAAATGCCACCCCTAAGGGACACCCTCTTAGGGGTTTAATACGTTTTCACGTATTTCTCAATATTTTTTAGGCACGTTGAGATATCGCCTTGGTTTTTGCTTGCAAATACTACTCATACAAACGTTTAAAAACCAATTTCAGGATTTCGAGAAATTCTACCCTCAAGGGGGTGTAAAAGGGTTGAATAAGTTTTTACGTATTTCTCTATATCTCAAGGCACAATGAGATATCGCCTTGGTTTTTGCTTGCAAATACTACTCATACAAACGTTTAAAAACCAATTTCAGGATTTCGAGAAATTCTACCCTCAAGGGGGTGTAAAAGGGTTGAATAAGTTTTTACGTATTTCTCTATATCTCAAGGCACAATGAGATATCGCCTTGGTTTTTGCTTTCAAATGTTACTCATACAAATGTTTGAAAAAAAATTTCAGGATTTCGAGAAATTCTACCCCTAAGGGGGTGTAAAAGGGTTAAATATGTTTTCACGTATTTCTCAATATGTCTTAGACACGATGAGATATCGCCTTGGTTTTTGTTTGCAAATGTTACTCATATAAATGTTTAAAAAACTATTCCAGGATTTCGAAAAATTCCACCCCTAAGGGGGTGTAAAAGGGTTTAATTTGTTTTTACGTATTTCTCAATATCTCTTAGACACGATGAGATATCGCCTTGGTTTTTGTTTGCATATCTTACTCATACAAATGTTTGAAAATAAAATTCAGGATTTTTAGAAATTTCACCCCTAAGGGGGTGTAAAAGCGTAAAATATTTTTTTACGTATTTCTCAATATCTTTTGGGCACGATGAGATATCGCCTTGGTTTTTGTTTGCAAATGTTACTCATACAAATGTTTAAAAACCGGTTTCAAGATTTTTAGAAATTCCACCCTTGAGAGGGTCTAAAAGGGTTAAATATGTTTTTACATTACTGATATAAATGTTTAGAAACCAAATTCAAGATTTTTAGAAATTCCACCCTCAAAGTGGTGTAAAAGGGTTAAATGTGTTTTTACGTAATTTTAGAAATCTTTTATGCACGATGAGATATCGCTTTGGTTTTTGTCTGCGAATGTTACTCAGACAAATGTTTCAAAAACGATTTCAGGATTTTAAAAAATTCCACCCCTAAGGGGGTGTAAAAGGGTTAAATATGTTTTTACGTATTTCTCAATATCTCAAGGCACAATGAGATATCGCCTTGGTTTTTGCATGCAAATAATACTCATACAAATGTTTAAAAACCTATTTCAGGATTTTAAAAAAAGCCACCGCTAAGGGACACCCTCTTAGGTGTTAAATACGTTTTCACGTATTTCTCAATATCTCTTGGGCACGTTGAAATATCGCCTTGGTTTTTGCTTGCAAATGTTACTCATACAAATGTTTAAAAACCAATTTCAGGATTTCGAGAATTTCCACCCCTAAGGGAGTGTAAAAGGTTTAAATTAATCTTTACGTATTTCTTAATATCTCAAGGCACAATGAGATATCGCCTTGGTTTTTGCTTGCAAATGTTACTCATACAAATGTTCAAGAATGTATTTAGGATTTTTTAAAATTCCACGCCTAAGAGGGTGTAAAAGAGTTAAATATTTTTTTACGAATTTCTAGAAATCTCTTATGCACGATGAGATATCGCCTTGTTTTTTGTTTGCAAATGTTACTCAGACAAATGTTTAAAAAACTATTCTAGGATTTTTAAAAATTCCACCCCTAAGGGGGTGTAAAAGGGTTAAATATGTTTTTACGTATTTCTCATTATCTCGAGGCACAATGAGATATCGCCTTGGTTTTTGCATGCAAATAATACTCATACAAATGTTTAAAAACCTAGTTCAGGATTTAAAAAAATGCCACCGCTAAGGGACACCCTCTTAGGTGTTAAATACGTTTTCACGTATTTCTCAATATCTCTTGGGCACGTTGAGATATCGCCTTGGTTTTTGCTTGCAAATGTTACTCATACAAATGTTTAAAAACCAATTTCAGGATTTCGAGAATTTTCACCCCTAAGGGGGTGTAAAAGGGTTAATAAAAATTTTACGTATTTCTTAATATCTCAAGGCACAATGAGATATCGCCTTGGTTTTTACTTGCAAATGTTAATCATACAAATGTTCAAGAATGTATTTAGGATTTTTAAAATTTCCACGCCTAAGGGGGTGTAAAAAGGTTAAATATGTTTTTACGAATTTCTAGAAGTCTCTTATGCACGATGAGATATCGCCTTGGTTTTTGCTTGCAAATGTTACTCATACAAATGTTCAAAAACCGATTTCAAGACTTTTAGAAATTCCACCTCTAAGGGGGTGTAAAAGGGTTAAATGTGTTTTCACGTATTTCTCAATATCTCTTGGGCACGTTGAGATATCGCCTTGGTTTTTGCTTGCAAATGTTACTCATACAAATGTTTAAAAACCAATTTCAGGATTTCGAGAATTTCCACCCCTAAGGGGGTGTAAAAGGGTTAAATAAAATTTTACGTATTTCTCAATATCTCAAGGCACAATGAGATATCGCCTTGGTTTTTGCTTGCAAATGTTATTGATACAAATGTTTAGAAACCAAATTCAAGATTTTTAGAAATTCCACCCTCAAAGTGGTGTAAAAGGGTTAAATGTGTTTTTACGTAATTTTAGAAATCTCTTATGCACGATGAGATATCGCCTTGGTTTTTGCTTGCAAATGTTACCCATACAAATGTTCAAAAACCGATTTCAAGACTTTTAGAAATTCTACCCCTGAGGAGGTGTAAAAGGGTTGAATATTTTTTTACGTATTTCTCGATATCTCTTAGGCACGATGAGATATCGCTTTGGTTTTTGTTTCCAAATGTTACTCATACAAATGTTAAAAAACCAATTTCAGGATTTTGAAATTTTTTAAAATTCCACGCCTAAGGGGGTGTAAAAGGGTTTAATATGTTTTTACGTATTTTAAGAAATCTCTTATGCACGATGGGATATCGCCTTGGTTTTTGTTTGCAAATGTTACTCAGACAAATGTTTCAAAACAATTTCAGGATTTTCAAAAATTCTACCCCTAAGAGGGTGTAAAAGGGTTGAATATGTTTTTACGTATTTCTCAATATCTCTTAGACACGATGAGATATCGCCTTGGTTTTTGCTTGCAAATGTTACTCATACAAATGTTTAAAAACCAATTCCAGGATTTCGAGAAATTCCACCCCTAAGGGGGTGTAAAAGAGTTAAATAAGTTTTTACGTATTTCTCAATATCTTAAGGCACATTGAGATATTGCCTTGGTTTTTGCTTGCAAATGTTACGCATACAAATGTTTAAAAAATGATTTCAAGATTTTTAGAAGTTCCATCCCTAAGGGGGCGTAAAAAGGTTCAATATGTTTTTAGGTATTTCTCAAAATCTCTTAGGCACGACGAGATATCGCCCTGGTTTTTGCTTTCAAATGTTACTCATACAAATGTTCAAAAAACCATTTTAGGATTTTGAGAAATTTTACCCCTAAAAGGGTGTAAAAGGGTTAAATATGTTTTTACGTATTTCTCAATATCTCTTAGGCACGATGAAATATCGCCTTGGTTTTTGCTTGCAAATGTTAATCATACAAATGTTTGAAAACGTGTTTTAGAATTTTTAAAAATTCCAATCCTAAGGGGGTGTGAAAGGGTTAAATATGTTTTCACGTATTTCTCAATATCTCTTAGACACGATGAGATATCGCCTTGGTTTTTGTTTGCTAATTTTACTCATACAAATGTTTGAAAAACGATTCCAAGATTTTGAAAAATTCCACCCCTAAGGGGGTGTAAAAGGGTTAAATATGTTTTTACGTATTTCTCAATATCTTAAGGCACAATGAGATATCGCCTTGGTTTTGCTTGCAAATGTTACTCATTTAAATGTTTAAAAACCGAATTCAGGGTTTTGAGAAATTCCACCCCTAAGGGGGTTTTGAAGAGTTACATATGTTTTTACGTATTTCTCGATATCTCTTAGGCACGATAAAATATCGCCTTGGTTTTGGCTTGCAAATGTTACTTATACAAATGTTTAAAAACAAGATTCAGGATTTTGAGAAATTCCTCCCCTAAGGGGGTGTAAAAGGGTTAAATATGTTTTCACGTATTTCTCAATATCTCTTAGACACGATGAGATATCGCCTTGGTTTTTGTTTGCGAATGTTACTCATACAAATGTTTGAAAAACAATTCCAAGATTTCGAGAATTTTCACCCCTAAGGAGGTGTAAAAGGGTTAAATAAAATTTTACGTATTTCTTAATATCTCAAGGCACAATGAGATATCGCCTTGGTTTTTGCTTGCAAATGTTACTCATACAAACGTTCAAGAATGTATTTTAGGATTTTTAAAAATTCCAAGCCTAAGGGGGTGTAAAAAGGTTAATTATGTTTTTACGTATTTTTAAAAATCTTTTATGCACGATGAGATATCGCCTTGTTTTTTGATTGCAAATGTTACTCAGACAAATGTTTAAAAAACTATTCCAGGATTTTGAAAAATTCCACCCCTAAGGGGGTGTAAAAGGGTTAAATATGTTTTTACGTACTTCTCAATATCTCTGAGGCACGTTGAGATATCGCCTTGGTTTTTGCTTTCAAATATTAGTCATACAAATGTTCAAAAAACCATTTGAGGATTTTGAAAAATTCCACCCCTAAGGGGGTGTAAAAGGGTTAAATATGTTTTCACGTATTTCTTAATATCTCTTAGACACGATGAGATATCGCCTTGGTTTTTGCTTGCAAATGTTACTCATACAAATGTTTAAAAACCAATTTCAGGATTTCGAGAAATTCCACCCCTAAGGGGGTGTAAAAGGGTTAAATAAGTTTTTACGTATTTCTCAATATCTTAAGGCACAATGAGATATCGCCTTGGTTCTTGCTTGCAAATGTTACGCATACAAATGTTAAAAAAATGATTTCAAGATTTTTAGAAATTCCACCCCTAAGGGGGCGTAAAAGGGTTCAATATGTTTTTAGGTATTTCTCAAAATCTCTTGGGCACGACGAGATATCGCTTTGGTTTTTGTCTGCAAATGTTACTCACACAAATGTTTAAAAATCAATTTCAGGATTTCGAGAAATTCCACCCCTAAGGAGGTGTAAAAGGGTTAAATATGTTTTTACGTATTTCTGAATATCTCAAGGCACAATGAGATATCGCCTTGGTTTTTGCTTGCAAATGTTACTCATACAAAAAATCAAAAACGTATTTTAGGATTTTTTAAAATTCCACGCCTAAAGGGGTGTAAAAGCGTTCAATATATTTTTACGTATTTCTCAATATCACAAGGCACAATGAGATATCGCCTTGGTTTTTGCTTGCAAATGTTATTCATACAAATGTTTAAAAAACGATTTCGAAATTTTTAGAAATTCCACCCCTAAGGGGGCGTAAAAGTGTTAATTATGTATTTAGGTATTTCTCAAAATCTCTTAGGCACGACGAGATATCGCCTTGGTTTTTTTCTGCAAATGTTACTCACACAAATGTTTAAAAACCAATTTCAGGATTTCGAGAAATTCCACCCCTAAGGGGGTGTAAAAGAGTTAAATATTTTTTTACGTACTTCTGAATATCTCTGAGGCACGATGAGATATCGCCTTATTTTGCTTGCAAATGTTACTCATACAAATGTTTAAAAACCGAATTCGAAATTTTTAGAAATTCCACCTCTAAGGGGGTGTAAAAAAGTTAAATATGTTTTTACGTCTTTCTCAATATCTCTTAGACATGATGAGATATTGCCTTGGTTTTTGTTTCCAAATGTTACTCATACAAATGTTTAAAAACCAATTTCAGGATTTTAAAAAATGCTACCCCTAAGGGACACCTTCTTAGGGGTTAGATATGTTTTCACGTATTTCTCAATATCTCTTAGGCACGTTGAGATATCGCCTTGGTTTTTGCTTGCAAATGTTACTCATACAAATGTTTAAAAACCAATTTCAGGATTTCGAGAAATTCCACCCGCAAGGGGGTGTGAAAGGGTTAAATAAGTTTTTACGTATTTCTCAATACCTCAAGGCACAATGATATATCGCCTTGGTTTTTGCTTGCAAATATTACTCATATAAATGTTTGAAAAACAATTCCAGGATTTTAAAAAATTCCACCCCTAAGGGGGTGTAAAAGGGTTAAATTTGTTTTTACGTATTTCTCAATATCTCTTAGACACGATGAGATATCGCCTTGGTTTTTGCTTGCAAATGTTACTCATACAAATGTTCAAAGACCAACCTCAAAATTTTTAGAAATTCCACCTCTAAGGGGGTGTAAAAGGGTTAAATATGTTTTTACGTATTTCTCAATATCTCTTAGACACGATGAGATATCGCCTTGGTTTTCGCTTTCAAATGTTACTCATACAAATGTTCAAAAACGAAATTGAGGATTATTAGAAATTCCACCCCTAAGTTGCTGTAAAAGGGTTAAATATTTTTGTACGTATTTCTTAATATCTCTTGGGCCCGATGAGATATCGCCTTGGTTCTTGCTTGCGAATGTTACTCCTACAAATGTTTAAAAATGGATTTGAAGATTTTTAGAAATTCCACCCCTAAGAAGGTGTAAAAGGGTTAAATATGTTTTTACGTATTTCTCGATATCTCTTAGGCACGATGAGATATCGCCTTGGTTCTTGTTTCCAAATGTTAATCATACAAATGTTCAAAAACCAATTTCAGGATTTCGAGAAATTCCACCCCTAAGGGGGTGTGAAAGGGTTAAATAAGTTTTTACGTATTTCTCAATACCTCAAGGCACAATGAGATATCGCCTTGGTTTTTGCTTGCAAATATTACTCATATAAATGTTTAAAAAACAATTCCAGGATTTTGAAAAATTCCACCCCTAAGGGGGTGTAAAAGGGTTAAATTTGTTTTTACGTATTTCTCAATATCTCTTAGACACGATGAGATATCGCCTTGGTTTTTGTTTGCAAATCTTACTCATACAAATGTTTAAAAATAAAATTCAGGATTTTTAGAAATTTCACCCCTAAGGGCGTGTAAAAGCGTTAAATATTTTTTTACGTATTTCTCAATATCTTTTGGGCACGATGAGATATCGCCTTGGTTTTTGCTTGCAAATGTTACTCATACAAATGTTTAAAAACCAATTTGAGGATTTCGAGAATTTCCACCCCTGAGGGGGTGTATAGGGGTTAAATAAAATTTTACGTATTTCTCAATATCTCAAGGCACAATGAGATATCGCCTTGGTTTTTGCTTGCAAATGTTATTGATACAAATGTTTAGAAACCAAATTCAAGATTTTTAGAAATTCCACCCTCAAAGTGGTGTAAAAGGGTTAAATGTGTTTTTACGTAATTTTAGAAATCTCTTATGCACGATGAGATATCGCCTTGGTTTTTGCTTGCAAATGTTACCCATACAAATGTTCAAAAACCGATTTCAAGACTTTTAGAAATTCTACCCCTGAAAAGGTGTAAAAGGGTTGAATATTTTTTTACGTATTTCTCGATATCTCTTATGCACGATGAGATATCGCTTTGGTTTTTGTTTCCAAATGTTACTCATTCAAATGTTAAAAAACCAATTTCAGGATTTTGAAATTTTTTAAAATTCCACGCCTAAGGGGGTGTAAAAGGGTTTAATATGTTTTTACGTATTTTAAGAAATCTCTTATGCACGATGGGATATCGTCTTGGTTTTTGTTTGCAAATGTTACTCAGACAAATGTTTCAAAACAATTTCAGGATTTTCAAAAATTCTACCCCTAAGAGGGTGTAAAAGGGTTGAATATGTTTTTACGTATTTCTCAATATCTCTTAGACACGATGAGATATCGCCTTGGTTTTTGCTTGCAAATGTTACTCATACAAATGTTTAAAAACCAATTTCAGGATTTCGAGAAATTCCACCCCTAAGGGGGTGTAAAAGAGTTAAATAAGTTTTTACGTATTTCTCAATATCTTAAGGCACAATGAGATATTGCCTTGGTTTTTGCTTGCAAATGTTACGCATACAAATGTTTAAAAAATGATTTCAAGATTTTTAGAAGTTCCATCCCTAAGGGGGCGTAAAAAGGTTCAATGTGTTTTTAGGTATTTCTCAAAATCTCTTAGGCACGACGAGATATCGCCTTGGTTTTTGCTTTCAAATGTTACTCATACAAATGTTCAAAAAACCATTTTAGGATTTTGAGAAATTTTACCCCTAAAAAGGTGTAAAAGGGTTAAATATGTTTTTACGTATTTCTCAATATCTCTTAGGCACGATGAAATATCGCCTTGGTTTTTGCTTTCAAATGTTACTCATACAAATGTTCAAAAAACCATTTTAGGATTTTGAGAAATTTTACCCCTAAAAGGGTGTAAAAGGGTTAAATATGTTTTTACGTATTTCTCAATATATCTTAGACACGATGAGATATCGCCTTGGTTTTTGTTTGCAAATGTTACTCATATAAATGTTTAAAAAACAATTCCAGGATTTTGAAAAATTCCACCCCTAAGGGGGTGTAAAAGGGTTAAATATGTTTTCACGTATTTCTCAATATCTCTTAGACACGATGAGATATCGCCTTGGTTTTTGTTTGCAAATGTTACTCATATAAATGTTTAAAAAACAATCCCAGGATTTCGAAAAATTCTACCCCTAAGGGGGTGTAAAAGGGTTAAATATGTTTTCACGTATTTCTCAATATCTCTTAGGCACGATGAAATATCGCCTTGGTTTTTGCTTGCAAATGTTACTCATACAAATGTTTGAAAAACGATTCCAAGATTTTGAAAAATTCCACCCCTAAGGGGGTGTAAAAAGGTTAAATATGTTTTTACGTATTTCTTATCATCTCAAGGCACAATGAGATATCGCCTTGGTCTTGCTTGCAAATGTTACTCATTTAAATGTTTAAAAACCGAATTCAGGGTTTTGAGAAATTCCACCCCTAAGGGGGTTTTGAAGAGTTACATATGTTTTTACGTATTTCTCGATATCTCTTAGGCACGATAAAATATCGCCTTGGTTTTTGCTTGCAAATGTTACTTATACAAATGTTTAAAAACAAGATTCAGGATTTTGAGAAATTCCTCCCCTAAGGGGGTGTAAAAGGGTTAAATATGTTTTCACGTATTTCTCAATACCTCTTAGACACGATGAGATATCGCCTTGGTTTTTGTTTGCGAATGTTACTCATACAAATGTTTGAAAAACGATTCCAAGATTTCGAGAATTTCCACCCCTAAGGAGGTGTAAACGGGTTAAATAAAATTTTACGTATTTCTTAATATCTCAAGGCACAATGAGATATCGCCTTGGTTTTTGCTTGCAAATGTTACTCATACAAATGTTCAAGAATGTATTTTGGGATTTTTTTAAATTCCAAGCCTAAGGGGGTGTAAAAAGGTTAATTATGTTTTTACGTTTTTTTAGAAATCTTTTATGCACGATGAGATATCGCCTTGTTTTTTGTTTGCAAATGTTACTCAGACAAATGTTTAAAAAACTATTCCAGGATTTTTAAAAATTCCACCCTAAGGGGGTGTAAAAGGGTTAAATATGTTTTTACGTACTTCTCAATATCTCTGAGGCACGTTGAGATAACGCCTTGGTTTTTGCTTTCAAATGTTACTCATACAAAAGTTCAAAAAACCATTTTAGGATTTTCAAAAATTCCACCCCTAAGGGGGTGTAAAAGGGTTAAATATGTTTTTACGTATTTCTCAATATCTCTTAGGCACGATGAAATATCGCCTTGGTTTTTGCTTGCAAATGTTACTCATACAAATGTTTGAAAACGTAATTTAGAATTTTTAAAAATTCCACCCCTAAGGGGGTGTGAAAGGGTTAAATATGTTTTCACGTATTTCTCAATATCTCAAGGCACAATGAGATATCGCCTTGGTTTTTGCTTGCAAATGTTACTCATACAAATGTTCAAAGACCAACCTCAAAATTTTTAGAAAATCCACCTCTAAGGGGGTGTAAAAGGGTTAAATATGTTTTTACGTATTTCTCAATATCTCTTAGACACGATGAGATATCGCCTTGGTTTTCGCTTTCAAATGTTACTCATACAAATGTTCAAAAACGAAATTGAGGATTATTAGAAATTCCACCCCTAAGTTGCTGTAAAAGGGTTAAATATTTTTGTACGTATTTCTTAATATCTCTTGGGCCCGATGAGATATCGCCTTGGTTCTTGCTTGCGAATGTTACTCCTACAAATGTTTAAAAATCGATTTGAAGATTTTTAGAAATTCCACCCCTAAGAAGGTGTAAAAGGATTAAATATGTTTTTACGTATTTCTCGATATCTCTTAGGCACGATGAGATATCGCCTTGGTTCTTGTTTCCAAATGTTAATCATACAAATGTTTAAAAACCAATTTCAGGATTTCGAGAAATTCCACCCCTAAGGGGGTGTGAAAGGGTTAAATAAGTTTTTACGTATTTCTCAATACCTCAAGGCACAATGAGATATCGCCTTGGTTTTTGCTTGCAAATATTACTCATATAAATGTTTAAAAAACAATTCCAGGATTTTGAAAAATTCCACCCCTAAAGGGGTGTAAAAGGGTTTAATTTGTTTTTACGTATTTCTCAATATCTCTTAGACACGATGAGATATCGCCTTGGTTTTTGTTTGCAAATCTTACTCATACAAATGTTTAAAAATAAAATTCAGGATTTTTAGAAATTTCACCCCTAAGGGCGTGTAAAAGCGTTAAATATTTTTTTACGTATTTCTCAATATCTTTTGGGCACGATGAGATATCGCCTTGGTTTTTGTTTGCAAATGTTACTCATACAAATGTTTAAAAACCGGTTTCAAGATTTTTAGAAATTCCACCCTTGAGAGGGTCTAAAAGGGTTAAATATGTTTTTACATTACTGATACAAATGTTTAGAAACCAAATTCAAGATTTTTAGAAATTCCACCTTCAAAGTGGTGTAAAAAGGTTAAATGTGTTTTTACGTAATTTTAGAAATCTTTTATGCACGATGAGATATCGCTTTGGTTTTTGTCTGCGAATGTTACTCAGACAAATGTTTCAAAAACGATTTCAGGATTTTAAAAAATTCCACCCCTAAGGGGGTGTAAAAGGGTTAAATATGTTTTTACGTATTTCTCAATATCTCAAGGCACAATGAGATTTCACCTTGGTTTTTGCATGCAAATAATACTCATACAAATGTTTAAAAACCTATTTCAGGATTTTAAAAAATGCCACCGCTAAGGGACACCCTCTTAGGTGTTAAATACGTTTTCACGTATTTCTCAATATCTCTTGGGCACGTTGAAATATCGCCTTGGTTTTTGCTTGCAAATGTTACTCATACAAATGTTTAAAACCAATTTCAGGATTTCGAGAATTTCCACCCCTAAGGGAGTGTAAAAGGGTTAAATAAAATTTTACGTATTTCTTAATATCTCAAGGCACAATGAGATATCGCCTTGGTTTTTGCTTGCAAATGTTACTCATACAAATGTTCAAGAATGTATTTAGGATTTTTTAAAATTCCACGCCTAAGGGGGTGTAAAAAGGTTAAATATGTTTTTACGAATTTCTAGAAATCTCTTATGCACGATGAGATATCGCCTTGTTTTTTGTTTGCAAATGTTACTCAGACAAATGTTTAAAAAACTATTCTAGGATTTTTAAAAATTCCACCCCTAGGGGGTGTAAAAGGGTTAAATATGTTTTTACGTATTTCTCAATATCTCGAGGCACAATGAGATATCGCCTTGGTTTTTGCATGCAAATAATACTCATACAAATGTTTAAAAACCTATTTCAGGATTTTAAAAAATGCCACCGCTAAGGGACACCCTCTTAGGTGTTAAATACGTTTTCACGTATTTCTCAATATCTCTTGGGCACGTTGAGATATCGCCTTGGTTTTTGCTTGCAAATGTTACTCATACAAATGTTTAAAAACCAATTTCAGGATTTCGAGAATTTCCACCCCTAAGGGGGTGTAAAAGGCTTAAATAAAATTTTACGTATTTCTTAATATCTCAAGGCACAATGAGATATCGCCTTGGTTTTTGCTTGCAAATGTTACTCATACAAATGTTCAAGAATGTATTTAGGATTTTTAAAAATTCCACGCCTAAGGGGGTGTAAAAAGGTTAAATATGTTTTTACGAATTTCTAGAAGTCTCTTATGCACGATGAGATATCGCCTTGGTTTTTGCTTGCAAATGTTACTCAGACAAATGTTTCAAAACAATTTCAGGATTTTCAAAAATTCTACCCTTAAGAGGGTGTAAAAGGGTTGAATATTTTTTTACGTATTTCTCGATATCCCTTGGGCACGATGAGATATCGCTTTGGTTTTTGTTTCCGAATGTTACTCATACAAATATTTAAAAAACGATTCCGGGATTTTGAAAAATTCCACCCCTAAGGGGGTGTAAAAGGGTTAAATATGTTTTTACGTACTTCTCATTATCTCTGAGTCACGTTGAGATATCGCCTTGGTTTTTGCTTTCAAATGTTACTCTCATAAATGTTCAAAAAATCATTTTAGGATTTTGAGAAATTCCACCCGTAAGGGGGTGTAAAAGAGTTGAATATGTTTTTACGTATTTCTCAATATCTCTTAGGCACGATGAAATATCGCCTTGGTTTTTGCTTGCAAATGTTACTCATACAAATGTTTGACAACGTATTTTAGAATTATTTAAAATTCCACTCCTAAGGGGGTGTGAAAGGGTTAAATATGCTTTCACGTATTTCTCAATATCTCTTAGACACGATGAGATATCGCCTTGGTCTTGCTTGCAAATGTTACTCATTTAAATGTTTAAAAACCGAATTCAGGGTTTTGAGAAATTCCACCCCTAAGGAGGTTTTGAAGAGTTACATATGTTTTTACGTATTTCTCGATATCTCTTAGGCACGATAAAATATCGCCTTGGTTTTTGCTTGCAAATGTTACTTATACAAATGTTTAAAAACAAGATTCAGGATTTTGAGAAATTCCTGCCCTAAGGGGGTGTAAAAGGGTTAAATATGTTTTCACGTATTTCTCAATACCTCTTAGACACGATGAGATATCGCCTTGGTTTTTGTTTGCAAATGTTACTGATACAAATGTTTGAAAAACGATTCCAAGATTTCGAGAATTTCCACCCCTAAGGAGGTGTAAACGGGTTAAATAAAATTTTACGTATTTCTTAATATCTCAAGGCACAATGAGATATCGCCTTGGTTTTTGCTTGCAAATGTTACTCATACAAATGTTCAAGAATGTATTTTGGGATTTTTTTAAATTCCAAGCCTAAGGGGGTGTAAAAAGGTTAATTATGTTTTTACGTTTTTTTAGAAATCTTTTATGCACGATGAAATATATCCTTGTTTTTTGTTTGCAAATGTTACTCAGACAAATGTTTCAAAAACTATTCCAGGATTTTAAAAAATTCCACCCTAAGGGGGTGTAAAAGGGTTAAATATGTTTTTACGTACTTCTCAATATCTCTGAGGCACGTTGAGATATTGCCTTGGTTTTTGCTTTCAAATGTTACTCATACAAATGTTCAAAAAACCATTTTAGGATTTTGAAAAATTCCACCCCTAAGGGGGTGTAAAAGGGTTAAATATGTTTTTACGTATTTCTCAATATCTCTTAGGCACGATGAAATATCGCCTTGGTTTTTGCTTGCAAATGTTACTCATACAAATGTTTGAAAACGTAATTTAGAATTTTCAAAAATTCCACCCCCAAGGGGGTGTGAAAGGGTTAAATATGTTTTCACGTATTTCTCAATATCTCAAGGCACAATGAGATATCGCCTTGGTTTTTGCTTGCAAATGTTACTCATACAAATGTTCAAAGACCAACCTCAAAATTTTTAGAAATTCCACCTCTAAGGGGGTGTAAAAGGGTTAAATATGTTTTTACGTATTTCTCAATATCTCTTAGACACGATGAGATATCGCCTTGGTTTTCGCTTTCAAATGTTACTCATACAAATGTTCAAAAACGAAATTGAGGATTATTAGAAATTCCACCCCTAAGTTGCTGTAAAAGGGTTAAATATTTTTGTACGTATTTCTTAATATCTCTTGGGCCCGATGAGATATCGCCTTGGTTCTTGCTTGCGAATGTTACTCCTACAAAAGTTTAAAAATCGATTTCAAGATTTTTAGAAATTCCACCCCTAAGAAGGTGTAAAAGGGTTAAATATGTTTTTACGTATTTCTCGATATCTCTTAGGCACGATGAGATATCGCCTTGGTTTTTGTTTGCATATCTTACTCATACAAATGTTTAAAAACCTATTTCAGGATTTTAAAAAATGCCACCCCTAAGGGACACCCTCTTAGGGGTTTAATACGTTTTCACGTATTTCTCAATATTTTTTAGGCACGTTGAGATATCGCCTTGGTTTTTGCTTGCAAATACTACTCATACAAACGTTTAAAAACCAATTTCAGGATTTCGAGAAATTCTACCCTCAAGGGGGTGTAAAAGGGTTGAATAAGTTTTTACGTATTTCTCTATATCTCAAGGCACAATGAGATATCGCCTTGGTTTTTGCTTGCAAATACTACTCATACAAACGTTTAAAAACCAATTTCAGGATTTCGAGAAATTCTACCCTCAAGGGGGTGTAAAAGGGTTGAATAAGTTTTTACGTATTTCTCTATATCTCAAGGCACAATGAGATATCGCCTTGGTTTTTGCTTTCAAATGTTACTCATACAAATGTTTGAAAAAAAATTTCAGGATTTCGAGAAATTCTACCCCTAAGGGGGTGTAAAAGGGTTAAATATGTTTTCACGTATTTCTCAATATGTCTTAGACACGATGAGATATCGCCTTGGTTTTTGTTTGCAAATGTTACTCATATAAATGTTTAAAAAACTATTCCAGGATTTCGAAAAATTCCACCCCTAAGGGGGTGTAAAAGGGTTTAATTTGTTTTTACGTATTTCTCAATATCTCTTAGACACGATGAGATATCGCCTTGGTTTTTGTTTGCATATCTTACTCATACAAATGTTTGAAAATAAAATTCAGGATTTTTAGAAATTTCACCCCTAAGGGGGTGTAAAAGCGTAAAATATTTTTTTACGTAATTCTCAATATCTTTTGGGCACGATGAGATATCGCCTTGGTTTTTGTTTGCAAATGTTACTCATACAAATGTTTAAAAACCGGTTTCAAGATTTTTAGAAATTCCACCCTTGAGAGGGTCTAAAAGGGTTAAATATGTTTTTACATTACTGATATAAATGTTTAGAAACCAAATTCAAGATTTTTAGAAATTCCACCCTCAAAGTGGTGTAAAAGGGTTAAATGTGTTTTTACGTAATTTTAGAAATCTTTTATGCACGATGAGATATCGCTTTGGTTTTTGTCTGCGAATGTTACTCAGACAAATGTTTCAAAAACGATTTCAGGATTTTAAAAAATTCCACCCCTAAGGGGGTGTAAAAGGGTTAAATATGTTTTTACGTATTTCTCAATATCTCAAGGCACAATGAGATATCGCCTTGGTTTTTGCATGCAAATAATACTCATACAAATGTTTAAAAACCTATTTCAGGATTTAAAAAAAAGCCACCGCTAAGGGACACCCTCTTAGGTGTTAAATACGTTTTCACGTATTTCTCAATATCTCTTGGGCACGTTGAAATATCGCCTTGGTTTTTGCTTGCAAATGTTACTCATACAAATGTTTAAAAACCAATTTCAGGATTTCGAGAATTTCCACCCCTAAGGGAGTGTAAAAGGTTTAAATAAATCTTTACGTATTTCTTAATATCTCAAGGCACAATGAGATATCGCCTTGGTTTTTGCTTGCAAATGTTACTCATACAAATGTTCAAGAATGTATTTAGGATTTTTTAAAATTCCACGCCTAAGAGGGTGTAAAAGAGTTAAATATTTTTTTACGAATTTCTAGAAATCTCTTATGCACGATGAGATATCGCCTTGTTTTTTGTTTGCAAATGTTACTCAGACAAATGTTTAAAAAACTATTCTAGGATTTTTAAAAATTCCACCCCTAAGGGGGTGTAAAAGGGTTAAGAATGTTTTTACGTATTTCTCATTATCTCGAGGCACAATGAGATATCGCCTTGGTTTTTGCATGCAAATAATACTCATACAAATGTTTAAAAACCTAGTTCAGGATTTAAAAAAATGCCACCGCTAAGGGACACCCTCTTAGGTGTTAAATACGTTTTCACGTATTTCTCAATATCTCTTGGGCACGTTGAGATATCGCCTTGGTTTTTGCTTGCAAATGTTACTCATACAAATGTTTAAAAACCAATTTCAGGATTTCGAGAATTTTCACCCCTAAGGGGGTGTAAAAGGGTTAATAAAAATTTTACGTATTTCTTAATATCTCAAGGCACAATGAGATATCGCCTTGGTTTTTACTTGCAAATGTTAATCATACAAATGTTCAAGAATGTATTTAGGATTTTTAAAATTTCCACGCCTAAGGGGGTGTAAAAAGGTTAAATATGTTTTTACGAATTTCTAGAAGTCTCTTATGCACGATGAGATATCGCCTTGGTTTTTGCTTGCAAATGTTACTCATACAAATGTTCAAAAACCGATTTCAAGACTTTTAGAAATTCCACCTCTAAGGGGGTGTAAAAGGGTTAAATGTGTTTTCACGTATTTCTCAATATCTCTTGGGCACGTTGAGATATCGCCTTGGTTTTTGCTTGCAAATGTTACTCATACAAATGTTTAAAAACCAATTTCAGGATTTCGAGAATTTCCACCCCTAAGGGGGTGTAAAAGGGTTAAATAAAATTTTACGTATTTCTCAATATCTCAAGGCACAATGAGATATCGCCTTGGTTTTTGCTTGCAAATGTTATTGATACAAATGTTTAGAAACCAAATTCAAGATTTTTAGAAATTCCACCCTCAAAGTGGTGTAAAAGGGTTAAATGTGTTTTTACGTAATTTTAGAAATCTCTTATGCACGATGAGATATCGCCTTGGTTTTTGCTTGCAAATGTTACCCATACAAATGTTCAAAAACCGATTTCAAGACTTTTAGAAATTCTACCCCTGAGGAGGTGTAAAAGGGTTGAATATTTTTTTACGTATTTCTCGATATCTCTTAGGCACGATGAGATATCGCTTTGGTTTTTGTTTCCAAATGTTACTCATACAAATGTTAAAAAACCAATTTCAGGATTTTGAAATTTTTTAAAATTCCACGCCTAAGGGGGTGTAAAAGGGTTTAATATGTTTTTACGTATTTTAAGAAATCTCTTATGCACGATGGGATATCGCCTTGGTTTTTGTTTGCAAATGTTACTCAGACAAATGTTTCAAAACAATTTCAGGATTTTCAAAAATTCTACCCCTAAGAGGGTGTAAAAGGGTTGAATATGTTTTTACGTATTTCTCAATATCTCAAGGCACAATGAGATATCGCCTTGGTTTTTGCATGCAAATAATACTCATACAAATGTTTAAAAACCTATTTCAGGATTTAAAAAAAAGCCACCGCTAAGGGACACCCTCTTAGGTGTTAAATACGTTTTCACGTATTTCTCAATATCTCTTGGGCACGTTGAAATATCGCCTTGGTTTTTGCTTGCAAATGTTACTCATACAAATGTTTAAAAACCAATTTCAGGATTTCGAGAATTTCCACCCCTAAGGGAGTGTAAAAGGTTTAAATAAATCTTTACGTATTTCTTAATATCTCAAGGCACAATGAGATATCGCCTTGGTTTTTGCTTGCAAATGTTACTCATACAAATGTTCAAGAATGTATTTAGGATTTTTTAAAATTCCACGCCTAAGAGGGTGTAAAAGAGTTAAATATTTTTTTACGAATTTCTAGAAATCTCTTATGCACGATGAGATATCGCCTTGTTTTTTGTTTGCAAATGTTACTCAGACGAATGTTTAAAAAACTATTCTAGGATTTTTAAAAATTCCACCCCTAAGGGGGTGTAAAAGGGTTAAATATGTTTTTACGTATTTCTCATTATCTCGAGGCACAATGAGATATCGCCTTGGTTTTTGCATGCAAATAATACTCATACAAATGTTTAAAAACCTAGTTCAGGATTTAAAAAAATGCCACCGCTAAGGGACACCCTCTTAGGTGTTAAATACGTTTTCACGTATTTCTCAATATCTCTTGGGCACGTTGAGATATCGCCTTGGTTTTTGCTTGCAAATGTTACTCATACAAATGTTTAAAAACCAATTTCAGGATTTCGAGAATTTTCACCCCTAAGGGGGTGTAAAAGGGTTAATAAAAATTTTACGTATTTCTTAATATCTCAAGGCACAATGAGATATCGCCTTGGTTTTTACTTGCAAATGTTAATCATACAAATGTTCAAGAATGTATTTAGGATTTTTAAAATTTCCACGCCTAAGGGGGTGTAAAAAGGTTAAATATGTTTTTACGAATTTCTAGAAGTCTCTTATGCACGATGAGATATCGCCTTGGTTTTTGCTTGCAAATGTTACTCATACAAATGTTCAAAAACCGATTTCAAGACTTTTAGAAATTCCACCTCTAAGGGGGTGTAAAAGGGTTAAATGTGTTTTCACGTATTTCTCAATATCTCTTGGGCACGTTGAGATATCGCCTTGGTTTTTGCTTGCAAATGTTACTCATACAAATGTTTAAAAACCAATTTCAGGATTTCGAGAATTTCCACCCCTAAGGGGGTGTAAAAGGGTTAAATAAAATTTTACGTATTTCTCAATATCTCAAGGCACAATGAGATATCGCCTTGGTTTTTGCTTGCAAATGTTATTGATACAAATGTTTAGAAACCAAATTCAAGATTTTTAGAAATTCCACCCTCAAAGTGGTGTAAAAGGGTTAAATGTGTTTTTACGTAATTTTAGAAATCTCTTATGCACGATGAGATATCGCCTTGGTTTTTGCTTGCAAATGTTACCCATACAAATGTTCAAAAACCGATTTCAAGACTTTTAGAAATTCTACCCCTGAGGAGGTGTAAAAGGGTTGAATATTTTTTTACGTATTTCTCGATATCTCTTAGGCACGATGAGATATCGCTTTGGTTTTTGTTTCCAAATGTTACTCATACAAATGTTAAAAAACCAATTTCAGGATTTTGAAATTTTTTAAAATTCCACGCCTAAGGGGGTGTAAAAGGGTTTAATATGTTTTTACGTATTTTAAGAAATCTCTTATGCACGATGGGATATCGCCTTGGTTTTTGTTTGCAAATGTTACTCAGACAAATGTTTCAAAACAATTTCAGGATTTTCAAAAATTCTACCCCTAAGAGGGTGTAAAAGGGTTGAATATGTTTTTACGTATTTCTCAATATCTCTTAGACACGATGAGATATCGCCTTGGTTTTTGCTTGCAAATGTTACTCATACAAATGTTTAAAAACCAATTCCAGGATTTCGAGAAATTCCACCCCTAAGGGGGTGTAAAAGAGTTAAATAAGTTTTTACGTATTTCTCAATATCTTAAGGCACATTGAGATATTGCCTTGGTTTTTGCTTGCAAATGTTACGCATACAAATGTTTAAAAAATGATTTCAAGATTTTTAGAAGTTCCATCCCTAAGGGGGCGTAAAAAGGTTCAATATGTTTTTAGGTATTTCTCAAAATCTCTTAGGCACGACGAGATATCGCCCTGGTTTTTGCTTTCAAATGTTACTCATACAAATGTTCAAAAAACCATTTTAGGATTTTGAGAAATTTTACCCCTAAAAGGGTGTAAAAGGGTTAAATATGTTTTTACGTATTTCTCAATATCTCTTAGGCACGATGAAATATCGCCTTGGTTTTTGCTTGCAAATGTTAATCATACAAATGTTTGAAAACGTGTTTTAGAATTTTTAAAAATTCCAATCCTAAGGGGGTGTGAAAGGGTTAAATATGTTTTCACGTATTTCTCAATATCTCTTAGACACGATGAGATATCGCCTTGGTTTTTGTTTGCTAATTTTACTCATACAAATGTTTGAAAAACGATTCCAAGATTTTGAAAAATTCCACCCCTAAGGCGGTGTAAAAGGGTTAAATATGTTTTTACGTATTTCTCAATATCTTAAGGCACAATGAGATATCGCCTTGGTTTTGCTTGCAAATGTTACTCATTTAAATGTTTAAAAACCGAATTCAGGGTTTTGAGAAATTCCACCCCTAAGGGGGTTTTGAAGAGTTACATATGTTTTTACGTATTTCTCGATATCTCTTAGGCACGATAAAATATCGCCTTGGTTTTGGCTTGCAAATGTTACTTATACAAATGTTTAAAAACAAGATTCAGGATTTTGAGAAATTCCTCCCCTAAGGGGGTGTAAAAGGGTTAAATATGTTTTCACGTATTTCTCAATATCTCTTAGACACGATGAGATATCGCCTTGGTTTTTGTTTGCGAATGTTACTCATACAAATGTTTGAAAAACAATTCCAAGATTTCGAGAATTTTCACCCCTAAGGAGGTGTAAAAGGGTTAAATAAAATTTTACGTATTTCTTAATATCTCAAGGCACAATGAGATATCGCCTTGGTTTTTGCTTGCAAATGTTACTCATACAAACGTTCAAGAATGTATTTTAGGATTTTTAAAAATTCCAAGCCTAAGGGGGTGTAAAAAGGTTAATTATGTTTTTACGTATTTTTAAAAATCTTTTATGCACGATGAGATATCGCCTTGTTTTTTGATTGCAAATGTTACTCAGACAAATGTTTAAAAAACTATTCCAGGATTTTGAAAAATTCCACCCCTAAGGGGGTGTAAAAGGGTTAAATATGTTTTTACGTACTTCTCAATATCTCTGAGGCACGTTGAGATATCGCCTTGGTTTTTGCTTTCAAATATTAGTCATACAAATGTTCAAAAAACCATTTGAGGATTTTGAAAAATTCCACCCCTAAGGGGGTGTAAAAGGGTTAAATATGTTTTCACGTATTTCTTAATATCTCTTAGACACGATGAGATATCGCCTTGGTTTTTGCTTGCAAATGTTACTCATACAAATGTTTAAAAACCAATTTCAGGATTTCGAGAAATTCCACCCCTAAGGGGGTGTAAAAGTGTTAAATAAGTTTTTACGTATTTCTCAATATCTTAAGGCACAATGAGATATCGCCTTGGTTCTTGCTTGCAAATGTTACGCATACAAATGTTAAAAAAATGATTTCAAGATTTTTAGAAATTCCACCCCTAAGGGGGCGTAAAAGGGTTCAATATGTTTTTAGGTATTTCTCAAAATCTCTTGGGCACGACGAGATATCGCTTTGGTTTTTGTCTGCAAATGTTACTCACACAAATGTTTAAAAATCAATTTCAGGATTTCGAGAAATTCCACCCCTAAGGAGGTGTAAAAGGGTTAAATATGTTTTTACGTATTTCTGAATATCTCAAGGCACAATGAGATATCGCCTTGGTTTTTGCTTGCAAATGTTACTCATACAAAAAATCAAAAACGTATTTTAGGATTTTTTAAAATTCCACGCCTAAGGGGGTGTAAAAGCGTTCAATATATTTTTACGTATTTCTCAATATCACAAGGCACAATGAGATATCGCCTTGGTTTTTGCTTGCAAATGTTATTCATACAAATGTTTAAAAAACGATTTCGAAATTTTTAGAAATTCCACCCCTAAGGGGGCGTAAAAGTGTTAATTATGTATTTAGGTATTTCTCAAAATCTCTTAGGCACGACGAGATATCGCCTTGGTTTTTTTCTGCAAATGTTACTCACACAAATGTTTAAAAACCAATTTCAGGATTTCGAGAAATTCCACCCCTAAGGGGGTGTAAAAGAGTTAAATATTTTTTTACGTACTTCTGAATATCTCTGAGGCACGATGAGATATCGCCTTATTTTGCTTGCAAATGTTACTCATACAAATGTTTAAAAACCGAATTCGAAATTTTTAGAAATTCCACCTCTAAGGGGGTGTAAAAAAGTTAAATATGTTTTTACGTCTTTCTCAATATCTCTTAGACATGATGAGATATTGCCTTGGTTTTTGTTTCCAAATGTTACTCATACAAATGTTTAAAAACCAATTTCAGGATTTTAAAAAATGCTACCCCTAAGGGACACCTTCTTAGGGGTTAGATATGTTTTCACGTATTTCTCAATATCTCTTAGGCACGTTGAGATATCGCCTTGGTTTTTGCTTGCAAATGTTACTCATACAAATGTTTAGAAACCAATTTCAGGATTTCGAGAAAGTCCACCCGCAAGGGGGTGTGAAAGGGTTAAATAAGTTTTTACGTATTTCTCAATACCTCAAGGCACAATGATATATCGCCTTGGTTTTTGCTTGCAAATATTACTCATATAAATGTTTGGAAAACAATTCCAGGATTTTAAAAAATTCCACCCCTAAGGGGGTGTAAAAGGGTTAAATTTGTTTTTACGTATTTCTCAATATCTCTTAGACACGATGAGATATCGCCTTGGTTTTTGCTTGCAAATGTTACTCATACAAATGTTCAAAGACCAACCTCAAAATTTTTAGAAATTCCACCTCTAAGGGGGTGTAAAAGGGTTAAATATGTTTTTACGTATTTCTCAATATCTCTTAGACACGATGAGATATCGCCTTGGTTTTCGCTTTCAAATGTTACTCATACAAATGTTCAAAAACGAAATTGAGGATTATTAGAAATTCCACCCCTAAGTTGCTGTAAAAGGGTTAAATATTTTTGTACGTATTTCTTAATATCTCTTGGGCCCGATGAGATATCGCCTTGGTTCTTGCTTGCGAATGTTACTCCTACAAATGTTTAAAAATGGATTTGAAGATTTTTAGAAATTCCACCCCTAAGAAGGTGTAAAAGGGTTAAATATGTTTTTACGTATTTCTCGATATCTCTTAGGCACGATGAGATATCGCCTTGGTTCTTGTTTCCAAATGTTAATCATACAAATGTTTAAAAACCAATTTCAGGATTTCGAGAAATTCCACCCCTAAGGGGGTGTGAAAGGGTTAAATAAGTTTTTACGTATTTCTCAATACCTCAAGGCACAATGAGATATCGCCTTGGTTTTTGCTTGCAAATATTACTCATATAAATGTTTAAAAAACAATTCCAGGATTTTGAAAAATTCCACCCCTAAGGGGGTGTAAAAGGGTTAAATTTGTTTTTACGTATTTCTCAATATCTCTTAGACACGATGAGATATCGCCTTGGTTTTTGTTTGCAAATCTTACTCATACAAATGTTTAAAAATAAAATTCAGGATTTTTAGAAATTTCACCCCTAAGGGCGTGTAAAAGCGTTAAATATTTTTTTACGTATTTCTCAATATCTTTTGGGCACGATGAGATATCGCCTTGGTTTTTGTTTGCAAATGTTACTCATACAAATGTTTAAAAACCGGTTTCAAGATTTTTAGAAATTCCACCCTTGAGAGGGTCTAAAAGGGTTAAATATGTTTTTACATTACTGATACAAATGTTTAGAAACCAAATTCAAGATTTTTAGAAATTCCACCTTCAAAGTGGTGTAAAAGGGTTAAATGTGTTTTTACGTAATTTTAGAAATCTTTTATGCACGATGAGATATCGCTTTGGTTTTTGTCTGCGAATGTTACTCAGACAAATGTTTCAAAAAGGATTTCAGGATTTTAAAAAATTCCACCCCTAAGGGGGTGTAAAAGGGTTAAATATGTTTTTACGTATTTCTCAATATCTCAAGGCACAATGAGATATCACCTTGGTTTTTGCATGCAAATAATACTCATACAAATGTTTAAAAACCTATTTCAGGATTTTAAAAAATGCCACCGCTAAGGGACACCCTCTTAGGTGTTAAATACGTTTTCACGTATTTCTCAATATCTCTTGGACACGTTGAAATATCGCCTTGGTTTTTGCTTGCAAATGTTACTCATACAAATGTTTAAAACCAATTTCAGGATTTCGAGAATTTCCACCCCTAAGGGAGTGTAAAAGGGTTAAATAAAATTTTACGTATTTCTTAATATCTCAAGGCACAATGAGATATCGCCTTGGTTTTTGCTTGCAAATGTTACTCATACAAATGTTCAAGAATGTATTTAGGATTTTTTAAAATTCCACGCCTAAGGGGGTGTAAAAAGGTTAAATATGTTTTTACGAATTTCTAGAAATCTTTTATGCACGATGAGATATCGCCTTGTTTTTTGTTTGCAAATGTTACTCAGACAAATGTTTAAAAGACTATTCTAGGATTTTTAAAAATTCCACCCCTAAGGGGGTGTAAAAGGGTTAAATATGTTTTTACGTATTTCTCAATATCTCGAGGCACAATGAGATATCGCCTTGGTTTTTGCATGCAAATAATACTCATACAAATGTTTAAAAACCTATTTCAGGATTTTAAAAAATGCCACCGCTAAGGGACACCCTCTTAGGTGTTAAATACGTTTTCACGTATTTCTCAATGTCTCTTGGGCACGTTGAGATATCGCCTTGGTTTTTGCTTGCAAATGTTACTCATACAAATGTTTAAAAACCAATTTCAGGATTTCGAGAATTTCCACCCCTAAGGGGGTGTAAAAGGCTTAAATAAAATTTTACGTATTTCTTAATATCTCAAGGCACAATGAGATATCGCCTTGGTTTTTGCTTGCAAATGTTACTCATACAAATGTTCAAGAATGTATTTAGGATTTTTAAAAATTCCACGCCTAAGGGGGTGTAAAAAGTTTAAATATGTTTTTACGACTTTCTAGAAGTCTCTTATGCACGATGAGATATCGCCTTGGTTTTTGCTTGCAAATGTTACTCAGACAAATGTTTCAAAACAATTTTAGGATTTTCAAAAATTCTACCCCTAAGAGGGTGTAAAAGGGTTGAATATGTTTTTACGTATTTCTCAATATCTCTTAGACACGATGAGATATCGCCTTGGTTTTTGCTTGCAAATGTTACTCAGACAAATGTTTCAAAACGATTTCAGGATTTTGAGAAATTTTACCCCTGAAAGGGTGTAAAAGGGTTAAATATGTTTTTACGTATTTCTCAATATCTCTTAGGCACGATGAAATATCGCCTTGGTTTTTGCTTGCAAATGTTACTTATACAAATGTTTGAAAATAAAATTCAGGATTTTTAGAAATTTCACCCCTAAGGGGGTGTAAAAGCGTAAAATATTTTTTTACGTATTTCTCAATATCTTTTGGGCACGATGAGATATCGCCTTGGTTTTTGTTTGCAAATGTTACTCATACAAATGTTTAAAAACCGGTTTCAAGATTTTTAGAAATTCCACCCTTGAGAGGGTCTAAAAGGGTTAAATATGTTTTTACATTACTGATATAAATGTTTAGAAACCAAATTCAAGATTTTTAGAAATTCCACCCTCAAAGTGGTGTAAAAGGGTTAAATGTGTTTTTACGTAATTTTAGAAATCTTTTATGCACGATGAGATATCGCTTTGGTTTTTGTCTGCGAATGTTACTCAGACAAATGTTTCAAAAACGATTTCAGGATTTTAAAAAATTCCACCCCTAAGGGGGTGTAAAAGGGTTAAATATGTTTTTACGTATTTCTCAATATCTCAAGGCACAATGAGATATCGCCTTGGTTTTTGCATGCAAATAATACTCATACAAATGTTTAAAAACCTATTTCAGGATTTAAAAAAAAGCCACCGCTAAGGGACACCCTCTTAGGTGTTAAATACGTTTTCACGTATTTCTCAATATCTCTTGGGCACGTTGAAATATCGCCTTGGTTTTTGCTTGCAAATGTTACTCATACAAATGTTTAAAAACCAATTTCAGGATTTCGAGAATTTCCACCCCTAAGGGAGTGTAAAAGGTTTAAATAAATCTTTACGTATTTCTTAATATCTCAAGGCACAATGAGATATCGCCTTGGTTTTTGCTTGCAAATGTTACTCATACAAATGTTCAAGAATGTATTTAGGATTTTTTAAAATTCCACGCCTAAGAGGGTGTAAAAGAGTTAAATATTTTTTTACGAATTTCTAGAAATCTCTTATGCACGATGAGATATCGCCTTGTTTTTTGTTTGCAAATGTTACTCAGACAAATGTTTAAAAAACTATTCTAGGATTTTTAAAAATTCCACCCCTAAGGGGGTGTAAAAGGGTTAAATATGTTTTTACGTATTTCTCATTATCTCGAGGAACAATGAGATATCGCCTTGGTTTTTGCATGCAAATAATACTCATACAAATGTTTAAAAACCTAGTTCAGGATTTAAAAAAATGCCACCGCTAAGGGACACCCTCTTAGGTGTTAAATACGTTTTCACGTATTTCTCAATATCTCTTGGGCACGTTGAGATATCGCCTTGGTTTTTGCTTGCAAATGTTACTCATACAAATGTTTAAAAACCAATTTCAGGATTTCGAGAATTTTCACCCCTAAGGGGGTGTAAAAGGGTTAATAAAAATTTTACGTATTTCTTAATATCTCAAGGCACAATGAGATATCGCCTTGGTTTTTACTTGCAAATGTTAATCATACAAATGTTCAAGAATGTATTTAGGATTTTTAAAATTTCCACGCCTAAGGGGGTGTAAAAAGGTTAAATATGTTTTTACGAATTTCTAGAAGTCTCTTATGCACGATGAGATATCGCCTTGGTTTTTGCTTGCAAATGTTACTCATACAAATGTTCAAAAACCGATTTCAAGACTTTTAGAAATTCCACCTCTAAGGGGGTGTAAAAGGGTTAAATGTGTTTTCACGTATTTCTCAATATCTCTTGGGCACGTTGAGATATCGCCTTGGTTTTTGCTTGCAAATGTTACTCATACAAATGTTTAAAAACCAATTTCAGGATTTCGAGAATTTCCACCCCTAAGGGGGTGTAAAAGGGTTAAATAAAATTTTACGTATTTCTCAATATCTCAAGGCACAATGAGATATCGCCTTGGTTTTTGCTTGCAAATGTTATTGATACAAATGTTTAGAAACCAAATTCAAGATTTTTAGAAATTCCACCCTCAAAGTGGTGTAAAAGGGTTAAATGTGTTTTTACGTAATTTTAGAAATCTCTTATGCACGATGAGATATCGCCTTGGTTTTTGCTTGCAAATGTTACCCATACAAATGTTCAAAAACCGATTTCAAGACTTTTAGAAATTCTACCCCTGAGGAGGTGTAAAAGGGTTGAATATTTTTTTACGTATTTCTCGATATCTCTTAGGCACGATGAGATATCGCTTTGGTTTTTGTTTCCAAATGTTACTCATACAAATGTTAAAAAACCAATTTCAGGATTTTGAAATTTTTTAAAATTCCACGCCTAAGGGGGTGTAAAAGGGTTTAATATGTTTTTACGTATTTTAAGAAATCTCTTATGCACGATGGGATATCGCCTTGGTTTTTGTTTGCAAATGTTACTCAGACAAATGTTTCAAAACAATTTCAGGATTTTCAAAAATTCTACCCCTAAGAGGGTGTAAAAGGGTTGAATATGTTTTTACGTATTTCTCAATATCTCTTAGACACGATGAGATATCGCCTTGGTTTTTGCTTGCAAATGTTACTCATACAAATGTTTAAAAACCAATTCCAGGATTTCGAGAAATTCCACCCCTAAGGGGGTGTAAAAGAGTTAAATAAGTTTTTACGTATTTCTCAATATCTTAAGGCACATTGAGATATTGCCTTGGTTTTTGCTTGCAAATGTTACGCATACAAATGTTTAAAAAATGATTTCAAGATTTTTAGAAGTTCCATCCCTAAGGGGGCGTAAAAAGGTTCAATATGTTTTTAGGTATTTCTCAAAATCTCTTAGGCACGACGAGATATCGCCCTGGTTTTTGCTTTCAAATGTTACTCATACAAATGTTCAAAAAACCATTTTAGGATTTTGAGAAATTTTACCCCTAAAAGGGTGTAAAAGGGTTAAATATGTTTTTACGTATTTCTCAATATCTCTTAGGCACGATGAAATATCGCCTTGGTTTTTGCTTGCAAATGTTAATCATACAAATGTTTGAAAACGTGTTTTAGAATTTTTAAAAATTCCAATCCTAAGGGGGTGTGAAAGGGTTAAATATGTTTTCACGTATTTCTCAATATCTCTTAGACACGATGAGATATCGCCTTGGTTTTTGTTTGCTAATTTTACTCATACAAATGTTTGAAAAACGATTCCAAGATTTTGAAAAATTCCACCCCTAAGGAGGTGTAAAAGGGTTAAATATGTTTTTACGTATTTCTCAATATCTTAAGGCACAATGAGATATCGCCTTGGTTTTGCTTGCAAATGTTACTCATTTAAATGTTTAAAAACCGAATTCAGGGTTTTGAGAAATTCCACCCCTAAGGGGGTTTTGAAGAGTTACATATGTTTTTACGTATTTCTCGATATCTCTTAGGCACGATAAAATATCGCCTTGGTTTTGGCTTGCAAATGTTACTTATACAAATGTTTAAAAACAAGATTCAGGATTTTGAGAAATTCCTCCCCTAAGGGGGTGTAAAAGGGTTAAATATGTTTTCACGTATTTCTCAATATCTCTTAGACACGATGAGATATCGCCTTGGTTTTTGTTTGCGAATGTTACTCATACAAATGTTTGAAAAACAATTCCAAGATTTCGAGAATTTTCACCCCTAAGGAGGTGTAAAAGGGTTAAATAAAATTTTACGTATTTCTTAATATCTCAAGGCACAATGAGATATCGCCTTGGTTTTTGCTTGCAAATGTTACTCATACAAACGTTCAAGAATGTATTTTAGGATTTTTAAAAATTCCAAGCCTAAGGGGGTGTAAAAAGGTTAATTATGTTTTTACGTATTTTTAAAAATCTTTTATGCACGATGAGATATCGCCTTGTTTTTTGATTGCAAATGTTACTCAGACAAATGTTTAAAAAACTATTCCAGGATTTTGAAAAATTCCACCCCTAAGGGGGTGTAAAAGGGTTAAATATGTTTTTACGTACTTCTCAATATCTCTGAGGCACGTTGAGATATCGCCTTGGTTTTTGCTTTCAAATATTAGTCATACAAATGTTCAAAAAACCATTTGAGGATTTTGAAAAATTCCACCCCTAAGGGGGTGTAAAAGGGTTAAATATGTTTTCACGTATTTCTTAATATCTCTTAGACACGATGAGATATCGCCTTGGTTTTTGCTTGCAAATGTTACTCATACAAATGTTTAAAAACCAATTTCAGGATTTCGAGAAATTCCACCCCTAAGGGGGTGTAAAAGGGTTAAATAAGTTTTTACGTATTTCTCAATATCTTAAGGCACAATGAGATATCGCCTTGGTTCTTGCTTGCAAATGTTACGCATACAAATGTTAAAAAAATGATTTCAAGATTTTTAGAAATTCCACCCCTAAGGGGGCGTAAAAGGGTTCAATATGTTTTTAGGTATTTCTCAAAATCTCTTGGGCACGACGAGATATCGCTTTGGTTTTTGTCTGCAAATGTTACTCACACAAATGTTTAAAAATCAATTTCAGGATTTCGAGAAATTCCACCCCTAAGGAGGTGTAAAAGGGTTAAATATGTTTTTACGTATTTCTGAATATCTCAAGGCACAATGAGATATCGCCTTGGTTTTTGCTTGCAAATGTTACTCATACAAAAAATCAAAAACGTATTTTAGGATTTTTTAAAATTCCACGCCTAAGGGGGTGTAAAAGCGTTCAATATATTTTTACGTATTTCTCAATATCACAAGGCACAATGAGATATCGCCTTGGTTTTTGCTTGCAAATGTTATTCATACAAATGTTTAAAAAACGATTTCGAAATTTTTAGAAATTCCACCCCTAAGGGGGCGTAAAAGTGTTAATTATGTATTTAGGTATTTCTCAAAATCTCTTAGGCACGACGAGATATCGCCTTGGTTTTTTTCTGCAAATGTTACTCACACAAATGTTTAAAAACCAATTTCAGGATTTCGAGAAATTCCACCCCTAAGGGGGTGTAAAAGAGTTAAATATTTTTTTACGTACTTCTGAATATCTCTGAGGCACGATGAGATATCGCCTTATTTTGCTTGCAAATGTTACTCATACAAATGTTTAAAAACCGAATTCGAAATTTTTAGAAATTCCACCTCTAAGGGGGTGTAAAAAAGTTAAATATGTTTTTACGTCTTTCTCAATATCTCTTAGACATGATGAGATATTGCCTTGGTTTTTGTTTCCAAATGTTACTCATACAAATGTTTAAAAACCAATTTCAGGATTTTAAAAAATGCTACCCCTAAGGGACACCTTCTTAGGGGTTAGATATGTTTTCACGTATTTCTCAATATCTCTTAGGCACGTTGAGATATCGCCTTGGTTTTTGCTTGCAAATGTTACTCATACAAATGTTTAAAAACCAATTTCAGGATTTCGAGAAAGTCCACCCGCAAGGGGGTGTGAAAGGGTTAAATAAGTTTTTACGTATTTCTCAATACCTCAAGGCACAATGATATATCGCCTTGGTTTTTGCTTGCAAATATTACTCATATAAATGTTTGAAAAACAATTCCAGGATTTTAAAAAATTCCACCCCTAAGGGGGTGTAAAAGGGTTAAATTTGTTTTTACGTATTTCTCAATATCTCTTAGACACGATGAGATATCGCCTTGGTTTTTGCTTGCAAATGTTACTCATACAAATGTTTAAAAACCAATTCCAGGATTTCGAGAAATTCCACCCCTAAGGGGGTGTAAAAGAGTTAAATAAGTTTTTACGTATTTCTCAATATCTTAAGGCACATTGAGATATTGCCTTGGTTTTTGCTTGCAAATGTTACGCATACAAATGTTTAAAAAATGATTTCAAGATTTTTAGAAGTTCCATCCCTAAGGGGGCGTAAAAAGGTTCAATATGTTTTTAGGTATTTCTCAAAATCTCTTAGGCACGACGAGATATCGCCCTGGTTTTTGCTTTCAAATGTTACTCATACAAATGTTCAAAAAACCATTTTAGGATTTTGAGAAATTTTACCCCTAAAAGGGTGTAAAAGGGTTAAATATGTTTTTACGTATTTCTCAATATCTCTTAGGCACGATGAAATATCGCCTTGGTTTTTGCTTGCAAATGTTAATCATACAAATGTTTGAAAACGTGTTTTAGAATTTTTAAAAATTCCAATCCTAAGGGGGTGTGAAAGGGTTAAATATGTTTTCACGTATTTCTCAATATCTCTTAGACACGATGAGATATCGCCTTGGTTTTTGTTTGCTAATTTTACTCATACAAATGTTTGAAAAACGATTCCAAGATTTTGAAAAATTCCACCCCTAAGGAGGTGTAAAAGGGTTAAATATGTTTTTACGTATTTCTCAATATCTTAAGGCACAATGAGATATCGCCTTGGTTTTGCTTGCAAATGTTACTCATTTAAATGTTTAAAAACCGAATTCAGGGTTTTGAGAAATTCCACCCCTAAGGGGGTTTTGAAGAGTTACATATGTTTTTACGTATTTCTCGATATCTCTTAGGCACGATAAAATATCGCCTTGGTTTTGGCTTGCAAATGTTACTTATACAAATGTTTAAAAACAAGATTCAGGATTTTGAGAAATTCCTCCCCTAAGGGGGTGTAAAAGGGTTAAATATGTTTTCACGTATTTCTCAATATCTCTTAGACACGATGAGATATCGCCTTGGTTTTTGTTTGCGAATGTTACTCATACAAATGTTTGAAAAACAATTCCAAGATTTCGAGAATTTTCACCCCTAAGGAGGTGTAAAAGGGTTAAATAAAATTTTACGTATTTCTTAATATCTCAAGGCACAATGAGATATCGCCTTGGTTTTTGCTTGCAAATGTTACTCATACAAACGTTCAAGAATGTATTTTAGGATTTTTAAAAATTCCAAGCCTAAGGGGGTGTAAAAAGGTTAATTATGTTTTTACGTATTTTTAAAAATCTTTTATGCACGATGAGATATCGCCTTGTTTTTTGATTGCAAATGTTACTCAGACAAATGTTTAAAAAACTATTCCAGGATTTTGAAAAATTCCACCCCTAAGGGGGTGTAAAAGGGTTAAATATGTTTTTACGTACTTCTCAATATCTCTGAGGCACGTTGAGATATCGCCTTGGTTTTTGCTTTCAAATATTAGTCATACAAATGTTCAAAAAACCATTTGAGGATTTTGAAAAATTCCACCCCTAAGGGGGTGTAAAAGGGTTAAATATGTTTTCACGTATTTCTTAATATCTCTTAGACACGATGAGATATCGCCTTGGTTTTTGCTTGCAAATGTTACTCATACAAATGTTTAAAAACCAATTTCAGGATTTCGAGAAATTCCACCCCTAAGGGGGTGTAAAAGGGTTAAATAAGTTTTTACGTATTTCTCAATATCTTAAGGCACAATGAGATATCGCCTTGGTTCTTGCTTGCAAATGTTACGCATACAAATGTTAAAAAAATGATTTCAAGATTTTTAGAAATTCCACCCCTAAGGGGGCGTAAAAGGGTTCAATATGTTTTTAGGTATTTCTCAAAATCTCTTGGGCACGACGAGATATCGCTTTGGTTTTTGTCTGCAAATGTTACTCACACAAATGTTTAAAAATCAATTTCAGGATTTCGAGAAATTCCACCCCTAAGGAGGTGTAAAAGGGTTAAATATGTTTTTACGTATTTCTGAATATCTCAAGGCACAATGAGATATCGCCTTGGTTTTTGCTTGCAAATGTTACTCATACAAAAAATCAAAAACGTATTTTAGGATTTTTTAAAATTCCACGCCTAAGGGGGTGTAAAAGCGTTCAATATATTTTTACGTATTTCTCAATATCACAAGGCACAATGAGATATCGCCTTGGTTTTTGCTTGCAAATGTTATTCATACAAATGTTTAAAAAACGATTTCGAAATTTTTAGAAATTCCACCCCTAAGGGGGCGTAAAAGTGTTAATTATGTATTTAGGTATTTCTCAAAATCTCTTAGGCACGACGAGATATCGCCTTGGTTTTTTTCTGCAAATGTTACTCACACAAATGTTTAAAAACCAATTTCAGGATTTCGAGAAATTCCACCCCTAAGGGGGTGTAAAAGAGTTAAATATTTTTTTACGTACTTCTGAATATCTCTGAGGCACGATGAGATATCGCCTTATTTTGCTTGCAAATGTTACTCATACAAATGTTTAAAAACCGAATTCGAAATTTTTAGAAATTCCACCTCTAAGGGGGTGTAAAAAAGTTAAATATGTTTTTACGTCTTTCTCAATATCTCTTAGACATGATGAGATATTGCCTTGGTTTTTGTTTCCAAATGTTACTCATACAAATGTTTAAAAACCAATTTCAGGATTTTAAAAAATGCTACCCCTAAGGGACACCTTCTTAGGGGTTAGATATGTTTTCACGTATTTCTCAATATCTCTTAGGCACGTTGAGATATCGCCTTGGTTTTTGCTTGCAAATGTTACTCATACAAATGTTTAAAAACCAATTTCAGGATTTCGAGAAAGTCCACCCGCAAGGGGGTGTGAAAGGGTTAAATAAGTTTTTACGTATTTCTCAATACCTCAAGGCACAATGATATATCGCCTTGGTTTTTGCTTGCAAATATTACTCATATAAATGTTTGAAAAACAATTCCAGGATTTTAAAAAATTCCACCCCTAAGGGGGTGTAAAAGGGTTAAATTTGTTTTTACGTATTTCTCAATATCTCTTAGACACGATGAGATATCGCCTTGGTTTTTGCTTGCAAATGTTACTCATACAAATGTTCAAAGACCAACCTCAAAATTTTTAGAAATTCCACCTCTAAGGGGGTGTAAAAGGGTTAAATATGTTTTTACGTATTTCTCAATATCTCTTAGACACGATGAGATATCGCCTTGGTTTTCGCTTTCAAATGTTACTCATACAAATGTTCAAAAACGAAATTGAGGATTATTAGAAATTCCACCCCTAAGTTGCTGTAAAAGGGTTAAATATTTTTGTACGTATTTCTTAATATCTCTTGGGCCCGATGAGATATCGCCTTGGTTCTTGCTTGCGAATGTTACTCCTACAAATGTTTAAAAATGGATTTGAAGATTTTTAGAAATTCCACCCCTAAGAAGGTGTAAAAGGGTTAAATATGTTTTTACGTATTTCTCGATATCTCTTAGGCACGATGAGATATCGCCTTGGTTCTTGTTTCCAAATGTTAATCATACAAATGTTTAAAAACCAATTTCAGGATTTCGAGAAATTCCACCCCTAAGGGGGTGTGAAAGGGTTAAATAAGTTTTTACGTATTTCTCAATACCTCAAGGCACAATGAGATATCGCCTTGGTTTTTGCTTGCAAATATTACTCATATAAATGTTTAAAAAACAATTCCAGGATTTTGAAAAATTCCACCCCTAAGGGGGTGTAAAAGGGTTAAATTTGTTTTTACGTATTTCTCAATATCTCTTAGACACGATGAGATATCGCCTTGGTTTTTGTTTGCAAATCTTACTCATACAAATGTTTAAAAATAAAATTCAGGATTTTTAGAAATTTCACCCCTAAGGGCGTGTAAAAGCGTTAAATATTTTTTTACGTATTTCTCAATATCTTTTGGGCACGATGAGATATCGCCTTGGTTTTTGTTTGCAAATGTTACTCATACAAATGTTTAAAAACCGGTTTCAAGATTTTTAGAAATTCCACCCTTGAGAGGGTCTAAAAGGGTTAAATATGTTTTTACATTACTGATACAAATGTTTAGAAACCAAATTCAAGATTTTTAGAAATTCCACCTTCAAAGTGGTGTAAAAGGGTTAAATGTGTTTTTACGTAATTTTAGAAATCTTTTATGCACGATGAGATATCGCTTTGGTTTTTGTCTGCGAATGTTACTCAGACAAATGTTTCAAAAAGGATTTCAGGATTTTAAAAAATTCCACCCCTAAGGGGGTGTAAAAGGGTTAAATATGTTTTTACGTATTTCTCAATATCTCAAGGCACAATGAGATATCACCTTGGTTTTTGCATGCAAATAATACTCATACAAATGTTTAAAAACCTATTTCAGGATTTTAAAAAATGCCACCGCTAAGGGACACCCTCTTAGGTGTTAAATACGTTTTCACGTATTTCTCAATATCTCTTGGACACGTTGAAATATCGCCTTGGTTTTTGCTTGCAAATGTTACTCATACAAATGTTTAAAACCAATTTCAGGATTTCGAGAATTTCCACCCCTAAGGGAGTGTAAAAGGGTTAAATAAAATTTTACGTATTTCTTAATATCTCAAGGCACAATGAGATATCGCCTTGGTTTTTGCTTGCAAATGTTACTCATACAAATGTTCAAGAATGTATTTAGGATTTTTTAAAATTCCACGCCTAAGGGGGTGTAAAAAGGTTAAATATGTTTTTACGAATTTCTAGAAATCTTTTATGCACGATGAGATATCGCCTTGTTTTTTGTTTGCAAATGTTACTCAGACAAATGTTTAAAAGACTATTCTAGGATTTTTAAAAATTCCACCCCTAAGGGGGTGTAAAAGGGTTAAATATGTTTTTACGTATTTCTCAATATCTCGAGGCACAATGAGATATCGCCTTGGTTTTTGCATGCAAATAATACTCATACAAATGTTTAAAAACCTATTTCAGGATTTTAAAAAATGCCACCGCTAAGGGACACCCTCTTAGGTGTTAAATACGTTTTCACGTATTTCTCAATGTCTCTTGGGCACGTTGAGATATCGCCTTGGTTTTTGCTTGCAAATGTTACTCATACAAATGTTTAAAAACCAATTTCAGGATTTCGAGAATTTCCACCCCTAAGGGGGTGTAAAAGGCTTAAATAAAATTTTACGTATTTCTTAATATCTCAAGGCACAATGAGATATCGCCTTGGTTTTTGCTTGCAAATGTTACTCATACAAATGTTCAAGAATGTATTTAGGATTTTTAAAAATTCCACGCCTAAGGGGGTGTAAAAAGTTTAAATATGTTTTTACGACTTTCTAGAAGTCTCTTATGCACGATGAGATATCGCCTTGGTTTTTGCTTGCAAATGTTACTCAGACAAATGTTTCAAAACAATTTTAGGATTTTCAAAAATTCTACCCCTAAGAGGGTGTAAAAGGGTTGAATATGTTTTTACGTATTTCTCAATATCTCTTAGACACGATGAGATATCGCCTTGGTTTTTGCTTGCAAATGTTACTCAGACAAATGTTTCAAAACGATTTCAGGATTTTGAGAAATTTTACCCCTGAAAGGGTGTAAAAGGGTTAAATATGTTTTTACGTATTTCTCAATATCTCTTAGGCACGATGAAATATCGCCTTGGTTTTTGCTTGCAAATGTTACTTATACAAATGTTTGAAAATAAAATTCAGGATTTTTAGAAATTTCACCCCTAAGGGGGTGTAAAAGCGTAAAATATTTTTTTACGTATTTCTCAATATCTTTTGGGCACGATGAGATATCGCCTTGGTTTTTGTTTGCAAATGTTACTCATACAAATGTTTAAAAACCGGTTTCAAGATTTTTAGAAATTCCACCCTTGAGAGGGTCTAAAAGGGTTAAATATGTTTTTACATTACTGATATAAATGTTTAGAAACCAAATTCAAGATTTTTAGAAATTCCACCCTCAAAGTGGTGTAAAAGGGTTAAATGTGTTTTTACGTAATTTTAGAAATCTTTTATGCACGATGAGATATCGCTTTGGTTTTTGTCTGCGAATGTTACTCAGACAAATGTTTCAAAAACGATTTCAGGATTTTAAAAAATTCCACCCCTAAGGGGGTGTAAAAGGGTTAAATATGTTTTTACGTATTTCTCAATATCTCAAGGCACAATGAGATATCGCCTTGGTTTTTGCATGCAAATAATACTCATACAAATGTTTAAAAACCTATTTCAGGATTTAAAAAAAAGCCACCGCTAAGGGACACCCTCTTAGGTGTTAAATACGTTTTCACGTATTTCTCAATATCTCTTGGGCACGTTGAAATATCGCCTTGGTTTTTGCTTGCAAATGTTACTCATACAAATGTTTAAAAACCAATTTCAGGATTTCGAGAATTTCCACCCCTAAGGGAGTGTAAAAGGTTTAAATAAATCTTTACGTATTTCTTAATATCTCAAGGCACAATGAGATATCGCCTTGGTTTTTGCTTGCAAATGTTACTCATACAAATGTTCAAGAATGTATTTAGGATTTTTTAAAATTCCACGCCTAAGAGGGTGTAAAAGAGTTAAATATTTTTTTACGAATTTCTAGAAATCTCTTATGCACGATGAGATATCGCCTTGTTTTTTGTTTGCAAATGTTACTCAGACAAATGTTTAAAAAACTATTCTAGGATTTTTAAAAATTCCACCCCTAAGGGGGTGTAAAAGGGTTAAATATGTTTTTACGTATTTCTCATTATCTCGAGGCACAATGAGATATCGCCTTGGTTTTTGCATGCAAATAATACTCATACAAATGTTTAAAAACCTAGTTCAGGATTTAAAAAAATGCCACCGCTAAGGGACACCCTCTTAGGTGTTAAATACGTTTTCACGTATTTCTCAATATCTCTTGGGCACGTTGAGATATCGCCTTGGTTTTTGCTTGCAAATGTTACTCATACAAATGTTTAAAAACCAATTTCAGGATTTCGAGAATTTTCACCCCTAAGGGGGTGTAAAAGGGTTAATAAAAATTTTACGTATTTCTTAATATCTCAAGGCACAATGAGATATCGCCTTGGTTTTTACTTGCAAATGTTAATCATACAAATGTTCAAGAATGTATTTAGGATTTTTAAAATTTCCACGCCTAAGGGGGTGTAAAAAGGTTAAATATGTTTTTACGAATTTCTAGAAGTCTCTTATGCACGATGAGATATCGCCTTGGTTTTTGCTTGCAAATGTTACTCATACAAATGTTCAAAAACCGATTTCAAGACTTTTAGAAATTCCACCTCTAAGGGGGTGTAAAAGGGTTAAATGTGTTTTCACGTATTTCTCAATATCTCTTGGGCACGTTGAGATATCGCCTTGGTTTTTGCTTGCAAATGTTACTCATACAAATGTTTAAAAACCAATTTCAGGATTTCGAGAATTTCCACCCCTAAGGGGGTGTAAAAGGGTTAAATAAAATTTTACGTATTTCTCAATATCTCAAGGCACAATGAGATATCGCCTTGGTTTTTGCTTGCAAATGTTATTGATACAAATGTTTAGAAACCAAATTCAAGATTTTTAGAAATTCCACCCTCAAAGTGGTGTAAAAGGGTTAAATGTGTTTTTACGTAATTTTAGAAATCTCTTATGCACGATGAGATATCGCCTTGGTTTTTGCTTGCAAATGTTACCCATACAAATGTTCAAAAACCGATTTCAAGACTTTTAGAAATTCTACCCCTGAGGAGGTGTAAAAGGGTTGAATATTTTTTTACGTATTTCTCGATATCTCTTAGGCACGATGAGATATCGCTTTGGTTTTTGTTTCCAAATGTTACTCATACAAATGTTAAAAAACCAATTTCAGGATTTTGAAATTTTTTAAAATTCCACGCCTAAGGGGGTGTAAAAGGGTTTAATATGTTTTTACGTATTTTAAGAAATCTCTTATGCACGATGGGATATCGCCTTGGTTTTTGTTTGCAAATGTTACTCAGACAAATGTTTCAAAACAATTTCAGGATTTTCAAAAATTCTACCCCTAAGAGGGTGTAAAAGGGTTGAATATGTTTTTACGTATTTCTCAATATCTCTTAGACACGATGAGATATCGCCTTGGTTTTTGCTTGCAAATGTTACTCATACAAATGTTTAAAAACCAATTCCAGGATTTCGAGAAATTCCACCCCTAAGGGGGTGTAAAAGAGTTAAATAAGTTTTTACGTATTTCTCAATATCTTAAGGCACATTGAGATATTGCCTTGGTTTTTGCTTGCAAATGTTACGCATACAAATGTTTAAAAAATGATTTCAAGATTTTTAGAAGTTCCATCCCTAAGGGGGCGTAAAAAGGTTCAATATGTTTTTAGGTATTTCTCAAAATCTCTTAGGCACGACGAGATATCGCCCTGGTTTTTGCTTTCAAATGTTACTCATACAAATGTTCAAAAAACCATTTTAGGATTTTGAGAAATTTTACCCCTAAAAGGGTGTAAAAGGGTTAAATATGTTTTTACGTATTTCTCAATATCTCTTAGGCACGATGAAATATCGCCTTGGTTTTTGCTTGCAAATGTTAATCATACAAATGTTTGAAAACGTGTTTTAGAATTTTTAAAAATTCCAATCCTAAGGGGGTGTGAAAGGGTTAAATATGTTTTCACGTATTTCTCAATATCTCTTAGACACGATGAGATATCGCCTTGGTTTTTGTTTGCTAATTTTACTCATACAAATGTTTGAAAAACGATTCCAAGATTTTGAAAAATTCCACCCCTAAGGAGGTGTAAAAGGGTTAAATATGTTTTTACGTATTTCTCAATATCTTAAGGCACAATGAGATATCGCCTTGGTTTTGCTTGCAAATGTTACTCATTTAAATGTTTAAAAACCGAATTCAGGGTTTTGAGAAATTCCACCCCTAAGGGGGTTTTGAAGAGTTACATATGTTTTTACGTATTTCTCGATATCTCTTAGGCACGATAAAATATCGCCTTGGTTTTGGCTTGCAAATGTTACTTATACAAATGTTTAAAAACAAGATTCAGGATTTTGAGAAATTCCTCCCCTAAGGGGGTGTAAAAGGGTTAAATATGTTTTCACGTATTTCTCAATATCTCTTAGACACGATGAGATATCGCCTTGGTTTTTGTTTGCGAATGTTACTCATACAAATGTTTGAAAAACAATTCCAAGATTTCGAGAATTTTCACCCCTAAGGAGGTGTAAAAGGGTTAAATAAAATTTTACGTATTTCTTAATATCTCAAGGCACAATGAGATATCGCCTTGGTTTTTGCTTGCAAATGTTACTCATACAAACGTTCAAGAATGTATTTTAGGATTTTTAAAAATTCCAAGCCTAAGGGGGTGTAAAAAGGTTAATTATGTTTTTACGTATTTTTAAAAATCTTTTATGCACGATGAGATATCGCCTTGTTTTTTGATTGCAAATGTTACTCAGACAAATGTTTAAAAAACTATTCCAGGATTTTGAAAAATTCCACCCCTAAGGGGGTGTAAAAGGGTTAAATATGTTTTTACGTACTTCTCAATATCTCTGAGGCACGTTGAGATATCGCCTTGGTTTTTGCTTTCAAATATTAGTCATACAAATGTTCAAAAAACCATTTGAGGATTTTGAAAAATTCCACCCCTAAGGGGGTGTAAAAGGGTTAAATATGTTTTCACGTATTTCTTAATATCTCTTAGACACGATGAGATATCGCCTTGGTTTTTGCTTGCAAATGTTACTCATACAAATGTTTAAAAACCAATTTCAGGATTTCGAGAAATTCCACCCCTAAGGGGGTGTAAAAGGGTTAAATAAGTTTTTACGTATTTCTCAATATCTTAAGGCACAATGAGATATCGCCTTGGTTCTTGCTTGCAAATGTTACGCATACAAATGTTAAAAAAATGATTTCAAGATTTTTAGAAATTCCACCCCTAAGGGGGCGTAAAAGGGTTCAATATGTTTTTAGGTATTTCTCAAAATCTCTTGGGCACGACGAGATATCGCTTTGGTTTTTGTCTGCAAATGTTACTCACACAAATGTTTAAAAATCAATTTCAGGATTTCGAGAAATTCCACCCCTAAGGAGGTGTAAAAGGGTTAAATATGTTTTTACGTATTTCTGAATATCTCAAGGCACAATAAGATATCGCCTTGGTTTTTGCTTGCAAATGTTACTCATACAAAAAATCAAAAACGTATTTTAGGATTTTTTAAAATTCCACGCCTAAGGGGGTGTAAAAGCGTTCAATATATTTTTACGTATTTCTCAATATCACAAGGCACAATGAGATATCGCCTTGGTTTTTGCTTGCAAATGTTATTCATACAAATGTTTAAAAAACGATTTCGAAATTTTTAGAAATTCCACCCCTAAGGGGGCGTAAAAGTGTTAATTATGTATTTAGGTATTTCTCAAAATCTCTTAGGCACGACGAGATATCGCCTTGGTTTTTTTCTGCAAATGTTACTCACACAAATGTTTAAAAACCAATTTCAGGATTTCGAGAAATTCCACCCCTAAGGGGGTGTAAAAGAGTTAAATATTTTTTTACGTACTTCTGAATATCTCTGAGGCACGATGAGATATCGCCTTATTTTGCTTGCAAATGTTACTCATACAAATGTTTAAAAACCGAATTCGAAATTTTTAGAAATTCCACCTCTAAGGGGGTGTAAAAAAGTTAAATATGTTTTTACGTCTTTCTCAATATCTCTTAGACATGATGAGATATTGCCTTGGTTTTTGTTTCCAAATGTTACTCATACAAATGTTTAAAAACCAATTTCAGGATTTTAAAAAATGCTACCCCTAAGGGACACCTTCTTAGGGGTTAGATATGTTTTCACGTATTTCTCAATATCTCTTAGGCACGTTGAGATATCGCCTTGGTTTTTGCTTGCAAATGTTACTCATACAAATGTTTAAAAACCAATTTCAGGATTTCGAGAAATTCCACCCGCAAGGGGGTGTGAAAGGGTTAAATAAGTTTTTACGTATTTCTCAATACCTCAAGGCACAATGATATATCGCCTTGGTTTTTGCTTGCAAATATTACTCATATAAATGTTTGAAAAACAATTCCAGGATTTTAAAAAATTCCACCCCTAAGGGGGTGTAAAAGGGTTAAATTTGTTTTTACGTATTTCTCAATATCTCTTAGACACGATGAGATATCGCCTTGGTTTTTGCTTGCAAATGTTACTCATACAAATGTTCAAAAACGAAATTGAGGATTATTAGAAATTCCACCCCTAAGTTGCTGTAAAAGGGTTAAATATTTTTGTACGTATTTCTTAATATCTCTTGGGCCCGATGAGATATCGCCTTGGTTCTTGCTTGCGAATGTTACTCCTACAAATGTTTAAAAATGGATTTGAAGATTTTTAGAAATTCCACCCCTAAGAAGGTGTAAAAGGGTTAAATATGTTTTTACGTATTTCTCGATATCTCTTAGGCACGATGAGATATCGCCTTGGTTCTTGTTTCCAAATGTTAATCATACAAATGTTTAAAAACCAATTTCAGGATTTCGAGAAATTCCACCCCTAAGGGGGTGTGAAAGGGTTAAATAAGTTTTTACGTATTTCTCAATACCTCAAGGCACAATGAGATATCGCCTTGGTTTTTGCTTGCAAATATTACTCATATAAATGTTTAAAAAACAATTCCAGGATTTTGAAAAATTCCACCCCTAAGGGGGTGTAAAAGGGTTAAATTTGTTTTTACGTATTTCTCAATATCTCTTAGACACGATGAGATATCGCCTTGGTTTTTGTTTGCAAATCTTACTCATACAAATGTTTAAAAATAAAATTCAGGATTTTTAGAAATTTCACCCCTAAGGGCGTGTAAAAGCGTTAAATATTTTTTTACGTATTTCTCAATATCTTTTGGGCACGATGAGATATCGCCTTGGTTTTTGTTTGCAAATGTTACTCATACAAATGTTTAAAAACCGGTTTCAAGATTTTTAGAAATTCCACCCTTGAGAGGGTCTAAAAGGGTTAAATATGTTTTTACATTACTGATACAAATGTTTAGAAACCAAATTCAAGATTTTTAGAAATTCCACCTTCAAAGTGGTGTAAAAGGGTTAAATGTGTTTTTACGTAATTTTAGAAATCTTTTATGCACGATGAGATATCGCTTTGGTTTTTGTCTGCGAATGTTACTCAGACAAATGTTTCAAAAAGGATTTCAGGATTTTAAAAAATTCCACCCCTAAGGGGGTGTAAAAGGGTTAAATATGTTTTTACGTATTTCTCAATATCTCAAGGCACAATGAGATATCACCTTGGTTTTTGCATGCAAATAATACTCATACAAATGTTTAAAAACCTATTTCAGGATTTTAAAAAATGCCACCGCTAAGGGACACCCTCTTAGGTGTTAAATACGTTTTCACGTATTTCTCAATATCTCTTGGACACGTTGAAATATCGCCTTGGTTTTTGCTTGCAAATGTTACTCATACAAATGTTTAAAACCAATTTCAGGATTTCGAGAATTTCCACCCCTAAGGGAGTGTAAAAGGGTTAAATAAAATTTTACGTATTTCTTAATATCTCAAGGCACAATGAGATATCGCCTTGGTTTTTGCTTGCAAATGTTACTCATACAAATGTTCAAGAATGTATTTAGGATTTTTTAAAATTCCACGCCTAAGGGGGTGTAAAAAGGTTAAATATGTTTTTACGAATTTCTAGAAATCTTTTATGCACGATGAGATATCGCCTTGTTTTTTGTTTGCAAATGTTACTCAGACAAATGTTTAAAAAACTATTCTAGGATTTTTAAAAATTCCACCCCTAAGGGGGTGTAAAAGGGTTAAATATGTTTTTACGTATTTCTCAATATCTCGAGGCACAATGAGATATCGCCTTGGTTTTTGCATGCAAATAATACTCATACAAATGTTTAAAAACCTATTTCAGGATTTTAAAAAATGCCACCGCTAAGGGACACCCTCTTAGGTGTTAAATACGTTTTCACGTATTTCTCAATGTCTCTTGGGCACGTTGAGATATCGCCTTGGTTTTTGCTTGCAAATGTTACTCATACAAATGTTTAAAAACCAATTTCAGGATTTCGAGAATTTCCACCCCTAAGGGGGTGTAAAAGGCTTAAATAAAATTTTACGTATTTCTTAATATCTCAAGGCACAATGAGATATCGCCTTGGTTTTTGCTTGCAAATGTTACTCATACAAATGTTCAAGAATGTATTTAGGATTTTTAAAAATTCCACGCCTAAGGGGGTGTAAAAAGTTTAAATATGTTTTTACGACTTTCTAGAAGTCTCTTATGCACGATGAGATATCGCCTTGGTTTTTGCTTGCAAATGTTACTCAGACAAATGTTTCAAAACAATTTTAGGATTTTCAAAAATTCTACATCTAAGAGGGTGTAAAAGGGTTGAATATGTTTTTACGTATTTCTCAATATCTCTTAGACACGATGAGATATCGCCTTGGTTTTTGCTTGCAAATGTTACTCAGACAAATGTTTCAAAACGATTTCAGGATTTTGAGAAATTTTACCCCTGAAAGGGTGTAAAAGGGTTAAATATGTTTTTACGTATTTCTCAATATCTCTTAGGCACGATGAAATATCGCCTTGGTTTTTGCTTGCAAATGTTACTTATACAAATGTTTAAAAAAAAGATTCAGGATTTTGAGAAATTCCTCCCCTAAGGGGGTGTAAAAGGGTTAAATATGTTTTCACGTATTTCTCAATATCTCTTAGACACGATGAGATATCGCCTTGGTTTTTGCTTGCAAATGTTACTCATACAAATGTTTAAAAACCAATTTCAGGATTTCGAGAATTTCCACCCCTAAGGGGGTGTAAAAGGCTTAAATAAAATTTTACGTATTTCTTAATATCTCAAGGCACAATGAGATATCGCCTTGGTTTTTGCTTGCAAATGTTACTCATACAAATGTTCAAGAATGTATTTAGGATTTTTAAAAATTCCACGCCTAAGGGGGTGTAAAAAGTTTAAATATGTTTTTACGACTTTCTAGAAGTCTCTTATGCACGATGAGATATCGCCTTGGTTTTTGCTTGCAAATGTTACTCAGACAAATGTTTCAAAACAATTTTAGGATTTTCAAAAATTCTACCCCTAAGAGGGTGTAAAAGGGTTGAATATGTTTTTACGTATTTCTCAATATCTCTTAGACACGATGAGATATCGCCTTGGTTTTTGCTTGCAAATGTTACTCAGACAAATGTTTCAAAACGATTTCAGGATTTTGAGAAATTTTACCCCTGAAAGGGTGTAAAAGGGTTAAATATGTTTTTACGTATTTCTCAATATCTCTTAGGCACGATGAAATATCGCCTTGGTTTTTGCTTGCAAATGTTAATTATACAAATGTTTAAAAAAAAGATTCAGGATTTTGAGAAATTCCTCCCCTAAGGGGGTGTAAAAGGGTTAAATATGTTTTCACGTATTTCTCAATATCTCTTAGGCACGATGAAATATCGCCTTGGTTTTTGCTTGCAAATGTTACTTATACAAATGTTTAAAAAAAAGATTCAGGATTTTGAGAAATTCCTCCCCTAAGGGGGTGTAAAAGGGTTAAATATGTTTTCACGTATTTCTCAATATCTCTTAGACACGATGAGATATCGCCTTGGTTTTTGCTTGCAAATGTTACTCATACAAATGTTTAAAAACCAATTTCAGGATTTCGAGAATTTCCACCCCTAAGGGGGTGTAAAAGGCTTAAATAAAATTTTACGTATTTCTTAATATCTCAAGGCACAATGAGATATCGCCTTGGTTTTTGCTTGCAAATGTTACTCATACAAATGTTCAAGAATGTATTTAGGATTTTTAAAAATTCCACGCCTAAGGGGGTGTAAAAAGGTTAAATATGTTTTTACGAATTTCTAGAAGTCTCTTATGCACGATGAGATATCGCCTTGGTTTTTGCTTGCAAATGTTACTCAGACAAATGTTTCAAAACAATTTCAGGATTTTCAAAAATTCTACCCTTAAGAGGGTGTAAAATGGTTGAATATTTTTTTACGTATTTCTCGATATCCCTTAGGCACGATGAGATATCGCTTTGGTTTTTGTTTCCAAATGTTACTCATACAAATATTTAAATAACGATTCCGGGATTTTGAAAAATTCCACCCCTAAGGGGGTGTAAAAGGGTTAAATATGTTTTTACGTACTTCTCATTATCTCTGAGTCACGTTGAGATATCGCCTTGGTTTTTGCTTTCAAATGTTACTCTCATAAATGTTCAAAAAATCATTTTAGGATTTTGAGAAATTCCACCCGTAAGGGGGTGTAAAAGAGTTGAATATGTTTTTACGTATTTCTCAATATCTCTTAGGCACGATGAAATATCGCCTTGGTTTTTGCTTGCAAATGTTACTCATACAAATGTTTGACAACGTATTTTAGAATTATTTAAAATTCCACTCCTAAGGGGGTGTGAAAGGGTTGAATATGCTTTCACGTATTTCTCAATATCTCTTAGACACGATGAGATATCGCCTTGGTCTTGCTTGCGAATGTTACTCATTTAAATGTTTAAAAACCGAATTCAGGGTTTTGAGAAATTCCACCCCTAAGGAGGTTTTGAAGAGTTACATATGTTTTTACGTATTTCTCGATATCTCTTGGGCACGATAAAATATCGCCTTGGTTTTTGCTTGCAAATGTTACTTATACAAATGTTTAAAAACAAGATTCAGGATTTTGAGAAATTCCTGCCCTAAGGGGGTGTTAAAGGGTTAAATATGTTTTCACGTATTTCTCAATACCTCTTAGACACGATGAGATATCGCCTTGGTTTTTGTTTGCAAATGTTACTGATACAAATGTTTGAAAAACGATTCCAAGATTTCGAGAATTTCCACCCCTAAGGAGGTGTAAACGGGTTAAATAAAATTTTACGGATTTCTTAATATCTCAAGGCACAATGAGATATCGCCTTGGTTTTTGCTTGCAAATGTTACTCATACAAATGTTCAAGAATGTATTTTGGGATTTTTTTAAATTCCAAGCCTAAGGGGGTGTAAAAAGGTTAATTATGTTTTTACGTTTTTTTAGAAATCTTTTATGCACGATGAAATATATCCTTGTTTTTTGTTTGCAAATGTTACTCAGACAAATGTTTTAAAAACTATTCCAGGATTTTAAAAAATTCCACCCTAAGGGGGTGTAAAAGGGTTAAATATGTTTTTACGTACTTCTCAATATCTCTGAGGCACGTTGAGATATTGCCTTGGTTTTTGCTTTCAAATGTTACTCATACAAATGTTCAAAAAACCATTTTAGGATTTTGAAAAATTCCACCCCTAAGGGGGTGTAAAAGGGTTAAATATGTTTTTACGTATTTCTCAATATCTCTTAGGCACGATGAAATATCGCCTTGGTTTTTGCTTGCAAATGTTACTCATACAAATGTTCAAAGACCAACCTCAAAATTTTTAGAAATTCCACCTCTAAGGGGGTGTAAAAAGGTTGAATATGTTTTTACGTATTTCTCAATATCTCTTAGACACGATGAGATATCGCCTTGGTTTTCGCTTTCAAATGTTACTCATACAAATGTTCAAAAACGAAATTGAGGATTATTAGAAATTCCACCCCTAAGTTGCTGTAAAAGGGTTAAATATTTTTGTACGTATTTCTTAATATCTCTTGGGCCCGATGAGATATCGCCTTGGTTCTTGCTTGCGAATGTTACTCATACAAATGTTCAAAGACCAACCTCAAAATTTTTAGAAATTCCACCTCTAAGGGGGTGTAAAAGGGTTGAATATGTTTTTACGTATTTCTCAATATCTCTTAGACACGATGAGATATCGCCTTGGTTTTCGCTTTCAAATGTTACTCATACAAATGTTCAAAAACGAAATTGAGGATTATTAGAAATTCCACCCCTAAGTTGCTGTAAAAGGGTTAAATATTTTTGTACGTATTTCTTAATATCTCTTGGGCCCGATGAGATATCGCCTTGGTTCTTGCTTGCGAATGTTACTCCTACAAATGTTTAAAAATCGATTTCAAGATTTTTAGAAATTCCACCCCTAAGAAGGTGTAAAAGCGTTAAATATGTTTTTACGTATTTCTCGATATCTCTTAGGCACGATGAGATATCGCCTTGGTTTTTGTTTGCATATCTTACTCATACAAATGTTTAAAAACCTATTTCAGGATTTTAAAAAATGCCACCCCTAAGGGACACCCTCTTAGGGGTTTAATACGTTTTCACGTATTTCTCAATATTTTTTAGGCACGTTGAGATATCGCCTTGGTTTTTGCTTGCAAATACTACTCATACAAACGTTTAAAAACCAATTTCAGGATTTCGAGAAATTCTACCCTCAAGGGGGTGTAAAAGGGTTGAATAAGTTTTTACGTATTTCTCTATATCTCAAGGCACAATGAGATATCGCCTTGGTTTTTGCTTTCAAATGTTACTCATACAAATGTTTGAAAAAAAATTTCAGGATTTCGACAAATTCTACCCCTAAGGGGGTGTAAAAGGGTTAAATATGTTTTCACGTATTTCTCAATATGTCTTAGACACGATGAGATATCGCCTTGGTTTTTGTTTGCAAATGTTACTCATATAAATGTTTAAAAAACAATTCCAGGATTTCGAAAAATTCCACCCCTAAGGGGGTGTAAAAGGGTTTAATTTGTTTTTACGTATTTCTCAATATCTCTTAGACACGATGAGATATCGCCTTGGTTTTTGTTTGCATATCTTACTCATACAAATGTTTAAAAATAAAATTCAGGATTTTTAGAAATTTCACCCCTAAGAAGGTGTAAAAGCGTAAAATATTTTTTTACGTATTTCTCAATATCTTTTGGGCACGATGAGATATCGCCTTGGTTTTTGTTTGCAAATGTTACTCATACAAATGTTTAAAAACCGGTTTCAAGATTTTTAGAAATTCCACCCTTGAGAGGGTCTAAAAGGGTTAAATATGTTTTTACATTACTGATATAAATGTTTAGAAACCAAATTCAAGATTTTTAGAAATTCCACCCTCAAAGTGGTGTAAAAGGGTTAAATGTGTTTTTACGTAATTTTAGAAATCTTTTATGCACGATGAGATATCGCTTTGGTTTTTGTCTGCGAATGTTACTCAGACAAATGTTTCAAAAACGATTTCAGGATTTTAAAAAATTCCACCCCTAAGGGGGTGTAAAAGGGTTAAATATGTTTTTACGTATTTCTCAATATCTCTTAGACACGATGAGATATCGCCTTGGTTTTTGCTTGCAAATGTTACTCATACAAATGTTTAAAAACCAATTCCAGGATTTCGAGAAATTCCACCCCTAAGGGGGTGTAAAAGAGTTAAATAAGTTTTTACGTATTTCTCAATATCTTAAGGCACATTGAGATATTGCCTTGGTTTTTGCTTGCAAATGTTACGCATACAAATGTTTAAAAAATGATTTCAAGATTTTTAGAAGTTCCATCCCTAAGGGGGCGTAAAAAGGTTCAATATGTTTTTAGGTATTTCTCAAAATCTCTTAGGCACGACGAGATATCGCCCTGGTTTTTGCTTTCAAATGTTACTCATACAAATGTTCAAAAAACCATTTTAGGATTTTGAGAAATTTTACCCCTAAAAGGGTGTAAAAGGGTTAAATATGTTTTTACGTATTTCTCAATATCTCTTAGGCACGATGAAATATCGCCTTGGTTTTTGCTTGCAAATGTTAATCATACAAATGTTTGAAAACGTGTTTTAGAATTTTTAAAAATTCCAATCCTAAGGGGGTGTGAACGGGTTAAATATGTTTTCACGTATTTCTCAATATCTCTTAGACACGATGAGATATCGCCTTGGTTTTTGTTTGCAAATGTTACTCATACAAATGTTTAAAAACCGGTTTTAAGATTTTTAGAAATTCCACCCTTGAGAGGGTCTAAAAGGGTTAAATATGTTTTTACATTACTGATATAAATGTTGAGAAACCAAATTCAAGATTTTTAGAAATTCCACCCTCAAAGTGGTGTAAAAGGGTTAAATGTGTTTTTACGTAATTTTAGAAATCTTTTATGCACGATGAGATATCGCTTTGGTTTTCGTCTGCGAATGTTACTCAGACAAATGTTTCAAAAACGATTTCAGGATTTTAAAAAATTCCACCCCTAAGGGGGTGTAAAAGGGTTAAATATGTTTTTACGTATTTCTCAATATCTCAAGGCACAATGAGATATCACTTTGGTTTTTGCATGCAAATAATACTCATACAAATGTTTAAAAACCTATTTCAGGATTTTAAAAAATGCCACCGCTAAGGGACACCCTCTTAGGTGTTAAATACGTTTTCACGTATTTCTCAATATCTCTTGGACACGTTGAAATATCGCCTTGGTTTTTGCTTGCAAATGTTACTCATACAAATGTTTAAAACCAATTTCAGGATTTCGAGAATTTCCACCCCTAAGGGAGTGTAAAAGGGTTAAATAAAATTTTACGTATTTCTTAATATCTCAAGGCACAATGAGATATCGCCTTGGTTTTTGCTTGCAAATGTTACTCATACAAATGTTCAAGAATGTATTTAGGATTTTTTAAAATTCCACGCCTAAGGGGGTGTAAAAAGGTTAAATATGTTTTTACGAATTTCTAGAAATCTTTTATGCACGATGAGATATCGCCTTGTTTTTTGTTTGCAAATGTTACTCAGACAAATGTTTAAAAAACTATTCTAGGATTTTTAAAAATTCCACCCCTAAGGGGGTGTAAAAGGGTTAAATATGTTTTTACGTATTTCTCAATATCTCGAGGCACAATGAGATATCGCCTTGGTTTTTGCATGCAAATAATACTCATACAAATGTTTAAAAACCTATTTCAGGATTTTAAAAAATGCCACCGCTAAGGGACACCCTCTTAGGTGTTAAATACGTTTTCACGTATTTCTCAATGTCTTTTGGGCACGTTGAGATATCGCCATGGTTTTTGCTTGCAAATGTTACTCATACAAATGTTTAAAAACCAATTTCAGGATTTCGAGAATTTCCACCCCTAAGGGGGTGTAAAAGGCTTAAATAAAATTTTACGTATTTCTTAATATCTCAAGGCACAATGAGATATCGCCTTGGTTTTTGCTTGCAAATGTTACTCATACAAATGTTCAAGAATGTATTTAGGATTTTTAAAAATTCCACGCCTAAGGGGGTGTAAAAAGGTTAAATATGTTTTTACGAATTTCTAGAAGTCTCTTATGCACGATGAGATATCGCCTTGGTTTTTGCTTGCAAATGTTACTCAGACAAATGTTTCAAAACAATTTCAGGATTTTCAAAAATTCTACCCCTAAGAGGGTGTAAAAGGGTTGAATATGTTTTTACGTATTTCTCAATATCTCTTAGACACGATGAGATATCGCCTTGGTTTTTGCTTGCAAATGTTACTCAGACAAATGTTTCAAAACCATTTCAGGATTTTGAGAAATTTTACCCCTGAAAGGGTGTAAAAGGGTTAAATATGTTTTTACGTATTTCTCAATATCTCTTAGGCACGATGAAATATCGCCTTGGTTTTTGCTTGCAAATGTTACTTATACAAATGTTTAAAAAAAAGATTCAGGATTTTGAGAAATTCCTCCCTAAGGGGATGTAAAAGGGTTTAATATGTTTTCACGTATTTCTCAATATCTCTTAGACACGATGAGATATCGCCTTGGTTTTTGCTTGCAAATGTTACTCATACAAATGTTTAAAAACCAATTTCAGAATTTCGAGAATTTCCACCCCTAAGGGGGTGTAAAAGGCTTAAATAAAATTTTACGTATTTCTTAATATCTCAAGGCACAATGAGATATCGCCTTGGTTTTTGCTTGCGAATGTTACTCATACAAATGTTCAAGAATGTATTTAGGATTTTTAAAAATTCCACGCCTAAGGGGGTGTAAAAAGGTTAAATATGTTTTTACGAATTTCTAGAAGTCTCTTATGCACGATGAGATATCGCCTTGGTTTTTGCTTGCAAATGTTACTCAGACAAATGTTTCAAAACAATTTCAGGATTTTCAAAAATTCTACCCTTAAGAGGGTGTAAAAGGGTTGAATATTTTTTTACGTATTTCTCGATATCCCTTAGGCACGATGAGATATCGCTTTGGTTTTTGTTTCCAAATGTTACTCATACAAATATTTAAAAAACGATTCCGGGATTTTGAAAAATTCCACCCCTAAGGGGGTGTAAAAGGGTTAAATATGTTTTTACGTACTTCTCATTATCTCTGAGTCACGTTGAGATATCGCCTTGGTTTTTGCTTTCAAATGTTACTCTCATAAATGTTCAAAAAATCATTTTAGGATTTTGAGAAATTCCACCCGTAAGGGGGTGTAAAAGAGTTGAATATGTTTTTACGTATTTCTCAATATCTCTTAGGCACGATGAAATATCGCTTTGGTTTTTGCTTGCAAATGTTACTCATACAAATGTTTGACAACGTATTTTAGAATTATTTAAAATTCCACTCCTAAGGGGGTGTGAAAGGGTTAAATATGCTTTCACGTATTTCTCAATATCTCTTAGACACGATGAGATATCGCCTTGGTCTTGCTTGCAAATGTTACTCATTTAAATGTTTAAAAACCGAATTCAGGGTTTTGAGAAATTCCACCCCTAAGGAGGTTTTGAAGAGTTACATATGTTTTTACGTATTTCTCGATATCTCTTAGGCACGATAAAATATCGCCTTGGTTTTTGCTTGCAAATGTTACTTATACAAATGTTTAAAAACAAGATTCAGGATTTTGAGAAATTCCTGCCCTAAGGGGGTGTAAAAGGGTTAAATATGTTTTCACGTTTTTCTCAATACCTCTTAGACACGATGAGATATCGCCTTGGTTTTTGTTTGCAAATGTTACTGATACAAATGTTTGAAAAACGATTCCAAGATTTCGAGAATTTCCACCCCTAAGGAGGTGTAAACGGGTTAAATAAAATTTTACGTATTTCTTAATATCTCAAGGCACAATGAGATATCGCCTTGGTTTTTGCTTGCAAATGTTACTCATACAAATGTTCAAGAATGTATTTTGGGATTTTTTTAAATTCCAAGCCTAAGGGGGTGTAAAAAGGTTAATTATGTTTTTACGTTTTTTTAGAAATCTTTTATGCACGATGAAATATATCCTTGTTTTTTGTTTGCAAATGTTACTCAGACAAATGTTTTAAAAACTATTCCAGGATTTTAAAAAATTCCACCCTAAGGGGGTGTAAAAGGGTTAAATATGTTTTTACGTACTTCTCAATATCTCTGAGGCACGTTGAGATATTGCCTTGGTTTTTGCTTTCAAATGTTACTCATACAAATGTTCAAAAAACCATTTTAGGATTTTGAAAAATTCCACCTCTAAGGGGGTGTAAAAGGGTTAAATATGTTTTTACGTATTTTTCAATATCTCTTAGGCACGATGAAATATAGCTTTGGTTTTTGCTTGCAAATGTTACTCATACAAATGTTTGAAAACGTAATTTAGAATTTTTAAAAATTCCACCCCTAAGGGGGTGTGAAAGGGTTAAATATGTTTTCACGTATTTCTCAATATCTCAAGGCACAATGAGATATCGCCTTGGTTTTTGCTTGCAAATGTTACTCATACAAATGTTCAAAGACCAACCTCAAAATTTTTAGAAATTCCACCTCTAAGGGGGTGTAAAAGGGTTAAATATGTTTTTACGTATTTCTCAATATCTCTTAGACACGATGAGATATCGCCTTGGTTTTCGCTTTCAAATGTTACTCATACAAATGTTCAAAAACGAAATTGAGGATTATTAGAAATTCCACCCCTAAGTTGCTGTAAAAGGGTTAAATATTTTTGTACGTATTTCTTAATATCTCTTGGGCCCGATGAGATATCGCCTTGGTTCTTGCTTGCGAATGTTACTCCTACAAATGTTTAAAAATCGATTTCAAGATTTTTAGAAATTCCACCCCTAAGAAGGTGTAAAAGGGTTAAATATGTTTTTACGTATTTCTCGATATCTCTTAGGCACGATGAGATATCGCCTTGGTTTTTGTTTGCATATCTTACTCATACGAATGTTTAAAAACCTATTTCAGGATTTTAAAAAATGCCACCGCTAAGGGACACCCTCTTAGGGGTTTAATACGTTTTCACGTATTTCTCAATATTTTTTAGGCACGTTGAGATATCGCCTTGGTTTTTGCTTGCAAATACTACTCATACAAACGTTTAAAAACCAATTTCAGGATTTCGAGAAATTCTACCCTCAAGGGGGTGGAAAAGGGTTGAATAAGTTTTTACGTATTTCTCTATATCTCAAGGCACAATGAGATATCGCCTTGGTTTTTGCTTTCAAATGTTACTCATACAAATGTTTGAAAAAAAATTTCAGGATTTCGAGAAATTCTACCCCTAAGGGGGTGTAAAAGGGTTAAATTTGTTTTCACGTATTTCTCAATATGTCTTAGACACGATGAGATATCGCCTTGGTTTTTGTTTGCAAATGTTACTCATATAAATGTTTAAAAAACGATTCCAGGATTTCGAAAAATTCCACCCCTAAGGGGGTGTAAAAGGGTTTAATTTGTTTTTACGTATTTCTCAATATCTCTTAGACACGATGAGATATCGCCTTGGTTTTTGTTTGCATATCTTACTCATACAAATGTTTAAAAATAAAATTCAGGATTTTTAGAAATTTCACCCCTAAGGGGGTGTAAAAGCGTAAAATATTTTTTTACGTATTTCTCAATATCTTTTGGGCACGATGAGATATCGCCTTGGTTTTTGTTTGCAAATGTTACTCATACAAATGTTTAAAAACCGGTTTCAAGATTTTTAGAAATTCCACCCTTGAGAGGGTCTAAAAGGGTTAAATATGTTTTTACATTACTGATATAAATGTTTAGAAACCAAATTCAAGATTTTTAGAAATTCCACCCTCAAAGTGGTGTAAAAGGGTTAAATGTGTTTTTACGTAATTTTAGAAATCTTTTATGCACGATGAGATATCGCTTTGGTTTTTGTCTGCGAATGTTACTCAGACAAATGTTTCAAAAACGATTTCAGGATTTTAAAAAATTCCACCCCTAAGGGGGTGTAAAAGGGTTAAATATGTTTTTACGTATTTCTCAATATCTCAAGGCACAATGAGATATCGCCTTGGTTTTTGCATGCGAATAATACTCATACAAATGTTTAAAAACCTATTTCAGGATTTAAAAAAAAGCCACCGCTAAGGGACACCCTCTTAGGTGTTAAATACGTTTTCACGTATTTCTCAATATCTCTTGGGCACGTTGAAATATCGCCTTGGTTTTTGCTTGCAAATGTTACTCATACAAATGTTTAAAAACCAATTTCAGGATTTCGAGAATTTCCACCCCTAAGGGAGTGTAAAAGGGTTAAATAAATCTTTACGTATTTCTGAATATCTCAAGGCACAATGAGATATCGCCTTGGTTTTTGCTTGCAAATGTTACTCATACAAATGTTCAAGAATGTATTTAGGATTTTTTAAAATTCCACGCCTAAGAGGGTGTAAAAGAGTTAAATATGTTTTTACGAATTTCTAGAAATCTCTTATGCACGATGAGATATCGCCTTGTTTTTTGTTTGCAAATGTTACTCAGACAAATGTTTAAAAAACTATTCTAGGATTTTTAAAAATTCCACCCCTAAGGGGGTGTAAAAGGGTTAAATATGTTTTTACGTATTTCTCATTATCTCGAGGCACAATGAGATATCGCCTTGGTTTTTGCATGCAAATAATACTCATACAAATGTTTAAAAACCTAGTTCAGGATTTTAAAAAATGCCACTGCTAAGGGACACCCTCTTAGGTGTTAAATACGTTTTCACGTATTTCTCAATATCTCTTGGGCACGTTGAGATATCGCCTTGGTTTTTGCTTGCAAATGTTACTCATACAAATGTTTAAAAACCAATTTCAGGATTTCGAGAATTTTCACCCCTAAGGGGGTGTAAAAGGGTTAATCAAAATTTTACGTATTTCTTAATATCTCAAGGCACAATGAGATATCGCCTTGGTTTTTACTTGCAAATGTTAATCATACAAATGTTCAAGAATGTATTTAGGATTTTTAAAATTTCCACGCCTAAGGGGGTGTAAAAAGGTTAAATATGTTTTTACGAATTTCTAGAAGTCTCTTATGCACGATGAGATATCGCCTTGGTTTTTGCTTGCAAATGTTACTCATACAAATGTTCAAAAACCGATTTCAAGACTTTTAGAAATTCCACCTCTAAGGGGGTGTAAAAGGGTTAAATGTGTTTTCACGTATTTCTCAATATCTCTTGGGCACGTTGAGATATCGCCTTGGTTTTTGCTTGCAAATGTTACTCATACAAATGTTTAAAAACCAATTTCAGGATTTCGAGAATTTCCACCCCTAAGGGGGTGTAAAAGGGTTAAATAAAATTTTACGTATTTCTCAATATCTCAAGGCACAATGAGATATCGCCTTGGTTTTTGCTTGCAAATGTTATTGATACAAATGTTTAGAAACCAAATTCAAGATTTTTAGAAATTCCACCCTCAAAGTGGTGTAAAAGGGTTAAATGTGTTTTTACGTAATTTTAGAAATCTCTTATGCACGATGAGATATCGCCTTGGTTTTTGCTTGCAAATGTTACCCATACAAATGTTCAAAAACCGATTTCAAGACTTTTAGAAATTCTACCCCTGAGGAGGTGTAAAAGGGTTGAATATTTTTTTACGTATTTCTCGATATCTCTTAGGCACGATGAGATATCGCTTTGGTTTTTGTTTCCAAATGTTACTCATACAAATGTTAAAAAACCAATTTCAGGATTTTGAAATTTTTTAAAATTCCACGCCTAAGGGGGTGTAAAAGGGTTTAATATGTTTTTACGTATTTTAAGAAATCTCTTATGCACGATGGGATATCGCCTTGGTTTTTGTTTGCAAATGTTACTCAGACAAATGTTTCAAAACAATTTCAGGATTTTCAAAAATTCTACCCCTAAGAGGGTGTAAAAGGGTTGAATATGTTTTTACGTATTTCTCAATATCTCTTAGACACGATGAGATATCGCCTTGGTTTTTGCTTGCAAATGTTACTCATACAAATGTTTAAAAACCAATTCCAGGATTTCGAGAAATTCCACCCCTAAGGGGGTGTAAAAGAGTTAAATAAGTTTTTACGTATTTCTCAATATCTTAAGGCACATTGAGATATTGCCTTGGTTTTTGCTTGCAAATGTTACGCATACAAATGTTTAAAAAATGATTTCAAGATTTTTAGAAGTTCCATCCCTAAGGGGGCGTAAAAAGGTTCAATATGTTTTTAGGTATTTCTCAAAATCTCTTAGGCACGACGAGATATCGCCCTGGTTTTTGCTTTCAAATGTTACTCATACAAATGTTCAAAAAACCATTTTAGGATTTTGAGAAATTTTACCCCTAAAAGGGTGTAAAAGGGTTAAATATGTTTTTACGTATTTCTCAATATCTCTTAGGCACGATGAAATATCGCCTTGGTTTTTGCTTGCAAATGTTAATCATACAAATGTTTGAAAACGTGTTTTAGAATTTTTAAAAATTCCAATCCTAAGGGGGTGTGAAAGGGTTAAATATGTTTTCACGTATTTCTCAATATCTCTTAGACACGATGAGATATCGCCTTGGTTTTTGTTTGCTAATGTTACTCATACAAATGTTTGAAAAACGATTCCAAGATTTTGAAAAATTCCACGCCTAAGGGGGTGTAAAAGGGTTAAATATGTTTTTACGTATTTCTCAATATCTCAAGTTACAATGAGATATCGCCTTGGTTTTGCTTGCAAATGTTACTCATTTAAATGTTTAAAAACCGAATTCAGGGTTTTGAGAAATTCCACCCCTAAGGGGGTTTTGAAGAGTTACATATGTTTTTACGTATTTCTCGATATCTCTTAGGCACGATGAAATATCGCCTTGGATTTTGCTTGCAAATGTTAATCATACAGATGTTTGAAAATGTATTTTAGAATTTTTAAAAATTCCAATCCTAAGGGGGTGTGAAAGGGTTAAATATGTTTTCACGTATTTCTCAATATCTCTTAGACACGATGAGATATCGCCTTGGTTTTTGTTTGCAAATGTTACTCATACAAATATTTAAAAAACGATTCCGGGATTTTGAAAAATTCCACCCCTAAGGGGGTGTAAAAGAGTTGAATATGTTTTTACGTATTTCTCAATATCTCTTAGGCACGATGAAATATCGCCTTGGTTTTTGCTTGCAAATGTTACTCATACAAATGTTTGAAAACGTATTTTAGAATTTTTTAAAATTCTACTCCTAAGGGGGTGTGAAAGGGTTAAATATGCTTTCACGTATTTCTCAATAACTCTTAGACACGATGAGATATCGCCTTGGTCTTGCTTGCAAATGTTACTCATTTAAATGTTTAAAAACCGAATTCAGGGTTTTGAGAAATTCCACCCCTAAGGAGGTTTTGAAGAGTTACATATGTTTTTACGTATTTCTCGATATCTCTTAGGCACGATAAAATATCGCCTTGGTTTTTGCTTGCAAATGTTACTTATACAAATGTTTAAAAACAAGATTCAGGATTTCGAGAAATTCCTCCCCTAAGGGGGTGTAAAAGGGTTAAATATGTTTTCACGTATTTCTCAATACCTCTTAGACACGATGAGATATCGCCTTGGTTTTTGTTTGCAAATGTTACTGATACAAATGTTTGAAAAATGATTCCAAGATTTCGAGAATTTCCACCCCTAAGGAGGTGTAAACGGGTTAAATAAAATTTTACGTATTTCTTAATATCTCAAGGCACAATGAGATATCGCCTTGGTTTTTGCTTGCAAATGTTACTCATACAAATGTTCAAGAATGTATTTTGGGATTTTTTAAAATTCCAAGCCTAAGGGGGTGTAAAAAGGTTAATTATGTTTTTACGTTTTTTTAGAAATCTTTTATGCACGATGAGATATCGCCTTGTTTTTTGTTTGCAAATGTTACTCAGACAAATGTTTAAAAAACTATTCCAGGATTTTAAAAAATTCCACCCTAAGGGGGTGTAAAAGGGTTAAATATGTTTTTACGTACTTCTCAATATCTCTGAGGCACGTTGAGATATCGCCTTGGTTTTTGCTTTCAAATGTTACTCATACAAATGTTCAAAAAACCATTTTAGGATTTTGAAAAATTCCACCCCTAAGGGGGTGTAAAAGGGTTAAATATGTTTTTACGTATTTCTCAATATCTCTTAGGCACGATGAAATATCGCCTTGGTTTTTGCTTGCAAATGTTACTCATACAAATGTTAAAAAAAATGATTTGAAGATTTTTAGAAATTCGACCCCTAAGGGGGCGTAAAAGGGTTCAATATGTTTTTAGGTATTTCTCAAAATCTCTTGGACACGACGAGATATCGCCTTGGTTTTTGTCTGCAAATGTTACTCACACAAATGTTTAAAAATCAATTTCAGGATTTCGAGAAATTCCACCCCTAAGGGGGTGTAAAAGGGTTAAATATGTTTTTACGTATTTCTGAATATCTCAAGGCACAATGAGATATCGCCTTGGTTTTTGCTTGCAAATGTTACTCATACAAAAAATCAAAAACGTATTTTAGGATTTTTAAAAATTCCACGCCTAAGGGGGTGTAAAAGCGTTTAATATATTTTTACGTATTTCTCAATATCTCAAGGCACAATGAGATATCGCCTTGGTTTTTGCTTAAAAATGTTATTCATACAAATGTTTAAAAAACGATTTCAAGATTTTTAGAAATTCCACCCCCAAGGGGGCGTAAAAGTGTTAAATATGTATTTAGGTATTTCTCAAAATCTCTTAGGCACGACGAGATATCGCCTTGGTTTTTTTCTGCAAATGTTACTCACACAAATGTTTAAAAACCAATTTCAGGATTTCGAGAAATTCCACCCCTAAGGGGGTGTAAAAGAGTTAAATATGTTTTTACGTACTTCTGAATATCTCTGAGGCACTATGAGATATCGCCTTATTTTGCTTGCAAATGTTACTCATACAAATGTTCAAAAACCGAATTCGAGATTTCTAGAAATTCCACCTCTAAGGGGGTGTAAAAGGGTTAAATATGTTTTTACGTCTTTCTCAATATCTCTTAGACATGATGAGATATTGCCTTGGTTTTTGTTTCCAAATGTTACTCATACAAATGTTTAAAAACCAATTTCTGGATTTTAAAAAATGCTACCCCTAAGGGACACTTTCTTAGGGGTTAGATATGTTTTCACCTATTTCTGAATATCTATTAGGCACGTTGAGATATCGCCTTGGTTTTTGCTTGCAAATGTTACTCATACAAATGTTTAAAAACCAATTTCAGGATTTCGAGAAATTCCACCCCTACGGGGGTGTGAAACGGTTAAATAAGTTTTTACGTATTTCTCAATACCTCAAGGCACAATGAGATATCGCTTTGGTTTTTGCTTGCAAATATTACTCATACAAATGTTTAAAAAACGATTTCAAAATTTTTAGAAATTCCACCTCTAAGGAGGCGTAAAAGGGTTAAATATGTTTTTAGGTATTTCTCAAAATCTCTTAGGCACGACGAGATATCGCCTTGGTTTTTGTCTGCAAATGTTACTCACACAAATGTTTAAAAACCAATTTCAGAATTTCGAGAAATTTTACCCCTAAGGGGGTGTAAAAGGGTTAAATATGTTATTACGTATTTCTCAATATCTCAAGGCACAATAAGATATCGCCTTGGTTGTTGCTTGCAAATGTTACTCATACAAATGTTTAAAAACCAAATTCAGGATTTTGAGAAATTCCACCCCTAAAAAGGTGTAAAAAGGTTAAATATGTTTTTACGTATTTCTCAATATCTCTTAGGCACGATGATATATCGCCTTAGTTTTGTTTGCAAATGTAACTCATACAAATGTTTAAAAACGTATTTTGGGATTTTTAAAAATTCCACCCCTAAGGGGGTGTCAAAGGGTTAAATATGTTTTCACGTATTTCTCAATATCTCTTGGACACGATGAAATATCGCCTTGGTTTTTGCTTTTAAATGTTACTCATACAAATGTTCAAAAAACTATTTTAGGATTTCAAGAAATTCCACCTTTAAGGGGGTGTAAAAGGGTTGAATATGTTTTGAAGTATTTCTCAATATCTCTTGGGCACGATGAGATATCGCCTTGGTTTTTGCTTGCAAATGTTACTCATACAAATAATCAAAAACGTATTTTAGGATTTTTAAAAATTCCACGCCCAAGGGGGTGTAAAAGGGTTTAATAAATTTTTACGTATTTCTCAATATCTCAAGGCACAATGAGATATCGTCTTGGTTTTTGCTTGCAAATGTTAATCATACAAATGTTTGAAGAACGATTTCAAGATTTTTAGAAATTCCACCCCTAAGGGGGCGTAAAAGTGTTAAATATGTTTTTGAGGTATTTCTCAAAATCTCTTAGGCACGACGAGATATCGCCTTGGATTTGTTTGCAAATGTTACTCAGACAAATGTTTCAAAAACAATTTCAAGATTTTGAAAAATTCCACCCCTTAGGGCGTGTAAAAGGGTTAAATATGTTTTTACGTACGTCTGAATATCTCTGAGGCACGATGAGATATCGCCTTATTTTGCTTGCAAATGTTATTCATACAAATGTTCAAAAACCAAATTCATGATTTTTAGAAATTCCACCTCTAAGGGGGTGTAAAAGGGTTTAATGTGTTTTTACGTATTTCTCTATATCTTTTAGGCACGATGAGATATCGTTTTGGTTTTTGTTTGCAAATGTTACTCATACTAATGTTTAAAAACTAATTTTTGGATTTTGAGAAATTCCACTTCTAAGGGGTTGTAAAAGGTTTAAATATGTTTTTACGTAGTTCTCAATATCTCAAGGCACAATGAGATATCGCCTTGGTTTTTGCTTGCAAATGTTATTGATACAAATGTTTAGAAACGAAATTCAAGATTTTTAGAAATTCCACCCTCAAAGTGGTGTAAAAGGGTTAAATGTGTTTTTACGTAATTTTAGAAATCTCTTATGCACGATGAGATATCGCCTTGGTTTTTGCTTGCAAATGTTACTCATACAAATGTTCAAAAACCGATTTCAAGACTTTTAGAAATTCTACCCCTGAGGAGGTGTAAAAGGGTTGAATATTTTTTTACGTATTTCTCGATATCCCTTAGGCACGATGAGATATCGCTTTGGTTTTTGTTTCCAAATGTTACTCATACAAATGTTAAAAAACCAATTTCAGGATTTTAAAATTTTTTAAAATTCCACGCCTAAAGGGGTGTAAAAGAGTTTAATATGTTTTTACGTATTTTAAGAAATCTCTTATGCACGATGGGATATCGCCTTGGTTTTTGTTTGCAAATGTTACTCACACAAATGTTTCAAAACAATTTCAGGATTTTCAAAAATTCTACCCCTAAGAGGGTGTAAAAGGGTTGAATATGTTTTTACGTATTTCTCAATAACTTTTAGACACGATGAAATATGGCCTTGGTTTTTGCTTGCAAATGTTACTCATACAAATGTTTAAAAACCAATTTCAGGATTTCGAGAAATTCCACCCCTAAGGGGGCGTAAAAGGGTTAAATAAGTTTTTACGTATTTTTCAATATCTTAAGGCACAATGAGATATTGCCTTGGTTTTTGCTTGCAAATGTTACGCATAAAAATGTTTAAAAAATGATTTCAAGATTTTTAGAAGTTCCATCCCTAAGGGGGCGTAAAAAGGTTCAATATGTTTTTAGGTATTTCTCAAAATCTCTTAGGCACGACGAGATATCGCCTTGGTTTTTGCTTTCAAATGTTACTCATACAAATGTTCAAATAACGATTTTGGGATTTTGAGAAATTTTACCCTTAAAAGGGTGTAAAAGGGTTAAATATGTTTTTACGTATTTCTCAATATCTCTTAGGCACGATGAAATATCGCCTTGGTTTTTGCTTGCAAATGTTAATCATACAGATGTTTGAAAATGTATTTTAGAATTTTTAAAAATTCCAATCCTAAGAGGGTGTGAAAGGGTTAAATATGTTTTCACGTATTTCTTAATATCTCTTAGACACGATGAGATATCGCCTTGGTTTTTGTTTGCAAATGTTACTCATACAAATATTTAAAAAACGATTCCGGGATTTTGAAAAATTCCACCCCTAAGGGGGTGTAAAAGGGTTAAATATGTTTTTACGTACTTCTCATTATCTCTGAGTCACGTTGAGATATCGCCTTGGTTTTTCTTATCAATGTTACTCTCATAAATGTTCAAAAAATCATTTTAGGATTTTGAGAAATTCCACCCGTAAGGGGGTGTAAAAGAGTTGAATATGTTTTTACGTATTTCTCAATATCTCTTAGGCACGATGAAATATCGCCTTGGTCTTGCTTGCAAATGTTACTCATTTAAATGTTTAAAAACCGAATTCAGGGTTTTGAGAAATTCCACCCCTAAGGAGGTTTTGAAGAGTTACATATGTTTTTACGTATTTCTCGATATCTCTTAGGCACGATAAAATATCGCCTTGGTTTTTGCTTGCAAATGTTACTTATACAAATGTTTAAAAACAAGATTCAGGATTTCGAGAAATTCCTCCCCTAAGGGGGTGTAAAAGGGTTAAATATGTTTTCACGTATTTCTCAATACCTCTTAGACACGATGAGATATCGCCTTGGTTTTTGTTTGCAAATGTTACTGATACAAATGTTTGAAAAACGATTCCAAGATTTCGAGAATTTCCACCCCTAAGGAGGTGTAAACGGGTTAAATAAAATTTTACGTATTTTTTAATATCTCAAGGCACAATGAGATATCGCCTTGGTTTTTGCTTGCAAATGTTACTCATACAAATGTTCAAGAATGTATTTTGGGATTTTTTAAAATTCCAAGCCTAAGGGGGTGTAAAAAGGTTAATTATGTTTTTACGTTTTTTTAGAAATCTTTTATGCACGATGAGATATCGCCTTGTTTTTTGTTTGCAAATGTTACTCAGACAAATGTTTGAAAAACTATTCCAGGATTTTAAAAAATTCCACCCTAAGGGGGTGTAAAAGGGTTAAATATGTTTTTACGTACTTCTCAATATCTCTGAGGCACGTTGAGATATCGCCTTGGTTTTTGTTTTCAAATGTTACTCATACAAATGTTCAAAAAACCATTTTAGGATTTTGAAAAATTCCACCCCTAAAGGGGTGTAAAAGGGTTAAATATGTTTTTACGTATTTCTCAATATCTCTTAGGCACGATGAAATATCGCCTTGGTTTTTGCTTGCAAATGTTACTCATACAAATGTTTGAAAACGTAATTTAGAATTTTTAAAAATTCCACCCCTAAGTTGCTGTAAAAGGGTTAAATATTTTTGTACGTATTTCTTAATATCTCTTGGGCCCGATGAGATATCGCCTTGGTTCTTGCTTGCGAATGTTACTCCTACAAATGTTTAAAAATCGATTTCAAGATTTTTAGAAATTCCACCCCTAAGAAGGTGTAAAAGGGTTAAATATGTTTTTACGTATTTCTCGATATCTCTTAGGCACGATGAGATATCGCCTTGGTTCTTGTTTCCAAATGTTAATCATACAAATGTTTAAAAACCTATTTCAGGATTTTAAAAAATGCCACCCCTAAGGGACACCCTCTTAGGGGTTTAATACGTTTTCACGTATTTCTCAATATTTTTTAGGCACGTTGAGATATCGCCTTGGTTTTTGCTTGCAAATACTACTCATACAAACGTTTAAAAACCAATTTCAGGATTTCGAGAAATTCTACCCTCAAGGGGGTGTAAAAGGGTTAAATAAGTTTTTACGTATCTCTCTATATCTCAAGGCACAATGAGATATCGCCTTGGTTTTTGCTTTCAAATGTTACTCATACAAATGTTTGAAAAAAAATTTCAGGATTTCGAGAAATTCTACCCCTAAGGGAGTGTAAAAGGGTTAAATATATTTTCACGTATTTTTCAATATCTCTTAGACACGATGAGATATCGCCTTGGTTTTTGTTTGCAAATGTTACTCATATAAATGTTTAAAAAACAATTCCAGGATTTCGAAAAATTCCACCCCTAAGGGGGTGTAAAAGGGTTTAATTTGTTTTTACGTATTTCTCAATATCTCTTAGACACGATGAGATATCGCCTTGGTTTTTGTTTGCAAATCTTACTCATACAAATGTTTAAAAATAAAATTCAGGATTTTTAGAAATTTCACCCCTAAGGGGGTGTAAAAGCGTAAAATATTTTTTTACGAATTTCTCAATATCTTTTGGGCACGATGAGATATCGCCTTGGTTTTTGTTTGCAAATGTTACTCATACAAATGTTTAAAAACCGGTTTCAAGATTTTTAGAAATTCCACCCTTGAGAGGGTCCAAAAGGGTTAAATATGTTTTTACATTACTGATACAAATGTTTAGAAACCAAATTCAAGATTTTTAGAAATTCCACCCTCAAAGTGGTGTAAAAGGGTTAAATGTGTTTTTACGTAATTTTAGAAATCTTTTATTCACGATGAGATATCGCTTTGGTTTTTGTCTGCGAATGTTACTCAGACAAATGTTTCAAAAACGCTTTCAGGATTTTAAAAAATTCCACCCCTAAGGGGGTGTAAAAGGGTTAAATATGTTTTTACGTATTTCTCAATATCTCAAGGCACAATGAGATATCGCCTTGGTTTTTGCATGCAAATAATACTCATACAAATGTTTAAAAACCTATTTCAGGATTTAAAAAAATGCCACCGATAAGGGACACCCTCTTAGGTGTTAAATACGTTTTCACGTATTTCTCAATATCTCTTGGGCACGTTGAAATATCGCCTTGGTTTTTGCTTGCAAATGTTACTCATACAAATGTTTAAAAACCAATTTCAGGATTTCGAGAATTTCCACCCCTAAGGGAGTGTAAAAGGGTTAAATAAAATTTTACGTATTTCTTAATATCTCAAGGCACAATGAGATATCGCCTTGGTTTTTGCTTGCAAATGTTACTCATACAAATGTTTAAAAACCAATTTCAGGATTTCGAGAAATTCCACCCCTAAGGGGGTGTAAAAGAGTTAAATATTTTTTTACGTACTTCTGAATATCTCTGAGGCACGATGAGATATCGCCTTATTTTGCTTGCAAATGTTACTCATACAAATGTTCAAAAACCGAATTCGAAATTTTTAGAAATTCCACCTCTAAGGGGGTGTAAAAAAGTTAAATATGTTTTTACGTCTTTCTCAATATCTCTTAGACATGATGAGATATTGCCTTGGTTTTCGTTTCCAAATGTTACTCATACAAATGTTTAAAAACCAATTTCAGGATTTTAAAAAATGCTACCCCTAAGGGACACCTTCTTAGGGGTTAGATATGTTTTCACGTATTTCTCAATATCTCTTAGGCACGTTGAGATATCGCCTTGGTTTTTGCTTGCAAATGTTACTCATACAAATGTTTAAAAACCAATTTCAGGATTCCGAGAAATTCCACCCCTAAGGGGGTGTGAAAGGGTTAAATAAGTTATTACGTATTTCTCAATACCTCAAGGCACAATGAGATTTAGCCTTGGTTGTTGCTTGCAAATGTTACTCATACAAATGTTTAAAAACCAAATTCAGGATTTTGAGAAATTCCACCCCTAAAAAGGTGTAAAAAGGTTAAATATGTTTTTACGTATTTCTCAATATCTCTTAGGCACGATGATATATCGCCTTAGTTTTGTTTGCAAATGTAACTCATACAAATGTTTAAAAACGTATTTTGGGATTTTTTAAAATTTTACCCCTAAGGGGGTGTCAAAGGGTTAAATATGTTTTCACGTATTTCTCAATATCTCTTGGACACGATGAAATATCGCCTTGGTTTTTGTTTGCAAATAGTACTCATACAAATGTTTAAAAATGAAATTCAGCTATTTTAGAAATTTCACCCCTAGGGGGGTGTAAAAGGGTTAAATATTTTTTTGAGTATTTCTCAATATCTTTCGGGCACGATGAGATATCGCCTTGGTTTTTGCTTTCAAATGTTACTCATACAAATGTTCAAAAAACCATTTTAGGATTTTGAGAAATTCCACCCCTAAGGGGGTGTAAAAGGGTTAAATATGTTTTTACGTATTTCTCAATATCTCTTGGACACGATGAAATATCGCCTTGGTTTTTGTTTGCAAATAGTACTCATACAAATGTTTAAAAATAAAATTCAGCTATTTTAGAAATTTCACCCCTAGGGGGGTGTAAAAGGGTTAAATATTTTTTTGAGTATTTCTCAATATCTTTCGGGCACGATGAGATATCGCCTTGGTTTTTGCTTGCAAATGTTACTTATACAAATGTTTCAAAAAAAATTTCAAGAATTTGAAAAATTCCACGCCTAAGGGGGTGTAAAAGGGTCAAATATGTTTTTACGTACGTCTGAATATCTCTGAGGCACGATGAGATATAGCCTTATTTTGCTTGCAAATGTTACTCATACAAATATTTAAAAAACGATTCCGGGATTTTGAAAAATTCCACCCCCAAGGGGGTGTAAAAGGGTTAAATATGTTTTTACGTACTTCTCATGATCTCTGAGTCACGTTGAGATATCGCCTTGGTTTTTGCTTTCAAATGTTACTCTTATAAATGTTCAAAAAATCATTTTAGGATTTTGAGAAATTCCACCCGTAAGGGGGTGTAAAAGAGTTGAATATGTTTTTACGTATTTCTCAATATCTCAAGGCACAATGAGATATCGCCTTGGTTTTTGCATGCAAATAATACTCATACAAATGTTTAAAAACCTATTTCAGGATTTAAAAAAAAGCCACCGCTAAGGGACACCCTCTTAGGTGTTAAATACGTTTTCACGTATTTCTCAATATCTCTTGGGCACGTTGAAATATCGCCTTGGTTTTTGCTTGCAAATGTTACTCATACAAGTGTTTAAAAACCAATTTCAGGATTTCGAGAATTTCCACCCCTAAGGGAGTGTAAAAGGGTTAAATAAAATTTTACGTATTTCTCAATATCTTAAGGCACATTGAGATATTGCCTTGGTTTTTGCTTGCAAATGTTACGCATACAAATGTTTAAAAAATGATTTCAAGATTTTTAGAAGTTCCATCCCTAAGGGGGCGTAAAAAGGTTCAATATGTTTTTAGGTATTTCTCAAAATCTCTTAGGCACGACGAGATATCGCCCTGGTTTTTGCTTTCAAATGTTACTCATACAAATGTTCAAAAAACCATTTTAGGATTTTGAGAAATTTTACCCCTAAAAGGGTGTAAAAGGGTTAAATATGTTTTTACGTATTTCTCAATATCTCTTAGGCACGATGAAATAACGCCTTGGTTTTTGCTTGCAAATGTTAATCATACAAATGTTTAAAAATGTATTTTAGAATTTTTAAAAATTCCAATCCTAAGGGGGTGTGAAAGGGTTAAATATGTTTTCACGTATTTCTCAATATCTCTTAGACACGATGAGATATCGCCTTGGTTTTTGTTTGCTAATGTTACTCATACAAATGTTTGAAAAACGATTCCAAGATTTTGAAAAATTCCACCCCTAAGGGGGTGTAAAAGGGTTAATATGTTTTTACGTATTTCTCAATATCTCAAGGCACAATGAGATATCCCCTTGGTTTTGCTTGCAAATGTTACTCATTTAAATGTTTAAAAACCGAATTCAGGGTTTTGAGAAATTCCACCCCTAAGGGGGTTTTGAAGAGTTACATATGTTTTTACGTATTTCTCGATATCTCTTAGGCACGATAAAATATCGCCTTGGTTTTTGCTTGCAAATGTTACTTATACACATGTTTAAAAACAAGATTCAGGATTTTGAGAAATTCCTCCCCTAAGGGGGTGTAAAAGGGTTAAATATGTTTTCACGTATTTCTCAATATCTCTTAGACACGATGAGATATCGCCTTGGTTTTTGTTTGCGAATGTTACTCATACAAATGTTTGAAAAACGATTCCAAGATTTCGAGAATTTTCACCCCTAAGGAGGTGTAAAAGGGTTAAATAAAATTTTACGTTCTTCTCAATATCTCAAGGCACAATGAGATATCGCCTTGGTTTTTGCTTGCAAATGTTACTCATACAAATGTTCAAGAATGTATTTTAGGATTTTTAAAAATTCCAAGCCTAAGGGGGTGTAAAAAGGTTAATTATGTTTTTACGTATTTTTAAAAATCTTTTATGCACGATGAGATATCGCCTTGTTTTTTGATTGCAAATGTTACTCAGACAAATGTTTAAATAACCATTCCAGGATTTTAAAAAATTCCACCCCTAAGGGGGTGTAAAAGGGTTAAATATGTTTTTACGTACTTCTCAATATCTCTGAGGCACGTTGAGATATCGCCTTGGTTTTTGCTTTCAAATATTAGTCATACAAATGTTCAAAAAACCATTTGAGGATTTTGAAAAATTCCACCCCTAAGGGGGTGTAAAAGGGTTAAATATGTTTTTACGTATTTCTCAATATCTCTTAGGCACGATGAAATATCGCCTTGGTTTTTGCTTGCAAATGTTACTCATACAAATGTTTGAAAACGTAATTTAGAATTTTCAAAAATTCCACCCCTAAGGGGATGTGAAAGGGTTAAATATGTTTTCACGTATTTCTTAATATCTCTTAGACACGATGAGATATCGCCTTGGTTTTTGCTTTCAAATGTTACTCATACAAATGTTCAAAAAACCATTTTAGGATTTTGAGAAATTCCACCCCTAAGGGGGTGTAAAAGGGTTAAATATGTTTTTACGTATTTCTCAATATCTCTTGGGCACGATGAGATATCGCCTTGGTTTTTGCTTGCAAATGTTACTTATACAAATGTTTCAAAAAAAAATTCAAGATTTTGAAAAATTCCACGCCTACGGGGGTGTAAAAGGGTCAAATATGTTTTTACGTACGTCTGAATATCTCTGAGGCACGATGAGATATAGCCTTATTTTGCTTGCAAATGTTACTCATACAAATGTTCAAAAACCAAATTCAAGATTTTTAGAAATTCCACCTCTAAGGGGGTGTAAAAGGTTAAATGTGTTTTTACGTATTTCTACATATCTTTTAGGCACGATGAGATATCGTTTTGGTTTTCGTTTGCAAATGTTAATCATACAAATGTTTAAAAACCTATTTCAGGATTTTGAAAAATGCCACCCCTAAGGGACACCCTCTTAGGGGTTTAATACGTTTTCACGTATTTCTCAATATTTTTTAGGCACGACGAGATATCGCCTTGGTTTTTGCTTGCAAATGTTACTCATACAAATGTTCAAAAACCGATTTCAGGACTTTTAGAAATTCTACCCCTGAGGAGGTGTAAACGGGTTGAATATTTTTTTACGTATTTCTCGATATCTCTTAGGCACGATGAGATATCGCTTTGGTTTTTGTTTCCAAATGTTACTCATACAAATGTTAAAAAACCAATTTCAGGATTTTGAAATTTTTTAAAATTCCACGCCTAAGGGGGTGTAAAAGAGTTTAATATGTTTTTACGTATTTTAAGAAATCTCTTATGCACGATGGGATATCGCCTTGGTTTTTGCTTGCAAATGTTACTCATACAAATGTTTAAAAACCAACTTCAGGATTTCGAGAAATTCCACCCCTAAGGGGGTGTAAAAAGGTTAAATAAGTTTTTACGTATTTCTCAATATCTTAAGGCACAATGAGATATCGCCTTGGTTTTTGCTTTCAAATGTTACTCATACAAATGTTCAAAAAACAATTTTAGGATTTTGAGAAATTTTACCCCTAAAAGGGTGTAAAAGGGTTAAATATGTTTTTACGTATTTCTCAATATCTCTTAGTCACGATGAAATATCGCCTTGGTTTTTGTTTGCAAATGTTACTCATACAAATATTTAAAAAACGATTCCGGGATTTTGAAAAATTCCACCCCTAAGGGGGTGTAAAAGGGTTAAATATGTTTTTACGTACTTCTCATGATCTCTGAGTCACGTTGAGATATCGCCTTGGTTTTTGCTTTCAAATGTTACTCTTAGAAATGTTCAAAAAATCATTTTAGGATTTTGAGAAATTCCACCCGTAAGGGGGTGTAAAAGAGTTGAATATGTTTTTACGTATTTCTCAATATCTCTTAGGCACGATGAAATATCGCCTTGGTTTTTGCTTGCAAATGTTACTCATACAAATGTTTGAAAAACGATTCCAAGATTTTGAAAAATTCCACCCCTAAGGGGGTGTAAAAGGGTTAAATATGTTTTTACGTATTTCTCAATATCTCAAGGCACAATGAGATATCGCCTTGGTCTTGCTTGCAAATGTTACTCATTTAAATGTTTAAAAACCGAATTCAGGGTTTTGAGAAATTCCACCCCTAAGGGGGTTTTGAAGAGTTACATATGTTTTTACGTATTTCTCGATATCTCTTAGGCACGATAAAATATCGCCTTGGTTTTTGCTTGCAAATGTTACTTATACAAATGTTTAAAAACAAGATTCAGGATTTTGAGAAATTCCTCCCCTAAGGGGGTGTAAAAGGGTTAAATATGTTTTCACGTATTTCTCAATACCTCTTAGACACGATGAGATATCGCCTTGGTTTTTGTTTGCGAATGTTACTGATACAAATGTTTGAAAAACTATTCCAAGATTTCGAGAAGTTCCACCCCTAAGGAGGTGTAAACGGGTTAAATAAAATTTTACGTATTTCTTAATATCTCAAGGCACAATGAGATATCGCCTTGGTTTTTGCTTGCAAATGTTACTCATACAAATGTTCAAGAATGTATTTTGGGATTTTTTAAAATTCCAAGCCTAAGGGGGTGTAAAAAGGTTAATTATGTTTTTACGTTTTTTTAGAAATCTTTTATGCACGATGAGATATCGCCTTGTTTTTTGTTTGCAACTGTTACTCAGACAAATGTTTAAAAAACTATTCCAGGATTTTAAAAAATTCCACCCTAAGGGGGTGTAAAAGGGTTAAATATGTTTTTACGTACTTCTCAATATCTCTGAGGCACGTTGAGATATCGCCTTGGTTTTTGCTTGCAAATGTTACTCATACAAATGTTTGAAAACGTAATTTAGAATTTTTAAAAAGTCCACCCCTAAGGGGGTGTAAAAGGGTTAAATATGTTTTTACGTATTTCTCGATATCTCTTAGGCACGATGAGATATCGCCTTGGTTCTTGTTTCCAAATGTTACTCATATAAATGTTTAAAAAACAATTCCAGGATTTCGAAAAATTCCACCCCTAAGGGGGTGTAAAAGGGTTAAATTTGTTTTTACGTATTTCTCAATATCTCTTAGACACGATGAGATATCGCCTTGGTTTTTGTTTGCAAATCTTACTCATACAAATGTTTAAAAATAAAATTCAGGATTTTTAGAAATTTCACCCCTAAGGGGGTGTAAAAGCGTAAAATATTTTTTTACGTATTCCTCAATATCTTTTGGGCACGATGAGATATCGCCTTGGTTTTTGTTTGCAAATGTTACTCATACAAATGTTTAAAAACCGGTTTCAAGATTTTTAGAAATTCCACCCTTGAGAGGGTCTAAAAGGGTTAAATATGTTTTTACATTACTGATACAAATGTTTAGAAACCAAATTCAAGATTTTTAGAAATTCCACCCTCAAAGTGGTGTAAAAGGGTTAAATGTGTTTTTACGTAATTTTAGAAATCTTTTATGCACGATGAGATATCGCTTTGGTTTTTGTCTGCGAATGTTACTCAGACAAATGTTTCAAAAACGATTTCAGGATTTTAAAAAATTCCACCCCTAAGGGGGTGTAAAAGGGTTAAATATGTTTTTACGTATTTCTCAATATCTCAAGGCACAATGAGATATCGCCTTGGTTTTTGCATGCAAATAATACTCATACAAATGTTTAAAGACCTATTTCAGGATTTAAAAAAATGCCACCGCTAAGGGACACCCTCTTAGGTGTTAAATACGTTTTCACGTATTTCTCAATATCTCTTGGGCACGTTGAAATATCGCCTTGGTTTTTGCTTGCAAATGTTACTCATACAAATGTTTAAAAACCAATTTCAGGATTTCGAGAATTTCCACCCCTAAGGGAGTGTAAAAGGGTTAAATAAAATTTTACGTATTTCTTAATATCTCAAGGCACAATGAGATATCGCCTTGGTTTTTGCTTGCAAATGTTACTCATACAAATGTTCAAGAATGTATTTAGGATTTTCTAAAATTCCACGCCTAAGGGGGTGTAAAAAGGTTAAATATGTTTTTACGAATTTCTAGAAATCTCTTATGCACGATGAGATATCGCCTTGTTTTTTGTTTGCAAATGTTACTCAGACAAATGTTTAAAAAACTATTCTAGGATTTTTAAAAATTCCACCCCTAAGGGGGTGTAAAAGGGTTAAATATGTTTTTACGTATTTCTCATTATCTCGAGGCACAATGAGATATCGCCTGAGTTTTTGCATGCAAATAATACTCATACAAATGTTTAAAAACCTAGTTCAGGATTTTAAAAAATGCAACCGCTAAGGGACACCCTCTTAGGTGTTAAAAACGTTTTCACGTATTTCTCAATATCTCTTGGGCACGTTGAGATATCGCCTTGGTTTTTGCTTGCAAATGTTACTCATACAAATGTTTGAAAACCAATTTCAGGATTTCGAGAATTTTCACCCCTAAGGGGGTGTAAAAGGGTTAAATAAAATTTTACGTATTTCTTAATATCTCAAGGCACAATGAGATATCGCCTTGGTTTTTGCTTGCAAATGTTACTCATACAAATGTTCAAGAATGTATTTAGGATTTTTAAAAATTCCACGCCTAAGGGGGTGTAAAAAGGTTAAATATGTTTTTACGAATTTCTAGAAGTCTCTTATGCACGATGAGATATCGCCTTGGTTTTGCTTGCAAATGTTACTCATACAAATGTTCAAAAACCGATTTCAAGACTTTTAGAAATTCCACCTCTAAGGGGGTGTAAAAGGGTTAAATGTGTTTTCACGTATTTCTCAATATCTCTTGGGCACGTTGAGATATCGCCTTGGTTTTTGCTTGCGAATGTTACTCATACAAATGTTTAAAAACCAATTTCAGGATTTCGAGAATTTCCACCCCTAAGGGGGTGTAAAAGGGTTAAATAAAATTTTAAGTATTTCTCAATATCTCAAGGCACAATGAGATATTGCCTTGGTTTTTGCTTGCAAATGTTATTGATACAAATGTTTAGAAACCAAATTCAAGATTTTTAGAAATTCCACCCTCAAAGTGGTGTAAAAGGGTTAAATGTGTTTTTACGTAATTTTAGAAATCTCTTATGCACGATGAGATATCGCCTTGGTTTTTGCTTGCAAATGTTACCGATACAAATGTTCAAAAACCGATTTCAAAACTTTTAGAAATTCTACCCCTGAGGAGGTGTAAAAGGGTTGAATATTTTTTTACGTATTTCTCGATATCTCTTAGGCACGATGGGATATCGCCTTGGTTTTTGTTTGCAAATGTTACTCAGACAAATGTTTCAAAACAATTTCAGGATTTTCAAAAATTCTACCCCTAAGAGGGTGTAAAAGGGTTGAATATGTTTTTACGTATTTCTCAATATCTCTTAGACACGATGAGATATCGCCTTGGTTTTTGCTTGCAAATGTTACTCATACAAATGTTTAAAAACCAATTTCAGGATTTCGAGAAAATCCACCCCTAAGGGGGTGTAAAAGAGTTAAATAAGTTTTTACGTATTTCTCAATATCTTAAGGTACAATGAGATATTGCCTTGGTTTTTGCTTGCAAATGTTACGCATACAAATGTTTAAAAAATGATTTCAAGATTTTTAGAAGTTCCATCCCTAAGGGGGCGTAAAAAGGTTCAATATGTTTTTCGGTATTTCTCAAAATCTCTTAGGCACGACGAGATATCGCCTTGGTTTTTGCTTTCAAATGTTACTCATACAAATGTTCAAAAAACCATTTTAGGATTTTGAGAAATTTTACCCCTAAAAGGGTGTAAAAGGGTTAAATATGTTTTTACGTATTTCTCAATATCTCTTAGGCACGATGAAATATCGCCTTGGTTTTTGCTTGCAAATGTTAATCATACAAATGTTTGAAAACGTATTTTAGAATTTTTAAAAATTCCAATCCTAAGGGGGTGTGAAAGGGTTAAATATGTTTTCACGTATTTTTCAATATCTCTTAGACACGATGAGATATCGCCTTGGTTTTTGTTTGCGAATGTTACTCATACAAATGTTTGAAAAACGGATCCAAGATTTTGAAAAATTCCACCCCTAAGGGGGTGTAAAAGGGTTAAATATGTTTTTACGTATTTCTCAATATCTCAAGGCACAATGAGATATCGCCTTGGTTTTGCTTGCAAATGTTACTCATTTAAATGTTTAAAAACAGAATTCAGGGTTTTGAGAAATTCCACCCCTAAGGGGGTTTTGAAGAGTTACATATGTTTTTACGTATTTCTCGATATCTCTTAGGCACGATAAAATATCGCCTTGGTTTTTGCTTGCAAATGTTACTTATACAAATGTTTAAAAACAAGATTCAGGATTTTGAGAAATTCCTCCCCTAAGGGGGTGTAAAAGGGTTAAATATGTTTTCACGTATTTCTCAATATCTCTTAGACACGATGAGATATCGCCTTGGTTTTTGTTTGCGAATGTTACTCATACAAATGTTTGAAAAACGATTCCAAGATTTCGAGAATTTCCACCCCTAAGGAGGTGTAAAAGGGTTAAATGAAATTTTACGTATTTCTTAATATCTCAAGGCACAATGAGATATCGCCTTGGTTTTTGCTTGCAAATGTTACTCATACAAATGTTCAAGAATGTATTTCAGGATTTTTAAAATTTCCAAGCCTAAGGGGGTGTAAAAAGGTTAATTATGTTTTTACGTATATTTAAAAATCTTTTATGCACGATGAGATATTGCCTTGTTTATTGTTTGCAAATGTTACTCAGACAAATGTTTAAAAAACTATTCCAGGATTTTACAAAATTCCACCCCTAAGGGGGTGTAAAAGGGTTAAATATGTTTTTACGTACTTCTCAATATCTCTGAGGCACGTTGAGATATCGCCTTGGTTTTTGCTTTCAAATATTACTCATACAAATGTTCAAAAAACTATTTGAGGATTTTAAAAAATTCCACCCCCAAGGGGGTATAAAAGGGTTAAATATGTTTTTACGTATTTCTCAATATCTCTTAGGCACGATGAAATATCGCCTTGGTTTTTGCTTGCAAATGTTACTCATACAAATGTTTGAAAACGTAATTTAGAATTTTTAAAAATTCCACCCCTAAGGGGGTGTGAAAGGGTTAAATATGTTTTCACGTATTTCTTAATATCTCTTAGACACGATGAGATATCGCCTTGGTTTTTGCTTGCAAATGTTACTCATACAAATGTTTAAAAACCAATTTCAGGATTTCGAGAAATTCCACCCCTAAGGGGGTGTAAAAGGGTTAAATATGTTTTTACGTACTTCTCATGATCTCTGAGTCACGTTGAGATATCGCCTTGGTTTTTGCTTTCAAATGTTACTCTTATAAATGTTCAAAAAATCATTTTAGGATTTTGAGAAATTCCACCCGTAAGGGGGTGTAAAAGAGTTGAATATGTTTTTACGTATTTCTCAATATCTCTTAGGCAAGATGAAATATCGCCTTGGTTTTTGCTTGCAAATGTTACTCATACAAATGTTTGAAAAACGATTCCAAGATTTTGAAAAATTCCACCCCTAAGGGGGTGTAAAAGGGTTAAATATGTTTTTACGTATTTCTCAATATCTCAAGGCACAATGAGATATCGCTTTGGTCTTGCTTGCAAATGTTACTCAATTAAATGTTTAAAAACCGAATTCAGGGTTTTGAGAAATTCCACCCCTAAGGGGGTTTTGAAGAGTTACATATGTTTTTACGTATTTCTCGATATCTCTTAGGCACGATAAAATATCGCCTTGGTTTTTGCTTGCAAATGTTACTTATACAAATGTTTAAAAACAAGATTCAGGATTTTGAGAAATTCCTCCCCTAAGGGGGTGTAAAAGGGTTAAATATGTTTTCACGTATTTCTCAATACCTCTTGGACACGATGAGATATCGCCTTGGTTTTTGTTTGCGAATGTTACTGATACAAATGTTTGAAAAACGCTTCCAAGATTTCGAGAATTTCCACCCCTAAGGAGGTGTAAACGGGTTAAATAAAATTTTACGTATTTCTTAATATCTCAAGGCACAATGAGATATCGCCTTGGTTTTTGCTTGCAAATGTTACTCATACAAATGTTCAAGAATGTATTTTGGGATTTTTTAAAATTCCAAGCCTAAGGGGGTGTAAAAAGGTTAATTATGTTTTTACGTTTTTTTAGAAATCTTTTATGCACGATGAGATATCGCCTTGTTTTTTGTTTGCAACTGTTACTCAGACAAATGTTTAAAAAACTATTCCAGGATTTTAAAAAATTCCACCCTAAGGGGGTGTAAAAGGGTTAAATATGTTTTTACGTACTTCTCAATATCTCTGAGGCACGTTGAGATATCGCCTTCGTTTTTGCTTTCAAATGTTACTCATACAAATGTTCAAAAAACCATTTTAGGATTTTGAAAAATTCCACCCCTAAGGGGGTGTAAAAGGGTTAAATATGTTTTTACGTATTTCTCAATATCTCTTAGGCACGATGAAATATCGCCTTGGTTTTTGCTTGCAAATGTTACTCATACAAATGTTTGAAAACGTAATTTAGAATTTTCAAAAAGTCCACCCCTAAGGGGGTGTGAAAGGGTTAAATATATTTTTACGTATTTCTCAATATCTCTTAGACACGATGAGATATCGCCTTGGTTTTCGCTTTCAAATGTTACTCATACAAATGTTCAAAAACGAAATTGAGGTATATTAGAAATTCCACCCCTAAGTTGCTGTAAAAGGGTTAAATATTTTTGTACGTATTTCTTAATATCTCTTGGGCCCGATGAGATATCGCCTTGGTTCTTGCTTGCGAATGTTACTCCTACAAATGTTTAAAAATCGATTTCAAGATTTTTAGAAATTCCACCCCTAAGAAGGTGTAAAAGGGTTAAATATGTTTTTACGTATTTCTCGATATCTCTTAGGCACGATGAAATATCGCCTTGGTTCTTGTTTCCAAATGTTAATCATACAAATGTTTAAAAACCTATTTCAGGATTTTGAAAAATGCCACCCCTAAGGGACACCCTCTTAGGGGTTTAATACGTTTTCACGTATTTCTCAATATTTTTTAGGCACGTTGAGATATCGCCTTGGTTTTTGCTCGCAAATACTACTCATACAAACGTTTAAAAAGCAATTTCAGGATTTCGAGAAATTCTACCCCTAAGGGGGTGTAAAAGGGTTAAATAAGTTTTTACGTATTTCTCTATATCTCAAGGCACAATAAGATATCGCCTTGGTTTTTGCTTTCAAATGTTACTCATACAAATGTTTGAAAAAAGATTTCAGGATTTCGAGAAATTCTACCCCTAAGGGGGTGTAAAAGGGTTAAATATGTTTTCACGTATTTCTCAATATCTCTTAGACACGATGAGATATCGCCTTGGTTTTTGTTTGCAAATGTTACTCATATAAATGTTTAAAAAACAATTCCAGGATTTCGAAAAATTCCACCCCTAAGGGGGTGTAAAAGGGTTAAATTTGTTTTTACGTATTTCTCAATATCTCTTAGACACGATGAGATATCGCCTTGGTTTTTGTTTGCAAATCTTACTCATACAAATGTTTAAAAATAAAATTCAGGATTTTTAGAAATTTCACACCTAAGGGGGTGTAAAAGCGTAAAATATTTTTTTACGTATTTCTCAATATCTTTTGGGCACGATGAGATATCGCCTTGGTTTTTGTTTGCAAATGTTACTCATACAAATGTTTAAAAACCGGTTTCAAGATTTTTAGAAATTCCACCCTTGAGAGGGTCTAAAAGGGTTGAATACGTTTTCACGTATTTCTCAATATCTCTTGGGCACGTTGAAATATCGCCTTGGTTTTTGCTTGCAAATGTTACTCATACAAATGTTTAAAAACCAATTTCAGGATTTCGAGAATTTCCACCCCTAAGGGAGTGTAAAAGGGTTAAATAAAATTTTACGTATTTCTTAATATCTCAAGGCACAATGAGATATCGCCTTGGTTTTTGCTTGCAAATGTTACTCATACAAATGTTCAAGAATGTATTTAGGATTTTTTAAAATTCCACGCCTAAGGGGGTGTAAAAAGGTTAAATATGTTTTTACGAATTTCTAGAAATCTCTTATGCACGATGAGATATCGCCTTGTTTTTTGTTTGCAAATGTTACTCAGACAAATGTTTAAAAAACTATTCTAGGATTTTTAAAAATTCCACCCCTAAGGGGGTGTAAAAGGGTTAAATATGTTTTTACGTATTTCTCATTATCTCGAGGCACAATGAGATATCGCCTGAGTTTTTGCATGCAAATAATACTCATACAAATGTTTAAAAACCTAGTTCAGGATTTTAAAAAATGCAACCGCTAAGGGACACCCTCTTAGGTGTTAAATACGTTTTCACGTATTTCTCAATATCTCTTGGGCACGTTGAGATATCGCCTTGGTTCTTGCTTGCAAATGTTACTCATACAAATGTTTAAAAACCAATTTCAGGATTTCGAGAATTTTCACCCCTAAGGGGGTGTAAAAGGGTTAAATAAAATTTTACGTATTTCTTAATATCTCAAGGCACAATGAGATATCGCCTTGGTTTTTGCTTGCAAATGTTACTCATACAAATGTTCAAGAATGTATTTAGGATTTTTAAAAATTCCACGCCTAAGGGGGTGTAAAAAGGTTAAATATGTTTTTACGAATTTCTAGAAGTCTCTTATGCACGATGAGATATCGCCTTGGTTTTGCTTGCAAATGTTACTCATACAAATGTTCAAAAACCGATTTCAAGACTTTTAGAAATTCCACCTCTAAGGGGGTGTAAAAGGGTTAAATGTGTTTCCACGTATTTCTCAATATCTCTTGGGCACGTTGAGATATCGCCTTGGTTTTTGCTTGCGAATGTTACTCATACAAATGTTTAAAAACCAATTTCAGGATTTCGAGAATTTCCACCCCTAAGGGGGTGTAAAAGGGTTAAATAAAATTTTACGTATTTCTCAATATCTCAAGGCACAATGAGATATTGCCTTGGTTTTTGCTTGCAAATGTTATTGATACAAATGTTTAGAAACCAAATTCAAGATTTTTAGAAATTCCACCCTCAAAGTGGTGTAAAAGGGTTAAATGTGTTTTTACGTAATTTTAGAAATCTCTTATGCACGATGAGATATCGCCTTGGTTTTTGCTTGCAAATGTTACCGATACAAATGTTCAAAAACCGATTTCAAAACTTTTAGAAATTCTACCCCTGAGGAGGTGTAAAAGGGTTGAATATTTTTTTACGTATTTCTCGATATCTCTTAGGCACGATGGGATATCGCCTTGGTTTTTGTTTGCAAATGTTACTCAGACAAATGTTTCAAAACAATTTCAGGATTTTCAAAAATTCTACCCCTAAGAGGGTGTAAAAGGGTTGAATATGTTTTTACGTATTTCTCAATATCTCTTAGACACAATGAGATATCGCCTTGGTTTTTGCTTGCAAATGTTACTCATACAAATGTTTAAAAACCAATTTCAGGATTTCGAGAAAATCCACCCCTAAGGGGGTGTAAAAGAGTTAAATAAGTTTTTACGTATTTCTCAATATCTTAAGGCACAATGAGATATTGCCTTGGTTTTTGCTTGCAAATGTTACGCATACAAATGTTTAAAAAATGATTTCAAGATTTTTAGAAGTTCCATCCCTAAGGGGGCGTAAAAAGGTTCAATATGTTTTTAGGTATTTCTCAAAATCTCTTAGGCACGACGAGATATCGCCTTGGTTTTTGCTTTCAAATGTTACTCATACAAATGTTCAAAAAACCATTTTAGGATTTTGAGAAATTTTACCCCTAAAAGGGTGTAAAAGGGTTAAATATGTTTTTACGTATTTCTCAATATCTCTTAGGCACGATGAAATATCGCCTTGGTTTTTGCTTGCAAATGTTAATCATACAAATGTTTGAAAACGTATTTTAGAATTTTTAAAAATTCCAATCCTAAGGGGGTGTGAAAGGGTTAAATATGTTTTCACGTATTTTTCAATATCTCTTAGACACGATGAGATATCGCCTTGGTTTTTGTTTGCGAATGTTACTCATACAAATGTTTGAAAAACGATTCCAAGATTTTGAAAAATTCCACCCCTAAGGGGGTGTAAAAGGGTTAAATATGTTTTTACGTATTTCTCAATATCTCAAGGCACAATGAGATATCGCCTTGGTTTTGCTTGCAAATGTTACTCATTTAAATGTTTAAAAACCGAATTCAGGGTTTTGAGAAATTCCACCCCTAAGGGGGTTTTGAAGAGTTACATATGTTTTTACGTATTTCTCGATATCTCTTAGGCACGATAAAATATCGCCTTGGTTTTTGCTTGCAAATGTTACTTATACAAATGTTTAAAAACAAGATTCAGGATTTTGAGAAATTCCTCCCCTAAGGGGGTGTAAAAGGGTTAAATATGTTTTCACGTATTTCTCAATATCTCTTAGACACGATGAGATATCGCCTTGGTTTTTGTTTGCGAATGTTACTCATACAAATGTTTGAAAAACGATTCCAAGATTTCGAGAATTTCCACCCCTAAGGAGGTGTAAAAGGGTTAAATAAAATTTTACGTATTTCTTAATATCTCAAGGCACAATGAGATATCGCCTTGGTTTTTGCTTGCAAATGTTACTCATACAAATGTTCAAGAATGTATTTCAGGATTTTTAAAATTTCCAAGCCTAAGGGGGTGTGAAGAGGTTAATTATGTTTTTACGTATTTTTAAAAATCTTTTATGCACGATGAGATATCGCCTTGTTTATTGTTTGCAAATGTTACTCAGACAAATGTTTAAAAAACTATTCCAGGATTTTACAAAATTCCACCTTTAAGAGGGTGTAAAAGGGTTAAATATGTTTTTACGTACTTCTCAATATCTCTGAGGCACGTTGAGATATCGCCTTGGTTTTTGCTTTCAAATATTACTCATACAAATGTTCAAAAAACTATTTGAGGATTTTGAAAAAATTCCACCCCCAAGGGGGTATAAAAGGGTTAAATATGTTTTTACGTATTTCTCAATATCTCTTAGGCACGATGAAATATCGCCTTGGTTTTTGCTTGCAAATGTTACTCATACAAATGTTTGAAAACGTAATTTAGAATTTTTAAAAATTCCACCCCTAAGGGGGTGTGAAAGGGTTAAATATGTTTTCACGTATTTCTTAATATCTCTTAGACACGATGAGATATCGCCTTGGTTTTTGCTTGCAAATGTTACTCATATAAATGTTTAAAAACCAATTTCAGGATTTCGAGAAATTCCACCCCTAAGGGGGTGTAAAAGGGTTAAATAAGTTTTTACGTATTTCTCAATATCTTAAGGCACAATGAGATATCGCCTTGGTTTTTGCTTTCAAATGTTACTCATACAAATGTTCAAAAAATAATTTTAGGATTTTGAGAAATTTTACCCCTAAAAGGGTGTAAAAGGGTTAAATATGTTTTTACGTATTTCTCAATATCTCTTAGGCACGATGAAATATCGCCTTGGTTTTTGTTTGCAAATGTTACTCATACAAATATTTAAAAAAGGATTCCGGGATTTTGAAAAATTCCACCCCTAAGGGGGTGTAAAAGGGTTAAATATGTTTTTACGTACTTCTCATGATCTCTGAGTCACGTTGAGATATCGCCTTGGTTTTTGCTTTCAAATGTTACACTTATAAATGTTCAAAAAATCATTTTAGGATTTTGAGAAATTCCACCCGTAAGGGGGTGTAAAAGAGTTGAATATGTTTTTACGTATTTCTCAATATCTCTTAAGCACGATGAAATATCGCCTTGGTTTTTGCTTGCAAATGTTACTCATACAAATGTTTGAAAAACGATTCCAAGATTTTGAAAAATTCCACCCCTAAGGGGGTGTAAAAGGGTTAAATATGTTTTTACGTATTTCTCAATATCTCAAGGCACAATGAGATATCGCCTTGGTCTTGCTTGCAAATGTTACTCATTTAAATGTTTAAAAACCGAATTCAGGGTTTTGAGAAATTCCACCCCTAAGGGGGTTTTGAAGAGTTACATATGTTTTTACGTATTTCTCGATATCTCTTAGGCACGATAAAATATCGCCTTGGTTTTTGCTTGCAAATGTTACTTATACAAATGTTCAAAAACAAGATTCAGGATTTTGAGAAATTCCTCCCCTAAGGGGGTGTAAAAGGGTTAAATATGTTTTCACGTATTTCTCAATACCTCTTAGACACGATGAGATATCGCCTTGGTTTTTGTTTGCGAATGTTACTGATACAAATGTTTGAAAAACGATTCCAAGATTTCGAGAATTTCCACCCCTAAGGAGGTGTAAACGGGTTAAATAAAATTTTACGTATTTCTTAATATCTCAAGGCACAATGAGATATCGCCTTGGTTTTTGCTTGCAAATGTTACTCATACAAATGTTCAAGAATGTATTTTGGGATTTTTTAAAATTCCAAGCCTAAGGGGGTGTAAAAAGGTTAATTATGTTTTTACGTTTTTTTAGAAATCTTTTATGCACGATGAGATATCGCCTTGTTTTTTGTTTGCAACTGTTACTCAGACAAATGTTTAAAAAACGATTCCAGGATTTTAAAAAATTCTACCCTAAGGGGGTGTAAAAGGGTTAAATATGTTTTTACGTACTTCTCAATATCTCTGAGGCACGTTGAGATATCGCCTTGGTTTTTGCTTTCAAATGTTACTCATACAAATGTTCAAAAAACCATTTTAGGATTTTGAAAAATTCCACCCCTAAGGGGGTGTAAAAGGGTTAAATATGTTTTTACGTATTTCTCAATATCTCTTAGGCACGATGAAATTTCGCCTTGGTTTTTGCTTGCAAATGTTACTCATACAAATGTTTGAAAACGTAATTTAGAATTTTTAAAAAGTCCACCCCTAAGGGGGTGTGAAAGGGTTAAATATATTTTTACGTATTTCTCAATATCTCTTAGACACGATGAGATATCGCCTTGGTTTTCGCTTTCAAATGTTACTCATACAAATGTTCAAAAACGAAATTGAGGATTATTAGAAATTCCACCCCTAAGTTGCTGTAAAAGGGTTAAATATTTTTGTACGTATTTCTTAATATCTCTTGGGCCCGATGAGATATCGCCTTGGTTCTTGCTTGCGAATGTTACTCCTACAAATGTTTAAAAATCGATTTCAAGATTTTTAGAAATTCCACCCCTAAGAAGGTGTAAAAGGGTTAAATATGTTTTTACGTATTTCTCGATATCTCTTAGGCACGATGAGATATCGCCTTGGTTCTTGTTTCCAAATGTTAATCATACAAATGTTTAAAAACCTATTTCAGGATTTTGAAAAATGCCACCCCTAAGGGACACCCTCTTAGGGGTTTAATACGTTTTCACGTATTTCTCAATATTTTTTAGGCACGTTGAGATATCGCCTTGGTTTTTGCTTGCAAATACTACTCATACAAACGTTTAAAAACCAATTTCAGGATTTCGAAAAATTCTACCCCTAAGGGGGTGTAAAAGGGTTAAATAAGTTTTTACGTATTTCTCTATATCTCAAGGCACAATGAGATATCGCCTTGGTTTTTGCTTTTAAATGTTACTCATACAAATGTTTGAAAAAACGATTTCAGGATTTCGAGAAATTCTACCCCTAAGGGGGTGTAAAAAAGTTAAATTTGTTTTTACGTATTTCTCAATATCTCTTAGACACGATGAGATATCGCCTTGGTTTTTGTTTGCAAATCTTACTCATACAAATGTTTAAAAATAAAATTCAGGATTTTTAGAAATTTCACCCCTAAGGGGGTGTAAAAGCGTAAAATATTTTTTTACGTATTTCTCAATATCTTTTGGGCACGATGAGATATCGCCTTGGTTTTTGTTTGCAAATGTTACTCATACAAATGTTTAAAAACTGGTTTCTAGATTTTTAGAAATTCCACCCTTGAGAGGGTCTAAAAAGGTTAAATATGTTTTTACATTACTGATACAAATGTTTAGAAACCAAATTCAAGATTTTTAGAAATTCCACCCTCAAAGTGGTGTAAAAGGGTTAAATGTGTTTTTACGTAATTTTAGAAATCTCTTATGCACGATGAGATATCGCCTTGGTTTTTGCTTGCAAATGTTACCGATACAAATGTTCAAAAACCGATTTCAAAACTTTTAGAAATTCTACCCCTGAGGAGGTGTAAAAGGGTTGAATATTTTTTTACGTATTTCTCAAAATCTCTTAGGCACGACGAGATATCGCCTTGGTTTTTGCTTTCAAATGTTACTCATACAAATGTTCAAAAAACCATTTTAGGATTTTGAGAAATTTTACCCCTAAAAGGGTGTAAAAGGGTTAAATATGTTTTTACGTATTTCTCAATATCTCTTAGGCACGATGAAATATCGCCTTGGTTTTTGCTTGCAAATGTTAATCATACAAATGTTTGAAAACGTATTTTAGAATTTTTAAAAATTCCAATCCTAAGGGGGTGTGAAAGGGTTAAATATGTTTTCACGTATTTTTCAATATCTCTTAGACACGATGAGATATCGCCTTGGTTTTTGTTTGCGAATGTTACTCATACAAATGTTTGAAAAACGATTCCAAGATTTTGAAAAATTCCAACCCTAAGGGGGTGTAAAAGGGTTAAATATGTTTTTACGTATTTCTCAATATCTCAAGGCACAATGAGATATCGCCTTGGTTTTGCTTGCAAATGTTACTCATTTAAATGTTTAAAAACCGAATTCAGGGTTTTGAGAAATTCCACCCCTAAGGGGGTTTTGAAGAGTTACATATGTTTTTACGTATTTCTCGATATCTCTTAGGCACGATAAAATATCGCCTTGGTTTTTGCTTGCAAATGTTACTTATACAAATGTTTAAAAACAAGATTCAGGATTTTGAGGAATTCCTCCCCTAAGGGGGTGTAAAAGGGTTAAATATGTTTTCACGTATTTCTCAATATCTCTTAGACACCATGAGATATCGCCTTGGTTTTTGTTTGCGAATGTTACTCATACAAATGTTTGAAAAACGATTCCAAGATTTCGAGAATTTCCACCCCTAAGGAGGTGTAAAAGGGTTAAATAAAATTTTACGTATTTCTTAATATCTCAAGGCACAATGAGATATCGCCTTGGTTTTTGCTTGCAAATGTTACTCATACAAATGTTCAAGAATGTATTTCAGGATTTTTAAAAATTCCAAGCCTAAGGGGGTGTAAAAAGGTTAATTATGTTTTTACGTATTTTTAAAAATCTTTTATGCACGATGAGATATCGCCTTGTTTATTGTTTGCAAATGTTACTCAGACAAATGTTTAAAAAACTATTCCAGGATTTTACAAAATTCCACCCCTAAGGGGGTGTAAAAGGGTTAAATATGTTTTTACGTACTTCTCAATATCTCTGAGGCACGTTGAGATATCGCCTTGGTTTTTGCTTTCAAATATTACTCATACAAATGTTCAAAAAACTATTTGAGGATTTTGAAAAATTCCACCCCTAAGGGGGTATAAAAGGGTTAAATATGTTTCTACGTATTTCTCAATATCTCTTAGGCACGATGAAATATCGCCTTGGTTTTTGCTTGCAAATGTTACTCATACAAATGTTCAAAAACCAAATTCAAGATTTTTAGAAATTCCACCTCTAAGGGGGTGTAAAAGGTTAAATGTGTTTTTACGTATTTCTACATATCTTTTAGGCACGATGAGATATCGTTGTGGTTTTCGTTTGCAAATGTTAATCATACAAATGTTTAAAAACCTATTTCAGGATTTTGTAAAATGCCACCCCTAAGGGACACCCTCTTAGGGGTTTAATACGTTTTCACGTATTTCTCAATATTTTTTAGGCACGACGAGATATCGCCTTGGTTTTTGCTTGCAAATGTTACTCATACAAATGTTCAAAAACCGATTTCAGGACTTTTAGAAATTCTACCCCTGAGGAGGTGTAAACGGGTTGAATATTTTTTTACGTATTTCTCGATATCTCTTAGGCACGATGAGATATCGCTTTGGTTTTTGTTTCCAAATGTTACTCCTACAAATGTTAAAAAACCAATTTCAGGATTTTGAAATTTTTTAAAATTCCACGCCTAAGGGGGTGTAAAAGAGTTTAATATGTTTTTACGTATTTTAAGAAATCTCTTATGCACGATGGGATATCGCCTTGGTTTTTGCTTGCAAATGTTACTCATACAAATGTTTAAAAACCAACTTCAGGATTTCGAGAAATTCCACCCCTAAGGGGGTGTAAAAGGGTTAAATAAGTTTTTACGTATTTTTCAATATCTTAAGGCACAATGAGATATTGCCTTGGTTTTTGCTTGCAAATGTTACGCATACAAATGTTTAAAAAATGATTTCAAGATTTTTAGAAGTTCCATCCCTAAGGGGGCGTAAAAAGGTTCAATATGTTTTTAGGTATTTCTCAAAATCTCTTAGGCACGACGAGATATCGCCTTGGTTTTTGCTTTCAAATGTTACTCATACAAATGTTCAAAAAACAATTTTAGGATTTTGAGAAATTTTACCCCTAAAAGGGTGTAAAAGGGTTAAATATGTTTTTACGTATTTCTCAATATCTCTTAGGCACGATGAAATATCGCCTTGGTTTTTGTTTGCAAATGTTACTCATACAAATATTTAAAAAACGATTCCGGGATTTTGAAAAATTCCACCCCTAAGGGGGTGTAAAAGGGTTAAATATGTTTTTACGTACTTCTCATGATCTCTGAGTCACGTTGAGATATCGCCTTGGTTTTTGCTTTCAAATGTTACTCTTATAAATGTTCAAAAAATCATTTTTAGATTTTGAGAAATTCCACCCCAAGGGGGTGTAAAAGAGTTGAATATGTTTTTACGTATTTCTCAATATCTCTTAGGCACGATGAAATATCGCCTTGGTTTTTGCTTGCAAATGTTACTCATACAAATGTTTGAAAAACGATTCCAAGATTTTGAAAAATTCCACCCCTAAGGGGGTGTAAAAGGGTTAAATATGTTTTTACGTATTTCTCAATATCTCAAGGCACAATGAGATATCGCCTTGGTCTTGCTTGCAAATGTTACTCATTTAAATGTTTAAAAACCGAATTCAGGGTTTTGAGAAATTCCACCCCTAAGGGGGTTTTGAAGAGTTACATATGTTTTTACGTATTTCTCGATATCTCTTAGGCACGATAAAATATCGCCTTGGTTTTTGCTTGCAAATGTTACTTATACAAATGTTTAAAAACAAGATTCAGGATTTTGAGAAATTCCTCCCCTAAGGGGGTGTAAAAGGGTTAGATATGTTTTCACGTATTTCTCAATACCTCTTAGACACGATGAGATATCGCCTTGGTTTTTGTTTGCGAATGTTACTGATACAAATGTTTGAAAAACGATTCCAAGATTTCGAGAATTTCCACCCCTAAGGAGGTGTAAACGGGTTAAATAAAATTTTACGTATTTCTTAATATCTCAAGGCACAATGAGATATCGCCTTGGTTTTTGCTTGCAAATGTTACTCATACAAATGTTCAAGAATGTATTTTGGGATTTTTTAAAATTCCAAGCCTAAGGGGGTGTAAAAAGGTTAATTATGTTTTTACGTTTTTTTAGAAATCTTTTATGCACGATGAGATATCGCCTTGTTTTTTGTTTGCAACTGTTACTCAGACAAATGTTTAAAAAACTATTCCAGGATTTTAAAAAATTCCACCCTAAGGGGGTGTAAAAGGGTTAAATATGTTTTTACGTACTTCTCAATATCTCTGAGGCACGTTGAGATATCGCCTTGGTTTTTGCTTTCAAATGTTACTCATACAAATGTTCAAAAAACCATTTTAGGATTTTGAAAAATTCCACCCCTAAGGGGGTGTAACAGGGTTAAATATGTTTTTACGTATTTCTCAATATCTCTTAGGCACGATGAAATATCGCCTTGGTTTTTGCTTGCAAATGTTACTCATACAAATGTTTGAAAACGTAATTTAGAATTTTTAAAAAGTCCACCCCTAAGGGGGTGTGAAAGGGTTAAATATATTTTTACGTATTTCTCAATATCTCCTAGACACGATGAGATATCGCCTTGGTTTTCGCTTTCAAATGTTACTCATACAAATGTTCAAAAACGAAATTGAGGATTATTAGAAATTCCACCCCTAAGTTGCTGTAAAAGGGTTAAATATTTTTGTACGTATTTCTTAATATCTCTTGGGCCCGATGAGATATCGCCTTGGTTCTTGCTTGCGAATGTTACTCCTACAAATGTTTAAAAATCGATTTCAAGATTTTTAGAAATTCCACCCCTAAGAAGGTGTAAAAGGGTTAAATATGTTTTTACGTATTTCTCGATATCTCTTAGGCACGATGAGATATCGCCTTGGTTCTTGTTTCCAAATGTTAATCATACAAATGTTTAAAAACCTATTTCAGGATTTTGAAAAATGCCACCCCTAAGGGACACCCTCTTAGGGGTTTAATACGTTTTCACGTATTTCTCAATATTTTTTAGGCACGTTGAGATATCGCCTTGGTTTTTGCTCGCAAATACTACTCATACAAACGTTTAAAAACAATTTCAGGATTTCGAGAAATTCTACCCCTAAGGGGGTGTAAAAGGGTTAAATAAGTTTTTACGTATTTCTCTATATCTCAAGGCACAATGAGATATCGCCTTGGTTTTTGCTTTCAAATGTTACTCATACAAATGTTTGAAAAAAGATTTCAGGATTTCGAGAAATTCTACCCCTAAGGGGGTGTAAAAGGGTTAAATATGTTTTCACGTATTTCTCAATATCTCTTAGACACGATGAGATATCGCCTTGGTTTTTGTTTGCAAATGTTACTCATATAAATGTTTAAAAAACAATTCCAGGATTTCGAAAAATTCCACCCCTAAGGGGGTGTAAAAGGGTTAAATTTGTTTTTACGTATTTCTCAATATCTCTTAGACACGATGAGATATCGCCTTGGTTTTTGTTTGCAAATCTTACTCATACAAATGTTTAAAAATAAAATTCAGGATTTTTAGAAATTTCACCCCTAAGGGGGTGTAAAAGCGTAAAATATTTTTTTACGTATTTCTCAATATCTTTTGGGCACGATGAGATATCGCCTTGGTTTTTGTTTGCAAATGTTACTCATACAAATGTTTAAAAACCGGTTTCAAGATTTTTAGAAATTCCACCCTTGAGAGGGTCTAAAAGGGTTAAATATGTTTTTACATTACTGATACAAATGTTTAGAAACCAAATTCAAGATTTTTAGAAATTCCACCCTCAAAGTGGTGTAAAAGGGTTAAATGTGTTTTTACGTAATTTTAGAAATCTTTTATGCACGATGAGATATCGCTTTGGTTTTTGTCTGCGAATGTTACTCAGACAAATGTTTCAAAAACGATTTCAGGATTTTAAAAAATTCCACCCCTAAGGGGGTGTAAAAGGGTTAAATATGTTTTTACGTATTTCTCAATATCTCAAGGCACAATGAGATATCGCCTTGGTTTTTGCATGCAAATAATACTCATACAAATGTTTAAAAACCTATTTCAGGATTTAAAAAAATGCCACCGCTAAGGGACACACTCTTAGGTGTTAAATACGTTTTCACGTATTTCTCAATATCTCTTGGGCACGTTGAAATATCGCCTTGGTTTTTGCTTGCAAATGTTACTCATACAAATGTTTAAAAACCAATTTCAGGATTTCGAGAATTTCCACCCCTAAGGGAGTGTAAAAGGGTTAAATAAAATTTTACGTATTTCTTAATATCTCAAGGCACAATGAGATATCGCCTTGGTTTTTGCTTGCAAATGTTACTCATACAAATGTTCAAGAATGTATTTAGGATTTTCTAAAATTCCACGCCTAAGGGGGTGTAAAAAGGTTAAATATGTTTTTACGAATTTCAAGAAATCTCTTATGCACGATGAGATATCGCCTTGTTTTTTGTTTGCAAATGTTACTCAGACAAATGTTTAAAAAACTATTCTAGGATTTTTAAAAATTCCACCCCTAAGGGGGTGTAAAAGGGTTAAATATGTTTTTACGTATTTCTCATTATCTCGAGGCACAATGAGATATCGCCTGAGTTTTTGCATGCAAATAATACTCATACAAATGTTTAAAAACCTAGTTCAGGATTTTAAAAAATGCAACCGCTAAGGGACACCCTCTTAGGTGTTAAAAACGTTTTCACGTATTTCTCAATATCTCTTGGGCACGTTGAGATATCGCCTTGGTTTTTGCTTGCAAATGTTACTCATACAAATGTTTGAAAACCAATTTCAGGATTTCGAGAATTTTCACCCCTAAGGGGGTGTAAAAGGGTTAAATAAAATTTTACGTATTTCTTAATATCTCAAGGCACAATGAGATATCGCCTTGGTTTTTGCTTGCAAATGTTACTAATACAAATGTTCAAGAATGTATTTAGGATTTTTAAAAATTCCACGCCTAAGGGGGTGTAAAAAGGTTAAATATGTTTTTACGAATTTCTAGAAGTCTCTTATGCACGATGAGATATCGCCTTGGTTTTGCTTGCAAATGTTACTCATACAAATGTTCAAAAACCGATTTCAAGACTTTTAGAAATTCCACCTCTAAGGGGGTGTAAAAGGGTTAAATGTGTTTTCACGTATTTCTCAATATCTCTTGGGCACGTTGAGATATCGCCTTGGTTTTTGCTTGCGAATGTTACTCATACAAATGTTTAAAAACCAATTTCAGGATTTCGAGAATTTCCACCCCTAAGGGGGTGTAAAAGGGTTAAATAAAATTTTAAGTATTTCTCAATATCTCAAGGCACAATGAGATATTGCCTTGGTTTTTGCTTGCAAATGTTATTGATACAAATGTTTAGAAACCAAATTCAAGATTTTTAGAAATTCCACCCTCAAAGTGGTGTAAAAGGGTTAAATGTGTTTTTACGTAATTTTAGAAATCTCTTATGCACGATGAGATATCGCCTTGGTTTTTGCTTGCAAATGTTACCGATACAAATGTTCAAAAACCGATTTCAAAACTTTTAGAAATTCTACCCCTGAGGAGGTGTAAAAGGGTTGAATATTTTTTTACGTATTTCTCGATATCTCTTAGGCACGATGGGATATCGCCTTGGTTTTTGTTTGCAAATGTTACTCAGACAAATGTTTCAAAACAATTTCAGGATTTTCAAAAATTCTACCCCTAAGAGGGTGTAAAAGGGTTGAATATGTTTTTACGTATTTCTCAATATCTCTTAGACACGATGAGATATCGCCTTGGATTTTGCTTGCAAATGTTACTCATACAAATGTTTAAAAACCAATTTCAGGATTTCGAGAAAATCCACCCCTAAGGGGGTGTAAAAGAGTTAAATAAGTTTTTACGTATTTCTCAATATCTTAAGGCACAATGAGATATTGCCTTGGTTTTTGCTTGCAAATGTTACGCATACAAATGTTTAAAAAATGATTTCAAGATTTTTAGAAGTTCCATCCCTAAGGGGGCGTAAAAAGGTTCAATATGTTTTTAGGTATTTCTCAAAATCTCTTAGGCACGACGAGATATCGCCTTGGTTTTTGCTTTCAAATGTTACTCATACAAATGTTCAAAAAACCATTTTAGGATTTTGAGAAATTTTACCCCTAAAAGGGTGTAAAAGGGTTAAATATGTTTTTACGTATTTCTCAATATCTCTTAGGCACGATGAAATATCGCCTTGGTTTTTGCTTGCAAATGTTAATCATACAAATGTTTGAAAACGTATTTTAGAATTTTTAAAAATTCCAATCCTAAGGGGGTGTGAAAGGGTTAAATATGTTTTCACGTATTTTTCAATATCTCTTAGACACGATGAGATATCGCCTTGGTTTTTGTTTGCGAATGTTACTCATACAAATGTTTGAAAAACGGATCCAAGATTTTGAAAAATTCCACCCCTAAGGGGGTGTAAAAGGGTTAAATATGTTTTTACGTATTTCTCAATATCTCAAGGCACAATGAGATATCGCCTTGGTTTTGCTTGCAAATGTTACTCATTTAAATGTTTAAAAACAGAATTCAGGGTTTTGAGAAATTCCACCCCTAAGGGGGTTTTGAAGAGTTACATATGTTTTTACGTATTTCTCGATATCTCTTAGGCACGATGAAATATCGCCTTGGTTTTTGCTTGCAAATGTTACTTATACAAATGTTTAAAAACAAGATTCAGGATTTTGAGAAATTCCTCCCCTAAGGGGGTGTAAAAGGGTTAAATATGTTTTCACGTATTTCTCAATATCTCTTAGACACGATGAGATATCGCCTTGGTTTTTGTTTGCGAATGTTACTCATACAAATGTTTGAAAAACGATTCCAAGATTTCGAGAATTTCCACCCCTAAGGAGGTGTAAAAGGGTTAAATAAAATTTTACGTATTTCTTAATATCTCAAGGCACAATGAGATATCGCCTTGGTTTTTGCTTGCAAATGTTACTCATACAAATGTTTGAAAACGTAATTTAGAATTTTTAAAAATTCCACCCCTAAGGGGGTGTAAAAGGGTTAAATATGTTTTTACGTACTTCTCAATATGTCTGAGGCACGTTGAGATATCGCCTTGGTTTTTGCTTTCAAATATTACTCATACAAATGTTCAAAAAACTATTTGAGGATTTTAAAAAATTCCACCCCCAAGGGGGTATAAAAGGGTTAAATATGTTTTTACGTATTTCTCAATATCTCTTAGGCACGATGAAATATCGCCTTGGTTTTTGCTTGCAAATGTTACTCATACAAATGTTTGAAAACGTAATTTAGAATTTTTAAAAATTCCACCCCTAAGGGGGTGTAAAAGGGTTAAATATGTTTTTACGTATTTCTCAATATCTCTTAGGCACGATGAAATATCGCCTTGGTTTTTGCTTGCAAATGTTACTCATACAAATGTTTGAAAACGTAATTTAGAATTTTTAAAAAGTCCACCCCTAAGGGGGTGTGAAAGGGTTAAATATATTTTTACGTATTTCTCAATATCTCTTAGACACGATGAGATATCGCCTTGGTTTTCGCTTTCAAATGTTACTCATACAAATGTTCAAAAAACTATTTGAGGATTTTGAAAAAATTCCACCCCCAAGGGGGTATAAAAGGGTTAAATATGTTTTTACGTATTTCTCAATATCTCTTAGGCACGATGAAATATCGCCTTGGTTTTTGCTTGCAAATGTTACTCATACAAATGTTTGAAAACGTAATTTAGAATTTTTAAAAATTCCACCCCTAAGGGGGTGTGAAAGGGTTAAATATGTTTTCACGTATTTCTTAATATCTCTTAGACACGATGAGATATCGCCTTGGTTTTTGCTTGCAAATGTTACTCATATAAATGTTTAAAAACCAATTTCAGGATTTCGAGAAATTCCACCCCTAAGGGGGTGTAAAAGGGTTAAATAAGTTTTTACGTATTTCTCAATATCTTAAGGCACAATGAGATATCGCCTTGGTTTTTGCTTTCAAATGTTACTCATACAAATGTTCAAAAAATAATTTTAGGATTTTGAGAAATTTTACCCCTAAAAGGGTGTAAAAGGGTTAAATATGTTTTTACGTATTTCTCAATATCTCTTAGGCACGATGAAATATCGCCTTGGTTTTTGTTTGCAAATGTTACTCATACAAATATTTAAAAAAGGATTCCGGGATTTTGAAAAATTCCACCCCTAAGGGGGTGTAAAAGGGTTAAATATGTTTTTACGTACTTCTCATGATCTCTGAGTCACGTTGAGATATCGCCTTGGTTTTTGCTTTCAAATGTTACACTTATAAATGTTCAAAAAATCATTTTAGGATTTTGAGAAATTCCACCCGTAAGGGGGTGTAAAAGAGTTGAATATGTTTTTACGTATTTCTCAATATCTCTTAAGCACGATGAAATATCGCCTTGGTTTTTGCTTGCAAATGTTACTCATACAAATGTTTGAAAAACGATTCCAAGATTTTGAAAAATTCCACCCCTAAGGGGGTGTAAAAGGGTTAAATATGTTTTTACGTATTTCTCAATATCTCAAGGCACAATGAGATATCGCCTTGGTCTTGCTTGCAAATGTTACTCATTTAAATGTTTAAAAACCGAATTCAGGGTTTTGAGAAATTCCACCCCTAAGGGGGTTTTGAAGAGTTACATATGTTTTTACGTATTTCTCGATATCTCTTAGGCACGATAAAATATCGCCTTGGTTTTTGCTTGCAAATGTTACTTATACAAATGTTCAAAAACAAGATTCAGGATTTTGAGAAATTCCTCCCCTAAGGGGGTGTAAAAGGGTTAAATATGTTTTCACGTATTTCTCAATACCTCTTAGACACGATGAGATATCGCCTTGGTTTTTGTTTGCGAATGTTACTGATACAAATGTTTGAAAAACGATTCCAAGATTTCGAGAATTTCCACCCCTAAGGAGGTGTAAACGGGTTAAATAAAATTTTACGTATTTCTTAATATCTCAAGGCACAATGAGATATCGCCTTGGTTTTTGCTTGCAAATGTTACTCATACAAATGTTCAAGAATGTATTTTGGGATTTTTTAAAATTCCAAGCCTAAGGGGGTGTAAAAAGGTTAATTATGTTTTTACGTTTTTTTAGAAATCTTTTATGCACGATGAGATATCGCCTTGTTTTTTGTTTGCAACTGTTACTCAGACAAATGTTTAAAAAACGATTCCAGGATTTTAAAAAATTCCACCCTAAGGGGGTGTAAAAGGGTTAAATATGTTTTTACGTACTTCTCAATATCTCTGAGGCACGTTGAGATATCGCCTTGGTTTTTGCTTTCAAATGTTACTCATACAAATGTTCAAAAAACCATTTTAGGATTTTGAAAAATTCCACCCCTAAGGGGGTGTAAAAGGGTTAAATATGTTTTTACGTATTTCTCAATATCTCTTAGGCACGATGAAATTTCGCCTTGGTTTTTGCTTGCAAATGTTACTCATACAAATGTTTGAAAACGTAATTTAGAATTTTTAAAAAGTCCACCCCTAAGGGGGTGTGAAAGGGTTAAATATATTTTTACGTATTTCTCAATATCTCTTAGACACGATGAGATATCGCCTTGGTTTTCGCTTTCAAATGTTACTCATACAAATGTTCAAAAACGAAATTGAGGATTATTAGAAATTCCACCCCTAAGTTGCTGTAAAAGGGTTAAATATTTTTGTACGTATTTCTTAATATCTCTTGGGCCCGATGAGATATCGCCTTGGTTCTTGCTTGCGAATGTTACTCCTACAAATGTTTAAAAATCGATTTCAAGATTTTTAGAAATTCCACCCCTAAGAAGGTGTAAAAGGGTTAAATATGTTTTTACGTATTTCTCGATATCTCTTAGGCACGATGAGATATCGCCTTGGTTCTTGTTTCCAAATGTTAATCATACAAATGTTTAAAAACCTATTTCAGGATTTTGAAAAATGCCACCCCTAAGGGACACCCTCTTAGGGGTTTAATACGTTTTCACGTATTTCTCAATATTTTTTAGGCACGTTGAGATATCGCCTTGGTTTTTGCTTGCAAATACTACTCATACAAACGTTTAAAAACCAATTTCAGGATTTCGAAAAATTCTACCCCTAAGGGGGTGTAAAAGGGTTAAATAAGTTTTTACGTATTTCTCTATATCTCAAGGCACAATGAGATATCGCCTTGGTTTTTGCTTTTAAATGTTACTCATACAAATGTTTGAAAAAACGATTTCAGGATTTCGAGAAATTCTACCCCTAAGGGGGTGTAAAAAAGTTAAATTTGTTTTTACGTATTTCTCAATATCTCTTAGACACGATGAGATATCGCCTTGGTTTTTGTTTGCAAATCTTACTCATACAAATGTTTAAAAATAAAATTCAGGATTTTTAGAAATTTCACCCCTAAGGGGGTGTAAAAGCGTAAAATATTTTTTTACGTATTTCTCAATATCTTTTGGGCACGATGAGATATCGCCTTGGTTTTTGTTTGCAAATGTTACTCATACAAATGTTTAAAAACTGGTTTCTAGATTTTTAGAAATTCCACCCTTGAGAGGGTCTAAAAAGGTTAAATATGTTTTTACATTACTGATACAAATGTTTAGAAACCAAATTCAAGATTTTTAGAAATTCCACCCTCAAAGTGGTGTAAAAGGGTTAAATGTGTTTTTACGTAATTTTAGAAATCTTTTATGCACGATGAGATATCGCTTTGGTTTTTGTCTGCGAATGTTACTCAGACAAATGTTTCAAAAACGATTTCAGGATTTTAAAAAATTCCACCCCTAAGGGGGTGTAAAAGGGTTAAATATGTTTTTACGTATTTCTCAATATCTCAAGGCACAATGAGATATCGCCTTGGTTTTTGCATGCAAATAATACTCATACAAATGTTTAAAAACCTATTTCAGGTTTTAAAAAAATGCCACCGCTAAGGGACACCCTCTTAGGGGTTTAATACGTTTTCACGTATTTCTCAATATTTTTTAGGCACGTTGAGATATCGCCTTGGTTTTTGCTCGCAAATACTACTCATACAAACGTTTAAAAAGCAATTTCAGGATTTCGAGAAATTCTACCCCTAAGGGGGTGTAAAAGGGTTAAATAAGTTTTTACGTATTTCTCTATATCTCAAGGTACAATGAGATATCGCCTTGGTTTTTGCTTTCAAATGTTACTCATACAAATGTTTGAAAAAAGATTTCAGGATTTCGAGAAATTCTACCCCTAAGGGGGTGTAAAAGGGTTAAATATGTTTTCACGTATTTCTCAATATCTCTTAGACACGATGAGATATCGCCTTGGTTTTTGTTTGCAAATGTTACTCATATAAATGTTTAAAAAACAATTCCAGGATTTCGAAAAATTCCACCCCTAAGGGGGTGTAAAAGGGTTAAATTTGTTTTTACGTATTTCTCAATATCTCTTAGACACGATGAGATATCGCCTTGGTTTTTGTTTGCAAATCTTACTCATACAAATGTTTAAAAATAAAATTCAGGATTTTTAGAAATTTCACCCCTAAGGGGGTGTAAAAGCGTAAAATATTTTTTTACGTATTTCTCAATATCTTTTGGGCACGATGAGATATCGCCTTGGTTTTTGTTTGCAAATGTTACTCATACAAATGTTTAAAAACCGGTTTCAAGATTTTTAGAAATTCCACCCTTGAGAGGGTCTAAAAGGGTTAAATATGTTTTTACATTACTGATACAAATGTTTAGAAACCAAATTCAAGATTTTTAGAAATTCCACCCTCAAAGTGGTGTAAAAGGGTTAAATGTGTTTTTACGTAATTTTAGAAATCTTTTATGCACGATGAGATATCGCTTTGGTTTTTGTCTGCGAATGTTACTCAGACAAATGTTTCAAAAACGATTTCAGGATTTTAAAAAATTCCACCCCTAAAGGGGTGTAAAAGGGTTAAATATGTTTTTACGTATTTCTCAATATCTCAAGGCACAATGAGATATCGCCTTGGTTTTTGCATGCAAATAATACTCATACAAATGTTTAAAAACCTATTTCAGGATTTAAAAAAATGCCACCGCTAAGGGACATCCTCTTAGGTGTTAAATACGTTTTCACGTATTTCTCAATATCTCTTGGGCACGTTGAAATATCGCCTTGGTTTTTGCTTGCAAATGTTACTCATACAAATGTTTAAAAACCAATTTCAGGATTTCGAGAATTTCCACCCCTAAGGGAGTGTAAAAGGGTTAAATAAAATTTTACGTATTTCTTAATATCTCAAGGCACAATGAGATATCGCCTTGGTTTTTGCTTGCAAATGTTACTCATACAAATGTTCAAGAATGTATTTAGGATTTTTAAAAATTCCACGCCTAAGGGGGTGTAAAAAGGTTAAATATGTTTTTACGAATTTCTAGAAGTCTCTTATGCACGATGAGATATCGCCTTGGTTTTGCTTGCAAATGTTACTCATACAAATGTTCAAAAACCGATTTCAAGACTTTTAGAAATTCCACCTCTAAGGGGGTGTAAAAGGGTTAAATGTGTTTCCACGTATTTCTCAATATCTCTTGGGCACGTTGAGATATCGCCTTGGTTTTTGCTTGCGAATGTTACTCATACAAATGTTTAAAAACCAATTTCAGGATTTCGAGAATTTCCACCCCTAAGGGGGTGTAAAAGGGTTAAATAAAATTTTACGTATTTCTCAATATCTCAAGGCACAATGAGATATTGCCTTGGTTTTTGCTTGCAAATGTTATTGATACAAATGTTTAGAAACCAAATTCAAGATTTTTAGAAATTCCACCCTCAAAGTGGTGTAAAAGGGTTAAATGTGTTTTTACGTAATTTTAGAAATCTCTTATGCACGATGAGATATCGCCTTGGTTTTTGCTTGCAAATGTTACCGATACAAATGTTCAAAAACCGATTTCAAAACTTTTAGAAATTCTACCCCTGAGGAGGTGTAAAAGGGTTGAATATTTTTTTACGTATTTCTCGATATCTCTTAGGCACGATGGGATATCGCCTTGGTTTTTGTTTGCAAATGTTACTCAGACAAATGTTTCAAAACAATTTCAGGATTTTCAAAAATTCTACCCCTAAGAGGGTGTAAAAGGGTTGAATTTGTTTTTACGTATTTCTCAATATCTCTTAGACACAATGAGATATCGCCTTGGTTTTTGCTTGCAAATGTTACTCATACAAATGTTTAAAAACCAATTCCAGGATTTCGAGAAAATCCACCCCTAAGGGGGTGTAAAAGAGTTAAATAAGTTTTTACGTATTTCTCAATATCTTAAGGCACAATGAGATATTGCCTTGGTTTTTGCTTGCAAATGTTACGCATACAAATGTTTAAAAAATGATTTCAAGATTTTTAGAAGTTCCATCCCTAAGGGGGCGTAAAAAGGTTCAATATGTTTTTAGGTATTTCTCAAAATCTCTTAGGCACGACGAGATATCGCCTTGGTTTTTGCTTTCAAATGTTACTCATACAAATGTTCAAAAAACCATTTTAGGATTTTGAGAAATTTTACCCCTAAAAGGGTGTAAAAGGGTTAAATATGTTTTTACGTATTTCTCAATATCTCTTAGGCACGATGAAATATCGCCTTGGTTTTTGCTTGCAAATGTTAATCATACAAATGTTTGAAAACGTATTTTAGAATTTTTAAAAATTCCGATCCTAAGGGGGTGTGAAAGGGTTAAATATGTTTTCACGTATTTTTCAATATCTCTTAGACACGATGAGATATCGCCTTGGTTTTTGTTTGCGAATGTTACTCATACAAATGTTTGAAAAACGATTCCAAGATTTTGAAAAATTCCACCCCTAAGGGGGTGTAAAAGGGTTAAATATGTTTTTACGTATTTCTCAATATCTCAAGGCACAATGAGATATCGCCTTGGTTTTGCTTGCAAATGTTACTCATTTAAATGTTTAAAAACCGAATTCAGGGTTTTGAGAAATTCCACCCCTAAGGGGGTTTTGAAGAGTTACATATGTTTTTACGTATTTCTCGATATCTCTTAGGCACGATAAAATATCGCCTTGGTTTTTGCTTGCAAATGTTACTTATACAAATGTTTAAAAACAAGATTCAGGATTTTGAGAAATTCCTCCCCTAAGGGGGTGTAAAAGGGTTAAATATGTTTTCACGTATTTCTCAATATCTCTTAGACACGATGAGATATCGCCTTGGTTTTTGTTTGCGAATGTTACTCATACAAATGTTTGAAAAACGATTCCAAGATTTCGAGAATTTCCACCCCTAAGGAGGTGTAAAAGGGTTAAATAAAATTTTACGTATTTCTTAATATCTCAAGGCACAATGAGATATCGCCTTGGTTTTTGCTTGCAAATGTTACTCATACAAATGTTCAAGAATGTATTTCAGGATTTTTAAAATTTCCAAGCCTAAGGGGGTGTGAAGAGGTTAATTATGTTTTTACGTATTTTTAAAAATCTTTTATGCACGATGAGATATCGCCTTGTTTATTGTTTGCAAATGTTACTCAGACAAATGTTTAAAAAACTATTCCAGGATTTTACAAAATTCCACCTTTAAGAGGGTGTAAAAGGGTTAAATATGTTTTTACGTACTTCTCAATATCTCTGAGGCACGTTGAGATATCGCCTTGGTTTTTGCTTTCAAATATTACTCATACAAATGTTCAAAAAACTATTTAAGGATTTTGAAAAATTCCACCCCCAAGGGGGTATAAAAGGGTTAAATATGTTTTTACGTATTTCTCAATATCTCTTAGGCACGATGAAATATCGCCTTGGTTTTTGCTTGCAAATGTTACTCATACAAATGTTTGAAAACGTAATTTAGAATTTTTAAAAATTCCACCCCTAAGGGGGTGTGAAAGGGTTAAATATGTTTTCACGTATTTCTTAATATCTCTTAGACACGATGAGATATCGCCTTGGTTTTTGCTTGCAAATGTTACTCATATAAATGTTTAAAAACCAATTTCAGGGATTCGAGAAATTCCACCCCTAAGGGGGTGTAAAAGGGTTAAATAAGTTTTTACGTATTTCTCAATATCTTAAGGCACAATGAGATATCGCCTTGGTTTTTGCTTTCAAATGTTACTCATACAAATGTTCAAAAAATAATTTTAGGATTTTGAGAAATTTTACCCCTAAAAGGGTGTAAAAGGGTTAAATATGTTTTTACGTATTTCTCAATATCTCTTAGGCACGATGAAATATCGCCTTGGTTTTTGTTTGCAAATGTTACTCATACAAATATTTAAAAAAGGATTCCGGGATTTTGAAAAATTCCACCCCTAAGGGGGTGTAAAAGGGTTAAATATGTTTTTACGTACTTCTCATGATCTCTGAGTCACGTTGAGATATCGCCTTGGTTTTTGCTTTCAAATGTTACACTTATAAATGTTCAAAAAATCATTTTAAGATTTTGAGAAATTCCACCCGTAAGGGGGTGTAAAAGAGTTGAATATGTTTTTACGTATTTCTCAATATCTCTTAAGCACGATGAAATATCGCCTTGGTTTTTGCTTGCAAATGTTACTCATACAAATGTTTGAAAAACGATTCCAAGATTTTGAAAAATTCCACCCCTAAGGGGGTGTAAAAGGGTTAAATATGTTTTTACGTATTTCTCAATATCTCAAGGCACAATGAGATATCGCCTTGGTCTTGCTTGCAAATGTTACTCATTTAAATGTTTAAAAACCGAATTCAGGGTTTTGAGAAATTCCACCCCTAAGGGGGTTTTGAAGAGTTACATATGTTTTTACGTATTTCTCGATATCTCTTAGGCACGATAAAATATCGCCTTGGTTTTTGCTTGCAAATGTTACTTATACAAATGTTCAAAAACAAGATTCAGGATTTTGAGAAATTCCTCCCCTAAGGGGGTGTAAAAGGGTTAAATATGTTTTCACGTATTTCTCAATACCTCTTAGACACGATGAGATATCGCCTTGGTTTTTGTTTGCGAATGTTACTGATACAAATGTTTGAAAAACGATTCCAAGATTTCGAGAATTTCCACCCCTAAGGAGGTGTAAACGGGTTAAATAAAATTTTACGTATTTCTTAATATCTCAAGGCACAATGAGATATCGCCTTGGTTTTTGCTTGCAAATGTTACTCATACAAATGTTCAAGAATGTATTTTGGGATTTTTTAAAATTCCAAGCCTAAGGGGGTGTAAAAAGGTTAATTATGTTTTTACGTTTTTTTAGAAATCTTTTACGCACGATGAGATATCGCCTTGTTTTTTGTTTGCAACTGTTACTCAGACAAATGTTTAAAAAACGATTCCAGGATTTTAAAAAATTCCACCCTAAGGGGGTGTAAAAGGGTTAAATATGTTTTTACGTACTTCTCAATATCTCTGAGGCACGTTGAGATATCGCCTTGGTTTTTGCTTTCAAATGTTACTCATACAAATGTTCAAAAAACCATTTTAGGATTTCTAAAAATTCCACCCCTAAGGGGGTGTAAAAGGGTTAAATATGTTTTTACGTATTTCTCAATATCTCTTAGGCACGATGAAATTTCGCCTTGGTTTTTGCTTGCAAATGTTACTCATACAAATGTTTGAAAACGTAATTTAGAATTTTTAAAAAGTCCACCCCTAAGGGGGTGTGAAAGGGTTAAATATATTTTTACGTATTTCTCAATATCTCTTAGACACGATGAGATATCGCCTTGGTTTTCGCTTTCAAATGTTACTCATACAAATGTTCAAAAACGAAATTGAGGATTATTAGAAATTCCACCCCTAAGTTGCTGTAAAAGGGTTAAATATTTTTGTACGTATTTCTTAATATCTCTTGGGCCCGATGAGATATCGCCTTGGTTCTTGCTTGCGAATGTTACTCCTACAAATGTTTAAAAATCGATTTCAAGATTTTTAGAAATTCCACCCCTAAGAAGGTGTAAAAGGGTTAAATATGTTTTTACGTATTTCTCGATATCTCTTAGGCACGATGAGATATCGCCTTGGTTCTTGTTTCCAAATGTTAATCATACAAATGTTTAAAAACCTATTTCAGGATTTTGAAAAATGCCACCCCTAAGGAACACCCTCTTAGGGGTTTAATACGTTTTCACGTATTTCTCAATATTTTTTAGGCACGTTGAGATATCGCCTTGGTTTTTGCTTGCAAATACTACTCATACAAACGTTTAAAAACCAATTTCAGGATTTCGAAAAATTCTACCCCTAAGGGGGTGTAAAAGGGTTAAATAAGTTTTTACGTATTTCTCTATATCTCAAGGCACAATGAGATATCGCCTTGGTTTTTGCTTTTAAATGTTACTCATACAAATGTTTGAAAAAACGATTTCAGGATTTCGAGAAATTCTACCCCTAAGGGGGTGTAAAAAAGTTAAATTTGTTTTTACGTATTTCTCAATATCTCTTAGACACGATGAGATATCGCCTTGGTTTTTGTTTGCAAATCTTACTCATACAAATGTTTAAAAATAAAATTCAGGATTTTTAGAAATTTCACCCCTAAGGGGGTGTAAAAGCGTAAAATATTTTTTTACGTATTTCTCAATATTTTTTGGGCACGATGAGATATCGCCTTGGTTTTTGTTTGCAAATGTTACTCATACAAATGTTTAAAAACCGGTTTCAAGATTTTTAGAAATTCCACCCTTGAGAGGGTCTAAAAGGGTTAAATATGTTTTTACATTACTGATACAAATGTTTAGAAACCAAATTCAAGATTTTTAGAAATTCCACCCTCAAAGTGGTGGAAAAGGGTTAAATGTGTTTTTACGTAATTTTAGAAATCTTTTATGCACGATGAGATATCGCTTTGGTTTTTGTCTACGAATGTTACTCAGACAGATGTTTCAAAAACGATTTCAGGATTTTAAAAAATTCCACCCCTAAGGGGGTGTAAAAGGGTTAAATATGTTTTTCCGTATTTCTCAATATCTCAAGGCACAATGAGATATCGCCTTGGTTTTTGCATGCAAATAATACTCATACAAATGTTTAAAAACCTATTTCAGGATTTAAAAAAATGCCACCGCTAAGGGACACCCTCTTAGGTGTTAAATACGTTTTCACGTATTTCTCAATATCTCTTGGGCACGTTGAAATATCGCCTTGGTTTTTGCTTGCAAATGTTACTCATACAAATGTTTAAAAACCAATTTCAGGATTTCGAGAATTTCCACCCCTAAGGGAGTGTAAAAGGGTTAAATATGTTTTTCCGTATTTCTCAATATCTCAAGGCACAATGAGATATCGTTTTGGTTTTCGTTTGCAAATGTTAATCATACAAATGTTTAAAAACCTATTTCAGGATTTTGAAAAATGCCACTCCTAAGGGGGTTTTGAAGAGTTACATATGTTTTTACGTATTTCTCGATATCTCTTAGGCACGATGAAATATCGCCTTGGTTTTTGCTTGCAAATGTTACTCATACAAATGTTTAAAAAGAAATTTTAGGATTTTTAGAAATTCCTCCCCTAAGGGTGTGTAAAAGTGTTAAATTTGTTTTTACGTATTTCTCAATATCTCTTAGGCACGATGAAATATCGCCTTGGTTTTTGCTTGCAAATGTTACTCATACAAATGTTTAAAAAACCAATTTCAGGATTTCGAGAAATTCCACCCCTAAGGGGGTGTAAAAGAGTTAAATAAGTTTTTACGTATTTCTCAATATCTTAAGGCACAATGAGATATTGCCTTGGTTTTTGCTTGCAAATGTTACGCATACAAATGTTTAAAAAATGATTTCAAGATTTTTAGAAGTTCCATCCCTAAGGGGGCGTAAAAAGCTTCAATATGTTTTTCGGTATTTCTCAAAATCTCTTAGGCACGACGAGATATCGCCTTGGTTTTTGCTTTCAAATGTTACTCATACAAATGTTCAAAAAACCATTTTAGGATTTTGAGAAATTTTACCCCTAAAAGGGTGTAAAAGGGTTAAATATGTTTTTACGTATTTCTCAATATCTCTTAGGCACGATGAAATATCGCCTTGGTTTTTGCTTGCAAATGCTAATCATACAAACGTTTGAAAACGTATTTTAGAATTTTTAAAAATTCCAATCCTAAGGGGGTGTGAAAGGGTTAAATATGTTTTCACGTATTTCTCAATATCTCTTAGACACGATGAGATATCGCCTTGGTTTTTGTTTGCAAATGTTACTCATACAAATATTTAAAAAACGATTCCGGGATTTTGAAAAATTCCACTAAGGGGGTGTAAAAGGGATAAATATGTTTTTACGTACTTCTCAATATCTCTGAGTCACGTTGAGATATCGCCTTGGTTTTTGCTTTCAAATGTTACTCATATAAATGTTCAAAAAATCATTTTAGGATTTTGAGAAATTCCACCCGTAAGGGGGTGTAAAAGAGTTAAATATGTTTTTACGTATTTCTCAATATCTCTTAGGCACGATGAAATATCGCCTTGGTTTTTGCTTGCAAATGTTACTCATACAAATGTTTGAAAATGTATTTTAGAATTTTCTAAAATTCCACTCCTAAGGGGGTGTTAAAGGGTTAAATATGTTTTCACGTATTTCTCAATATCTCTTAGACACGATGAGATATCGTTTTGGTTTTTGTTTGCGAATGTTACTCATACAAATGTTTGAAAAACGATTCCAAGATTTCGAGAATTTCCACCCCTAAGAAGGTGTAAAAGGGTTAAATAAAATTTTACGTATTTCTTAATATCTCAAGGCACAATCAGTTATCGCCTTGGTTTTTGCTTGCAAATGTTACTCATACAAATGTTCAAGAATGTATTTCAGGATTTTTAAAAATTCCAAGCCTAAGGGGGTGTAAAAAGGTTAATTATGTTTTTACGTATTTTTAAAAATCTTTTATGCACGATGAGATATCGCCTTGTTTTTTGTTTGCAAATTTTACTCGGACAAATGTTTAAAAAACTATTCCAGGATTTTAAAAAATTCCACCCCTAAGGGGGTGTAAAAGGGTTAAATATGTTTTTACGTACTTCTCAATATGTCTGAGGCACGTTGAGATATCGCCTTGGTTTTTGCTTTCAAATGTTACTCATACAAATGTTCAAAAAACCATTTTAGGATTTTGAAAAATTCTACCCCTAAGGGGGTGTTAAAGGGTTAAATATGTTTTTACGTATTTCTCAATATCTCTTAGGCACGATGAAATATCGCCTTGGTTTTTGCTTGCAAATGTTACTCATACAAATGTTTGAAAACGTAATTTAGAATTTTAAAAAATTCTACCCCTAAGGGGGTGTGAAAGGGTTAAATATGTTTTCACGTATTTCTTAATATCTCTTAGACACGATGAGATATAGCCTTGGTTTTTGCTTGCAAATGTTACTCATACAAATGTTTAAAAAACAATTTCAGGATTTCGAGAAATTCCACCCCTAAGGGGGTGTAAAAGGGTTAAATAAGTTTTTACGTATTTCTCAATATCTTAAGGCACAATGAGATATCGCCTTGGTTCTTGCTTGCAAATGTTACGCATACAAATGTTAAAAAAATGATTTCAAGATTTTTAGAAATTCCACCCCTAAGGGGGCGTAAAAGGGTTCAATATGTTTTTAGGTATTTCTCAAAATCTCTTGGGCACGACGAGATATCGCCTTGGTTTTTGTCTGCAAATGTTACTCACACAAATGTTTAAAAATCAATTTCAGGATTTCGAGAAATTCCACCCCTAAGGGGGTGTAAAAGGGTTAAATATGTTTTTACGTATTTCTGAATATCTCAAGGCACAATGAGATATCGCCTTGGTTTTTGCTCGCAAATGTTACTCATACAAAAAATCAAAAACGTATTTTAGGATTTTTAAAAATTCCACGCCTAAGGGGGTGTAAAAGCGTTTAATATATTTTTACGTATTTCTCAATATCTCAAGGCACAATGAGATATCGCCTTGGTTTTTGCTTGCAAATGTTACTCATACAAATGTTCAAGAATGTATTTTGGGATTTTTTAAAATTCCAAGCCTAAGGGGGTGTAAAAAGGTTAATTATGTTTTTACGTTTTTTTAGAAATCTTTTATGCACGATGAGATATCGCCTTGTTTTTTGTTTGCAAATGTTACTCAGACAAATGTTTAAAAAACTATTCCAGGATTTTGAAAAATTCCACCCTAAGGGGGTGTAAAAGGGTTAAATATGTTTTTACGTACTTCTCAATATCTCCGAGGCACGTTGAGATATCGCCTTGGTTTTTGCTTTCAAATGTTACTCATACAAATGTTCAAAAAACCATTTTAGGATTTTGAAAAATTCCACCCCTAAGGGGGAGTAAAAGGGTTAAATATGTTTTTACGTATTTCTCAATATCTCTTAGGCACGATGAAATATCGCCTTGGTTTTTGCTTGCAAATGTTACTCATACAAATGTTTGAAAACGTAATTTAGAACTTTTAAAAATTCCACCCCTAAGGGGGTGTGAAATGGTTAAATATGTTTTCACGTATTTCTCAATATCTCAAGGCACAATGAGATATCGCCTTGGTTTTTGCTTTCAAATGTTACTCATACAAATGTTCAAAAACGAAATTGAGGATTATTAGAAATTCCACCCCTAAGTTGCTGTAAAAGGGTTAAATATTTTTGTACGTATTTCTTAATATCTCTTGGGCCCGATGAGATATCGCTTTGGTTCTTGCTTGCGAATGTTACTCCTACAAATGTTTAAAAATCGATTTCAAGATTTTTAGAAATTCCACCCCTAAGAAGGTGTAAAAGGGTTAAATATGTTTTTACGTATTTCTCGATATCTCTTAGGCACGATGAGATATCGCCTTGGTTCTTGTTTCCAAATGTTAATCATACAAATGTTTAAAAACCTATTTTAGGATTTTGAAAAATTCCACCCCTAAGGGGGTGTAAAAGGGTTAAATATTTTTTTACGTATTTCTCAATATGTTTTGGGCACAATGAGATATCGCCTTAGTTTTTGTTTGCAAATCTTACTCATTCAAATGTTTAAAAATAAAATTCAGGATTTTTAGAAATTTCACCCCTAAGGGGGTGTAAAAGCGTTAAATATTTTTTTACGTATTTCTCAATATCTTTTGGGCACAATGAGATATCGCCTTGGTTTTTGTTTGCAAATGTTACTCATACAAATGTTTAAAAACCGGTTTCAAGATTTTTAGAAATTCCACCCTTGAGAGGGTCTAAAAGGGTTAAATATGTTTTTACATTACTGATACAAATGTTTAGAAACCAAATTCAAGATTTTTAGAAATTCCACCTTCAAAGTGGTGTAAAAGGGTTAAATGTTTTTTTACGTAATTTTAGAAATCTTTTATGCACGATGAGATATCGCTTTGGTTTTTGTCTGCGAATGTTACTCAGACAAATGTTTCAAAAACGATTTCAGGATTTAAAAAAATGCCACCGCTAAGGGACACCCTCTTAGGTGTTAAATACGTTTTCACGTATTTCTCAATATCTCTTGGGCACGTTGAAATATCGCCATAGTTTTTGCTTGCAAATGTTACTCATACAAATGTTTAAAAACCAATTTCAGGATTTCGAGAATTTCCACCCCTAAGGGAGTGTAAAAGGGTTAAATAAAATTTTACGTATTTCTTAATATCTCAAGGCACAATGAGATATCGCCTTGGTTTTTGCTTGCAAATGTTACTCATACAAATGTTCAAGAATGTATTTAGGATTTTTTAAAATTCCACGCCTAAGGGGGTGTAAAAAGGTTAAATATGTTTTTACGAATTTCTAGAAATCTCTTATGCACGATGAGATATCGCCTTGTTTTTTGTTTGCAAATGTTACTCAGACAAATGTTTAAAAAAACATTCTAGGATTTTTAAAAATTCCACCCCTAAGGGGGTGTAAAAGGGTTAAATATGTTTTTACGTATTTCTCAATATCTCGAGGCACAATGAGATATCGCCTTGGTTTTTGCATGCAAATAATACTCATACAAATGTTTAAAAACCTATTTCAGGATTTTAAAAAATGCCATCGCTAAGGGACACCCTCTTAGGTGTTAAATACGTCTTCACGTATTTCTCAATATCTCTTGGGCACAATGAGATATCGCCTTGGTTTTTGCTGGCCAATGTTACTCATACAAATGTTCAAGAATGTATTTAGGGTTTTTAAAAATTCCACGCCTAAGGGGGTGTAAAAAGGTTAAATATATTTTTACGAATTTTTAGAAGTCTCTTATGCACGATGGGATATCGCCTTGGTTTTTGTTTGCAAATGTTACTCAGACAAATGTTTTAAAACAATTTCAGGATTTTCAAAAATTCTACCCCTAAGAGGGTGTAAAAGGGTTGAATATGTTTTTACGTATTTCTCAATATCTCTTAGACACGATGAGATATCGCCTTGGTTTTTGCTTGCAAATGTTACTCATACAAATGTTTAAAAACCAATTTCAGGATTTCGAGAAATTCCACCCCTAAGGGGGTGTAAAAGGGTTAAATAAGTTTTTACGTATTTCTCAATATCTTAAGGCACAATGAGATATTGCCTTGGTTTTTGCTTGCAAATGTTACGCACACAAATGTTTAAAAAATGATTTCAAGATTCTTAGAAGTTCCATCCCTAAGGGGGCGTAAAAAGGTTCAATATGTTTTTAGGTATTTCTCAAAATCTCTTAGGCACGACGAGATGTCGCCTTGGTTTTTGTCTGCAAATGTTACTCACACAAATGTTTAAAAACCAATTTCAGAATTTCGAGAAATTTTACCCTTAAGGGGGTGTAAAAGGGTTAAATATGTTATTACGTATTTCTCAATATCTCAAGGCACAATAAGATTTCGCTTTAGTTGTTGCTTGCAAATGTTACTCATACAAATGTTTAAAAACCAAATTCAGGATTTTGAGAAATTCCACCCCTAAAAAGGTGTAAAAAGGTTAAATATGTTTTTACGTATTTCTCAATATCTCTTAGGCACGATGATATATCGCCTTAGCTTTGTTTGCAAATGTAACTCATACAAATGTTTAAAAACGTATTTTGGGATTTTTTAAAATTTTACCCCTAAGGGGGTGTCAAAGGGTTAAATATGTTTTCACGTATTTCTCAATATCTCTTGGACACGATGAAATATCGCCTTGGTTTTTGTTTGCAAATTGTACTCATACAAATGTTTAAAAATAAAATTCAGCATTTTTAGAAATTTCACCCCTAGGGGGGTGTAAAAGGGTTAAATATTTTTTTGAGTATTTCTCAATATCTTTTGGGCACGATGAGATATCGCCTTGGTTTTTGCTTTCAAATGTTACTCATACAAATGTTCAAAAAACTATTTTAGGATTTTAAGAAATTTTACCCCTAAGGGGGTGTAAAAGGGTTAAATATGTTTTTACGTTTTTCTCAATATCTCTTGGGCACGATGAGATATCGCCTTAGTTTTTGCTTGCAAATGTTACTTATACAAATGTTTCAAAAAAAATTTCAAGATTTTGAAAAATTCCACGCCTAAGGGGGTGTAAAAGGGTTAAATATGTATTTACGTACGTCTGAATATCTCTGAGGCACGATGAGATATCGCGTTATCTTGCTTGCAAATGTTACTCATACAAATGTTCAAAAACCAAATTCAAGATTTTTAGAAATTCCACCTCTAAGGGGGTGTAAAAGGTTAAATGTGTTTTTACGTATTTCTCCATATCTTTTAGGCACGATGAGATATCGTTTTGGTTTTCGTTTGCAAATGTTAATCATACAAATGTTTAAAAACCTATTTCAGGATTTTGAAAAATGCCACCCCTAAGGGACACCCTCTTAGGGGTTTAATACGTTTTCACGTATTTCTCAATATTTTTTAGGCACGTTGAGATATCGCCTTGGTTTTTGCTTGCAAATACTACTCATACAAACGTTTGAAAACCAATTTCAGGATTTCGAGAAATTCTATCCCTAAGGGGGCGTAAAAGGGTTGAATATGTTTTTACGTATTTCTCAATATCTCTTAGACACGATGAGATATCGCCTCGGTTTTTGTTTGCGAATGTTACTCATACAAATGTTTAGAAAACGATTCCAAGATTTTGGAAAATTCCACCCCTAAGGGGGTGTAAAAAAGTTAAATATGTTTTTACGTATTTCTCAATATCTCAAGGCACAATGAGATATCGCCTTGGTTTTGCTTGCAAATGTTACTCATTTAAATGTTTAAAAACCGAATTCAGGGTTTTGAGAAATTCCACCCCTAAGGGGGTTTTGAAGAGTTACATATGTTTTTACGTATTTCTCGATATCTCTTATGCACGATGAAATATCGCCTTGGTTTTTGCTTGCAAATGTTACTCATATAAATGTTTAAAAACAGATTTTAGGATTTTTAGAAATTCTTCCCCTAAGGGTGTGTAAAAGTGTTAAATTTGTTTTTACGTATTTCTCAATATCTCTTAGACACGATGAGATATCGCCTTGGTTTTTGTTTGCAAATCTTACTCATACAAATGTTTAAAAATAAAATTCAGGATTTTTAGAAATTTCACCCCTAAGGGGGTGTAAAAGCGTTAAATATTTTTTTACGTATTTCTCAATATCTTTTGGGCACGATGAGATATCGCCTTGGTTTTTGTTTGCAAATGTTACTCATACAAATGTTTAAAAACCGGTTTCAAGATTTTTAGAAATTCCACCCTTGAGAGGGTCTAAAAGGGTTAAATATGTTTTTACATTACTGATACAAATGTTTAGAAACCAAATTCAAGATTTTTAGAAATTCCACCCTCAAAGTGGTGTAAAAGGGTTAAATGTGTTTTTACGTAATTTTAGAAATCTCTTATGCACGATGAGATATCGCCTTGATTTTTGTCTGCAAATGTTACTCAGACAAATGTTTCAAAAACAATTTCAGGATTTTATAAAATTCCACCCCTAAGAGGGTGTAAAAGGGTTAAATATAGTTTTACGTATTTCTCATTATCTCTTAGGCACGATGAAATATCGCCTTGGTTTTTGCTTGCAAATGTTACTCATACAAATGTTTAAAAACAAATTTTAAGATTTTTAGAAATTCCTCCCCTAAGGGACTTTAAAAGTGTTAAATTTGTTTTTACGTATTTCTCAATATCTCTTAGACACGATGAAATATCGCCTTGGTTTTTGTTTGCAAATCTTACTCATACAAATGTTTAAAAATAAAATTCAGGATTTTTAGAAATTTCACCCCTAAGGGGGTGTAAAAGCGTTAATAATTTTTTTAACTATTTCTCAATATCTTTTGGGCACGATGAGGTATCGCTTTGGTTTTTGTTTCCAAATGTTACTCATACAAATGTTTAAAAACCAATTTCAGGATTTAAAAAAATGCTACCCCTAAGGGACACCTTCTTAGGGTTAAATATGTTTTCACGTATTTCTCAATATCTCTTAGGCACGTTGAGATATCGCCTTGGTTTTTGCTTGCAAATGTTACTCATACAAATGTTTAAAAACCAATTACAGGATTTCGTAAAATTCCACCCCTAAGGGGGTGTGAAAGGGTTAAATAAGTTTTTACGTATTTCTCAATACCTCAAGGCACAATGAGATATCGCCTTGGTTTTTGCTTGCAAATGTTACTCATACAAATGTTTGAAAACCGATTTCAAGATTTTTAGAAATTCCACCCTTGAGGGGGTGTAAAAGGGTTTAATAAGTTTTTACGTATTTCTCAATATCTCAAGGCACAATGAGATATCGTCTTGGTTTTTGCTTGCAAATGTTAATCATACAAATGTTTAAAGAACGATTTCAAGATTTTTAGAAATTCCACCTCTAAGGGGGTGTAAAAGGGTTAAATGTGTTTTTACGTATTTCTCTATATCTTTTAGGCTCGATGAGATATCGTTTTGGTTTTCGTTTGCAAATGTTACTCATACTAATGTTTAAAAACTAATTTTTGGATTTTGAGAAATGCTACTTCTAAGGGGTTGTAAAAGGGTTAAATATGTTTTTACGTAGTTCTCAATATCTCAAGGCACAATGAGATATCGCCTTGGTTTTTGCTTGCTAATGTTATTGATACAAATGTTTAGAAACCAAATTCAAGATTTTTAGAAATTCCACCCTCAAAGTGGTGTAAAAGGGTTAAATGTGTATTTACGTAATTTTAGAAATCTCTTATGCACGATGAGATATCGCCTTGATTTTTGTCTGCAAATGTTACTCAGACAAATGTTTCAAAAACAATTTCAGGATTTTATAAAATTCCACCCCTAAGAGGGTGTAAAAGGGTTAACTATGTTTTTACGTATTTCTAAATATCTCAAGGCACAATGAGATATCGTCTTGGTTTTTATTTGCAAATGTTACTCATACAAATGTTTAAAAACCTATTTCAGGATTTTAAAAAATGCCACCGCTAAGGGACACCCTCTTAGGGGTTAAATACGTTTCCATGTATTTCTCAATATCTCTTAGGCACGTTGAAATATCGCCTTGGTTTTTGCTTGCAAATGTTACTCATACAAATGTTCAAAGACGAACCTGAAAATTTTTAGAAATTCCACCTCTAAGGGGGTGTAAAAGGGTTAAATATGTTTTTACGTATTTCTCAATATCTCTTAGACACGATGAGATATCGCCTTGGTTTTCGCTTTCAAATGTTACTCATACAAATGTTCAAAAACCAATTTCAGGATTTTGAGAAATTCTACCCCTAAGGGGGTGTAAAAGGGTTAAATATGTTTTCACGTATTTCTCAATATCTCTTAGACACGATGAGATATCGCCTTGGTTTTTGTTTGCAAATGTTACTCATATAAATGTTTAAAAAACAATTCCAGGATTTTGAAAAATTCCACCCCTAAGGGGGTGTAAAAGGGTTAAATATGTTTTTACGTATTTCTCAATATCTCAAGGCACAATGAGATATCGTCTTGGTTTTGCTTGCAAATGTTACTCATTTAAATGTTTAAAAACCGAATTCAGGGTTTTGAGAAATTCCACCCCTAAGGGGGTTTTGAAGAGTTACATATGTTTTTACGTATTTCTCGATATCTCTTAGGCACGATGAAATATCGCCTTGGTTTTTGCTTGCAAATGTTACTCATACAAATGTTTAAAAACAGATTTTAGGATTTTTAGAAATTCCTCCCCTAAGGGTGTGTAAAAGTGTTAAATTTGTTTTTACGTATTTCTCAATATCTTTTGGGCACGATGAGATATCGCTTTGGTTTTTGTTTGCAAATGTTACTCATACAAATGTTTAAAAACCGGTTTCAAGATTTTTAGAAATTCCACCCTTGAGAGGGTCTAAAAGGGTTAAATATGTTTTTACATTACTGATACAAATGTTTAGAAACCAAATTCAAGATTTTTAGAAATTCCACCCTCAAAGTGGTGTAAAAGGGTTAAATGTGTTTTTACGTAATTTTAGAAATCTTTTATGCACGATGAGATATCGCTTTGGTTTTTGTCTGCGAATGTTACTCAGACAAATGTTTCAAAATCGATTTGAGGATTTAAAAAAATTCTACCCCTAAGGGGGTGTAAAAGGGTTAAATACGTTTTCACGTATTTCTCAATATCTCTTGGGCACGTTGAGATATCGCCTTGGTTTTTGCTTGCAAATGTTACTCATACAAATGTTTAAAAACCAATTTCAGGATTTCGAGAATTTCCACACCTAAGGGAGTGTAAAAGGGTTAAATAAAATTTTACGTATTTCTTAATATCTCAAGGCACAATGAGAGATCGCCTTGGTTTTTGCTTGCAAATGTTACTCATACAAATGTTCAAGAATGTATTTAGGATTTTTAAAAATTCCACGCCTAAGGGGGTGTAAAAAGGTTAAATATGTTTTTACGAATTTCTAGAAATCTCTTATGCACGATGAGATATCGCCTTGTTTTTTATTTGCAAATGTTACTCAGACAAATGTTTGAAAAATTGTTCCAGGATTTTTAAAAATTCCACCCCTAAGGGGGTGTAAAAGGGTTAAATATGTTTTTACGTATTTCTCAATATCTCGTGGCACAATGAGATATCGCCTTGGTTTTTGCATGAAAATAATACTCATACAAATGTTTAAAAACCTATTTCAGGATTTTAAAAAATGCCATCGCTAAGGGACACCCTCTTAGGTGTTAAATACGTTTTCACGTATTTCTCAATATCTCTTGGGCACAATGAGATATCGCCTTGGTTTTTGCTGGCCAATGTTACTCATACAAATGTTCAAGAATGTATTTAAGATTTTTAAAAATTCCACGCCTAAGGGGGTGTAAAAAGGTTAAATATATTTTTACGAATTTCTAGAAGTCTCTTATGCACGATGGGATATCGCCTTGGTTTTTGTTTGCAAATGTTACTCAGACAAATGTTTCAAAACAATTTCAGGATTTTCAAAAATTCTACCCCTAAAAGGGTGTAAAAGGGTTGAATATGTTTTTCCGTATTTCTCAATATCTCTTAGACACGATGAGATATCGCCTTGGTTTTTGCTTGCAAATGTTACTCATACAAATGTTTAAAAACCAATTTCAGGATTTCGAGAAATTCTACCCCTAAGGGGGTGTAAAAGGGTTAAATAAGTTTTGACGTATTTCTCAATATCTTAAGGCACAATGAGATATTGCCTTGGTTTTTGCTTGCAAATGTTACGCACACAAATGTTTAAAAAATGATTTCAAGATTTTTAGAAGTTCCATCCCTAAGGGGGCGTAAAAAGGTTCAATATGTTTTTAGGTATTTCTCAAAATCTCTTAGGCACGACGAGATATCGCCTTGGTTTTTGTCTGCAAATGTTACTCACACAAATGTTTAAAAACCAATTTCAGATCTTCGAGAAATTTTACCCTTAAGGGGGTGTAAAAGGGTTAAATATGTTATTACGTATTTCTCAATATCTCAAGGCACAATAAGATTTCGCTTTAGTTGTTGCTTGCAAATGTTACTCATACAAATGTTTAAAAACCAAATTCAGGATTTTGAGAAATTCCACCCCTAAAAAGGTGTAAAAAGGTTAAATATGTTTTTACGTATTTCTCAATATCTCTTAGGCACGATGATATATCGCCTTAGTTTTGTTTGCAAATGTAACTCATACAAATGTTTAAAAACGTATTTTGGGATTTTTTAAAATTTTACCCCTAAGGGGGTGTCAAAGGGTTAAATATGTTTTCACGTATTTCTCAATATCTCTTGGACATGATGAAATATCGCCTTGGTTTTTGTTTGCAAATTGTACTCATACAAATGTTTAAAAATAAAATTCAGCATTTTTAGAAATTTCACCCTTAGGGGGGTGTAAACGGGTTAAATATTTTTTTGAGTTTTTCTCAATATCTTTTGGGCACGATGAGATATCGCCTTGGTTTTTGCTTTTAAATGTTACTCATACAAATGTTCAAAAAACTATTTTAGGATTTTAAGAAATTTTACCCCTAAGGGGGTGTAAAAGAGTTAAATATGTTTTTACGTATTTCTCAATAGCTCTTGGGCACGATGAGATATCGCCTTGGTTTTTGCTTGCAAATGTTACTTATACAAATGTTTCAAAAAATATTTCAAGATTTTGAAAAATTTCACGCCTAAGGGGGTGTAAAAGGGTTAAATATGTTTTTACGTACGTCTGAATATCTCTGAGGCACGATGAGATATCGCCTTATTTTGCTTGCAAATGTTACTCATACAAATGTTTAAAAATAAAATTCAGGATTTTTAGAAATTTCACCCCTAAGGGGGTGTAAAAGCGTTAAATATTTTTTTACGTATTTCTCAATATTTTTGGGCACGATGAGGTATCGCTTTGGTTTTTGTTTCCAAATGTTACTCATACAAATGTTTAAAAACCAATTTCAGGATTTTAAAAAATGCTACCCCTAAGGGACACCTTCTTAGGGTTAAATATGTTTTCACGTATTTCTCAATATCTCTTAGGCACGTTGAGATATCGCCTTGGTTTTTGCTTGCAAATGTTACTCATACAAATGTTTAAAAACCAATTTCAGGATTTCGAGAAATTCCACCCCTAAGGGGGTGTGAAAGGGTTAAATAAGTTTTTACGTATTTCTCAATACCTCAAGGCACAATGAGATATCGCTCTGGTTTTTGCTTGCAAATGTTACTCATACAAATGTTTGAAAACCGATTTCAAGATTTTTAGAAATTCCACCCTTGAGGGGGTGTAAAAGGGTTAAATATGTTTTTACGTATTTCTCAATATCTCAAGGCACAATGAGATATCGCCTTGGTTTTTGCTTGCAAATGTTACTCATACAAATAATCAAAAACGTATTTTAGGATTTTTAAAAATTCCACGCGCAAGGGGGTGTAAAAGGGTTTAATAAGTTTTTACGTATTTCTCAATATCTCAAGGCACAATGAGATATCGTCTTGGTTTTTGCTTGCAAATGTTAATCATACAAATGTTTAAAGAACGATTTCAAGATTTTTAGAAATTCCACCTCTAAGGGGGTGTAAAAGGGTTAAATGTGTTTTTACGTATTTCTCTATATCTTTTAGGCTCGATGAGATATCGTTTTGGTTTTCGTTTGCAAATGTTACTCATACTAATGTTTAAAAACTAATTTTTGGATTTTGAGAAATTCCACTTCTAAGGGGTTGTAAAAGGGTTAAATATGTTTTTACGTAGTTCTCAATATCTCAAGGCACAATGAGATATCGCCTTGGTTTTTGCTTGCAAATGTTATTGATACAAATGTTTAGAAACCAAATTCAAGATTTTTAGAAATTCCACCCTCAAAGTGGTGTAAAAGGGTTAAATGTGTTTTTACGTAATTTTAGAAATCTCTTATGCACGATGAGATATCGCCTTGATTTTTGTCTGCAAATGTTACTCAGACAAATGTTTCAAAAAGAATTTCAGGATTTTATAAAATTCCACCCCTAAGAGGGTGTAAAAGGGTTAAATATGTTTTTACGTATTTCTAAATATCTCAAGGCACAATGAGATATCGCCTTGGTTTTTATTTGCAAATGTTACTCATACAAATGTTTAAAAACCTATTTCAGGATTTTAAAAAATGCCACCGCTAAGGGACACCCTCTTAGGGGTTAAATACGTTTCCATGTATTTCTCAATATCTCTTAGGCACGTTGAGATATCGCCTTGGTTTTTGCTTGCAAATGTTACTTATACAAATGTTTAAAAACCAATTACAGGATATCGAGAAATTCCACCCCTAAGGGGGTGTAAAAGGGTTAAATAAGTTTCTACGTATTTCTCAATATCTCAAGGCACAATGAGATATCGCCTTGGTTTTTGCTTGCAAATGTTACTCATACAAATGTTCAAAGACCAACCTCAAAATTTTTAGAAATTCCACCTCTAAGGGGGTGTAAAAGGGTTAAATATGTTTTTACGTATTTCTCAATATCTCTTAGACACGATGAGATATCGCCTTGGTTTTCGCTTTCAAATGTTACTCATACAAATGTTCAAAAACGAAATTGAGGATTATTAGGAAATCCACCCCTAAGTTGCTGTAAAAGGGTTAAATATTTTTGTACGTATTTCTTAATATCTCTTGGGCCCGATGAGATATCGCCTTGGTTCTTGCTTGCGAATGTTACTCATACAAATGTTTAAAAATCGATTTTAAGATTTTTAGAAATTCCAACCCTAAGAGGGTGTAAAAGGGTTAAATATGTTTTTACGTATTTCTCGATATCTCTTAGGCACCATGAGATATCGCCTTGGTTCTTGTTTCCAAATGTTAATCATACAAATGTTTAAAAACCTATTTCAGGATTTTGAAAAATGCCACCCCTAAGGGACACCGTCTTAGGGGTTTAATACGTTTTCACGTATTTCTCAATATTTTTTAGGCACGTTGAGATATCGCCTTGGTTTTTGCTTGCAAATACTACTCATACAAACGTTTAAAAACCAATTTCAGGATTTCGAGAAATTCTACCCCTAAGGGGGTGTAAAAGGGTTGAATAAGTTTTTATGTATTTCTCTATATCTCAAGGCACAATGAGATATCGCCTTGGTTTTTGCTTTCAAATGTTACTCATACAAATGTTTGAAAGAAGATTTTAAGATTTTTAGAAATTCCACCCCTAAGGGGGCGTAAAAGGGTTGAATATGTTTTTACGTATTTCTCAAAATCTCTTGAGCACGACGAGATATCGCCTTGGTTTTTGTTTGCAAATGTTACTCATATAAATGTTTAAAAACCAATTTCAGGATTTCGAGAAATTCTACCCCTAAGGGGGTGTAAAAGGGTTAAATATGTTTTCACGTATTTCTCAATATCTCTTAGACACGATGAGATATCGCCTTGGTTTTTGTTTGCAAATGTTACTCATATAAATGTTTAAAAAACAATTCCAGGATTTTAAAAAATTCCACCCCTAAGTGGGTGTAAAAGGGTTAAATATGTTTTTACGTATTTCTCAATATCTCAAGGCACAATGAGATATCGTCTTGGTTTTGCTTGCAAATGTTACTCATTTAAATGTTTAAAAACCGAATTCAGGGTTTTGAGAAATTCCACCCCTAAGGGGGTTTTGAAGAGTTACATATGTTTTTACGTATTTCTCGATATCTCTTAGGCACGATGAAATATCGCCTTGGTTTTTGCTTGCAAATGTTATTCATACAAATGTTTAAAAACAGATTTTAGGATTTTTAGAAATTCCTCTCCTAAGGGTGTGTAAAAGTGTTAAATTTGTTTTTACGTATTTCTCAATATCTCTTAGACACGATGAGATATCGCCTTGGTTTTTGTTTGCAAATCTTACTCATACAAATGTTTAAAAATAAAATTCAGGATTTTTAGAAATTTCACCCCTAAGGGGGTGTAAAAGCGTTAAATATTTTTTTACGTATTTCTCAATATCTTTTGGGCACGATGAGGTATCGCTTTGGTTTTTGTTTCCAAATGTTACTCATACAAATGTTTAAAAACCAATTTCAGGATTTAAAAAAATGCTACCCCTAAGGGACACCTTCTTAGGGTTAAATATGTTTTCACGTATTTCTCAATATCTCTTAGGCACGTTGAGATATCGCCTTTCTTTTTGCTTGCAAATGTTACTCATACAAATGTTTAAAAACCAATTTCAGGATTTCGAGAAATTCCACCCCTAAGGGGGTGTGAAAGGGTTAAATAAGTTTTTACGTATTTCTCAATACCTCAAGGCACAATGAGATATCGCCTTGGTTTTTGCTTGCAAATGTTACTCATACAAATGTTTGAAAACCGATTTCAAGATTTTCAGAAATTCCACCCTTGAGGGGGTGTAAAAGGGTTAAATATGTTTTTACGTATTTCTCAATATCTCAAGGCACAATGAGATATCGCCTTGGTTTTTGCTTGCAAATGTTACTCATACAAATGTTTGAAAACCGATTTCAAGATTTTTAGAAATTCCACCCTTGAGGGGGTGTAAAAGGGTTTAATAAGTTTTTACGTATTTCTCAATATCTCAAGGCACAATGAGATATCGTCTTGGTTTTTGCTTGCAAATGTTAATCATACAAATGTTTAAAGAACGATTTCAAGATTTTTAGAAATTCCACCTCTAAGGGGGTGTAAAAGGGTTAAATGTGTTTTTACGTATTTCTCTATATCTTTTAGGCTCGATGAGATATCGTTTTGGTTTTCGTTTGCAAATGTTACTCATACTAATGTTTAAAAACTAATTTTTGGATTTTGAGAAATGCTACTTCTAAGGGGTTGTAAAAGGGTTAAATATGTTTTTACGTAGTTCTCAATATCTCAAGGCACAATGAGATATCGCCTTGGTTTTTGCTTGCTAATGTTATTGATACAAATGTTTAGAAACCAAATTCAAGATTTTTAGAAATTCCACCCTCAAAGTGGTGTAAAAGGGTTAAATGTGTATTTACGTAATTTTAGAAATCTCTTATGCACGATGAGATATCGCCTTGATTTTTGTCTGCAAATGTTACTCAGACAAATGTTTCAAAAACAATTTCAGGATTTTATAAAATTCCACCCCTAAGAGGGTGTAAAAGGGTTAACTATGTTTTTACGTATTTCTAAATATCTCAAGGCACAATGAGATATCGTCTTGGTTTTTATTTGCAAATGTTGCTCATACAAATGTTTAAAAACCTATTTCAGGATTTTAAAAAATGCCACCGCTAAGGGACACCCTCTTAGGGGTTAAATACGTTTCCATGTATTTCTCAATATCTCTTAGGCACGTTGAAATATCGCCTTGGTTTTTGCTTGCAAATGTTACTCATACAAATGTTCAAAGACCAACCTGAAAATTTTTAGAAATTCCACCTCTAAGGGGGTGTAAAAGGGTTAAATATGTTTTTACGTATTTCTCAATATCTCTTAGACACGATGAGATATCGCCTTGGTTTTCGCTTTCAAATGTTACTCATACAAATGTTCAAAAACCAATTTCAGGATTTTGAGAAATTCTACCCCTAAGGGGGTGTAAAAGGGTTAAATATGTTTTCACGTATTTCTCAATATCTCTTAGACACGATGAGATATCGCCTTGGTTTTTGTTTGCAAATGTTACTCATATAAATGTTTAAAAAACAATTCCAGGATTTTGAAAAATTCCACCCCTAAGGGGGTGTAAAAGGGTTAAATATGTTTTTACGTATTTCTCAATATCTCAAGGCACAATGAGATATCGTCTTGGTTTTGCTTGCAAATGTTACTCATTTAAATGTTTAAAAACCGAATTCAGGGTTTTGAGAAATTCCACCCCTAAGGGGGTTTTGAAGAGTTACATATGTTTTTACGTATTTCTCGATATCTCTTAGGCACGATGAAATATCGCCTTGGTTTTTGCTTGCAAATGTTACTCATACAAATGTTTAAAAACAGATTTTAGGATTTTTAGAAATTCCTCCCCTAAGGGTGTGTAAAAGTGTTAAATTTGTTTTTACGTATTTCTCAATATCTTTTGGGCACGATGAGATATCGCTTTGGTTTTTGTTTGCAAATGTTACTCATACAAATGTTTAAAAACCGGTTTCAAGATTTTTAGAAATTCCACCCTTGAGAGGGTCTAAAAGGGTTAAATATGTTTTTACATTACTGATACAAATGTTTAGAAACCAAATTCAAGATTTTTAGAAATTCCACCCTCAAAGTGGTGTAAAAGGGTTAAATGTGTTTTTACGTAAATTTAGAAATCTTTTATGCACGATGAGATATCGCTTTGGTTTTTGTCTGCGAATGTTACTCAGACAAATGTTTCAAAAACGATTTAAGGATTTGAAAAAATTCTACCCCTAAGGGGGTGTAAAAGGGTTAAATACGTTTTCACGTATTTCTCAATATCTCTTGGGCACGTTGAGATATCGCCTTGGTTTTTGCTTGCAAATGTTACTCATACAAATGTTTAAAAACCAATTTCAGGATTTCGAGAATTTCCACACCTAAGGGAGTGTAAAAGGGTTAAATAAAATTTTACGTATTTCTTAATATCTCAAGGCACAATGAGAGATCGCCTTGGTTTTTGCTTGCAAATGTTACTCATACAAATGTTCAAGAATGTATTTAGGATTTTTAAAAATTCCACGCCTAAGGGGGTGTAAAAAGGTTAAATATGTTTTTACGAATTTCTAGAAATCTCTTATGCACGATGAGATATCGCCTTGTTTTTTATTTGCAAATGTTACTCAGACAAATGTTTGAAAAACTGTTCCAGGATTTTTAAAAATTCCACCCCTAAGGGGGTGTAAAAGGGTTAAATATGTTTTTACGTATTTCTCAATATCTCGTGGCACAATGAGATATCGCCTTGGTTTTTGCATGCAAATAATACTCATACAAATGTTTAAAAACCTATTTCAGGATTTTAAAAAATGCCATCGCTAAGGGACACCCTCTTAGGTGTTAAATACGTTTTCACGTATTTCTCAATATCTCTTGGGCACAATGAGATATCGCCTTGGTTTTTGCTGGCCAATGTTACTCATACAAATGTTCAAGAATGTATTTAAGATTTTTAAAAATTCCACGCCTAAGGGGGTGTAAAAAGGTTAAATATATTTTTACGAATTTCTAGAAGTCTCTTATGCACGATGGGATATCGCCTTGGTTTTTGTTTGCAAATGTTACTCAGACAAATGTTTCAAAACAATTTCAGGATTTTCAAAAATTCTACCCCTAAGAGGGTGTAAAAGGGTTGAATATGTTTTTGTATTTCTCAATATCTCTTAGACACGATGAGATATCGCCTTGGTTTTTGCTTGCAAATGTTACTCATACAAATGTTTAAAAACCAATTTCAGGATTTCGAGAAATTCTACCCCTAAGGGGGTGTAAAAGGGTTAAATAAGTTTTTACGTATTTCTCAATATCTTAAGGCACAATGAGATATTGCCTTGGTTTTTGCTTGCAAATGTTACGCACACAAATGTTTAAAAAATGATTTCAAGATTTTTAGAAGTTCCATCCCTAAGGGGGCGTAAAAAGGTTCAATATGTTTTTAGGTATTTCTCAAAATCTCTTAGGCACGACGAGATATCGCCTTGGTTTTTGTCTGCAAATGTTACTCACACAAATGTTTAAAAACCAATTTCAGATCTTCGAGAAATTTTACCCTTAAGGGGGTGTAAAAGGGTTAAATATGTTATTACGTATTTCTCAATATCTCAAGGCACAATAAGATTTCGCTTTAGTTGTTGCTTGCAAATGTTACTCATACAAATGTTTAAAAACCAAATTCAGGATTTTGAGAAATTCCACCCCTAAAAAGGTGTAAAAAGGTTAAATATGTTTTTACGTATTTCTCAATATCTCTTAGGCACGATGATATATCGCCTTAGTTTTGTTTGCAAATGTAACTCATACAAATGTTTAAAAACGTATTTTGGGATTTTTTAAAATTTTACCCCTAAGGGGGTGTCAAAGGGTTAAATATGTTTTCACGTATTTCTCAATATCTCTTGGACATGATGAAATATCGCCTTGGTTTTTGTTTGCAAATGGTACTCATACAAATGTTTAAAAATAAAATTCAGCATTTTTAGAAATTTCACCCTTAGGGGGGTGTAAACGGGTTAAATATTTTTTTGAGTTTTTCTCAATATCTTTTGGGCACGATGAGATATCGCCTTGGTTTTTGCTTTTAAATGTTACTCATACAAATGTTCAAAAAACTATTTTAGGATTTTAAGAAATTTTACCCCTAAGGGGGTGTAAAAGAGTTAAATATGTTTTTACGTATTTCTCAATAGCTCTTGGGCACGATGAGATATCGCCTTGGTTTTTGCTTGCAAATGTTACTTATACAAATGTTTCAAAAAATATTTCAAGATTTTGAAAAATTTCACGCCTAAGGGGGTGTAAAAGGGTTAAATATGTTTTTACGTACGTCTGAATATCTCTGAGGCACGATGAGATATCGCCTTATTTTGCTTGCAAATGTTACTCATACAAATGTTCAAAAACCAAATTCAAGATTTTAAGAAATTCCACCTCTAAGGGGGTGTAAAAGGTTAAATGTGTTTTTACGTATTTCTCCATATCTTTTAGGCACGATGATATATCGCCTTGGTTTTCTTTTGCAAATCTTACTCATACAAATGTTTAAAAATAAAATTCAGGATTTTTAGAAATTTCACCCCTAAGGGGGTGTAAAAGCGTTAAATATTTTTTTACGTATTTCTCAATATTTTTGGGCACGATGAGGTATCGCTTTGGTTTTTGTTTCCAAATGTTACTCATACAAATGTTTAAAAACCAATTTCAGGATTTTAAAAAATGCTACCCCTAAGGGACACCTTCTTAGGGTTAAATATGTTTTCACGTATTTCTCAATATCTCTTAGGCACGTTGAGATATCGCCTTGGTTTTTGCTTGCAAATGTTACTCATACAAATGTTTAAAAACCAATTTCAGGATTTCGAGAAATTCCACCCCTAAGGGGGTGTGAAAGGGTTAAATAAGTTTTTACGTATTTCTCAATACCTCAAGGCACAATGAGATATCGCTCTGGTTTTTGCTTGCAAATGTTACTCATACAAATGTTTGAAAACCGATTTCAAGATTTTTAGAAATTCCACCCTTGAGGGGGTGTAAAAGGGTTAAATATGTTTTTACGTATTTCTCAATATCTCAAGGCACAATGAGATATCGCCTTGGTTTTTGCTTGCAAATGTTATTCATACAAATGTTTAAAAACAGATTTTAGGATTTTTAGAAATTCCTCTCCTAAGGGTGTGTAAAAGTGTTAAATTTGTTTTTACGTATTTCTCAATATCTCTTAGACACGATGAGATATCGCCTTGGTTTTTGTTTGCAAATCTTACTCATACAAATGTTTAAAAATAAAATTCAGGATTTTTAGAAATTTCACCCCTAAGGGGGTGTAAAAGCGTTAAATATTTTTTTACGTATTTCTCAATATCTTTTGGGCACGATGAGGTATCGCTTTGGTTTTTGTTTCCAAATGTTACTCATACAAATGTTTAAAAACCAATTTCAGGATTTAAAAAAATGCTACCCCTAAGGGACACCTTCTTAGGGTTAAATATGTTTTCACGTATTTCTCAATATCTCTTAGGCACGTTGAGATATCGCTTTTCTTTTTGCTTGCAAATGTTACTCATACAAATGTTTAAAAACCAATTTCAGGATTTCGAGAAATTCCACCCCTAAGGGGGTGTGAAAGGGTTAAATAAGTTTTTACGTATTTCTCAATACCTCAAGGCACAATGAGATATCGCCTTGGTTTTTGCTTGCAAATGTTACTCATACAAATGTTTGAAAACCGATTTCAAGATTTTCAGAAATTCCACCCTTGAGGGGGTGTAAAAGGGTTAAATATGTTTTTACGTATTTCTCAATATCTCAATTCACAATGAGATATCGCCTTGGTTTTTGCTTGCAAATGTTACTCATACAAATAATCAAAAACGTATTTTAGGATTTTTAAAAATTCCACGCCCAAGGGGGTGTAAAAGTGTTTAATAAGTTTTTACGTATTTCTCAATATCTCAAGGCACAATGAGATATCGTCTTGGTTTTTGCTTGCAAATGTTAATCATACAAATGTTTAAAGAACGATTTCAAGATTTTTAGAAATTCCACCCCTAAGGGGGCGTAAAAGTGTTAAATATGTTTTTGAGGTATTTCTCAAAATCTCTTAGGCACGACGAGATATCGCCTTGGATTTGTTTGCAAATGTTACTCTGACAAATGTTTCAAAAACAATTCCAAGATTTTGAAAAATTCCACCCCTAAGGGCGTGTAAAAGGGTTAAATATGTTTTTACGTACGTCTGAATATCTCTGAGGCACGATGAGATATCGCCTTGATTTTTGTCTGCAAATGTTACTCAGACAAATGTTTCAAAAACCATTTCAGGATTTTATAAAATTCTACCCCTAAGAGGGTGTAAAAAGGTTAAATATGTTTTTACGTATTTCTAAATATCTCAAGGCACAATGAGATATCGCCTTGGTTTTTATTTGCAAATGTTACTCATACAAATGTTTAAAAACCTATTTCAGGATTTTAAAAAATGCCACCGCTAAGGGACACCCTCTTAGGGGTTAAATACGTTTCCATGTATTTCTCAATATCTCTTAGGCACGTTGAGATATCGCCTTGGTTTTTTCTTGCAAATGTTACTCATACAAATGTTTAAAAAACAATTCCAGGATTTCGAAAAATTCCACCCCTAAGGGGGTGTAAAAGGGTTAAATTTGTTTTTACGTATTTCTTAATATCTCTTAGACACGATGAGATATCGCCTTGGTTTTTGTTTGCAAATCTTACTCATACAAATGTTTAAAAATAAAATTCAGGATTTTTAGAAATTTCACCCCTAAGGGGGTGTAAAAGCGTAAAATATTTTTTTACGTATTTCTCAATATTTTTTGGGCACGATGAGATATCGCCTAGGTTTTTGTTTGCAAATGTTACTCATACAAATGTTTAAAAACCGGTTTCAAGATTTTTAGAAATTCCACCCTTGAGAGGGTCTAAAAGGGTTAAATATGTTTTTACATTACTGATACAAATGTTTAGAAATCAAATTCAAGATTTTTAGAAATTCCACCCTCAAAGTGGTGGAAAAGGGTTAAATGTGTTTTTACGTAATTTCATAAATCTTTTATGCACGATGAGATATCGCTTTGGTTTTTGTCTGCGAATGTTACTCAGACAGATGTTTCAAAAACAATTTCAGGATTTTAAAAAATTCCACCCCTAAGGGGGTGTAAAAGGGTTAAATATGTTTTTACGTATTTCTCAATATCTCAAGGCACAATGAGATATCGTTTTGGTTTTTGCATGCAAATAATACTCATACAAATGTTTTAAAACCTATTTCAGGATTTAAAAAAATGCCACCGCCAAGGGACACCCTCTTAGGTGTTAAATACGTTTTCACGTATTTCTCAATATCTCTTGGGCACGTTGAAATATCGCCTTGGTTTTTGCTTGCAAATGTTACTCATACAAATGTTTAAAAACCAATTTCAGGATTTCGAGAATTTCCACCCCTAAGGGAGTGTAAAAGGGTTAAATATGTTTTTCCGTATTTCTCAATATCTCAAGGCACAATGAGATATCGTTTTGGTTTTCGTTTGCAAATGTTAATCATACAAATGTTTAAAAACCTATTTCAGGATTTTGAAAAATGCCACTCCTAAGGGGGTTTTGAAGAGTTACATATGTTTTTACGTATTTCTCGATATCTCTTAGGCACGATGAAATATCGCCTTGGTTTTTGCTTGCAAATGTTACTCATACAAATGTTTAAAAAGAAATTTTAGGATTTTTAGAAATTCCTCCCCTAAGGGTGTGTAAAAGTGTTAAATTTGTTTTTACGTATTTCTCAATATCTCTTAGGCACGATGAAATATCGCCTTGGTTTTTGCTTGCAAATGTTACTCATACAAATGTTTAAAAAACCAATTTCAGGATTTCGAGAAATTCCACCCCTAAGGGGGTGTAAAAGAGTTAAATAAGTTTTTACGTATTTCTCAATATCTTAAGGCACAATGAGATATTGCCTTGGTTTTTGCTTGCAAATGTTACGCATACAAATGTTTAAAAAATGATTTCAAGATTTTTAGAAGTTCCATCCCTAAGGGGGCGTAAAAAGCTTCAATATGTTTTTCGGTATTTCTCAAAATCTCTTAGGCACGACGAGATATCGCCTTGGTTTTTGCTTTCAAATGTTACTCATACAAATGTTCAAAAAACCATTTTAGGATTTTGAGAAATTTTACCCCTAAAAGGGTGTAAAAGGGTTAAATATGTTTTTACGTATTTCTCAATATCTCTTAGGCACGATGAAATATCGCCTTGGTTTTTGCTTGCAAATGCTAATCATACAAACGTTTGAAAACGTATTTTAGAATTTTTAAAAATTCCAATCCTAAGGGGGTGTGAAAGGGTTAAATATGTTTTCACGTATTTCTCAATATCTCTTAGACACGATGAGATATCGCCTTGGTTTTTGTTTGCAAATGTTACTCATACAAATATTTAAAAAACGATTCCGGGATTTTGAAAAATTCCACTAAGGGGGTGTAAAAGGGATAAATATGTTTTTACGTACTTCTCAATATCTCTGAGTCACGTTGAGATATCGCCTTGGTTTTTGCTTTCAAATGTTACTCATATAAATGTTCAAAAAATCATTTTAGGATTTTGAGAAATTCCACCCGTAAGGGGGTGTAAAAGAGTTAAATATGTTTTTACGTATTTCTCAATATCTCTTAGGCACGATGAAATATCGCCTTGGTTTTTGCTTGCAAATGTTACTCATACAAATGTTTGAAAATGTATTTTAGAATTTTCTAAAATTCCACTCCTAAGGGGGTGTTAAAGGGTTAAATATGTTTTCACGTATTTCTCAATATCTCTTAGACACGATGAGATATCGTTTTGGTTTTTGTTTGCGAATGTTACTCATACAAATGTTTGAAAAACGATTCCAAGATTTCGAGAATTTCCACCCCTAAGAAGGTGTAAAAGGGTTAAATAAAATTTTACGTATTTCTTAATATCTCAAGGCACAATCAGTTATCGCCTTGGTTTTTGCTTGCAAATGTTACTCATACAAATGTTCAAGAATGTATTTCAGGATTTTTAAAAATTCCAAGCCTAAGGGGGTGTAAAAAGGTTAATTATGTTTTTACGTATTTTTAAAAATCTTTTATGCACGATGAGATATCGCCTTGTTTTTTGTTTGCAAATTTTACTCGGACAAATGTTTAAAAAACTATTCCAGGATTTTAAAAAATTCCACCCCTAAGGGGGTGTAAAAGGGTTAAATATGTTTTTACGTACTTCTCAATATGTCTGAGGCACGTTGAGATATCGCCTTGGTTTTTGCTTTCAAATGTTACTCATACAAATGTTCAAAAAACCATTTTAGGATTTTGAAAAATTCTACCCCTAAGGGGGTGTTAAAGGGTTAAATATGTTTTTACGTATTTCTCAATATCTCTTAGGCACGATGAAATATCGCCTTGGTTTTTGCTTGCAAATGTTACTCATACAAATGTTTGAAAACGTAATTTAGAATTTTAAAAAATTCTACCCCTAAGGGGGTGTGAAAGGGTTAAATATGTTTTCACGTATTTCTTAATATCTCTTAGACACGATGAGATATAGCCTTGGTTTTTGCTTGCAAATGTTACTCATACAAATGTTTAAAAAACAATTTCAGGATTTCGAGAAATTCCACCCCTAAGGGGGTGTAAAAGGGTTAAATAAGTTTTTACGTATTTCTCAATATCTTAAGGCACAATGAGATATCGCCTTGGTTCTTGCTTGCAAATGTTACGCATACAAATGTTAAAAAAATGATTTCAAGATTTTTAGAAATTCCACCCCTAAGGGGGCGTAAAAGGGTTCAATATGTTTTTAGGTATTTCTCAAAATCTCTTGGGCACGACGAGATATCGCCTTGGTTTTTGTCTGCAAATGTTACTCACACAAATGTTTAAAAATCAATTTCAGGATTTCGAGAAATTCCACCCCTAAGGGGGTGTAAAAGGGTTAAATATGTTTTTACGTATTTCTGAATATCTCAAGGCACAATGAGATATCGCCTTGGTTTTTGCTCGCAAATGTTACTCATACAAAAAATCAAAAACGTATTTTAGGATTTTTAAAAATTCCACGCCTAAGGGGGTGTAAAAGCGTTTAATATATTTTTACGTATTTCTCAATATCTCAAGGCACAATGAGATATCGCCTTGGTTTTTGCTTGCAAATGTTACTCATACAAATGTTCAAGAATGTATTTTGGGATTTTTTAAAATTCCAAGCCTAAGGGGGTGTAAAAAGGTTAATTATGTTTTTACGTTTTTTTAGAAATCTTTTATGCACGATGAGATATCGCCTTGTTTTTTGTTTGCAAATGTTACTCAGACAAATGTTTAAAAAACTATTCCAGGATTTTGAAAAATTCCACCCTAAGGGGGTGTAAAAGGGTTAAATATGTTTTTACGTACTTCTCAATATCTCCGAGGCACGTTGAGATATCGCCTTGGTTTTTGCTTTCAAATGTTACTCATACAAATGTTCAAAAAACCATTTTAGGATTTTGAAAAATTCCACCCCTAAGGGGGAGTAAAAGGGTTAAATATGTTTTTACGTATTTCTCAATATCTCTTAGGCACGATGAAATATCGCCTTGGTTTTTGCTTGCAAATGTTACTCATACAAATGTTTGAAAACGTAATTTAGAACTTTTAAAAATTCCACCCCTAAGGGGGTGTGAAATGGTTAAATATGTTTTCACGTATTTCTCAATATCTCAAGGCACAATGAGATATCGCCTTGGTTTTTGCTTTCAAATGTTACTCATACAAATGTTCAAAAACGAAATTGAGGATTATTAGAAATTCCACCCCTAAGTTGCTGTAAAAGGGTTAAATATTTTTGTACGTATTTCTTAATATCTCTTGGGCCCGATGAGATATCGCTTTGGTTCTTGCTTGCGAATGTTACTCCTACAAATGTTTAAAAATCGATTTCAAGATTTTTAGAAATTCCACCCCTAAGAAGGTGTAAAAGGGTTAAATATGTTTTTACGTATTTCTCGATATCTCTTAGGCACGATGAGATATCGCCTTGGTTCTTGTTTCCAAATGTTAATCATACAAATGTTTAAAAACCTATTTTAGGATTTTGAAAAATTCCACCCCTAAGGGGGTGTAAAAGGGTTAAATATTTTTTTACGTATTTCTCAATATGTTTTGGGCACAATGAGATATCGCCTTAGTTTTTGTTTGCAAATCTTACTCATTCAAATGTTTAAAAATAAAATTCAGGATTTTTAGAAATTTCACCCCTAAGGGGGTGTAAAAGCGTTAAATATTTTTTTACGTATTTCTCAATATCTTTTGGGCACAATGAGATATCGCCTTGGTTTTTGTTTGCAAATGTTACTCATACAAATGTTTAAAAACCGGTTTCAAGATTTTTAGAAATTCCACCCTTGAGAGGGTCTAAAAGGGTTAAATATGTTTTTACATTACTGATACAAATGTTTAGAAACCAAATTCAAGATTTTTAGAAATTCCACCTTCAAAGTGGTGTAAAAGGGTTAAATGTTTTTTTACGTAATTTTAGAAATCTTTTATGCACGATGAGATATCGCTTTGGTTTTTGTCTGCGAATGTTACTCAGACAAATGTTTCAAAAACGATTTCAGGATTTAAAAAAATGCCACCGCTAAGGGACACCCTCTTAGGTGTTAAATACGTTTTCACGTATTTCTCAATATCTCTTGGGCACGTTGAAATATCGCCATAGTTTTTGCTTGCAAATGTTACTCATACAAATGTTTAAAAACCAATTTCAGGATTTCGAGAATTTCCACCCCTAAGGGAGTGTAAAAGGGTTAAATAAAATTTTACGTATTTCTTAATATCTCAAGGCACAATGAGATATCGCCTTGGTTTTTGCTTGCAAATGTTACTCATACAAATGTTCAAGAATGTATTTAGGATTTTTTAAAATTCCACGCCTAAGGGGGTGTAAAAAGGTTAAATATGTTTTTACGAATTTCTAGAAATCTCTTATGCACGATGAGATATCGCCTTGTTTTTTGTTTGCAAATGTTACTCAGACAAATGTTTAAAAAAACATTCTAGGATTTTTAAAAATTCCACCCCTAAGGGGGTGTAAAAGGGTTAAATATGTTTTTACGTATTTCTCAATATCTCGAGGCACAATGAGATATCGCCTTGGTTTTTGCATGCAAATAATACTCATACAAATGTTTAAAAACCTATTTCAGGATTTTAAAAAATGCCATCGCTAAGGGACACCCTCTTAGGTGTTAAATACGTCTTCACGTATTTCTCAATATCTCTTGGGCACAATGAGATATCGCCTTGGTTTTTGCTGGCCAATGTTACTCATACAAATGTTCAAGAATGTATTTAGGGTTTTTAAAAATTCCACGCCTAAGGGGGTGTAAAAAGGTTAAATATATTTTTACGAATTTTTAGAAGTCTCTTATGCACGATGGGATATCGCCTTGGTTTTTGTTTGCAAATGTTACTCAGACAAATGTTTTAAAACAATTTCAGGATTTTCAAAAATTCTACCCCTAAGAGGGTGTAAAAGGGTTGAATATGTTTTTACGTATTTCTCAATATCTCTTAGACACGATGAGATATCGCCTTGGTTTTTGCTTGCAAATGTTACTCATACAAATGTTTAAAAACCAATTTCAGGATTTCGAGAAATTCCACCCCTAAGGGGGTGTAAAAGGGTTAAATAAGTTTTTACGTATTTCTCAATATCTTAAGGCACAATGAGATATTGCCTTGGTTTTTGCTTGCAAATGTTACGCACACAAATGTTTAAAAAATGATTTCAAGATTCTTAGAAGTTCCATCCCTAAGGGGGCGTAAAAAGGTTCAATATGTTTTTAGGTATTTCTCAAAATCTCTTAGGCACGACGAGATGTCGCCTTGGTTTTTGTCTGCAAATGTTACTCACACAAATGTTTAAAAACCAATTTCAGAATTTCGAGAAATTTTACCCTTAAGGGGGTGTAAAAGGGTTAAATATGTTATTACGTATTTCTCAATATCTCAAGGCACAATAAGATTTCGCTTTAGTTGTTGCTTGCAAATGTTACTCATACAAATGTTTAAAAACCAAATTCAGGATTTTGAGAAATTCCACCCCTAAAAAGGTGTAAAAAGGTTAAATATGTTTTTACGTATTTCTCAATATCTCTTAGGCACGATGATATATCGCCTTAGCTTTGTTTGCAAATGTAACTCATACAAATGTTTAAAAACGTATTTTGGGATTTTTTAAAATTTTACCCCTAAGGGGGTGTCAAAGGGTTAAATATGTTTTCACGTATTTCTCAATATCTCTTGGACACGATGAAATATCGCCTTGGTTTTTGTTTGCAAATTGTACTCATACAAATGTTTAAAAATAAAATTCAGCATTTTTAGAAATTTCACCCCTAGGGGGGTGTAAAAGGGTTAAATATTTTTTTGAGTATTTCTCAATATCTTTTGGGCACGATGAGATATCGCCTTGGTTTTTGCTTTCAAATGTTACTCATACAAATGTTCAAAAAACTATTTTAGGATTTTAAGAAATTTTACCCCTAAGGGGGTGTAAAAGGGTTAAATATGTTTTTACGTTTTTCTCAATATCTCTTGGGCACGATGAGATATCGCCTTAGTTTTTGCTTGCAAATGTTACTTATACAAATGTTTCAAAAAAAATTTCAAGATTTTGAAAAATTCCACGCCTAAGGGGGTGTAAAAGGGTTAAATATGTATTTACGTACGTCTGAATATCTCTGAGGCACGATGAGATATCGCGTTATCTTGCTTGCAAATGTTACTCATACAAATGTTCAAAAACCAAATTCAAGATTTTTAGAAATTCCACCTCTAAGGGGGTGTAAAAGGTTAAATGTGTTTTTACGTATTTCTCCATATCTTTTAGGCACGATGAGATATCGTTTTGGTTTTCGTTTGCAAATGTTAATCATACAAATGTTTAAAAACCTATTTCAGGATTTTGAAAAATGCCACCCCTAAGGGACACCCTCTTAGGGGTTTAATACGTTTTCACGTATTTCTCAATATTTTTTAGGCACGTTGAGATATCGCCTTGGTTTTTGCTTGCAAATACTACTCATACAAACGTTTGAAAACCAATTTCAGGATTTCGAGAAATTCTATCCCTAAGGGGGCGTAAAAGGGTTGAATATGTTTTTACGTATTTCTCAATATCTCTTAGACACGATGAGATATCGCCTCGGTTTTTGTTTGCGAATGTTACTCATACAAATGTTTAGAAAACGATTCCAAGATTTTGGAAAATTCCACCCCTAAGGGGGTGTAAAAAAGTTAAATATGTTTTTACGTATTTCTCAATATCTCAAGGCACAATGAGATATCGCCTTGGTTTTGCTTGCAAATGTTACTCATTTAAATGTTTAAAAACCGAATTCAGGGTTTTGAGAAATTCCACCCCTAAGGGGGTTTTGAAGAGTTACATATGTTTTTACGTATTTCTCGATATCTCTTATGCACGATGAAATATCGCCTTGGTTTTTGCTTGCAAATGTTACTCATATAAATGTTTAAAAACAGATTTTAGGATTTTTAGAAATTCTTCCCCTAAGGGTGTGTAAAAGTGTTAAATTTGTTTTTACGTATTTCTCAATATCTCTTAGACACGATGAGATATCGCCTTGGTTTTTGTTTGCAAATCTTACTCATACAAATGTTTAAAAATAAAATTCAGGATTTTTAGAAATTTCACCCCTAAGGGGGTGTAAAAGCGTTAAATATTTTTTTACGTATTTCTCAATATCTTTTGGGCACGATGAGATATCGCCTTGGTTTTTGTTTGCAAATGTTACTCATACAAATGTTTAAAAACCGGTTTCAAGATTTTTAGAAATTCCACCCTTGAGAGGGTCTAAAAGGGTTAAATATGTTTTTACATTACTGATACAAATGTTTAGAAACCAAATTCAAGATTTTTAGAAATTCCACCCTCAAAGTGGTGTAAAAGGGTTAAATGTGTTTTTACGTAATTTTAGAAATCTCTTATGCACGATGAGATATCGCCTTGATTTTTGTCTGCAAATGTTACTCAGACAAATGTTTCAAAAACAATTTCAGGATTTTATAAAATTCCACCCCTAAGAGGGTGTAAAAGGGTTAAATATAGTTTTACGTATTTCTCATTATCTCTTAGGCACGATGAAATATCGCCTTGGTTTTTGCTTGCAAATGTTACTCATACAAATGTTTAAAAACAAATTTTAAGATTTTTAGAAATTCCTCCCCTAAGGGACTTTAAAAGTGTTAAATTTGTTTTTACGTATTTCTCAATATCTCTTAGACACGATGAAATATCGCCTTGGTTTTTGTTTGCAAATCTTACTCATACAAATGTTTAAAAATAAAATTCAGGATTTTTAGAAATTTCACCCCTAAGGGGGTGTAAAAGCGTTAATAATTTTTTTAACTATTTCTCAATATCTTTTGGGCACGATGAGGTATCGCTTTGGTTTTTGTTTCCAAATGTTACTCATACAAATGTTTAAAAACCAATTTCAGGATTTAAAAAAATGCTACCCCTAAGGGACACCTTCTTAGGGTTAAATATGTTTTCACGTATTTCTCAATATCTCTTAGGCACGTTGAGATATCGCCTTGGTTTTTGCTTGCAAATGTTACTCATACAAATGTTTAAAAACCAATTACAGGATTTCGTAAAATTCCACCCCTAAGGGGGTGTGAAAGGGTTAAATAAGTTTTTACGTATTTCTCAATACCTCAAGGCACAATGAGATATCGCCTTGGTTTTTGCTTGCAAATGTTACTCATACAAATGTTTGAAAACCGATTTCAAGATTTTTAGAAATTCCACCCTTGAGGGGGTGTAAAAGGGTTTAATAAGTTTTTACGTATTTCTCAATATCTCAAGGCACAATGAGATATCGTCTTGGTTTTTGCTTGCAAATGTTAATCATACAAATGTTTAAAGAACGATTTCAAGATTTTTAGAAATTCCACCTCTAAGGGGGTGTAAAAGGGTTAAATGTGTTTTTACGTATTTCTCTATATCTTTTAGGCTCGATGAGATATCGTTTTGGTTTTCGTTTGCAAATGTTACTCATACTAATGTTTAAAAACTAATTTTTGGATTTTGAGAAATGCTACTTCTAAGGGGTTGTAAAAGGGTTAAATATGTTTTTACGTAGTTCTCAATATCTCAAGGCACAATGAGATATCGCCTTGGTTTTTGCTTGCTAATGTTATTGATACAAATGTTTAGAAACCAAATTCAAGATTTTTAGAAATTCCACCCTCAAAGTGGTGTAAAAGGGTTAAATGTGTATTTACGTAATTTTAGAAATCTCTTATGCACGATGAGATATCGCCTTGATTTTTGTCTGCAAATGTTACTCAGACAAATGTTTCAAAAACAATTTCAGGATTTTATAAAATTCCACCCCTAAGAGGGTGTAAAAGGGTTAACTATGTTTTTACGTATTTCTAAATATCTCAAGGCACAATGAGATATCGTCTTGGTTTTTATTTGCAAATGTTACTCATACAAATGTTTAAAAACCTATTTCAGGATTTTAAAAAATGCCACCGCTAAGGGACACCCTCTTAGGGGTTAAATACGTTTCCATGTATTTCTCAATATCTCTTAGGCACGTTGAAATATCGCCTTGGTTTTTGCTTGCAAATGTTACTCATACAAATGTTCAAAGACGAACCTGAAAATTTTTAGAAATTCCACCTCTAAGGGGGTGTAAAAGGGTTAAATATGTTTTTACGTATTTCTCAATATCTCTTAGACACGATGAGATATCGCCTTGGTTTTCGCTTTCAAATGTTACTCATACAAATGTTCAAAAACCAATTTCAGGATTTTGAGAAATTCTACCCCTAAGGGGGTGTAAAAGGGTTAAATATGTTTTCACGTATTTCTCAATATCTCTTAGACACGATGAGATATCGCCTTGGTTTTTGTTTGCAAATGTTACTCATATAAATGTTTAAAAAACAATTCCAGGATTTTGAAAAATTCCACCCCTAAGGGGGTGTAAAAGGGTTAAATATGTTTTTACGTATTTCTCAATATCTCAAGGCACAATGAGATATCGTCTTGGTTTTGCTTGCAAATGTTACTCATTTAAATGTTTAAAAACCGAATTCAGGGTTTTGAGAAATTCCACCCCTAAGGGGGTTTTGAAGAGTTACATATGTTTTTACGTATTTCTCGATATCTCTTAGGCACGATGAAATATCGCCTTGGTTTTTGCTTGCAAATGTTACTCATACAAATGTTTAAAAACAGATTTTAGGATTTTTAGAAATTCCTCCCCTAAGGGTGTGTAAAAGTGTTAAATTTGTTTTTACGTATTTCTCAATATCTTTTGGGCACGATGAGATATCGCTTTGGTTTTTGTTTGCAAATGTTACTCATACAAATGTTTAAAAACCGGTTTCAAGATTTTTAGAAATTCCACCCTTGAGAGGGTCTAAAAGGGTTAAATATGTTTTTACATTACTGATACAAATGTTTAGAAACCAAATTCAAGATTTTTAGAAATTCCACCCTCAAAGTGGTGTAAAAGGGTTAAATGTGTTTTTACGTAATTTTAGAAATCTTTTATGCACGATGAGATATCGCTTTGGTTTTTGTCTGCGAATGTTACTCAGACAAATGTTTCAAAATCGATTTGAGGATTTAAAAAAATTCTACCCCTAAGGGGGTGTAAAAGGGTTAAATACGTTTTCACGTATTTCTCAATATCTCTTGGGCACGTTGAGATATCGCCTTGGTTTTTGCTTGCAAATGTTACTCATACAAATGTTTAAAAACCAATTTCAGGATTTCGAGAATTTCCACACCTAAGGGAGTGTAAAAGGGTTAAATAAAATTTTACGTATTTCTTAATATCTCAAGGCACAATGAGAGATCGCCTTGGTTTTTGCTTGCAAATGTTACTCATACAAATGTTCAAGAATGTATTTAGGATTTTTAAAAATTCCACGCCTAAGGGGGTGTAAAAAGGTTAAATATGTTTTTACGAATTTCTAGAAATCTCTTATGCACGATGAGATATCGCCTTGTTTTTTATTTGCAAATGTTACTCAGACAAATGTTTGAAAAATTGTTCCAGGATTTTTAAAAATTCCACCCCTAAGGGGGTGTAAAAGGGTTAAATATGTTTTTACGTATTTCTCAATATCTCGTGGCACAATGAGATATCGCCTTGGTTTTTGCATGAAAATAATACTCATACAAATGTTTAAAAACCTATTTCAGGATTTTAAAAAATGCCATCGCTAAGGGACACCCTCTTAGGTGTTAAATACGTTTTCACGTATTTCTCAATATCTCTTGGGCACAATGAGATATCGCCTTGGTTTTTGCTGGCCAATGTTACTCATACAAATGTTCAAGAATGTATTTAAGATTTTTAAAAATTCCACGCCTAAGGGGGTGTAAAAAGGTTAAATATATTTTTACGAATTTCTAGAAGTCTCTTATGCACGATGGGATATCGCCTTGGTTTTTGTTTGCAAATGTTACTCAGACAAATGTTTCAAAACAATTTCAGGATTTTCAAAAATTCTACCCCTAAAAGGGTGTAAAAGGGTTGAATATGTTTTTCCGTATTTCTCAATATCTCTTAGACACGATGAGATATCGCCTTGGTTTTTGCTTGCAAATGTTACTCATACAAATGTTTAAAAACCAATTTCAGGATTTCGAGAAATTCTACCCCTAAGGGGGTGTAAAAGGGTTAAATAAGTTTTTACGTATTTCTCAATATCTTAAGGCACAATGAGATATTGCCTTGGTTTTTGCTTGCAAATGTTACGCACACAAATGTTTAAAAAATGATTTCAAGATTTTTAGAAGTTCCATCCCTAAGGGGGCGTAAAAAGGTTCAATATGTTTTTAGGTATTTCTCAAAATCTCTTAGGCACGACGAGATATCGCCTTGGTTTTTGTCTGCAAATGTTACTCACACAAATGTTTAAAAACCAATTTCAGATCTTCGAGAAATTTTACCCTTAAGGGGGTGTAAAAGGGTTAAATATGTTATTACGTATTTCTCAATATCTCAAGGCACAATAAGATTTCGCTTTAGTTGTTGCTTGCAAATGTTACTCATACAAATGTTTAAAAACCAAATTCAGGATTTTGAGAAATTCCACCCCTAAAAAGGTGTAAAAAGGTTAAATATGTTTTTACGTATTTCTCAATATCTCTTAGGCACGATGATATATCGCCTTAGTTTTGTTTGCAAATGTAACTCATACAAATGTTTAAAAACGTATTTTGGGATTTTTTAAAATTTTACCCCTAAGGGGGTGTCAAAGGGTTAAATATGTTTTCACGTATTTCTCAATATCTCTTGGACATGATGAAATATCGCCTTGGTTTTTGTTTGCAAATTGTACTCATACAAATGTTTAAAAATAAAATTCAGCATTTTTAGAAATTTCACCCTTAGGGGGGTGTAAACGGGTTAAATATTTTTTTGAGTTTTTCTCAATATCTTTTGGGCACGATGAGATATCGCCTTGGTTTTTGCTTTTAAATGTTACTCATACAAATGTTCAAAAAACTATTTTAGGATTTTAAGAAATTTTACCCCTAAGGGGGTGTAAAAGAGTTAAATATGTTTTTACGTATTTCTCAATAGCTCTTGGGCACGATGAGATATCGCCTTGGTTTTTGCTTGCAAATGTTACTTATACAAATGTTTCAAAAAATATTTCAAGATTTTGAAAAATTTCACGCCTAAGGGGGTGTAAAAGGGTTAAATATGTTTTTACGTACGTCTGAATATCTCTGAGGCACGATGAGATATCGCCTTATTTTGCTTGCAAATGTTACTCATACAAATGTTTAAAAATAAAATTCAGGATTTTTAGAAATTTCACCCCTAAGGGGGTGTAAAAGCGTTAAATATTTTTTTACGTATTTCTCAATATTTTTGGGCACGATGAGGTATCGCTTTGGTTTTTGTTTCCAAATGTTACTCATACAAATGTTTAAAAACCAATTTCAGGATTTTAAAAAATGCTACCCCTAAGGGACACCTTCTTAGGGTTAAATATGTTTTCACGTATTTCTCAATATCTCTTAGGCACGTTGAGATATCGCCTTGGTTTTTGCTTGCAAATGTTACTCATACAAATGTTTAAAAACCAATTTCAGGATTTCGAGAAATTCCACCCCTAAGGGGGTGTGAAAGGGTTAAATAAGTTTTTACGTATTTCTCAATACCTCAAGGCACAATGAGATATCGCTCTGGTTTTTGCTTGCAAATGTTACTCATACAAATGTTTGAAAACCGATTTCAAGATTTTTAGAAATTCCACCCTTGAGGGGGTGTAAAAGGGTTAAATATGTTTTTACGTATTTCTCAATATCTCAAGGCACAATGAGATATCGCCTTGGTTTTTGCTTGCAAATGTTACTCATACAAATAATCAAAAACGTATTTTAGGATTTTTAAAAATTCCACGCGCAAGGGGGTGTAAAAGGGTTTAATAAGTTTTTACGTATTTCTCAATATCTCAAGGCACAATGAGATATCGTCTTGGTTTTTGCTTGCAAATGTTAATCATACAAATGTTTAAAGAACGATTTCAAGATTTTTAGAAATTCCACCTCTAAGGGGGTGTAAAAGGGTTAAATGTGTTTTTACGTATTTCTCTATATCTTTTAGGCTCGATGAGATATCGTTTTGGTTTTCGTTTGCAAATGTTACTCATACTAATGTTTAAAAACTAATTTTTGGATTTTGAGAAATTCCACTTCTAAGGGGTTGTAAAAGGGTTAAATATGTTTTTACGTAGTTCTCAATATCTCAAGGCACAATGAGATATCGCCTTGGTTTTTGCTTGCAAATGTTATTGATACAAATGTTTAGAAACCAAATTCAAGATTTTTAGAAATTCCACCCTCAAAGTGGTGTAAAAGGGTTAAATGTGTTTTTACGTAATTTTAGAAATCTCTTATGCACGATGAGATATCGCCTTGATTTTTGTCTGCAAATGTTACTCAGACAAATGTTTCAAAAAGAATTTCAGGATTTTATAAAATTCCACCCCTAAGAGGGTGTAAAAGGGTTAAATATGTTTTTACGTATTTCTAAATATCTCAAGGCACAATGAGATATCGCCTTGGTTTTTATTTGCAAATGTTACTCATACAAATGTTTAAAAACCTATTTCAGGATTTTAAAAAATGCCACCGCTAAGGGACACCCTCTTAGGGGTTAAATACGTTTCCATGTATTTCTCAATATCTCTTAGGCACGTTGAGATATCGCCTTGGTTTTTGCTTGCAAATGTTACTTATACAAATGTTTAAAAACCAATTACAGGATATCGAGAAATTCCACCCCTAAGGGGGTGTAAAAGGGTTAAATAAGTTTCTACGTATTTCTCAATATCTCAAGGCACAATGAGATATCGCCTTGGTTTTTGCTTGCAAATGTTACTCATACAAATGTTCAAAGACCAACCTCAAAATTTTTAGAAATTCCACCTCTAAGGGGGTGTAAAAGGGTTAAATATGTTTTTACGTATTTCTCAATATCTCTTAGACACGATGAGATATCGCCTTGGTTTTCGCTTTCAAATGTTACTCATACAAATGTTCAAAAACGAAATTGAGGATTATTAGGAAATCCACCCCTAAGTTGCTGTAAAAGGGTTAAATATTTTTGTACGTATTTCTTAATATCTCTTGGGCCCGATGAGATATCGCCTTGGTTCTTGCTTGCGAATGTTACTCATACAAATGTTTAAAAATCGATTTTAAGATTTTTAGAAATTCCAACCCTAAGAGGGTGTAAAAGGGTTAAATATGTTTTTACGTATTTCTCGATATCTCTTAGGCACCATGAGATATCGCCTTGGTTCTTGTTTCCAAATGTTAATCATACAAATGTTTAAAAACCTATTTCAGGATTTTGAAAAATGCCACCCCTAAGGGACACCGTCTTAGGGGTTTAATACGTTTTCACGTATTTCTCAATATTTTTTAGGCACGTTGAGATATCGCCTTGGTTTTTGCTTGCAAATACTACTCATACAAACGTTTAAAAACCAATTTCAGGATTTCGAGAAATTCTACCCCTAAGGGGGTGTAAAAGGGTTGAATAAGTTTTTATGTATTTCTCTATATCTCAAGGCACAATGAGATATCGCCTTGGTTTTTGCTTTCAAATGTTACTCATACAAATGTTTGAAAGAAGATTTTAAGATTTTTAGAAATTCCACCCCTAAGGGGGCGTAAAAGGGTTGAATATGTTTTTACGTATTTCTCAAAATCTCTTGAGCACGACGAGATATCGCCTTGGTTTTTGTTTGCAAATGTTACTCATATAAATGTTTAAAAACCAATTTCAGGATTTCGAGAAATTCTACCCCTAAGGGGGTGTAAAAGGGTTAAATATGTTTTCACGTATTTCTCAATATCTCTTAGACACGATGAGATATCGCCTTGGTTTTTGTTTGCAAATGTTACTCATATAAATGTTTAAAAAACAATTCCAGGATTTTAAAAAATTCCACCCCTAAGTGGGTGTAAAAGGGTTAAATATGTTTTTACGTATTTCTCAATATCTCAAGGCACAATGAGATATCGTCTTGGTTTTGCTTGCAAATGTTACTCATTTAAATGTTTAAAAACCGAATTCAGGGTTTTGAGAAATTCCACCCCTAAGGGGGTTTTGAAGAGTTACATATGTTTTTACGTATTTCTCGATATCTCTTAGGCACGATGAAATATCGCCTTGGTTTTTGCTTGCAAATGTTATTCATACAAATGTTTAAAAACAGATTTTAGGATTTTTAGAAATTCCTCTCCTAAGGGTGTGTAAAAGTGTTAAATTTGTTTTTACGTATTTCTCAATATCTCTTAGACACGATGAGATATCGCCTTGGTTTTTGTTTGCAAATCTTACTCATACAAATGTTTAAAAATAAAATTCAGGATTTTTAGAAATTTCACCCCTAAGGGGGTGTAAAAGCGTTAAATATTTTTTTACGTATTTCTCAATATCTTTTGGGCACGATGAGGTATCGCTTTGGTTTTTGTTTCCAAATGTTACTCATACAAATGTTTAAAAACCAATTTCAGGATTTAAAAAAATGCTACCCCTAAGGGACACCTTCTTAGGGTTAAATATGTTTTCACGTATTTCTCAATATCTCTTAGGCACGTTGAGATATCGCCTTTCTTTTTGCTTGCAAATGTTACTCATACAAATGTTTAAAAACCAATTTCAGGATTTCGAGAAATTCCACCCCTAAGGGGGTGTGAAAGGGTTAAATAAGTTTTTACGTATTTCTCAATACCTCAAGGCACAATGAGATATCGCCTTGGTTTTTGCTTGCAAATGTTACTCATACAAATGTTTGAAAACCGATTTCAAGATTTTCAGAAATTCCACCCTTGAGGGGGTGTAAAAGGGTTAAATATGTTTTTACGTATTTCTCAATATCTCAAGGCACAATGAGATATCGCCTTGGTTTTTGCTTGCAAATGTTACTCATACAAATGTTTGAAAACCGATTTCAAGATTTTTAGAAATTCCACCCTTGAGGGGGTGTAAAAGGGTTTAATAAGTTTTTACGTATTTCTCAATATCTCAAGGCACAATGAGATATCGTCTTGGTTTTTGCTTGCAAATGTTAATCATACAAATGTTTAAAGAACGATTTCAAGATTTTTAGAAATTCCACCTCTAAGGGGGTGTAAAAGGGTTAAATGTGTTTTTACGTATTTCTCTATATCTTTTAGGCTCGATGAGATATCGTTTTGGTTTTCGTTTGCAAATGTTACTCATACTAATGTTTAAAAACTAATTTTTGGATTTTGAGAAATGCTACTTCTAAGGGGTTGTAAAAGGGTTAAATATGTTTTTACGTAGTTCTCAATATCTCAAGGCACAATGAGATATCGCCTTGGTTTTTGCTTGCTAATGTTATTGATACAAATGTTTAGAAACCAAATTCAAGATTTTTAGAAATTCCACCCTCAAAGTGGTGTAAAAGGGTTAAATGTGTATTTACGTAATTTTAGAAATCTCTTATGCACGATGAGATATCGCCTTGATTTTTGTCTGCAAATGTTACTCAGACAAATGTTTCAAAAACAATTTCAGGATTTTATAAAATTCCACCCCTAAGAGGGTGTAAAAGGGTTAACTATGTTTTTACGTATTTCTAAATATCTCAAGGCACAATGAGATATCGTCTTGGTTTTTATTTGCAAATGTTGCTCATACAAATGTTTAAAAACCTATTTCAGGATTTTAAAAAATGCCACCGCTAAGGGACACCCTCTTAGGGGTTAAATACGTTTCCATGTATTTCTCAATATCTCTTAGGCACGTTGAAATATCGCCTTGGTTTTTGCTTGCAAATGTTACTCATACAAATGTTCAAAGACCAACCTGAAAATTTTTAGAAATTCCACCTCTAAGGGGGTGTAAAAGGGTTAAATATGTTTTTACGTATTTCTCAATATCTCTTAGACACGATGAGATATCGCCTTGGTTTTCGCTTTCAAATGTTACTCATACAAATGTTCAAAAACCAATTTCAGGATTTTGAGAAATTCTACCCCTAAGGGGGTGTAAAAGGGTTAAATATGTTTTCACGTATTTCTCAATATCTCTTAGACACGATGAGATATCGCCTTGGTTTTTGTTTGCAAATGTTACTCATATAAATGTTTAAAAAACAATTCCAGGATTTTGAAAAATTCCACCCCTAAGGGGGTGTAAAAGGGTTAAATATGTTTTTACGTATTTCTCAATATCTCAAGGCACAATGAGATATCGTCTTGGTTTTGCTTGCAAATGTTACTCATTTAAATGTTTAAAAACCGAATTCAGGGTTTTGAGAAATTCCACCCCTAAGGGGGTTTTGAAGAGTTACATATGTTTTTACGTATTTCTCGATATCTCTTAGGCACGATGAAATATCGCCTTGGTTTTTGCTTGCAAATGTTACTCATACAAATGTTTAAAAACAGATTTTAGGATTTTTAGAAATTCCTCCCCTAAGGGTGTGTAAAAGTGTTAAATTTGTTTTTACGTATTTCTCAATATCTTTTGGGCACGATGAGATATCGCTTTGGTTTTTGTTTGCAAATGTTACTCATACAAATGTTTAAAAACCGGTTTCAAGATTTTTAGAAATTCCACCCTTGAGAGGGTCTAAAAGGGTTAAATATGTTTTTACATTACTGATACAAATGTTTAGAAACCAAATTCAAGATTTTTAGAAATTCCACCCTCAAAGTGGTGTAAAAGGGTTAAATGTGTTTTTACGTAAATTTAGAAATCTTTTATGCACGATGAGATATCGCTTTGGTTTTTGTCTGCGAATGTTACTCAGACAAATGTTTCAAAAACGATTTAAGGATTTGAAAAAATTCTACCCCTAAGGGGGTGTAAAAGGGTTAAATACGTTTTCACGTATTTCTCAATATCTCTTGGGCACGTTGAGATATCGCCTTGGTTTTTGCTTGCAAATGTTACTCATACAAATGTTTAAAAACCAATTTCAGGATTTCGAGAATTTCCACACCTAAGGGAGTGTAAAAGGGTTAAATAAAATTTTACGTATTTCTTAATATCTCAAGGCACAATGAGAGATCGCCTTGGTTTTTGCTTGCAAATGTTACTCATACAAATGTTCAAGAATGTATTTAGGATTTTTAAAAATTCCACGCCTAAGGGGGTGTAAAAAGGTTAAATATGTTTTTACGAATTTCTAGAAATCTCTTATGCACGATGAGATATCGCCTTGTTTTTTATTTGCAAATGTTACTCAGACAAATGTTTGAAAAACTGTTCCAGGATTTTTAAAAATTCCACCCCTAAGGGGGTGTAAAAGGGTTAAATATGTTTTTACGTATTTCTCAATATCTCGTGGCACAATGAGATATCGCCTTGGTTTTTGCATGCAAATAATACTCATACAAATGTTTAAAAACCTATTTCAGGATTTTAAAAAATGCCATCGCTAAGGGACACCCTCTTAGGTGTTAAATACGTTTTCACGTATTTCTCAATATCTCTTGGGCACAATGAGATATCGCCTTGGTTTTTGCTGGCCAATGTTACTCATACAAATGTTCAAGAATGTATTTAAGATTTTTAAAAATTCCACGCCTAAGGGGGTGTAAAAAGGTTAAATATATTTTTACGAATTTCTAGAAGTCTCTTATGCACGATGGGATATCGCCTTGGTTTTTGTTTGCAAATGTTACTCAGACAAATGTTTCAAAACAATTTCAGGATTTTCAAAAATTCTACCCCTAAGAGGGTGTAAAAGGGTTGAATATGTTTTTGTATTTCTCAATATCTCTTAGACACGATGAGATATCGCCTTGGTTTTTGCTTGCAAATGTTACTCATACAAATGTTTAAAAACCAATTTCAGGATTTCGAGAAATTCTACCCCTAAGGGGGTGTAAAAGGGTTAAATAAGTTTTTACGTATTTCTCAATATCTTAAGGCACAATGAGATATTGCCTTGGTTTTTGCTTGCAAATGTTACGCACACAAATGTTTAAAAAATGATTTCAAGATTTTTAGAAGTTCCATCCCTAAGGGGGCGTAAAAAGGTTCAATATGTTTTTAGGTATTTCTCAAAATCTCTTAGGCACGACGAGATATCGCCTTGGTTTTTGTCTGCAAATGTTACTCACACAAATGTTTAAAAACCAATTTCAGATCTTCGAGAAATTTTACCCTTAAGGGGGTGTAAAAGGGTTAAATATGTTATTACGTATTTCTCAATATCTCAAGGCACAATAAGATTTCGCTTTAGTTGTTGCTTGCAAATGTTACTCATACAAATGTTTAAAAACCAAATTCAGGATTTTGAGAAATTCCACCCCTAAAAAGGTGTAAAAAGGTTAAATATGTTTTTACGTATTTCTCAATATCTCTTAGGCACGATGATATATCGCCTTAGTTTTGTTTGCAAATGTAACTCATACAAATGTTTAAAAACGTATTTTGGGATTTTTTAAAATTTTACCCCTAAGGGGGTGTCAAAGGGTTAAATATGTTTTCACGTATTTCTCAATATCTCTTGGACATGATGAAATATCGCCTTGGTTTTTGTTTGCAAATGGTACTCATACAAATGTTTAAAAATAAAATTCAGCATTTTTAGAAATTTCACCCTTAGGGGGGTGTAAACGGGTTAAATATTTTTTTGAGTTTTTCTCAATATCTTTTGGGCACGATGAGATATCGCCTTGGTTTTTGCTTTTAAATGTTACTCATACAAATGTTCAAAAAACTATTTTAGGATTTTAAGAAATTTTACCCCTAAGGGGGTGTAAAAGAGTTAAATATGTTTTTACGTATTTCTCAATAGCTCTTGGGCACGATGAGATATCGCCTTGGTTTTTGCTTGCAAATGTTACTTATACAAATGTTTCAAAAAATATTTCAAGATTTTGAAAAATTTCACGCCTAAGGGGGTGTAAAAGGGTTAAATATGTTTTTACGTACGTCTGAATATCTCTGAGGCACGATGAGATATCGCCTTATTTTGCTTGCAAATGTTACTCATACAAATGTTCAAAAACCAAATTCAAGATTTTAAGAAATTCCACCTCTAAGGGGGTGTAAAAGGTTAAATGTGTTTTTACGTATTTCTCCATATCTTTTAGGCACGATGATATATCGCCTTGGTTTTCTTTTGCAAATCTTACTCATACAAATGTTTAAAAATAAAATTCAGGATTTTTAGAAATTTCACCCCTAAGGGGGTGTAAAAGCGTTAAATATTTTTTTACGTATTTCTCAATATTTTTGGGCACGATGAGGTATCGCTTTGGTTTTTGTTTCCAAATGTTACTCATACAAATGTTTAAAAACCAATTTCAGGATTTTAAAAAATGCTACCCCTAAGGGACACCTTCTTAGGGTTAAATATGTTTTCACGTATTTCTCAATATCTCTTAGGCACGTTGAGATATCGCCTTGGTTTTTGCTTGCAAATGTTACTCATACAAATGTTTAAAAACCAATTTCAGGATTTCGAGAAATTCCACCCCTAAGGGGGTGTGAAAGGGTTAAATAAGTTTTTACGTATTTCTCAATACCTCAAGGCACAATGAGATATCGCTCTGGTTTTTGCTTGCAAATGTTACTCATACAAATGTTTGAAAACCGATTTCAAGATTTTTAGAAATTCCACCCTTGAGGGGGTGTAAAAGGGTTAAATATGTTTTTACGTATTTCTCAATATCTCAAGGCACAATGAGATATCGCCTTGGTTTTTGCTTGCAAATGTTATTCATACAAATGTTTAAAAACAGATTTTAGGATTTTTAGAAATTCCTCTCCTAAGGGTGTGTAAAAGTGTTAAATTTGTTTTTACGTATTTCTCAATATCTCTTAGACACGATGAGATATCGCCTTGGTTTTTGTTTGCAAATCTTACTCATACAAATGTTTAAAAATAAAATTCAGGATTTTTAGAAATTTCACCCCTAAGGGGGTGTAAAAGCGTTAAATATTTTTTTACGTATTTCTCAATATCTTTTGGGCACGATGAGGTATCGCTTTGGTTTTTGTTTCCAAATGTTACTCATACAAATGTTTAAAAACCAATTTCAGGATTTAAAAAAATGCTACCCCTAAGGGACACCTTCTTAGGGTTAAATATGTTTTCACGTATTTCTCAATATCTCTTAGGCACGTTGAGATATCGCTTTTCTTTTTGCTTGCAAATGTTACTCATACAAATGTTTAAAAACCAATTTCAGGATTTCGAGAAATTCCACCCCTAAGGGGGTGTGAAAGGGTTAAATAAGTTTTTACGTATTTCTCAATACCTCAAGGCACAATGAGATATCGCCTTGGTTTTTGCTTGCAAATGTTACTCATACAAATGTTTGAAAACCGATTTCAAGATTTTCAGAAATTCCACCCTTGAGGGGGTGTAAAAGGGTTAAATATGTTTTTACGTATTTCTCAATATCTCAATTCACAATGAGATATCGCCTTGGTTTTTGCTTGCAAATGTTACTCATACAAATAATCAAAAACGTATTTTAGGATTTTTAAAAATTCCACGCCCAAGGGGGTGTAAAAGTGTTTAATAAGTTTTTACGTATTTCTCAATATCTCAAGGCACAATGAGATATCGTCTTGGTTTTTGCTTGCAAATGTTAATCATACAAATGTTTAAAGAACGATTTCAAGATTTTTAGAAATTCCACCCCTAAGGGGGCGTAAAAGTGTTAAATATGTTTTTGAGGTATTTCTCAAAATCTCTTAGGCACGACGAGATATCGCCTTGGATTTGTTTGCAAATGTTACTCTGACAAATGTTTCAAAAACAATTCCAAGATTTTGAAAAATTCCACCCCTAAGGGCGTGTAAAAGGGTTAAATATGTTTTTACGTACGTCTGAATATCTCTGAGGCACGATGAGATATCGCCTTGATTTTTGTCTGCAAATGTTACTCAGACAAATGTTTCAAAAACCATTTCAGGATTTTATAAAATTCTACCCCTAAGAGGGTGTAAAAAGGTTAAATATGTTTTTACGTATTTCTAAATATCTCAAGGCACAATGAGATATCGCCTTGGTTTTTATTTGCAAATGTTACTCATACAAATGTTTAAAAACCTATTTCAGGATTTTAAAAAATGCCACCGCTAAGGGACACCCTCTTAGGGGTTAAATACGTTTCCATGTATTTCTCAATATCTCTTAGGCACGTTGAGATATCGCCTTGGTTTTTTCTTGCAAATGTTACTCATACAAATGTTTAAAAAACAATTCCAGGATTTCGAAAAATTCCACCCCTAAGGGGGTGTAAAAGGGTTAAATTTGTTTTTACGTATTTCTTAATATCTCTTAGACACGATGAGATATCGCCTTGGTTTTTGTTTGCAAATCTTACTCATACAAATGTTTAAAAATAAAATTCAGGATTTTTAGAAATTTCACCCCTAAGGGGGTGTAAAAGCGTAAAATATTTTTTTACGTATTTCTCAATATTTTTTGGGCACGATGAGATATCGCCTAGGTTTTTGTTTGCAAATGTTACTCATACAAATGTTTAAAAACCGGTTTCAAGATTTTTAGAAATTCCACCCTTGAGAGGGTCTAAAAGGGTTAAATATGTTTTTACATTACTGATACAAATGTTTAGAAATCAAATTCAAGATTTTTAGAAATTCCACCCTCAAAGTGGTGGAAAAGGGTTAAATGTGTTTTTACGTAATTTCATAAATCTTTTATGCACGATGAGATATCGCTTTGGTTTTTGTCTGCGAATGTTACTCAGACAGATGTTTCAAAAACAATTTCAGGATTTTAAAAAATTCCACCCCTAAGGGGGTGTAAAAGGGTTAAATATGTTTTTACGTATTTCTCAATATCTCAAGGCACAATGAGATATCGTTTTGGTTTTTGCATGCAAATAATACTCATACAAATGTTTTAAAACCTATTTCAGGATTTAAAAAAATGCCACCGCCAAGGGACACCCTCTTAGGTGTTAAATACGTTTTCACGTATTTCTCAATATCTCTTAGACACGATGAGATATCGCCTTGGTTTTTGCTTGCAAATGTTACTCATACAAATGTTTAAAAACCAATTTCAGGATTTCGAGAAATTCCACCCCTAAGGGGGTGTAAAAGAGTTAAATAAGTTTTTACGTATTTCTCAATATCTTAAGGCACAATGAGATATTGCCTTGGTTTTTGCTTGCAAATGTTACGCATACAAATGTTTAAAAAATGATTTCAAGATTTTTAGAAGTTCCATCCCTAAGGGGGCGTAAAAAGGTTCAATATGTTTTTAGGTATTTCTCAAAATCTCTTAGGCACGACGAGATATCGCCTTGGTTTTTGCTTTCAAATGTTACTCATACAAATGTTCAAAAAACCATTTTAGGATTTTGAGAAATTTTACCCCTAAAAGGGTGTAAAAGTGTTAAATATGTTTTTACGTATTTCTCAATATCTCTTAGGCACGATGAAATATCGCCTTCGTTTTTGCTTGCAAATGTTAATCATACAAATGTTTGAAAACGTATTTTAGAATTTTTAAAAATTCCAATCCTAAGGGGGTGTGAAAGGGTTAAATAAGTTTTCACGTATTTCTCAATATCTTAAGGCACAATGAGATATCGCCTTGGTTCTTGCTTGCAAATGTTACGCATACAAATGTTTAAAAAATAATTTCAAGATTTTTAGAAATTCCACCCCTAAGGGGGCGTAAAAGGGTTCAATATGTTTTTAGGTATTTCTCAAAATCTCTTGGGCACGACGAGATATCGCCTTGGTTTTTGCTTGCAAATGTTACTCATACAAATAATCAAAAACGTATTTTAGGATTTTTGAAAATTCCACGCCCAAGGGGGTGTAAAAGTGTTTAATACGTTTTTACGTATTTCTCAATATCTCAAGGCACAATGAGATATCGTCTTGGTTTTTGCTTGCAAATGTTAATCATACAAATGTTTAAAGAACGATTTCAAGATTTTTAGAAATTCCACCCCTAAGGGGGCGTAAAAGTGTTAAATATGTTTTTGAGGTATTTCTCAAAATCTCTTAGGCACGACGAGATATCGCCTTGGATTTGTTTGCAAATGTTACTCTGACAAATGTTTCAAAAACAATTTCAAGATTTTGAAAAATTCCACCCCTAAGGGCGTGTAAAAGGGTTAAATATGTTTTTACGTACGTCTGAATATCTCTGAGGCACGATGAGATATCGCCTTGATTTTTGTCTGCAAATGTTACTCAGACAAATGTTTCAAAAACCATTTCAGGATTTTATAAAATTCTACCCCTAAGAGGGTGTAAAAAGGTTAAATATGTTTTTACGTATTTCTAAATATCTCGAGGCACAATGAGATATCGCATGGGTTTTTATTTGCAAATGTTACTCATACAAATGTTTAAAAACCTATTTCAGGATTTTAAAAAATGCCACCGCTAAGGGGGTGTAAAAGGGTTAAATTTGTTTTTACGTATTTCTCAATATCTCAAGGCACAATGAGATATCGCCTTGGTTTTTGCATGCAAATAATACTCATACAAATGTTTAAAAACCTATTTCAGGTTTTAAAAAATTCCACCGCTAAGGGACACCCTCTTAGGTGTTAAATACGTTTTCACGTATTTCTCAATATCTCTTAGACACGATGAGATATCGCCTTGGTTTTTGCTTGCAAATGTTACTCATACAAATGTTTAAAAACTAATTTCAGAATTTCGAGAAATTCCACCCCTAAGGGGGTGTAAAAGAGTTAAATAAGTTTTTACGTATTTCTCAATATCTTAAGGCACAATGAGATATTGCTTTGGTTTTTGCTTGCAAATGTTACGCATACAAATGTTTAAAAAATGATTTCAAGATTTTTAGAAGTTCCATCCCTAAGGGGGCGTAAAAAGGTTCAATATGTTTTTAGGTATTTCTCAAAATCTCTTAGGCACGACGAGATATCGCCTTGGTTTTTGCTTTCAAATGTTACTCATACAAATGTTCAAAAAACCTATTTAGGATTTTGAGAAATTTCACCCCTAAGGGGGTGTAAACGGTTAAATATGTTATTACGTATTTCTCAATATCTCAAGGCACAATAAGATTTCGCCTTGGTTGTTGCTTGCAAATGTTACTCATACAAATGTTTAAAAACCAAATTCAGGATTTTGAGAAATTCCACCCCTAAAAGGTGTAAAAAGGTTAAATATGTTTTTACGTATTTCTCAATATCTCTTAGGCACGATGATATATCGCCTTAGTTTTGTTTGCAAATGTAACTCATACAAATGTTTAAAAACGTATTTTGGGATTTTTTTAAATTTTACCCCTAAGGGGGTGTCAAAGGGTTAAATATGTTTTCACGTATTTCTCAATATCTCTTGGACACGATGAAATATCGCCTTGGTTTTTGTTTGCAAATGGTACTCATACAAATGTTTAAAAATAAAATTCAGCATTTTTAGAAATTTCACCCCTAGGGGGGTGTAAAAGGGTTAAATATTTTTTTGAGTATTTCTCAATATTTTTTGGGCACGATGAGATATCGCCTTGGTTTTTGCTTTCAAATGTTACTCATACAAATGTTCAAAAAACTATTTTAGGATTTTGAGAAATTCCACCCCTAAGGGGGTGTAAAAGGGTTAAATATGTTTTTACGTATTTCTCAATATCTCTTGGGCACGATGAGATATCGCCTTGGTTTTTGCTTGCAAATGTTACTTATACAAATGTTTCAAAAAAAATTTAAAGATTTTGAAAAATTCCACGCCTAAGGGGGTGTAAAAGGGTTAAATATGTTTTTACGTACGTCTGAATATCTCTGAGGCACGATGAGATATAGCTTTATTTTGCTTGCAAATGTTACTCATACAAATGTTCAAAAACCAAATTCAAGATTTTTAGAAATTCCACCTCTAAGGGGGTGTAAAAGGTTAAATGTGTTTTTACGTATTTCTCCATATCTTTTAAGCACGATGAGATATCGTTTTGGTTTTCGTTTGCAAATGTTAATCATACAAATGTTTAAAAACCTATTTCAGGATTTTGAAAAATGCCACCCCTAAGGGACACCCTCTTAGGGGTTTAATACGTTTTCACGTAATTCTCAATATTTTTTAGGCACGACGAGACATCGCCTTGGTTTTTGCTTGCAAATACTACTCATACAAATGTTTAAAAACCAATTTCAGGATTTCGAGAAATTCTACCCCTAAGGGGGTGTAAAAGGGTTAAATATGTTTTCATGTATTTCTCAATATCTCTTAGGCACGTTGAGATATCGCCTTGGTTTTTTCTTGCAAATGTTACTCATACAAATGTTTAAAATACAATTCCAGGATTTCGAAAAATTCCACCCCTAAGGGGGTGTAAAAGGGTTAAATTTGTTTTTACGTATTTCTCAATATCTCTTAGACACGATGAGATATCGCCTTGGTTTTTGTTTGCAAATCTTACTCATACAAATGTTTAAAAATAAAATTCAGGATTTTTAGAAATTTCACCCCTAAGGGGGTGTAAAAGCGTAAAATATTTTTTTACGTATTTCTCAATATTTTTTGGGCACGATGAGATATCGCCTTGGTTTTTGTTTGCAAATGTTACTCATACAAATGTTTAAAAACCGGTTTCAAGATTTTTAGAAATTCCACCCTTGAGAGGGTCTAAAAGGGTTAAATATGTTTTTACATTACTGATACTAATGTTTAGAAACCAAATTCAAGATTTTTAGAAATTCCACCCTCAAAGTGGTGGAAAAGGGTTAAATGTGTTTTTACGTAATTTTAGAAATCTTTTATGCACGATGAGATATCGCTTTGGTTTTTGTCTGCGAATGTTACTCAGACAGATGTTTCAAAAACAATTTCAGGATTTTAAAAAATTCCACCCCTAAGGGGGTGTAAAAGGGTTAAATATGTTTTTACGTATTTCTCAATATCTCAAGGCACAATGAGATATCGTCTTGGTTTTTGCATGCAAATAATACTCATACAAATGTTTAAAAACCTATTTCAGGATTTAAAAAAATGCCATCGCTAAGGGTGACCCTCTTAGGTGTTAAATACGTTTTCACGTATTTCTCAATATCTCTTAGACACGATGAGATATCGCCTTGGTTTTTGCTTGCAAATGTTACTCATACAAATGTTTAAAAACCAATTGCAGGATTTCGAGAAATTCCACCCCTAAGGGGGTGTAAAAGAGTTAAATAAGTTTTTACGTATTTCTCAATATCTTAAGGCACAATGAGATATTGCCTTGGTTTTTGCTTGCAAATGTTACGCATACAAATGTTTAAAAAATGATTTCAAGATTTTTAGAAGTTCCATCCCTAAGGGGGCGTAAAAAGGTTCAATATGTTTTTAGGTATTTCTCAAAATCTCTTAGGCACGACGAGATATCGCCTTGGTTTTTGCTTTCAAATGTTACTCATACAAATGTTCAAAAAACCATTTTAGGATTTTGAGAAATTTTACCCCTAAAAGGGTGTAAAAGGGTTAAATATGTTTTTACGTATTTCTCAATATCTCTTAGGCACGATGAAATATCGCCTTGGTTTTTGCTTGCAAATGTTAATCATACAAATGTTTGAAAACGTATTTTAGAATTTTTAAAAATTTCAATCCTAAGGGGGTGTGAAAGGGTTAAATATGTTTTCACGTATTTCTCAATATCTCTTAGACACGATGAGATATCGCCTTGGTTTTTGTTTGCAAATGTTATTCATACAAATGTTTAAAAAACGATTTCGAGATTTTTAGAAATTCCACCCCTAAGGGGGCGTAAAAGTGTTAATTATGTATTTAGGTATTTCTCGAAATCTCTTAGGCACGACGAGATATCGCCTTGGTTTTTTTCTGCAAATGTTACTCACACAAATGTTTAAAAACCTATTTCAGGATTTCGAGAAATTCCACCCCTAAGGGGGTGTAAAAGAGTTAAATATTTTTTTACGTACTTCTGAATATCTCTGAGGCACGATGAGATATCGCCTTATTTTGCTTGCAAATGTTACTCATACAAATGTTCAAAAACCGAATTCGAAATTTTTAGAAATTCCACCTCTAAGGGGGTGTAAAAAAGTTAAATATGTTTTTACGTCTTTCTCAATATCTCTTAGACATGATGAGATATTGCCTTGGTTTTTGTTTCCAAATGTTACTCATACAAATGTTTAAAAACCAATTTCAGGGTTTTAAAAAATGCTACCCCTAAGGGACACCTTCTGTGGGGTTAGATATGTTTTCACGTATTTCTCAATATCTCTTAGGCACGTTGAGATATCGCCTTGGTTTTTGCTTGCAAATGTTACTCATACAAATGTTTAAAAACTAATTTCGAGATTTCGAGAAATTCCACCCCTAAGGGGGTGTGAAAGGGTTAAATAAGTTTTTACGTATTTCTCAATACCTCAAGGCACAATGAGGTATCGCCTTGGTTTTTGCTTGCAAATATTACTCATACAAATGTTTAAAAAACGATTTCAAGATTTTTAGAAATTCCACCTCTAAGGAGGCGTAAAAGGGTTAAATATGTTTTTAGGTATTTCTCAAAATCTCTTAGGCACGACGAGATATTGCCTTGGTTTTTGTCTGCAAATATTACTCACACAAATGTTTAAAAACCAATTCCAGAATTTCGAGAAATTTCACCCCTAAGGGGGTGTAAACGGTTAAATATGTTATTACGTATTTCTCAATATCTCAAGGCACAATAAGATTTCGCCTTGGTTGTTGCTTGCAAATGTTACTCATACAAATGTTTAAAAACCAAATTCAGGATTTTGAGAATTTCCACCCCTAAAAAGGTGTAAAAAGGTTAAATATGTTTTTACGTATTTCTCAATATCTCTTAGGCACGATGATATATCGCCTTAGTTTTGTTTGCAAATGTAACTCATACAAATGTTTAAAAACGTATTTTGGGATTTTTTAAAATTTTACCCTCAAGGGGGTGTCAAAGGGTTAAATATGTTTTCACGTATTTCTCAATATCTCTTGGACACGATGAAATATCGCCTTGGTTTTTGTTTGCAAATGGTACTCATACAAATGTTTATAAATAAAATTCAGCATTTTTAGAAATTTCACCCCTAGGGGGGTGTAAAAGGGTTAAATATTTTTTTGAGTATTTCTCAATATCTTTTGGGCACGATGAGATATCGCCTTGGTTTTTGCTTTCAAATGTTACTCATACAAATGTTCAAAAAACTATTTTAGGATTTTGAGAAATTCCACCCCTAAGGGGGTGTAAAAGGGTTAAATATGTTTTTACGTATTTCTCAATATCTCTTGGGCACGATGAGATATCGCCTTGGTTTTTGCTTGCAAATGTTACTTATACAAATGTTTCAAAAAAAATTTCAAGATTTTGAAAAATTCCACGCCTAAGGGGGTGTAAAAGGGTTAAATATGTTTTTACGTACGTCTGAATATCTCTGAGGCACGATGAGATATAGCTTTATTTTGCTTGCAAATGTTACTCATACAAATGTTCAAAAACCAAATTCAAGATTTTTAGAAATTCCACCTCTAAGGGGGTGTAAAAGGTTAATTGTGTTTTTACGTATTTCTCCATATCTTTTAGGTACCATGAGATATCGTTTTGGTTTTCGTTTGCAAATGTTAATCATACAAATGTTTAAAAACCTATTTCAGGATTTTGAAAAATGCCACCCCTAAGGGACGCCCTCTTAGGGGTTTAAGACGTTTTCACGTATTTCTCAATATTTTTTAGGCACGACGAGATATCGTCTTGGTTTTTGCTTGCAAATACTACTCATACAAATGTTTAAAAACCAATTTCAGGATTTCGAGAAATTCTACCCCTAAGGGGGTGTAAAAGGGTTAAATATGTTTTCACGTATTTCTCAATATCTCTTAGACACGATGAGATATCGCCTTGGTTTTTGTTTGCAAATGTTACTCATATAAAAGTTTAAAAAACGATTCCAGGATTTTGAAAAATTCCACCCCTAAGGGGGTGTAAAAGGGTTAAATTTGTTTTTACGTATTTCTCAATATCTCTTAGACACGATGAGATATCGCCTTGGTTTTTGTTTGCAAATCTTACTCATTCAAATGTTTAAAAATAAATTTCAGGATTTTTAGAAATTTCACCCCTAAGGGGGTGTAAAAGCGTTAAATATTTTTTTACGTATTTCTCAATATCTTTTGGGCACAATGAGATATCGCCTTGGTTTTTGTTTGCAAATGTTACTCATACAAATGATTAAAAACCGGTTTCAAGATTTTTAGAAATTCCACCCTTGAGAGGGTCTAAAAGGGTTAAATATGTTTTTACATTACTGATACAAATGTTTAGAAACCAAATTCAAGATTTTTAGAAATTCCACCTTCAAAGTGGTGTAAAAGGGTTAAATGTTTTTTTACGTAATTTTAGAAATCTTTTATGCACGATGAGATATCGCTTTGGTTTTTGTCTGCGAATGTTACTCAGACAAATGTTTCAAAAACGATTTCAGGATTTTAAAAAATTCCACCCCTAAGGGGGTGTAAAAGGGTTAAATATGTTTTTACGTATTTCTCAATATCTCAAGGCACAATGAGATATCACCTTGGTTTTTGCATGCAAATAATACTCATACAAATGTTTAAAAACCTATTTCAGGATTTTAAAAAATGCCACCGCTAAGGGACACCCTCTTAGGTGTTAAATACGTTTTCACGTATTTCTCATTATCTCTTGGGCACGTTGAAATATCGCCTTGGTTTTTGCTTGCAAATGTTACTCATACAAATGTTTAAAAACGAATTTCAGGATTTCGAGAATTTCCACCCCTAAGGGAGTGTAAAAGGGTTAAATAAAATTTTACGTATTTCTTAATATCTCAAGGCACAATGAGATATCGCCTTGGTTTTTGCTTGCAAATGTTACTCATACAAATGTTCAAGAATGTATTTAGGATTTTTTAAAATTCCACGCCTAAGGGGGTGTAAAAAGGTTAAATATGTTTTTACGAATTTCTAGAAATCTCTTATGCACGATGAGATATCGCCTTGTTTTTTGTTTGCAAATGTTACTCAGACAAATGTTTAAAAAACTATTCTAGGATTTTTAAAAATTCCACCCCTAAGGGGGTGTAAAAGGGTTAAATATGTTTTTACGTATTTCTCAATATCTCGAGGCACAATGAGATATCGCCTTGGTTTTTGCATGCAAATAATACTCATACAAATGTTTAAAAACCTATTTCAGGATTTTAAAAAATGCCATCGCTAAGGGACACCCTCTTAGGTGTTAAATACGTTTTCACGTATTTCTCAATATCTCTTGCGCACAATGAGATATAGCCTTGGTTTTTGCTGGCCAATGTTACTCATACAAATGTTCAAGAATGTATTTAGGATTTTTAAAAATTCCACGCCTAAGGGGGTGTAAAAAGGTTAAATATATTTTTACGAATTTCTAGAAGTCTCTTATGCACGATGGGATATCGCCTTGGTTTTTGTTTGCAAATGTTACTCAGACAAATGTTTCAAAACAATTTCAGGATTTTCAAAAATTCTACCCCTAAGAGGGTGTAAAAGGGTTGAATATGTTTTTACGTATTTCTCAATATCTCTTAGACACGATGAGATATCGCCTTGGTTTTTGCTTGCAAATGTTACTCATACAAATGTTTAAAAACCAATTTCAGGATTTCGAGAAATTCCACCCCTAAGGGGGTGTAAAAGGGTTAAATAAGTTTTTACGTATTTCTTAATATCTTAAGGCACAATGAGATATTGCCTTGGTTTTTGCTTGCAAATGTTACGCACACAAATGTTTAAAAAATGATTTCAAGATTTTTAGAAGTTCCATCCCTAAGGGGGCGTAAAAAGGTTCAATATGTTTTTAGGTATTTCTCAAAATCTCTTAGGCACGACGAGATATCGCCTTGGTTTTTGTCTGCAAATGTTACTCAAACAAATGTTTAAAAACCAATTTCAGAATTTCGAGAAATTTTACCTTTAAGGGGGTGTAAAAGGGTTAAATATGTTATTACGTATTTCTCAATATCTCAAGGCACAATAAGATTTCGCTTTAGTTGTTGCTTGCAAATGTTACTCATACAAATGTTTAAAAACCAAATTCAGGATTTTGAGAAATTCCACCCCTAAAAAGGTGTAAAAAGGTTAAATATGTTTTTACGTTTTTCTCAATATCTCTTAGGCACGATGATATATCGCCTTAGTTTTGTTTGCAAATGTAACTCATACAAATGTTTAAAAACGTATTTTGGGATTTTTCAAAATTTTACCCCTAAGGGGGTGTCAAAGGGTTAAATATGTTTTCACGTATTTCTCAATATCTCTTGGACACGATGAAATATCGCCTTGGTTTTTGTTTGCAAATGGTACTCATACAAATGTTTAAAAATAAAATTCAGCATTTTTAGAAATTTCACCCCTAGGGGGGTGTAAAAGGGTTAAATATTTTTTTGAGTATTTCTCAATATCTTTTGGGCACGATGAGATATCGCCTTGGTTTTTGCTTTCAAATGTTACTCATACAAATGTTCAAAAAATTATTTTAGGATTTTAAGAAATTTTACCCCTAAGGGGTGTAAAAGGGTTAAATATGTTTTTACGTATTTCTCCATATCTTTTAGGCACGATGAGATATCGTTTTGGTTTTCGTTTGCAAATGTTAATCATACAAATGTTTAAAAACCTATTTCAGGATTTTGAAAAATGCCACTCCTAAGGGACACCCTCTTAGGGGTTTAATACGTTTTCACGTATTTCTCAATATTTTTTAGGCACGTTGAGATATCGCCTTGGTTTTTGCTTGCAAATACTACTCATACAAACGTTTAAAAACCAATTTCAGGATTTCGAGAAATTCTAGCCCTAAGGGGGCGTAAAAGGGTTGAATATGTTTTTACGTATTTCTCAATATCTCTTAGACACGATGAGATATCGCCTCGGTTTTTGTTTGCGAATGTTACTCATACAAATGTTTAAAAAACGATTCCAAGATTTTATAAAATTCCACCCCTGAGGGGGTGTAAAACGGTTAAATATGTTTTTACGTATTTCTCAATATCTCAAGGCACAATGAGATATCGCCTTGGTTTTGCTTGCAAATGTTACTCATTTAAATGTTTAAAAACCGAATTCAGGGTTTTGAGAAATTCCACCCCTAAGGGGGTTTTGAAGAGTTACATATGTTTTTACGTATTTCTCGATATCTCTTAGGCACGATGAAATATCGCCTTGGTTTTTGCTTGCAAATGTTACTCATATAAATGTTTAAAAACAGATTTTAGGATTTTTAGAAATTCCTCCCCTAAGGGTGTGTAAAAGTGTTAAATTTGTTTTTACGTATTTCTCAATATCTCTTAGACACGATGAGATATCGCCTTGGTTTTTGTTTGCAAATCTTACTCATACAAATGTTCAAAAATAAAATTCAGGATTTTTAGAAATTTCACCCCTAAGGGGGTGTAAAAGCGTTAAATATTTTTTTACGTATTTCTCAATATCTTTTGGGCACGATGAGATATCGCCTTGGTTTTTGTTTGCAAATGTTACTCATACAAATGTTTAAAAACCGGTTTCAAGATTTTTAGAAATTCCACCCTTGAGAGGGTCTAAAACTGTTAAATATGTTTTTACATTACTGATACAAATGTTTAGAAACCAAATTCAAGATTTTTAGAAATACCACCCTCAAAGTGGTGTAAAAGGGTTAAATGTGTTTTTACGTAATTTTAGAAATCTTTTATGCACGATGAGATATCGCTTTGGTTTTTGTCTGCGAATGTTACTCAGACAAATGTTTCAAAAACGATTTCAGGATTTTAAAAAATTCCACCCCTAAGGGGGTGTAAAAGGGTTAAATATGTTTTTACGTATTTCTCAATATCTCAAGGCACAATGAGATATCGCCTTGGTTTTTGCATGCAAATAATACTCATACAAATGTTTAAAAATCTATTTCAGGATTTTAAAAAATGCCACCGCTAAGGGACACCCTCTTAGGTGTTAAATACGTTTTCACGTATTTCTCAATATCTCTTGGGCACGTTGAGATATCGCCTTGGTTTTTGCTTGCAAATGTTACTCATACAAATGTTTAAAAACCAATTTCAGGATTTCGAGAATTTCCACACCTAAGGGAGTGTAAAAGGGTTTAATAAAATTTTACGTATTTCTTAATATCTCAAGGCACAATGAGAGATCGCCTTGGTTTTTGCTTGCAAATGTTACTCATACAAATGTTCAAGAATGTATTTAGGATTTTTAAAAATTCCACGCCTAAGGGGGTGTAAAAAGGTTAAATATGTTTTTACGAATTTCTAGAAATCTCTTATGCACGACGAGATATCGCCTTGTTTTTTGTTTGCAAATGTTACTCAGACAAATGTTTAAAAAACTATTCCAGGATTTTTAAAAATTCCACCCCTAAGGGGGTGTAAAAGGGTTAAATATGTTTTTACGTATTTCTCAATATCTCGAGGCACAATGAGATATCGCCTTGGTTTTTGCATGCAAATAATACTCATACAAATGTTTAAAAACCTATTTCAGGATTTTAAAAAATGCCATCGCTAAGGGACACCCTCTTAGGTGTTAAATACGTTTTCACGTATTTCTCAATATCTCTTGGGCACAATGAGATATCGCCTTGGTTTTTGCTGGCCAATGTTACTCATACAAATGTTCAAGAATGTATTTAAGATTTTTAAAAATTCCACGCCTAAGGGGGTGTAAAAAGGTTAAATATATTTTTACGAATTTCTAGAAGTCTCTTATGCACGATGGGATATCGCCTTGGTTTTTGTTTGCAAATGTTACTCAGACAAATGTTTCAAAACAATTTCAGGATTTTCAAAAATTCTACCCCTAAGAGGGTGTAAAAGGGTTGAATATGTTTTTACGTATTTCTCAATATCTCTTAGACACGATGAGATATCGCCTTGGTTTTTGCTTGCAAATGTTACTCATACAAATGTTTAAAAACCAATTTCAGGATTTCGAGAAATTCCACCCCTAAGGGGGTGTAAAAGGGTTTAATAAGTTTTTACGTATTTCTCAATATCTTAAGGCACAATGAGATATTGCCTTGGTTTTTGCTTGCAAATGTTACTCATTTAAATGTTTAAAAACCAAATTCAAGATTTTGAGAAATTCCACCCCTAAAAAGATGTAAAAAGGTTAAATATGTTTTTACGTATTTCTCAATATCTCTTAGGCACAATGAGATATCGCCTTGGTTTTTGCATGCAAATAATACTCATACAAATGTTTAAAAACCTATTTCAGGATTTAAAATAATGCCACCGCTAAGGGACACCCTCTTAGGTGTTAAATACGTTTTCACGTATTTCTTAATATCTCTTGGGCACGTTGAAATATCGCCTTGGTTTTTGCTTGCAAATGTTACTCATACAAATGTTTAAAAACGAATTTCAGGATTTCGAGAATTTCCACCCCTAAGGGAGTGTAAAAGGGTTAAATAAAATTTTACGTATTTCTTAATATCTCAAGGCACAATGAGATATCGCCTTGGTTTTTGCTTGCAAATGTTACTCATACAAATGTTCAAGAATGTATTTAGGATTTTTTAAAATTCCACGCCTAAGGGGGTGTAAAAAGGTTAAATATGTTTTTACGAATTTTTAGAAATATCTTATGCACGATGAGATATCGCCTTGTTTTTTGTTTGCAAATGTTACTCAGACAAATGTTTAAAAAACTATTCCAGGATTTTTAAAAATTCCACCCCTAAGGGGGTGTAAAAGGGTTAAATATGTTTTTACGTATTTCTCAATATCTCGAGGCACAATGAGATATCGCCTTGGTTTTTGCATGCAAATAATACTCATACAAATGTTTAAAAACCTATTTCAGGATTTTAAAAAATGCCACCGCTAAGGGACACGCTCTTAGGTGTTAAATACGTTTTCACGTATTTCTCAATATCTCTTGGGCACAATGAGATATCGCCTTGGTTTTTGCTGGCCAATGTTACTCATACAAATGTTCAAGAATGTATTTAGGATTTTTAAAAATTCCACGCCCAAGGGGGTGTAAAAAGGTTAAATATATTTTTACGAATTTCTAGAAGTCTCTTATGCACGATGGGATATCGCCTTGGTTTTTGTTTGCAAATGTTACTCAGACAAATGTTTCAAAACAATTTCAGGATTTTCAAAAATTCTACCCCTAAGAGGGTGTAAAAGGGTTGAATATGTTTTTACGTATTTCTCAATATCTCTTAGACACGATGAGATATCGCCTTGGTTTTTGCTTGCAAATGTTACTCATACAAATGTTTAAAAACCTATTTCAGGATTTCGAGAAATTCCACCCCTAAGGGGGTGTAAAAGGGTTAAATAAAATTTTACGTATTTCTTAATAGCTAAAGGCACAATGAGAGATCGCCTTGGTTTTTGCTTGCAAATGTTACTCATACAAATGTTCAAAAAACCATTTTAGGATTTTGAGAAATTTTACCCCTAAAAGAGTGTAAAAGGGTTAAATATGTTTTTACGTATTTCTCAATATCTCTTAGGCACGATGAAATATCGCCTTGGTTTTTGCTTGCAAATGTTAATCATACAAATGTTTGAAAACGTATTTTAGAATTTTTAAAAATTCCAATCCTAAAGGGGTGTGAAAGGGTTAAATATGTTTTCACGTATTTCTCAATATCTCTTGGACACGATGAGATATCGCCTTGGTTTTTGTTTGCAAATGTTACTCATACAAATATTTAAAAAACGATTCCGGGATTTTGAAAAATTCCACCCCTAAGGGGGTGTAAAAGGGTTAAATATGTTTTTACGTACTTCTCAATATCTCTGAGTCACGTTGAGATATCGCCTTGGTTTTTGCTTTCAAATGTTACTCATATAAATGTTCAAAAAATCATTTTAGGATTTTGAGAAATTCCACCCGTAAGGAGGTGTAAAAGAGTTGAATATGTTTTTACGTATTTCTCAATATTTCTTAGGCACGATGAGATATCGCCTTGGTTTTTGCTTGCAAATGTTACTCATACAAATGTTTAAAAACCAATTTCAGGATTTCGAGAAATTCCACCCCTAAGGGGGTGTAAAAGGGTTCAATAAGTTTTTACGTATTTCTTAATATCTTAAGGCACAATGAGATATTGCCTTGGTTTTTGCTTGCAAATGTTACGCACACAAATGTTTAAAAAATGATTTCAAGATTTTTAGAAGTTCCATCCCTAAGGGGGCGTAAAAAGGTTCAATATGTTTTTAGGTATTTCTCAAAATCTCTTAGGCACGACGAGATATCGCCTTGGTTTTTGTCTGCAAATGTTACTCACACAAATGTTTAAAAACCAATTTCAGAATTTCGAGAAATTTTACCTTTAAGGGGGTGTAAAAGGGTTAAATATGTTATTACGTATTTCTCAATATCTCAAGGCACAATAAGATTTCGCTTTAGTTGTTGCTTGCAAATGTTACTCATACAAATGTTTAAAAACCAAATTCAGGATTTTGAGAAATTCCACCCCTAAAAAGGTGTAAAAAGGTTAAATATGTTTTTACGTATTTCTCAATATCTCTTAGGCACGATGATATATCGCCTTAGTTTTGTTTGCAAATGTAACTCATACAAATGTTTAAAAACGTATTTTGGGATTTTTCAAAATTTTACCCCTAAGGGGGTGTCAAAGGGTTAAATATGTTTTCACGTATTTCTCAATATCTCTTGGACACGATGAAATATCGCCTTGGTTTTTGTTTGCAAATGGTACTCATACAAATGTTTAAAAATAAAATTCAGCATTTTTAGAAATTTCACCCCTAGGGGGGTGTAAAAGGGTTAAATATTTTTTTGAGTATTTCTCAATATCTTTTGGGCACGATGAGATATCGCCTTGGTTTTTGCTTTCAAATGTTACTCATACAAATGTTCAAAAAACTATTTTAGGATTTTAAGAAATTTTACCCCTAAGGGGGTGTAAAAGGGTTAAATATGTTTTTACGTGTTTCTCAATATCTCTTGGGCACGATGAGATATCGCCTTGGTTTTTGCTTGCAAATGTTACTTATACAAATGTTTCAAAAAAAATTTCAAGATTTTGAAAAATTCCACGCCTAAGGGGGTGTAAAAGGGTTAAATATGTTTTTACGTACGTCTGAATATCTCTGAGGCACGATGAGATATCGCCTTATTTTGCTTGCAAATGTTACTCATACAAATGTTCAAAAACCAAATTCAAGATTTTTAGAAATTCCACCTCTAAGGGGGTGTAAAAGGTTAAATGTGTTTTTACGTATTTCTCCATATCTTTTAGGCACGATGAGATATCGTTTTGGTTTTCGTTTGCAAATGTTAATCATACAAATGTTTAAAAACCTATTTCAGGATTTTGAAAAATGCCACTCCTAAGGGACACCCTCTTAGGGGTTTAATACGTTTTCACGTATTTCTCAATATTTTTTAGGCACGTTGAGATATCGCCTTGGTTTTTGCTTGCAAATACTACTCATACAAACGTTTAAAAACCAATTTCAGGATTTCGAGAAATTCTAGCCCTAAGGGGGCGTAAAAGGGTTGAATATGTTTTTACGTATTTCTCAATATCTCTTAGACACGATGAGATATCGCCTCGGTTTTTGTTTGCGAATGTTACTCATACAAATGTTTAAAAAACGATTCCAAGATTTTATAAAATTCCACCCCTGAGGGGGTGTAAAACGGTTAAATATGTTTTTACGTTGTTACGTCCTGGGTCTCCAACCCCCTTTGTGAATTTTTGAATTTTTAATAATTTATATTCGATTCATTCTTTTTGCTAACGTCAGCGTTCACACGCTGGCCGGCGAGACGCGGAGCGTCGGCGTGATACGTTGCCATCCGCTAATAATTTGCTTAGGTCAGCGTTCACACGCTAACCAACGGGACGCGGCGCACCGACAAGACGCGCTGCGCCCTGCAAATAATTATTACGCGTGCCTTCTGCACTGCTTTATTCATTTTGATTAGTTAGTTCATCTCCGGGGGCCGACCACGACGGTCGGTCCTCGTAACAGCACGGGCCCGTACTTACCTCCTATTTACAAAGACATTTACCATTCAAAATTGTGTTATTGTGCCGCGCGCCATTTATTGACTATTTTAACATATATATATAATGTTGTGCCGCGCGCCGTTCATTGACTGTTTAATCAAGTTTAGTTCGTGCTACAATATATATTGTTTTACTGGTTTAGTGTGTTAAAATACATCTACATATAAAGACTATTGTGTCAAAAGACTGTTTATTGTGCAAATTCAGATCATTACTCTTTTACTCATCTATTTGTGTTCCAATAAACTTTATTTATCTATTCATTTAAATCCGCCCCTCACCAAAAACCGTCCTCCAATCCCGAGCCGGCACATTCCGGCTCAAAATGGAGATAAATATATATTATTCCGTCGTTGCGTCCACTCGTTAAAACCCAGGACGTAACAGGAGTATTATTTTTGGTGGCAGCGGTGGGATTGTACGGTGGTGATCGGCGGAAACGAAAGCGAAGTGGGGATCTTCAAGAAGATCAAAATCTTCAGGAGCTTCGCGATTGCGGTATTCACTCGTATCTTGTTTCCTTCGAGAAGAAAAATTAAAACTCAAGATGGCCGAAAGAATTTTCACGGCGAAACGGTAGTCATCACGGGGTGGCGAAAATAAAATAATATTTAACACCACCGAAGAAGGCGGGAACTCACCATTAGAAGAGTTCCACGACCAGGTTGGTGAATCCTCCAAAGGTGACTGCGAACCCATAAAGGCGCAGAAGATTCCTCGTGGGGAGTGCTGTGCTCACACCCATAATAATAATGGGGTGGCGCATTTAAAATATCCTCCAAAGGTGACTGCGAACCCATAAAGGCGCAGAAAATTCCTCGTGGGGAGTACTGCGTTCACACCCGTCGTGCAAAAACCGTCGCCGCAACCAATATCAATACTCTAAATCCAATGAAAGGACGAAAACGTCATCAAGAAGATTCATCGTCAAGATTTAAGACGCCAGACTTCTAATCAACAACCGAAGACCCCATCCACCACACAACGAGGGAGGACCCAGTCCGTTATGCTCGCCCGCGGCTTCATGGATGCAGAGCCCAAGCACAGCATCCAACTAAACGGGGGAGGTGTTACGTCCTGGGTCTCCAACCCCCTTTGTGAATTTTTGAATTTTTAATAATTTATATTCGATTCATTCTTTTTGCTAACGTCAGCGTTCACACGCTGGCCGGCGAGACGCGGAGCGTCGGCGTGATACGTTGCCATCCGCTAATAATTTGCTTAGGTCAGCGTTCACACGCTAACCAACGGGACGCGGCGCACCGACAAGACGCGCTGCGCCCTGCAAATAATTATTACGCGTGCCTTCTGCACTGCTTTATTCATTTTGATTAGTTAGTTCATCTCCGGGGGCCGACCACGACGGTCGGTCCTCGTAACAGCACGGGCCCGTACTTACCTCCTATTTACAAAGACATTTACCATTCAAAATTGTGTTATTGTGCCGCGCGCCATTTATTGACTATTTTAACATATATATATAATGTTGTGCCGCGCGCCGTTCATTGACTGTTTAATCAAGTTTAGTTCGTGCTACAATATATATTGTTTTACTGGTTTAGTGTGTTAAAATACATCTACATATAAAGACTATTGTGTCAAAAGACTGTTTATTGTGCAAATTCAGATCATTACTCTTTTACTCATCTATTTGTGTTCCAATAAACTTTATTTATCTATTCATTTAAATCCGCCCCTCACCAAAAACCGTCCTCCAATCCCGAGCCGGCACATTCCGGCTCAAAATGGAGATAAATATATATTATTCCGTCGTTGCGTCCACTCGTTAAAACCCAGGACGTAACATACGTATTTCTCAATATCTCAAGGCACAATGAGATATCGCCTTGGTTTTGCTTGCAAATGTTACTCATTTAAATGTTTAAAAACCGAATTCAGGGTTTTGAGAAATTCCACCCCTAAGGGGGTTTTGAAGAGTTACATATGTTTTTACGTATTTCTCGATATCTCTTAGGCACGATGAAATATCGCCTTGGTTTTTGCTTGCAAATGTTACTCATATAAATGTTTAAAAACAGATTTTAGGATTTTTAGAAATTCCTCCCCTAAGGGTGTGTAAAAGTGTTAAATTTGTTTTTACGTATTTCTCAATATCTCTTAGACACGATGAGATATCGCCTTGGTTTTTGTTTGCAAATCTTACTCATACAAATGTTCAAAAATAAAATTCAGGATTTTTAGAAATTTCACCCCTAAGGGGGTGTAAAAGCGTTAAATATTTTTTTACGTATTTCTCAATATCTTTTGGGCACGATGAGATATCGCCTTGGTTTTTGTTTGCAAATGTTACTCATACAAATGTTTAAAAACCGGTTTCAAGATTTTTAGAAATTCCACCCTTGAGAGGGTCTAAAACTGTTAAATATGTTTTTACATTACTGATACAAATGTTTAGAAACCAAATTCAAGATTTTTAGAAATACCACCCTCAAAGTGGTGTAAAAGGGTTAAATGTGTTTTTACGTAATTTTAGAAATCTTTTATGCACGATGAGATATCGCTTTGGTTTTTGTCTGCGAATGTTACTCAGACAAATGTTTCAAAAACGATTTCAGGATTTTAAAAAATTCCACCCCTAAGGGGGTGTAAAAGGGTTAAATATGTTTTTACGTATTTCTCAATATCTCAAGGCACAATGAGATATCGCCTTGGTTTTTGCATGCAAATAATACTCATACAAATGTTTAAAAATCTATTTCAGGATTTTAAAAAATGCCACCGCTAAGGGACACCCTCTTAGGTGTTAAATACGTTTTCACGTATTTCTCAATATCTCTTGGGCACGTTGAGATATCGCCTTGGTTTTTGCTTGCAAATGTTACTCATACAAATGTTTAAAAACCAATTTCAGGATTTCGAGAATTTCCACACCTAAGGGAGTGTAAAAGGGTTAAATAAAATTTTACGTATTTCTTAATATCTCAAGGCACAATGAGAGATCGCCTTGGTTTTTGCTTGCAAATGTTACTCATACAAATGTTCAAGAATGTATTTAGGATTTTTAAAAATTCCACGCCTAAGGGGGTGTAAAAAGGTTAAATATGTTTTTACGAATTTCTAGAAATCTCTTATGCACGATGAGATATCGCCTTGTTTTTTGTTTGCAAATGTTACTCAGACAAATGTTTAAAAAACTATTCCAGGATTTTTAAAAATTCCACCCCTAAGGGGGTGTAAAAGGGTTAAATATGTTTTTACGTATTTCTCAATATCTCGAGGCACAATGAGATATCGCCTTGGTTTTTGCATGCAAATAATACTCATACAAATGTTTAAAAACCTATTTCAGGATTTTAAAAAATGCCATCGCTAAGGGACACCCTCTTAGGTGTTAAATACGTTTTCACGTATTTCTCAATATCTCTTGGGCACAATGAGATATCGCCTTGGTTTTTGCTGGCCAATGTTACTCATACAAATGTTCAAGAATGTATTTAAGATTTTTAAAAATTCCACGCCTAAGGGGGTGTAAAAAGGTTAAATATATTTTTACGAATTTCTAAAAGTCTCTTATGCACGATGGGATATCGCCTTGGTTTTTGTTTGCAAATGTTACTCAGACAAATGTTTCAAAACAATTTCAGGATTTTCAAAAATTCTACCCCTAAGAGGGTGTAAAAGGGTTGAATATGTTTTTACGTATTTCTCAATATCTCTTAGACACGATGAGATATCGCCTTGGTTTTTGCTTGCAAATGTTACTCATACAAATGTTTAAAAACCAATTTCAGGATTTCGAGAAATTCCACCCCTAAGGGGGTGTAAAAGGGTTTAATAAGTTTTTACGTATTTCTCAATATCTTAAGGCACAATGAGATATTGCCTTGGTTTTTGCTTGCAAATGTTACTCATTTAAATGTTTAAAAACCAAATTCAGGATTTTGAGAAATTCCACCCCTAAAAAGATGTAAAAAGGTTAAATATGTTTTTACGTATTTCTCAATATCTCTTAGGCACAATGAGATATCGCCTTGGTTTTTGCATGCAAATAATACTCATACAAATGTTTAAAAACCTATTTCAGGATTTAAAAAAATGCCACCGCTAAGGGACACCCTCTTAGGTGTTAAATACGTTTTCACGTATTTCTTAATATCTCTTGGGCACGTTGAAATATCGCCTTGGTTTTTGCTTGCAAATGTTACTCATACAAATGTTTAAAAACGAATTTCAGGATTTCGAGAATTTCCACCCCTAAGGGAGTGTAAAAGGGTTAAATAAAATTTTACGTATTTCTTAATATCTCAAGGCACAATGAGATATCGCCTTGGTTTTTGCTTGCAAATGTTACTCATACAAATGTTCAAGAATGTATTTAGGATTTTTTAAAATTCCACGCCTAAGGGGGTGTAAAAAGGTTAAATATGTTTTTACGAATTTTTAGAAATCTCTTATGCACGATGAGATATCGCCTTGTTTTTTGTTTGCAAATGTTACTCAGACAAATGTTTAAAAAACTATTCCAGGATTTTTAAAAATTCCACCCCTAAGGGGGTGTAAAAGGGTTAAATATGTTTTTACGTATTTATCAATATCTCGAGGCACAATGAGATATCGCCTTGGTTTTTGCATGCAAATAATACTCATACAAATGTTTAAAAACCTATTTCAGGATTTTAAAAAATGCCACCGCTAAGGGACACGCTCTTAGGTGTTAAATACGTTTTCACGTATTTCTCAATATCTCTTGGGCACAATGAGATATCGCCTTGGTTTTTGCTGGCCAATGTTACTCATACAAATGTTCAAGAATGTATTTAGGATTTTTAAAAATTCCACGCCCAAGGGGGTGTAAAAAGGTTAAATATATTTTTACGAATTTCTAGAAGTCTCTTATGCACGATGGGATATCGCCTTGGTTTTTGTTTGCAAATGTTACTCAGACAAATGTTTCAAAACAATTTCAGGATTTTCAAAAATTCTACCCCTAAGAGGGTGTAAAAGGGTTGAATATGTTTTTACGTATTTCTCAATATCTCTTAGACACGATGAGATATCGCCTTGGTTTTTGCTTGCAAATGTTACTCATACAAATGTTTAAAAACCTATTTCAGGATTTCGAGAAATTCCACCCCTAAGGGGGTGTAAAAGGGTTAAATAAAATTTTACGTATTTCTTAATAGCTCAAGGCACAATGAGAGATCGCCTTGGTTTTTGCTTGCAAATGTTACTCATACAAATGTTCAAAAAACCATTTTAGGATTTTGAGAAATTTTACCCCTAAAAGAGTGTAAAAGGGTTAAATATGTTTTTACGTATTTCTCAATATCTCTTAGGCACGATGAAATATCGCCTTGGTTTTTGCTTGCAAATGTTAATCATACAAATGTTTGAAAACGTATTTTAGAATTTTTAAAAATTCCAATCCTAAAGGGGTGTGAAAGGGTTAAATATGTTTTCACGTATTTCTCAATATCTCTTGGACACGATGAGATATCGCCTTGGTTTTTGTTTGCAAATGTTACTCATACAAATATTTAAAAAACGATTCCGGGATTTTGAAAAATTCCACCCCTAAGGGGGTGTAAAAGGGTTAAAAATGTTTTTACGTACTTCTCAATATCTCTGAGTCACGTTGAGATATCGCCTTGGTTTTTGCTTTCAAATGTTACTCATATAAATGTTCAAAAAATCATTTTAGGATTTTGAGAAATTCCACCCGTAAGGTGGTGTAAAAGAGTTGAATATGTTTTTACGTATTTCTCAATATTTCTTAGGCACGATGAAATATCGCCTTGGTTTTTGCTTGCAAATGTTACTCATACAAATGTTTAAAAACAGATTTTAGGATTTTTAGAAATTCCTCTCCTAAGGGTGTGTAAAAGTGTTAAATTTGTTTTTACGTATTTCTCAATATCTCTTAGACACGATGAGATATCGCCTTGGTTTTTGTTTGCAAATCTTACTCATACAAATGTTTAAAAATAAAATTCAGGATTTTTAGAAATTTCACCCCTAAGGGGGTGTAAAAGCGTTAAATATTTTTTTACGTATTTCTCAATATCTTTTGGGCACGATGAGATATCGCCTTGGTTTTTGTTTGCAAATGTTACTCATACAAATGTTTAAAAACCGGTTTCAAGATTTTTAGAAATTCCACCCTTGAGAGGGTCTAAAAGGGTTAAATATGTTTTTACATTACTGATACAAATGTTTAGAAACCAAATTCAAGATTTTTAGAAATTCCACCCTCAAAGTGGTGTAAAAGGGTTAAATGTGTTTTTACGTAATTTTAGAAATCTTTTATGCACGATAAGATATCGCTTTGGTTTTTGTCTGCGAATGTTACTCAGACAAATGTTTCAAAAACGATTTCAGGATTTTAAAAAATTCCACCCCTAAGGGGGTGTAAAAGGGTTAAATATGTTTTTACGTATTTCTCAATATCTCGAGGCACAATGAGATATCGCCTTGGTTTTTGCATGCAAATAATACTCATACAAATGTTTAAAAACCTATTTCAGGATTTCAAAAAATGCCACCGCTAAGGGACACCCTCTTAGGTGTTAAATACGTTTTCACGTATTTCTCAATATCTCTTGGGCACGTTGAGATATCGCCTTGGTTTTTGCTTGCAAATGTTACTCATACAAATGTTTAAAAACCAATTTCAGGATTTCGAGAATTTCCACACCTAAGGGAGTGTAAAAGGGTTAAATAAAATTTTACGTATTTCTTAATAGCTCAAGGCACAATGAGAGATCGCCTTGGTTTTTGCTTGCAAATGTTACTCATACAAATGTTCAAGAATGTATTTAGGATTTTTAAAAATTCCACGCCTAAGGGGGTGTAAAAATGTTAAATATGTTTTTACGAATTTTTAGAAATCTCTTATGCACGATGAGATATCGCCTTGTTTTTTGTTTGCAAATGTTACTCAGACAAATGTTTAAAAAACTATTCCAGGATTTTTAAAAATTCCACCCCTAAGAGGGTGTAAAAGGGTTAAATATGTTTTTACGTATTTCTCAATATCTCGAGGCACAATGAGATATCGCCTTGGTTTTTGCATGCAAATAATACTCATACAAATGTTTAAAAACCTATTTCAGGATTTTAAAAAATGCCACCGCTAAGGGACACCCTCTTAGGTGTTAAATACGTTTTCACGTATTTCTCAATATCTCTTGGGCACAATGAGATATCGCCTTGGTTTTTGCTAGCCAATGTTACTCATACAAATGTTCAAGAATGTATTTAGGATTTTTAAAAATTCCACGCCTAAGGGGGTGTAAAAAGGTTAAATATATTTTTACGAATTTCTAGAAGTCTTTTATGCACGATGGGATATCGCCTTGGTTTTTGTTTGCAAATGTTACTCAGACAAATGTTTCAAAACAATTTCAGGATTTTCAAAAATTCTACCCCTAAGAGGGTGTAAAAGGGTTGAATATGTTTTTACGTATTTCTCAATATCTCTTAGACACGATGAGATATCGCCTTGGTTTTTGCTTGCAAATGTTACTCATACAAATGTTTAAAAACCAATTTCAGGATTTCGAGAAATTCCACCTTTAAGGGGGTGTAAAAGGGTTAAATAAGTTTTTACGTATTTCTCAATATCTTAAGGCACAATGAGATATTGCCTTGGTTTTTGCTTGCAAATGTTACGCACACAAATGTTTAAAAAATGATTTCAAGATTTTTAGAAGTTCCATCCCTAAGGGGGCGTAAAAAGGTTCAATATGTTTTTAGGTATTTCTCAAAATCTCTTAGGCACGACGAGATATCGCCTTGGTTTTTGCTTTCAAATGTTACTCATACAAATGTTCAAAAAACCATTTTAGGATTTTGAGAAATTTTACCCCTAAAAGGGTGTAAAAGGGTTAAATATGTTTTTACGTATTTCTCAATATCTCTTAGGCACGATGAAATATCGCCTTGGTTTTTGCTTGCAAATGTTAATCATACAAATGTTTAAAAACATATTTTAGAATTTTTAAAAATTCTAATCCTAAAGGGGTGTGAAAGGGTTAAATATGTTTTCACGTATTTCTCAATATCTCTTGGACACGATGAGATATCGCCTTGGTATTTGTTTGCAAATGTTACTCATACAAATATTTGAAAAACGATTCCGGGATTTTAAAAAATTCCACCCCTAAGGGGGTGTAAAAGGGTTAAATATGTTTTTACGTACTTCTCAATATCTCTGAGTCACGTTGAGATATCGCCTTGGTTTTTGCTTTCAAATGTTACTCATATAAATGTTCAAAAAATCATTTTAGGATTTTGAGAAATTCCACCCGTAAGGGGGTGTAAAAGAGTTGAATATGTTTTTACGTATTTCTCAATATTTCTTAGGCACGATGAAATATCGCCTTGGTTTTTGCTTGCAAATGTTACTCATACAAATGTTTGAAAACGTATTTTAGAATTTTTTAAAATTCCACTCCTAAGGGGGTGTGAAAAGGTTAAATATGTTTTCACGTATTTCTCAATATCTCTTAGACACGATGAGATATCGCCTTGGTTTTTGTTTGCGAATGTTACTCATACAAATGTTTGAAAAACGATTCCAAGATTTTGAAAAATTCCACCCATAAGGGGGTGTAAAAGGGTTAAATATGTTTTTACGTATTTCTCAATATCTCAAGGCACAATGAGATATCGCCTTGGTTTTGCTTGCAAATGTTACTCATTCAAATGTTTAAAAACCGAATTCAGGGTTTTGAGAAATTCCACCCCTAAGGGGGTTTTGAAGAGTTACATATGTTTTTACGTATTTCTCGATATCTCTTAGGCACGATAAAATATCGCCTTGGTTTTTGCTTGCAAATGTTACTTATACAAATGTTTAAAAATAAGATTCAGGATTTTGAGAAATTCCTCCCCTAAGGGGGTGTAAAAGGGTTAAATATGTTTTTACGTACTTCTCAATATCTCTGAGGCACGTTGAGATATCGCCTTGGTTTTTGCTTTCAAATGTTACTCATACAAATGTTCAAAAAACGATTTTAGGATTTTGAAAAATTCCACCCCTAAGGGGGTGTAAAAAGGTTAAATATGTTTTTACGTATTTCTCAATATCTCTTAGGCACGATGAAATATCGCCTTGGTTTTTGCTTGCAAATGTTACTCATACAAATGTTCAAGAATGTATTTTAGGATTTTTAAAAATTCCAAGCCTAAGGGGGTGTAAAAAGGTTAATTATGTTTTTACGTATTTTTAGAAATCTTTTATCCACGATGAGATATCGCCTTGTTTTTTGTTTGCAAATGTTATTCAGACAAATGTTTAAAAAACTATTCCAGGATTTTAAAAAATTCCACCCCTAAGGGGGTGTAAAAGGGTTAAATATGTTTTTACGTACTTCTCAATATCTCTGAGGCACGTTGAGATATCGCCTTGGTTTTTGCTTTCAAATGTTACTCATACAAATGTTCAAAAAACCATTTTAGGATTTTGAAAAATTCCACCCCTAAGGGGGTGTAAAAAGGTTGAATATGTTTTAACGTATTTCTCAATATCTCTTAGGCACGATGAAATATCGCCTTGGTTTTTGCTTGCAAATGTTACTCATACAAATGTTTGGAAACGTAATTTAGAATTTTAAAAAATTCCACCCCTAAGGGGGTGTGAAAGGGTTAAATATGTTTTCACGTATTTCTTAATATCTCTTAGACACGATGAGATATCGCCTTGGTTTCTGCTTGCAAATGTTACTCATACAAATGTTTAAAAACCAATTTCAGGATTTCGAGAAATTCCACCCCTAAGGGGGTGTAAAAGGGTTAAATAAGTTTTTACGTATTTCTCAATATCTTAAGGCACAATGAGATATCGCCTTGGTTCTTGCTTGCAAATGTTACGCATACAAATGTTAAAAAAATGATTTCAAGATTTTTAGAAATTCCACCCCTAAGGGGGCGTAAAAGGGTTCAATATGTGTTTAGGTATTTCTCAAAATCTCTTGGGCACGACGAGATATCGCCTTGGTTTTTGTCTGCAAATGTTACTCACACAAATGTTTAAAAATCAATTTCAGGATTTCGAGAAATTCCACCCCTAAGGGGGTGTAAAAGGGTTAAATAAGTTTTCACGTATTTCTCAATATCTTAAGGCACAATGAGATATCGCCTTGGTTCTTGCTTGCAAATGTTACGCATACAAATATTAAAAAAATGATTTCAAGATTTTTAGAAATTCCACCCCTAAGGGGGCGTAAAAGGGTTCAATATGTTTTTAGGTATTTCTCAAAATGTCTTGGGCACGACGAGATATCGCCTAGGTTTTTGTCTGCAAATGTTACTCACACAAATGTTTAAAAATCAATTTCAAGATTTTGAAAAATTCCACGCCTAAGGGGGTGTAAAAGGGTTAAATATGTTTTTACGTATTTCTAAATATCTCAAGGCACAATGAGATATCGCCTTGGTTTTTATTTGCAAATGTTACTCATACAAATGTTTAAAAACCTATTTCAGGATTTTAAAAAATGCCACCGCTAAGGGACACCCTCTTAGGGGTTAAATACGTTTCCATGTATTTCTCAATATCTCTTAGGCACGTTGAGATATCGCCTTGGTTTTTTCTTGCAAATGTTACTCATACAAATGTTTAAAAACCAATTTCAGGATATCGAGAAATTCCACCCCTAAGGGGGTGTAAAAGGGTTAAATATATTTTTACGTATTTCTCAATATCTTAAGGCACAATGAGATATTGCCTTGGTTTTTGCTTGCAAATGTTACGCACACAAATGTTTAAAAAAAGATTTCAAGATTTTTAGAAGTTCCATCCCTAAGAGGGCGTAAAAAGGTTCAATATGTTTTTAGGTATTTCTCAAAATCTCTTAGGCACGATGAAATATCGCCTTGGTTTTTGCTTGCAAATGTTACTCATACAAAAATTTAAAAACAGATTTTAGGATTTTTAGAAATTCCTCCCCTAAGGGTGTGTAAAAGTGTTAAATTTGTTTTTACGTATTTCTCAATATCTCTTAGACACGATGAGATATCGCCTTGGTTTTTGTTTGCAAATCTTACTCATACAAATGTTTAAAAATAAAATTCAGGATTTTTAGAAATTTCACCCCTAAGGGGGTGTAAAAGCGTTAAATATTTTTTTACGTATTTCTCAATATCTTTTGGGCACGATGAGATATCGCCTTGGTTTTTGTTTGCAAATGTTACTCATACAAATGTTTAAAAACCGGTTTCAAGATTTTTAGAAATTCCACCCTTGAGAGGGTCTAAAAGGGTTAAATATGTTTTTACATTACTGATACAAATGTTTAGAAACTAAATTCAAGATTTTTAGAAATTCCACCCTCAAAGTGGTGTAAAAGGGTTAAATGTGTTTTTACGTAATTTTAGAAATCTTTTATGCACGATAAGATATCGCTTTGGTTTTTGTCTGCGAATGTTACTCAGACAAATGTTTCAAAAACGATTTCAGGATTTTAAAAAATTCCACCCCTAAGGGGGTGTAAAAGGGTTAAATATGTTTTTACGTATTTCTCAATATCTCGAGGCACAATGAGATATCGCCTTGGTTTTTGCATGCAAATAATACTCATACAAATGTTTAAAAACGTATTTCAGGATTTTAAAAAATGCCACCGCTAAGGGACACCCTCTTAGGTGTTAAATACGTTTTCACGTATTTCTCAATATCTCTTGGGCACGTTGAGATATCGCCTTGGTTTTTGCTTGCAAATGTTACTCATACAAATGTTTAAAAACCAATTTCAGGATTTCGAGAATTTCCACACCTAAGGGAGTGTAAAAGGGTTTAATAAAATTTTACGTATTTCTTAATATCTCAAGGCACAATGAGAGATCGCCTTGGTTTTTGCTTGCAAATGTTACTCATACAAATGTTCAAGAATGTATTTAGGATTTTTAAAAATTCCACGCCTAAGGGGGTGTAAAAAGGTTAAATATGTTTTTACGAATTTCTAGAAATCTCTTATGCACGATGAGATATCGCCTTGTTTTTTGTTTGCAAATGTTACTCAGACAAATGTTTAAAAACCAATTTCAGGATTTAAAAAAATGCTACCCCTAAGGGACACCTTCTTAGGGTTAAATATGTTTTCACGTATTTCTCAATATCTCTTAGGCACGTTGAGATATCGCCTTGGTTTTTGCTTGCAAATGTTACTCATACAAATGTTTAAAAACCAATGCCAGGATTTCGAGAAATTCCACCCCTAAGGGGGTGTGAAAGGGTTAAATAAGTTTTTACGTATTACTCAATACCTCAAGGCACAATGAGATATCGCCTTGGTTTTTGCTTGCAAATGTTACTCATACAAATGTTTGAAAACCGATTTCAAGATTTTCAGAAATTCCACCCTTGAGGGGGTGTAAAAGGGTTTAATATGTTTTTACGTATTTCTCAATATCTCAAGGCACAATGAGATATCGCCTTGGTTTTTGCTTGCAAATGTTACTCATACAAATAATCAAAAACGTATTTTAGGATTTTGAAAAATTCCACGCCCAAGGGGGTGTAAAAGTGTTTAATAAGTTTTTACGTATTTCTCAATATCTCAAGGCACAATGAGATATCGTCTTGGTTTTTGCTTGCAAATGTTAATCATACAAATCTTTAAAGAACGATTTCAAGATTTTTAGAAATTCCACCCCTAAGGGGGCGTAAAAGTGTTAAATATGTTTTTGAGGTATTTCTCAAAATCTCTTAGGCACGACGAGATATCGCCTTGGATTTGTTTGCAAATGTTACTCAGACAAATGTTTCAAAAACAATTTCAAGATTTTGAAAAATTCCACCCCTAAGGGCGTGTAAAAGGGTTAAATATGTTTTTACGTACGTCTGAATATCTTTGAGGCACGATGAGATATCGCCTTGATTTTTGACTGCAAATGTTACTCAGACAAATGTTTCAAAAACCATTTCAGGATTTTATAAAATTCTACCCCTAAGAGGGTGTAAAAGGGTTAAATATGTTTTTACGTATTTCTAAATATCTCAAGGCACAATGAGATATCGCCTTGGTTTTTATTTGCAAATGTTACTCATACAAATGTTTAAAAACCTATTTCAGGATTTTAAAAAATGCCACCGCTAAGGGACACCCTCTTAGGGGTTAAATACGTTTCCATGTATTTCTCAATATCTCTTAGGCACGTTGAGATATCGCCTTGGTTTTTTCTTGCAAATGTTACTCATACAAATGTTTAAAAACCAATTTCAGGATATCGAGAAATTCCACCCCTAAGGGGGTGTAAAAGGGTTAAATATGTTTTTACGTATTTCTCAATATCTTAAGGCACAATGAGATATTGCCTTGGTTTTTGCTTGCAAATGTTACGCACACAAATGTTTAAAAAATGATTTCAAGATTTTTAGAAGTTCCATCCCTAAGGGGGCGTAAAAAGGTTCAATATGTTTTTAGGTATTTCTCAAAATCTCTTAGGCACGATGAAATATCGCCTTGGTTTTTGCTTGCAAATGTTACTCATACAAAAATTTAAAAACAGATTTTAGGATTTTTAGAAATTCCTCCCCTAAGGGTGTGTAAAAGTGTTAAATTTGTTTTTACGTATTTCTCAATATCTCTTAGACACGATGAGATATCGCCTTAGTTTTTGTTTACAAATCTTACTCATACAAATGTTTAAAAATAAAATTCAGGATTTTTAGAAATTTCACCCCTAAGGGGGTGTAAAAGCGTTAATTATTTTTTTACGTATCAGGAGTACAAATTGAAAATGCGGGATTTTTTTCTATTTTTGAACGTTTATTCTGAAAAAATGGTAACAAATGAATTATTCAAAGTATTGTCCATCGCTAGCCACAACTTTTTCCCATCTTTCTGGCAATTTACGGATACCGTCGCGAAAAAATTCGGCCGGCTTGGCTGCTATCCAGTCATCGACCCATTTTTGGGCTTCTTCGTAAGAATGGAAGCGCTGGTCAGCTAGGCCATGTGTCATCGATCGGAAAAGGTGGTAATCGGAAGGAGCAATATCTGGGCTATACGGCGGGTGGGGTAAGACTTCCCATTTCAGCGTTTGTAGGTATGTTTTGACCGGCGCTGCAACATGTGGCCGAGCGTTGTCATGTTGCAAAATTACTTTGTCGTGTCTTTGCTCGTATTGTGGCCGTTTTTCTTTGAGTGCGCGGCTCAAACGCATCAATTGAGTTCGGTATAGTGCTCCTGTGATGGTTTCGTTCGATTTCAATAGCTCATAATACACCACACCCAGCTGGTCCCACCAAATACAGAGCATGAGCTTGGCGCCGTGAATATTTGGTTTGGCCGTCGATGATGATGCATGGCCGGGGTAACCATATGATTTTTTGCGCTTCGGGTTATCGTAATGGATCCACTTTTCATCACCAGTGACAATGCGATGCAAAAAACCCTTCCGTTTTTGCCGTTCGAGCAGCAGTTCGCATGCAAAAAAACGGCGCTCGACGTCTCTCGGCTTCAGCTCATACGGCACCCAATGTCCTTGCTTTTGGATCATTCCGAGGGCTTTTATACGATGGGAAATGGCTTGTTGTGTCACTCCCAATGAATCTGCGAGCTCTTGTTGAGTTTGACACGAGTCTTCATTGAGTATTGCCTCCAATTCAGCATTCTCAAACTTTTTCACTTGGCCCGGCCGCTCTTTGTCCTCAACGTCAAAATCACCACTTCTAAACCGCACAAACCATCTCTCGCACGTTGAAACCGATGGAACATGACTCGGATAAGCCTCGGAGACCAATCGATGTGCTTCAGCAGCACTTTTCTTCAAATTAAAGAAGTAAATTAAAACTTCCCGCAAATGCTGTTTTGTTGGCACGAAACTCGACATATTGAGAGCTCAAAAAAACTATGAATTTGACACTGCGACAAATTGACACATACTGAAAATTAAAGCTATAAGACGTAGCTTTGACATGAACATAGTCACAGTACTGCCTGATGCGTATAGCGTTAGTAACGCCATCTGTTATCAAACCCGCATTTTCAATTTGTACCCCTGATATTTCTCAATATCTTTTGGGCACGATGAGATATCGCCTTGGTTTTTGTTTGCAAATGTTACTCATACAAATGTTTAAAAACCGGTTTCAAGATTTTTAGAAATTCCACCCTTGAGAGGGTCTAAAAGGGTTAAATATGTTTTTACATTACTGATACAAATGTTTAGAAACCAAATTCAAGATTTTCAGAAATTCCACCCTCAAAGTGGTGTAAAAGGGTTAAATGTGTTTTTACGTAATTTTAGAAATCTTTTATGCACGATAAGATATCGCTTTGGTTTTTGTCTGCGAATGTTACTCAGACAAATGTTTCAAAAACGATTTCAGGATTTTAAAAATCTCCACCCACAAGGGGGTGTAAAAGGGTTAAATATGTTTTTACGTATTTCTCAATATCTCGAGGCACAATGAGATATCGCCTTGGTTTTTGCTTGCAAATGTTACTCATACAAATGTTTAAAAACCAATTTCAGGATTTCGAGAAATTCCACCCCTAAGGGGGTGTAAAAGGGTAAAATAAGTTTTTACGTATTTCTCAATATCTTAAGGCACAATGAGATATCGCCTTCGTTCTTGCTTGCAAATGTTACGCATACAAATGTTAAAAAAATGATTTCAAGATTTTTAGAAATTCCACCCCTAAGGGGGCGTAAAAGGGTTCAATATGTGTTTAGGTATTTCTCAAAATCTCTTGGGCACGACGAGATATCGCCTTGGTTTTTGCTTGCAAATGTTATTCATTTAAATGTTTAAAAACCAAATTCAGGATTTTGAGAAATTCCACCCCTAAAAAGATGTAAAAAGGTTAAATATGTTTTTACGTATTTCTCAATATCTCTTAGGCACAATGAGATATCGCCTTGGTTTTTGCATGCAAATAATACTCATACAAATGTTTAAAAACCTATTTCAGGATTTAAAAAAATGCCACCGCTAAGGGACACCCTCTTAGGTGTTAAATACGTTTTCACGTATTTCTTAATATCTCTTGGGCACGTTGAAATATCGCCTTGGTTTTTGCTTGCAAATGTTACTCATACAAATGTTTAAAAACGAATTTCAGGATTTCGAGAATTTCCACCCCTAAGGGAGTGTAAAAGGGTTAAATAAAATTTTACGTATTTCTTAATATCTCAAGGCACAATGAGATATCGCCTTGGTTTTTGCTTGCAAATGTTACTCATACAAATGTTCAAGAATGTATTTAGGATTTTTTAAAATTCCACGCCTAAGGGGGTGTAAAAAGGTTAAATATGTTTTTACGAATTTTTAGAAATCTCTTATGCACGATGAGATATCGCCTTGTTTTTTGTTTGCAAATGTTACTCAGACAAATGTTTAAAAAACTATTCCAGGATTTTTAAAAATTCCACCCCTAAGGGGGTGTAAAAGGGTTAAATATGTTTTTACGTATTTCTCAATATCTCGAGGCACAATGAGATATCGCTTTGGTTTTTGCATGCAAATAATACTCATACAAATGTTTAAAAACCTATTTCAGGATTTTAAAAAATGCCACCGCTAAGGGACACCCTCTTAGGTGTTAAATACGTTTTCACGTATTTCTCAATATCTCTTGGGCACAATGAGATATCGCCTTGGTTTTTGCTGGCCAATGTTACTCATACAAATGTTCAAGAATGTATTTAGGATTTTTAAAAATTCCACGCCTAAGGGGGTGTAAAAAGGTTAAATATATTTTTACGAATTTCTAGAAGTCTCTTATGCACGATGGGATATCGCCTTGGTTTTTGTTTGCAAATGTTACTCAGACAAATGTTTTAAAACAATTTCAGGATTTTCAAAAATTCTACCCCAAAGAGGGTGTAAAAGGGTTGAATATGTTTTTACGTATTTCTCAATATCTCTTAGACACGATGAGATATCGCCTTGGTTTTTGCTTGCAAATGTTACTCATACAAATGTTTAAAAACCAATTTCAGGATTTCGAGAAATTCCACCCCTAAGGGGGTGTAAAAGGGTTGAATAAGTTTTTACGTATTTCTTAATATCTTAAGGCACAATGAGATATTGCCTTGGTTTTTGCTTGCAAATGTTACGCACACAAATGTTTAAAAAATGATTTCAAGATTTTTAGAAGTTCCATCCCTAAGGGGGCGTAAAAAGGTTCAATATGTTTTTAGGTATTTCTCAAAATCTCTTAGGCACGACGAGATATCGCCTTGGTTTTTGTCTGCAAATATTACTCACACAAATGTTTAAAAACCAATTTCAGAATTTCGAGAAATTTCACCCCTAAGGGGGTGTAAACGGTTAAATATGTTATTACGTATTTCTCAATATCTCAAGGCACAATAAGATTTCGCCTTGGTTGTTGCTTGCAAATGTTACTCATACAAATGTTTAAAAACCAAATTCAGGATTTTGAGAAATTCCACCCCTAAAAAGGTGTAAAAAGGTTAAATATGTTTTTACGTATTTCTCAATATCTCTTAGGCACGATGATATATCGCCTTAGTTTTGTTTGCAAATGTAACTCATACAAATGTTTAAAAACGTATTTTGGGATTTTTTAAAATTTTACCCCTAAGGGGGTGTCAAAGGGTTAAATATGTTTTCACGTATTTCTCAATATCTCTTGGACACGATGAAATATCGCCTTGGTTTTTGTTTGCAAATGGTACTCATACAAATGTTTATAAATAAAATTCAGCATTTTTAGAAATTTCACCCCTAGGGGGGTGTAAAAGGGTTAAATATTTTTTTGAGTATTTCTCAATATCTTTTGGGCACGATGAGATATCGCCTTGGTTTTTGCTTTCAAATGTTACTCATACAAATGTTCAAAAAACTATTTTAGGATTTTGAGAAATTCCACCCCTAAGGGGGTGTAAAAGGGTTAAATATGTTTTTACGTATTTCTCAATATCTCTTGGGCACGATGAGATATCGCCTTGGTTTTTGCTTGCAAATGTTACTTATACAAATGTTTCAAAAAAAATTTCAAGATTTTGAAAAATTCCACGCCTAAGGGGGTGTAAAAGGGTTAAATATGTTTTTACGTACGTCTGAATATCTCTGAGGCACGATGAGATATAGCTTTATTTTGCTTGCAAATGTTACTCATACAAATGTTCAAAAACCAAATTCAAGATTTTTAGAAATTCCACCTCTAAGGGGGTGTAAAAGGTTAATTGTGTTTTTACGTATTTCTCCATATCTTTTAGGTACGATGAGATATCGTTTTGGTTTTCGTTTGCAAATGTTAATCATACAAATGTTTAAAAACCTATTTCAGGATTTTGAAAAATGCCACCCCTAAGGGACGCCCTCTTAGGGGTTTAATACGTTTTCACGTATTTCTCAATATTTTTTAGGCACGACGAGATATCGTCTTGGTTTTTGCTTGCAAATACTACTCATACAAATGTTTAAAAACCAATTTCAGGATTTCGAGAAATTCTACCCCTAAGGGGGTGTAAAAGGGTTAAATATGTTTTCACGTATTTCTCAATATCTCTTAGACACGATGAGATATCGCCTTGGTTTTTGTTTGCAAATGTTACTCATATAAATGTTTAAAAAACGATTCCAGGATTTTGAAAAATTCCACCCCTAAGGGGGTGTAAAAGGGTTAAATTTGTTTTTACGTATTTCTCAATATCTCTTAGACACGATGAGATATCGCCTTGGTTTTTGTTTGCAAATCTTACTCATTCAAATGTTTAAAAATAAAATTCAGGATTTTTAGAAATTTCACCCCTAAGGGGGTGTAAAAGCGTTAAATATTTTTTTACGTATTTCTCAATATCTTTTGGGCACAATGAGATATCGCCTTGGTTTTTGTTTGCAAATGTTACTCATACAAATGATTAAAAACCGGTTTCAAGATTTTTAGAAATTCCACCCTTGAGAGGGTCTAAAAGGGTTAAATATGTTTTTACATTACTGATACAAATGTTTAGAAACCAAATTCAAGATTTTTAGAAATTCCACCTTCAAAGTGGTGTAAAAGGGTTAAATGTTTTTTTACGTAATTTTAGAAATCTTTTATGCACGATGAGATATCGCTTTGGTTTTTGTCTGCGAATGTTACTCAGACAAATGTTTCAAAAACGATTTCAGGATTTTAAAAAATTCCACCCCTAAGGGGGTGTAAAAGGGTTAAATATGTTTTTACGTATTTCTCAATATCTCAAGGCACAATGAGATATCACCTTGGTTTTTGCATGCAAATAATACTCATACAAATGTTTAAAAACCTATTTCAGGATTTTAAAAAATGCCACCGCTAAGGGACACCCTCTTAGGTGTTAAATACGTTTTCACGTATTTCTCATTATCTCTTGGGCACGTTGAAATATCGCCTTGGTTTTTGCTTGCAAATGTTACTTATACAAATGTTTAAAAACGAATTTCAGGATTTCGAGAATTTCTACCCCTAAGGGAGTGTAAAAGGGTTAAATAAAATTTTACGTATTTCTTAATATCTCAAGGCACAATGAGATATCGCCTTGGTTTTTGCTTGCAAATGTTACTCATACAAATGTTCAAGAATGTATTTAGGATTTTTTAAAATTCCACGCCTAAGGGGGTGTAAAAAGGTTAAATATGTTTTTACGAATTTCTAGAAATCTCTTATGCACGATGAGATATCGCCTTGTTTTTTGTTTGCAAATGTTACTCAGACAAATGTTTAAAAAACTATTCTAGGATTTTTAAAAATTCCACCCCTAAGGGGGTGTAAAAGGGTTAAATATGTTTTTACGTATTTCTCAATATCTCGAGGCACAATGAGATATCGCCTTGGTTTTTGCATGCAAATAATACTCATACAAATGTTTAAAAACCTATTTCAGGATTTTAAAAAATGCCATCGCTAAGGGACACCCTCTTAGGTGTTAAATACGTTTTAACGTATTTCTCAATATCTCTTGGGCACAATGAGATATCGCCTTGGTTTTTGCTGGCCAATGTTACTCATACAAATGTTCAAGAATGTATTTAGGATTTTTAAAAATTCCACGCCTAAGGGGGTGTAAAAAGGTTAAATATATTTTTACGAATTTCTAGAAGTTTCTTATGCACGATGGGATATCGCCTTGGTTTTTGTTTGCAAATGTTACTCAGACAAATGTTTCAAAACAATTTCAGGATTTTCAAAAATTCTACCCCTGAGAGGGTGTAAAAGGGTTGAATATGTTTTTACGTATTTCTCAATATCTCTTAGACACGATGAGATATCGCCTTGGTTTTTGCTTGCAAATGTTACTCATACAAATGTTTAAAAACCAATTTCAGGATTTCGAGAAATTCCACCTTTAAGGGGGTGTAAAAGGGTTAAATAAGTTTTTACGTATTTCTCAATATCTTAAGGCACAATGAGATATTGCCTTGGTTTTTGCTTGCAAATGTTACGCACACAAATGTTTAAAAAATGATTTCAAGATTTTTAGAAGTTCCATCCCTAAGGGGGCGTAAAAAGGTTCAATATGTTTTTAGGTATTTCTCAAAATCTCTTAGGCACGACGAGATATCGCCTTGGTTTTTGCTTTTAAATGTTACTCATACAAATGTTCAAAAAACCATTTTAGGATTTTGAGAAATTTTACCCCTAAAAGGGTGTAAAAGGGTTAAATATGTTTTTACGTATTTCTCAATATCTCTTAGGCACGATGAAATATCGCCTTGGTTTTTGCTTGCAAATGTTAATCATACAAATGTTTGAAAACATATTTTAGAATTTTTAAAAATTCCAATCCTAAAGGGGTGTGAAAGGGTTAAATATGTTTTCACGTATTTCTCAATATCGCTTGGACACGATGAGATATCGCCTTGGTATTTGTTTGCAAATGTTACTCATACAAATATTTGAAAAACGATTCCGGGATTCTAAAAAATTCCACCCCTAAGGGGGTGTAAAAGGGTTAAATATGTTTTTACGTACTTCTCAATATCTCTGAGTCACGTTGAGATATCGCCTTGGTTTTTGCTTTCAAATGTTACTCATATAAATGTTCAAAAAATCATTTTAGGATTTTGAGAAATTCCACCCGTAAGGGGGTGTAAAAGAGTTGAATATGTTTTTACGTATTTCTCAATATTTCTTAGGCACGATGAAATATCGCCTTGGTTTTTGCTTGCAAATGTTACTCATACAAATGTTTGAAAACGTATTTTAGAATTTTTTAAAATTCCACTCCTAAGGGGGTGTGAAAAGGTTAAATATGTTTTCACGTATTTCTCAATATCTCTTAGACACGATGAGATATCGCCTTGGTTTTTGTTTGCGAATGTTACTCATACAAATGTTTGAAAAACGATTCCAAGATTTTGAAAAATTCCACCCATAAGGGGGTGTAAAAGGGTTAAATATGTTTTTACGTATTTCTTAATATCTCAAGGCACAATGAGATATCGCCTTGGTTTTGCTTGCAAATGTTACTCATTTAAATGTTTAAAAACCGAATTCAGGGTTTTGAGAAATTCCACCCCTAAGGGGGTTTTGAAGAGTTACATATGTTTTTACGTATTTCTCGATATCTCTTAGGCACGATAAAATATCGCCTTGGTTTTTGCTTGCAAATGTTACTTATACAAATGTTTAAAAATAAGATTCAGGATTTTGAGAAATTCCTCCCCTAAGGGGGTGTAAAAGGGTTAAATATGTTTTTACGTACTTCTCAATATCTCTGAGGCACGTTGAGATATCGCCTTGGTTTTTGCTTTCAAATGTTACTCATACAAATGTTCAAAAAACGATTTTAGGATTTTGAAAAATTCCACCCCTAAGGGGGTGTAAAAAGGTTAAATATGTTTTTACGTATTTCTCAATATCTCTTAGGCACGATGAAATATCGCCTTGGTTTTTGCTTGCAAATGTTACTCATACAAATGTTCAAGAATGTATTTTAGGATTTTTAAAAATTCCAAGCCTAAGGGGGTGTAAAAAGGTTAATTATGTTTTTACGTATTTTTAGAAATCTTTTATCCACGATGAGATATCGCCTTGTTTTTTGTTTGCAAATGTTATTCAGACAAATGTTTAAAAAACTATTTCAGGATTTTAGAAAATTCCACCCCTAAGGGGGTGTAAAAGGGTTAAATATGTTTTTACGTACTTCTCAATATCTCTGAGGCACGTTGAGATATCGCCTTGGTTTTTGCTTTCAAATGTTACTCATACAAATGTTCAAAAAACCATTTTAGGATTTTGAAAAATTCCACCCCTAAGGGGGTGTAAAAAGGTTGAATATGTTTTAACGTATTTCTCAATATCTCTTAGGCACGATGAAATATCGCCTTGGTTTTTGCTTGCAAATGTTACTCATACAAATGTTTGAAAACGTAATTTAGAATTTTAAAAAATTCCACCCCTAAGGGGGTGTGAAAGGGTTAAATATGTTTTCACGTATTTCTTAATATCTCTTAGACACGATGAGATATCGCCTTGGTTTCTGCTTGCAAATGTTACTCATACAAATGTTTAAAAACCAATTTCAGGATTTCGAGAAATTCCACCCCTAAGGGGGTGTAAAAGGGTTAAATAAGTTTTTACGTATTTCTCAATATCTTAAGGCACAATGAGATATCGCCTTGGTTCTTGCTTGCAAATGTTACGCATACAAATGTTAAAAAAATGATTTCAAGATTTTTAGAAATTCCACCCCTAAGGGGGCGTAAAAGGGTTCAATATGTGTTTAGGTATTTCTCAAAATCTCTTGGGCACGACGAGATATCGCCTTGGTTTTTGTCTGCAAATGTTACTCACACAAATGTTTAAAAATCAATTTCAGGATTTCGAGAAATTCCACCCCTAAGGGGGTGTAAAAGGGTTAAATAAGTTTTCACGTATTTCTCAATATCTTAAGGCACAATGAGATATCGCCTTGGTTCTTGCTTGCAAATGTTACGCATACAAATGTTAAAAAAATGATTTCAAGATTTTTAGAAATTCCACCCCTAAGGGGGCGTAAAAGGGTTCAATATGTTTTTAGGTATTTCTCAAAATCTCTTGGGCACGACGAGATATCGCCTTGGTTTTTGTCTGCAAATGTTACTCACACAAATGTTTAAAAATCAATTTCAAGATTTTGAAAATTTCCACGCCTAAGGGGGTGTAAAAGGGATAAATATGTTTTTACGTACGTCTGAATATCTCTGAGGCACGATGAGATATCGCCTTATTTTGCTTGGAAATGTTACTCATACAAATGTTCAAAAACCAAATTCAAGATTTTTAGAAATTCCACCTCTAAGGGGGTGTAAAAGGTTGAATGTGTTTTTACGTATTTCTCTATATCTTTTAGGCACGATGAGATATCGTTTTGGTTTTCGTTTGCAAATGTTACTCATACTTATGTTTAAAAATCAATTTTCGGATTTTGAGAAATTCCACTTCTAAGGGGTTGTAAAAGGGTTAAATATGTTTTTACGTAGTTCTCAATATCTCAAGGCACAATGAGATATCGCCTTGGTTTTTGCTTGCAAATGTCACTGATACAAATGTTTAGAAACCAAATTCAAGGTTTTTAGAAATTCCACCCTCAAAGTGGTGTAAAAGGGTTAAATGTGTTTTTACGTAATTTTAGAAATCTCTTATGCACGATGAGATATCGCCTTGATTTTTGTCTGCAAATGTTACTCAGACAAATGTTTCAAAATCAATTTCAGGATTTTATAAAATTCCACCCCTAAGAGGGTGTAAAAGGGTTAAATATGTTTTTACGTATTTCTCAATAGCTCTTAGGCACGATGAAATATCGCCTTGGTTTTTGCTTGCAAATGTTACTCATACAAAAATTTAAAAACTGTGACGTCGTCGGTCTAACTACGTATAATACAAGAATATAATTGTAATAAACAATATTCATAATAATCCTTCATTTATTCTGGTACCATATAAACATTATTTACACTAAATATTCCTTATTCAAATAATAATTGTTTACGCATTTAGTATAAATATTGTTTACCTTAATATGCATTTATCAATGGTTATAAATACTAGTTTTCACTAATGATTCGCTTGTTTAATTATTGCGAACAATATTTTAATTATCAGATCGTTATAATTATCAATCACAATAAACACGTTTAATATTTAACATTATTTGCGTAATACCCGGTAATCCGTTCGCTACAAATATTATTCAATTTAATATTCATTTACTCATACGTTGTATTTTGAACATTTGTTTATTCTACAAGATAAATATCCTTATTCACAATTTAAATACTTATTAAACATTTACATTTCTTTAATAGTTTGACAAACTAAATATTCACTTATTCGTTTAATACCTTTTCATGCATTCAATTAGCATAAATGCTAATTACCCTAATATTCAAGTGTTCATTTGTCGTAAACATTGTTTACACTAATATTTAATTTAAAACATTTATTTTACACATATACATGTTAATAATCATAATATCTCGAATCACAAGAACGTTTATTTCATTGAATATACATTTCTTAGCAATATAATAATTCTTTGTCATATAGTTTGCTCAACGATATATTCTAACAATGTATGAAGGGACTACTATCGCACCGGATGCATAGTCAGCATATTATGTTCGCGCACTTGTTATCGCACCGGATGCATGGTCAGCATAGTATGTCTGCGCACTTGTTATCGCACCGGATGCATAGTCAGCATATTATGTCTGCGTACTTATCCTTCAACGTATTGTTACCAACGCATAAGCACCACGAGTGGGAGGGAGCGTTCCAGCACTCCCCACCAAAGTCTCGCGCGCATGCGTCAAAGAGGAGGGGGCACTGAAGCGCTCCCCACCAGCAACGGACCCGCGGAGGTCTGCATCGACGCAGCGAGCGTCAGTCTCATCGACACCTTCGCACGAGTAACACTTTTTAACACACACCGTACTATACGAATCGGTCTTTAAGCATTAAAAGGTCTGTAAATCCGTCGCGAGTTCGAATATAAAACCGGGAATATCCTGTCCTACGCAAAGAGCAGACAGGCGACATAAAATGTGTTGACAAGAATATGTTCCGCGTAACTTACCGAGACTCCGCGTCCAGAATTGCCGCGTAAATAATAACCAAGAATAATCCAGTGTTGTACGGATTTCTAGTGTTTCAATATACATCGATATATAATCATTTTTATATCTGCAAATTTCTAATCAGTGTTAATTATTTCAAACAACCCTTCATCTCGATTCGTTCATCATTATTACAATTTTCCGAACCTCCTTACCTTTGGAAGCCCTCTTTACGCATACCTTCGTACATTGGGTTTCCGTCCATCTCATCCGGTCAGTGCATCCCTACTGCACGATCTACTCCTTCTTAAATTACTCCCGATCATCATCCGGTCAGTGCATCCCTACTGCACGATCTAAAGTCCTGTTCAGATCCTCGCTATTCCTCTATTAAATGGGAAGACGAAGGGCTGGGTGGAAGTATCAAATTCGTCGCCTCCTTGCAGAAAGCTGCGGTTCTCCGGCTCGTCTTAGGGGACACAATAAGTTGAACATTCCTACGAAATCAAACCTCGTTGTCTGCGCTAAAGAACTACCGTACGCTTCGAAGTCAAACGTCGCGACTAAACCCAGAATCGTTTCTTCTGTCCGCTTAAACTTCAACATCGTGAAATCTTCTGGTCATTGGATCTTCGAGCAACCATCATCGTCATCGTTGGAATCTGTCGAAATCATCCAGCCTTGCGGTATCCTGTTGGTCACCCTCGAATAACTCGACCCGCTACGTTCGTTCGCTCGTCCTGCTGTTGAGGTCTTTGTTCTGCACTTGAGGAAGAAGAAGAAAGGTAAGAACATATATACATATATATATACAAAATTATATCTGCCCCCTTCAAGATTATCCGGATCAGACGCGGTCTCCATCCCTAATAGGCCCATTCCTGTTTAAACTGGAGACCACCCCTTGTTTATCTGTCAACCGTCCTCCGCGTGAGTTAGCGTTTAGTTTTTAAAAATTCAATTTCAACTCCCGGGACGTAACAGGTTAACTTTTCTGGTGACAGCGGTGGGATCCACTGTCTGTATTCGGATAATACTGTTTAAAATCATTTAAAATTCATAAAAGATCGCTCATCAAATTCAAAATTTCGTTTAAAGGAATTTTCGATTATCAAACTCTAATTAACTCGCTTCAAATCACGTGCAAGGCGCACATATTAAATAACGTTTTCTAATAATTAATTTCCGAAATGGACACTCGTAGTGCCAAACACAAATCCCTCTCGGAAGAAGAAATAAAAACCCTACTCGAACAGTTAGCTAAGAAACAGCAACGTTTACAAGAGCAGGAGGAAGCTATTCGTACTAAAGAAATAGAGAGTCAAGAGCGTTACAGCGCATTGCAAAAACGCGAAGTAGAAATGTTAGAACGTGAGAAGGAACGGCTCGCACAAATCCAAGCCGCAGAAACAGAATTAGCAAACAAACAATTAGGATCTGAATTCACGAGTACCGAAGCGTCACAAATAGGAAGACACGAGCCTTCCCGCATCGAAAACTTGCTAAGGGATTTGCTCAAAGATTTCAATTGCTTAAAAAAGGACGTGGTAGATTTGCGATCGACAGTTCAAACTAACGCTTCTCAGGCTCAATGGATTCCTCCTCCTCCAACAAGAAGCAACGACAATAACGAAAATAATATGCCCCAACCGTATGTAAATGTAGCATTACCTAATCCACATTTGCAATTTAAAGACGTTCTTGAATCCGTACCGATCTTTACGGGAGATAATATTCCTGTATTAAAATTTGCGAGAGCATGCAAACGAGTCAAAGACATGTTCTCCCCTACGTTGGAACCAACGGTCACCCGCCTTCTGCGGAACAAGTTGAAGGGCCGTGCCTACACGGCAATGGAGGATGATCCATTCGTCACAGTCGCCGAGTTCACGGAACGACTTAAAACTTTGTTTGGTTGCGCTAAATCTTTGAATCAATACAGGGGAGAACTTGGAAATATCAACAAAGGTAGGTCCGAGCACGCGATAGACTACATCAGCCGAGTCAAGGACCTGCATTCTGCCATCATCGATGCCGAAACAGGTAAGGCCGGAGAGCCGCTTTCGCAAATTCATATTCGAAATCTGGAGAACGAAGCATTGGAGTGCTTCGTCACGGGCTTACCACCCGACTTTCGATTACGCCTTCGTTCGGAGGGCTATAACGATCTTTATAGCGCGTTTACAGTCGCGATTCGGGTTGAAAAAGAAATAGAACGCGATAGAACCAGATTCAGGGAGACGCGCCCTGAAACCCGATATTCACCACCCACGGACGTGAACACCGTACAGCGTGGTAAAATTCAATGCGATTATTGTAACAGGCAGGGTCACGGTTCCGAGAATTGCTGGCTCAAACATCCGGATAAGAAGCCAACTCGCACCGAGGCAACGCCTAAACCTTTGTTCAATTCTCCACGCGATGATCCAAGACCGAAATGCGCGTATTGCAATAGGACCGGTCACGCGGTGGACAACTGTTACACCAAACAACGAGACGACAAGCAACGCGATTCACCGTCAAATTCGGGAAACGGGCAGCAACGTTCGACAAACCCCGGCGCGAGTCGAACGGAGCGATTCCCAGAGCGCCCAGTCCGAGTTATAGCACACGAAACGTGCGAACCGCAAACGTCCGATTAAAAACTCGCTCTTTTGTTCCAACTGTTGAAGTAGAATCACCTCAACTGATTAATAAATCCGACTTTTTGGTAGACTCTGGCGCGGATCCAAACCTAATTAAGCAAAAAGCGCTAAAACCGGAGGTACCTGTCGATTCAAATGATATTTTGCAACTACAAGGAATCTCGGAAGAGCCAGTTTTTACTATTGGTTCCACCTTCATTGACATTCAAGATACCAATTGCGAATTTCACGTAGTGGATAACTCGTTTCTCATCCAACAAGACGCGATACTAGGGTCGGAATTCCATGTTAATAATAGAGCCGCGATCGATTATGACAAAGAAGCAGTCACCTGGAAACACGGTCAACTCCCATTTAAAAACCGCGAAACAGTAGTGATTCCTGCTCGTTCCTCGGCGATCTACCATGTACACGTGAGAAACTCCGATTTAGTTGAAGGATATCTTCCTAGATTAAATTGTGGTGAAGGAGTCTACGCAGGCGAAGCCATCGTTACGCAAACTAACGGCGTAGCATACCTCAAGGCGTTCAATACGACCACGAAAGATCTCGAGCTTACAGTACCTACAGTCACGCTTTACGAACTTTCTGTTAATAACGAGAGAACGGATCTGTCTCAAGGTAAAAAAATCACAAGTCAAGTAAAATCTATAAGGAATTATGTAAACGAAAGCCATCCGCGCATAGCTAAAGTAAAAGAGCTCCTTAGGCTCGATCATTTGAATGATGAGGAACTAACGAGCATTGATAATATTTTAGTGGACACGTTTCATTTGTTTCATATACCCGGAGAACAATTAGATTCTACTGACATGATACAACATAAAATTGTTACTACAGACGACCAACCAGTTTTTACTCGCCAATATCGCTTCCCTCCCGCCCATAAGGACGAAATAACGAAGCAAGTAGGAGATTTGATCGATAATAAAATTATAAAACCATCGGAATCACCCTACAGCTCACCCCTGTGGATCGTCCCCAAAAAGACTGATTCTCACGGGAAGCTTAGGTGGCGCATGGTGATCGACTACAGAGGCTTGAATGAGAAAACGGTGGGTGATGCGTACCCACTCCCAAATATTACAGAAATCTTGGACCAACTTGGCAGTGCAAAGTATTTTTCGGTATTTGACTTAGCTAGCGGATTCCACCAGATAAAAGTGCATCCCGACGATGCCCATAAGACCGCTTTTTCCACACCTTTTGGACATTATCAATTTAATAGAATGCCATTCGGGCTTAAGAACGCACCGGCCACTTTCCAAAGACTCATGGACAGAGTACTGTGTGGTTTACAAGGCACAGAACTTTTTGTATATTTAGACGACATTGTCATATATGCGAGTTCCCTTCAGGAACATGAAATAAAAATTAGAAAATTAGCAGAACGACTGAGTAAAGCCAACTTGAAATTGCAGCCTGACAAATGCGAGTTCCTTCGCAAAGAAGTCGCTTATTTAGGCCATGTCATTAGTAAGGACGGAGTACGACCCGATCCGAAAAAACTAGAGTCCGTTCGAAATTACCCACAACCAACAAGCCCCACAAAAATTAAACAATTTTTGGGCTTGGATGGATATTACCGTAGATTCATTGAAAACTTTTCCGGAATTTCAAGACCGTTAACTCAATTGCTTAAGAAGGGATCAATTTTCAAATGGACGCAGTCTCAAGAAGAGGCTTTACAAAAACTAAAAAATGCTCTTTGTTCGGAACCGGTACTCCAGTACCCTGATTTTACACAACCATTTATAATAACGACCGATGCTTCAAACGTAGCTATTGGCGGAGTTATCAGTCAAGGCAAAGTAGGCAGCGACAGACCAATTTCCTACGCATCTAGAACTCTGTCCGAGGCCGAAGAAAGATATTCGACAATCGAGAAAGAATTACTAGCAATAGTTTACAGCGTATCACAATTTCGCCATTATGTTTATGGAAGAGAGTTCACTCTTATTACAGACCACAGGCCGTTGGTATGGCTCCACTCCGTCAAGGACCCAGCCAACCGTTTAGTTCATTGGCGTCTTAAGCTAGAGAATTACCAATATAAAATTGTCTATAAGCCAGGGCGCGCAAACGCAAACGCCGACGCGTTGTCACGAAATCCGCCTGACAGATCGGTTTTGGTCGTAACTCCACTGAAAAGACTAAACAGCACGAGCTCAGAAGACGAAACGTTTATATTCGAGAGTCGTTCACATAGTAATAAAAATAAGGACAAACGTACAAATAAGAAACGTAGATTAAACAACTCAAGCTCCGAAGGCGAGACACTCGAATTCGAGAACCACCCCCGTAGCGATAAAAACAAAGATCTTAGCACTAGCATACCTAAACAGCCGGCCGACTTTGCAAACAATCACGAAGAAGATCGTGATCCTCAACCAAGACCTAGCACGTCTACAGAGGACGACGTTTTTCAAACGCCCGCTGATTCGGTAGACTTACCTTTAAGTGAAAAGGACGATGACGAAAGATCCCTGTCGCCTGATCTTCCCGACAGCGACATTAGCGATAACGATTTCTCAGACGAGTCTGAAGCGGAAAGCGATATATTTAATCGAGCAACTTTCCCTTTCAAACTACCTGTAAGGAAAGAAAAAGTAATTAAAGAGTTAAAAATTGAAGAATCTAGAGATAGACTATCTATGTGTAGAGATAACGTATTAATATTCATTACAATTAAAGGTCAACCTATCGATGAGGGTGCTAAAGATTTGGCATCCACCGATACCTTACCTCAATTCAAAGATTTAAGCTTGCTTCGAGCGAAGGTAGCTCACAACGGTGCTAAACTCGTTATAGCCTTACCAATTAAAAATGATCTTAGAGCACTCACATCGGTAGAAGACCTGCACGAGGCGTTAGAGTCACTCAGAGACGTTATAACAGAACTAGGATCAAACTCGCTCAGTGTAGCTAGAACAGAAAGTATAGATGGCATCCAGTGGCCAGACATACAACGAAGCATCCAGAATTATCTGTCAAATTCTCCTTTGCTGCTAACAATTTATAAACAACTTGTAACGATACCATCACCCAACGATCGACAAGAGATCATCCAGGAAGCGCACGATTCTCCGATTGGGGGTCACAAAGGTGTTACCAAGACCTTCAAACGCATCAGGGAACGCTACGCATGGAGAAACATGAAAACCGATGTGCAGGAGTACATCCAACGTTGCCGAGGTTGCCAACTTAAAAAGCTCGTCCGCATCAAGACCAAGCAACCAATGGTCATCACGGATACACCAGGTAACGCTTTCGACAAGATAGCAATGGACATCGTAGGCCCACTTCCAACCACCAGAAGAGGAAACACCTACATTCTCACAATCCAAGACCTATTGACAAAATACTCGTTGGCGATCCCTCTCGGAAGAATAATGTCAGTGGATATCGCCGACGCACTCTGTGGATCTTTCATCGCACACTTCGGCGCACCGAAGGCAATTTTGACGGACCAGGGAAGCAACTTCTGCTCCAGCTTGATGAAGGCAATAGCAAAGAAGTTCAAGATCCGACTTTTTACCACTACTGCGTTCCATCCTCAAGCGAACGGCTCGATCGAGCGTTCACATCACGTACTTATCGAATACCTCAAACAATATGTGGACAAAAACAACGACTGGGACGAGTTCCTCGACATGGCGACATTCTCGTACAATACGAGTCAGCACGAGGGAACCGGCTTCACTCCATTCGAGCTGGTGTTCGGGAGACTCGCCCGACTACCATCGAGCAACGTGCATGTAGAGGAACACTCCAACCCGACGTACACAGAATACCTGAAGAATTTGTTTGAAAGGATCCAGGGACTCCAAGAATTGGCAGCCGCCAACCTAACCGCAGCAAAGCACAAATCAAAGAAGTATTACGACAAGAGAATCAACCCGCAGAATTTTGGTGTCGGCGACATGGTTGTCATGTTGAAGGAGCCGAAGGACGGAAAATTCGGCGATCAGTACACCGAACCTTGTCGAGTCGTCGAAATGTTATCTGGCGGAAATGTTAAAATTAAATATCGAAGTCAAAATAGAGTAGTACACACGAACAAACTACGCTTGACTAAATTGCGACAGTAAAATTACTTTTGTTGCAGAAAGAAACGATACACGATAAGAATGGCCCTACCAAGGAAACACCAAACGCCAAAAGGGTGGATTACCTTTGAAAATTTTGTTATTCGCTACGTAAACCAACGCAGAGACATGCTTGTCTATGGCGACGTAATGTTCTACAACCAAGAACGTGCTATATTCAAAATTAAGGACAGACGGAGGAAAGGAACGAAGAACGTCCCAATGGCCGACGTGGATTCGCTAATTTTCGAAACCAAAGCGTACACTTTCCCGTGGGACAACAACGCCTTCCATCTACATTTTCACCAGTACCTAGCCTGCAGGAAACCTTTACCTCCGATAACACCACCGACATCAGCTGTAACGACTACGGACGAGGTCGACAACATCTAAAACGGACCAGCAAGTCACCCGCATATACGAAAACAGAAATATAAAACGACATCAGGAATTATTACGAAGATTATTGCGACTACTGTAGTGTTCATGCTCTTTGCACGATCAATCTCCGCACTAATTGGGTACGATTGTGGAGGGTCCACGATGAATATTACGACAATATCTTTGAACGACGTTGGAGGGTGCACGATTCCGATGTCGGAGCCACTGTCAAAACCCGTCTACATACAACTACTCCAGATTTCCGAATTTGAAGCAACCGAGGTCATCCAGTGCAAGGTAGAAATCGATCGAACTATCTATCACTGCGGGATGAGCTCGCACAATTCAATCGTGCAAGGAGGCCACCAGACGTACTTGCATGACTTCGACGAAAAATCTTGTCAACGTCTCCAAGAAACGGGAATGACGAAGCTCAGCTTCGCGTCCGAAATTATCGGATTACGTCGAAACGAAACTACATCAAGAAGCATTACCATGGGCGGATCGATCACCAACGACGGGGCTTGTTCTGGAACTCAGTACAGCGACCCGTATGGGACTTGGGACAACGCCGTCGTACAAGCATCAGTAAAAATTTCCCTGTACAACTACCATGCCACCGTCGACCTGAAGGCTGGAAGAATAGTACTCCAATCCGGGACGCAGTGCATGCTCTCTGACGGCAGCTGCATCGACACTAATGGAAACAGCGCTTTTTGGAAGATAGCACCCACCGAGTCCTGTAGTCTTGGACAGTACGACGTGCTCTACGAGGGCATGGCAACAAAATTAGAATCGAAAGAAAACGGAATTCCTACACCAGACGTATACACCCTGCAAACGGACTCGACCACATTCGCGCTAGCGAAACGATCAGAGTACCAAGTCTGCGGATACACGCTCATTAGGACCGAACACCCAAAGCTATTCATTTTCGAAACCGAAAGGGGACAGTCGCCCGCAGCGAAGAAGAAAATTTCAGTCAGCAACCTAGACATCTTTTCATATATAAATTCCAAGTTCGTCTACGTTGAAAAACATGTGCGTTCACAAATGAAGAGCCTTTACCACGACGTACTCACTCAACGTTGTAACCTAGAGAGGAGGGTGATGCAGAACGCACTCACCACAGCAGCCATACTACCCGAAAAATTCGCCTACACGATAATGAAAGGACCCGGATATATGGCTGTGGTCGCAGGAGAAGTCGCACACATTGTCAAATGTATCACCATCCAGTGTCAGCTCAGGAAAACTAACGAATGTTATCACGAAGTACCAGTCACCTACCGCAACAGTTCGCTCTTTTTGACCACTACCTCGAGGATGCTAGTAAAGACCGGAACGCAAGTCGAATGCAACTCCATGCTTCCGGCAGAATACAACATCGAAGGAAGTTGGTACCGACTCTCGCCACACCCGATAGAGGTTATACCGCCGCAGATACTACAACCAACAATGAAGCCAACCTGGAGATACGTCTCCGCGGGAAATTTAGCGATCAGCGGAATCTACACGGAATCCGACATCGACAAGCTACGAGAACGAATTATGTTTCCAGCCGAGAAACCAGCACTCCTGAATCATCTGGCTCGGGGGTCAATCGGATACCATGTACCCTCTGGAAGCATCTCCATCCGAGGACTAATGGACGAAAACACGCTAAATCACATAGCCGAAAACGCAGCCGACAAGATGTGGGGGATCTTCCTTAAATTTGGCACCGCAAGCGCAGGTGTCATCGGACTTTTCCTGATTTTCAGGTTAATCAAACTTGTAATTGACACGTTCATACACGGATATGCTCTGCACTCTCTGTACGGATGGAGCATTCGCCTCATCGGAGCCGTGTGGAGTTCAGTTACCAACCTACTTGTGACCCTGGCTCACAAGGACCGAGCAGCATCCAAGGACGTCGAAATCAACGAACCGCATACACCAAATGAAGTGAGGATTCCCATACACCCAGAAATACAGCAGCAACCAGAGACAATCGAATTATCAGGCGTAGACCCACGACTTTCTGCTAGGCTATTCGCCTCTCGTCAGCAGAGCCTTGGCACAGCTTCCGACTAAAAGGGGGGAGATGTGACGTCGTCGGTCTAACTACGTATAATACAAGAATATAATTGTAATAAACAATATTCATAATAATCCTTCATTTATTCTGGTACCATATAAACATTATTTACACTAAATATTCCTTATTCAAATAATAATTGTTTACGCATTTAGTATAAATATTGTTTACCTTAATATGCATTTATCAATGGTTATAAATACTAGTTTTCACTAGTGATTCGCTTGTTTAATTATTGCGAACAATATTTTAATTATCAGATCGTTATAATTATCATTCACAATAAACACGTTTAATATTTAACATTATTTGCGTAATACCCGGTAATCCGTTCGCTACAAATATTATTTAATTTAATATTCATTTACTCATACGTTGTATTTTGAACATTTGTTTATTCTACAAGATAAATATCCTTATTCACAATTTAAATACTTATTAAACATTTACATTTCTTTAATAGTTTGACAAACTAAATATTCACTTATTCGTTTAATACCTTTTCATGCATTCAATTAGCATAAATGCTAATTACCCTAATATTCAAGTGTTCATTTGTCGTAAACATTGTTTACACTAATATTTAATTTAAAACATTTATTTTACACATATACATGTTAATAATCATAATATCTCGAATCACAAGAACGTTTATTTCATTGAATATACATTTCTTAGCAATATAATAATTCTTTGTCATATAGTTTGCTCAACGATATATTCTAACAATGTATGAAGGGACTACTATTGCACCGGATGCATAGTCAGCATATTATGTTCGCGCACTTGTTATCGCACCGGATGCATGGTCAGCATAGTATTGTTACGTCCCGGGAGTTGAAATTGAATTTTTAAAAACTAAACGCTAACTCACGCGGAGGACGGTTGACAGATAAACAAGGGGTGGTCTCCAGTTTAAACAGGAATGGGCCTATTAGGGATGGAGACCGCGTCTGATCCGGATAATCTTGAAGGGGGCAGATATAATTTTGTATATATATATATGTATATATGTTCTTACCTTTCTTCTTCTTCCTCAAGTGCAGAACAAAGACCTCAACAGCAGGACGAGCGAACGAACGTAGCGGGTCGAGTTATTCGAGGGTGACCAACAGGATACCGCAAGGCTGGATGATTTCGACAGATTCCAACGATGACGATGATGGTTGCTCGAAGATCCAATGACCAGAAGATTTCACGATGTTGAAGTTTAAGCGGACAGAAGAAACGATTCTGGGTTTAGTCGCGACGTTTGACTTCGAAGCGTACGGTAGTTCTTTAGCGCAGACAACGAGGTTTGATTTAGTAGGAATGTTCAACTTATTGTGTCCCCTAAGACGAGCCGGAGAACCGCAGCTTTCTGCAAGGAGGCGACGAATTTGATACTTCCACCCAGCCCTTCGTCTTCCCATTTAATAGAGGAATGGCGAGGATCTGAACAGGACTTTAGATCGTGCAGTAGGGATGCACTGACCGGATGATGATCGGGAGTAATTTAAGAAGGAGTAGATCGTGCAGTAGGGATGCACTGACCGGATGAGATGGACGGAAACCCAATGTACGAAGGTATGCGTAAAGAGGGCTTCCAAAGGTAAGGAGGTTCGGAAAATTGTAATAATGATGAACGAATCGAGATGAAGGGTTGTTTGAAATAATTAACACTGATTAGAAATTTGCAGATATAAAAATGATTATATATCGATGTATATTGAAACACTAGAAATCCGTACAACACTGGATTATTCTTAGTTATTATTTACGCGGCAATTCTGGACGCGGAGTCTCGGTAAGTTACGCGGAACATATTCTTGTCAACACATTTTATGTCGCCTGTCTGCTCTTTGCGTAGGACAGGATATTCCCGGTTTTATATTCGAACTCGCGACGGATTTACAGACCTTTTAATGCTTAAAGACCGATTCGTATAGTACGGTGTGTGTTAAAAAGTGTTACTCGTGCGAAGGTGTCGATGAGACTAACGCTCGCTGCGTCGATGCAGACCTCCGCGGGTCCGTTGCTGGTGGGGAGCGCTTCAGTGCCCCCTCCTCTTTGACGCATGCGCGCGGTACTTTAGTGGGGAGTGCTGGAACGCTCCCTCCCACTCGTGGTGCTTATGCGTTGGTAACAATACGTTGAAGGATAAGTACGCAGACATAATATGCTGACTATGCATCCGGTGCGATAACAAGTGCGCAGACATACCATGCTGACCATGCATCCGGTGCGATAACAAGTGCGCGAACATAATATGCTGACTATGCATCCGGTGCGATAGTAGTCCCTTCATACATTGTTAGAATATATCGTTGAGCAAACTATATGACAAAGAATTATTATATTGCTAAGAAATGTATATTCAATGAAATAAACGTTCTTGTGATTCGAGATATTATGATTATTAACATGTATATGTGTAAAATAAATGTTTTAAATTAAATATTAGTGTAAACAATGTTTACGACAAATGAACACTTGAATATTAGGGTAATTAGCATTTATGCTAATTGAATGCATGAAAAGGTATTAAACGAATAAGTGAATATTTAGTTTGTCAAACTATTAAAGAAATGTAAATGTTTAATAAGTATTTAAATTGTGAATAAAGATATTTATCTTGTAGAATAAACAAATGTTCAAATTACAACGTATGAGTAAATGAATATTAAATTAAATAATATTTGTAGCGAACGGATTACTGGGTATTACGCAAATAATGTTAAATATTAAACGTGTTTATTGTGAATGATAATTATAACGATCTGATAATTAAAATATTGTTCGCAATAATTAAACAAGCGAATCATTAGTGAAAACTAGTATTTATAACCATTGATAAATGCATATTAAGGTAAACAATATTTATACTAAATGCGTAAACAATTATTATTTGAATAAGGAATATTTAGTGTAAATAATGTTTATATGGTACCAGAATAAATGAAGGATTATTATGAGTATTGTTTATTACAATTATATTCTTGTATTATACGTAGTTAGACCGACGACGTCACATCTCCCCCCTTTTAGTCGGAAGCTGTGCCAAGGCTCTGCTGACGAGAGGCGAATAGCCTAGCAGAAAGTCGTGGGTCTACGCCTGATAATTCGATTGTCTCTGGTTGCTGCTGTATTCCTGGGTGTATGGGAATCCTCACTTCATTTGGTGTATGCGGTTCGTTGATTTCGACGTCCTTGGATGTTGTCGACCTCGTCCGTAGTCGTTACAGCTGATGTCGGTGGTGTTATCGGAGGTAAAGGTTTCCTGCAGGCTAGGTACTGTTGAAAATGTAGATGGAAGGCGTTGTTGTCCCACGGGAAAGTGTAGGCTTTGGTCTCGAAGATTAGCGAATCTACATCGGCCATTGGGACGTTCTTCGTTCCTTTCCTCCGTCTGTCCTTAATTTTGAATATACCACGTTCTTGGTTGTAGAACATCACGTCGTCAAAGACTAGCATGTCTCTGCGTTGGTTTACGTAGCGAATAACAAAATTTTCAAAGGTAATCCACCCTTTTGGCGTTTGGTGTTTCCTTGGTAGGGCCATTCTTATCGTGTATCGTTTCCTTCTGCAACAAAGGTAATTTTACTGTCGCAATTTAGTCAAGCGTAGTTTGTTCGTGTGTACTACTCTATTTTGACTTCGATATTTAATTTTAACATTTCCGCCAGATAACATTTCGACGACTCGACAAGGTTCGGTGTACTGATCGCCGAATTTTCCGTCCTTCGGCTCCTTCAACATGACAACCATGTCGCCGACACCAAAATTCTGCGGGTTGATTTTCTTGTCGTAATACTTCTTTGATTTGTGCTTTGCTGCGGTTAGGTTGGCGGCTGCCAATTCTTGGAGTCCCTGGATCCTTTCAAACAAATTCTTCAGGTATTCTGTGTATGTCGGGTTGGAGTGTTCCTCTACATGCACGTTGCTCGATGGTAGTCGGGCGAGTCTCCCGAACACCAGCTCGAATGGAGTGAAGCCGGTTCCCTCGTGCTGACTCGTATTGTACGAGAATGTCGCCATGTCGAGGAACTCGTCCCAGTCGTTGTTTTTGTCCACATACTGCTTGAGGTATTCGATTAGTACGTGATGTGAACGCTCGATAGAGCCGTTCGTTTGAGGATGGAATGCAGTAGTGGTAAAAAGTCGGATCTTGAACTTCTTTGCTATTGCCTTCATCAAGCTGGAACAGAAGTTGCTTCCCTGGTCCGTCAGAATTGCCTTCGGTGCGCCGAAGTGTGCGATGAAAGGTCCGCAGAGTGCGTCGGCGATATCCACTGACATTATTCTTCCGAGAGGGATCGCCAACGAGTATTTTGTCAATAGGTCTTGGATTGTGAGAATGTAGGTGTTTCCTCTTCTGGTGGTTGGAAGTGGGCCTACGATGTCCATTGCTATCTTGTCGAAAGCGTTACCTGGTGTGTCCGTGATGACCATTGGTTGCTTGGTCTTGATGCGGACGAGCTTTTTAAGTTGGCAACCTCGGCAACGTTGGATGTACTCCTGCACATCGGTTTTCATGTTTCTCCATGCGTAGCGTTCCCTGATGCGTTTGAAGGTCTTGGTAACACCTTTGTGACCCCCAATCGGAGAATCGTGCGCTTCCTGGATGATCTCTTGTCGATCGTTGGGTGATGGTATCGTTACAAGTTGTTTATAAATTGTTAGCAGCAAAGGAGAATTTGACAGATAATTCTGGATGCTTCGTTGTATGTCTGGCCACTGGATGCCATCTATACTTTCTGTTCTAGCTACACTGAGCGAGTTTGATCCTAGTTCTGTTATAACGTCTCTGAGTGACTCTAACGCCTCGTGCAGGTCTTCTACCGATGTGAGTGCTCTAAGATCATTTTTAATTGGTAAGGCTATAACGAGTTTAGCACCGTTGTGAGCTACTTTCGCTCGAAGCAAGCTTAAATCTTTGAATTGAGGTAAGGTATCGGTGGATGCCAAATCTTTAGCACCCTCATCGATAGGTTGACCTTTAATGGTAATAAATATTAATACGTTATCTCTACACATGGATAGTCTATCTCTAGATTCTTCAATTTTTAACTCTTCGATTACCTTTTCTTTTCTTACAGGTAGCTTGAAAGGAAAAGTTGCTCGATTAAATATATCGCTTTCCGCTTCAGACTCGTCTGAGGAATCGTTATCGCTAATGTCGCTGCCGGGAAGATCGGGCGACAGGGATCTTTCGTCATCGTCCTTTTCACTTAAAGGTAAGTCTACCGAATTAGCGGGCGTTTGAAAAACGTCGTCCTCTATAGACGTGCTAGGTCTTGGTTGAGGATCACGATCTTCTTCGTGATTGTTTGCAAAGTCGGCCGGCTGTTTAGGTATGCTAGTGCTAAGATCTTTATTTTTATCGCTACGGGGGCGGTTCTCGAATTCAAGTGTCTCGCCTTCGGAGCTTGAGTTGTTTAATCTACGTTTCTTATTTGTACGTTTGTCCTTATTTTTATTACTATGTGGACGACTCTCGAATATAAACGTTTCGTCTTCTGAGCTCGTGCTGTTTAGTCTTTTCAGTGGAGTTACGACCAAAACCGATCTGTCAGGCGGATTTCGTGACAACGCGTCGGCGTTTGCGTTTGCGCGCCCTGGCTTATAGACAATTTTATATTGGTAATTCTCTAGCTTAAGACGCCAATGAACTAAACGGTTGGCTGGGTCCTTGACGGAGTGGAGCCATACCAACGGCCTGTGGTCTGTAATAAGAGTGAACTCTCTTCCATAAACATAATGGCGAAATTGTGATACGCTGTAAACTATTGCTAGTAATTCTTTCTCGATTGTCGAATATCTTTCTTCGGCCTCGGACAGAGTTCTAGATGCGTAGGAAATTGGTCTGTCGCTGCCTACTTTGCCTTGACTGATAACTCCGCCAATAGCTACGTTTGAAGCATCGGTCGTTATTATAAATGGTTGTGTGAAATCAGGGTACTGGAGTACCGGTTCCGAACAAAGAGCATTTTTTAGTTTTTGAAAAGCCTCTTCTTGAGACTGCGTCCATTTGAAAATTGATCCCTTCTTAAGCAATTGAGTTAACGGTCTTGAAATTCCGGAAAAGTTTTCAATGAATCTACGGTAATATCCAGCCAAGCCCAAAAATTGTTTAATTTTTGTGGGGCTTGTTGGTTGTGGGTAATTTCGAACGGACTCTAGTTTTTTCGGATCGGGTCGTACTCCGTCCTTACTAATGACATGGCCTAAATAAGCGACTTCTTTGCGAAGGAACTCGCATTTGTCAGGCTGCAATTTCAGGTTGGCTTTACTTAGTCGTACTGCTAATTTTCGAATTTTTATTTCATGTTCCTGAAGGGAACTCGCATATATGACAATGTCGTCTAAATATACAAAAAGTTCTGTGCCTTGTAAACCACACAGTACTCTGTCCATGAGTCTTTGGAAAGTGGCCGGTGCGTTCTTGAGCCCAAATGGCATTCTGTTAAATTGATAATGTCCAAAAGGTGTGGAAAAAGCGGTTTTATGGGCATCGTCGGGATGCAGTTTATCTGGTGAAATCCGCTAGCTAAGTCAAATACCGAAAAATATTTTGCACTGCCAAGTTGGTCCAAGATTTCTGTAATATTTGGGAGTGGGTACGCATCACCCACTGTTTTCTCATTCAAGCCTCTGTAGTCGATCACCATGCGCCACCGAAGCTTCCCGTGAGAATCAGTCTTTTTGGGGACGATCCACAGGGGTGAGCTGTAGGGTGATTCCGATGGTTCTATAATTCTATTATCAATCAAATCTCCTACTTGCTTCGTTATTTCGTCCTTATGGGCGGGAGGGAAGCGATATTGGCGAGTAAAAACTGGTTGGTCGTCTGTAGTAACAATTTTATGTTGTATCATGTCAGTAGAATCTAATTGTTCTCCGGGTATATGAAACAAATGAAACGTGTCCACTAAAATATTATCAATGCTCGTTAGTTCTTCATCATTCAAATGATCGAGCCTAAGGAGCTCTTTTACTTTAGCTATGCGCGGATGGCTTTCGTTTACATAATTCCTTATAGATTTTACTTGACTTGTGATTTTTTTACCTTGAGACAAATCCGTTCTCTCGTTATTGACAGAAAATTCATAAAGCGTGACTGTAGGTACTGTAAGCTCGAGATCTTTCGTGGTCGTATTGAACGCCTTGAGGTATGCTACGCCGTTAGTTTGCGTAACGATGGCTTCGCCTGCGTAGACTCCTTCACCACAATTTAATCTAGGAAGATATCCTTCAACTAAATCGGAGTTTCTCACGTGTACATGGTAGATCGCCGAGGAACGAGCAGGAATCACTACTGTTTCGCGGTTTTTAAATCGGAGTTGACCGTGTTTCCAGGTGACTGCTTCTTTGTCATAATCGATCGCGGCTCTATTATTAACATGGAATTCCGACCCTAGTATCGCGTCTTGTTGGATGAGAAACGAGTTATCCACTACGTGAAATTCGCAATTGGTATCTTGAATGTCAATGAAGGTGGAACCAATAGTAAAAACTGGCTCTTCCGAGATTCCTTGTAGTTGCAAAATATCATTTGAATCGACAGGTACCTCTGGTTTTAGCGCTTTTTTGCTTAATTAGGTTTGGATCCGCGCCAGAGTCTACCAAAAAGTCGGATTTATTAATCAGTTGAGGTGATTCTACTTCAACAGTTGGAACAAAAGAGCGAGTTTTTAATCGGACGTTTGCGGTTCGCACGTTTCGTGTGCTATAACTCGGACTGGGCGCTCTGGGAATCGCTCCGCTCGACTCGCGCCGGGGTTTGTCGAACGTTGCTGCCCGTTTCCCGAATTTGACGGTGAATCGCGTTGCTTGTCGTCTCGTTGTTTGGTGTAACAGTTGTCCACCGCGTGACCGGTCCTATTGCAATACGCGCATTTCGGTCTTGGATCATCGCGTGGAGAATTGAACAAAGGTTTAGGCGTTGCCTCGGTGCGAGTTGGCTTCTTATCCGGATGTTTGAGCCAGCAATTCTCGGAACCGTGACCCTGCCTGTTACAATAATCGCATTGAATTTTACCACGCTGTACGGTGTTCACGTCCGTGGGTGGTGAATATCGGGTTTCAGGGCGCGTCTCCCTGAATCTGGTTCTATCGCGTTCTATTTCTTTTTCAACCCGAATCGCGACTGTAAACGCGCTATAAAGATCGTTATAGCCCTCCGAACGAAGGCGTAATCGAAAGTCGGGTGGTAAGCCCGTGACGAAGCACTCCAATGCTTCGTTCTCCAGATTTCGAATATGAATTTGCGAAAGCGGCTCTCCGGCCTTACCTGTTTCGGCATCGATGATGGCAGAATGCAGGTCCTTGACTCGGCTGATGTAGTCTATCGCGTGCTCGGACCTACCTTTGTTGATATTTCCAAGTTCTCCCCTGTATTGATTCAAAGATTTAGCGCAACCAAACAAAGTTTTAAGTCGTTCCGTGAACTCGGCGACTGTGACGAATGGATCATCCTCCATTGCCGTGTAGGCACGGCCCTTCAACTTGTTCCGCAGAAGGCGGGTGACCGTTGGTTCCAACGTAGGAGAGAACATGTCTTTGACTCGTTTGCATGCTCTCGCAAATTTTAATACAGGAATATTATCTCCCGTAAAGATCGGTACGGATTCAAGAACGTCTTTAAATTGCAAATGTGGATTAGGTAATGCTACATTTACATACGGTTGGGGCATATTATTTTCGTTATTGTCGTTGCTTCTTGTTGGAGGAGGAGGAATCCATTGAGCCTGAGAAGCGTTAGTTTGAACTGTCGATCGCAAATCTACCACGTCCTTTTTTAAGCAATTGAAATCTTTGAGCAAATCTCTTAGCAAGTTTTCGATGCGGGAAGGCTCGTGTCTTCCTATTTGTGACGCTTCGGTACTCGTGAATTCAGATCCTAATTGTTTGTTCGCTAATTCTGTTTCTGCGGCTTGGATTTGTGCGAGCCGTTCCTTCTCACGTTCTAACATTTCTACTTCGCGTTTTTGCAATGCGCTGTAACGCTCTTGACTCTCTATTTCTTTAGTACGAATAGCTTCCTCCTGCTCTTGTAAACGTTGCTGTTTCTTGGCTAACTGTTCGAGTAGGGTTTTTATTTCCTCTTCCGAGAGGGATTTGTGTTTGGCACTACGAGTGTCCATTTCGGAAATTAATTATTAGAAAACGTTATTTAATATGTGCGCCTTGCACGTGATTTGAAGCGAGTTAATTAGAGTTTGATAATCGAAAATTCCTTTAAACGAAGTTTTGAATTTGATGAGCGATCTTTTATGAATTTTAAATGATTTTAAACAGTATTATCCGAATACAGACAGTGGATCCCACCGCTGTCACCAGAAAAGTTAACCTGTTACGTCCCGGGAGTTGAAATTGAATTTTTAAAAACTAAACGCTAACTCACGCGGAGGACGGTTGACAGATAAACAAGGGGTGGTCTCCAGTTTAAACAGGAATGGGCCTATTAGGGATGGAGACCGCGTCTGATCCGGATAATCTTGAAGGGGGCAGATATAATTTTGTATATATATATATGTATATATGTTCTTACCTTTCTTCTTCTTCCTCAAGTGCAGAACAAAGACCTCAACAGCAGGACGAGCGAACGAACGTAGCGGGTCGAGTTATTCGAGGGTGACCAACAGGATACCGCAAGGCTGGATGATTTCGACAGATTCCAACGATGACGATGATGGTTGCTCGAAGATCCAATGACCAGAAGATTTCACGATGTTGAAGTTTAAGCGGACAGAAGAAACGATTCTGGGTTTAGTCGCGACGTTTGACTTCGAAGCGTACGGTAGTTCTTTAGCGCAGACAACGAGGTTTGATTTAGTAGGAATGTTCAACTTATTGTGTCCCCTAAGACGAGCCGGAGAACCGCAGCTTTCTGCAAGGAGGCGACGAATTTGATACTTCCACCCAGCCCTTCGTCTTCCCATTTAATAGAGGAATGGCGAGGATCTGAACAGGACTTTAGATCGTGCAGTAGGGATGCACTGACCGGATGATGATCGGGAGTAATTTAAGAAGGAGTAGATCGTGCAGTAGGGATGCACTGACCGGATGAGATGGACGGAAACCCAATGTACGAAGGTATGCGTAAAGAGGGCTTCCAAAGGTAAGGAGGTTCGGAAAATTGTAATAATGATGAACGAATCGAGATGAAGGGTTGTTTGAAATAATTAACACTGATTAGAAATTTGCAGATATAAAAATGATTATATATCGATGTATATTGAAACACTAGAAATCCGTACAACACTGGATTATTCTTAGTTATTATTTACGCGGCAATTCTGGACGCGGAGTCTCGGTAAGTTACGCGGAACATATTCTTGTCAACACATTTTATGTCGCCTGTCTGCTCTTTGCGTAGGACAGGATATTCCCGGTTTTATATTCGAACTCGCGACGGATTTACAGACCTTTTAATGCTTAAAGACCGATTCGTATAGTACGGTGTGTGTTAAAAAGTGTTACTCGTGCGAAGGTGTCGATGAGACTAACGCTCGCTGCGTCGATGCAGACCTCCGCGGGTCCGTTGCTGGTGGGGAGCGCTTCAGTGCCCCCTCCTCTTTGACGCATGCGCGCGGTACTTTAGTGGGGAGTGCTGGAACGCTCCCTCCCACTCGTGGTGCTTATGCGTTGGTAACAATACGTTGAAGGATAAGTACGCAGACATAATATGCTGACTATGCATCCGGTGCGATAACAAGTGCGCAGACATACCATGCTGACCATGCATCCGGTGCGATAACAAGTGCGCGAACATAATATGCTGACTATGCATCCGGTGCGATAGTAGTCCCTTCATACATTGTTAGAATATATCGTTGAGCAAACTATATGACAAAGAATTATTATATTGCTAAGAAATGTATATTCAATGAAATAAACGTTCTTGTGATTCGAGATATTATGATTATTAACATGTATATGTGTAAAATAAATGTTTTAAATTAAATATTAGTGTAAACAATGTTTACGACAAATGAACACTTGAATATTAGGGTAATTAGCATTTATGCTAATTGAATGCATGAAAAGGTATTAAACGAATAAGTGAATATTTAGTTTGTCAAACTATTAAAGAAATGTAAATGTTTAATAAGTATTTAAATTGTGAATAAAGATATTTATCTTGTAGAATAAACAAATGTTCAAATTACAACGTATGAGTAAATGAATATTAAATTAAATAATATTTGTAGCGAACGGATTACTGGGTATTACGCAAATAATGTTAAATATTAAACGTGTTTATTGTGAATGATAATTATAACGATCTGATAATTAAAATATTGTTCGCAATAATTAAACAAGCGAATCATTAGTGAAAACTAGTATTTATAACCATTGATAAATGCATATTAAGGTAAACAATATTTATACTAAATGCGTAAACAATTATTATTTGAATAAGGAATATTTAGTGTAAATAATGTTTATATGGTACCAGAATAAATGAAGGATTATTATGAGTATTGTTTATTACAATTATATTCTTGTATTATACGTAGTTAGACCGACGACGTCACAGTATGTCTGCGCACTTGTTATCGCACCGGATGCATAGTCAGCATATTATGTCTCCGTACTTATCCTTCAACGTATTGTTACCAACGCATAAGCACCACGAGTGGGAGGGAGCGTTCCAGCACTCCCCACCAAAGTCCCGCGCGCATGCGTCAAAGAGGAGGGGGCACTGAAGCGCTCCCCACCAGCAACGGACCCGCGGAGGTCTGCATCGACGCAGCGAGCGTCAGTCTCATCGACACCTTCGCACGAGTAACACTTTTTAACACACACCGTACTATACGAATCGGTCTTTAAGCATTAAAAGGTCTGTAAATCCGTCGCGAGTTCGAATATAAAACCGGGAATATCCTGTCCTACGCAAAGAGCAGACAGGCGACATAAAATGTGTTGACAAGAATATGTTCCGCGTAACTTACCGAGACTCCGCGTCCAGAATTGCCGCGTAAATAATAACTAAGAATAATCCAGTGTTGTACGGATTTCTAGTGTTTCAATATACATCGATATATAATCATTTTTATATCTGCAAATTTCTAATCAGTGTTAATTATTTCAAACAACCCTTCATCTCGATTCGTTCATCATTATTACAATTTTCCGAACCTCCTTACCTTTGGAAGCCCTCTTTACGCATACCTTCGTACATTGGGTTTCCGTCCATCTCATCCGGTCAGTGCATCCCTACTGCACGATCTACTCCTTCTTAAATTACTCCCGATCATCATCCGGTCAGTGCATCCCTACTGCACGATCTAAAGTCCTGTTCAGATCCTCGCCATTCCTCTATTAAATGGGAAGACGAAGGGCTGGGTGGAAGTATCAAATTCGTCGCCTCCTTGCAGAAAGCTGCGGTTCTCCGGCTCGTCTTAGGGGACACAATAAGTTGAACATTCCTACTAAATCAAACCTCGTTGTCTGCGCTAAAGAACTACCGTACGCTTCGAAGTCAAACGTCGCGACTAAACCCAGAATCGTTTCTTCTGTCCGCTTAAACTTCAACATCGTGAAATCTTCTGGTCATTGGATCTTCGAGCAACCATCATCGTCATCGTTGGAATCTGTCGAAATCATCCAGCCTTGCGGTATCCTGTTGGTCACCCTCGAATAACTCGACCCGCTACGTTCGTTCGCTCGTCCTGCTGTTGAGGTCTTTGTTCTGCACTTGAGGAAGAAGAAGAAAGGTAAGAACATATATACATATATATATATACAAAATTATATCTGCCCCCTTCAAGATTATCCGGATCAGACGCGGTCTCCATCCCTAATAGGCCCATTCCTGTTTAAACTGGAGACCACCCCTTGTTTATCTGTCAACCGTCCTCCGCGTGAGTTAGCGTTTAGTTTTTAAAAATTCAATTTCAACTCCCGGGACGTAACAAAACAAATTTTAGGATTTTTAGAAATTCCTCCCCTAAGGGTGTGTAAAAGTGTTAAATTTGTTTTTACGTATTTCTCAATATCTCTTAGACACGATGAGATATCGCCTTGGTTTTTGTTTGCAAATCTTACTCATACAAATGTTTAAAAATAAAATTCAAGATTTTTAGAAATTTCACCCCTAAGGAGGTGTAAAAGCGTTAAATATTTTTTTACGTATTTCTCAATATCTTTTGGGCACGATGAGGTATCGCTTTGGTTTTTGTTTCCAAATGTTACTCATACAAATGTTTAAAAACCAATTTCAGGATTTAAAAAAATGCTACCCCTAAGGGACACCTTCTTAGGGTTAAATATGTTTTCACGTATTTCTCAATATCTCTTAGGCACGTTGAGATATCGCCTTGGTTTTTGCTTGCAAATGTTACTCATACAAATGTTTGAAAACCGATTTCAAGATTTTCAGAAATTCCACCCTTGAGGGGGTGTAAAAGGGTTTAATATGTTTTTACGTATTTCTCAATATCTCAAGGCACAATGAGATATCGCCTTGGTTTTTGCTTGCAAATGTTACTCATACAAATAATCAAAAACGTATTTTAGGATTTTTAAAAATTCCACGCCCAAGGGGGTGTAAAAGTGTTTAATAAGTTTTTACGTATTTCTCAATATCTCAAGGCACAATGAGATATCGTCTTGGTTTTTGCTTGCAAATGTTAATCATACAAATGTTTAAAGAACGATTTCAAGATTTTTAGAAATTCCACCCCTAAGGGGGCGTAAAAGTGTTAAATATGTTTTTGAGGTATTTCTCAAAATCTCTTAGGCACGACGAGATATCGCCTTGGATTTGTTTGCAAATGTTACTCAGCCAAATGTTTCAAAAACAATTTCAAGATTTTGAAAAATTCCACCCCTAAGGGCGTGTAAAAGGGTTAAATATGTTTTTACGTACGTCTGAATATCTCTGAGGCACGATGAGATATCGCCTTGATTTTTGTCTGCAAATGTTACTCAGACAAATGTTTCAAAAACCATTTCAGGATTTTATAAAATTCTACCCCTAAGAGGGTGTAAAAGGGTTAAATATGTTTTTACGTATTTCTAAATATCTCAAGGCACAATGAGATATCGCCTTGGTTTTTATTTGCAAATGTTACTCATACAAATGTTTAAAAACCTATTTCAGGATTTTAAAAAATGCCACCGCTAAGGGACACCCTCTTAGGGGTTAAATACGTTTCCATGTATTTCTCAATATCTCTTAGGCACGTTGAGATATCGCCTTGGTTTTTTCTTGCAAATGTTACTCATACAAATGTTTAAAAACCAATTTCAGGATATCGAGAAATTCCACCCCTAAGGGGGTGTAAAAGGGTTAAATATGTTTTTACGTATTTCTCAATATCTTAAGGCACAATGAGATGTTGCCTTGGTTTTTGCTTGCAAATGTTACGCACACAAATGTTTAAAAAAAGATTTCAAGATTTTTAGAAGTTCCATCCCTAAGGGGGCGTAAAAAGGTTCAATATGTTTTTAGGTATTTCTCAAAATCTCTTAGGCACGATGAAATATCGCCTTGGTTTTTGCTTGCAAATGTTACTCATACAAAAATTTAAAAACAGATTTTAGGATTTTTAGAAATTCCTCCCCTAAGGGTGTGTAAAAGTGTTAAATTTGTTTTTACGTATTTCTCAATATCTCTTAGACACGATGAGATATCGCCTTGGTTTTTGTTTGCAAATCTTACTCATACAAATGTTTAAAAATAAAATTCAGGATTTTTAGAAATTTCACCCCTAAGGGGGTGTAAAAGCGTTAAATATTTTTTTACGTATTTCTCAATATCTTTTGGGCACGATGAGATATCGCCTTGGTTTTTGTTTGCAAATGTTACTCATACAAATGTTTAAAAACCGGTTTCAAGATTTTTAGAAATTCCACCCTTGAGAGGGTCTAAAAGGGTTAAATATGTTTTTACATTACTGATACAAATGTTTAGAAACTAAATTCAAGATTTTTAGAAATTCCACCCTCAAAGTGGTGTAAAAGGGTTAAATGTGTTTTTACGTAATTTTAGAAATCTTTTATGCACGATAAGATATCGCTTTGGTTTTTGTCTGCGAATGTTACTCAGACAAATGTTTCAAAAACGATTTCAGGATTTTAAAAAATTCCACCCCTAAGGGGGTGTAAAAGGGTTTGTTGAGAATTCAACTAAAACTGATGTTGATGCCTTGAACGATCTGCGAATATATTGGAAAAGGATGAGTACTCACTTCGAGCATGAGGAAAATAAAACCAGACACATAGCTGTTATGGTGAGGAAGTGGTTTATTTCTACCTTCCTGGTATTATTGAAATACAAACAATTTAAACACAAAATGTGTGGATACTATAATTAAGAATGAACACCAAACAATTTCATTTAGAAAATCATCTCAAAATATAAATTTAGAAAAAGGTATAAATTATAAAATCAATAAACAAGTTGAGTTTAGGATATTATTTGAGCAGCACACAATTCTATTACTTGTGTGCTGAATATGATTGAGCTTGAGCCAGCGGTGCGTGCAACGTAGTAACAGCTACGCAGCACGACACGCCGATGCCATGAGGTGCAAAAATTTGTGTGTAATTCACTGCAACTACTCAGCACTGTATTGCTGAGTAGTTGCAGCGAATTAATACTGAGAGCACTCTCAAGAAATGTTATAAGGGGCTCGTCTGAGTGAACCCAGCCACACAGTCAGCACTGCGTAGCCTAATGCAAACAGATATTAAGACTGTACAAATGAGCAAGCATAGTCACTGTGCTCTCCCAGCAGATGTCGAGGAGGAAAGCACAGTGAATATGAACACCGGCATAATTGTATTAATTACCCGGCAACAGAAGTGATGCAAAACGTGGTGCAGCATGTGCCACAACGCACGCCAAGTGTGAGACCAAATGCTGATGTACCGTATTAACTCCGCCATGGTATTGAATTACGACAAATTGTGCCATAGCACTCTTACCTTGAGCAATGAGTCCTGTTGAGTGAAGTTGAGCGATGCCGATGAAGAAGATTGATGAAAGGTCCGAGAGTCCAAAGATGCGCGTGCTGTCCATGCCGGTGTGTGTCGCAAAAGGTGCCGAAAATCTCAAGATGGCTGCGAGTACGAAAGTTTCGTTGGGCGCTGGAGTCAGTTGAGCGAGATAGCCGGTGAGCGAAACCGAAGTCAAGCGAGAGAGACATCCTCTCGCTCGACGCGGCGTGCCTACGAGGCACATCCTCGGCTTCGCGAAGCCCATGCTTCGGCTATCTCCGCCTCAACCGACCACCGCGTAGTAAAGCAGCGCTACAGGTAGGCGCACGACGATTATCGATCGCCGTGCGCCAGCTGATTCTCCAACATTCCGCCCGCCATCAGCAACGGGGTTGATGATTAATTATTGCTGGGTGTTGGATGAGATTGGCAGAACAGCAAGTTTTGAGATCGGCCTGGTGAGCGTGGTGGTAGCAGTCTTGAGTGTCACCACCCTGGTGAGCCCGTCTTTGCCTGGATGCAACTCGATGACACGTGCAAGTGGCCATTTGCACGGTGGAAGGCGCTCATCCGTGAGCAGGACCAACGAGCCAATTTTAATGATGTTATCAGGATGATGCCATTTTGAAATCGACTGCTGCCATTGTAAATAGTGTGCAGACCATTGTTGCCAAAATTGATGTATTTTTGCTGCAACAATTGCCACCTTGAGAGCCGTGAGAGTGATAAATCCTCGAGCGTTGGCTCTGGGACCATTGTGAGTGCTCCACTAATGAGAAAATGTCCAGGCGTGAGTGCTGATGAGTCATCTGGATCATCGCTGAGCGGTTCCAGAGGCCTTGAGTTAAGTATCGCCTCGATTTGAGCAAGCAGCGTTGAGAGCTCTTCGAACGTCAATGCTGTATCACCCACCGTTCGCCGCAGATGTAATTTAACGGACTTTACAGCTGCTTCCCATTTTCCACCCATATGTGGTGCCGCAGGCGGGTTAAACTTCCACGCAATCTGTTGATTTGCGAGAGAAGAAGCGATGAGATGATGCTCTTGTGAAGCCTTACTGAACATCTGACATATAAATTTGTGTGCACCAACGAAGTTGGTGCCACAGTCAGAGTAAATGGTGTGAGGAATCCCATGCCTCGATGAGAATCGCCTGAACGTTGAGAGGAAGCCGTCAGCTGAGTAGTCACTGACGGCCTCAAGATGTAGAGCTGAAGTGGCGAGACACACAAAAACGCAGATCCAGCCTTTGTGCGTTTTGCTGCCTCGACCCTTCCAAGTTTTGAGCGTGAGAGGACCGGCGTAGTCTACTCCTGTGTCAGTGAGTGCGCGCGATGGTGTGACTCGTGACAGAGGAAGCTGGCGCATCAATTTTTGTGCACGAACTCCTCTCTGTCGAGCACACACCACGCAATGTAATATATGAGATTTCACAGGAGCTCTACCGCCAATGATCCAATGCGTTAGCCTAACTTGAGCGAGTGTGAGCTGCGTGCCTCCGTGAAGAGTACGCACGTGAGCTTGCTCTATTATGAGTGTCGTAAATCGAGAATGGCGAGGCAGAATAGCAGGATGCATTCCTTCATAAGTGAGTGCTGATTGTGAAAGACGACCTCCAACTCTTATTACACCCTCCTCGTCGATAAAAGCTGTTAGTCGACTGAAGGGGTGAGCAGCTGGAACTTGCGAGCCTGACTGCAGCACTTGTATCTCGTGCTTGAAAAACACGGCTTGTGTGACCTTCGTCCAAAATGTGTTTGCTGCAGCCATTTCTCTCGCGGTGAGTGGAGCGTTTCCTGCCGATTCTAACCTCTTTCTCATTTTTTCCACTATTCTCACACAATATGAGGTCAGACGACATAATTTTGCGAGTGAAGAGCAGCGATAAATGAGTTCCCAGTGATACTCTGGCGCCTGTGTTGCCGCGAGAAGAGCTACCCCCGGTCGGGCTTCCATGATACTTAAATCCTCTGAATCAGCTGTGGATTTTGGCCAAGATTGTCTAGGTTTCACCATCCACGGTGGACCTGACCACCACAGCTGATGAGAAGCCAGTTGAGCTGTTGTAATACCTCGTGAGGCACAATCGGCTGGATTGCTTGTGCCTGCCACATGACGCCATTGAGCACTGGGTGTGAGCTCTTGTATTTGAGCGACTCTATTTCGGACATAGTCCTTCCATCGAGAAGGATGCGCTTTGATCCAGGTGAGAGTTACTGATGAGTCCGTCCACAGGTGAGTCGATGAGATTCCAACCTTGAGTGTGGTTTGAACGTAGGCAGCCAGCTTAGCTAATAACAAAGCTGCAGTCAATTCAAGCCTTGGTATGGTGAACTTCTTGAGTGGTGCCACGCGCGTTTTTGAGCAGACAAGTGAAGCCACCTTTCCTGTGGAAGTTGAGTCAGCAGTGATGTAGATCACTGCGGCCATGGCCAGTTGAGATGCATCAGAGAAACCATGCAATTCCACTGTTGAGTTGCTCCATGTGTTGAACCACCGAGAAATTGAGATTCCGGCCGGATAAGTGAGATTTTCTCTGATTGCAATTCTTCGTGTTGAGACCTGGGATGGCAGTGGACCATCCCAGTTGAGCTTGTGACGCCAAGGCTCTTACAAGAGTCTCCTGGCTCTTATCACAACTGATGAGACGAAACCAAGTGGATCAAAGGGTTGAGCCACCTCGGAAAGAACGAGGTGTTTGGTGAAAATTTCCTGAGTTGAGTTGAACCGTGATGAGAATGTGAACTTGTCCTCATGAAGAAGCCAAGTCAAGCCAAGAATTTTGTCTCGCAGTCGTCCGTTGAGATAGCTGAGATTGACGGTGATGATGAGATATTAGCAAGCACCTTGAGGTTCGACGAGTGCCACCTGGCGATTGGAAAACCGCCCGCCATGCACAAGTCCTTGAGTTGTTGAGCTATTTCAATGAGTTGATGAGTTGAATCCGCCTGTAGATGCTGTGGTACCATGTGTCACGGTTGTTAATTTGTACGGCACAGGGTTGAGTTGAGCATCAATCCACAAAATTCGCTGAAGATTCCAATCGTCAGGGTGAACTTGAACTTGACGATACATCTTGGTAACGTCCGTGGCAAAGATGTGTCTGTGATGACGGATCCAGATGAGAACGTCCGAAATATTGAGCAACAAATTAGGTCCAGTGTGCATGATGTCACTAAGAGACTTACTTGAAGATGTTGTGCTAGAGCCATTAAATACCACCCGTAATTTGGTGGTGATGCTGTCTGGCCGGAGAACACCGTGGTGAGGCCGATAATTGTATTTTACTTCAAGATGACCTTGAAGCCTTCACCATATGACCAAGTTGTTTGTATTTGTCCGTGAATTGTGAGTAGAGCTGACAGTATTCAGCATCCTTTGAGATTTTACGTATAATGTGCTGCCGACACCGATGTGCTTTTGAGTATGAGTTTCCAGGTTTGCAGGCAAAAATGTGAGAGAAAGCCGAATGATGTATCGGCCTGTAGTAACACACTGATGCGTGTTGCGAAACTGATCCTCGCATGCCTGCTCCTCTGGTATAAGTTGACCGACTGTGTCCTTTGGTGGCTCTTCTTGAACCCAAAATTGTGTGAGCACGTTCTGTAATTCCTGATCATCGTGCTGCATGGCAGCATGAAGAACAGTAAGTGCTTCAGGTTGGCATGAATAAATTGGTCCAGTGATAAGCCATCCAAATATCGATAATTGTGCGATAGGCGATGATGGTGTGCCCTTGAGAATACTAGGTTTAATAACCTGTCAATAGATATCTGCTCCAATTATGATGTCGATCGATCGTGGTGTCAGAAAGTCCGGATCCGCCAGCTTCAGCTTCACTATGTGAGACCATGTCGTGCTGGCGACTCAAATGATGGCAAATAAGTAATAATCGTGTTGAGAATGTGAGCCAATACCGTGACTTTCCCCTTGGTGTGTGTGGAGCACATTGTGAGTTGAACCGAACCACGTGTCTGCATTGAGTGACTACCACCGATCTCTGTGATCGAAATTGATGAGCGCTTACGTGTGATATTGAGTTTACGGACGAGCTCTTCCGTAATAATTGTCAATTCCGATCCAGGATCGACGTGAAGTCGTGCCTAGTGAGTCAATGCCGATGTGTAAATGTGTGAGTGCAGTTGCTAATAAGGTTGTGCATGTTCCATGTGAGCTGTGCCGATAAAAGGACGACCGCGGCAACATCCTGGTGCGTCGACGTCTGAGAATGTGTTGGTTGTGCGTTGGAAGTCGTTGCAGGGGGCGCTGCTGGATGCAGCATGGTGTGATGCCGCCCTGCACACTCCTTGCGCGTCCAGGTAGATCGGCAAGCCGATGCGTTGTGTCGACCGAGGCAGTTATAGCACAACCTCTCCATGGTTTTCCGTGCTATGATCTTACAATTGAGTGCAAGAGGGAGTCTGCGCCCTCGTGAAGCAGAGCAATGACCGTGTGCAAATGAGCACTCCGGCGCCGCTGCGATTGGACCTTTAGCACCATCTCGGTTGTCAGTCGAAACGGTGATCGGGTCTTCCTCGGAATGACGCCGGCCCCAGGAACCACCAATGTCATTTTCTCGTCCAGAACTCCAGGTGCCACCCCAGAGTCTTTCGGAGTTCCCTCAGACATTGTTAGTCCTGTTGCACACGGAACCAGTAGAGAAAGTGATAGATAGAAACGAAGATTCTCCGCAGAGATGTACTTTACCCCAAGATGTAAATGTAGTACTGCGACGAGTCGATCACGTGTAGCGGTTATACTGCAGAGCTAGGCTGGAGGGCTCCGCTGCGAGTGCTAGAGCTCGTTGAGCTGTCGGATTGTCCTCCGACGAGGTTAGCTGGTGGTACTCGTTCGTTTGGTGATGGTGTCCGGTGCCGTTCCATCAGACACTTGCAATGAACATTTATCGTTAAGGTCCCGTTGTTTGGTAGATTGCGCTTAGACATGGTGCGCAAGGATGATAGTGTAACACAGGAATGATACAAAAAAACGAAGATACTTCGCAAAGTGCTACTTTACCAAGCTGCTTGGCTGACGAGTACCAGGATGAGTTGATGAGGATCCTGCGACAGGCTACGCAGAGTCCTATCCCAAGATGAGCCGAAGAATGTGTAGAGGTGAGAGCGGAAGGTAGAGAACCCTGGTTCTCTCTTTGCTCGAGTCGAGTATCCGGCTCGAAGGACCAAAATGTTGAGAATTCAACTAAAACTGATGTTGATGCCTTGAACGATCTGCGAATATATTGGAAAAGGATGAGTACTCACTTCGAGCATGAGGAAAATAAAACCAGACACATAGCTGTTATGGTGAGGAAGTGGTTTATTTCTACCTTCCTGGTATTATTGAAATACAAACAATTTAAACACAAAATGTGTGGATACTATAATTAAGAATGAACACCAAACAATTTCATTTAGAAAATCATCTCAAAATATAAATTTAGAAAAAGGTATAAATTATAAAATCAATAAACAAGTTGAGTTTAGGATATTATTTGAGCAGCACACAATTCTATTACTTGTGTGCTGAATATGATTGAGCTTGAGCCAGCGGTGCGTGCAACGTAGTAACAGCTACGCAGCACGACACGCCGATGCCATGAGGTGCAAAAATTTGTGTGTAATTCACTGCAACTACTCAGCACTGTATTGCTGAGTAGTTGCAGCGAATTAATACTGAGAGCACTCTCAAGAAATGTTATAAGGGGCTCGTCTGAGTGAACCCAGCCACACAGTCAGCACTGCGTAGCCTAATGCAAACAGATATTAAGACTGTACAAATGAGCAAGCATAGTCACTGTGCTCTCCCAGCAGATGTCGAGGAGGAAAGCACAGTGAATATGAACACCGGCATAATTGTATTAATTACCCGGCAACAGAAGTGATGCAAAACGTGGTGCAGCATGTGCCACAACGCACGCCAAGTGTGAGACCAAATGCTGATGTACCGTATTAACTCCGCCATGGTATTGAATTACGACAAATTGTGCCATAGCACTCTTACCTTGAGCAATGAGTCCTGTTGAGTGAAGTTGAGCGATGCCGATGAAGAAGATTGATGAAAGGTCCGAGAGTCCAAAGATGCGCGTGCTGTCCATGCCGGTGTGTGTCGCAAAAGGTGCCGAAAATCTCAAGATGGCTGCGAGTACGAAAGTTTCGTTGGGCGCTGGAGTCAGTTGAGCGAGATAGCCGGTGAGCGAAACCGAAGTCAAGCGAGAGAGACATCCTCTCGCTCGACGCGGCGTGCCTACGAGGCACATCCTCGGCTTCGCGAAGCCCATGCTTCGGCTATCTCCGCCTCAACCGACCACCGCGTAGTAAAGCAGCGCTACAGGTAGGCGCACGACGATTATCGATCGCCGTGCGCCAGCTGATTCTCCAACAGGGTTAAATATGTTTTTACGTATTTCTCAATATCTCGAGGCACAATGAGATATCGCCTTGGTTTTTGCATGCAAATAATACTCATACAAATGTTTAAAAACGTATTTCAGGATTTTAAAAAATGCCACCGCTAAGGGACACCCTCTTAGGTGTTAAATACGTTTTCACGTATTTCTCAATATCTCTTGGGCACGTTGAGATATCGCCTTGGTTTTTGCTTGCAAATGTTACTCATACAAATGTTTAAAAACCAATTTCAGGATTTCGAGAATTTCCACACTTAAGGGAGTGTAAAAGGGTTAAATAAAATTTTACGTATTTCTTAATATCTCAAGGCACAATGAGAGATCGCCTTGGTTTTTGCTTGCAAATGTTACTCATACAAATGTTCAAGAATGTATTTAGGATTTTTAAAAATTCCACGCCTAAGGGGGTGTAAAAAGGTTAAATATGTTTTTACGAATTTCTAGAAATCTCTTATGCACGATGAGATATCGCCTTGTTTTTTGTTTGCAAATCTTACTCAGACAAATGTTTAAAAACCAATTTCAGGATTTAAAAAAATGCTACCCCTAAGGGACACCTTCTTAGGGTTAAATATGTTTTCACGTATTTCTCAATATCTCTTAGGCACGTTGAGATATCGCCTTGGTTTTTGCTTGCAAATGTTACTCATACAAATGTTTAAAAACCAATTCCAGGATTTCGAGAAATTCCACCCCTAAGGGGGTGTGAAAGGGTTAAATAAGTTTTTACGTATTACTCAATACCTCAAGGCACAATGAGATATCGCCTTGGTTTTTGCTTGCAAATGTTACTCATACAAATGTTTGAAAACCGATTTCAAGATTTTCAGAAATTCTACCCTTGAGGGGGTGTAAAAGGGTTTAATATGTTTTTACGTATTTCTCAATATCTCAAGGCACAATGAGATATCGCCTTGGTTTTTGCTTGCAAATGTTACTCATACAAATAATCAAAAACGTATTTTAGGATTTTGAAAAATTCCACGCCCAAGGGGGTGTAAAAGTGTTTAATAAGTTTTTACGTATTTCTCAATATCTCAAGGCACAATGAGATATCGTCTTGGTTTTTGCTTGCAAATGTTAATCATACAAATGTTTAAAGAACGATTTCAAGATTTTTAGAAATTCCACCCCTAAGGGGGCGTAAAAGTGTTAAATATGTTTTTGAGGTATTTCTCAAAATCTCTTAGGCACGACGAGATATCGCCTTGGATTTGTTTGCAAATGTTACTCAGACAAATGTTTCAAAAACAATTTCAAGATTTTGAAAAATTCCACCCCTAAGGGCGTGTAAAAGGGTTAAATAAGTTTTTACGTACGTCGGAATATCTCTGAGGCACGATGAGATATCGCCTTGATTTTTGACTGCAAATGTTACTCAGACAAATGTTTCAAAAACCATTTCAGGATTTTATAAAATTCTACCCCTAAGAGGGTGTAAAAGGGTTAAATATGTTTTTACGTATTTCTAAATATCTCAAGGCACAATGAGATATCGCCTTGGTTTTTATTTGCAAATGTTACTCATACAAATGTTTAAAAACCTATTTCAGGATTTTAAAAAATGCCACCGCTAAGGGACACCCTCTTAGGGGTTAAATACGTTTCCATGTATTTCTCAATATCTCTTAGGCACGTTGAGATATCGCCTTGGTTTTTTCTTGCAAATGTTACTCATACAAATGTTTAAAAACCAATTTCAGGATATCGAGAAATTCCACCCCTAAGGGGGTGTAAAAGGGTTAAATATGTTTTTACGTATTTCTCAATATCTTAAGGCACAATGAGATATTGCCTTGGTTTTTGCCTGCAAATGTTACGCACACAAATGTTTAAAAAATGATTTCAAGATTTTTAGAAGTTCCATCCCTAAGGGGGCGTAAAAAGGTTCAATATGTTTTTAGGTATTTCTCAAAATCTCTTAGGCACGATGAAATATTGCCTTGGTTTTTGCTTGCAAATGTTACTCATACAAAAATTTAAAAACAGATTTTAGGATTTTTAGAAATTCCTCCCCTAAGGGTGTGTAAAAGTGTTAAATTTGTTTTTACGTATTTCTCAATATCTCTTAGACACGATGAGATATCGCCTTGGTTTTTGTTTGCAAATCTTTCTCATACAAATGTTTAAAAATAAAATTCAGGATTTTTAGAAATTTCACCCCTAAGGGGGTGTAAAAGCGTTAAATATTTTTTTACGTATTTCTCAATATCTTTTGGGCACGATGAGATATCGCCTTGGTTTTTGTTTGCAAATGTTACTCATACAAATGTTTAAAAACCGGTTTCAAGATTTTTAGAAATTCCACCCTTGAGAGGGTCTAAAAGGGTTAAATATGTTTTTTACATTACTGATACAAATGTTTAGAAACCAAATTCAAGATTTTCAGAAATTCCACCCTCAAAGTGGTGTAAAAGGGTTAAATGTGTTTTTACGTAATTTTAGAAATCTTTTATGCACGATAAGATATCGCTTTGGTTTTTGTCTGCGAATGTTACTCAGACAAATGTTTCAAAAACGATTTCAGGATTTTAAAAAATTCCACCCACAAGGGGGTGTAAAAGGGTTAAATATGTTTTTACGTATTTCTCAATATCTCGAGGCACAATGAGATATCGCCTTGGTTTTCGCTTGCAAATGTTACTCATACAAATGTTTAAAAACCAATTTCAGGATTTCGAAAAATTCCACCCCTAAGGGGGTGTAAAAGGGTTAAATAAGTTTTTACGTATTTCTCAATATCTTAAGGCACAATGAGATATCGCCTTGGTTCTTGCTTGCAAATGTTACGCATACAAATGTTAAAAAAATGATTTCAAGATTTTTAGAAATTCCACCCCTAAGGGGGCGTAAAAGGGTTCAATATGTGTTTAGGTATTTCTCAAAATCTCTTGGGCACGACGAGATATCGCCTTGGTTTTTGTCTGCAAATGTTACTCACACAAATGTTTAAAAATCAATTTCAGGATTTCGAGAAATTCCACCCCTAAGGGGGTGTAAAAGGGTTAAATAAATTTTCACGTATTTCTCAATATCTTAAGGCACAATGAGATATCGCCTTGGTTCTTGCTTGCAAATGTTACGCATACAAATGTTAAAAAAATGATTTCAAGATTTTTAGAAATTCCACCCCTAAGGGGGCGTAAAAGGGTTCAATATGTTTTTAGGTATTTCTCAAAATCTCTTGGGCACGACGAGATATCGCCTTGGTTTTTGTCTGCAAATGTTACTCACACAAATGTTTAAAAATCAATTTCAAGATTTTGAAAAATTCCACGCTTAAGGGGGTGTAAAAGGGTTAAATATGTTTTTACGTACGTCTGAATATCTCTGAGGCACGATGAGATATCGCCTTATTTTGCTTGCAAATGTTACTCATACAAATGTTTAAAAACCAAATTCAAGATTTCGAGAAATTCCACCCCTAAGGGGGTGTGAAAGGGTTAAATAAGTTTTTACGTATTACTCAATACCTCAAGGCACAATGAGATATCGCCTTGGTTTTTGCTTGCAAATGTTACTCATACAAATGTTTGAAAACCGATTTCAAGATTTTCAGAAATTCTACCCTTGAGGGGGTGTAAAAGGGTTTAATATGTTTTTACGTATTTCTCAATATCTCAAGGCACAATGAGATATCGCCTTGGTTTTTGCTTGCAAATGTTACTCATACAAATAATCAAAAACGTATTTTAGGATTTTGAAAAATTCCACGCCCAAGGGGGTGTAAAAGTGTTTAATAAGTTTTTACGTATTTCTCAATATCTCAAGGCACAATGAGATATCGTCTTGGTTTTTGCTTGCAAATGTTAATCATACAAATGTTTAAAGAACGATTTCAAGATTTTTAGAAATTCCACCCCTAAGGGGGCGTAAAAGTGTTAAATATGTTTTTGAGGTATTTCTCAAAATCTCTTAGGCACGACGAGATATCGCCTTGGATTTGTTTGCAAATGTTACTCAGACAAATGTTTCAAAAACAATTTCAAGATTTTGAAAAATTCCACCCCTAAGGGCGTGTAAAAGGGTTAAATAAGTTTTTACGTACGTCTGAATATCTCTGAGGCACGATGAGATATCGCCTTGATTTTTGACTGCAAATGTTACTCAGACAAATGTTTCAAAAACCATTTCAGGATTTTATAAAATTCTACCCCTAAGAGGGTGTAAAAGGGTTAAATATGTTTTTACGTATTTCTAAATATCTCAAGGCACAATGAGATATCGCCTTGGTTTTTATTTGCAAATGTTACTCATACAAATGTTTAAAAACCTATTTCAGGATTTTAAAAAATGCCACCGCTAAGGGACACCCTCTTAGGGGTTAAATACGTTTCCATGTATTTCTCAATATCTCTTAGGCACGTTGAGATATCGCCTTGGTTTTTTCTTGCAAATGTTACTCATACAAATGTTTAAAAACCAATTTCAGGATATCGAGAAATTCCACCCCTAAGGGGGTGTAAAAGGGTTAAATATGTTTTTACGTATTTCTCAATATCTTAAGGCACAATGAGATATTGCCTTGGTTTTTGCCTGCAAATGTTACGCACACAAATGTTTAAAAAATGATTTCAAGATTTTTAGAAGTTCCATCCCTAAGGGGGCGTAAAAAGGTTCAATATGTTTTTAGGTATTTCTCAAAATCTCTTAGGCACGATGAAATATTGCCTTGGTTTTTGCTTGCAAATGTTACTCATACAAAAATTTAAAAACAGATTTTAGGATTTTTAGAAATTCCTCCCCTAAGGGTGTGTAAAAGTGTTAAATTTGTTTTTACGTATTTCTCAATATCTCTTAGACACGATGAGATATCGCCTTGGTTTTTGTTTGCAAATCTTTCTCATACAAATGTTTAAAAATAAAATTCAGGATTTTTAGAAATTTCACCCCTAAGGGGGTGTAAAAGCGTTAAATATTTTTTTACGTATTTCTCAATATCTTTTGGGCACGATGAGATATCGCCTTGGTTTTTGTTTGCAAATGTTACTCATACAAATGTTTAAAAACCGGTTTCAAGATTTTTAGAAATTCCACCCTTGAGAGGGTCTAAAAGGGTTAAATATGTTTTTTACATTACTGATACAAATGTTTAGAAACCAAATTCAAGATTTTCAGAAATTCCACCCTCAAAGTGGTGTAAAAGGGTTAAATGTGTTTTTACGTAATTTTAGAAATCTTTTATGCACGATAAGATATCGCTTTGGTTTTTGTCTGCGAATGTTACTCAGACAAATGTTTCAAAAACGATTTCAGGATTTTAAAAAATTCCACCCACAAGGGGGTGTAAAAGGGTTAAATATGTTTTTACGTATTTCTCAATATCTCGAGGCACAATGAGATATCGCCTTGGTTTTCGCTTGCAAATGTTACTCATACAAATGTTTAAAAACCAATTTCAGGATTTCGAAAAATTCCACCCCTAAGGGGGTGTAAAAGGGTTAAATAAGTTTTTACGTATTTCTCAATATCTTAAGGCACAATGAGATATCGCCTTGGTTCTTGCTTGCAAATGTTACGCATACAAATGTTAAAAAAATGATTTCAAGATTTTTAGAAATTCCACCCCTAAGGGGGCGTAAAAGGGTTCAATATGTGTTTAGGTATTTCTCAAAATCTCTTGGGCACGACGAGATATCGCCTTGGTTTTTGTCTGCAAATGTTACTCACACAAATGTTTAAAAATCAATTTCAGGATTTCGAGAAATTCCACCCCTAAGGGGGTGTAAAAGGGTTAAATAAATTTTCACGTATTTCTCAATATCTTAAGGCACAATGAGATATCGCCTTGGTTCTTGCTTGCAAATGTTACGCATACAAATGTTAAAAAAATGATTTCAAGATTTTTAGAAATTCCACCCCTAAGGGGGCGTAAAAGGGTTCAATATGTTTTTAGGTATTTCTCAAAATCTCTTGGGCACGACGAGATATCGCCTTGGTTTTTGTCTGCAAATGTTACTCACACAAATGTTTAAAAATCAATTTCAAGATTTTGAAAAATTCCACGCTTAAGGGGGTGTAAAAGGGTTAAATATGTTTTTACGTACGTCTGAATATCTCTGAGGCACGATGAGATATCGCCTTATTTTGCTTGCAAATGTTACTCATACAAATGTTCAAAAACCAAATTCAAGATTTTTAGAAATTCCACCTCTAAGGGGGTGTAAAAGGTTGAATGTGTTTTTACGTATTTCTCTATATCTTTTAGGCACGATGAGATATCGTTTTGGTTTTCGTTTGCAAATGTTACTCATACTTATGTTTAAAAATCAATTTTCGGATTTTGAGAAATTCCACTTCTAAGGGGTTGTAAAAGGGTTTAATATGTTTTTACGTAGTTCTCAATATCTCAAGGCACAATGAGATATCGCCTTGGTTTTTGCTTGCAAATGTCACTGATACAAATGTTTAGAAACCAAATTCAAGGTTTTTAGAAATTCCACCCTCAAAGTGGTGTAAAAGGGTTAAATGTGTTTTTACGTAATTTTAGAAATCTCTTATGCACGATGAGATATCGCCTTGATTTTTGTCTGCAAATGTTACTCAGACAAATGTTTTAAAAACAATTTCAGGATTTTATAAAATTCCACCCCTAAGAGGGTGTAAAAGGGTTAAATATGTTTTTACGTATTTCTCAATAGCTCTTAGGCACGATGAAATATCGCCTTGGTTTTTGCTTGCAAATGTTACTCATACAAAAATTTAAAAACAAATTTTAGGATTTTTAGAAATTCCTCCCCTAAGGGTGTGTAAAAGTGTTAAATTTGTTTTTACGTATTTCTCAATATCTCTTAGACACGATGAGATATCGCCTTGGTTTTTGTTTGCAAATCTTACTCATACAAATGTTTAAAAATAAAATTCAGGATTTTTAGAAATTTCACCCCTAAGGAGGTGTAAAAGCGTTAAATATTTTTTTACGTATTTCTCAATATCTTTTGGGCACGATGAGGTATCGCTTTGGTTTTTGTTTCCAAATGTTACTCATACAAATGTTTAAAAACCAATTTCAGGATTTAAAAAATGCTACCCCTAAGGGACACCTTCTTAGGGTTAAATATGTTTTCACGTATTTCTCAATATCTCTTAGGCACGTTGAGATATCGCCTTGGTTTTTGCTTGCAAATGTTACTCATACAAATGTTTAAAAACCAATTTCAGGATTTCGAGAAATTCCACCCTTAAGGGGGTGTGAAAGGGTTAAGGAAGTTTTTACGTATTACTCAATACCTCAAGGCACAATGAGATATCGCCTTGGTTTTTGCTTGCAAATGTTACTCATACAAATGTTTGAAAACCGATTTCAAGATTTTCAGAAATTCCACCCTTGAGGGGGTGTAAAAGGGTTTAATATGTTTTTACGTATTTCTCAATATCTCAAGGCACAATGAGATATCGCCTTGGTTTTTGCTTGCAAATGTTACTCATACAAATAATCAAAAACGTATTTTAGGATTTTTAAAAATTCCACGCCCAAGGGGGTGTAAAAGTGTTTAATAAGTTTTTACGTATTTCTCAATATCTCAAGGCACAATGAGATATCGTCTTGGTTTTTGCTTGCAAATGTTAATCATACAAATGTTTAAAGAACGATTTCAAGATTTTTAGAAATTCCACCCCTAAGGGGGCGTAAAAGTGTTAAATATGTTTTTGAGGTATTTCTCAAAATCTCTTAGGCACGACGAGATATCGCCTTGGATTTGTTTGCAAATGTTACTCAGACAAATGTTTCAAAAACAATTTCAAGATTTTGAAAAATTCCACCCCTAAGGGCGTGTAAAAGGGTTAAATATGTTTTTACGTACGTCTGAATATCTCTGAGGCACGATGAGATATCGCCTTGATTTTTGTCTGCAAATGTTACTCAGACAAATGTTTCAAAAACCATTTCAGGATTTTATAAAATTCTACCCCTAAGAGGGTGTAAAAGGGTTAAATATGTTTTTACGTATTTCTAAATATCTCAAGGCACAATGAGATATCGCCTTGGTTTTTATTTGCAAATGTTACTCATACAAATGTTTAAAAACCTATTTCAGGATTTTAAAAAATGCCACCGCTAAGGGACACCCTCTTAGGGGTTAAATACGTTTCCATGTATTTCTCAATATCTCTTAGGCACGTTGAGATATCGCCTTGGTTTTTTCTTGCAAATGTTACTCATACAAATGTTTAAAAACCAATTTCAGGATATCGAGAAATTCCACCCCTAAGGGGGTGTAAAAGGGTTAAATATGTTTTTACGTATTTCTCAATATCTTAAGGCACAATGAGATATTGCCTTGGTTTTTGCTTGCAAATGTTACGCACACAAATGTTTAAAAAAAGATTTCAAGATTTTTAGAAGTTCCATCCCTAAGGGGGCGTAAAAAGGTTCAATATGTTTTTAGGTATTTCTCAAAATCTCTTAGGCACGATGAAATATCGCCTTGGTTTTTGCTTGCAAATGTTACTCATACAAAAATTTAGAAACAGATTTTAGGATTTTTAGAAATTCCTCCCCTAAGGGTGTGTAAAAGTGTTAAATTTGTTTTTACGTATTTCTCAATATCTCTTAGACACGATGAGATATCGCCTTGGTTTTTGTTTGCAAATCTTACTCATACAAATGTTTAAAAATAAAATTCAGGATTTTTAGAAATTTCACCCCTAAGGGGGTGTAAAAGCGTTAAATATTTTTTTACGTATTTCTCAATATTTTTTGGGCACGATGAGATATCGCCTTGGTTTTTGTTTGCAAATGTTACTCATACAAAAGTTTAAAAACCGGTTTCAAGATTTTTAGAAATTCCACCCTTGAGAGGGTCTAAAAGGGTTAAATATGTTTTTACATTACTGATACAAATGTTTAGAAACTAAATTCAAGATTTTTAGAAATTCCACCCTCAAAGTGGTGTAAAAGGGTTAAATGTGTTTTTACGTAATTTTAGAAATCTTTTATGCACGATAAGATATCGCTTTGGTTTTTGTCTGCGAATGTTACTCAGACAAATGTTTCAAAAACGATTTCAGGATTTTAAAAAATTCCAGCCCTAAGGGGGTGTAAAAGGGTTAAATATGTTTTTACGTATTTCTCAATATCTCGAGGCACAATGAGATATCGCCTTGGTTTTTGCATGCAAATAATACTCATACAAATGTTTAAAAACGTATTTCAGGATTTTAAAAAATGCCACCGCTAAGGGACACCCTCTTAGGTGTTAAATACGTTTTCACGTATTTCTCAATATCTCTTGGGCACGTTGAGATATCGCCTTGGTTTTTGCTTGCAAATGTTACTCATACAAATGTTTAAAAACCAATTTCAGGATTTCGAGAATTTCCACACCTAAGGGAGTGTAAAAGGGTTAAATAAAATTTTACGTATTTCTTAATATCTCAAGGCACAATGGGAGATCGCCTTGGTTTTTGCTTGCAAATGTTACTCATACAAATGTTCAAGAATGTATTTAGGATTTTTAAAAATTCCACGCCTAAGGGGGTGTAAAAAGGTTAAATATGTTTTTACGAATTTCTAGAAATCTCTTATGCACGATGAGATATCGCCTTGTTTTTTGTTTGCAAATGTTACTCAGACAAATGTTTAAAAACCAATTTCAGGATTTAAAAAAATGCTACCCCTAAGGGACACCTTCTTAGGGTTAAATATGTTTTCACGTATTTCTCAATATCTCTTAGGCACGTTGAGATATCGCCTTGGTTTTTGCTTTCAAATGTTACTCATACAAATGTTCAAAAAACCATTTCAGGATTCTGAGAAATTCCATCCCTAAGGGGGTGTAAAAGGGTTAAATATGTTTTCACGTATTTCTCAATATCTCTTAGACACGATGAGATATCGCCTCGGTTTTTGTTTGCAAATGTTACTCATACAAATGTTTGAAAACGAAATTCAGGATTTTTCGAAATTTCACCCCTAAGGGGGTGTAAAAGCGTTAAATATTTTTTTACGTATTTCTCAATATCTCTTGGGCACGATGAGATATCGCCTTGGTTTTTGCTTGCAAATGTTAATCATACAAATGTTTGAAAACCAATTTCAGGATTTTGAGAAATTCCACTCCTAAGGGGGTGTAAAAGGGTTAAATACGTTTCTACGTATTTCTCAATATCTCAAGGCACAATGAGATATCGCCTTGGTTTTTGCTTGCAAATGTTACCCATAGTAATGTTCAAAGACCAACCTCAAGGATTTTAGAAATTCCACCTCTAAGGGGGTGTAAAAGGGTTTAATATGTTTTTACATATTTCTCAATATCGCTTAGACACGATGAGATATCGCCTTGGTTTTCGCTTTCAAATGTTACTTATACAAATGTTTAAGAACCAAATTGAGGATTATTAGAAATTCCACCCCTAAGTTGCTGTAAAAGGGTTAAATATTTTTGTACGTATTTCTTAATATCTCTTGGGCCCGATGAGATATCGCCTTGGTTCTTGCTTGCGAATGTTACTCATACAAATGTTTAAAAATGGATTTCAGGATTTTTAGAAATTCCACCCCTAAGAGGGTGTAAAAGGGTTAAATATGTTTTTACGTATTTCTCGATATCTCTTAGGTACGATGAGATATCGCCTTGGTTCTTGTTTCGAAATGTAAATCATACAAATGTTTAAAAACCTATTTCAGGATTTTAAAAAATGCCACCCCTAAGGGACACCGTCTTAGGGGTTAAATACGTTTTCACGTATTTCTCAATATTTTTTAGGCACCTTGAGATATCGCCTTGGTTTTTGCTTGCAAATACTACTCATACAAACGTTTAAAAACCAATTTCAGGATTTCGAGAAATTCTACCTCTAAGGGGGTGTAAAAGGGTTAAATAAGTTTTTACTTATTTCTCTATATCTCAAGGCACAATGAGATATTGCCTTGGTTTTTGCTTTCAAATGTTACTCATACAAATGTTTAAAAAAAGATTTTAAGATTTTTAGAAATTCCACCCCTAAGGGGGCGTAAAAGGGTTAAATATGTTTTTAGGTATTGCTCAAAATCGCTTAGGCACGTTGAGATATCGCCTTGGTTTTTGCTTGCAAATACTACTCATACAAACGTTTAAAAACCAATTTCAGGATTTCGAGAAATTCTACCCCTAAGGGGGTGTAAAAGGGTTAAATAAGTTTTTACGTATTTCTCTATATCTCAAGGCACAATGAGATATTGCCTTGGTTTTTGCTTTCAAATGTTACTCATACAAATGTTTAAAAAAAGATTTTAAGATTTTTAGAAATTCCACCCCTAAGGGGGCGTAAAAGGGTTGAATATGTTTTTACGTATTTCTCAAAATCTCTTGAGCACGACGAGATAACGCCGTGGCTTTTGCTTGCAAATACTACTCATACAAATGTTTAAAAACCAATTTCAGGATTTCGAGAAATTCTACCCCTAAGGGGGTGTAAAAGGGTTAAATATGTTTTCACGTATTTTTCAATATCTCTTATGCACGATGAGATATCGCCTTGTTTTTTGTTTGCAAATGTTACTCAGACAAATGTTTGAAAAACTATTCCAAGATTTTAAAAAATTCCACCCCTAAGGGGGTGTAAAAAGGTTAAATATGTTTTTACTCATTTCTCAATATCTCTTAGACACGATGAGATATCGCCTCGGTTTTTGTTTGCAAATGTTACTCATACAAATGTTTAAAAACGAAATTCAGGATTTTTCGAAATTTCACCCCTAAGGGGGTGTAAAAGCGTTAACAATTTTTTTACGTATTTCTCAATATCTCTTGGGCACGATGAGATATCGCCTTGGTTTTTGCTTGCAAATGTTACTCATACAAATGTTTAAAAACCGATTTCTGGACTTTTAGAAATTCTACCCCTGAGGGGGTGTAAAAGGGTTGAATATTTTTTTACGTATTTTTCGATATCTCTCAGGCACGATGAGATATCGCTTTGGTTTTTGTTTCCAAATGTTACTCATACAAATGTTAAAAAACCAATTTCAGAATTTTTAAATTTTTGAAAATTCCACGCCTAAGGGGGTGTAAAAGGGTTTAATATGTTTTTACGTATTTTTAGAAATCTCTTTTGCACGATGAGATATCGCCTTGGTTTTTGTTTGCAATCGTTACTCAGACAAATGTTTCAAAAACAATTTCAGGATTTTGAAAAATTCCACCCCTAAGGGGGTGTAAAAGGGTTAAATATGTTTTTACGTACGTCTGAATATCTCTGAGGCACGATGAGATATCGCCTTATTTTGCTTGCAAATGTTACTCATACAAATATTCAAAAACCAAATTAAGATTTTTAGAAATTCCACCTCTAAGGGGGTGTAAAAGGGTTGAATATGTTTTTACGTCTTTCTCAATATCTCTTAGACATGATGAGATATTGCCTTGGTTTTTGTTTGCAAATATTACTCATACAAACGTTTAAAAAACAATTTTAGGATTTTTTAAAATTCCACCCCTAAGGGGGTGTAAAAGGGTTAAATATGTTTTTACGTATTTCTCTATAACTTTTAGGCACGATGAGATATAGTTTTGGTTTTCGTTTGCAAATGTTACTCATTTAAATGTTTAAAAACCGAATTCAGGGTTTTGAGAAATTCCACCCCTAATGGGGTTTTGAAGAGTTACATATGTTTTTACGTATTTCTCGATATCTCTTAGGCACGGTGAAATATCGCCTTCGTTTTTGCTTGCAAATGTTACTCATACTTATGTTTAAAAACTAATTTTCGGATTTTGAGAAATTCCACTTCTAAGGGGTTGTAAAAGGGTTAAATATGTTTTTACGTAGTTCTCAATATCTCAAGGCACAATGAGATATCGCCTCAGTTTTTGCTTCCAAATGTTACTGATACAAATGTTTAGAAACCAAATTCAAGGTTTTTAGAAATTCCACCCTCAAAGTGGTGTAAAAGGGTTAAATGTGTTTTTACGTAATTTTAGAAATCTCTTATGCACGATGAGATATCGCCTTGATTTTTGTCTGCAAATAGTACTCAGACAAATGTTTCAAAAACAATTTCAGGATTTTATAAAATTCCACCCCTAAGAGGGTGTAAAAGGGTTAAATATGTTTTTACGTATTTCTCAATATCTCTTAGGCACGATGAAATATCGCCTTGGTTTTTGCTTGCAAATGTTACTCATACAAATGTTTAAAAACAAATTTTAGGATTTTTAGAAATTCCTCCCCTAAGGGTGTGTAAAAGTGTTAAATTTGTTTTTACGTATTTCTCAATATCTCTTAGACACGATGAGATATCGCCTTGATTTTTGTCTGCAAATGTTACTCAGACAAATGTTTCAAAAACCATTTCAGGATTTTATAAAATTCTACCCCTAAGAGGGTGTAAAAGGGTTAAATATGTTTTTACGTATTTCTAAATATCTCAAGGCACAATGAGATATCGCCTTGGTTTTGATTTGCAAATGTTACTCATACAAATGTTTAAAAACCTATTTCAGGATTTTAAAAAATGCCACCGCTAAGGGACACCCTCTTAGGGGTTAAATACGTTTCCATGTATTTCTCAATATCTCTTAGGCACGTTGAGATATCGCCTTGGTTTTTTCTTGCAAATGTTACTCATACAAATGTTTAAAAACCAATTTCAGGATATCGAGAAATTCCACCCCTAAGGGGGTGTAAAAAGGTTTAATAAGTTTCTACGTATTTCTCAATATCTCAAGGCACAATGAGATATCGCCTTGGTTTTTGCTTGCAAATGTTACTCATACAAATGTTCAAAGACCAACTTCAAAATTTTCAGAAATTCCACCTCTAAGGGGGTGTAAAAGGGTTAAATATGTTTTTACGTATTTCTCAATATCTCTTAGACACGATGAGATATCGCCTTGGTTTTCGCTTTCAAATGTTACTCATACAAATGTTCAAAAACGAAATTGAGGATTATTAGAAATTCCACCCCTAAGTTGCTGTAAAAGGGTTAAATATTTTTGTACGTATTTCTTAATATCTCTTGGGCCCGATGAGATATCGCCTTGGTTCTTGCTTGCGAATGTTACTCATACAAATGTTTAAAAATCGATTTCAAGATTTTTAGAAATTCCACCCCTAAGAGGGTGTAAAAGGGTTAAATATGTTTTTACGTATTTCTCGATATCTCTTAGGCACGATGAGATATCGCCTTGGTTCTTGTTTTCAAATGTTAATCATACAAATGTTCAAAAACCTATTTCAGGATTTTGAAAAATGCCACCCCTAAGGGACACCCTCTTAGGGGTTTAATACGTTTTAACGTATTTCTCAATATTTTTTAGGCACGTTGAGATATCGCCTTGGTTTTTGCTTGCAAATACTACTCATACAAACGTTTAAAAACCAATTTCAGGATTTCGAGAAATTCTACCCCTAAGGGGGTGTAAAAGGGTTAAATAAGTTTTTACGTATTTCTCTACATCTCAAGGCACAATGAGATATCGCCTTGGTTTTTGCTTTCAAATGTTACTCATACAAATGTTTGAAAAAAGATTTTAAGATTTTTAGAAATTCCACCCCTAAGGGGGTTTTGAAGAGTTACATATGTTTTTACGTATTTCTCGATATCTCTTAGGCACGATGAAATATCGCCTTGGTTCTTGCTTGCGAATGTTACTCATACAAATGTTTAAAAATCGATTTCAAGATTTTTAGAAATTCCTCCCCTAAGGGTGTGTAAAAGTGTTAAATTTGTTTTTACGTATTTCTCAATATCTCTTAGACACGATGAGATATCGCCTTGGTTTTTGTTTGCAAATCTTACTCATACAAATGTTAAAGAATGTATTTAGGATTTTTAAAAATTCCACGCCTAAGGGGGTGTAAAAAGGTTAAATATGTTTTTACGAATTTCTAGAAATCTCTTATGCACGATGAGATATCGCCTTGTTTTTTGTTTGCAAATGTTACTCAGTCAAATGTTTAAAAAACTATTCCAGGATTTTTAAAAATTCTACCCCTAAGAAGGTGTAAAAGGGTTAAACATGTATTTACGTATTTCTCAATATCCCGAGGCACAATGAGATATCGCCTTGGTTTTTGCATGCAAGAAATACTCATACAAATGTTTAAAAACCTATTTCAGGATTTTAAAAAATGCCACCGCTAAGGGACACCCTCTTAGGTGTTAAATACGTTTTCACGTATTTCTTAATATCTCTTGGGCACGTTGAGATATCGCCTTGGTTTTTGCTTGCAAATGTTACTCATACAAATGTTTAAAAACTAATTTCAGGATTTCGAGAATTTCCACCCCTAAAGGGGTGTAAAAGGGTTAAATAAAATTTTACGTATTTCTTAACATCTCAAGGCACAATGAGATATCGCCTTGGTTTTTGCTTGCAAATGTTACTCATACAAATGTTCAAGAATGTATTTAGGATTTTCAAAAATTCTACGCCTAAGGGGGTGTAAAAAGGTTAAATATGTTTTTACGAATTTCTAGAAGTCTCTTATGCACGATGAGATATCGCCTTGTTTTTTGTTTGCAAATGTTACTCAGACAAATGTTTAAAAAATATTCCAGGATTTTTAAAAATTCCACCCCTAAGGGGGTGTAAAAGGGTTAAATATGTTTTTACGTATTTCTCAATATCTCAAGGCACGTTGAGATATCGCCTTGGTTTTTGCTTGCAAATGTTACTCATACAAATGTTTAAAAACCAATTTCAGGATTTCGAGAAATTCCACCCCTAAGGGGGTGTAAAAGGGTTAAATAAGTTTCTACGTATTTCTCAATATCTCAAGGCACAATGAGATATCGCCTTGGTTTTTGCTTGCAAATGTTACCCATACAAATGTTTAAAGACCAACCTCAAGATTTTTAGAAATTCCACCTCTAAGGGGTGTAAAAGGGTTAAATATGTTTTTACGTATTTCTCAATATCTCTTAGACACGATGAGATATCGCCTTGGTTTTCACTTTCAAATGATACTCATACAAATGTTCAAAAACCAAATTGAGGATTATTAGAAATTCCACCCCTAAGTTGCTGTAAAAGGGTTAAATATTTTTGTACGTATTTCTTAATATCTCTTGGGCCCGATGAGATATCGCCTTGGTTCTTGCTTGCGAATGTTACTCATACAAATGTTTAAAAAAAGATTTTAAGATTTTTAGAAATCCTACCCCTAAGAGGGCGTAAAAGGGTTAAATTTGTTTTTAGTTATTGCTCAAAATCGTTTGGGCACGACGAGATATCGCCTTGGTTTTTGCTTGCAAATACTACTCATACAAATGTTTAAAAAATTCCACCCCTAAGGGGGTGTAAAAGGGTTAAATAAGTTTTTACGTATTTCTCAATATCTCAAGGCACAATGAGATATCGCCTTGGTTTTTGCTTGCAAATGTTACTCATACAAATGTTTAAAAAAAGATTTCAAGATTTTTAGAAATTCCACCCCTAAGGGGGCGTAAAAGGGTTGAATATGTTTTTACGTATTTCTCAAAATCTCTTGGACACGATGAGATATCGCCTTGGTTTTTTCTTGCAAATGTTACTTATACAAATGTTTCAAAAACAATTTCAAGATTGTGAAAAATTCCACCCCTAAGGGGGTGTAAAAGGGTTAAATATGTTTTTACGTACGTCTGAATATCTCTGAGGCACGATGAGATATCGCCTTATTTTGCTTGCAAATGTTACTCATACAAATGTTCAAAAACCAAATTTAAGATTTTTAGAATCTCCACCTCTAAGGGGGTGTAAAAGGTTGAATGTGTTTTTACGTATTTCTCTATACCTTTTAGGCACGATGAGATATCGTTTTGGTTTTCGTTTGCAAATGTTACTCATACTTATGTTTAAAAACTAATTTTTGGATTTTGAGAAATTCTACTTCTAAGGGGTTGTAAAAGGGTTAAATATGTTTTTACGTAGTTCTCAATATCTCAAGGCACAATGAGATATCGCCTTGGTTTTTGCTTGCAAATGTTACTGATACAAATGTTTAGAAACCAAATTCAAGATTTTTAGAAATTCCACCCTCAAAGTGGTGTAAAAGGATTAAATGTGTTTTTACGTAATTTTAAAAATCTCTTATGCACGATGAGATATCGCCTTGATTTTTGTCTGCAAATGTTACTCAGACAAATGTTTCAAAAACAATTTCAGGATTTTATAAAATTCAACCCCTAAGAGGGTGTAAAAGGGGTTAATATGTTTTTACGTATTTCTCAATATCTCAAGGCACAATGAGATATCGCCTTGGTTTTTGCTTGCAAGTGTAATTCATACGAATGTTTAAAAAAAGATTTTAAGATTTTTAGAAATTCCACCCCTAAGGGGGCGTAAAAGGGTTAAATATGTTTTTACGTATTTCTCAAAATCTCTTAGGCACGACGAGATATCGCCTTGGTTTTTGCTTGCAAATACTACTATACAAATGTTTAAAAACCAATTTCAGGATTTCGAGAAATTCCACCCCTAATGGGGTGTAAAAGGGTGAAATATGTTTTCACGTATTTCTCAATATCTCTTAGACACGATGAGATATCGCCTTGGTTTTTGCTTGCAAATGTAATTCATACAAATGTTTAAAAACCTATTTCAGGATTTTAAAAAATGCCACCGCTAAGGGACACCCTCTTAGGGGTTAAATACGTTTCCACGTATTTCTCAATATTTCTTAGACACGATGAGATATCGCCTTGGTTTTCGCTTTCAAATGTTACTCATACAAATGTTCAAAAACCAAATTGAGGTTTATTAGAAATTCCACCCCTAAGTTGCTTTAAAAAGGTTAAATATTTTTGTACGTATTTCTTAATATCTCTCGGGCACGATGAGATATCGCCTTGGTTTTTGCTTGCAAATGTTACTCATACAAATGTTTAAAAATGGATTTCAAGATTTTTAGAAATTCCACCCCTAAGAGGGTGTAAAAGGGTTAAATATGTTTTTACGTATTTCTCGATATCTCTTAGGCACGATGAGATATCGCCTTGGTTCTTGTTTCCAAATGTAAATCATACAAATGTTTAAAAACCTATTTCAGGATTTTAAAAAATGCCACCCCTAAGGGACACCCTCTTAGGGGTTAAATACGTTTTCACGTATTTCTCAATATTTTTTAGGCACGTTGAGATATCGCCTTGGTTTTTGCTTGCAAATACTACTCATACAAACGTTTAAAAACCAATTTCAGGATTTCGAGAAATTCCACCCCTAAGAGGGTGTAAAAGGGTTAAATATGTTTTTACGTACTTCTGAATATCTCTAAGGCACGTTGAGATATCGCCTTGGTTTTTGCTTTCAAATGTTACCCATACAAATGTTCAAAAAATCATTTTAGGATTTTGAGAAATTCCACTCCTCAGGGGGTGTAAAAGGGTTAAATATGTTTTTACGTATTCTTCAATATCTCAAGGCACAATAAGATATCGCCTTGGTTTTCGCTTGCAAATGTTACTCATACAAATGTTTAAAAACCAAATTAAGGATTTCGAGAAATTCCACCCCTAAAAAGGTCTAAAAGGTTTGAATATGTTTTTACGTATTTCTCAATATCTCTTAGGCACGATGATATATCGCTTTGGTTTGTTTGCAAATGTAACTCATACAAATGTTCGAAAACGTATTCTAGGATTTTTAAAAATTCCACCCCTAAGGGGGTGTAAAAGGGTTAAATATGTTTTCACGTATTTCTCAATATCTCTTAGACACGATAAAATATCGCCTTGGTCTTGTTTGCAAATGTTACTCATACAAATGTTTAAAAACCGATTTCAAGATTTTTAGAAATTCAACCCTTGAGGGGGTGTAAAAGGCTTAATCATGTTTACGTACTTCTCAATATCTCTGAGGCACGTTGAGATATCGCCTTGGTTTTTGCTTTCAAATGTTACTCATACAAATGTTCAAAAAACCATTTCAGGATTCTGAGAAATTCCATCCCTAAGGGGGTGTAAAAGGGTTAAATATGTTTTCACGTATTTCTCAATATCTCTTAGACACGATGAGATATCGCCTCGGTTTTTGTTTGCAAATGTTACTCATACAAATGTTTGAAAACGAAATTCAGGATTTTTCGAAATTTCACCCCTAAGGGGGTGTAAAAGCGTTAAATATTTTTTTACGTATTTCTCAATATCTCTTGGGCACGATGAGATATCGCCTTGGTTTTTGCTTGCAAATGTTAATCATACAAATGTTTAAAAACCGATTTCTAGACTTTTAGAAATTCTACCCCTGAAGGGGTGTAAAAGGGTTCAATATTTTTTTACGTATTTCTCGATATCTCTTAGGCACGATGAGATATCGCTTTGGTTTTTGTTTCCAAATGTGACTCATACAAATGTTAAAAAACCAATTTCAGGATTTTGAAATTTTTGAAAATTCCACGCCTAAGGGGGTGTAAAAGGGTTTAATATGTTTTTACGTATTTTTAGAAATCTCTTTTGCACGATGAGATATCGCCTTGGTTTTTGTTTGCAATCGTTACGCAGACAAATGTTTCAAAAACGATTTCAGGATTTTGAAAAATTCCACCCCTAAGGGGGTGTAAAAGGGTTAAATAAGTTTCTACGTATTTCTCAATATCTCAAGGCACAATGAGATATCGCCTTGGTTTTTGCTTGCAAATGTTACCCATACAAATGTTTAAAGACCAACCTCAAGATTTTTAGAAATTCCACCTCTAAGGGGTGTAAAAGGGTTAAATATGTTTTTACGTATTTCTCAATATCTCTTAGACACGATGAGATATCGCCTTGGTTTTCACTTTCAAATGATACTCATACAAATGTTCAAAAACCAAATTGAGGATTATTAGAAATTCCACCCCTAAGTTGCTGTAAAAGGGTTAAATATTTTTGTACGTATTTCTTAATATCTCTTGGGCCCGATGAGATATCGCCTTGGTTCTTGCTTGCGAATGTTACTCATACAAATGTTTAAAAAAAGATTTTAAGATTTTTAGAAATCCTACCCCTAAGAGGGCGTAAAAGGGTTAAATATGTTTTTAGTTATTGCTCAAAATCGCTTGGGCACGACGAGATATCGCCTTGGTTTTTGCTTGCAAATACTACTCATACAAATGTTTAAAAACCAATTTCAGGATTTCAAGAAATTCCACCCCTAAGGGGGTGTAAAAGGGTTAAATAAGTTTTTACGTATTTCTCAATATCTCAAGGCACAATGAGATATCGCCTTGGTTTTTGCTTGCAAATGTTACTCATACAAATGTTTAAAAAAAGATTTCAAGATTTTTAGAAATTCCACCCCTAAGGGGGCGTAAAAGGGTTGAATATGTTTTTACGTATTTCTCAAAATCTCTTGGACACGATGAGATATCGCCTTGGTTTTTTCTTGCAAATGTTACTTATACAAATGTTTCAAAAACAATTTCAAGATTGTGAAAAATTCCACCCCTAAGGGGGTGTAAAAGGGTTAAATATGTTTTTACGTACGTCTGAATATCTCTGAGGCACGATGAGATATCGCCTTATTTTGCTTGCAAATGTTACTCATACAAATGTTCAAAAACCAAATTTAAGATTTTTAGAATCTCCACCTCTAAGGGGGTGTAAAAGGTTGAATGTGTTTTTACGTATTTCTCTATACCTTTTAGGCACGATGAGATATCGTTTTGGTTTTCGTTTGCAAATGTTACTCATACTTATGTTTAAAAACTAATTTTTGGATTTTGAGAAATTCTACTTCTAAGGGGTTGTAAAAGGGTTAAATATGTTTTTACGTAGTTCCTAATATCTCAAGGCACAATGAGATATCGCCTTGGTTTTTGCTTGCAAATGTTACTGATACAAATGTTTAGAAACCAAATTCAAGATTTTTAGAAATTCCACCCTCAAAGTGGTGTAAAAGGATTAAATGTGTTTTTACGTAATTTTAAAAATCTCTTATGCACGATGAGATATCGCCTTGATTTTTGTCTGCAAATGTTACTCAGACAAATGTTTCAAAAACAATTTCAGGATTTTATAAAATTCAACCCCTAAGAGGGTGTAAAAGGGGTTAATATGTTTTTACGTATTTCTCAATATCTCAAGGCACAATGAGATATCGCCTTGGTTTTTGCTTGCAAGTGTAATTCATACGAATGTTTAAAAAAAGATTTTAAGATTTTTAGAAATTCCACCCCTAAGGGGGCGTAAAAGGGTTAAATATGTTTTTACGTATTTCTCAAAATCTCTTAGGCACGACGAGATATCGCCTTGGTTTTTGCTTGCAAATACTACTATACAAATGTTTAAAAACCAATTTCAGGATTTCGAGAAATTCCACCCCTAATGGGGTGTAAAAGGGTGAAATATGTTTTCACGTATTTCTCAATATCTCTTAGACACGATGAGATATCGCCTTGGTTTTTGCTTGCAAATGTAATTCATACAAATGTTTAAAAACCTATTTCAGGATTTTAAAAAATGCCACCGCTAAGGGACACCCTCTTAGGGGTTAAATACGTTTCCACGTATTTCTCAATATTTCTTAGACACGATGAGATATCGCCTTGGTTTTCGCTTTCAAATGTTACTCATACAAATGTTCAAAAACCAAATTGAGGTTTATTAGAAATTCCACCCCTAAGTTGCTTTAAAAAGGTTAAATATTTTTGTACGTATTTCTTAATATCTCTCGGGCACGATGAGATATCGCCTTGGTTTTTGCTTGCAAATGTTACTCATACAAATGTTTAAAAATGGATTTCAAGATTTTTAGAAATTCCACCCCTAAGAGGGTGTAAAAGGGTTAAATATGTTTTTACGTATTTCTCGATATCTCTTAGGCACGATGAGATATCGCCTTGGTTCTTGTTTCCAAATGTAAATCATACAAATGTTTAAAAACCTATTTCAGGATTTTAAAAAATGCCACCCCTAAGGGACACCCTCTTAGGGGTTAAATACGTTTTCACGTATTTCTCAATATTTTTTAGGCACGTTGAGATATCGCCTTGGTTTTTGCTTGCAAATACTACTCATACAAACGTTTAAAAACCAATTTCAGGATTTCGAGAAATTCCACCCCTAAGAGGGTGTAAAAGGGTTAAATATGTTTTTACGTACTTCTGAATATCTCTAAGGCACGTTGAGATATCGCCTTGGTTTTTGCTTTCAAATGTTACCCATACAAATGTTCAAAAAATCATTTTAGGATTTTGAGAAATTCCACTCCTCAGGGGGTGTAAAAGGGTTAAATATGTTTTTACGTATTCTTCAATATCTCAAGGCACAATAAGATATCGCCTTGGTTTTCGCTTGCAAATGTTACTCATACAAATGTTTAAAAACCAAATTAAGGATTTCGAGAAATTCCACCCCTAAAAAGGTCTAAAAGGTTTGAATATGTTTTTACGTATTTCTCAATATCTCTTAGGCACGATGATATATCGCTTTGGTTTGTTTGCAAATGTAACTCATACAAATGTTCGAAAACGTATTCTAGGATTTTTAAAAATTCCACCCCTAAGGGGGTGTAAAAGGGTTAAATATGTTTTCACGTATTTCTCAATATCTCTTAGACACGATAAAATATCGCCTTGGTCTTGTTTGCAAATGTTACTCATACAAATGTTTAAAAACCGATTTCAAGATTTTTAGAAATTCAACCCTTGAGGGGGTGTAAAAGGCTTAATCATGTTTACGTACTTCTCAATATCTCTGAGGCACGTTGAGATATCGCCTTGGTTTTTGCTTTCAAATGTTACTCATACAAATGTTCAAAAAACCATTTCAGGATTCTGAGAAATTCCATCCCTAAGGGGGTGTAAAAGGGTTAAATATGTTTTCACGTATTTCTCAATATCTCTTAGACACGATGAGATATCGCCTCGGTTTTTGTTTGCAAATGTTACTCATACAAATGTTTGAAAACGAAATTCAGGATTTTTCGAAATTTCACCCCTAAGGGGGTGTAAAAGCGTTAAATATTTTTTTACGTATTTCTCAATATCTCTTGGGCACGATGAGATATCGCCTTGGTTTTTGCTTGCAAATGTTAATCATACAAATGTTTAAAAACCGATTTCTAGACTTTTAGAAATTCTACCCCTGACGGGGTGTAAAAGGGTTAAATATTTTTTTACGTATTTCTCGATATCTCTTAGGCACGATGAGATATCGCTTTGGTTTTTGTTTCCAAATGTGACTCATACAAATGTTAAAAAACCAATTTCAGGATTTTGAAATTTTTGAAAATTCCACGCCTAAGGGGGTGTAAAAGGGTTTAATATGTTTTTACGTATTTTTAGAAATCTCTTTTGCACGATGAGATATCGCCTTGGTTTTTGTTTGCAATCGTTACGCAGACAAATGTTTCAAAAACGATTTCAGGATTTTGAAAAATTCCACCCCTAAGGGGGTGTAAAAGGGTTAAATAAGTTTCTACGTATTTCTCAATATCTCAAGGCACAATGAGATATCGCCTTGGTTTTTGCTTGCAAATGTTACCCATACAAATGTTTAAAGACCAACCTCAAGATTTTTAGAAATTCCACCTCTAAGGGGTGTAAAAGGGTTAAATATGTTTTTACGTATTTCTCAATATCTCTTAGACACGATGAGATATCGCCTTGGTTTTCACTTTCAAATGATACTCATACAAATGTTCAAAAACCAAATTGAGGATTATTAGAAATTCCACCCCTAAGTTGCTGTAAAAGGGTTAAATATTTTTGTACGTATTTCTTAATATCTCTTGGGCCCGATGAGATATCGCCTTGGTTCTTGCTTGCGAATGTTACTCATACAAATGTTTAAAAAAAGATTTTAAGATTTTTAGAAATCCTACCCCTAAGAGGGCGTAAAAGGGTTAAATATGTTTTTAGTTATTGCTCAAAATCGCTTGGGCACGACGAGATATCGCCTTGGTTTTTGCTTGCAAATACTACTCATACAAATGTTTAAAAATCAATTTCAGGATTTCAAGAAATTCCACCCCTAAGGGGGTGTAAAAGGGTTAAATAAGTTTTTACGTATTTCTCAATATCTCAAGGCACAATGAGATATCGCCTTGGTTTTTGCTTGCAAATGTTACTCATACAAATGTTTAAAAAAAGATTTCAAGATTTTTAGAAATTCCACCCCTAAGGGGGCGTAAAAGGGTTGAATATGTTTTTACGTATTTCTCAAAATCTCTTGGACACGATGAGATATCGCCTTGGTTTTTTCTTGCAAATGTTACTTATACAAATGTTTCAAAAACAATTTCAAGATTGTGAAAAATTCCACCCCTAAGGGGGTGTAAAAGGGTTAAATATGTTTTTACGTACGTCTGAATATCTCTGAGGCACGATGAGATATCGCCTTATTTTGCTTGCAAATGTTACTCATACAAATGTTCAAAAACCAAATTTAAGATTTTTAGAATCTCCACCTCTAAGGGGGTGTAAAAGGTTGAATGTGTTTTTACGTATTTCTCTATACCTTTTAGGCACGATGAGATATCGTTTTGGTTTTCGTTTGCAAATGTTACTCATACTTATGTTTAAAAACTAATTTTTGGATTTTGAGAAATTCTACTTCTAAGGGGTTGTAAAAGGGTTAAATATGTTTTTACGTAGTTCTCAATATCTCAAGGCACAATGAGATATCGCCTTGGTTTTTGCTTGCAAATGTTACTGATACAAATGTTTAGAAACCAAATTCAAGATTTTTAGAAATTCCACCCTCAAAGTGGTGTAAAAGGATTAAATGTGTTTTTACGTAATTTTAAAAATCTCTTATGCACGATGAGATATCGCCTTGATTTTTGTCTGCAAATGTTACTCAGACAAATGTTTCAAAAACAATTTCAGGATTTTATAAAATTCAACCCCTAAGAGGGTGTAAAAGGGGTTAATATGTTTTTACGTATTTCTCAATATCTCAAGGCACAATGAGATAACGCCTTGGTTTTTGCTTACAAGTGTAATTCATACGAATGTTTAAAAAAAGATTTTAAGATTTTTAGAAATTCCACCCCTAAGGGGGCGTAAAAGGGTTAAATATGTTTTTACGTATTTCTCAAAATCTCTTAGGCACGACGAGATATCGCCTTGGTTTTTGCTTGCAAATACTACTATACAAATGTTTAAAAACCAATTTCAGGATTTCGAGAAATTCCACCCCTAATGGGGTGTAAAAGGGTGAAATATGTTTTCACGTATTTCTCAATATCTCTTAGACACGATGAGATATCGCCTTGGTTTTTGCTTGCAAATGTAATTCATACAAATGTTTAAAAACCTATTTCAGGATTTTAAAAAATGCCACCGCTAAGGGACACCCTCTTAGGGGTTAAATACGTTTCCACGTATTTCTCAATATTTCTTAGACACGATGAGATATCGCCTTGGTTTTCGCTTTCAAATGTTACTCATACAAATGTTCAAAAACCAAATTGAGGTTTATTAGAAATTCCACCCCTAAGTTGCTTTAAAAAGGTTAAATATTTTTGTACGTATTTCTTAATATCTCTCGGGCACGATGAGATATCGCCTTGGTTTTTGCTTGCAAATGTTACTCATACAAATGTTTAAAAATGCATTTCAAGATTTTTAGAAATTCCACCCCTAAGAGGGTGTAAAAGGGTTAAATATGTTTTTACGTATTTCTCGATATCTCTTAGGCACGATGAGATATCGCCTTGGTTCTTGTTTCCAAATGTAAATCATACAAATGTTTAAAAACCTATTTCAGGATTTTAAAAAATGCCACCCCTAAGGGACAGCCTCTTAGGGGTTAAATACGTTTTCACGTATTTCTCAATATTTTTTAGGCACGTTGAGATATCGCCTTGGTTTTTGCTTGCAAAAACTACTCATACAAACGTTCAAAAACCAATTTCAGGATTTCGAGAAATTCCACCCCTAAGAGGGTGTAAAAGGGTTAAATATGTTTTTACGTACTTCTGAATATCTCTAAGGCACGTTGAGATATCGCCTTGGTTTTTGCTTTCAAATGTTACCCATACAAATGTTCAAAAAATCATTTTAGGATTTTGAGAAATTCCACTCCTCAGGGGGTGTAAAAGGGTTAAATATGTTTTTACGTATTCTTCAATATCTCAAGGCACAATAAGATATCGCCTTGGTTTTCGCTTGCAAATGTTACTCATACAAATGTTTAAAAACCAAATTCAGGATTTCGAGAAATTCCACCCCTAAAAAGGTCTAAAAGGTTTGAATATGTTTTTACGTATTTCTCAATATCTCTTAGGCACGATGATATATCGCTTTGGTTTGTTTGCAAATGTAACTCATACAAATGTTCGAAAACGTATTCTAGGATTTTTAATAATTCCACCCCTAAGGGGGTGTAAAAGGGTTAAATATGTTTTCACGTATTTCTCAATATCTCTTAGACACGATAAAATATCGCCTTGGTCTTGTTTGCAAATGTTACTCATACAAATGTTTAAAAACCGATTTCAAGATTTTTAGAAATTCAACCCTTAAGGGGGTGTAAAAGGCTTAATCATGTTTACGTACTTCTCAATATCTCTGAGGCACGTTGAGATATCGCCTTGGTTTTTGCTTTCAAATGTTACTCATACAAATGTTCAAAAAACCATTTCAGGATTCTGAGAAATTCCATCCCTAAGGGGGTGTAAAAGGGTTAAATATGTTTTCACGTATTTCTCAATATCTCTTAGACACGATGAGATATCGCCTCGGTTTTTGTTTGCAAATGTTACTCATACAAATGTTTGAAAACGAAATTCAGGATTTTTCGAAATTTCACCCCTAAGGGGGTGTAAAAGCGTTAAATATTTTTTTACGTATTTCTCAATATCTCTTGGGCACGATGAGATATCGCCTTGGTTTTTGCTTGCAAATGTTAATCATACAAATGTTTAAAAACCGATTTCTAGACTTTTAGAAATTCTACCCCTGAAGGGGTGTAAAAGGGTTGAATATTTTTTTACGTATTTCTCGATATCTCTTAGGCACGATGAGATATCGCTTTGGTTTTTGTTTCCAAATGTGACTCATACAAATGTTAAAAAACCAATTTCAGGATTTTGAAATTTTTGAAAATTCCACGCCTAAGGGGGTGTAAAAGGGTTTAATATGTTTTTACGTATTTTTAGAAATCTCTTTTGCACGATGAGATATCGCCTTGGTTTTTGTTTGCAATCGTTACGCAGACAAATGTTTCAAAAACGATTTCAGGATTTTGAAAAATTCCACCCCTAAGGGGGTGTAAAAGGGTTAAATAAGTTTCTACGTATTTCTCAATATCTCAAGGCACAATGAGATATCGCCTTGGTTTTTGCTTGCAAATGTTACCCATACAAATGTTTAAAGACCAACCTCAAGATTTTTAGAAATTCCACCTCTAAGGGGTGTAAAAGGGTTAAATATGTTTTTACGTATTTCTCAATATCTCTTAGACACGATGAGATATCGCCTTGGTTTTCACTTTCAAATGATACTCATACAAATGTTCAAAAACCAAATTGAGGATTATTAGAAATTCCACCCCTAAGTTGCTGTAAAAGGGTTAAATATTTTTGTACGTATTTCTTAATATCTCTTGGGCCCGATGAGATATCGCCTTGGTTCTTGCTTGCGAATGTTACTCATACAAATGTTTAAAAAAAGATTTTAAGATTTTTAGAAATCCTACCCCTAAGAGGGCGTAAAAGGGTTAAATATGTTTTTAGTTATTGCTCAAAATCGCTTGGGCACGACGAGATATCGCCTTGGTTTTTGCTTGCAAATACTACTCATACAAATGTTTAAAAACCAATTTCAGGATTTCAAGAAATTCCACCCCTAAGGGGGTGTAAAAGGGTTAAATAAGTTTTTACGTATTTCTCAATATCTCAAGGCACAATGAGATATCGCCTTGGTTTTTGCTTGCAAATGTTACTCATACAAATGTTTAAAAAAAGATTTCAAGATTTTTAGAAATTCCACCCCTAAGGGGGCGTAAAAGGGTTGAATATGTTTTTACGTATTTCTCAAAATCTCTTGGACACGATGAGATATCGCCTTGGTTTTTTCTTGCAAATGTTACTTATACAAATGTTTCAAAAACAATTTCAAGATTGTGAAAAATTCCACCCCTAAGGGGGTGTAAAAGGGTTAAATATGTTTTTACGTACGTCTGAATATCTCTGAGGCACGATGAGATATCGCCTTATTTTGCTTGCAAATGTTACTCATACAAATGTTCAAAAACCAAATTTAAGATTTTTAGAATCTCCACCTCTAAGGGGGTGTAAAAGGTTGAATGTGTTTTTACGTATTTCTCTATACCTTTTAGGCACGATGAGATATCGTTTTGGTTTTCGTTTGCAAATGTTACTCATACTTATGTTTAAAAACTAATTTTTGGATTTTGAGAAATTCTACTTCTAAGGGGTTGTAAAAGGGTTAAATATGTTTTTACGTAGTTCTCAATATCTCAAGGCACAATGAGATATCGCCTTGGTTTTTGCTTGCAAATGTTACTGATACAAATGTTTAGAAACCAAATTCAAGATTTTTAGAAATTCCACCCTCAAAGTGGTGTAAAAGGATTAAATGTGTTTTTACGTAATTTTAAAAATCTCTTATGCACGATGAGATATCGCCTTGATTTTTGTCTGCAAATGTTACTCAGACAAATGTTTCAAAAACAATTTCAGGATTTTATAAAATTCAACCCCTAAGAGGGTGTAAAAGGGGTTAATATGTTTTTACGTATTTCTCAATATCTCAAGGCACAATGAGATAACGCCTTGGTTTTTGCTTACAAGTGTAATTCATACGAATGTTTAAAAAAAGATTTTAAGATTTTTAGAAATTCCACCCCTAAGGGGGCGTAAAAGGGTTAAATATGTTTTTACGTATTTCTCAAAATCTCTTAGGCACGACGAGATATCGCCTTGGTTTTTGCTTGCAAATACTACTATACAAATGTTTAAAAACCAATTTCAGGATTTCGAGAAATTCCACCCCTAATGGGGTGTAAAAGGGTGAAATATGTTTTCACGTATTTCTCAATATCTCTTAGACACGATGAGATATCGCCTTGGTTTTTGCTTGCAAATGTAATTCATACAAATGTTTAAAAACCTATTTCAGGATTTTAAAAAATGCCACCGCTAAGGGACACCCTCTTAGGGGTTAAATACGTTTCCACGTATTTCTCAATATTTCTTAGACACGATGAGATATCGCCTTGGTTTTCGCTTTCAAATGTTACTCATACAAATGTTCAAAAACCAAATTGAGGTTTATTAGAAATTCCACCCCTAAGTTGCTTTAAAAAGGTTAAATATTTTTGTACGTATTTCTTAATATCTCTCGGGCACGATGAGATATCGCCTTGGTTTTTGCTTGCAAATGTTACTCATACAAATGTTTAAAAATGGATTTCAAGATTTTTAGAAATTCCACCCCTAAGAGGGTGTAAAAGGGTTAAATATGTTTTTACGTATTTCTCGATATCTCTTAGGCACGATGAGATATCGCCTTGGTTCTTGTTTCCAAATGTAAATCATACAAATGTTTAAAAACCTATTTCAGGATTTTAAAAAATGCCACCCCTAAGGGACAGCCTCTTAGGGGTTAAATACGTTTTCACGTATTTCTCAATATTTTTTAGGCACGTTGAGATATCGCCTTGGTTTTTGCTTGCAAAAACTACTCATACAAACGTTCAAAAACCAATTTCAGGATTTCGAGAAATTCCACCCCTAAGAGGGTGTAAAAGGGTTAAATATGTTTTTACGTACTTCTGAATATCTCTAAGGCACGTTGAGATATCGCCTTGGTTTTTGCTTTCAAATGTTACCCATACAAATGTTCAAAAAATCATTTTAGGATTTTGAGAAATTCCACTCCTCAGGGGGTGTAAAAGGGTTAAATATGTTTTTACGTATTCTTCAATATCTCAAGGCACAATAAGATATCGCCTTGGTTTTCGCTTGCAAATGTTACTCATACAAATGTTTAAAAACCAAATTCAGGATTTCGAGAAATTCCACCCCTAAAAAGGTCTAAAAGGTTTGAATATGTTTTTACGTATTTCTCAATATCTCTTAGGCACGATGATATATCGCTTTGGTTTGTTTGCAAATGTAACTCATACAAATGTTCGAAAACGTATTCTAGGATTTTTAATAATTCCACCCCTAAGGGGGTGTAAAAGGGTTAAATATGTTTTCACGTATTTCTCAATATCTCTTAGACACGATAAAATATCGCCTTGGTCTTGTTTGCAAATGTTACTCATACAAATGTTTAAAAACCGATTTCAAGATTTTTAGAAATTCAACCCTTAAGGGGGTGTAAAAGGCTTAATCATGTTTACGTACTTCTCAATATCTCTGAGGCACGTTGAGATATCGCCTTGGTTTTTGCTTTCAAATGTTACTCATACAAATGTTCAAAAAACCATTTCAGGATTCTGAGAAATTCCATCCCTAAGGGGGTGTAAAAGGGTTAAATATGTTTTCACGTATTTCTCAATATCTCTTAGACACGATGAGATATCGCCTCGGTTTTTGTTTGCAAATGTTACTCATACAAATGTTTGAAAACGAAATTCAGGATTTTTCGAAATTTCACCCCTAAGGGGGTGTAAAAGCGTTAAATATTTTTTTACGTATTTCTCAATATCTCTTGGGCACGATGAGATATCGCCTTGGTTTTTGCTTGCAAATGTTAATCATACAAATGTTTAAAAACCGATTTCTAGACTTTTAGAAATTCTACCCCTGAAGGGGTGTAAAAGGGTTGAATATTTTTTTACGTATTTCTCGATATCTCTTAGGCACGATGAGATATCGCTTTGGTTTTTGTTTCCAAATGTGACTCATACAAATGTTAAAAAACCAATTTCAGGATTTTGAAATTTTTGAAAATTCCACGCCTAAGGGGGTGTAAAAGGGTTTAATATGTTTTTACGTATTTTTAGAAATCTCTTTTGCACGATGAGATATCGCCTTGGTTTTTGTTTGCAATCGTTACGCAGACAAATGTTTCAAAAACGATTTCAGGATTTTGAAAAATTCCACCCCTAAGGGGGTGTAAAAGGGTTAAATAAGTTTCTACGTATTTCTCAATATCTCAAGGCACAATGAGATATCGCCTTGGTTTTTGCTTGCAAATGTTACCCATACAAATGTTTAAAGACCAACCTCAAGATTTTTAGAAATTCCACCTCTAAGGGGTGTAAAAGGGTTAAATATGTTTTTACGTATTTCTCAATATCTCTTAGACACGATGAGATATCGCCTTGGTTTTCACTTTCAAATGATACTCATACAAATGTTCAAAAACCAAATTGAGGATTATTAGAAATTCCACCCCTAAGTTGCTGTAAAAGGGTTAAATATTTTTGTACGTATTTCTTAATATCTCTTGGGCCTGATGAGATATCGCCTTGGTTCTTGCTTGCGAATGTTACTCATACAAATGTTTAAAAAAAGATTTTAAGATTTTTAGAAATCCTACCCCTAAGAGGGCGTAAAAGGGTTAAATTTGTTTTTAGTTATTGCTCAAAATCGCTTGGGCACGACGAGATATCGCCTTGGTTTTTGCTTGCAAATACTACTCATACAAATGTTTAAAAACCAATTTCAGGATTTCAAGAAATTCCACCCCTAAGGGGGTGTAAAAGGGTTAAATAAGTTTTTACGTATTTCTCAATATCTCAAGGCACAATGAGATATCGCCTTGGTTTTTGCTTGCAAATGTTACCCATACAAATGTTCAAAAAATCATTTAAGGATTTTGAGAAATTCCACCCCTAAGGGGGCGTAAAAGGGTTGAATATGTTTTTACGTATTTCTCAAAATCTCTTGGACACGATGAGATATCGCCTTGGTTTTTTCTTGCAAATGTTACTTATACAAATGTTTCAAAAACGATTTCAAGATTGTGAAAAATTCCACCCCTAAGGGGGTGTAAAAGGGTTAAATATGTTTTTACGTACGTCTGAATATCTCTGAGGCACGATGAGATATCGCCTTATTTTGCTTGCAAATGTTACTCATACAAATGTTCAAAAACCAAATTTAAGATTTTTAGAATCTCCACCTCTAAGGGGGTGTAAAAGGTTGAATGTGTTTTTACGTATTTCTCTATACCTTTTAGGCACGATGAGATATCGTTTTGGTTTTCGTTTGCAAATGTTACTCATACTTATGTTTAAAAACTAATTTTTGGATTTTGAGAAATTCTACTTCTAAGGGGTTGTAAAAGGGTTAAATATGTTTTTACGTAGTTCTCAATATCTCAAGGCACAATGAGATATCGCCTTGGTTTTTGCTTGCAAATGTTACTGATACAAATGTTTAGAAACCAAATTCAAGATTTTTAGAAATTCCACCCTCAAAGTGGTGTAAAAGGATTAAATGTGTTTTTACGTAATTTTAAAAATCTCTTATGCACGATGAGATATCGCCTTGATTTTTGTCTGCAAATGTTACTCAGACAAATGTTTCAAAAACAATTTCAGGATTTTATAAAATTCAACCCCTAAGAGGGTGTAAAAGGGGTTAATATGTTTTTACGTATTTCTCAATATCTCAAGGCACAATGAGATATCGCCTTGGTTTTTGCTTGCAAGTGTAATTCATACGAATGTTTAAAAAAAGATTTTAAGATTTTTAGAAATTCAACCCCTAAGGGGGCGTAAAAGGGTTAAATATGTTTTTACGTATTTCTCAAAATCTCTTAGGCACGACGAGATATCGCCTTGGTTTTTGCTTGCAAATACTACTATACAAATGTTTAAAAACCAATTTCAGGATTTCGAGAAATTCCACCCCTAATGGGGTGTAAAAGGGTGAAATATGTTTTCACGTATTTCTCAATATCTCTTAGACACGATGAGATATCGCCTTGGTTTTTGCTTGCAAATGTAATTCATACAAATGTTTAAAAACCTATTTCAGGATTTTAAAAAATGCCACCGCTAAGGGACACCCTCTTAGGGGTTAAATACGTTTCCACGTATTTCTCAATATTTCTTAGACACGATGAGATATCGCCTTGGTTTTCGCTTTCAAATGTTACTCATACAAATGTTCAAAAACCAAATTGAGGTTTATTAGAAATTCCACCCCTAAGTTGCTTTAAAAAGGTTAAATATTTTTGTACGTATTTCTTAATATCTCTCGGGCACGATGAGATATCGCCTTAGTTTTTGCTTGCAAATGTTACTCATACAAATGTTTAAAAATGGATTTCAAGATTTTTAGAAATTCCACCCGTAAGAGGGTGTAAAAGGGTTAAATATGTTTTTACGTATTTCTCGATATCTCTTAGGCACGATGAGATATCGCCTTGGTCCTTGTTTCCAAATGTAAATCATACAAATGTTTAAAAACCTATTTCAGGATTTTAAAAAATGCCACCCCTAAGGGACACCCTCTTAGGGGTTAAATACGTTTTCACGTATTTCTCAATATTTTTTAGGCACGTTGAGATATCGCCTTGGTTTTTGCTTGCAAATACTACTCATACAAACGTTTAAAAACCAATTTCAGGATTTCGAGAAATTCCACCCCTAAGAGGGTGTAAAAGGGTTAAATATGTTTTTACGTACTTCTGAATATCTCTAAGGCACGTTGAGATATCGCCTTGGTTTTTGCTTTCAAATGTTACCCATACAAATGTTCAAAAAATCATTTTAGGATTTTGAGAAATTCCACTCCTCAGGGGGTGTAAAAGGGTTAAATATGTTTTTACGTATTCTTCAATATCTCAAGGCACAATAAGATATCGCCTTGGTTTTCGCTTGCAAATGTTACTCATACAAATGTTTAAAAACCAAATTCAGGATTTCGAGAAATTCCACCCCTAAAAAGGTCTAAAAGGTTTGAATATGTTTTTACGTATTTCTCAATATCTCTTAGGCACGATGATATATCGCTTTGGTTTGTTTGCAAATGTAACTCATACAAATGTTCGAAAACGTATTCTAGGATTTTTAAAAATTCCACCCCTAAGGGGGTGTAAAAGGGTTAAATATGTTTTCACGTATTTCTCAATATCTCTTAGACACGATAAAATATCGCCTTGGTCTTGTTTGCAAATGTTACTCATACAAATGTTTAAAAACCGATTTCAAGATTTTTAGAAATTCAACCCTTGAGGGGGTGTAAAAGGCTTAATCATGTTTACGTACTTCTCAATATCTCTGAGGCACGTTGAGATATCGCCTTGGTTTTTGCTTTCAAATGTTACTCATACAAATGTTCAAAAAACCATTTCAGGATTCTGAGAAATTCCATCCCTAAGGGGGTGTAAAAGGGTTAAATATGTTTTCACGTATTTCTCAATATCTCTTAGACACGATGAGATATCGCCTCGGTTTTTGTTTGCAAATGTTACTCATACAAATGTTTGGAAACGAAATTCAGGATTTTTCGAAATTTCACCCCTAAGGGGGTGTAAAAGCGTTAAATATTTTTTTACGTATTTCTCAATATCTCTTGGGCACGATGAGATATCGCCTTGGTTTTTGCTTGCAAATGTTAATCATACAAATGTTTAAAAACCGATTTCTAGACTTTTAGAAATTCTACCCCTGAAGGGGTGTAAAAGGGTTGAATATTTTTTTACGTATTTCTCGATATCTCTTAGGCACGATGAGATATCGCTTTGGTTTTTGTTTCCAAATGTGACTCATACAAATGTTAAAAAACCAATTTCAGGATTTTGAAATTTTTGAAAATTCCACGCCTAAGGGGGTGTAAAAGGGTTTAATATGTTTTTACGTATTTTTAGAAATCTCTTTTGCACGATGAGATATCGCCTTGGTTTTTGTTTGCAATCGTTACGCAGACAAATGTTTCAAAAACGATTTCAGGATTTTGAAAAATTCCACCCCTAAGGGGGTGTAAAAGGGTTAAATAAGTTTCTACGTGTTTCTCAATATCTCAAGGCACAATGAGATATCGCCTTGGTTTTTGCTTGCAAATGTTACCCATACAAATGTTTAAAGACCAACCTCAAGATTTTTAGAAATTCCACCTCTAAGGGGTGTAAAAGGGTTAAATATGTTTTTACGTATTTCTCAATATCTCTTAGACACGATGAGATATCGCCTTGGTTTTCACTTTCAAATGATACTCATACAAATGTTCAAAAACCAAATTGAGGATTATTAGAAATTCCACCCCTAAGTTGCTGTAAAAGGGTTAAATATTTTTGTACGTATTTCTTAATATCTCTTGGGCCCGATGAGATATCGCCTTGGTTCTTGCTTGCGAATGTTACTCATACAAATGTTTAAAAAAAGATTTTAAGATTTTTAGAAATCCTACCCCTAAGAGGGCGTAAAAGGGTTAAATTTGTTTTTAGTTATTGCTCAAAATCGCTTGGGCACGACGAGATATCGCCTTGGTTTTTGCTTGCAAATACTACTCATACAAATGTTTAAAAACCAATTTCAGGATTTCAAGAAATTCCACCCCTAAGGGGGTGTAAAAGGGTTAAATAAGTTTTTACGTATTTCTCAATATCTCAAGGCACAATGAGATATCGCCTTGGTTTTTGCTTGCAAATGTTACCCATACAAATGTTCAAAAAATCATTTTAGGATTTTGAGAAATTCCACCCCTAAGGGGGCGTAAAAGGGTTGAATATGTTTTTACGTATTTCTCAAAATCTCTTGGACACGATGAGATATCGCCTTGGTTTTTTCTTGCAAATGTTACTTATACAAATGTTTCAAAAACGATTTCAAGATTGTGAAAAATTCCACCCCTAAGGGGGTGTAAAAGGGTTAAATATGTTTTTACGTACGTCTGAATATCTCTGAGGCACGATGAGATATCGCCTTATTTTGCTTGCAAATGTTACTCATACAAATGTTCAAAAACCAAATTTAAGATTTTTAGAATCTCCACCTCTAAGGGGGTGTAAAAGGTTGAATGTGTTTTTACGTATTTCTCTATACCTTTTAGGCACGATGAGATATCGTTTTGGTTTTCGTTTGCAAATGTTACTCATACTTATGTTTAAAAACTAATTTTTGGATTTTGAGAAATTCTACTTCTAAGGGGTTGTAAAAGGGTTAAATATGTTTTTACGTAGTTCTCAATATCTCAAGGCACAATGAGATATCGCCTTGGTTTTTGCTTGCAAATGTTACTGATACAAATGTTTAGAAACCAAATTCAAGATTTTTAGAAATTCCACCCTCAAAGTGGTGTAAAAGGATTAAATGTGTTTTTACGTAATTTTAAAAATCTCTTATGCACGATGAGATATCGCCTTGATTTTTGTCTGCAAATGTTACTCAGACAAATGTTTCAAAAACAATTTCAGGATTTTATAAAATTCAACCCCTAAGAGGGTGTAAAAGGGGTTAATATGTTTTTACGTATTTCTCAATATCTCAAGGCACAATGAGATATCGCCTTGGTTTTTGCTTGCAAGTGTAATTCATACGAATGTTTAAAAAAAGATTTTAAGATTTTTAGAAATTCCACCCCTAAGGGGGCGTAAAAGGGTTAAATATGTTTTTACGTATTTCTCAAAATCTCTTAGGCACGACGAGATATCGCCTTGGTTTTTGCTTGCAAATACTACTATACAAATGTTTAAAAACCAATTTCAGGATTTCGAGAAATTCCACCCCTAATGGGGTGTAAAAGGGTGAAATATGTTTTCACGTATTTCTCAATATCTCTTAGACACGATGAGATATCGCCTTGGTTTTTGCTTGCAAATGTAATTCATACAAATGTTTAAAAACCTATTTCAGGATTTTAAAAAATGCCACCGCTAAGGGACACCCTCTTAGGGGTTAAATACGTTTCCACGTATTTCTCAATATTTCTTAGACACGATGAGATATCGCCTTGGTTTTCGCTTTCAAATGTTACTCATACAAATGTTCAAAAACCAAATTGAGGTTTATTAGAAATTCCACCCCTAAGTTGCTTTAAAAAGGTTAAATATTTTTGTACGTATTTCTTAATATCTCTCGGGCACGATGAGATATCGCCTTGGTTTTTGCTTGCAAATGTTACTCATACAAATGTTTAAAAATGGATTTCAAGATTTTTAGAAATTCCACCCCTAAGAGGGTGTAAAAGGGTTAAATATGTTTTTACGTATTTCTCGATATCTCTTAGGCACGATGAGATATCGCCTTGGTTCTTGTTTCCAAATGTAAATCATACAAATGTTTAAAAACGTATTTCAGGATTTTAAAAAATGCCACCCCTAAGGGACACCCTCTTAGGGGTTAAATACGTTTTCACGTATTTCTCAATATTTTTTAGGCACGTTGAGATATCGCCTTGGTTTTTGCTTGCAAATACTACTCATACAAACGTTTAAAAACCAATTTCAGGATTTCGAGAAATTCCACCCCTAAGAGGGTGTAAAAGGGTTAAATATGTTTTTACGTACTTCTGAATATCTCTAAGGCACGTTGAGATATCGCCTTGGTTTTTGCTTTCAAATGTTACCCATACAAATGTTCAAAAAATCATTTTAGGATTTTGAGAAATTCCACTCCTCAGGGGGTGTAAAAGGGTTAAATATGTTTTTACGTATTCTTCAATATCTCAAGGCACAATAAGATATCGCCTTGGTTTTCGCTTGCAAATGTTACTCATACAAATGTTTAAAAACCAAATTAAGGATTTCGAGAAATTCCACCCCTAAAAAGGTCTAAAAGGTTTGAATATGTTTTTACGTATTTCTCAAGATCTCTTAGGCACGATGATATATCGCTTTGGTTTGTTTGCAAATGTAACTCATACAAATGTTCGAAAACGTATTCTAGGATTTTTAAAAATTCCACCCCTAAGGGGGTGTAAAAGGGTTAAATATGTTTTCACGTATTTCTCAATATCTCTTAGACACGATAAAATATCGCCTTGGTCTTGTTTGCAAATGTTACTCATACAAATGTTTAAAAACCGATTTCAAGATTTTTCGAAATTCAACCCTTGAGGGGGTGTAAAAGGCTTAATCATGTTTACGTACTTCTCAATATCTCTGAGGCACGTTGAGATATCGCCTTGGTTTTTGCTTTCAAATGTTACTCATACAAATGTTCAAAAAACCATTTCAGGATTCTGAGAAATTCCATCCCTAAGGGGGTGTAAAAGGGTTAAATATGTTTTCACGTATTTCTCAATATCTCTTAGACACGATGAGATATCGCCTCGGTTTTTGTTTGCAAATGTTACTCATACAAATGTTTGAAAACGAAATTCAGGATTTTTCGAAATTTCACCCCTAAGGGGGTGTAAAAGCGTTAAATATTTTTTTACGTATTTCTCAATATCTCTTGGGCACGATGAGATATCGCCTTGGTTTTTGCTTGCAAATGTTAATCATACAAATGTTTAAAAACCGATTTCTAGACTTTTAGAAATTCTACCCCTGACGGGGTGTAAAAGGGTTAAATATATTTTTACGTATTTCTCGATATCTCTTAGGCACGATGAGATATCGCTTTGGTTTTTGTTTCCAAATGTGACTCATACAAATGTTAAAAAACCAATTTCAGGATTTTGAAATTTTTGAAAATTCCACGCCTAAGGGGGTGTAAAAGGGTTTAATATGTTTTTACGTATTTTTAGAAATCTCTTTTGCACGATGAGATATCGCCTTGGTTTTTGTTTGCAATCGTTACGCAGACAAATGTTTCAAAAACGATTTCAGGATTTTGAAAAATTCCACCCCTAAGGGGGTGTAAAAGGGTTAAATAAGTTTCTACGTATTTCTCAATATCTCAAGGCACAATGAGATATCGCCTTGGTTTTTGCTTGCAAATGTTACCCATACAAATGTTTAAAGACCAACCTCAAGATTTTTAGAAATTCCACCTCTAAGGGGTGTAAAAGGGTTAAATATGTTTTTACGTATTTCTCAATATCTCTTAGACACGATGAGATATCGCCTTGGTTTTCACTTTCAAATGATACTCATACAAATGTTCAAAAACCAAATTGAGGATTATTAGAAATTCCACCCCTAAGTTGCTGTAAAAGGGTTAAATATTTTTGTACGTATTTCTTAATATCTCTTGGGCCCGATGAGATATCGCCTTGGTTCTTGCTTGCGAATGTTACTCATACAAATGTTTAAAAAAAGATTTTAAGATTTTTAGAAATCCTACCCCTAAGAGGGCGTAAAAGGGTTAAATATGTTTTTAGTTATTGCTCAAAATCGCTTGGGCACGACGAGATATCGCCTTGGTTTTTGCTTGCAAATACTACTCATACAAATGTTTAAAAACCAATTTCAGGATTTCAAGAAATTCCACCCCTAAGGGGGTGTAAAAGGGTTAAATAAGTTTTTACGTATTTCTCAATATCTCAAGGCACAATGAGATATCGCCTTGGTTTTTGCTTGCAAATGTTACTCATACAAATGTTTAAAAAAAGATTTCAAGATTTTTAGAAATTCCACCCCTAAGGGGGCGTAAAAGGGTTGAATATGTTTTTACGTATTTCTCAAAATCTCTTGGACACGATGAGATATCGCCTTGGTTTTTTCTTGCAAATGTTACTTATACAAATGTTTCAAAAACAATTTCAAGATTGTGAAAAATTCCACCCCTAAGGGGGTGTAAAAGGGTTAAATATGTTTTTACGTACGTCTGAATATCTCTGAGGCACGATGAGATATCGCCTTATTTTGCTTGCAAATGTTACTCATACAAATGTTCAAAAACCAAATTTAAGATTTTTAGAATCTCCACCTCTAAGGGGGTGTAAAAGGTTGAATGTGTTTTTACGTATTTCTCTATACCTTTTAGGCACGATGAGATATCGTTTTGGTTTTCGTTTGCAAATGTTACTCATACTTATGTTTAAAAACTAATTTTTGGATTTTGAGAAATTCTACTTCTAAGGGGTTGTAAAAGGGTTAAATATGTTTTTACGTAGTTCTCAATATCTCAAGGCACAATGAGATATCGCCTTGGTTTTTGCTTGCAAATGTTACTGATACAAATGTTTAGAAACCAAATTCAAGATTTTTAGAAATTCCACCCTCAAAGTGGTGTAAAAGGATTAAATGTGTTTTTACGTAATTTTAAAAATCTCTTATGCACGATGAGATATCGCCTTGATTTTTGTCTGCAAATGTTACTCAGACAAATGTTTCAAAAACAATTTCAGGATTTTATAAAATTCAACCCCTAAGAGGGTGTAAAAGGGGTTAATATGTTTTTACGTATTTCTCAATATCTCAAGGCACAATGAGATAACGCCTTGGTTTTTGCTTGCAAGTGTAATTCATACGAATGTTTAAAAAAAGATTTTAAGATTTTTAGAAATTCCACCCCTAAGGGGGCGTAAAAGGGTTAAATATGTTTTTACGTATTTCTCAAAATCTCTTAGGCACGACGAGATATCGCCTTGGTTTTTGCTTGCAAATACTACTATACAAATGTTTAAAAACCAATTTCAGGATTTCGAGAAATTCCACCCCTAATGGGGTGTAAAAGGGTGAAATATGTTTTCACGTATTTCTCAATATCTCTTAGACACGATGAGATATCGCCTTGGTTTTTGCTTGCAAATGTAATTCATACAAATGTTTAAAAACCTATTTCAGGATTTTAAAAAATGCCACCGCTAAGGGACACCCTCTTAGGGGTTAAATACGTTTCCACGTATTTCTCAATATTTCTTAGACACGATGAGATATCGCCTTGGTTTTCGCTTTCAAATGTTACTCATACAAATGTTCAAAAACCAAATTGAGGTTTATTAGAAATTCCACCCCTAAGTTGCTTTAAAAAGGTTAAATATTTTTGTACGTATTTCTTAATATCTCTCGGGCACGATGAGATATCGCCTTGGTTTTTGCTTGCAAATGTTACTCATACAAATGTTTAAAAATGGATTTCAAGATTTTTAGAAATTCCACCCCTAAGAGGGTGTAAAAGGGTTAAATATGTTTTTACGTATTTCTCGATATCTCTTAGGCACGATGAGATATCGCCTTGGTTCTTGTTTCCAAATGTAAATCATACAAATGTTTAAAAACCTATTTCAGGATTTTAAAAAATGCCACCCCTAAGGGACAGCCTCTTAGGGGTTAAATACGTTTTCACGTATTTCTCAATATTTTTTAGGCACGTTGAGATATCGCCTTGGTTTTTGCTTGCAAAAACTACTCATACAAACGTTCAAAAACCAATTTCAGGATTTCGAGAAATTCCACCCCTAAGAGGGTGTAAAAGGGTTAAATATGTTTTTACGTACTTCTGAATATCTCTAAGGCACGTTGAGATATCGCCTTGGTTTTTGCTTTCAAATGTTACCCATACAAATGTTCAAAAAATCATTTTAGGATTTTGAGAAATTCCACTCCTCAGGGGGTGTAAAAGGGTTAAATATGTTTTTACGTATTCTTCAATATCTCAAGGCACAATAAGATATCGCCTTGGTTTTCGCTTGCAAATGTTACTCATACAAATGTTTAAAAACCAAATTCAGGATTTCGAGAAATTCCACCCCTAAAAAGGTCTAAAAGGTTTGAATATGTTTTTACGTATTTCTCAATATCTCTTAGGCACGATGATATATCGCTTTGGTTTGTTTGCAAATGTAACTCATACAAATGTTCGAAAACGTATTCTAGGATTTTTAATAATTCCACCCCTAAGGGGGTGTAAAAGGGTTAAATATGTTTTCACGTATTTCTCAATATCTCTTAGACACGATAAAATATCGCCTTGGTCTTGTTTGCAAATGTTACTCATACAAATGTTTAAAAACCGATTTCAAGATTTTTAGAAATTCAACCCTTAAGGGGGTGTAAAAGGCTTAATCATGTTTACGTACTTCTCAATATCTCTGAGGCACGTTGAGATATCGCCTTGGTTTTTGCTTTCAAATGTTACTCATACAAATGTTCAAAAAACCATTTCAGGATTCTGAGAAATTCCATCCCTAAGGGGGTGTAAAAGGGTTAAATATGTTTTCACGTATTTCTCAATATCTCTTAGACACGATGAGATATCGCCTCGGTTTTTGTTTGCAAATGTTACTCATACAAATGTTTGAAAACGAAATTCAGGATTTTTCGAAATTTCACCCCTAAGGGGGTGTAAAAGCGTTAAATATTTTTTTACGTATTTCTCAATATCTCTTGGGCACGATGAGATATCGCCTTGGTTTTTGCTTGCAAATGTTAATCATACAAATGTTTAAAAACCGATTTCTAGACTTTTAGAAATTCTACCCCTGAAGGGGTGTAAAAGGGTTGAATATTTTTTTACGTATTTCTCGATATCTCTTAGGCACGATGAGATATCGCTTTGGTTTTTGTTTCCAAATGTGACTCATACAAATGTTAAAAAACCAATTTCAGGATTTTGAAATTTTTGAAAATTCCACGCCTAAGGGGGTGTAAAAGGGTTTAATATGTTTTTACGTATTTTTAGAAATCTCTTTTGCACGATGAGATATCGCCTTGGTTTTTGTTTGCAATCGTTACGCAGACAAATGTTTCAAAAACGATTTCAGGATTTTGAAAAATTCCACCCCTAAGGGGGTGTAAAAGGGTTAAATAAGTTTCTACGTATTTCTCAATATCTCAAGGCACAATGAGATATCGCCTTGGTTTTTGCTTGCAAATGTTACCCATACAAATGTTTAAAGACCAACCTCAAGATTTTTAGAAATTCCACCTCTAAGGGGTGTAAAAGGGTTAAATATGTTTTTACGTATTTCTCAATATCTCTTAGACACGATGAGATATCGCCTTGGTTTTCACTTTCAAATGATACTCATACAAATGTTCAAAAACCAAATTGAGGATTATTAGAAATTCCACCCCTAAGTTGCTGTAAAAGGGTTAAATATTTTTGTACGTATTTCTTAATATCTCTTGGGCCTGATGAGATATCGCCTTGGTTCTTGCTTGCGAATGTTACTCATACAAATGTTTAAAAAAAGATTTTAAGATTTTTAGAAATCCTACCCCTAAGAGGGCGTAAAAGGGTTAAATTTGTTTTTAGTTATTGCTCAAAATCGCTTGGGCACGACGAGATATCGCCTTGGTTTTTGCTTGCAAATACTACTCATACAAATGTTTAAAAACCAATTTCAGGATTTCAAGAAATTCCACCCCTAAGGGGGTGTAAAAGGGTTAAATAAGTTTTTACGTATTTCTCAATATCTCAAGGCACAATGAGATATCGCCTTGGTTTTTGCTTGCAAATGTTACCCATACAAATGTTCAAAAAATCATTTTAGGATTTTGAGAAATTCCACCCCTAAGGGGGCGTAAAAGGGTTGAATATGTTTTTACGTATTTCTCAAAATCTCTTGGACACGATGAGATATCGCCTTGGTTTTTTCTTGCAAATGTTACTTATACAAATGTTTCAAAAACGATTTCAAGATTGTGAAAAATTCCACCCCTAAGGGGGTGTAAAAGGGTTAAATATGTTTTTACGTACGTCTGAATATCTCTGAGGCACGATGAGATATCGCCTTATTTTGCTTGCAAATGTTACTCATACAAATGTTCAAAAACCAAATTTAAGATTTTTAGAATCTCCACCTCTAAGGGGGTGTAAAAGGTTGAATGTGTTTTTACGTATTTCTCTATACCTTTTAGGCACGATGAGATATCGTTTTGGTTTTCGTTTGCAAATGTTACTCATACTTATGTTTAAAAACTAATTTTTGGATTTTGAGAAATTCTACTTCTAAGGGGTTGTAAAAGGGTTAAATATGTTTTTACGTAGTTCTCAATATCTCAAGGCACAATGAGATATCGCCTTGGTTTTTGCTTGCAAATGTTACTGATACAAATGTTTAGAAACCAAATTCAAGATTTTTAGAAATTCCACCCTCAAAGTGGTGTAAAAGGATTAAATGTGTTTTTACGTAATTTTAAAAATCTCTTATGCACGATGAGATATCGCCTTGATTTTTGTCTGCAAATGTTACTCAGACAAATGTTTCAAAAACAATTTCAGGATTTTATAAAATTCAACCCCTAAGAGGGTGTAAAAGGGGTTAATATGTTTTTACGTATTTCTCAATATCTCAAGGCACAATGAGATATCGCCTTGGTTTTTGCTTGCAAGTGTAATTCATACGAATGTTTAAAAAAAGATTTTAAGATTTTTAGAAATTCAACCCCTAAGGGGGCGTAAAAGGGTTAAATATGTTTTTACGTATTTCTCAAAATCTCTTAGGCACGACGAGATATCGCCTTGGTTTTTGCTTGCAAATACTACTATACAAATGTTTAAAAACCAATTTCAGGATTTCGAGAAATTCCACCCCTAATGGGGTGTAAAAGGGTGAAATATGTTTTCACGTATTTCTCAATATCTCTTAGACACGATGAGATATCGCCTTGGTTTTTGCTTGCAAATGTAATTCATACAAATGTTTAAAAACCTATTTCAGGATTTTAAAAAATGCCACCGCTAAGGGACACCCTCTTAGGGGTTAAATACGTTTCCACGTATTTCTCAATATTTCTTAGACACGATGAGATATCGCCTTGGTTTTCGCTTTCAAATGTTACTCATACAAATGTTCAAAAACCAAATTGAGGTTTATTAGAAATTCCACCCCTAAGTTGCTTTAAAAAGGTTAAATATTTTTGTACGTATTTCTTAATATCTCTCGGGCACGATGAGATATCGCCTTAGTTTTTGCTTGCAAATGTTACTCATACAAATGTTTAAAAATGGATTTCAAGATTTTTAGAAATTCCACCCGTAAGAGGGTGTAAAAGGGTTAAATATGTTTTTACGTATTTCTCGATATCTCTTAGGCACGATGAGATATCGCCTTGGTCCTTGTTTCCAAATGTAAATCATACAAATGTTTAAAAACCTATTTCAGGATTTTAAAAAATGCCACCCCTAAGGGACACCCTCTTAGGGGTTAAATACGTTTTCACGTATTTCTCAATATTTTTTAGGCACGTTGAGATATCGCCTTGGTTTTTGCTTGCAAATACTACTCATACAAACGTTTAAAAACCAATTTCAGGATTTCGAGAAATTCCACCCCTAAGAGGGTGTAAAAGGGTTAAATATGTTTTTACGTACTTCTGAATATCTCTAAGGCACGTTGAGATATCGCCTTGGTTTTTGCTTTCAAATGTTACCCATACAAATGTTCAAAAAATCATTTTAGGATTTTGAGAAATTCCACTCCTCAGGGGGTGTAAAAGGGTTAAATATGTTTTTACGTATTCTTCAATATCTCAAGGCACAATAAGATATCGCCTTGGTTTTCGCTTGCAAATGTTACTCATACAAATGTTTAAAAACCAAATTCAGGATTTCGAGAAATTCCACCCCTAAAAAGGTCTAAAAGGTTTGAATATGTTTTTACGTATTTCTCAATATCTCTTAGGCACGATGATATATCGCTTTGGTTTGTTTGCAAATGTAACTCATACAAATGTTCGAAAACGTATTCTAGGATTTTTAAAAATTCCACCCCTAAGGGGGTGTAAAAGGGTTAAATATGTTTTCACGTATTTCTCAATATCTCTTAGACACGATAAAATATCGCCTTGGTCTTGTTTGCAAATGTTACTCATACAAATGTTTAAAAACCGATTTCAAGATTTTTAGAAATTCAACCCTTGAGGGGGTGTAAAAGGCTTTATCATGTTTACGTACTTCTCAATATCTCTGAGGCACGTTGAGATATCGCCTTGGTTTTTGCTTTCAAATGTTACTCATACAAATGTTCAAAAAACCATTTCAGGATTCTGAGAAATTCCATCCCTAAGGGGGTGTAAAAGGGTTAAATATGTTTTCACGTATTTCTCAATATCTCTTAGACACGATGAGATATCGCCTCGGTTTTTGTTTGCAAATGTTACTCATACAAATGTTTGAAAACGAAATTCAGGATTTTTCGAAATTTCACCCCTAAGGGGGTGTAAAAGCGTTAAATATTTTTTTACGTATTTCTCAATATCTCTTGGGCACGATGAGATATCGCCTTGGTTTTTGCTTGCAAATGTTAATCATACAAATGTTTAAAAACCGATTTCTAGACTTTTAGAAATTCTACCCCTGAAGGGGTGTAAAAGGGTTGAATATTTTTTTACGTATTTCTCGATATCTCTTAGGCACGATGAGATATCGCTTTGGTTTTTGTTTCCAAATGTGACTCATACAAATGTTAAAAAACCAATTTCAGGATTTTGAAATTTTTGAAAATTCCACGCCTAAGGGGGTGTAAAAGGGTTTAATATGTTTTTACGTATTTTTAGAAATCTCTTTTGCACGATGAGATATCGCCTTGGTTTTTGTTTGCAATCCTTACGCAGACAAATGTTTCAAAAACGATTTCAGGATTTTGAAAAATTCCACCCCTAAGGGGGTGTAAAAGGGTTAAATATGTTTTACGTACTTCTGAATATCTCTGAGGCACGATGAGATATCGCCTTATTTTGCTTGCAAATGTTACTCATACAAATGTTCAAAAACCAAATTCAAGATTTTTAGAAATTCCACCTCTAAGGGGGTGTAAAAGGGTTGAATATGTTTTTACGTCTTTCTCAATATCTCTTAGACATGATGAGATATTGCCTTGGTTTTTGTTTGCAAATGTTACTAGTACAAACGTTTAAAAACCAATTTCAGGATTTTTTAAAATTCCACCCCTAAGGGGGTGTAAAAGGGTTAAATGTGTTTTTACGTATTTCTCTATAACTTTTAGGCACGATGAGAAATAGTTTTGGTTTTTGCTTGCAAATGTTATTGATACAAATGTTTAGAAACCAAATTCAAGATTTTTAGAAATTCCACCCTCAAAGTGGTGTAAAAGGGTTAAATGTGTTTTTACGTAATTCTAGAAATCTCTTATGCACGATGAGATATCGCCTTGATTTTTGTCTGCAAATGTTACTCAGACAAATGTTTCAAAAACTATTTCAGGATTTTATAAAGATCCACCCCTAAGGGGGTGTAAAAGGGTTAAATGTGTTTTTACGTATTTCTCTATAACTTTTAGGCACGATGAGATATCGTTTTGGTTTTCGTTTGCAAATGTTACTCATATTAATGTTTAAAAACCAATTTCAGGATTTCGAGAAATTCCACCCCTAAGAGGGTGTAAAAGGGTTAAATATGTTTTTACGTACTTCTGAATATCTCTAAGGCACGTTGAGATATCGCCTTGGTTTTTGCTTTCAAATGTTACCCATACAAATGTTCAAAAAATCATTTTAGGATTTTGAGAAATTCCACTCCTCAGGGGGTGTAAAAGGGTTAAATATGTTTTTACGTATTCTTCAATATCTCAAGGCACAATAAGATATCGCCTTGGTTTTCGCTTGCAAATGTTACTCATACAAATGTTTAAAAACCAAATTCAGGATTTCGAGAAATTCCACCCCTAAAAAGGTCTAAAAGGTTTGAATATGTTTTTACGTATTTCTCAATATCTCTTAGGCACGATGATATATCGCTTTGGTTTGTTTGCAAATGTAACTCATACAAATGTTCGAAAACGTATTCTAGGATTTTTAAAAATTCCACCCCTAAGGGGGTGTAAAAGGGTTAAATATGTTTTCACGTATTTCTCAATATCTCTTAGACACGATAAAATATCGCCTTGGTCTTGTTTGCAAATGTTACTCATACAAATGTTTAAAAACCGATTTCAAGATTTTTAGAAATTCAACCCTTGAGGGGGTGTAAAAGGCTTTATCATGTTTACGTACTTCTCAATATCTCTGAGGCACGTTGAGATATCGCCTTGGTTTTTGCTTTCAAATGTTACTCATACAAATGTTCAAAAAACCATTTCAGGATTCTGAGAAATTCCATCCCTAAGGGGGTGTAAAAGGGTTAAATATGTTTTCACGTATTTCTCAATATCTCTTAGACACGATGAGATATCGCCTCGGTTTTTGTTTGCAAATGTTACTCATACAAATGTTTGAAAACGAAATTCAGGATTTTTCGAAATTTCACCCCTAAGGGGGTGTAAAAGCGTTAAATATTTTTTTACGTATTTCTCAATATCTCTTGGGCACGATGAGATATCGCCTTGGTTTTTGCTTGCAAATGTTAATCATACAAATGTTTAAAAACCGATTTCTAGACTTTTAGAAATTCTACCCCTGAAGGGGTGTAAAAGGGTTGAATATTTTTTTACGTATTTCTCGATATCTCTTAGGCACGATGAGATATCGCTTTGGTTTTTGTTTCCAAATGTGACTCATACAAATGTTAAAAAACCAATTTCAGGATTTTGAAATTTTTGAAAATTCCACGCCTAAGGGGGTGTAAAAGGGTTTAATATGTTTTTACGTATTTTTAGAAATCTCTTTTGCACGATGAGATATCGCCTTGGTTTTTGTTTGCAATCCTTACGCAGACAAATGTTTCAAAAACGATTTCAGGATTTTGAAAAATTCCACCCCTAAGGGGGTGTAAAAGGGTTAAATATGTTTTACGTACTTCTGAATATCTCTGAGGCACGATGAGATATCGCCTTATTTTGCTTGCAAATGTTACTCATACAAATGTTCAAAAACCAAATTCAAGATTTTTAGAAATTCCACCTCTAAGGGGGTGTAAAAGGGTTGAATATGTTTTTACGTCTTTCTCAATATCTCTTAGACATGATGAGATATTGCCTTGGTTTTTGTTTGCAAATGTTACTAGTACAAACGTTTAAAAACCAATTTCAGGATTTTTTAAAATTCCACCCCTAAGGGGGTGTAAAAGGGTTAAATGTGTTTTCACGTATTTCTCTATAACTTTTAGGCACGATGAGAAATAGTTTTGGTTTTTGCTTGCAAATGTTATTGATACAAATGTTTAGAAACCAAATTCAAGATTTTTAGAAATTCCACCCTCAAAGTGGTGTAAAAGGGTTAAATGTGTTTTTACGTAATTCTAGAAATCTCTTATGCACGATGAGATATCGCCTTGATTTTTGTCTGCAAATGTTACTCAGACAAATGTTTCAAAAACTATTTCAGGATTTTATAAAGATCCACCCCTAAGGGGGTGTAAAAGGGTTAAATGTGTTTTTACGTATTTCTCTATAACTTTTAGGCACGATGAGATATCGTTTTGGTTTTCGTTTGCAAATGTTACTCATATTAATGTTTAAAAACTAATTTTTGGATTTTGAAAAATTCCACTTCTAAGGGGTTGTAAAAGGGTTAAATATGTTTTTACGTAGTTCTCAATATCTCAAGGCACAATGAGATATCGCCTTGGTTTTTGATTGCAAATAATACTGATACAAATGTTTAGAAACCAAATTCAAGATTTTTAGAAATTCCACCCTCAAAGTGGTGTAAAAGGGTTAAATGTGTTTTTACGTAATTTTAGAAATCTCTTATGCACGATGAGATATCGCCTTGATTTGTGTCTGCAAATGTTACTCAGACAAATGTTTCAAAAACTATTTCAGGATTTTATAAAGATCCACCCCTAAGAGGGTGAAAAAAAGTTAAATATGTTTTTACGTATTTCTAAATATCTCAAGGCACAATGAGATATAGCCTTGGTTTTTACTTGCAAATGTTACTCATACAAATGTTTAAAAACCTATTTCTGGATTTTAAAAAATGCCACCGCTAAGGGACACCCTCTTAGGGGTTAAATACGTTTCCACGTATTTCTCAATATCTCTTGGGCACGTTGAGATATCGCCTTGGTTTTTGCTTGCAAATGTTACTCATACAAATGTTTGAAAACCAATTTCAGGATTTTGAGAAATTCCACCCCTAAGGGGGTGTAAAAGGGTTAAATACGTTTCTACGTATTTCTCAATATCTCAAGGCACAATGAGATATCGCCTTGGTTTTTGCTTGCAAATGTTACCCATAGTAATGTTCAAAGACCAACCTCAAGGATTTTAGAAATTCCACCTCTAAGGGGGTGTAAAAGGGTTTAATATGTTTTTACATATTTCTCAATATCGCTTAGACACGATGAGATATCGCCTTGGTTTTCGCTTTCAAATGTTACTTATACAAATTTTTAAGAACCAAATTGAGGATTATCAGAAATTCCACCCCTAAGTTGCTGTAAAAGGGTTAAATATTTTTGTACGTATTTCTTAATATCTCTTGGGCCCGATGAGATATCGCCTTGGTTCTTGCTTGCGAATGTTACTCATACAAATGTTTAAAAATGGATTTCAGGATTTTTAGAAATTCCACCCCTAAGAGGGTGTAAAAGAGTTAAATATGTTTTTACGTATTTCTCGATATCTCTTAGGCACGATGAGATATCGCCTTGGTTCTTGTTTCCAAATGTAAATCATACAAATGTTTAAAAACCTATTTCAGGATTTTAAAAAATGCCACCCCTAAGGGACACCGTCTTAGGGGTTAAATACGTTTTCACGTATTTCTCAATATTTTTTAGGCACCTTGAGATATCGCCTTGGTTTTTGCTTGCAAATACTACTCATACAAACGTTTAAAAACCAATTTCAGGATTTCGAGAAATTCTACCCCTAAGGGGGTGTAAAAGGGTTAAATAAGTTTTTACGTATTTCTCTATATCTCAAGGCACAATGAGATATTGCCTTGGTTTTTGCTTTCAAATGTTACTCATACAAATGTTTAAAAAAAGATTTTAAGATTTTTAGAAATTCCACCCCTAAGGGGGCGTAAAAGGGTTAAATATGTTTTTACGTCTTTCTCAATATCTCTTAGACATGATGAGATATTGCCTTGGTTTTTGTTTGCAAATGTTACTAGTACAAACGTTTAAAAACCAATTTCAGGATTTTTTAAAATTCCACCCCTAAGGGGGTGTAAAAGGGTTAAATGTGTTTTTACGTATTTCTCTATAACTTTTAGGCACGATGAGAAATAGTTTTGGTTTTTGCTTGCAAATGTTATTGATACAAATGTTTAGAAACCAAATTCAAGATTTTTAGAAATTCCACCCTCAAAGTGGTGTAAAAGGGTTAAATGTGTTTTTACGTAATTCTAGAAATCTCTTATGCACGATGAGATATCGCCTTGATTTTTGTCTGCAAATGTTACTCAGACAAATGTTTCAAAAACTATTTCAGGATTTTATAAAGATCCACCCCTAAGGGGGTGTAAAAGGGTTAAATGTGTTTTTACGTATTTCTCTATAACTTTTAGGCACGATGAGATATCGTTTTGGTTTTCGTTTGCAAATGTTACTCATATTAATGTTTAAAAACTAATTTTTGGATTTTGAAAAATTCCACTTCTAAGGGGTTGTAAAAGGGTTAAATATGTTTTTACGTAGTTCTCAATATCTCAAGGCACAATGAGATATCGCCTTGGTTTTTGATTGCAAATAATACTGATACAAATGTTTAGAAACCAAATTCAAGATTTTTAGAAATTCCACCCTCAAAGTGGTGTAAAAGGGTTAAATGTGTTTTTACGTAATTTTAGAAATCTCTTATGCACGATGAGATATCGCCTTGATTTTTGTCTGCAAATGTTACTCAGACAAATGTTTCAAAAACTATTTCAGGATTTTATAAAGATCCACCCCTAAGAGGGTGAAAAAGGGTTAAATATGTTTTTACGTATTTCTAAATATCTCAAGGCACAATGAGATATAGCCTTGGTTTTTACTTGCAAATGTTACTCATACAAATGTTTAAAAACCTATTTCTGGATTTTAAAAAATGCCACCGCTAAGGGACACCCTCTTAGGGGTTAAATACGTTTCCACGTATTTCTCAATATCTCTTGGGCACGTTGAGATATCGCCTTGGTTTTTGCTTGCAAATGTTACTCATACAAATGTTTGAAAACCAATTTCAGGATTTTGAGAAATTCCACCCCTAAGGGGGTGTAAAAGGGTTAAATACGTTTCTACGTATTTCTCAATATCTCAAGGCACAATGAGATATCGCCTTGGTTTTTGCTTGCAAATGTTACCCATAGTAATGTTCAAAGACCAACCTCAAGGATTTTAGAAATTCCACCTCTAAGGGGGTGTAAAAGGGTTTAATATGTTTTTACATATTTCTCAATATCGCTTAGACACGATGAGATATCGCCTTGGTTTTCGCTTTCAAATGTTACTTATACAAATTTTTAAGAACCAAATTGAGGATTATCAGAAATTCCACCCCTAAGTTGCTGTAAAAGGGTTAAATATTTTTGTACGTATTTCTTAATATCTCTTGGGCCCGATGAGATATCGCCTTGGTTCTTGCTTGCGAATGTTACTCATACAAATGTTTAAAAATGGATTTCAGGATTTTTAGAAATTCCACCCCTAAGAGGGTGTAAAAGGGTTAAATATGTTTTTACGTATTTCTCGATATCTCTTAGGCACGATGAGATATCGCCTTGGTTCTTGTTTCCAAATGTAAATCATACAAATGTTTAAAAACCTATTTCAGGATTTTAAAAAATGCCACCCCTAAGGGACACCGTCTTAGGGGTTAAATACGTTTTCACGTATTTCTCAATATTTTTTAGGCACCTTGAGATATCGCCTTGGTTTTTGCTTGCAAATACTACTCATACAAACGTTTAAAAACCAATTTCAGGATTTCGAGAAATTCTACCCCTAAGGGGGTGTAAAAGGGTTAAATAAGTTTTTACGTATTTCTCTATATCTCAAGGCACAATGAGATATTGCCTTGGTTTTTGCTTTCAAATGTTACTCATACAAATGTTTAAAAAAAGATTTTAAGATTTTTAGAAATTCCACCCCTAAGGGGGCGTAAAAGGGTTGAATATGTTTTTACGTATTTCTCAAAATCTCTTGAGCACGACGAGATAACGCCGTGGTTTTTGCTTGCAAATACTACTCATACAAATGTTTAAAAACCAATTTCAGGATTTCGAGAAATTCTACCCCTAAGGGGGTGTGAAAGGGTTAAATATGTTTTCACGTATTTCTCAATATCTCTTATGCACGATGAGATATCGCCTTGTTTTTTGTTTGCAAATGTTACTCAGACAAATGTTTGAAAAAACATTCCAAGATTTTCAAAAATTCCACCCCCAAGGGGGTGTAAAAGGGTTAAATATGTTTTTACTTATTTCTCAATATCTCTTAGACACGATGAGATATCGCCTCGGTTTTTGTTTGCAAATGTTACTCATACAAATGTTTAAAAACGAAATTCAGGATTTTTCGAAATTTCACCCCTAAGGGGGTGTAAAAGCGTTAACAATTTTTTTACGTATTTCTCAATATCTCTTGGGCACGATGAGATATCGCCTTGGTTTTTGCTTGCAAATGTTACTCATACAAATGTTTAAAAACCGATTTCTGGACTTTTAGAAATTCTACCCCTGAGGGGGTGTAAAAGGGTTGAATATTTTTTTACGTATTTTTCGATATCTCTCAGGCACGATGAGATATCGCTTTGGTTTTTGTTTCCAAATGTTACTCATACAAATGTTAAAAAACCAATTTCAGAATTTTGAAATTTTTGAAAATTCCACGCCTAAGGGGGTGTAAAAGGGTTTAATATGTTTTTACGTATTTTTAGAAATCTCTTTTGCACGATGAGATATCGCCTTGGTTTTTGTTTGCAATCGTTACTCAGACAAATGTTTCAAAAACAATTTCAGGATTTTAAAAAATTCCACCCCTAAGGGGGTGTAAAAGGGTTAAATATGTTTTTACGTACGTCTGAATATCTCTGAGGCACGATGAGATATCGCCTTATTTTGCTTGCAAATGTTACTCATACAAATATTCAAAAACCAAATTAAGATTTTTAGAAATTCCACCTCTAAGGGGGTGTAAAAGGGTTGAATATGTTTTTACGTCTTTCTCAATATCTCTTAGACATGATGAGATATTGCCTTGGTTTTTGTTTGCAAATATTACTCATACAAACGTTTAAAAAACAATTTTAGGATTTTTCAAAATTCCACCCCTAAGGGGGTGTAAAAGGGTTAAATATGTTTTTACGTATTTCTCTATAACTTTTAGGCACGATGAGATATAGTTTTGGTTTTCGTTTGCAAATGTTACTCATTTAAATGTTTAAAAACCGAATTCAGGGTTTTGAGAAATTCCACCCCTAATGGGGTTTTGAAGAGTTACATATGTTTTTACGTATTTCTCGATATCTCTTAGACACGATGAGATATCGCCTTGGTTTTTGCTTGCAAATGTTACTCATACAAATGTTTAAAAACAAAATTCAGGATTTTTAGAAATTTCACCCCTAAGGGGGTGTAAAAGCGTTAAATATTTTTTTACGTTTAGAAATACGAGAACAATATCTTTTGGGCACGATGAGATATCGCCTTGGTTTTTGCTTGCAAATGTTACTCATACAAATGTTTAAAAACAGGTTTCAAGATTTTTAGAAATTCCACCCTTGAGAGGGTCTAAAAGGGTTAAATATGTTTTTACGTATTTCTCGATATCTCTTAGGCACGACGAGATATCGCCTTGGCTTTTGCTTGCAAATGTTACTGATACAAATGTTTAGAAACCAAATTCAAGATTTTTAGAAATTCCACCCTCAAAGTGGTGTAAAAGGGTTAAATGTGTTTTTACGTAATTTTAGAAATCTTTAATGCACGATGAGATATCGCTTTGGTTTTTGTCTGCAAATGTTACTCAGACTAATGTTTCAAAAACGATTTCAGGATTTTAAAAAATTCCACCCCTAAGGGGGTGTAAAAGGGTTAAATATGTTTTTACGTATTTCTCGATATCTCTTAGGCACGATGAGATATCGCCTTGGTTCTTGTTTTCAAATGTTAATCATACAAATGTTCAAAAACCTATTTCAGGATTTTGAAAAATGCCACCCCTAAGGGACTCCCTCTTAGGGGTTTAATACGTTTTAACGTATTTCTCAATATTTTTTAGGCACGTTGAGATATCGCCTTGGTTTTTGCTTGCAAATACTACTCATACAAACGTTTAAAAACCATTTTCAGGATTTCGAGAAATTCTACCCCTAAGGGGGTGTAAAAGGGTTAAATAAGTTTTTACGTATTTCTCTACATCTCAAGGCACAATGAGATATCGCCTTGGTTTTTGCTTTCAAATGTTACTCATACAAATGTTTGAAAAAAGATTTTAAGATTTTTAGAAATTCCACCCCTAAGGGGGTTTTGAAGAGTTACATATGTTTTTACGTATTTCTCGATATCTCTTAGGCACGATGAAATATCGCCTTGGTTTTTGCTTGCAAATGTTACTCATACAAATGTTTAAAAACCGATTTCTAGACTTTTAGAAATTCTACCCCTGAGGGGGTGTAAAAGGGTTGAATATTTTTTTACGTATTTTTCGATATCTCTCAGGCACGATGAGATATCGCTTTGGTTTTTGTTTCCAAATGTTACTCATACAAATGTTAAAAAACCAATTTCAGAATTTTGAAATTTTTGAAAATTCCACGCCTAAGGGGGTGTAAAAGGGTTTAATATGTTTTTACGTATTTTTAGAAATCTCTTTTGCACGATGAGATATCGCCTTGGTTTTTGTTTGCAATCGTTACTCAGACAAATGTTTCAAAAACAATTTCAGGATTTTAAAAAATTCCACCCCTAAGGGGGTGTAAAAGGGTTAAATATGTTTTTACGTACGTCTGAATATCTCTGAGGCACGATGAGATATCGCCTTATTTTGCTTGCAAATGTTACTCATACAAATATTCAAAAACCAAATTAAGATTTTTAGAAATTCCACCTCTAAGGGGGTGTAAAAGGGTTGAATATGTTTTTACGTCTTTCTCAATATCTCTTAGACATGATGAGATATTGCCTTGGTTTTTGTTTGCAAATATTACTCATACAAACGTTTAAAAAACCATTTTAGGATTTTTCAAAATTCCACCCCTAAGGGGGTGTAAAAGGGTTAAATATGTTTTTACGTATTTCTCTATAACTTTTAGGCACGATGAGATATAGTTTTGGTTTTCGTTTGCAAATGTTACTCATTTAAATGTTTAAAAACCGAATTCAGGGTTTTGAGAAATTCCACCCCTAATGGGGTTTTGAAGAGTTACATATGTTTTTACGTATTTCTCGATATCTCTTAGGCACGGTGAAATATCGCCTTGGTTTTTGCTTGCAAATGTTACTCATACAAATGTTTAAAAACGAATTTTAGGATTTTTAGAAATTCCTCCCCTAAGGGGGTGTAAAAGTGTTAAATTTTTTTTACGTATTTCTCAATATCTCTTAGACACGATGAGATATCGCCTTGGTTTTTGTTTGCAAATCTTACTCATACAAATGTTTAAAAACAAAATTCAGGATTTTTAGAAATTTCACCCCTAAGGGGGTGTAAAAGCGTTAAATATTTTTTTACGTATAGAAATACGAGAACAATATCTTTTGGGCACGATGAGATATCGCCTTGGTTTTTGCTTGCAAATGTTACTCATACAAATGTTTAAAAACAGGTTTCAAGATTTTTAGAAATTCCACCCTTGAGAGGGTCTAAAAGGGTTAAATATGTTTTTACGTATTTCTCGATATCTCTTAGGCACGACGAGATATCGCCTTGGCTTTTGCTTGCAAATGTTACTGATACAAATGTTTAGAAACCAAATTCAAGATTTTTAGAAATTCCACCCTCAAAGTGGTGTAAAAGGGTTAAATGTGTTTTTACGTAATTTTAGAAATCTTTAATGCACGATGAGATATCGCTTTGGTTTTTGTCTGCAAATGTTACTCAGACTAATGTTTCAAAAACGATTTCAGGATTTTAAAAAATTCCACCCCTAAGGGGGTGTAAAAGGGTTAAATATGTTTTTACGTATTTCTCGATATCTCTTAGGCACGATGAGATATCGCCTTGGTTCTTGTTTTCAAATGTTAATCATACAAATGTTCAAAAACCTATTTCAGGATTTTGAAAAATGCCACCCCTAAGGGACTCCCTCTTAGGGGTTTAATACGTTTTAACGTATTTCTCAATATTTTTTAGGCACGTTGAGATATCGCCTTGGTTTTTGCTTGCAAATACTACTCATACAAACGTTTAAAAACCATTTTCAGGATTTCGAGAAATTCTACCCCTAAGGGGGTGTAAAAGGGTTAAATAAGTTTTTACGTATTTCTCTACATCTCAAGGCACAATGAGATATCGCCTTGGTTTTTGCTTTCAAATGTTACTCATACAAATGTTTGAAAAAAGATTTTAAGATTTTTAGAAATTCCACCCCTAAGGGGGTTTTGAAGAGTTACATATGTTTTTACGTATTTCTCGATATCTCTTAGGCACGATGAAATATCGCCTTGGTTTTTGCTTGCAAATGTTACTCATACAAATGTTTAAAAACCGATTTCTAGACTTTTAGAAATTCTACCCCTGAAGGGGTGTAAAAGGGTTGAATATTTTTTTACGTATTTCTCGATATCTCTTAGGCACGATGAGATATCGATTTGGTTTTTGTTTCCAAATGTGACTCATACAAATGTTAAAAAACCAATTTCAGGATTTTGAAATTTTTGAAAATTCCACGCCTAAGGGGGTGTAAAAGGGTTTAATATGTTTTTACGTATTTTTAGAAATCTCTTTTGCACGATGAGATATCGCCTTGGTTTTTGTTTGCAATCGTTACGCAGACAAATGTTTCAAAAACGATTTCAGGATTTTGAAAAATTCCACCCCTAAGGGGGTGTAAAAGGGTTAAATAAGTTTCTACGTATTTCTCAATATCTCAAGGCACAATGAGATATCGCCTTGGTTTTTGCTTGCAAATGTTACCCATACAAATGTTTAAAGACCAACCTCAAGATTTTTAGAAATTCCACCTCTAAGGGGTGTAAAAGGGTTAAATATGTTTTTACGTATTTCTCAATATCTCTTAGACACGATGAGATATCGCCTTGGTTTTCACTTTCAAATGATACTCATACAAATGTTCAAAAACCAAATTGAGGATTATTAGAAATTCCACCCCTAAGTTGCTGTAAAAGGGTTAAATATTTTTGTACGTATTTCTTAATATCTCTTGGGCCCGATGAGATATCGCCTTGGTTCTTGCTTGCGAATGTTACTCATACAAATGTTTAAAAAAAGATTTTAAGATTTTTAGAAATCCTACCCCTAAGAGGGCGTAAAAGGGTTAAATTTGTTTTTAGTTATTGCTCAAAATCGCTTGGGCACGACGAGATATCGCCTTGGTTTTTGCTTGCAAATACTACTCATACAAATGTTCAAAAACCAATTTCAGGATTTCAAGAAATTCCACCCCTAAGGGGGTGTAAAAGGGTTAAATAAGTTTTTACGTATTTCTCAATATCTCAAGGCACAATGAGATATCGCCTTGGTTTTTGCTTGCAAATGTTACCCATACAAATGTTCAAAAAATCATTTTAGGATTTTGAGAAATTCCACCCCTAAGGGGGCGTAAAAGGGTTGAATATGTTTTTACGTATTTCTCAAAATCTCTTGGACACGATGAGATATCGCCTTGGTTTTTTCTTGCAAATGTTACTTATACAAATGTTTCAAAAACGATTTCAAGATTGTGAAAAATTCCACCCCTAAGGGGGTGTAAAAGGGTTAAATATGTTTTTACGTACGTCTGAATATCTCTGAGGCACGATGAGATATCGCCTTATTTTGCTTGCAAATGTTACTCATACAAATGTTCAAAAACCAAATTTAAGATTTTTAGAATCTCCACCTCTAAGGGGGTGTAAAAGGTTGAATGTGTTTTTACGTATTTCTCTATACCTTTTAGGCACGATGAGATATCGTTTTGGTTTTCGTTTGCAAATGTTACTCATACTTATGTTTAAAAACTAATTTTTGGATTTTGAGAAATTCTACTTCTAAGGGGTTGTAAAAGGGTTAAATATGTTTTTACGTAGTTCTCAATATCTCAAGGCACAATGAGATATCGCCTTGGTTTTTGCTTGCAAATGTTACTGATACAAATGTTTAGAAACCAAATTCAAGATTTTTAGAAATTCCACCCTCAAAGTGGTGTAAAAGGATTAAATGTGTTTTTACGTAATTTTAAAAATCTCTTATGCACGATGAGATATCGCCTTGATTTTTGTCTGCAAATGTTACTCAGACAAATGTTTCAAAAACAATTTCAGGATTTTATAAAATTCAACCCCTAAGAGGGTGTAAAAGGGGTTAATATGTTTTTACGTATTTCTCAATATCTCAAGGCACAATGAGATATCGCCTTGGTTTTTGCTTGCAAGTGTAATTCATACGAATGTTTAAAAAAAGATTTTAAGATTTTTAGAAATTCAACCCCTAAGGGGGCGTAAAAGGGTTAAATATGTTTTTACGTATTTCTCAAAATCTCTTAGGCACGACGAGATATCGCCTTGGTTTTTGCTTGCAAATACTACTATACAAATGTTTAAAAACCAATTTCAGGATTTCGAGAAATTCCACCCCTAATGGGGTGTAAAAGGGTGAAATATGTTTTCACGTATTTCTCAATATCTCTTAGACACGATGAGATATCGCCTTGGTTTTTGCTTGCAAATGTAATTCATACAAATGTTTAAAAACCTATTTCAGGATTTTAAAAAATGCCACCGCTAAGGGACACCCTCTTAGGGGTTAAATACGTTTCCACGTATTTCTCAATATTTCTTAGACACGATGAGATATCGCCTTGGTTTTCGCTTTCAAATGTTACTCATACAAATGTTCAAAAACCAAATTGAGGTTTATTAGAAATTCCACCCCTAAGTTGCTTTAAAAAGGTTAAATATTTTTGTACGTATTTCTTAATATCTCTCGGGCACGATGAGATATCACCTTAGTTTTTGCTTGCAAATGTTACTCATACAAATGTTTAAAAATGGATTTCAAGATTTTTAGAAATTCCACCCGTAAGAGGGTGTAAAAGGGTTAAATATGTTTTTACGTATTTCTCGATATCTCTTAGGCACGATGAGATATCGCCTTGGTCCTTGTTTCCAAATGTAAATCATACAAATGTTTAAAAACCTATTTCAGGATTTTAAAAAATGCCACCCCTAAGGGACACCCTCTTAGGGGTTAAATACGTTTTCACGTATTTCTCAATATTTTTTAGGCACGTTGAGATATCGCCTTGGTTTTTGCTTGCAAATACTACTCATACAAACGTTTAAAAACCAATTTCAGGATTTCGAGAAATTCCACCCCTAAGAGGGTGTAAAAGGTTTAAATATGTTTTTACGTACTTCTGAATATCTCTAAGGCACGTTGAGATATCGCCTTGGTTTTTGCTTTCAAATGTTACCCATACAAATGTTCAAAAAATCATTTTAGGATTTTGAGAAATTCCACTCCTCAGGGGGTGTAAAAGGGTTAAATATGTTTTTACGTATTCTTCAATATCTCAAGGCACAATAAGATATCGCCTTGGTTTTCGCTTGCAAATGTTACTCATACAAATGTTTAAAAACCAAATTCAGGATTTCGAGAAATTCCACCCCTAAAAAGGTCTAAAAGGTTTGAATATGTTTTTACGTATTTCTCAATATCTCTTAGGCACGATGATATATCGCTTTGGTTTGTTTGCAAATGTAACTCATACAAATGTTCGAAAACGTATTCTAGGATTTTTAAAAATTCCACCCCTAAGGGGGTGTAAAAGGGTTAAATATGTTTTCACGTATTTCTCAATATCTCTTAGACACGATAAAATATCGCCTTGGTCTTGTTTGCAAATGTTACTCATACAAATGTTTAAAAACCGATTTCAAGATTTTTAGAAATTCAACCCTTGAGGGGGTGTAAAAGGCTTAATCATGTTTACGTACTTCTCAATATCTCTGAGGCACGTTGAGATATCGCCTTGGTTTTTGCTTTCAAATGTTACTCATACAAATGTTCAAAAAACCATTTCAGGATTCTGAGAAATTCCATCCCTAAGGGGGTGTAAAAGGGTTAAATATGTTTTCACGTATTTCTCAATATCTCTTAGACACGATGAGATATCGCCTCGGTTTTTGTTTGCAAATGTTACTCATACAAATGTTTGAAAACGAAATTCAGGATTTTTCGAAATTTCACCCCTAAGGGGGTGTAAAAGCGTTAAATATTTTTTTACGTATTTCTCAATATCTCTTGGGCACGATGAGATATCGCCTTGGTTTTTGCTTGCAAATGTTAATCATACAAATGTTTAAAAACCGATTTCTAGACTTTTAGAAATTCTACCCCTGAAGGGGTGTAAAAGGGTTGAATATTTTTTTACGTATTTCTCGATATCTCTTAGGCACGATGAGATATCGCTTTGGTTTTTGTTTCCAAATGTGACTCATACAAATGTTAAAAAACCAATTTCAGGATTTTGAAATTTTTGAAAATTCCACGCCTAAGGGGGTGTAAAAGGGTTTAATATGTTTTTACGTATTTTTAGAAATCTCTTTTGCACGATGAGATATCGCCTTGGTTTTTGTTTGCAATCCTTACGCAGACAAATGTTTCAAAAACGATTTCAGGATTTTGAAAAATTCCACCCCTAAGGGGGTGTAAAAGGGTTAAATATGTTTTACGTACTTCTGAATATCTCTGAGGCACGATGAGATATCGCCTTATTTTGCTTGCAAATGTTACTCATACAAATGTTCAAAAACCAAATTCAAGATTTTTAGAAATTCCACCTCTAAGGGGGTGTAAAAGGGTTGAATATGTTTTTACGTCTTTCTCAATATCTCTTAGACATGATGAGATATTGCCTTGGTTTTTGTTTGCAAATGTTACTAGTACAAACGTTTAAAAACCAATTTCAGGATTTTTCAAAATTCCACCCCTAAGGGGGTGTAAAAGGGTTAAATGTGTTTTTACGTATTTCTCTATAACTTTTAGGCACGATGAGAAATAGTTTTGGTTTTTGCTTGCAAATGTTATTGATACAAATGTTTAGAAACCAAATTCAAGATTTTTAGAAATTCCACCCTCAAAGTGGTGTAAAAGGGTTAAATGTGTTTTTACGTAATTCTAGAAATCTCTTATGCACGATGAGATATCGCCTTGATTTTTGTCTGCAAATGTTACTCAGACAAATGTTTCAAAAACTATTTCAGGATTTTATAAAGATCCACCCCTAAGGGGGTGTAAAAGGGTTAAATGTGTTTTTACGTATTTCTCTATAACTTTTAGGCACGATGAGATATCGTTTTGGTTTTCGTTTGCAAATGTTACTCATATTAATGTTTAAAAACTAATTTTTGGATTTTGAAAAATTCCACTTCTAAGGGGTTGTAAAAGGGTTAAATATGTTTTTACGTAGTTCTCAATATCTCAAGGCACAATGAGATATCGCCTTGGTTTTTGATTGCAAATAATACTGATACAAATGTTTAGAAACCAAATTCAAGATTTTTAGAAATTCCACCCTCAAAGTGGTGTAAAAGGGTTAAATGTGTTTTTACGTAATTTTAGAAATCTCTTATGCACGATGAGATATCTCCTTGATTTTTGTCTGCAAATGTTACTCAGACAAATGTTTCAAAAACTATTTCAGGATTTTATAAAGATCCACCCCTAAGAGGGTGAAAAAGGGTTAAATATGTTTTTACGTATTTCTAAATATCTCAAGGCACAATGAGATATAGCCTTGGTTTTTACTTGCAAATGTTACTCATACAAATGTTTAAAAACCTATTTCTGGATTTTAAAAAATGCCACCGCTAAGGGACACCCTCTTAGGGGTTAAATACGTTTCCACGTATTTCTCAATATCTCTTGGGCACGTTGAGATATCGCCTTGGTTTTTGCTTGCAAATGTTACTCATACAAATGTTTGAAAACCAATTTCAGGATTTTGAGAAATTCCACCCCTAAGGGGGTGTAAAAGGGTTAAATACGTTTCTACGTATTTCTCAATATCTCAAGGCACAATGAGATATCGCCTTGGTTTTTGCTTGCAAATGTTACCCATAGTAATGTTCAAAGACCAACCTCAAGGATTTTAGAAATTCCACCTCTAAGGGGGTGTAAAAGGGTTTAATATGTTTTTACATATTTCTCAATATCGCTTAGACACGATGAGATATCGCCTTGGTTTTCGCTTTCAAATGTTACTTATACAAATTTTTAAGAACCAAATTGAGGATTATCAGAAATTCCACCCCTAAGTTGCTGTAAAAGGGTTAAATATTTTTGTACGTATTTCTTAATATCTCTTGGGCCCGATGAGATATCGCCTTGGTTCTTGCTTGCGAATGTTACTCATACAAATGTTTAAAAATGGATTTCAGGATTTTTAGAAATTCCACCCCTAAGAGGGTGTAAAAGGATTAAATATGTTTTTACGTATTTCTCGATATCTCTTAGGCACGATGAGATATCGCCTTGGTTCTTGTTTCCAAATGTAAATCATACAAATGTTTAAAAACCTATTTCAGGATTTTAAAAAATGCCACCCCTAAGGGACACCGTCTTAGGGGTTAAATACGTTTTCACGTATTTCTCAATATTTTTTAGGCACCTTGAGATATCGCCTTGGTTTTTGCTTGCAAATACTACTCATACAAACGTTTAAAAACCAATTTCAGGATTTCGAGAAATTCTACCCCTAAGGGGGTGTAAAAGGGTTAAATAAGTTTTTACGTATTTCTCTATATCTCAAGGCACAATGAGATATTGCCTTGGTTTTTGCTTTCAAATGTTACTCATACAAATGTTTAAAAAAAGATTTTAAGATTTTTAGAAATTCCACCCCTAAGGGGGCGTAAAAGGGTTAAATATGTTTTTAGGTATTGCTCAAAATCGCTTAGGCACGTTGAGATATCGCCTTGGTTTTTGCTTGCAAATACTTCTCATACAAACGTTTAAAAACCAATTTCAGGATTTCGAGAAATTCTACCCCTAAGGGGGTGTAAAAGGGTTAAATAAGTTTTTACGTATTTCTCTATATCTCAAGGCACAATGAGATATTGCCTTGGTTTTTGCTTTCAAATGTTACTCATACAAATGTTTAAAAAAAGATTTTAAGATTTTTAGAAATTCCACCCCTAAGGGGGCGTAAAAGGGTTGAATATGTTTTTACGTATTTCTCAAAATCTCTTGAGCACGACGAGATAACGCCGTGGTTTTTGCTTGCAAATACTACTCATACAAATGTTTAAAAACCAATTTCAGGATTTCGAGAAATTCTACCCCTAAGGGGGTGTGAAAGGGTTAAATATGTTTTCACGTATTTCTCAATATCTCTTATGCACGATGAGATATCGCCTTGTTTTTTGTTTGCAAATGTTACTCAGACAAATGTTTGAAAAAACATTCCAAGATTTTCAAAAATTCCACCCCCAAGGGGGTGTAAAAGGGTTAAATATGTTTTTACTTATTTCTCAATATCTCTTAGACACGATGAGATATCGCCTCGGTTTTTGTTTGCAAATGTTACTCATACAAATGTTTAAAAACGAAATTCAGGATTTTTCGAAATTCCACCCCTAAGGGGGTGTAAAAGCGTTAACAATTTTTTTACGTATTTCTCAATATCTCTTGGGCACGATGAGATATCGCCTTGGTTTTTGCTTGCAAATGTTACTCATACGAATGTTTAAAAACCGATTTCTGGACTTTTAGAAATTCTACCCCTGAGGGGGTGTAAAAGGGTTGAATATTTTTTTACGTATTTTTCGATATCTCTCAGGCACGATGAGATATCGCTTTGGTTTTTGTTTCCAAATGTTACTCATACAAATGTTAAAAAACCAATTTCAGAATTTTGAAATTTTTGAAAATTCCACGCCTAAGGGGGTGTAAAAGGGTTTAATATGTTTTTACGTATTTTTAGAAATCTCTTTTGCACGATGAGATATCGCCTTGGTTTTTGTTTGCAATCGTTACTCAGACAAATGTTTCAAAAACAATTTCAGGATTTTGAAAAATTCCACCCCTAAGGGGGTGTAAAAGGGTTAAATATGTTTTTACGTACGTCTGAATATCTCTGAGGCACGATGAGATATCGCCTTATTTTGCTTGCAAATGTTACTCATACAAATATTCAAAAACCAAATTAAGATTTTTAGAAATTCCACCTCTAAGGGGGTGTAAAAGGGTTGAATATGTTTTTACGTCTTTCTCAATATCTCTTAGACATGATGAGATATTGCCTTGGTTTTTGTTTGCAAATATTACTCATACAAACGTTTAAAAAACAATTTTAGGATTTTTCAAAATTCCACCCCTAAGGGGGTGTAAAAGGGTTAAATATGTTTTTACGTATTTCTCTATAACTTTTAGGCACGATGAGATATAGTTTTGGTTTTCGTTTGCAAATGTTACTCATTTAAATGTTTAAAAACCGAATTCAGGGTTTTGAGAAATTCCACCCCTAATGGGGTTTTGAAGAGTTACATATGTTTTTACGTATTTCTCGATATCTCTTAGGCACGGTGAAATATCGCCTTGGTTTTTGCTTGCAAATGTTACTCATACAAATGTTTAAAAACGAATTTTAGGATTTTTAGAAATTCCTCCCCTAAGGGGGTGTAAAAGTGTTAAATTTTTTTTACGTATTTCTCAATATCTCTTAGACACGATGAGATATCGCCTTGGTTTTTGTTTGCAAATCTTACTCATACAAATGTTTAAAAACAAAATTCAGGATTTTTAGAAATTTCACCCCTAAGGGGGTGTAAAAGCGTTAAATATTTTTTTACGTATAGAAATACGAGAACAATATCTTTTGGGCACGATGAGATATCGCCTTGGTTTTTGCTTGCAAATGTTACTCATACAAATGTTTAAAAACAGGTTTCAAGATTTTTAGAAATTCCACCCTTGAGAGGGTCTAAAAGGGTTAAATATGTTTTTACGTATTTCTCGATATCTCTTAGGCACGACGAGATATCGCCTTGGCTTTTGCTTGCAAATGTTACTGATACAAATGTTTAGAAACCAAATTCAAGATTTTTAGAAATTCCACCCTCAAAGTGGTGTAAAAGGGTTAAATGTGTTTTTACGTAATTTTAGAAATCTTTAATGCACGATGAGATATCGCTTTGGTTTTTGTCTGCAAATGTTACTCAGACTAATGTTTCAAAAACGATTTCAGGATTTTAAAAAATTCCACCCCTAAGGGGGTGTAAAAGGGTTAAATATGTTTTTACGTATTTCTCGATATCTCTTAGGCACGATGAGATATCGCCTTGGTTCTTGTTTTCAAATGTTAATCATACAAATGTTCAAAAACCTATTTCAGGATTTTGAAAAATGCCACCCCTAAGGGACTCCCTCTTAGGGGTTTAATACGTTTTAACGTATTTCTCAATATTTTTTAGGCACGTTGAGATATCGCCTTGGTTTTTGCTTGCAAATACTACTCATACAAACGTTTAAAAACCAATTTCAGGATTTCGAGAAATTCTACCCCTAAGGGGGTGTAAAAGGGTTAAATAAGTTTTTACGTATTTCTCTACATCTCAAGGCACAATGAGATATCGCCTTGGTTTTTGCTTTCAAATGTTACTCATACAAATGTTTGAAAAAAGATTTTAAGATTTTTAGAAATTCCACCCCTAAGGGGGTTTTGAAGAGTTACATATGTTTTTACGTATTTCTCGATATCTCTTAGGCACGATGAAATATCGCCTTGGTTTTTGCTTGCAAATGTTACTCATACAAATGTTTAAAAACGAAATTCAGGATTTTTCGAAATTTCACCCCTAAGGGGGTGTAAAAGCGTTAACAATTTTTTTACGTATTTCTCAATATCTCTTGGGCACGATGAGATATCGCCTTGGTTTTTGCTTGCAAATGTTACTCATACAAATGTTTAAAAATCGATTTCTGGACTTTTAGAAATTCTACCCCTGAGGGGGTGTAAAAGGGTTGATTATGTTTTTACTTATTTCTCAATATCTCTTAGACACGATGAGATATCGCCTCGGTTTTTGTTTGCAAATGTTACTCATACAAATGTTTAAAAACGAAATTCAGGATTTTTCGAAATTTCACCCCTAAGGGGGTGTAAAAGCGTTAACAATTTTTTTACGTATTTCTCAATATCTCTTGGGCACGATGAGATATCGCCTTGGTTTTTGCTTGCAAATGTTACTCATACAAATGTTTAAAAACCGATTTCTGGACTTTTAGAAATTCTACCCCTGAGGGGGTGTAAAAGGGTTGAATATTTTTGTACGTATTTTTCGATATCTCTCAGGCACGATGAGATATCGCTTTAGTTTTTGTTTCCAAATGTTACTCATACAAATGTTAAAAAACCAATTTCAGAATTTTGAAATTTTTGAAAATTCCACGCCTAAGGGGGTGTAAAAGGGTTTAATATGTTTTTACGTATTTTTAGAAATCTCTTTTGCACGATGAGATATCGCCTTGGTTTTTGTTTGCAATCGTTACTCAGACAAATGTTTCAAAAACAATTTCAGGATTTTAAAAAATTCCACCCCTAAGGGGGTGTAAAAGGGTTAAATATGTTTTTACGTACGTCTGAATATCTCTGAGGCACGATGAGATATCGCCTTATTTTGCTTGCAAATGTTACTCATACAAATATTCAAAAACCAAATTAAGATTTTTAGAAATTCCACCTCTAAGGGGGTGTAAAAGGGTTGAATATGTTTTTACGTCTTTCTCAATATCTCTTAGACATGATGAGATATTGCCTTGGTTTTTGTTTGCAAATATTACTCATACAAACGTTTAAAAAACAATTTTAGGATTTTTCAAAATTCCACCCCTAAGGGGGTGTAAAAGGGTTAAATATGTTTTTACGTATTTCTCTATAACTTTTAGGCACGATGAGATATAGTTTTGGTTTTCGTTTGCAAATGTTACTCATTTAAATGTTTAAAAACCGAATTCAGGGTTTTGAGAAATTCCACCCCTAATGGGGTTTTGAAGAGTTACATATGTTTTTACGTATTTCTCGATATCTCTTAGACACGATGAGATATCGCCTTGGTTTTTGCTTGCAAATGTTACTCATACAAATGTTTAAAAACAAAATTCAGGATTTTTAGAAATTTCACCCCTAAGGGGGTGTAAAAGCGTTAAATATTTTTTTACGTTTAGAAATACGAGAACAATATCTTTTGGGCACGATGAGATATCGCCTTGGTTTTTGCTTGCAAATGTTACTCATACAAATGTTTAAAAACAGGTTTCAAGATTTTTAGAAATTCCACCCTTGAGAGGGTCTAAAAGGGTTAAATATGTTTTTACGTATTTCTCGATATCTCTTAGGCACGACGAGATATCGCCTTGGCTTTTGCTTGCAAATGTTACTGATACAAATGTTTAGAAACCAAATTCAAGATTTTTAGAAATTCCACCCTCAAAGTGGTGTAAAAGGGTTAAATGTGTTTTTACGTAATTTTAGAAATCTTTAATGCACGATGAGATATCGCTTTGGTTTTTGTCTGCAAATGTTACTCAGACTAATGTTTCAAAAACGATTTCAGGATTTTAAAAAATTCCACCCCTAAGGGGGTGTAAAAGGGTTAAATATGTTTTTACGTATTTCTCGATATCTCTTAGGCACGATGAGATATCGCCTTGGTTCTTGTTTTCAAATGTTAATCATACAAATGTTCAAAAACCTATTTCAGGATTTTGAAAAATGCCACCCCTAAGGGACTCCCTCTTAGGGGTTTAATACGTTTTAACGTATTTCTCAATATTTTTTAGGCACGTTGAGATATCGCCTTGGTTTTTGCTTGCAAATACTACTCATACAAACGTTTAAAAACCATTTTCAGGATTTCGAGAAATTCTACCCCTAAGGGGGTGTAAAAGGGTTAAATAAGTTTTTACGTATTTCTCTACATCTCAAGGCACAATGAGATATCGCCTTGGTTTTTGCTTTCAAATGTTACTCATACAAATGTTTGAAAAAAGATTTTAAGATTTTTAGAAATTCCACCCCTAAGGGGGTTTTGAAGAGTTACATATGTTTTTACGTATTTCTCGATATCTCTTAGGCACGATGAAATATCGCCTTGGTTTTTGCTTGCAAATGTTACTCATACAAATGTTTAAAAACCGATTTCTAGACTTTTAGAAATTCTACCCCTGAGGGGGTGTAAAAGGGTTGAATATTTTTTTACGTATTTTTCGATATCTCTCAGGCACGATGAGATATCGCTTTGGTTTTTGTTTCCAAATGTTACTCATACAAATGTTAAAAAACCAATTTCAGAATTTTGAAATTTTTGAAAATTCCACGCCTAAGGGGGTGTAAAAGGGTTTAATATGTTTTTACGTATTTTTAGAAATCTCTTTTGCACGATGAGATATCGCCTTGGTTTTTGTTTGCAATCGTTACTCAGACAAATGTTTCAAAAACAATTTCAGGATTTTAAAAAATTCCACCCCTAAGGGGGTGTAAAAGGGTTAAATATGTTTTTACGTACGTCTGAATATCTCTGAGGCACGATGAGATATCGCCTTATTTTGCTTGCAAATGTTACTCATACAAATATTCAAAAACCAAATTAAGATTTTTAGAAATTCCACCTCTAAGGGGGTGTAAAAGGGTTGAATATGTTTTTACGTCTTTCTCAATATCTCTTAGACATGATGAGATATTGCCTTGGTTTTTGTTTGCAAATATTACTCATACAAACGTTTAAAAAACAATTTTAGGATTTTTCAAAATTCCACCCCTAAGGGGGTGTAAAAGGGTTAAATATGTTTTTACGTATTTCTCTATAACTTTTAGGCACGATGAGATATAGTTTTGGTTTTCGTTTGCAAATGTTACTCATTTAAATGTTTAAAAACCGAATTCAGGGTTTTGAGAAATTCCACCCCTAATGGGGTTTTGAAGAGTTACATATGTTTTTACGTATTTCTCGATATCTCTTAGGCACGGTGAAATATCGCCTTGGTTTTTGCTTGCAAATGTTACTCATACAAATGTTTAAAAACGAATTTTAGGATTTTTAGAAATTCCTCCCCTAAGGGGGTGTAAAAGTGTTAAATTTTTTTTACGTATTTCTCAATATCTCTTAGACACGATGAGATATCGCCTTGGTTTTTGTTTGCAAATCTTACTCATACAAATGTTTAAAAACAAAATTCAGGATTTTTAGAAATTTCACCCCTAAGGGGGTGTAAAAGCGTTAAATATTTTTTTACGTATAGAAATACGAGAACAATATCTTTTGGGCACGATGAGATATCGCCTTGGTTTTTGCTTGCAAATGTTACTCATACAAATGTTTAAAAACAGGTTTCAAGATTTTTAGAAATTCCACCCTTGAGAGGGTCTAAAAGGGTTAAATATGTTTTTACGTATTTCTCGATATCTCTTAGGCACGACGAGATATCGCCTTGGCTTTTGCTTGCAAATGTTACTGATACAAATGTTTAGAAACCAAATTCAAGATTTTTAGAAATTCCACCCTCAAAGTGGTGTAAAAGGGTTAAATGTGTTTTTACGTAATTTTAGAAATCTTTAATGCACGATGAGATATCGCTTTGGTTTTTGTCTGCAAATGTTACTCAGACTAATGTTTCAAAAACGATTTCAGGATTTTAAAAAATTCCACCCCTAAGGGGGTGTAAAAGGGTTAAATATGTTTTTACGTATTTCTCGATATCTCTTAGGCACGATGAGATATCGCCTTGGTTCTTGTTTTCAAATGTTAATCATACAAATGTTCAAAAACCTATTTCAGGATTTTGAAAAATGCCACCCCTAAGGGACTCCCTCTTAGGGGTTTAATACGTTTTAACGTATTTCTCAATATTTTTTAGGCACGTTGAGATATCGCCTTGGTTTTTGCTTGCAAATACTACTCATACAAACGTTTAAAAACCATTTTCAGGATTTCGAGAAATTCTACCCCTAAGGGGGTGTAAAAGGGTTAAATAAGTTTTTACGTATTTCTCTACATCTCAAGGCACAATGAGATATCGCCTTGGTTTTTGCTTTCAAATGTTACTCATACAAATGTTTGAAAAAAGATTTTAAGATTTTTAGAAATTCCACCCCTAAGGGGGTTTTGAAGAGTTACATATGTTTTTACGTATTTCTCGATATCTCTTAGGCACGATGAAATATCGCCTTGGTTTTTGCTTGCAAATGTTACTCATACAAATGTTTAAAAACCGATTTCTAGACTTTTAGAAATTCTACCCCTGAAGGGGTGTAAAAGGGTTGAATATTTTTTTACGTATTTCTCGATATCTCTTAGGCACGATGAGATATCGATTTGGTTTTTGTTTCCAAATGTGACTCATACAAATGTTAAAAAACCAATTTCAGGATTTTGAAATTTTTGAAAATTCCACGCCTAAGGGGGTGTAAAAGGGTTTAATATGTTTTTACGTATTTTTAGAAATCTCTTTTGCACGATGAGATATCGCCTTGGTTTTTGTTTGCAATCGTTACGCAGACAAATGTTTCAAAAACGATTTCAGGATTTTGAAAAATTCCACCCCTAAGGGGGTGTAAAAGGGTTAAATAAGTTTCTACGTATTTCTCAATATCTCAAGGCACAATGAGATATCGCCTTGGTTTTTGCTTGCAAATGTTACCCATACAAATGTTTAAAGACCAACCTCAAGATTTTTAGAAATTCCACCTCTAAGGGGTGTAAAAGGGTTAAATATGTTTTTACGTATTTCTCAATATCTCTTAGACACGATGAGATATCGCCTTGGTTTTCACTTTCAAATGATACTCATACAAATGTTCAAAAACCAAATTGAGGATTATTAGAAATTCCACCCCTAAGTTGCTGTAAAAGGGTTAAATATTTTTGTACGTATTTCTTAATATCTCTTGGGCCCGATGAGATATCGCCTTGGTTCTTGCTTGCGAATGTTACTCATACAAATGTTTAAAAAAAGATTTTAAGATTTTTAGAAATCCTACCCCTAAGAGGGCGTAAAAGGGTTAAATTTGTTTTTAGTTATTGCTCAAAATCGCTTGGGCACGACGAGATATCGCCTTGGTTTTTGCTTGCAAATACTACTCATACAAATGTTCAAAAACCAATTTCAGGATTTCAAGAAATTCCACCCCTAAGGGGGTGTAAAAGGGTTAAATAAGTTTTTACGTATTTCTCAATATCTCAAGGCACAATGAGATATCGCCTTGGTTTTTGCTTGCAAATGTTACCCATACAAATGTTCAAAAAATCATTTTAGGATTTTGAGAAATTCCACCCCTAAGGGGGCGTAAAAGGGTTGAATATGTTTTTACGTATTTCTCAAAATCTCTTGGACACGATGAGATATCGCCTTGGTTTTTTCTTGCAAATGTTACTTATACAAATGTTTCAAAAACGATTTCAAGATTGTGAAAAATTCCACCCCTAAGGGGGTGTAAAAGGGTTAAATATGTTTTTACGTACGTCTGAATATCTCTGAGGCACGATGAGATATCGCCTTATTTTGCTTGCAAATGTTACTCATACAAATGTTCAAAAACCAAATTTAAGATTTTTAGAATCTCCACCTCTAAGGGGGTGTAAAAGGTTGAATGTGTTTTTACGTATTTCTCTATACCTTTTAGGCACGATGAGATATCGTTTTGGTTTTCGTTTGCAAATGTTACTCATACTTATGTTTAAAAACTAATTTTTGGATTTTGAGAAATTCTACTTCTAAGGGGTTGTAAAAGGGTTAAATATGTTTTTACGTAGTTCTCAATATCTCAAGGCACAATGAGATATCGCCTTGGTTTTTGCTTGCAAATGTTACTGATACAAATGTTTAGAAACCAAATTCAAGATTTTTAGAAATTCCACCCTCAAAGTGGTGTAAAAGGATTAAATGTGTTTTTACGTAATTTTAAAAATCTCTTATGCACGATGAGATATCGCCTTGATTTTTGTCTGCAAATGTTACTCAGACAAATGTTTCAAAAACAATTTCAGGATTTTATAAAATTCAACCCCTAAGAGGGTGTAAAAGGGGTTAATATGTTTTTACGTATTTCTCAATATCTCAAGGCACAATGAGATATCGCCTTGGTTTTTGCTTGCAAGTGTAATTCATACGAATGTTTAAAAAAAGATTTTAAGATTTTTAGAAATTCAACCCCTAAGGGGGCGTAAAAGGGTTAAATATGTTTTTACGTATTTCTCAAAATCTCTTAGGCACGACGAGATATCGCCTTGGTTTTTGCTTGCAAATACTACTATACAAATGTTTAAAAACCAATTTCAGGATTTCGAGAAATTCCACCCCTAATGGGGTGTAAAAGGGTGAAATATGTTTTCACGTATTTCTCAATATCTCTTAGACACGATGAGATATCGCCTTGGTTTTTGCTTGCAAATGTAATTCATACAAATGTTTAAAAACCTATTTCAGGATTTTAAAAAATGCCACCGCTAAGGGACACCCTCTTAGGGGTTAAATACGTTTCCACGTATTTCTCAATATTTCTTAGACACGATGAGATATCGCCTTGGTTTTCGCTTTCAAATGTTACTCATACAAATGTTCAAAAACCAAATTGAGGTTTATTAGAAATTCCACCCCTAAGTTGCTTTAAAAAGGTTAAATATTTTTGTACGTATTTCTTAATATCTCTCGGGCACGATGAGATATCACCTTAGTTTTTGCTTGCAAATGTTACTCATACAAATGTTTAAAAATGGATTTCAAGATTTTTAGAAATTCCACCCGTAAGAGGGTGTAAAAGGGTTAAATATGTTTTTACGTATTTCTCGATATCTCTTAGGCACGATGAGATATCGCCTTGGTCCTTGTTTCCAAATGTAAATCATACAAATGTTTAAAAACCTATTTCAGGATTTTAAAAAATGCCACCCCTAAGGGACACCCTCTTAGGGGTTAAATACGTTTTCACGTATTTCTCAATATTTTTTAGGCACGTTGAGATATCGCCTTGGTTTTTGCTTGCAAATACTACTCATACAAACGTTTAAAAACCAATTTCAGGATTTCGAGAAATTCCACCCCTAAGAGGGTGTAAAAGGTTTAAATATGTTTTTACGTACTTCTGAATATCTCTAAGGCACGTTGAGATATCGCCTTGGTTTTTGCTTTCAAATGTTACCCATACAAATGTTCAAAAAATCATTTTAGGATTTTGAGAAATTCCACTCCTCAGGGGGTGTAAAAGGGTTAAATATGTTTTTACGTATTCTTCAATATCTCAAGGCACAATAAGATATCGCCTTGGTTTTCGCTTGCAAATGTTACTCATACAAATGTTTAAAAACCAAATTCAGGATTTCGAGAAATTCCACCCCTAAAAAGGTCTAAAAGGTTTGAATATGTTTTTACGTATTTCTCAATATCTCTTAGGCACGATGATATATCGCTTTGGTTTGTTTGCAAATGTAACTCATACAAATGTTCGAAAACGTATTCTAGGATTTTTAAAAATTCCACCCCTAAGGGGGTGTAAAAGGGTTAAATATGTTTTCACGTATTTCTCAATATCTCTTAGACACGATAAAATATCGCCTTGGTCTTGTTTGCAAATGTTACTCATACAAATGTTTAAAAACCGATTTCAAGATTTTTAGAAATTCAACCCTTGAGGGGGTGTAAAAGGCTTAATCATGTTTACGTACTTCTCAATATCTCTGAGGCACGTTGAGATATCGCCTTGGTTTTTGCTTTCAAATGTTACTCATACAAATGTTCAAAAAACCATTTCAGGATTCTGAGAAATTCCATCCCTAAGGGGGTGTAAAAGGGTTAAATATGTTTTCACGTATTTCTCAATATCTCTTAGACACGATGAGATATCGCCTCGGTTTTTGTTTGCAAATGTTACTCATACAAATGTTTGAAAACGAAATTCAGGATTTTTCGAAATTTCACCCCTAAGGGGGTGTAAAAGCGTTAAATATTTTTTTACGTATTTCTCAATATCTCTTGGGCACGATGAGATATCGCCTTGGTTTTTGCTTGCAAATGTTAATCATACAAATGTTTAAAAACCGATTTCTAGACTTTTAGAAATTCTACCCCTGAAGGGGTGTAAAAGGGTTGAATATTTTTTTACGTATTTCTCGATATCTCTTAGGCACGATGAGATATCGCTTTGGTTTTTGTTTCCAAATGTGACTCATACAAATGTTAAAAAACCAATTTCAGGATTTTGAAATTTTTGAAAATTCCACGCCTAAGGGGGTGTAAAAGGGTTTAATATGTTTTTACGTATTTTTAGAAATCTCTTTTGCACGATGAGATATCGCCTTGGTTTTTGTTTGCAATCCTTACGCAGACAAATGTTTCAAAAACGATTTCAGGATTTTGAAAAATTCCACCCCTAAGGGGGTGTAAAAGGGTTAAATATGTTTTACGTACTTCTGAATATCTCTGAGGCACGATGAGATATCGCCTTATTTTGCTTGCAAATGTTACTCATACAAATGTTCAAAAACCAAATTCAAGATTTTTAGAAATTCCACCTCTAAGGGGGTGTAAAAGGGTTGAATATGTTTTTACGTCTTTCTCAATATCTCTTAGACATGATGAGATATTGCCTTGGTTTTTGTTTGCAAATGTTACTAGTACAAACGTTTAAAAACCAATTTCAGGATTTTTCAAAATTCCACCCCTAAGGGGGTGTAAAAGGGTTAAATGTGTTTTTACGTATTTCTCTATAACTTTTAGGCACGATGAGAAATAGTTTTGGTTTTTGCTTGCAAATGTTATTGATACAAATGTTTAGAAACCAAATTCAAGATTTTTAGAAATTCCACCCTCAAAGTGGTGTAAAAGGGTTAAATGTGTTTTTACGTAATTCTAGAAATCTCTTATGCACGATGAGATATCGCCTTGATTTTTGTCTGCAAATGTTACTCAGACAAATGTTTCAAAAACTATTTCAGGATTTTATAAAGATCCACCCCTAAGGGGGTGTAAAAGGGTTAAATGTGTTTTTACGTATTTCTCTATAACTTTTAGGCACGATGAGATATCGTTTTGGTTTTCGTTTGCAAATGTTACTCATATTAATGTTTAAAAACTAATTTTTGGATTTTGAAAAATTCCACTTCTAAGGGGTTGTAAAAGGGTTAAATATGTTTTTACGTAGTTCTCAATATCTCAAGGCACAATGAGATATCGCCTTGGTTTTTGATTGCAAATAATACTGATACAAATGTTTAGAAACCAAATTCAAGATTTTTAGAAATTCCACCCTCAAAGTGGTGTAAAAGGGTTAAATGTGTTTTTACGTAATTTTAGAAATCTCTTATGCACGATGAGATATCTCCTTGATTTTTGTCTGCAAATGTTACTCAGACAAATGTTTCAAAAACTATTTCAGGATTTTATAAAGATCCACCCCTAAGAGGGTGAAAAAGGGTTAAATATGTTTTTACGTATTTCTAAATATCTCAAGGCACAATGAGATATAGCCTTGGTTTTTACTTGCAAATGTTACTCATACAAATGTTTAAAAACCTATTTCTGGATTTTAAAAAATGCCACCGCTAAGGGACACCCTCTTAGGGGTTAAATACGTTTCCACGTATTTCTCAATATCTCTTGGGCACGTTGAGATATCGCCTTGGTTTTTGCTTGCAAATGTTACTCATACAAATGTTTGAAAACCAATTTCAGGATTTTGAGAAATTCCACCCCTAAGGGGGTGTAAAAGGGTTAAATACGTTTCTACGTATTTCTCAATATCTCAAGGCACAATGAGATATCGCCTTGGTTTTTGCTTGCAAATGTTACCCATAGTAATGTTCAAAGACCAACCTCAAGGATTTTAGAAATTCCACCTCTAAGGGGGTGTAAAAGGGTTTAATATGTTTTTACATATTTCTCAATATCGCTTAGACACGATGAGATATCGCCTTGGTTTTCGCTTTCAAATGTTACTTATACAAATTTTTAAGAACCAAATTGAGGATTATCAGAAATTCCACCCCTAAGTTGCTGTAAAAGGGTTAAATATTTTTGTACGTATTTCTTAATATCTCTTGGGCCCGATGAGATATCGCCTTGGTTCTTGCTTGCGAATGTTACTCATACAAATGTTTAAAAATGGATTTCAGGATTTTTAGAAATTCCACCCCTAAGAGGGTGTAAAAGGATTAAATATGTTTTTACGTATTTCTCGATATCTCTTAGGCACGATGAGATATCGCCTTGGTTCTTGTTTCCAAATGTAAATCATACAAATGTTTAAAAACCTATTTCAGGATTTTAAAAAATGCCACCCCTAAGGGACACCGTCTTAGGGGTTAAATACGTTTTCACGTATTTCTCAATATTTTTTAGGCACCTTGAGATATCGCCTTGGTTTTTGCTTGCAAATACTACTCATACAAACGTTTAAAAACCAATTTCAGGATTTCGAGAAATTCTACCCCTAAGGGGGTGTAAAAGGGTTAAATAAGTTTTTACGTATTTCTCTATATCTCAAGGCACAATGAGATATTGCCTTGGTTTTTGCTTTCAAATGTTACTCATACAAATGTTTAAAAAAAGATTTTAAGATTTTTAGAAATTCCACCCCTAAGGGGGCGTAAAAGGGTTAAATATGTTTTTAGGTATTGCTCAAAATCGCTTAGGCACGTTGAGATATCGCCTTGGTTTTTGCTTGCAAATACTTCTCATACAAACGTTTAAAAACCAATTTCAGGATTTCGAGAAATTCTACCCCTAAGGGGGTGTAAAAGGGTTAAATAAGTTTTTACGTATTTCTCTATATCTCAAGGCACAATGAGATATTGCCTTGGTTTTTGCTTTCAAATGTTACTCATACAAATGTTTAAAAAAAGATTTTAAGATTTTTAGAAATTCCACCCCTAAGGGGGCGTAAAAGGGTTGAATATGTTTTTACGTATTTCTCAAAATCTCTTGAGCACGACGAGATAACGCCGTGGTTTTTGCTTGCAAATACTACTCATACAAATGTTTAAAAACCAATTTCAGGATTTCGAGAAATTCTACCCCTAAGGGGGTGTGAAAGGGTTAAATATGTTTTCACGTATTTCTCAATATCTCTTATGCACGATGAGATATCGCCTTGTTTTTTGTTTGCAAATGTTACTCAGACAAATGTTTGAAAAAACATTCCAAGATTTTCAAAAATTCCACCCCCAAGGGGGTGTAAAAGGGTTAAATATGTTTTTACTTATTTCTCAATATCTCTTAGACACGATGAGATATCGCCTCGGTTTTTGTTTGCAAATGTTACTCATACAAATGTTTAAAAACGAAATTCAGGATTTTTCGAAATTCCACCCCTAAGGGGGTGTAAAAGCGTTAACAATTTTTTTACGTATTTCTCAATATCTCTTGGGCACGATGAGATATCGCCTTGGTTTTTGCTTGCAAATGTTACTCATACGAATGTTTAAAAACCGATTTCTGGACTTTTAGAAATTCTACCCCTGAGGGGGTGTAAAAGGGTTGAATATTTTTTTACGTATTTTTCGATATCTCTCAGGCACGATGAGATATCGCTTTGGTTTTTGTTTCCAAATGTTACTCATACAAATGTTAAAAAACCAATTTCAGAATTTTGAAATTTTTGAAAATTCCACGCCTAAGGGGGTGTAAAAGGGTTTAATATGTTTTTACGTATTTTTAGAAATCTCTTTTGCACGATGAGATATCGCCTTGGTTTTTGTTTGCAATCGTTACTCAGACAAATGTTTCAAAAACAATTTCAGGATTTTGAAAAATTCCACCCCTAAGGGGGTGTAAAAGGGTTAAATATGTTTTTACGTACGTCTGAATATCTCTGAGGCACGATGAGATATCGCCTTATTTTGCTTGCAAATGTTACTCATACAAATATTCAAAAACCAAATTAAGATTTTTAGAAATTCCACCTCTAAGGGGGTGTAAAAGGGTTGAATATGTTTTTACGTCTTTCTCAATATCTCTTAGACATGATGAGATATTGCCTTGGTTTTTGTTTGCAAATATTACTCATACAAACGTTTAAAAAACAATTTTAGGATTTTTCAAAATTCCACCCCTAAGGGGGTGTAAAAGGGTTAAATATGTTTTTACGTATTTCTCTATAACTTTTAGGCACGATGAGATATAGTTTTGGTTTTCGTTTGCAAATGTTACTCATTTAAATGTTTAAAAACCGAATTCAGGGTTTTGAGAAATTCCACCCCTAATGGGGTTTTGAAGAGTTACATATGTTTTTACGTATTTCTCGATATCTCTTAGGCACGGTGAAATATCGCCTTGGTTTTTGCTTGCAAATGTTACTCATACAAATGTTTAAAAACGAATTTTAGGATTTTTAGAAATTCCTCCCCTAAGGGGGTGTAAAAGTGTTAAATTTTTTTTACGTATTTCTCAATATCTCTTAGACACGATGAGATATCGCCTTGGTTTTTGTTTGCAAATCTTACTCATACAAATGTTTAAAAACAAAATTCAGGATTTTTAGAAATTTCACCCCTAAGGGGGTGTAAAAGCGTTAAATATTTTTTTACGTATAGAAATACGAGAACAATATCTTTTGGGCACGATGAGATATCGCCTTGGTTTTTGCTTGCAAATGTTACTCATACAAATGTTTAAAAACAGGTTTCAAGATTTTTAGAAATTCCACCCTTGAGAGGGTCTAAAAGGGTTAAATATGTTTTTACGTATTTCTCGATATCTCTTAGGCACGACGAGATATCGCCTTGGCTTTTGCTTGCAAATGTTACTGATACAAATGTTTAGAAACCAAATTCAAGATTTTTAGAAATTCCACCCTCAAAGTGGTGTAAAAGGGTTAAATGTGTTTTTACGTAATTTTAGAAATCTTTAATGCACGATGAGATATCGCTTTGGTTTTTGTCTGCAAATGTTACTCAGACTAATGTTTCAAAAACGATTTCAGGATTTTAAAAAATTCCACCCCTAAGGGGGTGTAAAAGGGTTAAATATGTTTTTACGTATTTCTCGATATCTCTTAGGCACGATGAGATATCGCCTTGGTTCTTGTTTTCAAATGTTAATCATACAAATGTTCAAAAACTTATTTCAGGATTTTGAAAAATGCCACCCCTAAGGGACTCCCTCTTAGGGGTTTAATACGTTTTAACGTATTTCTCAATATTTTTTAGGCACGTTGAGATATCGCCTTGGTTTTTGCTTGCAAATACTACTCATACAAACGTTTAAAAACCAATTTCAGGATTTCGAGAAATTCTACCCCTAAGGGGGTGTAAAAGGGTTAAATAAGTTTTTACGTATTTCTCTACATCTCAAGGCACAATGAGATATCGCCTTGGTTTTTGCTTTCAAATGTTACTCATACAAATGTTTGAAAAAAGATTTTAAGATTTTTAGAAATTCCACCCCTAAGGGGGTTTTGAAGAGTTACATATGTTTTTACGTATTTCTCGATATCTCTTAGGCACGATGAAATATCGCCTTGGTTTTTGCTTGCAAATGTTACTCATACAAATGTTTAAAAACGAAATTCAGGATTTTTCGAAATTTCACCCCTAAGGGGGTGTAAAAGCGTTAACAATTTTTTTACGTATTTCTCAATATCTCTTGGGCACGATGAGATATCGCCTTGGTTTTTGCTTGCAAATGTTACTCATACAAATGTTTAAAAATCGATTTCTGGACTTTTAGAAATTCTACCCCTGAGGGGGTGTAAAAGGGTTGATTATGTTTTTACTTATTTCTCAATATCTCTTAGACACGATGAGATATCGCCTCGGTTTTTGTTTGCAAATGTTACTCATACAAATGTTTAAAAACGAAATTCAGGATTTTTCGAAATTTCACCCCTAAGGGGGTGTAAAAGCGTTAACAATTTTTTTACGTATTTCTCAATATCTCTTGGGCACGATGAGATATCGCCTTGGTTTTTGCTTGCAAATGTTACTCATACAAATGTTTAAAAACCGATTTCTGGACTTTTAGAAATTCTACCCCTGAGGGGGTGTAAAAGGGTTGAATATTTTTGTACGTATTTTTCGATATCTCTCAGGCACGATGAGATATCGCTTTAGTTTTTGTTTCCAAATGTTACTCATACAAATGTTAAAAAACCAATTTCAGAATTTTGAAATTTTTGAAAATTCCACGCCTAAGGGGGTGTAAAAGGGTTTAATATGTTTTTACGTATTTTTAGAAATCTCTTTTGCACGATGAGATATCGCCTTGGTTTTTGTTTGCAATCGTTACTCAGACAAATGTTTCAAAAACAATTTCAGGATTTTGAAAAATTCCACCCCTAAGGGGGTGTAAAAGGGTTAAATATGTTTTTACGTACGTCTGAATATCTCTGAGGCACGATGAGATATCGCCTTATTTTGCTTGCAAATGTTACTCATACAAATATTCAAAAACCAAATTAAGATTTTTAGAAATTCCACCTCTAAGGGGGTGTAAAAGGGTTGAATATGTTTTTACGTCTTTCTCAATATCTCTTAGACATGATGAGATATTGCCTTGGTTTTTGTTTGCAAATATTACTCATACAAACGTTTAAAAAACAATTTTAGGATTTTTCAAAATTCCACCCCTAAGGGGGTGTAAAAGGGTTAAATATGTTTTTACGTATTTCTCTATAACTTTTAGGCACGATGAGATATAGTTTTGGTTTTCGTTTGCAAATGTTACTCATTTAAATGTTTAAAAACCGAATTCAGGGTTTTGAGAAATTCCACCCCTAATGGGGTTTTGAAGAGTTACATATGTTTTTACGTATTTCTCGATATCTCTTAGGCACGGTGAAATATCGCCTTGGTTTTTGCTTGCAAATGTTACTCATACAAATGTTTAAAAACGAATTTTAGGATTTTTAGAAATTCCTCCCCTAAGGGGGTGTAAAAGTGTTAAATTTTTTTTACGTATTTCTCAATATCTCTTAGACACGATGAGATATCGCCTTGGTTTTTGTTTGCAAATCTTACTCATACAAATGTTTAAAAACAAAATTCAGGATTTTTAGAAATTTCACCCCTAAGGGGGTGTAAAAGCGTTAAATATTTTTTTACGTATAGAAATACGAGAACAATATCTTTTGGGCACGATGAGATATCGCCTTGGTTTTTGCTTGCAAATGTTACTCATACAAATGTTTAAAAACAGGTTTCAAGATTTTTAGAAATTCCACCCTTGAGAGGGTCTAAAAGGGTTAAATATGTTTTTACGTATTTCTCGATATCTCTTAGGCACGACGAGATATCGCCTTGGCTTTTGCTTGCAAATGTTACTGATACAAATGTATAGAAACCAAATTCAAGATTTTTAGAAATTCCACCCTCAAAGTGGTGTAAAAGGGTTAAATGTGTTTTTACGTAATTTTAGAAATCTTTAATGCACGATGAGATATCGCTTTGGTTTTTGTCTGCAAATGTTACTCATACAAATGTTTAAAAAGAGATTTCAAGATTTTTAGAAATTCCACCCCTAAGGGGGCGTAAAAGGGTTGAATATGTTTTTACGTATTTCTCAAAATCTCTTGGACACGATGAGATATCGCCTTGGTTTTTTCTTGCAAATGTTACTTATACAAATGTTTCAAAAACAATTTCAAGATTGTGAAAAATTCCACCCCTAAGGGGGTGTAAAAGGGTTTAATATGTTTTTACGTACGTCTGAATATCTCTGAGGCACGATGAGATATCGCCTTATTTTGCTTGCAAATGTTACTCATACAAATGTTCAAAAACCAAATTTAAGATTTTTAGAATCTCCACCTCTAAGGGGGTGTAAAAGGTTGAATGTGTTTTTACGTATTTCTCTATACCTTTTAGGCACGATGAGATATCGTTTTGGTTTTCGTTTGCAAATGTTACTCATACTTATGTTTAAAAACTAATTTTTGGATTTTGAGAAATTCTACTTCTAAGGGGTTGTAAAAAGGTTAAATATGTTTTTACGTAGTTCTCAATATCTCAAGGCACAATGAGATATCGCCTTGGTTTTTGCTTGCAAATGTTACTGATACAAATGTTTAGAAACCAAATTCAAGATTTTTAGAAATTCCACCCTCAAAGTGGTGTAAAAGGATTAAATGTGTTTTTACGTAATTTAAAAAATCTCTTATGCACGATGAGATATCGCCTTGATTTTTGTCTGCAAATGTTACTCAGACAAATGTTTCAAAAACAATTTCAGGATTTTATAAAATTCAACCCCTAAGAGGGTGTAAAAGGGGTTAATATGTTTTTACGTATTTCTCAATATCTCAAGGCACAATGAGATATCGCCTTGGTTTTTGCTTGCAAGTGTAATTCATACGAATGTTTAAAAAAAGATTTTAAGATTTTTAGAAATTCCACCCCTAAGGGGGCGTAAAAGGGTTAAATATGTTTTTACGTATTTCTCAAAATCTCTTAGGCACGACGAGATATCGCCTTGGTTTTTGCTTGCAAATACTACTATACAAATGTTTAAAAACCAATTTCAGGATTTCGAGAAATTCCACCCCTAATGGGGTGTAAAAGGGTGAAATATGTTTTCACGTATTTCTCAATATCTCTTAGACACGATGAGATATCGCCTTGGTTTTTGCTTGCAAATGTAATTCATACAAATGTTTAAAAACCTATTTCAGGATTTTAAAAAATGCCACCGCTAAGGGACACCCTCTTAGGGGTTAAATACGTTTCCACGTATTTCTCAATATTTCTTAGACACGATGAGATATCGCCTTGGTTTTCGCTTTCAAATGTTACTCATACAAATGTTCAAAAACCAAATTGAGGTTTATTAGAAATTCCACCCCTAAGTTGCTTTAAAAAGGTTAAATATTTTTGTACGTATTTCTTAATATCTCTCGGGCACGATGAGATATCGCCTTGGTTTTTGCTTGCGAATGTTACTCATACAAATGTTTAAAAATGGATTTTAAGATTTTTAGAAATTCCACCCCTAAGAGGGTGTAAAAGGGTTAAATATGTTTTTACGTATTTCTCGATATCTCTTAGGCACGATGAGATATCGCCTTGGTTCTTGTTTCCAAATGTAAATCATACAAATGTTTAAAAACCTATTTCAGGATTTTAAAAAATGCCACCCCTAAGGGACACCCTCTTAGGGGTTAAATACGTTTTCACGTATTTCTCAATATTTTTTAGGCACGTTGAGATATCGCCTTGGTTTTTGCTTGCAAATACTACTCATACAAACGTTTAAAAACCAATTTCAGGATTTCGAGAAATTCCACCCCTAAGAGGGTGTAAAAGGGTTAAATATGTTTTTACGTACTTCTGAATATCTCTAAGGCACGTTGAGATATCGCCTTGGTTTTTGCTTTCAAATGTTACCCATACAAATGTTCAAAAAATCATTTTAGGATTTTGAGAAATTCCACTCCTCAGGGGGTGTAAAAGGGTTAAATATGTTTTTACGTATTCTTCAATATCTCAAGGCACAATAAGATATCGCCTTGGTTTTCGCTTGCAAATGTTACTCATACAAATGTTTAAAAACCAAATTCAGGATTTCGAGAAATTCCACCCCTAAAAAGGTCTAAAAGGTTTGAATATGTTTTTACGTATTTCTCAATATCTCTTAGGCACGATGATATATCGCTTTGGTTTGTTTGCAAATGTAACTCATACAAATGTTCGAAAACGTATTCTAGGATTTTTAAAAATTCCACCCCTAAGGGGGTGTAAAAGGGTTAAATATGTTTTCACGTATTTCTCAATATCTCTTAGACACGATAAAATATCGCCTTGGTCTTGTTTGCAAATGTTACTCATACAAATGTTTAAAAACCGATTTCAAGATTTTTAGAAATTCAACCCTTGAGGGGGTGTAAAAGGCTTAATCATGTTTACGTACTTCTCAATATCTCTGAGGCACGTTGAGATATCGCCTTGGTTTTTGCTTTCAAATGTTACTCATACAAATGTTCAAAAAACCATTTCAGGATTCTGAGAAATTCCATCCCTAAGGGGGTGTAAAAGGGTTAAATATGTTTTCACGTATTTCTCAATATCTCTTAGACACGATGAGATATCGCCTCGGTTTTTGTTTGCAAATGTTACTCATACAAATGTTTGAAAACGAAATTCAGGATTTTTCGAAATTTCACCCCTAAGGGGGTGTAAAAGCGTTAAATATTTTTTTACGTATTTCTCAATATCTCTTGGGCACGATGAGATATCGCCTTGGTTTTTGCTTGCAAATGTTAATCATACAAATGTTTAAAAACCGATTTCTAGACTTTTAGAAATTCTACCCCTGAAGGGGTGTAAAAGGGTTGAATATTTTTTTACGTATTTCTCGATATCTCTTAGGCACGATGAGATATCGCTTTGGTTTTTGTTTCCAAATGTGACTCATACAAATGTTAAAAAACCAATTTCAGGATTTTGAAATTTTTGAAAATTCCACGCCTAAGGGGGTGTAAAAGGGTTTAATATGTTTTTACGTATTTTTAGAAATCTCTTTTGCACGATGAGATATCGCCTTGGTTTTTGTTTGCAATCGTTACGCAGACAAATGTTTCAAAAACGATTTCAGGATTTTGAAAAATTCCACCCCTAAGGGGGTGTAAAAGGGTTAAATAAGTTTCTACGTATTTCTCAATATCTCAAGGCACAATGAGATATCGCCTTGGTTTTTGCTTGCAAATGTTACCCATACAAATGTTTAAAGACCAACCTCAAGATTTTTAGAAATTCCACCTCTAAGGGGTGTAAAAGGGTTAAATATGTTTTTACGTATTTCTCAATATCTCTTAGACACGATGAGATATCGCCTTGGTTTTCACTTTCAAATGATACTCATACAAATGTTCAAAAACCAAATTGAGGATTATTAGAAATTCCACCCCTAAGTTGCTGTAAAAGGGTTAAATATTTTTGTACGTATTTCTTAATATCTCTTGGGCCCGATGAGATATCGCCTTGGTTCTTGCTTGCGAATGTTACTCATACAAATGTTTAAAAAAAGATTTTAAGATTTTTAGAAATCCTACCCCTAAGAGGGCGTAAAAGGGTTAAATTTGTTTTTAGTTATTGCTCAAAATCGCTTGGGCACGACGAGATATCGCCTTGGTTTTTGCTTGCAAATACTACTCATACAAATGTTTAAAAACCAATTTCAGGATTTCAAGAAATTCCACCCCTAAGGGGGTGTAAAAGGGTTAAATAAGTTTTTACGTATTTCTCAATATCTCAAGGCACAATGAGATATCGCCTTGGTTTTTGCTTGCAAATGTTACTCATACAAATGTTTAAAAAAAGATTTCAAGATTTTTAGAAATTCCACCCCTAAGGGGGCGTAAAAGGGTTGAATATGTTTTTACGTATTTCTCAAAATCTCTTGGACACGATGAGATATCGCCTTGGTTTTTTCTTGCAAATGTTACTTATACAAATGTTTCAAAAACAATTTCAAGATTGTGAAAAATTCCACCCCTAAGGGGGTGTAAAAGGGTTAAATATGTTTTTACGTACGTCTGAATATCTCTGAGGCACGATGAGATATCGCCTTATTTTGCTTGCAAATGTTACTCATACAAATGTTCAAAAACCAAATTTAAGATTTTTAGAATCTCCACCTCTAAGGGGGTGTAAAAGGTTGAATGTGTTTTTACGTATTTCTCTATACCTTTTAGGCACGATGAGATATCGTTTTGGTTTTCGTTTGCAAATGTTACTCATACTTATGTTTAAAAACTAATTTTTGGATTTTGAGAAATTCTACTTCTAAGGGGTTGTAAAAGGGTTAAATATGTTTTTACGTAGTTCTCAATATCTCAAGGCACAATGAGATATCGCCTTGGTTTTTGCTTGCAAATGTTACTGATACAAATGTTTAGAAACCAAATTCAAGATTTTTAGAAATTCCACCCTCAAAGTGGTGTAAAAGGATTAAATGTGTTTTTACGTAATTTTAAAAATCTCTTATGCACGATGAGATATCGCCTTGGTTTTTGCTTGCAAATACTACTATACAAATGTTTAAAAACCAATTTCAGGATTTCGAGAAATTCCACCCCTAATGGGGTGTAAAAGGGTGAAATATGTTTTCACGTATTTCTCAATATCTCTTAGACACGATGAGATATCGCCTTGGTTTTTGCTTGCAAATGTAATTCATACAAATGTTTAAAAACCTATTTCAGGATTTTTAAAAATGCCACCGCTAAGGGACACCCTCTTAGGGGTTAAATACGTTTCCACGTATTTCTCAATATTTCTTAGACACGATGAGATATCGCCTTGGTTTTCGCTTTCAAATGTTACTCATACAAATGTTCAAAAAACAAATTGAGGTTTATTAGAAATTCCACCCCTAAGTTGCTTTAAAAAGGTTAAATATTTTTGTACGTATTTCTTAATATCTCTCGGGCACGATGAGATATCGCCTTAGTTTTTGCTTGCAAATGTTACTCATACAAATGTTTAAAAATGGATTTCAAGATTTTTAGAAATTCCACCCCTAAGAGGGTGTAAAAGGGTTAAATATGTTTTTACGTATTTCTCGATATCTCTTAGGCACGATGAGATATCGCCTTGGTCCTTGTTTCCAAATGTAAATCATACAAATGTTTAAAAACCTATTTCAGGATTTTAAAAAATGCCACCCCTAAGGGACACCCTCTTAGGGGTTAAATACGTTTTCACGTATTTCTCAATATTTTTTAGGCACGTTGAGATATCGCCTTGGTTTTTGCTTGCAAATACTACTCATACAAACGTTTAAAAACCAATTTCAGGATTTCGAGAAATTCCACCCCTAAGAGGGTGTAAAAGGGTTAAATATGTTTTTACGTACTTCTGAATATCTCTAAGGCACGTTGAGATATCGCCTTGGTTTTTGCTTTCAAATGTTACCCATACAAATGTTCAAAAAATCATTTTAGGAATTTGAGAAATTCCACTCCTCAGGGGGTGTAAAAGGGTTAAATATGTTTTTACGTATTCTTCAATATCTCAAGGCACAATAAGATATCGCCTTGGTTTTCGCTTGCAAATGTTACTCATACAAATGTTTAAAAACCAAATTCAGGATTTCGAGAAATTCCACCCCTAAAAAGGTCTAAAAGGTTTGAATATGTTTTTACGTATTTCTCAATATCTCTTAGGCACGATGATATATCGCTTTGGTTTGTTTGCAAATGTAACTCATACAAATGTTCGAAAACGTATTCTAGGATTTTTAAAAATTCCACCCCTAAGGGGGTGTAAAAGGGTTAAATATGTTTTCACGTATTTCTCAATATCTCTTAGACACGATAAAATATCGCCTTGGTCTTGTTTGCAAATGTTACTCATACAAATGTTTAAAAACCGATTTCAAGATTTTTAGAAATTCAACCCTTAAGGGGGTGTAAAAGGCTTAATCATGTTTACGTACTTCTCAATATCTCTGAGGCACGTTGAGATATCGCCTTGGTTTTTGCTTTCAAATGTTACTCATACAAATGTTCAAAAAACCATTTCAGGATTCTGAGAAATTCCATCCCTAAGGGGGTGTAAAAGGGTTAAATATGTTTTCACGTATTTCTCAATATCTCTTAGACACGATGAGATATCGCCTCGGTTTTTGTTTGCAAATGTTACTCATACAAATACTTGGAAACGAAATTCAGGATTTTTCGAAATTTCACCCCTAAGGGGGTGTAAAAGCGTTAAATATTTTTTTACGTATTTCTCAATATCTCTTGGGCACGATGAGATATCGCCTTGGTTTTTGCTTGCAAATGTTAATCATACAAATGTTTAAAAACCGATTTCTAGACTTTTAGAAATTCTACCCCTGAAGGGGTGTAAAAGGGTTGAATATTTTTTTACGTATTTCTCGATATCTCTTAGGCACGATGAGATATCGCTTTGGTTTTTGTTTCCAAATGTGACTCATACAAATGTTAAAAAACCAATTTCAGGATTTTGAAATTTTTGAAAATTCCACGCCTAAGGGGGTGTAAAAGGGTTTAATATGTTTTTACGTATTTTTAGAAATCTCTTTTGCACGATGAGATATCGCCTTGGTTTTTGTTTGCAATCGTTACGCAGACAAATGTTTCAAAAACGATTTCAGGATTTTGAAAAATTCCACCCCTAAGGGGGTGTAAAAGGGTTAAATAAGTTTCTACGTATTTCTCAATATCTCAAGGCACAATGAGATATCGCCTTGGTTTTTGCTTGCAAATGTTACCCATACAAATGTTTAAAGACCAACCTCAAGATTTTTAGAAATTCCACCTCTAAGGGGTGTAAAAGGGTTAAATATGTTTTTACGTATTTCTCAATATCTCTTAGACACGATGAGATATCGCCTTGGTTTTCACTTTCAAATGATACTCATACAAATGTTCAAAAACCAAATTGAGGATTATTAGAAATTCCACCCCTAAGTTGCTGTAAAAGGGTTAAATATTTTTGTACGTATTTCTTAATATCTCTTGGGCCCGATGAGATATCGCCTTGGTTCTTGCTTGCGAATGTTACTCATACAAATGTTTAAAAAAAGATTTTAAGATTTTTAGAAATCCTACCCCTAAGAGGGCGTAAAAGGGTTAAATTTGTTTTTAGTTATTGCTCAAATCCGCTTGGGCACGACGAGATATCGCCTTGGTTTTTGCTTGCAAATACTACTCATACAAATGTTTAAAAACCAATTTCAGAATTTCAAGAAATTCCACCCCTAAGGGGGTGTAAAAGGGTTAAATAAGTTTTTACGTATTTCTCAATATCTCAAGGCACAATGAGATATCGCCTTGGTTTTTGCTTGCAAATGTTACCCATACAAATGTTCAAAAAATCATTTTAGGATTTTGAGAAATTCCACCCCTAAGGGGGCGTAAAAGGGTTGAATATGTTTTTACGTATTTCTCAAAATCTCTTGGACACGATGAGATATCGCCTTGGTTTTTTCTTGCAAATGTTACTTATACAAATGTTTCAAAAACGATTTCAAGATTGTGAAAAATTCCACCCCTAAGGGGGTGTAAAAGGGTTAAATATGTTTTTACGTACGTCTGAATATCTCTGAGGCACGATGAGATATCGCCTTATTTTGCTTGCAAATGTTACTCATACAAATGTTCAAAAACCAAATTTAAGATTTTTAGAATCTCCACCTCTAAGGGGGTGTAAAAGGTTGAATGTGTTTTTACGTATTTCTCTATACCTTTTAGGCACGATGAGATATCGTTTTGGTTTTCGTTTGCAAATGTTACTCATACTTATGTTTAAAAACTAATTTTTGGATTTTGAGAAATTCTACTTCTAAGGGGTTGTAAAAGGGTTAAATATGTTTTTACGTAGTTCTCAATATCTCAAGGCACAATGAGATATCGCCTTGGTTTTTGCTTGCAAATGTTACTGATACAAATGTTTAGAAACCAAATTCAAGATTTTTAGAAATTCCACCCTCAAAGTGGTGTAAAAGGATTAAATGTGTTTTTACGTAATTTTAAAAATCTCTTATGCACGATGAGATATCGCCTTGATTTTTGTCTGCAAATGTTACTCAGACAAATGTTTCAAAAACAATTTCAGGATTTTATAAAATTCAACCCCTAAGAGGGTGTAAAAGGGGTTAATATGTTTTTACGTATTTCTCAATATCTCAAGGCACAATGAGATATCGCCTTGGTTTTTGCTTGCAAGTGTAATTCATACGAATGTTTAAAAAAAGATTTTAAGATTTTTAGAAATTCAACCCCTAAGGGGGCGTAAAAGGGTTAAATATGTTTTTACGTATTTCTCAAAATCTCTTAGGCACGACGAGATATCGCCTTGGTTTTTGCTTGCAAATACTACTATACAAATGTTTAAAAACCAATTTCAGGATTTCGAGAAATTCCACCCCTAATGGGGTGTAAAAGGGTGAAATATGTTTTCACGTATTTCTCAATATCTCTTAGACACGATGAGATATCGCCTTGGTTTTTGCTTGCAAATGTAATTCATACAAATGTTTAAAAACCTATTTCAGGATTTAAAAAAATGCCACCGCTAAGGGACACCCTCTTAGGGGTTAAATACGTTTCCACGTATTTCTCAATATTTCTTAGACACGATGAGATATCGCCTTGGTTTTCGCTTTCAAATGTTACTCATACAAATGTTCAAAAACCAAATTGAGGTTTATTAGAAATTCCACCCCTAAGTTGCTTTAAAAAGGTTAAATATTTTTGTACGTATTTCTTAATATCTCTCGGGCACGATGAGATATCGCCTTAGTTTTTGCTTGCAAATGTTACTCATACAAATGTTTAAAAATGGATTTCAAGATTTTTAGAAATTCCACCCGTAAGAGGGTGTAAAAGGGTTAAATATGTTTTTACGTATTTCTCGATATCTCTTAGGCACGATGAGATATCGCCTTGGTCCTTGTTTCCAAATGTAAATCATACAAATGTTTAAAAACCTATTTCAGGATTTTAAAAAATGCCACCCCTAAGGGACACCCTCTTAGGGGTTAAATACGTTTTCACGTATTTCTCAATATTTTTTAGGCACGTTGAGATATCGCCTTGGTTTTTGCTTGCAAATACTACTCATACAAACGTTTAAAAACCAATTTCAGGATTTCGAGAAATTCCACCCCTAAGAGGGTGTAAAAGGGTTAAATATGTTTTTACGTACTTCTGAATATCTCTAAGGCACGTTGAGATATCGCCTTGGTTTTTGCTTTCAAATGTTACCCATACAAATGTTCAAAAAATCATTTTAGGATTTTGAGAAATTCCACTCCTCAGGGGGTGTAAAAGGGTTAAATATGTTTTTACGTATTCTTCAATATCTCAAGGCACAATAAGATATCGCCTTGGTTTTCGCTTGCAAATGTTACTCATACAAATGTTTAAAAACCAAATTCAGGATTTCGAGAAATTCCACCCCTAAAAAGGTCTAAAAGGTTTGAATATGTTTTTACGTATTTCTCAATATCTCTTAGGCACGATGATATATCGCTTTGGTTTGTTTGCAAATGTAACTCATACAAATGTTCGAAAACGTATTCTAGGATTTTTAAAAATTCCACCCCTAAGGGGGTGTAAAAGGGTTAAATATGTTTTCACGTATTTCTCAATATCTCTTAGACACGATAAAATATCGCCTTGGTCTTGTTTGCAAATGTTACTCATACAAATGTTTAAAAACCGATTTCAAGATTTTTAGAAATTCAACCCTTGAGGGGGTGTAAAAGGCTTAATCATGTTTACGTACTTCTCAATATCTCTGAGGCACGTTGAGATATCGCCTTGGTTTTTGCTTTCAAATGTTACTCATACAAATGTTCAAAAAACCATTTCAGGATTCTGAGAAATTCCATCCCTAAGGGGGTGTAAAAGGGTTAAATATGTTTTCACGTATTTCTCAATATCTCTTAGACACGATGAGATATCGCCTCGGTTTTTGTTTGCAAATGTTACTCATACAAATGTTTGAAAACGAAATTCAGGATTTTTCGAAATTTCACCCCTAAGGGGGTGTAAAAGCGTTAAATATTTTTTTACGTATTTCTCAATATCTCTTGGGCACGATGAGATATCGCCTTGGTTTTTGCTTGCAAATGTTAATCATACAAATGTTTAAAAACCGATTTCTAGACTTTTAGAAATTCTACCCCTGAAGGGGTGTAAAAGGGTTGAATATTTTTTTACGTATTTCTCGATATCTCTTAGGCACGATGAGATATCGCTTTGGTTTTTGTTTCCAAATGTGACTCATACAAATGTTAAAAAACCAATTTCAGGATTTTGAAATTTTTGAAAATTCCACGCCTAAGGGGGTGTAAAAGGGTTTAATATGTTTTTACGTATTTTTAGAAATCTCTTTTGCACGATGAGATATCGCCTTGGTTTTTGTTTGCAATCCTTACGCAGACAAATGTTTCAAAAACGATTTCAGGATTTTGAAAAATTCCACCCCTAAGGGGGTGTAAAAGGGTTAAATATGTTTTACGTACTTCTGAATATCTCTGAGGCACGATGAGATATCGCCTTATTTTGCTTGCAAATGTTACTCATACAAATGTTCAAAAACCAAATTCAAGATTTTTAGAAATTCCACCTCTAAGGGGGTGTAAAAGGGTTGAATAGGTTTTTACGTCTTTCTCAATATCTCTTAGACATGATGAGATATTGCCTTGGTTTTTGTTTGCAAATGTTACTAGTACAAACGTTTAAAAACCAATTTCAGGATTTTTTAAAATTCCACCCCTAAGGGGGTGTAAAAGGGTTAAATGTGTTTTTACGTATTTCTCTATAACTTTTAGGCACGATGAGAAATAGTTTTGGTTTTTGCTTGCAAATGTTATTGATACAAATGTTTAGAAACCAAATTCAAGATTTTTAGAAATTCCACCCTCAAAGTGGTGTAAAAGGGTTAAATGTGTTTTTACGTAATTCTAGAAATCTCTTATGCACGATGAGATATCGCCTTGATTTTTGTCTGCAAATGTTACTCAGACAAATGTTTCAAAAACTATTTCAGGATTTTATAAAGATCCACCCCTAAGGGGGTGTAAAAGGGTTAAATGTGTTTTTACGTATTTCTCTATAACTTTTAGGCACGATGAGATATCGTTTTGGTTTTCGTTTGCAAATGTTACTCATATTAATGTTTAAAAACTAATTTTTGGATTTTGAAAAATTCCACTTCTAAGGGGTTGTAAAAGGGTTAAATATGTTTTTACGTAGTTCTCAATATCTCAAGGCACAATGAGATATCGCCTTGGTTTTTGATTGCAAATAATACTGATACAAATGTTTAGAAACCAAATTCAAGATTTTTAGAAATTCCACCCTCAAAGTGGTGTAAAAGGGTTAAATGTGTTTTTACGTAATTTTAGAAATCTCTTATGCACGATGAGATATCGCCTTGATTTTTGTCTGCAAATGTTACTCAGACAAATGTTTCAAAAACTATTTCAGGATTTTATAAAGATCCACCCCTAAGAGGGTGAAAAAGGGTTAAATATGTTTTTACGTATTTCTAAATATCTCAAGGCACAATGAGATATAGCCTTGGTTTTTACTTGCAAATGTTACTCATACAAATGTTTAAAAACCTATTTCTGGATTTTAAAAAATGCCACCGCTAAGGGACACCCTCTTAGGGGTTAAATACGTTTCCACGTATTTCTCAATATCTCTTGGGCACGTTGAGATATCGCCTTGGTTTTTGCTTGCAAATGTTACTCATACAAATGTTTGAAAACCAATTTCAGGATTTTGAGAAATTCCACCCCTAAGGGGGTGTAAAAGGGTTAAATACGTTTCTACGTATTTCTCAATATCTCAAGGCACAATGAGATATCGCCTTGGTTTTTGCTTGCAAATGTTACCCATAGTAATGTTCAAAGACCAACCTCAAGGATTTTAGAAATTCCACCTCTAAGGGGGTGTAAAAGGGTTTAATATGTTTTTACATATTTCTCAATATCGCTTAGACACGATGAGATATCGCCTTGGTTTTCGCTTTCAAATGTTACTTATACAAATTTTTAAGAACCAAATTGAGGATTATCAGAAATTCCACCCCTAAGTTGCTGTAAAAGGGTTAAATATTTTTGTACGTATTTCTTAATATCTCTTGGGCCCGATGAGATATCGCCTTGGTTCTTGCTTGCGAATGTTACTCATACAAATGTTTAAAAATGGATTTCAGGATTTTTAGAAATTCCACCCCTAAGAGGGTGTAAAAGGGTTAAATATGTTTTTACGTATTTCTCGATATCTCTTAGGCACGATGAGATATCGCCTTGGTTCTTGTTTCCAAATGTAAATCATACAAATGTTTAAAAACCTATTTCAGGATTTTAAAAAATGCCACCCCTAAGGGACACCGTCTTAGGGGTTAAATACGTTTTCACGTATTTCTCAATATTTTTTAGGCACCTTGAGATATCGCCTTGGTTTTTGCTTGCAAATACTACTCATACAAACGTTTAAAAACCAATTTCAGGATTTCGAGAAATTCTACCCCTAAGGGGGTGTAAAAGGGTTAAATAAGTTTTTACGTATTTCTCTATATCTCAAGGCACAATGAGATATTGCCTTGGTTTTTGCTTTCAAATGTTACTCATACAAATGTTTAAAAAAAGATTTTAAGATTTTTAGAAATTCCACCCCTAAGGGGGCGTAAAAGGGTTAAATATGTTTTTAGGTATTGCTCAAAATCGCTTAGGCACGTTGAGATATCGCCTTGGTTTTTGCTTGCAAATACTACTCATACAAACGTTTAAAAACCAATTTCAGGATTTCGAGAAATTCTACCCCTAAGGGGGTGTAAAAGGGTTAAATAAGTTTTTACGTATTTCTCTATATCTCAAGGCACAATGAGATATTGCCTTGGTTTTTGCTTTCAAATGTTACTCATACAAATGTTTAAAAAAAGATTTTAAGATTTTTAGAAATTCCACCCCTAAGGGGGCGTAAAAGGGTTGAATATGTTTTTACGTATTTCTCAAAATCTCTTGAGCACGACGAGATAACGCCGTGGTTTTTGCTTGCAAATACTACTCATACAAATGTTTAAAAACCAATTTCAGGATTTCGAGAAATTCTACCCCTAAGGGGGTGTGAAAGGGTTAAATATGTTTTCACGTATTTCTCAATATCTCTTATGCACGATGAGATATCGCCTTGTTTTTTGTTTGCAAATGTTACTCAGACAAATGTTTGAAAAAACATTCCAAGATTTTCAAAAATTCCACCCCCAAGGGGGTGTAAAAGGGTTAAATATGTTTTTACTTATTTCTCAATATCTCTTAGACACGATGAGATATCGCCTCGGTTTTTGTTTGCAAATGTTACTCATACAAATGTTTAAAAACGAAATTCAGGATTTTTCGAAATTTCACCCCTAAGGGGGTGTAAAAGCGTTAACAATTTTTTTACGTATTTCTCAATATCTCTTGGGCACGATGAGATATCGCCTTGGTTTTTGCTTGCAAATGTTACTCATACAAATGTTTAAAAACCGATTTCTGGACTTTTAGAAATTCTACCCCTGAGGGGGTGTAAAAGGGTTGAATATTTTTTTACGTATTTTTCGATATCTCTCAGGCACGATGAGATATCGCTTTGGTTTTTGTTTCCAAATGTTACTCATACAAATGTTAAAAAACCAATTTCAGAATTTTGAAATTTTTGAAAATTCCACGCCTAAGGGGGTGTAAAAGGGTTTAATATGTTTTTACGTATTTTTAGAAATCTCTTTTGCACGATGAGATATCGCCTTGGTTTTTGTTTGCAATCGTTACTCAGACAAATGTTTCAAAAACAATTTCAGGATTTTGTAAAATTCCACCCCTAAGGGGGTGTAAAAGGGTTAAATATGTTTTTACGTACGTCTGAATATCTCTGAGGCACGATGAGATATCGCCTTATTTTGCTTGCAAATGTTACTCATACAAATATTCAAAAACCAAATTAAGATTTTTAGAAATTCCACCTCTAAGGGGGTGTAAAAGGGTTGAATATGTTTTTACGTCTTTCTCAATATCTCTTAGACATGATGAGATATTGCCTTGGTTTTTGTTTGCAAATATTACTCATACAAACGTTTAAAAAACAATTTTAGGATTTTTCAAAATTCCACCCCTAAGGGGGTGTAAAAGGGTTAAATATGTTTTTACGTATTTCTCTATAACTTTTAGGCACGATGAGATATAGTTTTGGTTTTCGTTTGCAAATGTTACTCATTTAAATGTTTAAAAACCGAATTCAGGGTTTTGAGAAATTCCACCCCTAATGGGGTTTTGAAGAGTTACATATGTTTTTACGTATTTCTCGATATCTCTTAGGCACGGTGAAATATCGCCTTGGTTTTTGCTTGCAAATGTTACTCATACAAATGTTTAAAAACGAATTTTAGGATTTTTAGAAATTCCTCCCCTAAGGGGGTGTAAAAGTGTTAAATTTTTTTTACGTATTTCTCAATATCTCTTAGACACGATGAGATATCGCCTTGGTTTTTGTTTGCAAATCTTACTCATACAAATGTTTAAAAACAAAATTCAGGATTTTTAGAAATTTCACCCCTAAGGGGGTGTAAAAGCGTTAAATATTTTTTTACGTATAGAAATACGAGAACAATATCTTTTGGGCACGATGAGATATCGCCTTGGTTTTTGCTTGCAAATGTTACTCATACAAATGTTTAAAAACAGGTTTCAAGATTTTTAGAAATTCCACCCTTGAGAGGGTCTAAAAGGGTTAAATATGTTTTTACGTATTTCTCGATATCTCTTAGGCACGACGAGATATCGCCTTGGCTTTTGCTTGCAAATGTTACTGATACAAATGTTTAGAAACCAAATTCAAGATTTTTAGAAATTCCACCCTCAAAGTGGTGTAAAAGGGTTAAATGTGTTTTTACGTAATTTTAGAAATCTTTAATGCACGATGAGATATCGCTTTGGTTTTTGTCTGCAAATGTTACTCAGACTAATGTTTCAAAAACGATTTCAGGATTTTAAAAAATTCCACCCCTAAGGGGGTGTAAAAGGGTTAAATATGTTTTTACGTATTTCTCGATATCTCTTAGGCACGATGAGATATCGCCTTGGTTCTTGTTTTCAAATGTTAATCATACAAATGTTCAAAAACCTATTTCAGGATTTTGAAAAATGCCACCCCTAAGGGACTCCCTCTTAGGGGTTTAATACGTTTTAACGTATTTCTCAATATTTTTTAGGCACGTTGAGATATCGCCTTGGTTTTTGCTTGCAAATACTACTCATACAAACGTTTAAAAACCAATTTCAGGATTTCGAGAAATTCTACCCCTAAGGGGGTGTAAAAGGGTTAAATAAGTTTTTACGTATTTCTCTACATCTCAAGGCACAATGAGATATCGCCTTGGTTTTTGCTTTCAAATGTTACTCATACAAATGTTTGAAAAAAGATTTTGAGATTTTTAGAAATTCCACCCCTAAGGGGGTTTTGAAGAGTTACATATGTTTTTACGTATTTCTCGATATCTCTTAGGCACGATGAAATATCGCCTTGGTTTTTGCTTGCAAATGTTACTCATACAAATGTTTAAAAACGAAATTCAGGATTTTCCGAAATTTCACCCCTAAGGGGGTGTAAAAGCGTTAACAATTTTTTTACGTATTTCTCAATATCTCTTGGGCACGATGAGATATCGCCTTGGTTTTTGCTTGCAAATGTTACTCATACAAATGTTTAAAAACCGATTTCTGGACTTTTAGAAATTCTACCCCTGAGGGGGTGTAAAAGGGTTGATTATGTTTTTACTTATTTCTCAATATCTCTTAGACACGATGAGATATCGCCTCGGTTTTTGTTTGCAAATGTTACTCATACAAATGTTTAAAAACGAAATTCAGGATTTTTCGAAATTTCACCCCTAAGGGGGTGTAAAAGCGTTAACAATTTTTTTACGTATTTCTCAATATCTCTTGGGCACGATGAGATATCGCCTTGGTTTTTGCTTGCAAATGTTACTCATACAAATGTTTAAAAACCGATTTCTGGACTTTTAGAAATTCTACCCCTGAGGGGGTGTAAAAGGGTTGAATATTTTTTTACGTATTTTTCGATATCTCTCAGGCACGATGAGATATCGCTTTGGTTTTTGTTTCCAAATGTTACTCATACAAATGTTAAAAAACCAATTTCAGAATTTTGAAATTTTTGAAAATTCCACGCCTAAGGGGGTGTAAAAGGGTTTAATATGTTTTTACGTATTTTTAGAAATCTCTTTTGCACGATGAGATATCGCCTTGGTTTTTGTTTGCAATCGTTACTCAGACAAATGTTTCAAAAACAATTTCAGGATTTTGAAAAATTCCACCCCTAAGGGGGTGTAAAAGGGTTAAATATGTTTTTACGTACGTCTGAATATCTCTGAGGCACGATGAGATATCGCCTTATTTTGCTTGCAAATGTTACTCATACAAATATTCAAAAACCAAATTAAGATTTTTAGAAATTCCACCTCTAAGGGGGTGTAAAAGGGTTGAATATGTTTTTACGTCTTTCTCAATATCTCTTAGACATGATGAGATATTGCCTTGGTTTTTGTTTGCAAATATTACTCATACAAACGTTTAAAAAACAATTTTAGGATTTTTCAAAATTCCACCCCTAAGGGGGTGTAAAAGGGTTAAATATGTTTTTACGTATTTCTCTATAACTTTTAGGCACGATGAGATATAGTTTTGGTTTTCGTTTGCAAACGTTACTCATTTAAATGTTTAAAAACCGAATTCAGGGTTTTGAGAAATTCCACCCCTAATGGGGTTTTGAAGAGTTACATATGTTTTTACGTATTTCTCGATATCTCTTAGGCACGGTGAAATATCGCCTTGGTTTTTGCTTGCAAATGTTACTCATACAAATGTTTAAAAACGAATTTTAGGATTTTTAGAAATTCCTCCCCTAAGGGGGTGTAAAAGTGTTAAATTTTTTTTACGTATTTCTCAATATCTCTTAGACACGATGAGATATCGCCTTGGTTTTTGTTTGCAAATCTTACTCATACAAATGTTTAAAAACAAAATTGAGGATTTTTAGAAATTTCACCCCTAAGGGGGTGTAAAAGCGTTAAATATTTTTTTACGTATAGAAATACGAGAACAATATCTTTTGGGCACGATGAGATATCGCCTTGGTTTTTGCTTGCAAATGTTACTCATACAAATGTTTAAAAACAGGTTTCAAGATTTTTAGAAATTCCACCCTTGAGAGGGTCTAAAAGGGTTAAATATGTTTTTACGTATTTCTCGATATCTCTTAGGCACGACGAGATATCGCCTTGGCTTTTGCTTGCAAATGTTACTGATACAAATGTTTAGAAACCAAATACAAGATTTTTAGAAATTCCACCCTCAAAGTGGTGTAAAAGGGTTAAATGTGTTTTTACGTAATTTTAGAAATCTTTAATGCACGATGAGATATCGCTTTGGTTTTTGTCTGCAAATGTTACTCAGACTAATGTTTCAAAAACGATTTCAGGATTTTAAAAAATTCCACCCCTAAGGGGGTGTAAAAGGGTTAAATATGTTTTTACGTATTTCTCGATATCTCTTAGGCACGATGAGATATCGCCTTGGTTCTTGTTTTCAAATGTTAATCATACAAATGTTCAAAAACCTATTTCAGGATTTTGAAAAATGCCACCCCTAAGGGACTCCCTCTTAGGGGTTTAATACGTTTTAACGTATTTCTCAATATTTTTTAGGCACGTTGAGATATCGCCTTGGTTTTTGCTTGCAAATACTACTCATACAAACGTTTAAAAACCAATTTCAGGATTTCGAGAAATTCTACCCCTAAGGGGGTGTAAAAGGGTTAAATAAGTTTTTACGTATTTCTCTACATCTCAAGGCACAATGAGATATCGCCTTGGTTTTTGCTTTCAAATGTTACTCATACAAATGTTTGAAAAAAGATTTTAAGATTTTTAGAAATTCCACCCCTAAGGGGGTTTTGAAGAGTTACATATGTTTTTACGTATTTCTCGATATCTCTTAGGCACGATGAAATATCGCCTTGGTTTTTGCTTGCAAATGTTACTCATACAAATGTTTAAAAACGAAATTCAGGATTTTTCGAAATTTCACCCCTAAGGGGGTGTAAAAGCGTTAACAATTTTTTTACGTATTTCTCAATATCTCTTGAGCACGATGAGATATCGCCTTGGTTTTTGCTTGCAAATGTTACTCATACAAATGTTTAAAAACCGATTTCTGGACTTTTAGAAATTCTACCCCTGAGGGGGTGTAAAAGGGTTGATTATGTTTTTACTTATTTCTCAATATCTCTTAGACACGATGAGATATCGCCTCGGTTTTTGTTTGCAAATGTTACTCATACAAATGTTTAAAAACGAAATTCAGGATTTTTCGAAATTTCACCCCTAAGGGGGTGTAAAAGCGTTAACAATTTTTTTACGTATTTCTCAATATCTCTTGGGCACGATGAGATATCGCCTTGGTTTTTGCTTGCAAATGTTACTCATACAAATGTTTAAAAACCGATTTCTGGACTTTTAGAAATTCTACCCCTGAGGGGGTGTAAAAGGGTTGAATATTTTTTTACGTATTTTTCGATATCTCTCAGGCACGATGAGATATCGCTTTGGTTTTTGTTTCCAAATGTTACTCATACAAATGTTAAAAAACCAATTTCAGAATTTTGAAATTTTTGAAAATTCCACGCCTAAGGGGGTGTAAAAGGGTTTAATATGTTTTTACGTATTTTTAGAAATCTCTTTTGCACGATGAGATATCGCCTTGGTTTTTGTTTGCAATCGTTACTCAGGGAAATGTTTCAAAAACAATTTCAGGATTTTGAAAAATTCCACCCCTAAGGGGGTGTAAAAGGGTTAAATATGTTTTTACGTACGTCTGAATATCTCTGAGGCACGATGAGATATCGCCTTATTTTGCTTGCAAATGTTACTCATACAAATATTCAAAAACCAAATTAAGATTTTTAGAAATTCCACCTCTAAGGGGGTGTAAAAGGGTTGAATATGTTTTTACGTCTTTCTCAATATCTCTTAGACATGATGAGATATTGCCTTGGTTTTTGTTTGCAAATATTACTCATACAAACGTTTAAAAAACAATTTTAGGATTTTTCAAAATTCCACCCCTAAGGGGGTGTAAAAGGGTTGAATATGTTTTTACGTATTTCTCTATAACTTTTAGGCACGATGAGATATAGTTTTGGTTTTCGTTTGCAAATGTTACTCATTTAAATGTTTAAAAACCGAATTCAGGGTTTTGAGAAATTCCACCCCTAATGGGGTTTTGAAGAGTTACATATGTTTTTACGTATTTCTCGATATCTCTTAGGCACGGTGAAATATCGCCTTGGTTTTTGCTTGCAAATGTTACTCATACAAATGTTTAAAAACGAATTTTAGGATTTTTAGAAATTCCTCCCCTAAGGGGGTGTAAAAGTGTTAAATTTTTTTTACGTATTTCTCAATATCTCTTAGACACGATGAGATATCGCCTTGGTTTTTGTTTGCAAATCTTACTCATACAAATGTTTAAAAACAAAATTCAGGATTTTTAGAAATTTCACCCCTAAGGGGGTGTAAAAGCGTTAAATATTTTTTTACGTATAGAAATACGAGAACAATATCTTTTGGGCACGATGAGATATCGCCTTGGTTTTTGCTTGCAAATGTTACTCATACAAATGTTTAAAAACAGGTTTCAAGATTTTTAGAAATTCCACCCTTGAGAGGGTCTAAAAGGGTTAAATATGTTTTTACGTATTTCTCGATATCTCTTAGGCACGACGAGATATCGCCTTGGCTTTTGCTTGCAAATGTTACTGATACAAATGTTTAGAAACCAAATTCAAGATTTTTAGAAATTCCACCCTCAAAGTGGTGTAAAAGGGTTAAATGTGTTTTTACGTAATTTTAGAAATCTTTAATGCACGATGAGATATCGCTTTGGTTTTTGTCTGCAAATGTTACTCATACAAATGTTTAAAAAGAGATTTCAAGATTTTTAGAAATTCCACCCCTAAGGGGGCGTAAAAGGGTTGAATATGTTTTTACGTATTTCTCAAAATCTCTTGGACACGATGAGATATCGCCTTGGTTTTTTCTTGCAAATGTTACTTATACAAATGTTTCAAAAACAATTTCAAGATTGTGAAAAATTCCACCCCTAAGGGGGTGTAAAAGGGTTTAATATGTTTTTACGTACGTCTGAATATCTCTGAGGCACGATGAGATATCGCTTTATTTTGCTTGCAAATGTTACTCATACAAATGTTCAAAAACCAAATTTAAGATTTTTAGAATCTCCACCTCTAAGGGGGTGTAAAAGGTTGAATGTGTTTTTACGTATTTCTCTATACCTTTTAGGCACGATGAGATATCATTTTGGTTTTCGTTTGCAAATGTTACTCATACTTATGTTTAAAAACTAATTTTTGGATTTTGAGAAATTCTACTTCTAAGGGGTTGTAAAAAGGTTAAATATGTTTTTACGTAGTTCTCAATATCTCAAGGCACAATGAGATATCGCCTTGGTTTTTGCTTGCAAATGTTACTGATACAAATGTTTAGAAACCAAATTCAAGATTTTTAGAAATTCCACCCTCAAAGTGGTGTAAAAGGATTAAATGTGTTTTTACGTAATTTAAAAAATCTCTTATGCACGATGAGATATCGCCTTGATTTTTGTCTGCAAATGTTACTCAGACAAATGTTTCAAAAACAATTTCAGGATTTTATAAAATTCAACCCCTAAGAGGGTGTAAAAGGGGTTAATATGTTTTTACGTATTTCTCAATATCTCAAGGCACAATGAGATATCGCCTTGGTTTTTGCTTGCAAGTGTAATTCATACGAATGTTTAAAAAAAGATTTTAAGATTTTTAGAAATTCCACCCCTAAGGGGGCGTAAAAGGGTTAAATATGTTTTTACGTATTTCTCAAAATCTCTTAGGCACGACGAGATATCGCCTTGGTTTTTGCTTGCAAATACTACTATACAAATGTTTAAAAACCAATTTCAGGATTTCGAGAAATTCCACCCCTAATGGGGTGTAAAAGGGTGAAATATGTTTTCACGTATTTCTCAATATCTCTTAGACACGATGAGATATCGCCTTGGTTTTTGCTTGCAAATGTAATTCATACAAATGTTTAAAAACCTATTTCAGGATTTTAAAAAATGCCACCGCTAAGGGACACCCTCTTAGGGGTTAAATACGTTTCCACGTATTTCTCAATATTTCTTAGACACGATGAGATATCGCCTTGGTTTTCGCTTTCAAATGTTACTCATACAAATGTTCAAAAACCAAATTGAGGTTTATTAGAAATTCCACCCCTAAGTTGCTTTAAAAAGGTTAAATATTTTTGTACGTATTTCTTAATATCTCTCGGGCACGATGAGATATCGCCTTGGTTTTTGCTTGCGAATGTTACCCATACAAATGTTTAAAAATGGATTTCAAGATTTTTAGAAATTCCACCCCTAAGAGGGTGTAAAAGGGTTAAATATGTTTTTACGTATTTCTCGATATCTCTTAGGCACGATGAGATATCGCCTTGGTTCTTGTTTCCAAATGTAAATCATACAAATGTTTAAAAACCTATTTCAGGATTTTAAAAAATGCCACCCCTAAGGGACACCCTCTTAGGGGTTAAATACGTTTTCACGTATTTCTCAATATTTTTTAGGCACGTTGAGATATCGCCTTGGTTTTTGCTTGCAAATACTACTCATACAAACGTTTAAAAACCAATTTCAGGATTTCGAGAAATTCCACCCCTAAGAGGGTGTAAAAGGGTTAAATATGTTTTTACGTACTTCTGAATATCTCTAAGGCACGTTGAGATATCGCCTTGGTTTTTGCTTTCAAATGTTACCCATACAAATGTTCAAAAAATCATTTTAGGATTTTGAGAAATTCCACTCCTCAGGGGGTGTAAAAGGGTTAAATATGTTTTTACGTATTCTTCAATATCTCAAGGCACAATAAGATATCGCCTTGGTTTTCGCTTGCAAATGTTACTCATACAAATGTTTAAAAACCAAATTCAGGATTTCGAGAAATTCCACCCCTAAAAAGGTCTAAAAGGTTTGAATATGTTTTTACGTATTTCTCAATATCTCTTAGGCACGATGATATATCGCTTTGGTTTGTTTGCAAATGTAACTCATACAAATGTTCGAAAACGTATTCTAGGATTTTTAAAAATTCCACCCCTAAGGGGGTGTAAAAGGGTTAAATATGTTTTCACGTATTTCTCAATATCTCTTAGACACGATAAAATATCGCCTTGGTCTTGTTTGCAAATGTTACTCATACAAATGTTTAAAAACCGATTTCAAGATTTTTAGAAATTCAACCCTTGAGGGGGTGTAAAAGGCTTAATCATGTTTACGTACTTCTCAATATCTCTGAGGCACGTTGAGATATCGCCTTGGTTTTTGCTTTCAAATGTTACTCATACAAATGTTCAAAAAACCATTTCAGGATTCTGAGAAATTCCATCCCTAAGGGGGTGTAAAAGGGTTAAATACGTTTTCACGTATTTCTCAATATCTCTTAGACACGATGAGATATCGCCTCGGTTTTTGTTTGCAAATGTTACTCATACAAATGTTTGAAAACGAAATTCAGGATTTTTCGAAATTTCACCCCTAAGGGGGTGTAAAAGCGTTAAATATTTTTTTACGTATTTCTCAATATCTCTTGGGCACGATGAGATATCGCCTTGGTTTTTGCTTGCAAATGTTAATCATACAAATGTTTAAAAACCGATTTCTAGACTTTTAGAAATTCTACCCCTGAAGGGGTGTAAAAGGGTTGAATATTTTTTTACGTATTTCTCGATATCTCTTAGGCACGATGAGATATCGCTTTGGTTTTTGTTTCCAAATGTGACTCATACAAATGTTAAAAAACCAATTTCAGGATTTTGAAATTTTTGAAAATTCCACGCCTAAGGGGGTGTAAAAGGGTTTAATATGTTTTTACGTATTTTTAGAAATCTCTTTTGCACGATGAGATATCGCCTTGGTTTTTGTTTGCAATCCTTACGCAGACAAATGTTTCAAAAACGATTTCAGGATTTTGAAAAATTCCACCCCTAAGGGGGTGTAAAAGGGTTAAATATGTTTTACGTACTTCTGAATATCTCTGAGGCACGATGAGATATCGCCTTATTTTGCTTGCAAATGTTACTCATACAAATGTTCAAAAACCAAATTCAAGATTTTTAGAAATTCCACCTCTAAGGGGGTGTAAAAGGGTTGAATATGTTTTTACGTCTTTCTCAATATCTCTTAGACATGATGAGATATTGCCTTGGTTTTTGTTTGCAAATGTTACTAGTACAAACGTTTAAAAACCAATTTCAGGATTTTTTAAAATTCCACCCCTAAGGGGGTGTAAAAGGGTTAAATGTGTTTTTACGTATTTCTCTATAACTTTTAGGCACGATGAGAAATAGTTTTGGTTTTTGCTTGCAAATGTTATTGATACAAATGTTTAGAAACCAAATTCAAGATTTTTAGAAATTCCACCCTCAAAGTGGTGTAAAAGGGTTAAATGTGTTTTTACGTAATTCTAGAAATCTCTTATGCACGATGAGATATCGCCTTGATTTTTGTCTGCAAATGTTACTCAGACAAATGTTTCAAAAACTATTTCAGGATTTTATAAAGATCCACCCCTAAGGGGGTGTAAAAGGGTTAAATGTGTTTTTACGTATTTCTCTATAACTTTTAGGCACGATGAGATATCGTTTTGGTTTTCGTTTGCAAATGTTACTCATATTAATGTTTAAAAACTAATTTTTGGATTTTGAAAAATTCCACTTCTAAGGGGTTGTAAAAAGGTTAAATATGTTTTTACGTAGTTCTCAATATCTCAAGGCACAATGAGATATCGCCTTGGTTTTTGATTGCAAATAATACTGATACAAATGTTTAGAAACCAAATTCAAGATTTTTAGAAATTCCACCCTCAAAGTGGTGTAAAAGGGTTAAATGTGTTTTTACGTAATTTTAGAAATCTCTTATGCACGATGAGATATCGCCTTGATTTTTGTCTGCAAATGTTACTCAGACAAATGTTTCAAAAACTATTTCAGGATTTTATAAAGATCCACCCCTAAGAGGGTGAAAAAGGGTTAAATATGTTTTTACGTATTTCTAAATATCTCAAGGCACAATGAGATATAGCCTTGGTTTTTACTTGCAAATGTTACTCATACAAATGTTTAAAAACCTATTTCTGGATTTTAAAAAATGCCACCGCTAAGGGACACCCTCTTAGGGGTTAAATACGTTTCCACGTATTTCTCAATATCTCTTGGGCACGTTGAGATATCGCCTTGGTTTTTGCTTGCAAATGTTACTCATACAAATGTTTGAAAACCAATTTCAGGATTTTGAGAAATTCCACCCCTAAGGGGGTGTAAAAGGGTTAAATACGTTTCTACGTATTTCTCAATATCTCAAGGCACAATGAGATATCGCCTTGGTTTTTGCTTGCAAATGTTACCCATAGTAATGTTCAAAGACCAACCTCAAGGATTTTAGAAATTCCACCTCTAAGGGGGTGTAAAAGGGTTTAATATGTTTTTACATATTTCTCAATATCGCTTAGACACGATGAGATATCGCCTTGGTTTTCGCTTTCAAATGTTACTTATACAAATTTTTAAGAACCAAATTGAGGATTATCAGAAATTCCACCCCTAAGTTGCTGTAAAAGGGTTAAATATTTTTGTACGTATTTCTTAATATCTCTTGGGCCCGATGAGATATCGCCTTGGTTCTTGCTTGCGAATGTTACTCATACAAATGTTTAAAAATGGATTTCAGGATTTTTAGAAATTCCACCCCTAAGAGGGTGTAAAAGGGTTAAATATGTTTTTACGTATTTCTCGATATCTCTTAGGCACGATGAGATATCGCCTTGGTTCTTGTTTCCAAATGTAAATCATACAAATGTTTAAAAACGTATTTCAGGATTTTAAAAAATGCCACCCCTAAGGGACACCGTCTTAGGGGTTAAATACGTTTTCACGTATTTCTCAATATTTTTTAGGCACCTTGAGATATCGCCTTGGTTTTTGCTTGCAAATACTACTCATACAAACGTTTAAAAACCAATTTCAGGATTTCGAGAAATTCTACCCCTAAGGGGGTGTAAAAGGGTTAAATAAGTTTTTACGTATTTCTCTATATCTCAAGGCACAATGAGATATTGCCTTGGTTTTTGCTTTCAAATGTTACTCATACAAATGTTTAAAAAAAGATTTTAAGATTTTTAGAAATTCCACCCCTAAGGGGGCGTAAAAGGGTTAAATATGTTTTTAGGTATTGCTCAAAATCGCTTAGGCACGTTGAGATATCGCCTTGGTTTTTGCTTGCAAATACTACTCATACAAACGTTTAAAAACCAATTTCAGGATTTCGAGAAATTCTACCCCTAAGGGGGTGTAAAAGGGTTAAATAAGTTTTTACGTATTTCTCTATATCTCAAGGCACAATGAGATATTGCCTTGGTTTTTGCTTTCAAATGTTACTCATACAAATGTTTAAAAAAAGATTTTAAGATTTTTAGAAATTCCACCCCTAAGGGGGCGTAAAAGGGTTGAATATGTTTTTACGTATTTCTCAAAATCTCTTGAGCACGACGAGATAACGCCGTGGTTTTTGCTTGCAAATACTACTCATACAAATGTTTAAAAACCAATTTCAGGATTTCGAGAAATTCTACCCCTAAGGGGGTGTGAAAGGGTTAAATATGTTTTCACGTATTTCTCAATATCTCTTATGCACGATGAGATATCGCCTTGTTTTTTGTTTGCAAATGTTACTCAGACAAATGTTTGGAAAAACATTCCAAGATTTTCAAAAATTCCACCCCTAAGGGGGTGTAAAAGGGTTAAATATGTTTTTACTTATTTCTCAATATCTCTTAGACACGATGAGATATCGCCTCGGTTTTTGTTTGCAAATGTTACTCATACAAATGTTTAAAAACGAAATTCAGGATTTTTCGAAATTTCACCCCTAAGGGGGTGTAAAAGCGTTAACAATTTTTTTACGTATTTCTCAATATCTCTTGGGCACGATGAGATATCGCCTTGGTTTTTGCTTGCAAATGTTACTCATACAAATGTTTAAAAACCGATTTCTGGACTTTTAGAAATTCTACCCCTGAGGGGGTGTAAAAGGGTTGAATATTTTTTTACGTATTTTTCGATATCTCTCAGGCACGATGAGATATCGCTTTGGTTTTTGTTTCCAAATGTTACTCATACAAATGTTAAAAAACCAATTTCAGAATTTTAAAATTTTTGAAAATTCCACGCCTAAGGGGGTGTAAAAGGGTTTAATATGTTTTTACGTATTTTTAGAAATCTCTTTTGCACGATGAGATATCGCCTTGGTTTTTGTTTGCAATCGTTACTCAGACAAATGTTTCAAAAACAATTTCAAGATTTTGAAAAATTCCACCCCTAAGGGGGTGTAAAAGGGTTAAATATGTTTTTACGTACGTCTGAATATCTCTGAGGCACGATGAGATATCGCCTTATTTTGCTTGCAAATGTTACTCATACAAATATTCAAAAACCAAATTAAGATTTTTAGAAATTCCACCTCTAAGGGGGTGTAAAAGGGTTGAATATGTTTTTACGTCTTTCTCAATATCTCTTAGACATGATGAGATATTGCCTTGGTTTTTGTTTGCAAATATTACTCATACAAACGTTTAAAAAACAATTTTAGGATTTTTCAAAATTCCACCCCTAAGGGGGTGTAAAAGGGTTAAATATGTTTTTACGTATTTCTCTATAACTTTTAGGCACGATGAGATATAGTTTTGGTTTTCGTTTGCAAATGTTACTCATTTAAATGTTTAAAAACCGAATTCAGGGTTTTGAGAAATTCCACCCCTAATGGGGTTTTGAAGAGTTACATATGTTTTTACGTATTTCTCGATATCTCTTAGGCACGGTGAAATATCGCCTTGGTTTTTGCTTGCAAATGTTACTCATACAAATGTTTAAAAACGAATTTTAGGATTTTTAGAAATTCCTCCCCTAAGGGGGTGTAAAAGTGTTAAATTTTTTTTACGTATTTCTCAATATCTCTTAGACACGATGAGATATCGCCTTGGTTTTTGTTTGCAAATCTTACTCATACAAATGTTTAAAAACAAAATTCAGGATTTTTAGAAATTTCACCCCTAAGGGGGTGTAAAACGTTAAATATTTTTTTACGTATAGAAATACGAGAACAATATCTTTTGGGCACGATGAGATATCGCCTTGGTTTTTGCTTGCAAATGTTACTCATACAAATGTTTAAAAACAGGTTTCAAGATTTTTAGAAATTCCACCCTTGAGAGGGTCTAAAAGGGTTGAATATGTTTTTACGTATTTCTCGATATCTCTTAGGCACGACGAGATATCGCCTTGGCTTTTGCTTGCAAATGTTACTGATACAAATGTTTAGAAACCAAATTCAAGATTTTTAGAAATTCCACCCTCAAAGTGGTGTAAAAGGGTTAAATGTGTTTTTACGTAATTTTAGAAATCTTTAATGCACGATGAGATATCGCTTTGGTTTTTGTCTGCAAATGTTACTCAGACTAATGTTTCAAAAACGATTTCAGGATTTTAAAAAATTCTACCCCTAAGGGGGTGTAAAAGGGTTAAATATGTTTTTACGTATTTCTCGATATCTCTTAGGCACGATGAGATATCGCCTTGGTTCTTGTTTTCAAATGTTAATCATACAAATGTTCAAAAACCTATTTCAGGATTTTGAAAAATGCCACCCCTAAGGGACTCCCTCTTAGGGGTTTAATACGTTTTAACGTATTTCTCAATATTTTTTAGGCACGTTGAGATATCGCCTTGGTTTTTGCTTGCAAATACTACTCATACAAACGTTTAAAAACCAATTTCAGGATTTCGAGAAATTCTACCCCTAAGGGGGTGTAAAAGGGTTAAATAAGTTTTTACGTATTTCTCTACATCTCAAGGCACAATGAGATATCGCCTTGGTTTTTGCTTTCAAATGTTACTCATACAAATGTTTGAAAAAAGATTTTAAGATTTTTAGAAATTCCACCCCTAAGGGGGTTTTGAAGAGTTACATATGTTTTTACGTATTTCTCGATATCTCTTAGGCACGGTGAAATATCGCCTTCGTTTTTGCTTGCAAATACTACTCATACAAACGTTTAAAAACCAATTTCAGGATTTCGAGAAATTCTACCCCTAAGGGGGTGTAAAAGGGTTAAATAAGTTTTTACGTATTTCTCTACATCTCAAGGCACAATGAGATATCGCCTTGGTTTTTGCTTTCAAATGTTACTCATACAAATGTTTGAAAAAAGATTTTGAGATTTTTAGAAATTCCACCCCTAAGGGGGTTTTGAAGAGTTACATATGTTTTTACGTATTTCTCGATATCTCTTAGGCACGATGAAATATCGCCTTGGTTTTTGCTTGCAAATGTTACTCATACAAATGTTTAAAAACGAAATTCAGGATTTTTCGAAATTTCACCCCTAAGGGGGTGTAAAAGCGTTAACAATTTTTTTACGTATTTCTCAATATCTCTTGGGCACGATGAGATATCGCCTTGGTTTTTGCTTGCAAATGTTACTCATACAAATGTTTAAAAACCGATTTCTGGACTTTTAGAAATTCTACCCCTGAGGGGGTGTAAAAGAGTTGATTATGTTTTTACTTATTTCTCAATATCTCTTAGACACGATGAGATATCGCCTCGGTTTTTGTTTGCAAATGTTACTCATACAAATGTTTAAAAACGAAATTCAGGATTTTTCGAAATTTCACCCCTAAGGGGGTGTAAAAGCGTTAACAATTTTTTTACGTATTTCTCAATATCTCTTGGGCACGATGAGATATCGCCTTGGTTTTTGCTTGCAAATGTTACTCATACAAATGTTTAAAAACCGATTTCTGGACTTTTAGAAATTCTACCCCTGAGGGGGTGTAAAAGGGTTGAATATTTTTTTACGTATTTTTCGATATCTCTCAGGCACGATGAGATATCGCTTTGGTTTTTGTTTCCAAATGTTACTCATACAAATGTTAAAAAACCAATTTCAGAATTTTGAAATTTTTGAAAATTCCACGCCTAAGGGGGTGTAAAAGGGTTTAATATGTTTTTACGTATTTTTAGAAATCTCTTTTGCACGATGAGATATCGCCTTGGTTTTTGTTTGCAATCGTTACTCAGACAAATGTTTCAAAAACAATTTCAGGATTTTGAAAAATTCCACCCCTAAGGGGGTGTAAAAGGGTTAAATATGTTTTTACGTACGTCTGAATATCTCTGAGGCACGATGAGATATCGCCTTATTTTGCTTGCAAATGTTACTCATACAAATATTCAAAAACCAAATTAAGATTTTTAGAAATTCCACCTCTAAGGGGGTGTAAAAGGGTTGAATATGTTTTTACGTCTTTCTCAATATCTCTTAGACATGATGAGATATTGCCTTGGTTTTTGTTTGCAAATATTACTCATACAAACGTTTAAAAAACAATTTTAGGATTTTTCAAAATTCCACCCCTAAGGGGGTGTAAAAGGGTTAAATATGTTTTTACGTATTTCTCTATAACTTTTAGGCACGATGAGATATAGTTTTGGTTTTCGTTTGCAAATGTTACTCATTTAAATGTTTAAAAACCGAATTCAGGGTTTTGAGAAATTCCACCCCTAATGGGGTTTTGAAGAGTTACATATGTTTTTACGTATTTCTCGATATCTCTTAGGCACGGTGAAATATCGCCTTGGTTTTTGCTTGCAAATGTTACTCATACAAATGTTTAAAAACGAATTTTAGGATTTTTAGAAATTCCTCCCCTAAGGGGGTGTAAAAGTGTTAAATTTTTTTTACGTATTTCTCAATATCTCTTAGACACGATGAGATATCGCCTTGGTTTTTGTTTGCAAATCTTACTCATACAAATGTTTAAAAACAAAATTCAGGATTTTTAGAAATTTCACCCCTAAGGGGGTGTAAAAGCGTTAAATATTTTTTTACGTATAGAAATACGAGAACAATATCTTTTGGGCACGATGAGATATCGCCTTGGTTTTTGCTTGCAAATGTTACTCATACAAATGTTTAAAAACAGGTTTCAAGATTTTTAGAAATTCCACCCTTGAGAGGGTCTAAAAGGGTTAAATATGTTTTTACGTATTTCTCGATATCTCTTAGGCACGACGAGATATCGCCTTGGCTTTTGCTTGCAAATGTTACTGATACAAATGTTTAGAAACCAAATACAAGATTTTTAGAAATTCCACCCTCAAAGTGGTGTAAAAGGGTTAAATGTGTTTTTACGTAATTTTAGAAATCTTTAATGCACGATGAGATATCGCTTTGGTTTTTGTCTGCAAATGTTACTCATACAAATGTTTAAAAAGAGATTTCAAGATTTTTAGAAATTCCACCCCTAAGGGGGCGTAAAAGGGTTGAATATGTTTTTACGTATTTCTCAAAATCTCTTGGACACGATGAGATATCGCCTTGGTTTTTTCTTGCAAATGTTACTTATACAAATGTTTCAAAAACAATTTCAAGATTGTGAAAAATTCCACCCCTAAGGGGGTGTAAAAGGGTTTAATATGTTTTTACGTACGTCTGAATATCTCTGAGGCACGATGAGATATCGCCTTATTTTGCTTGCAAATGTTACTCATACAAATGTTCAAAAACCAAATTTAAGATTTTTAGAATCTCCACCTCTAAGGGGGTGTAAAAGGTTGAATGTGTTTTTACGTATTTCTCTATACCTTTTAGGCACGATGAGATATCGTTTTGGTTTTCGTTTGCAAATGTTACTCATACTTATGTTTAAAAACTAATTTTTGGATTTTGAGAAATTCTACTTCTAAGGGGTTGTAAAAAGGTTAAATATGTTTTTACGTAGTTCTCAATATCTCAAGGCACAATGAGATATCGCCTTGGTTTTTGCTTGCAAATGTTACTGATACAAATGTTTAGAAACCAAATTCAAGATTTTTAGAAATTCCACCCTCAAAGTGGTGTAAAAGGATTAAATGTGTTTTTACGTAATTTAAAAAATCTCTTATGCACGATGAGATATCGCCTTGATTTTTGTCTGCAAATGTTACTCAGACAAATGTTTCAAAAACAATTTCAGGATTTTATAAAATTCAACCCCTAAGAGGGTGTAAAAGGGGTTAATATGTTTTTACGTATTTCTCAATATCTCAAGGCACAATGAGATATCGCCTTGGTTTTTGCTTGCAAGTGTAATTCATACGAATGTTTAAAAAAAGATTTTAAGATTTTTAGAAATTCCACCCCTAAGGGGGCGTAAAAGGGTTAAATATGTTTTTACGTATTTCTCAAAATCTCTTAGGCACGACGAGATATCGCCTTGGTTTTTGCTTGCAAATACTACTATACAAATGTTTAAAAACCAATTTCAGGATTTCCAGAAATTCCACCCCTAATGGGGTGTAAAAGGGTGAAATATGTTTTCACGTATTTCTCAATATCTCTTAGACACGATGAGATATCGCCTTGGTTTTTGCTTGCAAATGTAATTCATACAAATGTTTAAAAACCTATTTCAGGATTTTAAAAAATGCCACCGCTAAGGGACACCCTCTTAGGGGTTAAATACGTTTCCACGTATTTCTCAATATTTCTTAGACACGATGAGATATCGCCTTGGTTTTCGCTTTCAAATGTTACTCATACAAATGTTCAAAAACCAAATTGAGGTTTATTAGAAATTCCACCCCTAAGTTGCTTTAAAAAGGTTAAATATTTTTGTACGTATTTCTTAATATCTCTCGGGCACGATGAGATATCGCCTTGGTTTTTGCTTGCGAATGTTACCCATACAAATGTTTAAAAATGGATTTCAAGATTTTTAGAAATTCCACCCCTAAGAGGGTGTAAAAGGGTTAAATATGTTTTTACGTATTTCTCGATATCTCTTAGGCACGATGAGATATCGCCTTGGTTCTTGTTTCCAAATGTAAATCATACAAATGTTTAAAAACCTATTTCAGGATTTTAAAAAATGCCACCCCTAAGGGACACCCTCTTAGGGGTTAAATACGTTTTCACGTATTTCTCAATATTTTTTAGGCACGTTGAGATATCGCCTTGGTTTTTGCTTGCAAATACTACTCATACAAACGTTTAAAAACCAATTTCAGGATTTCGAGAAATTCCACCCCTAAGAGGGTGTAAAAGGGTTAAATATGTTTTTACGTACTTCTGAATATCTCTAAGGCACGTTGAGATATCGCCTTGGTTTTTGCTTTCAAATGTTACCCATACAAATGTTCAAAAAATCATTTTAGGATTTTGAGAAATTCCACTCCTCAGGGGGTGTAAAAGGGTTAAATATGTTTTTACGTATTCTTCAATATCTCAAGGCACAATAAGATATCGCCTTGGTTTTCGCTTGCAAATGTTACTCATACAAATGTTTAAAAACCAAATTCAGGATTTCGAGAAATTCCACCCCTAAAAAGGTCTAAAAGGTTTGAATATGTTTTTACGTATTTCTCAATATCTCTTAGGCACGATGATATATCGCTTTGGTTTGTTTGCAAATGTAACTCATACAAATGTTCGAAAACGTATTCTAGGATTTTTAAAAATTCCACCCCTAAGGGGGTGTAAAAGGGTTAAATATGTTTTCACGTATTTCTCAATATCTCTTAGACACGATAAAATATCGCCTTGGTCTTGTTTGCAAATGTTTCTCATACAAATGTTTAAAAACCGATTTCAAGATTTTTAGAAATTCAACCCTTGAGGGGGTGTAAAAGGCTTAATCATGTTTACGTACTTCTCAATATCTCTGAGGCACGTTGAGATATCGCCTTGGTTTTTGCTTTCAAATGTTACTCATACAAATGTTCAAAAAACCATTTCAGGATTCTGAGAAATTCCATCCCTAAGGGGGTGTAAAAGGGTTAAATACGTTTTCACGTATTTCTCAATATCTCTTAGACACGATGAGATATCGCCTCGGTTTTTGTTTGCAAATGTTACTCATACAAATGTTTGAAAACGAAATTCAGGATTTTTCGAAATTTCACCCCTAAGGGGGTGTAAAAGCGTTAAATATTTTTTTACGTATTTCTCAATATCTCTTGGGCACGATGAGATATCGCCTTGGTTTTTGCTTGCAAATGTTAATCATACAAATGTTTAAAAACCGATTTCTAGACTTTTAGAAATTCTACCCCTGAAGGGGTGTAAAAGGGTTGAATATTTTTTTACGTATTTCTCGATATCTCTTAGGCACGATGAGATATCGCTTTGGTTTTTGTTTCCAAATGTGACTCATACAAATGTTAAAAAACCAATTTCAGGATTTTGAAATTTTTGAAAATTCCACGCCTAAGGGGGTGTAAAAGGGTTTAATATGTTTTTACGTATTTTTAGAAATCTCTTTTGCACGATGAGATATCGCCTTGGTTTTTGTTTGCAATCCTTACGCAGACAAATGTTTCAAAAACGATTTCAGGATTTTGAAAAATTCCACCCCTAGGGGGTGTAAAAGGGTTAAATATGTTTTACGTACTTCTGAATATCTCTGAGGCACGATGAGATATCGCCTTATTTTGCTTGCAAATGTTACTCATACAAATGTTCAAAAACCAAATTCAAGATTTTTAGAAATTCCACCTCTAAGGGGGTGTAAAAGGGTTGAATATGTTTTTACGTCTTTCTCAATATCTCTTAGACATGATGAGATATTGCCTTGGTTTTTGTTTGCAAATGTTACTAGTACAAACGTTTAAAAACCAATTTCAGGATTTTTTAAAATTCCACCCCTAAGGGGGTGTAAAAGGGTTAAATGTGTTTTTACGTATTTCTCTATAACTTTTAGGCACGATGAGAAATAGTTTTGGTTTTTGCTTGCAAATGTTATTGATACAAATGTTTAGAAACCAAATTCAAGATTTTTAGAAATTCCACCCTCAAAGTGGTGTAAAAGGGTTAAATGTGTTTTTACGTAATTCTAGAAATCTCTTATGCACGATGAGATATCGCCTTGATTTTTGTCTGCAAATGTTACTCAGACAAATGTTTCAAAAACTATTTCAGGATTTTATAAAGATCCACCCCTAAGGGGGTGTAAAAGGGTTGAATGTGTTTTTACGTATTTCTCTATAACTTTTAGGCACGATGAGATATCGTTTTGGTTTTCGTTTGCAAATGTTACTCATATTAATGTTTAAAAACTAATTTTTGGATTTTGAAAAATTCCACTTCTAAGGGGTTGTAAAAGGGTTAAATATGTTTTTACGTAGTTCTCAATATCTCAAGGCACAATGAGATATCGCCTTGGTTTTTGATTGCAAATAATACTGATACAAATGTTTAGAAACCAAATTCAAGATTTTTAGAAATTCCACCCTCAAAGTGGTGTAAAAGGGTTAAATGTGTTTTTACGTAATTTTAGAAATCTCTTATGCACGATGAGATATCGCCTTGATTTTTGTCTGCAAATGTTACTCAGACAAATGTTTCAAAAACTATTTCAGGATTTTATAAAGATCCACCCCTAAGAGGGTGAAAAAGGGTTAAATATGTTTTTACGTATTTCTAAATATCTCAAGGCACAATGAGATATAGCCTTGGTTTTTACTTGCAAATGTTACTCATACAAATGTTTAAAAACCTATTTCTGGATTTTAAAAAATGCCACCGCTAAGGGACACCCTCTTAGGGGTTAAATACGTTTCCACGTATTTCTCAATATCTCTTGGGCACGTTGAGATATCGCCTTGGTTTTTGCTTGCAAATGTTACTCATACAAATGTTTGAAAACCAATTTCAGGATTTTGAGAAATTCCACCCCTAAGGGGGTGTAAAAGGGTTAAATACGTTTCTACGTATTTCTCAATATCTCAAGGCACAATGAGATATCGCCTTGGTTTTTGCTTGCAAATGTTACCCATAGTAATGTTCAAAGACCAACCTCAAGGATTTTAGAAATTCCACCTCTAAGGGGGTGTAAAAGGGTTTAATATGTTTTTACATATTTCTCAATATCGCTTAGACACGATGAGATATCGCCTTGGTTTTCGCTTTCAAATGTTACTTATACAAATTTTTAAGAACCAAATTGAGGATTATCAGAAATTCCACCCCTAAGTTGCTGTAAAAGGGTTAAATATTTTTGTACGTATTTCTTAATATCTCTTGGGCCCGATGAGATATCGCCTTGGTTCTTGCTTGCGAATGTTACTCATACAAATGTTTAAAAATGGATTTCAGGATTTTTAGAAATTCCACCCCTAAGAGGGTGTAAAAGGGTTAAATATGTTTTTACGTATTTCTCGATATCTCTTAGGCACGATGAGATATCGCCTTGGTTCTTGTTTCCAAATGTAAATCATACAAATGTTTAAAAACCTATTTCAGGATTTTAAAAAATGCCACCCCTAAGGGACACCGTCTTAGGGGTTAAATACGTTTTCACGTATTTCTCAATATTTTTTAGGCACCTTGAGATATCGCCTTGGTTTTTGCTTGCAAATACTACTCATACAAACGTTTAAAAACCAATTTCAGGATTTCGAGAAATTCTACCCCTAAGGGGGTGTAAAAGGGTTAAATAAGTTTTTACGTATTTCTCTATATCTCAAGGCACAATGAGATATTGCCTTGGTTTTTGCTTTCAAATGTTACTCATACAAATGTTTAAAAAAAGATTTTAAGATTTTTAGAAATTCCACCCCTAAGGGGGCGTAAAAGGGTTAAATATGTTTTTAGGTATTGCTCAAAATCGCTTAGGCACGTTGAGATATCGCCTTGGTTTTTGCTTGCAAATACTACTCATACAAACGTTTAAAAACCAATTTCAGGATTTCGAGAAATTCTACCCCTAAGGGGGTGTAAAAGGGTTAAATAAGTTTTTACGTATTTCTCTATATCTCAAGGCACAATGAGACATTGCCTTGGTTTTTGCTTTCAAATGTTACTCATACAAATGTTTAAAAAAAGATTTTAAGATTTTTAGAAATTCCACCCCTAAGGGGGCGTAAAAGGGTTGAATATGTTTTTACGTATTTCTCAAAATCTCTTGAGCACGACGAGATAACGCCGTGGTTTTTGCTTGCAAATACTACTCATACAAATGTTTAAAAACCAATTTCAGGATTTCGAGAAATTCTACCCCTAAGGGGGTGTGAAAGGGTTAAATATGTTTTCACGTATTTCTCAATATCTCTTATGCACGATGAGATATCGCCTTGTTTTTTGTTTGCAAATGTTACTCAGACAAATGTTTGAAAAAACATTCCAAGATTTTCAAAAATTCCACCCCTAAGGGGGTGTAAAAGGGTTAAATATGTTTTTACTTATTTCTCAATATCTCTTAGACACGATGAGATATCGCCTCGGTTTTTGTTTGCAAATGTTACTCATACAAATGTTTAAAAACGAAATTCAGGATTTTTCGAAATTTCACCCCTAAGGGGGTGTAAAAGCGTTAACAATTTTTTTACGTATTTCTCAATATCTCTTGGGCACGATGAGATATCGCCTTGGTTTTTGCTTGCAAATGTTACTCATACAAATGTTTAAAAACCGATTTCTGGACTTTTAGAAATTCTACCCCTGAGGGGGTGTAAAAGGGTTGAATATTTTTTTACGTATTTTTCGATATCTCTCAGGCACGATGAGATATCGCTTTGGTTTTTGTTTCCAAATGTTACTCATACAAATGTTAAAAAACCAATTTCAGAATTTTGAAATTTTTGAAAATTCCACGCCTAAGGGGGTGTAAAAGGGTTTAATATGTTTTTACGTATTTTTAGAAATCTCTTTTGCACGATGAGATATCGCCTTGGTTTTTGTTTGCAATCGTTACTCAGACAAATGTTTCAAAAACAATTTCAGGATTTTGAAAAATTCCACCCCTAAGGGGGTGTAAAAGGGTTAAATATGTTTTTACGTACGTCTGAATATCTCTGAGGCACGATGAGATATCGCCTTATTTTGCTTGCAAATGTTACTCATACAAATATTCAAAAACCAAATTAAGATTTTTAGAAATTCCACCTCTAAGGGGGTGTAAAAGGGTTGAATATGTTTTTACGTCTTTCTCAATATCTCTTAGACATGATGAGATATTGCCTTGGTTTTTGTTTGCAAATATTACTCATACAAACGTTTAAAAAACAATTTTAGGATTTTTCAAAATTCCACCCCTAAGGGGGTGTAAAAGGGTTGAATATGTTTTTACGTATTTCTCTATAACTTTTAGGCACGATGAGATATAGTTTTGGTTTTCGTTTGCAAATGTTACTCATTTAAATGTTTAAAAACCGAATTCAGGGTTTTGAGAAATTCCACCCCTAATGGGGTTTTGAAGAGTTACATATGTTTTTACGTATTTCTCGATATCTCTTAGGCACGGTGAAATATCGCCTTGGTTTTTGCTTGCAAATGTTACTCATACAAATGTTTAAAAACGAATTTTAGGATTTTTAGAAATTCCTCCCCTAAGGGGGTGTAAAAGTGTTAAATTTTTTTTACGTATTTCTCAATATCTCTTAGACACGATGAGATATCGCCTTGGTTTTTGTTTGCAAATCTTACTCATACAAATGTTTAAAAACAAAATTCAGGATTTTTAGAAATTTCACCCCTAAGGGGGTGTAAAAGCGTTAAATATTTTTTTACGTATAGAAATACGAGAACAATATCTTTTGGGCACGATGAGATATCGCCTTGGTTTTTGCTTGCAAATGTTACTCATACAAATGTTTAAAAACAGGTTTCAAGATTTTTAGAAATTCCACCCTTGAGAGGGTCTAAAAGGGTTAAATATGTTTTTACGTATTTCTCGATATCTCTTAGGCACGACGAGATATCGCCTTGGCTTTTGCTTGCAAATGTTACTGATACAAATGTTTAGAAACCAAATTCAAGATTTTTAGAAATTCCACCCTCAAAGTGGTGTAAAAGGGTTAAATGTGTTTTTACGTAATTTTAGAAATCTTTAATGCACGATGAGATATCGCTTTGGTTTTTGTCTGCAAATGTTACTCATACAAATGTTTAAAAAGAGATTTCAAGATTTTTAGAAATTCCACCCCTAAGGGGGCGTAAAAGGGTTGAATATGTTTTTACGTATTTCTCAAAATCTCTTGGACACGATGAGATATCGCCTTGGTTTTTTCTTGCAAATGTTACTTATACAAATGTTTCAAAAACAATTTCAAGATTGTGAAAAATTCCACCCCTAAGGGGGTGTAAAAGGGTTTAATATGTTTTTACGTACGTCTGAATATCTCTGAGGCACGATGAGATATCGCTTTATTTTGCTTGCAAATGTTACTCATACAAATGTTCAAAAACCAAATTTAAGATTTTTAGAATCTCCACCTCTAAGGGGGTGTAAAAGGTTGAATGTGTTTTTACGTATTTCTCTATACCTTTTAGGCACGATGAGATATCATTTTGGTTTTCGTTTGCAAATGTTACTCATACTTATGTTTAAAAACTAATTTTTGGATTTTGAGAAATTCTACTTCTAAGGGGTTGTAAAAAGGTTAAATATGTTTTTACGTAGTTCTCAATATCTCAAGGCACAATGAGATATCGCCTTGGTTTTTGCTTGCAAATGTTACTGATACAAATGTTTAGAAACCAAATTCAAGATTTTTAGAAATTCCACCCTCAAAGTGGTGTAAAAGGATTAAATGTGTTTTTACGTAATTTAAAAAATCTCTTATGCACGATGAGATATCGCCTTGATTTTTGTCTGCAAATGTTACTCAGACAAATGTTTCAAAAACAATTTCAGGATTTTATAAAATTCAACCCCTAAGAGGGTGTAAAAGGGGTTAATATGTTTTTACGTATTTCTCAATATCTCAAGGCACAATGAGATATCGCCTTGGTTTTTGCTTGCAAGTGTAATTCATACGAATGTTTAAAAAAAGATTTTAAGATTTTTAGAAATTCCACCCCTAAGGGGGCGTAAAAGGGTTAAATATGTTTTTACGTATTTCTCAAAATCTCTTAGGCACGACGAGATATCGCCTTGGTTTTTGCTTGCAAATACTACTATACAAATGTTTAAAAACCAATTTCAGGATTTCGAGAAATTCCACCCCTAATGGGGTGTAAAAGGGTGAAATATGTTTTCACGTATTTCTCAATATCTCATAGACACGATGAGATATCGCCTTGGTTTTTGCTTGCAAATGTAATTCATACAAATGTTTAAAAACCTATTTCAGGATTTTAAAAAATGCCACCGCTAAGGGACACCCTCTTAGGGGTTAAATACGTTTCCACGTATTTCTCAATATTTCTTAGACACGATGAGATATCGCCTTGGTTTTCGCTTTCAAATGTTACTCATACAAATGTTCAAAAACCAAATTGAGGTTTATTAGAAATTCCACCCCTAAGTTGCTTTAAAAAGGTTAAATATTTTTGTACGTATTTCTTAATATCTCTCGGGCACGATGAGATATCGCCTTGGTTTTTGCTTGCGAATGTTACCCATACAAATGTTTAAAAATGGATTTCAAGATTTTTAGAAATTCCACCCCTAAGAGGGTGTAAAAGGGTTAAATATGTTTTTACGTATTTCTCGATATCTCTTAGGCACGATGAGATATCGCCTTGGTTCTTGTTTCCAAATGTAAATCATACAAATGTTTAAAAACCTATTTCAGGATTTTAAAAAATGCCACCCCTAAGGGACACCCTCTTAGGGGTTAAATACGTTTTCACGTATTTCTCAATATTTTTTAGGCACGTTGAGATATCGCCTTGGTTTTTGCTTGCAAATACTACTCATACAAACGTTTAAAAACCAATTTCAGGATTTCGAGAAATTCCACCCCTAAGAGGGTGTAAAAGGGTTAAATATGTTTTTACGTACTTCTGAATATCTCTAAGGCACGTTGAGATATCGCCTTGGTTTTTGCTTTCAAATGTTACCCATACAAATGTTCAAAAAATCATTTTAGGATTTTGAGAAATTCCACTCCTCAGGGGGTGTAAAAGGGTTAAATATGTTTTTACGTATTCTTCAATATCTCAAGGCACAATAAGATATCGCCTTGGTTTTCGCTTGCAAATGTTACTCATACAAATGTTTAAAAACCAAATTCAGGATTTCGAGAAATTCCACCCCTAAAAAGGTCTAAAAGGTTTGAATATGTTTTTACGTATTTCTCAATATCTCTTAGGCACGATGATATATCGCTTTGGTTTGTTTGCAAATGTAACTCATACAAATGTTCGAAAACGTATTCTAGGATTTTTAAAAATTCCACCCCTAAGGGGGTGTAAAAGGGTTAAATATGTTTTCACGTATTTCTCAATATCTCTTAGACACGATAAAATATCGCCTTGGTCTTGTTTGCAAATGTTACTCATACAAATGTTTAAAAACCGATTTCAAGATTTTTAGAAATTCAACCCTTGAGGGGGTGTAAAAGGCTTAATCATGTTTACGTACTTCTCAATATCTCTGAGGCACGTTGAGATATCGCCTTGGTTTTTGCTTTCAAATGTTACTCATACAAATGTTCAAAAAACCATTTCAGGATTCTGAGAAATTCCATCCCTAAGGGGGTGTAAAAGGGTTAAATACGTTTTCACGTATTTCTCAATATCTCTTAGACACGATGAGATATCGCCTCGGTTTTTGTTTGCAAATGTTACTCATACAAATGTTTGAAAACGAAATTCAGGATTTTTCGAAATTTCACCCCTAAGGGGGTGTAAAAGCGTTAAATATTTTTTTACGTATTTCTCAATATCTCTTGGGCACGATGAGATATCGCCTTGGTTTTTGCTTGCAAATGTTAATCATACAAATGTTTAAAAACCGATTTCTAGACTTTTAGAAATTCTACCCCTGAAGGGGTGTAAAAGGGTTGAATATTTTTTTACGTATTTCTCGATATCTCTTAGGCACGATGAGATATCGCTTTGGTTTTTGTTTCCAAATGTGACTCATACAAATGTTAAAAAACCAATTTCAGGATTTTGAAATTTTTGAAAATTCCACGCCTAAGGGGGTGTAAAAGGGTTTAATATGTTTTTACGTATTTTTAGAAATCTCTTTTGCACGATGAGATATCGCCTTGGTTTTTGTTTGCAATCCTTACGCAGACAAATGTTTCAAAAACGATTTCAGGATTTTGAAAAATTCCACCCCTAAGGGGGTGTAAAAGGGTTAAATATGTTTTACGTACTTCTGAATATCTCTGAGGCACGATGAGATATCGCCTTATTTTGCTTGCAAATGTTACTCATACAAATGTTCAAAAACCAAATTCAAGATTTTTAGAAATTCCACCTCTAAGGGGGTGTAAAAGGGTTGAATATGTTTTTACGTCTTTCTCAATATCTCTTAGACATGATGAGATATTGCCTTGGTTTTTGTTTGCAAATGTTACTAGTACAAACGTTTAAAAACCAATTTCAGGATTTTTTAAAATTCCACCCCTAAGGGGGTGTAAAAGGGTTAAATGTGTTTTTACGTATTTCTCTATAACTTTTAGGCACGATGAGAAATAGTTTTGGTTTTTGCTTGCAAATGTTATTGATACAAATGTTTAGAAACCAAATTCAAGATTTTTAGAAATTCCACCCTCAAAGTGGTGTAAAAGGGTTAAATGTGTTTTTACGTAATTCTAGAAATCTCTTATGCACGATGAGATATCGCCTTGATTTTTGTCTGCAAATGTTACTCAGACAAATGTTTCAAAAACTATTTCAGGATTTTATAAAGATCCACCCCTAAGGGGGTGTAAAAGGGTTAAATGTGTTTTTACGTATTTCTCTATAACTTTTAGGCACGATGAGATATCGTTTTGGTTTTCGTTTGCAAATGTTACTCATATTAATGTTTAAAAACTAATTTTTGGATTTTGAAAAATTCCACTTCTAAGGGGTTGTAAAAAGGTTAAATATGTTTTTACGTAGTTCTCAATATCTCAAGGCACAATGAGATATCGCCTTGGTTTTTGATTGCAAATAATACTGATACAAATGTTTAGAAACCAAATTCAAGATTTTTAGAAATTCCACCCTCAAAGTGGTGTAAAAGGGTTAAATGTGTTTTTACGTAATTTTAGAAATCTCTTATGCACGATGAGATATCGCCTTGATTTTTGTCTGCAAATGTTACTCAGACAAATGTTTCAAAAACTATTTCAGGATTTTATAAAGATCCACCCCTAAGAGGGTGAAAAAGGGTTAAATATGTTTTTACGTATTTCTAAATATCTCAAGGCACAATGAGATATAGCCTTGGTTTTTACTTGCAAATGTTACTCATACAAATGTTTAAAAACCTATTTCTGGATTTTAAAAAATGCCACCGCTAAGGGACACCCTCTTAGGGGTTAAATACGTTTCCACGTATTTCTCAATATCTCTTGGGCACGTTGAGATATCGCCTTGGTTTTTGCTTGCAAATGTTACTCATACAAATGTTTGAAAACCAATTTCAGGATTTTGAGAAATTCCACCCCTAAGGGGGTGTAAAAGGGTTAAATACGTTTCTACGTATTTCTCAATATCTCAAGGCACAATGAGATATCGCCTTGGTTTTTGCTTGCAAATGTTACCCATAGTAATGTTCAAAGACCAACCTCAAGGATTTTAGAAATTCCACCTCTAAGGGGGTGTAAAAGGGTTTAATATGTTTTTACATATTTCTCAATATCGCTTAGACACGATGAGATATCGCCTTGGTTTTCGCTTTCAAATGTTACTTATACAAATTTTTAAGAACCAAATTGAGGATTATCAGAAATTCCACCCCTAAGTTGCTGTAAAAGGGTTAAATATTTTTGTACGTATTTCTTAATATCTCTTGGGCCCGATGAGATATCGCCTTGGTTCTTGCTTGCGAATGTTACTCATACAAATGTTTAAAAATGGATTTCAGGATTTTTAGAAATTCCACCCCTAAGAGGGTGTAAAAGGGTTAAATATGTTTTTACGTATTTCTCGATATCTCTTAGGCACGATGAGATATCGCCTTGGTTCTTGTTTCCAAATGTAAATCATACAAATGTTTAAAAACGTATTTCAGGATTTTAAAAAATGCCACCCCTAAGGGACACCGTCTTAGGGGTTAAATACGTTTTCACGTATTTCTCAATATTTTTTAGGCACCTTGAGATATCGCCTTGGTTTTTGCTTGCAAATACTACTCATACAAACGTTTAAAAACCAATTTCAGGATTTCGAGAAATTCTACCCCTAAGGGGGTGTAAAAGGGTTAAATAAGTTTTTACGTATTTCTCTATATCTCAAGGCACAATGAGATATTGCCTTGGTTTTTGCTTTCAAATGTTACTCATACAAATGTTTAAAAAAAGATTTTAAGATTTTTAGAAATTCCACCCCTAAGGGGGCGTAAAAGGGTTAAATATGTTTTTAGGTATTGCTCAAAATCGCTTAGGCACGTTGAGATATCGCCTTGGTTTTTGCTTGCAAATACTACTCATACAAACGTTTAAAAACCAATTTCAGGATTTCGAGAAATTCTACCCCTAAGGGGGTGTAAAAGGGTTAAATAAGTTTTTACGTATTTCTCTATATCTCAAGGCACAATGAGATATTGCCTTGGTTTTTGCTTTCAAATGTTACTCATACAAATGTTTAAAAAAAGATTTTAAGATTTTTAGAAATTCCACCCCTAAGGGGGCGTAAAAGGGTTGAATATGTTTTTACGTATTTCTCAAAATCTCTTGAGCACGACGAGATAACGCCGTGGTTTTTGCTTGCAAATACTACTCATACAAATGTTTAAAAACCAATTTCAGGATTTCGAGAAATTCTACCCCTAAGGGGGTGTGAAAGGGTTAAATATGTTTTCACGTATTTCTCAATATCTCTTATGCACGATGAGATATCGCCTTGTTTTTTGTTTGCAAATGTTACTCAGACAAATGTTTGGAAAAACATTCCAAGATTTTCAAAAATTCCACCCCTAAGGGGGTGTAAAAGGGTTAAATATGTTTTTACTTATTTCTCAATATCTCTTAGACACGATGAGATATCGCCTCGGTTTTTGTTTGCAAATGTTACTCATACAAATGTTTAAAAACGAAATTCAGGATTTTTCGAAATTTCACCCCTAAGGGGGTGTAAAAGCGTTAACAATTTTTTTACGTATTTCTCAATATCTCTTGGGCACGATGAGATATCGCCTTGGTTTTTGCTTGCAAATGTTACTCATACAAATGTTTAAAAACCGATTTCTGGACTTTTAGAAATTCTACCCCTGAGGGGGTGTAAAAGGGTTGAATATTTTTTTACGTATTTTTCGATATCTCTCAGGCACGATGAGATATCGCTTTGGTTTTTGTTTCCAAATGTTACTCATACAAATGTTAAAAAACCAATTTCAGAATTTTAAAATTTTTGAAAATTCCACGCCTAAGGGGGTGTAAAAGGGTTTAATATGTTTTTACGTATTTTTAGAAATCTCTTTTGCACGATGAGATATCGCCTTGGTTTTTGTTTGCAATCGTTACTCAGACAAATGTTTCAAAAACAATTTCAAGATTTTGAAAAATTCCACCCCTAAGGGGGTGTAAAAGGGTTAAATATGTTTTTACGTACGTCTGAATATCTCTGAGGCACGATGAGATATCGCCTTATTTTGCTTGCAAATGTTACTCATACAAATATTCAAAAACCAAATTAAGATTTTTAGAAATTCCACCTCTAAGGGGGTGTAAAAGGGTTGAATATGTTTTTACGTCTTTCTCAATATCTCTTAGACATGATGAGATATTGCCTTGGTTTTTGTTTGCAAATATTACTCATACAAACGTTTAAAAAACAATTTTAGGATTTTTCAAAATTCCACCCCTAAGGGGGTGTAAAAGGGTTAAATATGTTTTTACGTATTTCTCTATAACTTTTAGGCACGATGAGATATAGTTTTGGTTTTCGTTTGCAAATGTTACTCATTTAAATGTTTAAAAACCGAATTCAGGGTTTTGAGAAATTCCACCCCTAATGGGGTTTTGAAGAGTTACATATGTTTTTACGTATTTCTCGATATCTCTTAGGCACGGTGAAATATCGCCTTGGTTTTTGCTTGCAAATGTTACTCATACAAATGTTTAAAAACGAATTTTAGGATTTTTAGAAATTCCTCCCCTAAGGGGGTGTAAAAGTGTTAAATTTTTTTTACGTATTTCTCAATATCTCTTAGACACGATGAGATATCGCCTTGGTTTTTGTTTGCAAATCTTACTCATACAAATGTTTAAAAACAAAATTCAGGATTTTTAGAAATTTCACCCCTAAGGGGGTGTAAAACGTTAAATATTTTTTTACGTATAGAAATACGAGAACAATATCTTTTGGGCACGATGAGATATCGCCTTGGTTTTTGCTTGCAAATGTTACTCATACAAATGTTTAAAAACAGGTTTCAAGATTTTTAGAAATTCCACCCTTGAGAGGGTCTAAAAGGGTTGAATATGTTTTTACGTATTTCTCGATATCTCTTAGGCACGACGAGATATCGCCTTGGCTTTTGCTTGCAAATGTTACTGATACAAATGTTTAGAAACCAAATTCAAGATTTTTAGAAATTCCACCCTCAAAGTGGTGTAAAAGGGTTAAATGTGTTTTTACGTAATTTTAGAAATCTTTAATGCACGATGAGATATCGCTTTGGTTTTTGTCTGCAAATGTTACTCAGACTAATGTTTCAAAAACGATTTCAGGATTTTAAAAAATTCTACCCCTAAGGGGGTGTAAAAGGGTTAAATATGTTTTTACGTATTTCTCGATATCTCTTAGGCACGATGAGATATCGCCTTGGTTCTTGTTTTCAAATGTTAATCATACAAATGTTCAAAAACCTATTTCAGGATTTTGAAAAATGCCACCCCTAAGGGACTCCCTCTTAGGGGTTTAATACGTTTTAACGTATTTCTCAATATTTTTTAGGCACGTTGAGATATCGCCTTGGTTTTTGCTTGCAAATACTACTCATACAAACGTTTAAAAACCAATTTCAGGATTTCGAGAAATTCTACCCCTAAGGGGGTGTAAAAGGGTTAAATAAGTTTTTACGTATTTCTCTACATCTCAAGGCACAATGAGATATCGCCTTGGTTTTTGCTTTCAAATGTTACTCATACAAATGTTTGAAAAAAGATTTTAAGATTTTTAGAAATTCCACCCCTAAGGGGGTTTTGAAGAGTTACATATGTTTTTACGTATTTCTCGATATCTCTTAGGCACGGTGAAATATCGCCTTCGTTTTTGCTTGCAAATACTACTCATACAAACGTTTAAAAACCAATTTCAGGATTTCGAGAAATTCTACCCCTAAGGGGGTGTAAAAGGGTTAAATAAGTTTTTACGTATTTCTCTACATCTCAAGGCACAATGAGATATCGCCTTGGTTTTTGCTTTCAAATGTTACTCATACAAATGTTTGAAAAAAGATTTTGAGATTTTTAGAAATTCCACCCCTAAGGGGGTTTTGAAGAGTTACATATGTTTTTACGTATTTCTCGATATCTCTTAGGCACGATGAAATATCGCCTTGGTTTTTGCTTGCAAATGTTACTCATACAAATGTTTAAAAACGAAATTCAGGATTTTTCGAAATTTCACCCCTAAGGGGGTGTAAAAGCGTTAACAATTTTTTTACGTATTTCTCAATATCTCTTGGGCACGATGAGATATCGCCTTGGTTTTTGCTTGCAAATGTTACTCATACAAATGTTTAAAAACCGATTTCTGGACTTTTAGAAATTCTACCCCTGAGGGGGTGTAAAAGAGTTGATTATGTTTTTACTTATTTCTCAATATCTCTTAGACACGATGAGATATCGCCTCGGTTTTTGTTTGCAAATGTTACTCATACAAATGTTTAAAAACGAAATTCAGGATTTTTCGAAATTTCACCCCTAAGGGGGTGTAAAAGCGTTAACAATTTTTTTACGTATTTCTCAATATCTCTTGGGCACGATGAGATATCGCCTTGGTTTTTGCTTGCAAATGTTACTCATACAAATGTTTAAAAACCGATTTCTGGACTTTTAGAAATTCTACCCCTGAGGGGGTGTAAAAGGGTTGAATATTTTTTTACGTATTTTTCGATATCTCTCAGGCACGATGAGATATCGCTTTGGTTTTTGTTTCAAAATGTTACTCATACAAATGTTAAAAAACCAATTTCAGAATTTTGAAATTTTTGAAAATTCCACGCCTAAGGGGGTGTAAAAGGGTTTAATATGTTTTTACGTATTTTTAGAAATCTCTTTTGCACGATGAGATATCGCCTTGGTTTTTGTTTGCAATCGTTACTCAGACAAATGTTTCAAAAACAATTTCAGGATTTTGAAAAATTCCACCCCTAAGGGGGTGTAAAAGGGTTAAATATGTTTTTACGTACGTCTGAATATCTCTGAGGCACGATGAGATATCGCCTTATTTTGCTTGCAAATGTTACTCATACAAATATTCAAAAACCAAATTAAGATTTTTAGAAATTCCACCTCTAAGGGGGTGTAAAAGGGTTGAATATGTTTTTACGTCTTTCTCAATATCTCTTAGACATGATGAGATATTGCCTTGGTTTTTGTTTGCAAATATTACTCATACAAACGTTTAAAAAACAATTTTAGGATTTTTCAAAATTCCACCCCTAAGGGGGTGTAAAAGGGTTAAATATGTTTTTACGTATTTCTCTATAACTTTTAGGCACGATGAGATATAGTTTTGGTTTTCGTTTGCAAATGTTACTCATTTAAATGTTTAAAAACCGAATTCAGGGTTTTGAGAAATTCCACCCCTAATGGGGTTTTGAAGAGTTACATATGTTTTTACGTATTTCTCGATATCTCTTAGGCACGGTGAAATATCGCCTTGGTTTTTGCTTGCAAATGTTACTCATACAAATGTTTAAAAACGAATTTTAGGATTTTTAGAAATTCCTCCCCTAAGGGGGTGTAAAAGTGTTAAATTTTTTTTACGTATTTCTCAATATCTCTTAGACACGATGAGATATCGCCTTGGTTTTTGTTTGCAAATCTTACTCATACAAATGTTTAAAAACAAAATTCAGGATTTTTAGAAATTTCACCCCTAAGGGGGTGTAAAAGCGTTAAATATTTTTTTACGTATAGAAATACGAGAACAATATCTTTTGGGCACGATGAGATATCGCCTTGGTTTTTGCTTGCAAATGTTACTCATACAAATGTTTAAAAACAGGTTTCAAGATTTTTAGAAATTCCACCCTTGAGAGGGTCTAAAAGGGTTAAATATGTTTTTACGTATTTCTCGATATCTCTTAGGCACGACGAGATATCGCCTTGGCTTTTGCTTGCAAATGTTACTGATACAAATGTTTAGAAACCAAATACAAGATTTTTAGAAATTCCACCCTCAAAGTGGTGTAAAAGGGTTAAATGTGTTTTTACGTAATTTTAGAAATCTTTAATGCACGATGAGATATCGCTTTGGTTTTTGTCTGCAAATGTTACTCATACAAATGTTTAAAAAGAGATTTCAAGATTTTTAGAAATTCCACCCCTAAGGGGGCGTAAAAGGGTTGAATATGTTTTTACGTATTTCTCAAAATCTCTTGGACACGATGAGATATCGCCTTGGTTTTTTCTTGCAAATGTTACTTATACAAATGTTTCAAAAACAATTTCAAGATTGTGAAAAATTCCACCCCTAAGGGGGTGTAAAAGGGTTTAATATGTTTTTACGTACGTCTGAATATCTCTGAGGCACGATGAGATATCGCCTTATTTTGCTTGCAAATGTTACTCATACAAATGTTCAAAAACCAAATTTAAGATTTTTAGAATCTCCACCTCTAAGGGGGTGTAAAAGGTTGAATGTGTTTTTACGTATTTCTCTATACCTTTTAGGCACGATGAGATATCGTTTTGGTTTTCGTTTGCAAATGTTACTCATACTTATGTTTAAAAACTAATTTTTGGATTTTGAGAAATTCTACTTCTAAGGGGTTGTAAAAAGGTTAAATATGTTTTTACGTAGTTCTCAATATCTCAAGGCACAATGAGATATCGCCTTGGTTTTTGCTTGCAAATGTTACTGATACAAATGTTTAGAAACCAAATTCAAGATTTTTAGAAATTCCACCCTCAAAGTGGTGTAAAAGGATTAAATGTGTTTTTACGTAATTTAAAAAATCTCTTATGCACGATGAGATATCGCCTTGATTTTTGTCTGCAAATGTTACTCAGACAAATGTTTCAAAAACAATTTCAGGATTTTATAAAATTCAACCCCTAAGAGGGTGTAAAAGGGGTTAATATGTTTTTACGTATTTCTCAATATCTCAAGGCACAATGAGATATCGCCTTGGTTTTTGCTTGCAAGTGTAATTCATACGAATGTTTAAAAAAAGATTTTAAGATTTTTAGAAATTCCACCCCTAAGGGGGCGTAAAAGGGTTAAATATGTTTTTACGTATTTCTCAAAATCTCTTAGGCACGACGAGATATCGCCTTGGTTTTTGCTTGCAAATACTACTATACAAATGTTTAAAAACCAATTTCAGGATTTCCAGAAATTCCACCCCTAATGGGGTGTAAAAGGGTGAAATATGTTTTCACGTATTTCTCAATATCTCTTAGACACGATGAGATATCGCCTTGGTTTTTGCTTGCAAATGTAATTCATACAAATGTTTAAAAACCTATTTCAGGATTTTAAAAAATGCCACCGCTAAGGGACACCCTCTTAGGGGTTAAATACGTTTCCACGTATTTCTCAATATTTCTTAGACACGATGAGATATCGCCTTGGTTTTCGCTTTCAAATGTTACTCATACAAATGTTCAAAAACCAAATTGAGGTTTATTAGAAATTCCACCCCTAAGTTGCTTTAAAAAGGTTAAATATTTTTGTACGTATTTCTTAATATCTCTCGGGCACGATGAGATATCGCCTTGGTTTTTGCTTGCGAATGTTACCCATACAAATGTTTAAAAATGGATTTCAAGATTTTTAGAAATTCCACCCCTAAGAGGGTGTAAAAGGGTTAAATATGTTTTTACGTATTTCTCGATATCTCTTAGGCACGATGAGATATCGCCTTGGTTCTTGTTTCCAAATGTAAATCATACAAATGTTTAAAAACCTATTTCAGGATTTTAAAAAATGCCACCCCTAAGGGACACCCTCTTAGGGGTTAAATACGTTTTCACGTATTTCTCAATATTTTTTAGGCACGTTGAGATATCGCCTTGGTTTTTGCTTGCAAATACTACTCATACAAACGTTTAAAAACCAATTTCAGGATTTCGAGAAATTCCACCCCTAAGAGGGTGTAAAAGGGTTAAATATGTTTTTACGTACTTCTGAATATCTCTAAGGCACGTTGAGATATCGCCTTGGTTTTTGCTTTCAAATGTTACCCATACAAATGTTCAAAAAATCATTTTAGGATTTTGAGAAATTCCACTCCTCAGGGGGTGTAAAAGGGTTAAATATGTTTTTACGTATTCTTCAATATCTCAAGGCACAATAAGATATCGCCTTGGTTTTCGCTTGCAAATGTTACTCATACAAATGTTTAAAAACCAAATTCAGGATTTCGAGAAATTCCACCCCTAAAAAGGTCTAAAAGGTTTGAATATGTTTTTACGTATTTCTCAATATCTCTTAGGCACGATGATATATCGCTTTGGTTTGTTTGCAAATGTAACTCATACAAATGTTCGAAAACGTATTCTAGGATTTTTAAAAATTCCACCCCTAAGGGGGTGTAAAAGGGTTAAATATGTTTTCACGTATTTCTCAATATCTCTTAGACACGATAAAATATCGCCTTGGTCTTGTTTGCAAATGTTTCTCATACAAATGTTTAAAAACCGATTTCAAGATTTTTAGAAATTCAACCCTTGAGGGGGTGTAAAAGGCTTAATCATGTTTACGTACTTCTCAATATCTCTGAGGCACGTTGAGATATCGCCTTGGTTTTTGCTTTCAAATGTTACTCATACAAATGTTCAAAAAACCATTTCAGGATTCTGAGAAATTCCATCCCTAAGGGGGTGTAAAAGGGTTAAATACGTTTTCACGTATTTCTCAATATCTCTTAGACACGATGAGATATCGCCTCGGTTTTTGTTTGCAAATGTTACTCATACAAATGTTTGAAAACGAAATTCAGGATTTTTCGAAATTTCACCCCTAAGGGGGTGTAAAAGCGTTAAATATTTTTTTACGTATTTCTCAATATCTCTTGGGCACGATGAGATATCGCCTTGGTTTTTGCTTGCAAATGTTAATCATACAAATGTTTAAAAACCGATTTCTAGACTTTTAGAAATTCTACCCCTGAAGGGGTGTAAAAGGGTTGAATATTTTTTTACGTATTTCTCGATATCTCTTAGGCACGATGAGATATCGCTTTGGTTTTTGTTTCCAAATGTGACTCATACAAATGTTAAAAAACCAATTTCAGGATTTTGAAATTTTTGAAAATTCCACGCCTAAGGGGGTGTAAAAGGGTTTAATATGTTTTTACGTATTTTTAGAAATCTCTTTTGCACGATGAGATATCGCCTTGGTTTTTGTTTGCAATCCTTACGCAGACAAATGTTTCAAAAACGATTTCAGGATTTTGAAAAATTCCACCCCTAGGGGGTGTAAAAGGGTTAAATATGTTTTACGTACTTCTGAATATCTCTGAGGCACGATGAGATATCGCCTTATTTTGCTTGCAAATGTTACTCATACAAATGTTCAAAAACCAAATTCAAGATTTTTAGAAATTCCACCTCTAAGGGGGTGTAAAAGGGTTGAATATGTTTTTACGTCTTTCTCAATATCTCTTAGACATGATGAGATATTGCCTTGGTTTTTGTTTGCAAATGTTACTAGTACAAACGTTTAAAAACCAATTTCAGGATTTTTTAAAATTCCACCCCTAAGGGGGTGTAAAAGGGTTAAATGTGTTTTTACGTATTTCTCTATAACTTTTAGGCACGATGAGAAATAGTTTTGGTTTTTGCTTGCAAATGTTATTGATACAAATGTTTAGAAACCAAATTCAAGATTTTTAGAAATTCCACCCTCAAAGTGGTGTAAAAGGGTTAAATGTGTTTTTACGTAATTCTAGAAATCTCTTATGCACGATGAGATATCGCCTTGATTTTTGTCTGCAAATGTTACTCAGACAAATGTTTCAAAAACTATTTCAGGATTTTATAAAGATCCACCCCTAAGGGGGTGTAAAAGGGTTGAATGTGTTTTTACGTATTTCTCTATAACTTTTAGGCACGATGAGATATCGTTTTGGTTTTCGTTTGCAAATGTTACTCATATTAATGTTTAAAAACTAATTTTTGGATTTTGAAAAATTCCACTTCTAAGGGGTTGTAAAAGGGTTAAATATGTTTTTACGTAGTTCTCAATATCTCAAGGCACAATGAGATATCGCCTTGGTTTTTGATTGCAAATAATACTGATACAAATGTTTAGAAACCAAATTCAAGATTTTTAGAAATTCCACCCTCAAAGTGGTGTAAAAGGGTTAAATGTGTTTTTACGTAATTTTAGAAATCTCTTATGCACGATGAGATATCGCCTTGATTTTTGTCTGCAAATGTTACTCAGACAAATGTTTCAAAAACTATTTCAGGATTTTATAAAGATCCACCCCTAAGAGGGTGAAAAAGGGTTAAATATGTTTTTACGTATTTCTAAATATCTCAAGGCACAATGAGATATAGCCTTGGTTTTTACTTGCAAATGTTACTCATACAAATGTTTAAAAACCTATTTCTGGATTTTAAAAAATGCCACCGCTAAGGGACACCCTCTTAGGGGTTAAATACGTTTCCACGTATTTCTCAATATCTCTTGGGCACGTTGAGATATCGCCTTGGTTTTTGCTTGCAAATGTTACTCATACAAATGTTTGAAAACCAATTTCAGGATTTTGAGAAATTCCACCCCTAAGGGGGTGTAAAAGGGTTAAATACGTTTCTACGTATTTCTCAATATCTCAAGGCACAATGAGATATCGCCTTGGTTTTTGCTTGCAAATGTTACCCATAGTAATGTTCAAAGACCAACCTCAAGGATTTTAGAAATTCCACCTCTAAGGGGGTGTAAAAGGGTTTAATATGTTTTTACATATTTCTCAATATCGCTTAGACACGATGAGATATCGCCTTGGTTTTCGCTTTCAAATGTTACTTATACAAATTTTTAAGAACCAAATTGAGGATTATCAGAAATTCCACCCCTAAGTTGCTGTAAAAGGGTTAAATATTTTTGTACGTATTTCTTAATATCTCTTGGGCCCGATGAGATATCGCCTTGGTTCTTGCTTGCGAATGTTACTCATACAAATGTTTAAAAATGGATTTCAGGATTTTTAGAAATTCCACCCCTAAGAGGGTGTAAAAGGGTTAAATATGTTTTTACGTATTTCTCGATATCTCTTAGGCACGATGAGATATCGCCTTGGTTCTTGTTTCCAAATGTAAATCATACAAATGTTTAAAAACCTATTTCAGGATTTTAAAAAATGCCACCCCTAAGGGACACCGTCTTAGGGGTTAAATACGTTTTCACGTATTTCTCAATATTTTTTAGGCACCTTGAGATATCGCCTTGGTTTTTGCTTGCAAATACTACTCATACAAACGTTTAAAAACCAATTTCAGGATTTCGAGAAATTCTACCCCTAAGGGGGTGTAAAAGGGTTAAATAAGTTTTTACGTATTTCTCTATATCTCAAGGCACAATGAGATATTGCCTTGGTTTTTGCTTTCAAATGTTACTCATACAAATGTTTAAAAAAAGATTTTAAGATTTTTAGAAATTCCACCCCTAAGGGGGCGTAAAAGGGTTAAATATGTTTTTAGGTATTGCTCAAAATCGCTTAGGCACGTTGAGATATCGCCTTGGTTTTTGCTTGCAAATACTACTCATACAAACGTTTAAAAACCAATTTCAGGATTTCGAGAAATTCTACCCCTAAGGGGGTGTAAAAGGGTTAAATAAGTTTTTACGTATTTCTCTATATCTCAAGGCACAATGAGACATTGCCTTGGTTTTTGCTTTCAAATGTTACTCATACAAATGTTTAAAAAAAGATTTTAAGATTTTTAGAAATTCCACCCCTAAGGGGGCGTAAAAGGGTTGAATATGTTTTTACGTATTTCTCAAAATCTCTTGAGCACGACGAGATAACGCCGTGGTTTTTGCTTGCAAATACTACTCATACAAATGTTTAAAAACCAATTTCAGGATTTCGAGAAATTCTACCCCTAAGGGGGTGTGAAAGGGTTAAATATGTTTTCACGTATTTCTCAATATCTCTTATGCACGATGAGATATCGCCTTGTTTTTTGTTTGCAAATGTTACTCAGACAAATGTTTGAAAAAACATTCCAAGATTTTCAAAAATTCCACCCCTAAGGGGGTGTAAAAGGGTTAAATATGTTTTTACTTATTTCTCAATATCTCTTAGACACGATGAGATATCGCCTCGGTTTTTGTTTGCAAATGTTACTCATACAAATGTTTAAAAACGAAATTCAGGATTTTTCGAAATTTCACCCCTAAGGGGGTGTAAAAGCGTTAACAATTTTTTTACGTATTTCTCAATATCTCTTGGGCACGATGAGATATCGCCTTGGTTTTTGCTTGCAAATGTTACTCATACAAATGTTTAAAAACCGATTTCTGGACTTTTAGAAATTCTACCCCTGAGGGGGTGTAAAAGGGTTGAATATTTTTTTACGTATTTTTCGATATCTCTCAGGCACGATGAGATATCGCTTTGGTTTTTGTTTCCAAATGTTACTCATACAAATGTTAAAAAACCAATTTCAGAATTTTGAAATTTTTGAAAATTCCACGCCTAAGGGGGTGTAAAAGGGTTTAATATGTTTTTACGTATTTTTAGAAATCTCTTTTGCACGATGAGATATCGCCTTGGTTTTTGTTTGCAATCGTTACTCAGACAAATGTTTCAAAAACAATTTCAGGATTTTGAAAAATTCCACCCCTAAGGGGGTGTAAAAGGGTTAAATATGTTTTTACGTACGTCTGAATATCTCTGAGGCACGATGAGATATCGCCTTATTTTGCTTGCAAATGTTACTCATACAAATATTCAAAAACCAAATTAAGATTTTTAGAAATTCCACCTCTAAGGGGGTGTAAAACGGTTGAATATGTTTTTACGTCTTTCTCAATATCTCTTAGACATGATGAGATATTGCCTTGGTTTTTGTTTGCAAATATTACTCATACAAACGTTTAAAAAACAATTTTAGGATTTTTCAAAATTCCACCCCTAAGGGGGTGTAAAAGGGTTAAATATGTTTTTACGTATTTCTCTATAACTTTTAGGCACGATGAGATATAGTTTTGGTTTTCGTTTGCAAATGTTACTCATTTAAATGTTTAAAAACCGAATTCAGGGTTTTGAGAAATTCCACCCCTAATGGGGTTTTGAAGAGTTACATATGTTTTTACGTATTTCTCGATATCTCTTAGGCACGGTGAAATATCGCCTTGGTTTTTGCTTGCAAATGTTACTCATACAAATGTTTAAAAACGAATTTTAGGATTTTTAGAAATTCCTCCCCTAAGGGGGTGTAAAAGTGTTAAATTTTTTTTACGTATTTCTCAATATCTCTTAGACACGATGAGATATCGCCTTGGTTTTTGTTTGCAAATCTTACTCATACAAATGTTTAAAAACAAAATTCAGGATTTTTAGAAATTTCACCCCTAAGGGGGTGTAAAACGTTAAATATTTTTTTACGTATAGAAATACGAGAACAATATCTTTTGGGCACGATGAGATATCGCCTTGGTTTTTGCTTGCAAATGTTACTCATACAAATGTTTAAAAACAGGTTTCAAGATTTTTAGAAATTCCACCCTTGAGAGGGTCTAAAAGGGTTGAATATGTTTTTACGTATTTCTCGATATCTCTTAGGCACGACGAGATATCGCCTTGGCTTTTGCTTGCAAATGTTACTGATACAAATGTTTAGAAACCAAATTCAAGATTTTTAGAAATTCCACCCTCAAAGTGGTGTAAAAGGGTTAAATGTGTTTTTACGTAATTTTAGAAATCTTTAATGCACGATGAGATATCGCTTTGGTTTTTGTCTGCAAATGTTACTCAGACTAATGTTTCAAAAACGATTTCAGGATTTTAAAAAATTCTACCCCTAAGGGGGTGTAAAAGGGTTAAATATGTTTTTACGTATTTCTCGATATCTCTTAGGCACGATGAGATATCGCCTTGGTTCTTGTTTTCAAATGTTAATCATACAAATGTTCAAAAACCTATTTCAGGATTTTGAAAAATGCCACCCCTAAGGGACTCCCTCTTAGGGGTTTAATACGTTTTAACGTATTTCTCAATATTTTTTAGGCACGTTGAGATATCGCCTTGGTTTTTGCTTGCAAATACTACTCATACAAACGTTTAAAAACCAATTTCAGGATTTCGAGAAATTCTACCCCTAAGGGGGTGTAAAAGGGTTAAATAAGTTTTTACGTATTTCTCTACATCTCAAGGCACAATGAGATATCGCCTTGGTTTTTGCTTTCAAATGTTACTCATACAAATGTTTGAAAAAAGATTTTAAGATTTTTAGAAATTCCACCCCTAAGGGGGTTTTGAAGAGTTACATATGTTTTTACGTATTTCTCGATATCTCTTAGGCACGATGAAATATCGCCTTGGTTTTTGCTTGCAAATGTTACTCATACAAATGTTTAAAAACGAAATTCAGGATTTTTCGAAATTTCACCCCTAAGGGGGTGTAAAAGCGTTAACAATTTTTTTACGTATTTCTCAATATCTCTTGGGCACGATGAGATATCGCCTTGGTTTTTGCTTGCAAATGTTACTCATACAAATGTTTAAAAACCGATTTCTGGACTTTTAGAAATTCTACCCCTGAGGGGGTGTAAAAGGGTTGAATATGTTTTTACTTATTTCTCAATATCTCTTAGACACGATGAGATATCGCCTCGGTTTTTGTTTGCAAATGTTACTCATACAAATGTTTAAAAACGAAATTCAGGATTTTTCGAAATTTCACCCCTAAGGGGGTGTAAAAGCGTTAACAATTTTTTTACGTATTTCTCAATATCTCTTGGGCACGATGAGATATCGCCTTGGTTTTTGCTTGCAAATGTTACTCATACAAATGTTTAAAAACCGATTTCTGGACTTTTAGAAATGCTACCCCTGAGGGGGTGTAAAAGGGTTGAATATTTTTTTACGTATTTTTCGATATCTCTCAGGCACGATGAGATATCGCTTTGGTTTTTGTTTCCAAATGTTACTCATACAAATGTTAAAAAACCAATTTCAGAATTTTGAAATTTTTGAAAATTTCACGCCTAAGGGGGTGTAAAAGGGTTTAATATGTTTTTACGTATTTTTAGAAATCTCTTTTGCACGATGAGATATCGCCTTGGTTTTTGTTTGCAATCGTTACTCAGACAAATGTTTCAAAAACAATTTCAGGATTTTGAAAAATTCCACCCCTAAGGGGGTGTAAAAGGGTTAAATATGTTTTTACGTACGTCTGAATATCTCTGAGGCACGATGAGATATCGCCTTATTTTGCTTGCAAATGTTACTCATACAAATATTCAAAAACCAAATTAAGATTTTTAGAAATTCCACCTCTAAGGGGGTGTAAAAGGGTTGAATATGTTTTTACGTCTTTCTTAATATCTCTTAGACATGATGAGATATTGCCTTGGTTTTTGTTTGCAAATATTACTCATACAAACGTTTAAAAAACAATTTTAGGATTTTTCAAAATTCCACCCCTAAGGGGGTGTAAAAGGGTTAAATATGTTTTTACGTATTTCTCTATAACTTTTAGGCACGATGAGATATAGTTTTGGTTTTCGTTTGCAAATGTTACTCATTTAAATGTTTAAAAACCGAATTCAGGGTTTTGAGAAATTCCACCCCTAATGGGGTTTTGAAGAGTTACATATGTTTTTACGTATTTCTCGATATCTCTTAGGCACGGTAAAATATCGCCTTGGTTTTTGCTTGCAAATGTTACTCATACAAATGTTTAAAAACGAATTTTAGGATTTTTAGAAATTCCTCCCCTAAGGGGGTGTAAAAGTGTTAAATTTTTTTTACGTATTTCTCAATATCTCTTAGACACGATGAGATATCGCCTTGGTTTTTGTTTGCAAATCTTACTCATACAAATGTTTAAAAACAAAATTCAGGATTTTTAGAAATTTCACCCCTAAGGGGGTGTAAAAGCGTTAAATATTTTTTTACGTATAGAAATACGAGAACAATATCTTTTGGGCACGATGAGATATCGCCTTGGTTTTTGCTTGCAAATGTTACTCATACAAATGTTTAAAAACAGGTTTCAAGATTTTTAGAAATTCCACCCTTGAGAGGGTCTAAAAGGGTTAAATATGTTTTTACGTATTTCTCGATATCTCTTAGGCACGACGAGATATCGCCTTGGCTTTTGCTTGCAAATGTTACTGATACAAATGTTTAGAAACCAAATTCAAGATTTTTAGAAATTCCACCCTCAAAGTGGTGTAAAAGGGTTAAATGTGTTTTTACGTAATTTTAGAAATCTTTAATGCACGATGAGATATCGCTTTGGTTTTTGTCTGCAAATGTTACTCATACAAATGTTTAAAAAGAGATTTCAAGATTTTTAGAAATTCCACCCCTAAGGGGGCGTAAAAGGGTTGAATATGTTTTTACGTATTTCTCAAAATCTCTTGGACACGATGAGATATCGCCTTGGTTTTTTCTTGCAAATGTTACTTATACAAATGTTTCAAAAACAATTTCAAGATTGTGAAAAATTCCACCCCTAAGGGGGTGTAAAAGGGTTAAATATGTTTTTACGTACGTCTGAATATCTCTGAGGCACGATGAGATATCGCCTTATTTTGCTTGCAAATGTTACTCATACAAATGTTCAAAAACCAAATTTAAGATTTTTAGAATCTCCACCTCTAAGGGGGTGTAAAAGGTTGAATGTGTTTTTACGTATTTCTCTATACCTTTTAGGCACGATGAGATATCGTTTTGGTTTTCGTTTGCAAATGTTACTCATACTTATGTTTAAAAACTAATTTTTGGATTTTGAGAAATTCTACTTCTAAGGGGTTGTAAAAAGGTTAAATATGTTTTTACGTAGTTCTCAATATCTCAAGGCACAATGAGATATCGCCTTGGTTTTTGCTTGCAAATGTTACTGATACAAATGTTTAGAAACCAAATTCAAGATTTTTAGAAATTCCACCCTCAAAGTGGTGTAAAAGGATTAAATGTGTTTTTACGTAATTTAAAAAATCTCTTATGCACGATGAGATATCGCCTTGATTTTTGTCTGCAAATGTTACTCAGACAAATGTTTCAAAAACAATTTCAGGATTTTATAAAATTCAACCCCTAAGAGGGTGTAAAAGGGGTTAATATGTTTTTACGTATTTCTCAATATCTCAAGGCACAATGAGATATCGCCTTGGTTTTTGCTTGCAAGTGTAATTCATACGAATGTTTAAAAAAAGATTTTAAGATTTTTAGAAATTCCACCCCTAAGGGGGCGTAAAAGGGTTAAATATGTTTTTACGTATTTCTCAAAATCTCTTAGGCACGACGAGATATCGCCTTGGTTTTTGCTTGCAAATACTACTATACAAATGTTTAAAAACCAATTTCAGGATTTCGAGAAATTCCACCCCTAATGGGGTGTAAAAGGGTGAAATATGTTTTCACGTATTTCTCAATATCTCTTAGACACGATGAGATATCGCCTTGGTTTTTGCTTGCAAATGTAATTCATACAAATGTTTAAAAACCTATTTCAGGATTTTAAAAAATGCCACCGCTAAGGGACACCCTCTTAGGGGTTAAATACGTTTCCACGTATTTCTCAATATTTCTTAGACACGATGAGATATCGCCTTGGTTTTCGCTTTCAAATGTTACTCATACAAATGTTCAAAAACCAAATTGAGGTTTATTAGAAATTCCACCCCTAAGTTGCTTTAAAAAGGTTAAATATTTTTGTACGTATTTCTTAATATCTCTCGGGCACGATGAGATATCGCCTTGGTTTTTGCTTGCGAATGTTACTCATACAAATGTTTAAAAATGGATTTCAAGATTTTTAGAAATTCCACCCCTAAGAGGGTGTAAAAGGGTTAAATATGTTTTTACGTATTTCTCGATATCTCTTAGGCACGATGAGATATCGCCTTGGTTCTTGTTTCCAAATGTAAATCATACAAATGTTTAAAAACCTATTTCAGGATTTTAAAAAATGCCACCCCTAAGGGACACCCTCTTAGGGGTTAAATACGTTTTCACGTATTTCTCAATATTTTTTAGGCACGTTGAGATATCGCCTTGGTTTTTGCTTGCAAATACTACTCATACAAACGTTTAAAAACCAATTTCAGGATTTCGAGAAATTCCACCCCTAAGAGGGTGTAAAAGGGTTAAATATGTTTTTACGTACTTCTGAATATCTCTAAGGCACGTTGAGATATCGCCTTGGTTTTTGCTTTCAAATGTTACCCATACAAATGTTTAAAAAATCATTTTAGGATTTTGAGAAATTCCACTCCTCAGGGGGTGTAAAAGGGTTAAATATGTTTTTACGTATTCTTCAATATCTCAAGGCACAATAAGATATCGCCTTGGTTTTCGCTTGCAAATGTTACTCATACAAATGTTTAAAAACAAAATTCAGGATTTCGAGAAATTCCACCCCTAAAAAGGTCTAAAAGGTTTGAATATGTTTTTACGTATTTCTCAATATCTCTTAGGCACGATGATATATCGCTTTGGTTTGTTTGCAAATGTAACTCATACAAATGTTCGAAATCGTATTCTAGGATTTTTAAAAATTCCACCCCTAAGGGGGTGTAAAAGGGTTAAATATGTTTTCACGTATTTCTCAATATCTCTTAGACACGATAAAATATCGCCTTGGTCTTGTTTGCAAATGTTACTCATACAAATGTTTAAAAACCGATTTCAAGATTTTTAGAAATTCAACCCTTGAGGGGGTGTAAAAGGCTTAATCATGTTTACGTACTTCTCAATATCTCTGAGGCACGTTGAGATATCGCCTTGGTTTTTGCTTTCAAATGTTACTCATACAAATGTTCAAAAAACCATTTCAGGATTCTGAGAAATTCCATCCCTAAGGGGTCGTAAAAGGGTTAAATATGTTTTCACGTATTTCTCAATATCTCTTAGACACGATGAGATATCGCCTCGGTTTTTGTTTGCAAATGTTACTCATACAAATGTTTGAAAACGAAATTCAGTATTTTTCGAAATTTCACCCCTAAGGGGGTGTAAAAGCGTTAAATATTTTTTTACGTATTTCTCAATATCTCTTGGGCACGATGAGATATCGCCTTGGTTTTTGCTTGCAAATGTTAATCATACAAATGTTTAAAAACCGATTTCTAGACTTTTAGAAATTCTACCCCTGAAGGGGTGTAAAAGGGTTGAATATTTTTTTACGTATTTCTCGATATCTCTTAGGCACGATGAGATATCGCTTTGGTTTTTGTTTCCAAATGTGACTCATACAAATGTTAAAAAACCAATTTCAGGATTTTGAAATTTTTGAAAATTCCACGCCTAAGGGGGTGTAAAAGGGTTTAATATGTTTTTACGTATTTTTAGAAATCTCTTTTGCACGATGAGATATCGCCTTGGTTTTTGTTTGCAATCGTTACGCAGACAAATGTTTCAAAAACGATTTCAGGATTTTGAAAAATTCCACCCCTAAGGGGGTGTAAAAGGGTTAAATAAGTTTCTACGTATTTCTCAATATCTCAAGGCACAATGAGATATCGCCTTGGTTTTTGCTTGCAAATGTTACCCATACAAATGTTTAAAGACCAACCTCAAGATTTTTAGAAATTCCACCTCTAAGGGGTGTAAAAGGGTTAAATATGTTTTTACGTACTTCTCAATATCTCTTAGACACGATGAGATATCGCCTTGGTTTTCACTTTCAAATGATACTCATACAAATGTTCAAAAACCAAATTGAGGATTATTAGAAATTCCACCCCTAAGTTGCTGTAAAAGGGTTAAATATTTTTGTACGTATTTCTTAATATCTCTTGGGCCCGATGAGATATCGCCTTGGTTCTTGCTTGCGAATGTTACTCATACAAATGTTTAAAAAAAGATTTTAAGATTTTTAGAAATCCTACCCCTAAGAGGGCGTAAAAGCGTTAAATTTGTTTTTAGTTATTGCTCAAAATCGCTTGGGCACGACGAGATATCGCCTTGGTTTTTGCTTGCAAATACTACTCATACAAATGTTTAAAAACCAATTTCAGGATTTCAAGAAATTCCACCCCTAAGGGGGTGTAAAAGGGTTAAATAAGTTTTTACGTATTTCTCAATATCTCAAGGCACAATGAGATATCGCCTTGGTTTTTGCTTGCAAATGTTACTCATACAAATGTTTAAAAAAAGATTTCAAGATTTTTAGAAATTCCACCCCTAAGGGGGCGTAAAAGGGTTGAATATGTTTTTACGTATTTCTCAAAATCTCTTGGACACGATGAGATATCGCCTTGGTTTTTTCTTGCAAATGTTACTTATACAAATGTTTCAAAAACAATTTCAAGATTGTGAAAAATTCCACCCCTAAGGGGGTGTAAAAGGGTTAAATGTGACGTCGTCGGTCTAACTACGTATAATACAAGAATATAATTGAAATAAACAATATTCATAGAAATCCTTCATTTATTCTGGTACCATATAAGCATTATTTACACTAAATATTCCTTATTCAAATAATAATTGTTTACGCATTTATTATAAATATTGTTTACTTTAATATGCATTTATCAATGGTTATAAATATTAGTTTTCACTAATGATTCGCTTGTCTAATTACTACGAACAATATTTTAATTATCAAATCGTTATAATTATCATTCACAATAAACACGTTTAATATTTAACGTTGTTTGCGTAATACCCGGTAATCCGTTCGCTACAAATATTATTTAATTTAATATTCATTTACTCATACGTTGTATTTTGAACATTTGTTTATTCTACAAGATAAATATCCTTATTCACAATTTAAATACTTATTAAACATTTACATTTCTTTAATAGTTTGACAAACTAAATATTCACTTATTCGTTTAATACCTTTTCATGCATTCAATTAGCATAAATGCTAATTACCCTAATATTCAAGTGTTCATTTGTCGTAAACATTGTTTACACTAATATTTAATTTAAAACATTTATTTTACACATATACATGTTAATAATCATAATATCTCGAATCACAAGAACGTTTATTTCATTGAATATACATTTCTTAGCAATATAATAATTCTTTGTCATATAGTTTGCTCAACGATATATTCTAACAATGTATGAAGGGACTACTATCGCACCGGATGCATAGTCAGCATATTATGTTCGCGCACTTGTTATCGCACCGGATGCATGGTCAGCATGGTATGTCTGCGCACTTGTTATCGCACCGGATGCATAGTCAGCATATTATGTTCGCGCACTTGTTATCGCACCGGATGCATAGTCAGCATATTATGTCTGCGTACTTATCCTTCAACGTATTGTTACCAACGCATAAGCACCACGAGTGGGAGGGAGCGTTCCAGCACTCCCCACCAAAGTCCCGCGCGCATGCGTCAAAGAGGAGGGGGCACTGAAGCGCTCCCCACCAGCAACGGACCCGCGGAGGTCTGCATCGACGCAGCGAGCGTCAGTCTCATCGACACCTTCGCACGAGTAACACTTTTTAACACACACCGTACTATACGAATCGGTCTTTAAGCATTAAAAGGTCTGTAAATCCGTCGCGAGTTCGAATATAAAACCGGGAATATCCTGTCCTACGCAAAGAGCAGACAGGCGACATAAAATGTGTTGACAAGAATATGTTCCGCGTAACTTACCGAGACTCCGCGTCCAGAATTGCCGCGTAAATAATAACTAAGAATAATCCAGTGTTGTACCGATTTCTAGTGTTTCAATATACATCGATTTATAATCATTTTTATATCTGCAAATTTCTAATCAGTGTTAATTGTTTCAAACAACCCTTCATCTCGATTCGTTCATCATTATTATAATTTTCCAAACCTCCTTACCTTTGGAAGCCCCCTTTACGCATACCTTCGTACATTGGGTTTCCGTCCATCTCATCCGGTCAGTGCATCCCTACTGCACGACCTACTCCTTCTTAAATTACTCCCGATCATCATCCGGTCAGTGCATCCCTACTGCACGATCTAAAGTCCTGTTCAGATCCTCGCCATTCCTCTATTAAATGGGAAGACGAAGGGCTGGGTGGAAGTATCAAATTCGTCGCCTCCTTGCAGAAAGCTGCGGTTCTCCGGCTCGTCTTAGAGGACACGATAAGTTGAACATTCCTACTAAATCAAACCTCGTTGTCTGCGCTAAAGAACTACCGTACGCTTCGAAGTCAAACGTCGCGACTAAACCCAGAATCGTTTCTTCCGTCCGCTTAAACTTCAACATCGTGAAATCTTCTGGTCATTGGATCTTCGAGCAACCATCATCGCCATCGTTGGAATCTGTCGAAATCATCCAGCCTTGCGGTATCCTGTTGGTCACCCTCGAATAACTCGACCCGCTACGTTCGTTCGCTCGTCCTGCTGTTAAGGTCTTTGTTCTGCACTTGAGGAAGAAGAAGAAAGGTAAGAACATATATACATATATATACACAAAATTATATCTGCCCCCTTCAAGATTATCCGGATCAGACGCGGTCTCCATCCCTAATAGGCCCATTCCTGTTTAAACTGGAGACCACCCCTTGTTTATCTGTCAACCGTCCTCCGCGTGAGTTAGCGTTTAGTTTTTAAAAATTCAATTTCAACTCCCGGGACGTAACAGGTTAACTTTTCTGGTGACAGCGGTGGGATCCACTGTCTGTATTCGGATAATACTGTTTAAAATCATTTAAAATTCATAAAAGATCGCTCATCAAATTCAAAACTTCGTTTAAAGGAATTTTCGATTATCTAACTCTAATTAACTCGCTTCAAATCACGTGCAAGGCGCACATATTAAATAACGTTTTCTAATAATTAATTTCCGAAATGGACACTCGTAGTGCCAAACACAAATCCCTCTCGGAAGAGGAAATAAAAACCCTACTCGAACAGTTAGCCAAGAAACAGCAACGTTTACAAGAGCAGGAGGAAGCTATTCGTACTAAAGAAATAGAGAGTCAAGAGCGTTACAGCGCATTGCGAAAACGCGAAGTAGAAATGTTAGAACGTGAGAAGGAACGGCTCGCACAAATCCAAGCCGCAGAAACAGAATTAGCGAACAAACAATTAGGATCTGAATTCACGAGTACCGAAGCGTCACAAATAGGAAGACACGAGCCTTCCCGCATCGAAAACTTGCTAAGAGATTTGCTCAAAGATTTCAATTGCTTAAAAAAGGACGTGGTAGATTTGCGATCGACAGTTCAAACTAACGCTTCTCAGGCTCAATGGATTCCTCCTCCTCCAACAAGAAGCAACGACAATAACGAAAATAATATGCCCCAACCGTATATAAATGTAGCATTACCTAATCCACATTTGCAATTTAAAGACGTTCTTGAATCCGTACCGATCTTTACGGGAGATAATATTCCTGTATTAAAATTTGCGAGAGCATGCAAACGAGTCAAAGACATGTTCTCTCCTACGTTGGAACCAACGGTCACCCGCCTTCTGCGGAACAAGTTGAAGGGCCGTGCCTACACGGCAATGGAGGATGATCCATTCGTCACAGTCGCCGAGTTCACGGAACGACTTAAAACTTTGTTTGGTTGCGCTAAATCTTTGAATCAATACAGGGGAGAACTTGGAAATATCAACAAAGGTAGGTCCGAGCACGCGATAGACTACATCAGCCGAGTCAAGGACCTGCATTCTGCTATCATCGATGCCGAAACAGGTAAGGCCGGAGAGCTGCTTTCGCAAATTCATATTCGAAATCTGGAGAACGAAGCATTGGAGTGCTTCGTCACGGGCTTACCACCCGACTTTCGATTACGCCTTCGTTCGGAGGGCTATAACGATCTTTATAGCGCGTTTACAGTCGCGATTCGGGTTGAAAAAGAAATAGAACGCGATAGAACCAGATTCAGGGAGACGCGCCCTGAAACCCGATATTCACCACCCACGGACGTGAACACCGTACAGCGTGGTAAAATTCAATGCGATTATTGTAACAGGCAGGGTCACGGTTCCGAGAATTGCTGGCTCAAACATCCGGATAAGAAGCCAACTCGCACCGAGGCAACGCCTAAACCTTTGTTCAATTCTCCACGCGATGATCCAAGACCGAAATGCGCGTATTGCAATAGGACCGGTCACGCGGTGGACAACTGTTACACCAAACAACGAGACGACAAGCAACGCGATTCACCGTCAAATTCGGGAAACGGGCAGCAACGTTCGACAAACTCCGGCGCGAGTCGAGCGGAGCGATTCCCAGAGCGCCCAGTCCGAGTTATAGCACACGAAACGTGCGAACCGCAAACGTCCGATTAAAAACTCGCTCTTTTGTTCCAACTGTTGAAGTAGAATCACCTCAACTGATTAATAAATCCGACTTTTTGGTAGACTCTGGCGCGGATCCAAACCTAATTAAGCAAAAAGCGCTAAAACCGGAGGTACCTGTCGATTCAAATGATATTTTGCAAATACAAGGAATCTCGGAAGAGCCAGTTTTTACTATTGGTTCCACCTTCATTGACATTCAAGATACCAATTGCGAATTTCACGTAGTGGATAACTCGTTTCTCATCCAACAAGACGCGATACTAGGGTCGGAATTCCATGTTAATAATAGAGCCGCGATCGATTATGACAAAGAAGCAGTCACCTGGAAACACGGTCAACTCCCATTTAAAAACCGCGAAACAGTAGTGATTCCTGCTCGTTCCTCGGCGATCTACCATGTACACGTGAGAAATTCCGATTTAGGTGAAGGATATCTTCCTAGATTAAATTGTGGTGAAGGAGTCTACGCAGGCGAAGCCATCGTTACGCAAACTAACGGCGTAGCATACCTCAAGGCGTTCAATACGACCACAAAAGATCTCGAGCTTACAGTACCTACAGTCACGCTTTATGAATTTTCTGTCAATAACGAGAGAACGGATTTGTCTCAAGGTAAAAAAATCACAAGTCAAGTAAAATCTATAAGGAATTATGTAAACGAAAGCCATCCGCGCATAGCTAAAGTGAAAGAGCTCCTTAGGCTCGATCATTTGAATGATGAGGAACTAACGAGCATTGATAATATTTTAGTGGACACGTTTCATTTGTTTCATATACCCGGAGAACAATTAGATTCTACTGACATGATACAACATAAAATTGTTACTACAGACGACCAACCAGTTTTTACTCGCCAATATCGCTTCCCTCCCGCCCATAAAGACGAAATAACGAAGCAAGTAGGAGATTTGATTGATAATAGAATTATAGAACCATCGGAATCACCCTACAGCTCACCCCTGTGGATCGTCCCCAAAAAGACTGATTCTCACGGGAAGCTTCGGTGGCGCATGGTGATCGACTACAGAGGCTTGAATGAGAAAACAGTGGGTGATGCGTACCCACTCCCAAATATTACAGAAATCTTGGACCAACTTGGCAGTGCAAAATATTTTTCGGTATTTGACTTAGCTAGCGGATTTCACCAGATAAAAGTGCATCCCGACGATGCCCATAAAACCGCTTTTTCCACACCTTTTGGACATTATCAATTTAACAGAATGCCATTTGGGCTCAAGAACGCACCGGCCACTTTCCAAAGACTCATGGACAGAGTACTGTGTGGCTTACAAGGCACAGAACTTTTTGTATATTTAGACGACATTGTCATATATGCGAGTTCCCTTCAGGAACATGAAATAAAAATTCGAAAATTAGCAGTACGACTAAGTAAAGCCAACCTGAAATTGCAGCCTGACAAATGCGAGTTCCTACGCAAAGAAGTCGCTTATTTAGGCCATGTCATTAGTAAGGACGGAGTACGACCCGATCCGAAAAAACTAGAGTCCGTTCGAAATTACCCACAACCAACAAGCCCCACAAAAATTAAACAATTTTTGGGCTTGGCTGGATATTACCGTAGATTCATTGAAAACTTTTCCGGAATTTCAAGACCGTTGACTCAATTGCTTAAGAAGGGATCAATTTTCAAATGGACGCAGTCTCAAGAAGAGGCTTTTCAAAAACTAAAAAATGCTCTTTGTTCGGAACCGGTACTCCAGTACCCTGATTTCACACAACCATTTATAATAACGACCGATGCTTCAAACGTAGCTATTGGCGGAGTTATCAGTCAAGGCAAAGTAGGCAGCGACAGACCAATTTCCTACGCATCTAGAACTCTGTCCGAGGCCGAAGAAAGATATTCGACAATCGAGAAAGAATTACTAGCAATAGTTTACAGCGTATCACAATTTCGCCATTATGTTTATGGAAGAGAGTTCACTCTTATTACAGACCACAGGCCGTTGGTATGGCTCCACTCCGTCAAGGACCCAGCCAACCGTTTAGTTCATTGGCGTCTTAAGCTAGAGAATTACCAATATAAAATTGTCTATAAGCCAGGGCGTGCAAACGCAAACGCCGACGCGTTGTCACGAAATCCGCCTGACAGATCGGTTTTGGTCGTAACTCCACTGAAAAGACTAAACAGCACGAGCTCAGAAGACGAAACGTTTATATTCGAGAGTCGTCCACATAGTAATAAAAATAAGGACAAACGTACAAATAAGAAACGTAGATTAAACAACTCAAGCTCCGAAGGCGAGACACTCGAATTCGAGAACCACCCCCGTAGCGATAAAAACAAAGATCTTAGCACTAGCATACCTAAACAGCCGGCCGACTTTGCAAACAATCACGAAGAAGATCGTGATCCTCAACCAAGACCTAGCACGTCTATAGAGGACGACGTTTTTCAAACGCCCGCTGATTCGGTAGACTTACCTTTAAGTGAAAAGGACGATGACGAAAGATCCCTGTCGCCTGATCTTCCCGACAGCGACATTAGCGATAACGATTTCTCAGACGAGTCTGAAGCGGAAAGCGATATATTTAATCGAGCAACTTTCCCTTTCAAACTACCTGTAAGGAAAGAAAAAATAATTAAAGAGTTAAAAATTGAAGAATCTAGAGATAGACTATCTATGTGTAGAGATAACGTATTAATATTCATTACAATTAAAGGTCAACCTATCGATGAGGGTGCTAAAGATTTGGCATCCACCGATACCTTACCTCAATTCAAAGATTTAAGCTTGCTTCGAGCGAAGGTAGCTCACAACGGTGCTAAACTCGTTATAGCCTTACCAATTAAAAATGATCTTAGAGCACTCACATCGGTAGAAGACCTGCACGAGGCGTTAGAGTCACTCAGAGACGTTATAACAGAACTAGGATCAAACTCGCTCAGTGTAGCTAGAACAGAAAGTATAGATGGCATCCAGTGGCCAGACATACAACGAAGCATCCAGAATTATCTGTCAAATTCTCCTTTGCTGCTAACAATTTATAAACAACTTGTAACGATACCATCACCCAACGATCGACAAGAGATCATCCAGGAAGCGCACGATTCTCCGATTGGGGGTCACAAAGGCGTTACCAAGACCTTCAAACGCATCAGGGAACGCTACGCATGGAGAAACATGAAAACCGATGTGCAGGAGTACATCCAACGTTGCCGAGGTTGCCAACTTAAAAAGCTCGTCCGCATCAAGACCAAGCAACCAATGGTCATCACGGACACACCAGGTAACGCTTTCGACAAGATAGCAATGGACATCGTAGGCCCACTTCCAACCACCAGAAGAGGAAACACCTACATTCTCACAATCCAAGACCTATTGACAAAATACTCGTTGGCGATCCCTCTCGGAAGAATAATGTCAGTGGATATCGCCGACGCACTCTGCGGATCTTTCATCGCACACTTCGGCGCACCGAAGGCAATTCTGACGGACCAGGGAAGCAACTTCTGTTCCAGCTTGATGAAGGCAATAGCAAAGAAGTTCAAGATCCGACTTTTTACCACTACTGCATTCCATCCTCAAACGAACGGCTCTATCGAGCGTTCACATCACGTACTTATCGAATACCTCAAACAATATGTGGACAAAAACAACGACTGGGACGAGTTCCTCGACATGGCGACATTCTCGTACAATACGAGTCAACACGAGGGAACCGGCTTCACTCCATTTGAGCTGGTGTTCGGGAGACTCGCCCGACTACCATCGAGCAACGTGCATGTAGAGGAACACTCCAACCCGACGTACACAGAATACCTGAAGAATT